>CM060942.1:357134628-358384628 GCA_030765085.1 Allium cepa | reverse complement strand
AACTCGTCAGCACTTCCTTCCTTTACCTTTTCAACAAATATCACAAAATAAGGATCTTCTTCAATCAGCTCTGGCAATAGCTCAAAACCTGTCACTTTCACTTTCATTGTTGTCAACAAATGACTCCTCCGACTTAAAGCATCAGCCACACGATTCGTCATCCCTGACTTATGTTTGACAACAAATGTAAACTATTGTAAATAAGCGATCCATGATGCATGTCTTGCTGAAATTTTATCCTGCCCCTGCAAATGCTTCAACACTTCATGATCAGTGTAAAGAACAAACTCTTTCTGAAATAGATAATGCCTCCAATGTTTAACAGCTTGCACAACAGCATAAAACTCAACATCGTATGTACTATATCTCATCTTGGCCCCTGACAACTTCTCACTAAAATATGCAATAGGCCTTCCACACTGACTCAACAATCCTCCAATCCCAACCTTTGATGCATCAGTATGTAGCTCAAACAACAACTGAAAATCAGGTAATACAAGAATCGGTGCTGTCGTCAATAGTTCCTTGATCTTCTCAAAAGCAACTCCCGCTTCCTCTGACCATACAAACTGTTTCCCCTTCATGCAATCAGTCACTGGAGCCATCACGCTACTGAAGTGTGGAATGAATCTTCGGTAGAATGACGCTAGCCCATGAAAACTCCTCACCTCTGTATTTGTCTTTGGTGGTGGCCAATTTCTGACTGGTTCAACTTTATTCTGGTCAACTTGAATACCCTTTCCTGAAACAACATAACCCAGAAATAAAACACTGTGCGTCATAAACACACATTTCTTCGTAGCAGCATAAAATTGTTCCTCACAAAGAATGATCAATACTTCCCTCAAATGTTGAACATGCTCCTCCGTACTACTGCTGTAAATCAGAATATCATCGAAATAAACCACCACGAACTTCCCAATGAATGGTCTAAAGATTTGATTCATCACCCGCATGAATGTACTAGGTGCATTTGATAAACCAAATGGCATAACCAACCATTCGTATAACCCCTCTCTTGTCTTGAAAGCTGTCTTCCATTCGTCTCCTGGTCTAATTCGAATTTGATGATAACCACTCTTCAAATCAATCTTCGAAAATATAGTTGCCCCACTCAACTGATCCAACAAATCATCCAACCTCGGCATAGGAAATCTGTAACGAACAGTAATCTTGTTCAAAGCTCGACTATCTGTACACATTCTCCATGTTCCATCCTTCTTCGGTACCAACAAAGCTGGCACAGCACAAGGACTCAAGCTTTCCTGAACACGTCCCTGCTCAAGTAACTCTTCCACCTGCCTTCGTAACTCTTCATGTTCCTTCGGACTCATTCGGTAATGTGGTCTATGTGGTAACACTGCTCCCGGAACAAGATCAATTTGATGTTGAATGTCTCTCAATGGTGGTATCTCCTTAGGAAACTCCTCTGGAAACACATCTTCAAACTCTTTCAAAACTGGCTTTGCTTCCTCTGGAATTTCAACCTCTTCACTGCTCTCTCGCCCAATCAACAAATAGACTTCAGGCTCCTCTTCAACTTCTTTAACAAACTCCTTCAAAGTTAACAGAGTTTTCAATTCCTCAATCTCCTCTAGCTTGCTCTCCTTCTGTTGTTGCTTCTTGGGAACCAAAGTGATTTTAGTACCCTCGAACATGAAACTGTAACAATTGGCACGACCATCATGTTGAACTGATCTATCAAACTGCTACGGTCTGCCCAACAACAGATGACATACGTCCATGTCTACAACGTCACACCAAATTTCATCTTTGTACTTCTTCCCAATAGAAAAATTAACACAAGCCCTTCGACACACCTTCACTTCACCACCCTTCCTTAACCATGCGAGCTTGTACGGTTTAGGATGCTTCTCAGTTTTCAAGTTCAACTTCTTCACAGCCTCGGTAGAAATAATATTATCGCAACTTCCAGCATCAATAACGAACTTGCAAACTTTTCCCAGAATAGTGCATGTCGACTGAAATATGTTACTCCTCAACCAACTACAATCCTCCTCTTGCTTTGGTGTAAGACATGACCTCCTCATCATAAGATTACAACCTTCATCTCCAGATAATTCTTCTTCCTCCTCAACATAAGGTGCATTTGAACATGCTGCCTCCTCACCATCATCCTCCTCAACTTCTGCAACCATTGCTCTCTTCTATGGCTTCGGACATTCATTGCTTTTGTGACCCAACTCCTGACAATTATAACATTTGAACCCACTGCTAGCCTTCGCCTTCTCATCCTCCTTCACCACTGGCTTTGTAACAGATTTAGGAACATTAGAACTTCCACCAACACCCTCGCTTGATTATTGGAATTAGTAAACACGCCACCTCCATGCCTTCCTTGTTTCTCCCAAGCCAACGCTTTCTGATGTGCCTCCGCAACTGATCTAGGATCGAACATATTAACCATATCCTGGATCTGCATTCTCAATCCCCCAATGAATCTAGCAGTTAACTGTTCTTCCGTTTCCATAATATCATTCCTGGCAATGAGTTGGTAAAATTCATCAGCATAATCACTAACAGACTTCGTCCCTTGCCTCATATTCTGCAACCTCTGGTACATAAGTGATTGGTAGTTGTAAGGTAAGAAAGTAGATCTCATCAACTTCTTCATCTTCTCCCATGATTCTATCTTTGACTTTCTCATTCTCTCCCTGGTAAGTTTAGTTTGCTGCCACCACGCCAAAGCTCTTCCCCTCAACCTAGTAGCAACCAACTTCACCCTTCGATTCTCCGGAACCTCCTTGAAATCAAAGATTTCCTCCACATTTAACAACCAATCTAATAATTCTTCTGCTACCATCCCTCCTTTAAATTCTGGAATTTCCATCTTCATACCTGATTCCCAACGACGATTATCTTCAACATCCCGGTAAGAATTTCGAACTTGATCTCGATCTCGATAACGAATACTTGCTCTATCACCCTCTTCATCAAAATCAAAAGTACGCCTACATCGATCTCGATCATTATCATCCCTCCGTTCATGCATGCTTCTTTGACTATGTCTCTCTTCCTCTCTATATGCTTCATTGTCAAATTCACGTCGACTTCTTCTCTCTTCATGTGCATAGTCATGATGATCTCTTCGTGATGAAATTGATGTTTCTCTTCTATCTCTGAAAGAATGTGGTGATACCCTCCTCGCTTCCGTAACCGATGGCGGAACTCAGTTTCCTCCATGGTTCGAGTTTGGTGATTTCCTCCTTTGATTCAAATCATTCATCAACTTCTTCAATTTTCCAATGCCTTCATCAAATTTCTCATTAATACGTTGTTCCATAAGCTCGGCTTCTTCTCATCGATACAAAGCTTCAACGTTTTGATGACGATTAGCTCTCCTTGGTGGCATGATTCAATTTCACAAAATTTCAACAAATCGATACCAAAGTGATACTTCACAAGCAAATCTCGGCTTCAAAAGCTTCTACACAACTTCACAAAGCTCGGCCTTAACTCCTTAGCTCGAAACAAGCTTCCAATGATCCTCCCTAGGCTCGGCTACTTCACTAGTATACACGGCCTACTTCAAATTCAAACACTTTCAACACTTTGATCCAAAATGGAATGGATCGAAAGTTCTCCCTCTTGTTGCAACTTCAATATGAACACGATGAACAACTTCAAACTTCAACACTTGGCTCCAAGACCCGATTTAGCTATGATTGGCTAAATATGGCTCTGATACCAAAAACTGACGCAGCGGATTAATCAAAACAAACTTCAATTGGTGAAAGTAGCGATCGATGGAATGAAGATACCGAAATGCCCAAATTCGTTGATCCGAAGATACCGAATTCTAGCTATCTCAAACACGTTGATAGCGCACTATACCGTGTTCAAAGATCTACGATTCTTCGTACGTTGATCTAGCGCACTAGATTCCGTGAATCGGCTTCAACAAACGTGGATTCGAGCGCACTCGAATGACGAAAGTGGAGATAGGAGATTACACTCAACTACCGATTAGAGAAGAAAGCACAAAGCAATCAACAAGAAATTTTATTTCAAAATCAACCACCCAAAAAGTTACAACACACTCCCTATTTATAGCCTTTTCTCAACACAGCTTCTTAAGTCGTTGCCGACTCACGACTCATCCCTAACACACATTCGTCTAACTCACCAACAGGCCGACCTTCGACTCAGCAGATACACCGGCTCATATATACACATAACCGAGACAACTCTTAAGTCGGCACCGACTTAACATGAAGCGACTCAGAAACTACAAACACACATCCTTCTACCGACTCAACTTCATGCCGACTCACGACCTATGGAGTAACCGACTCAAGAAAATACACTACACAGACACATTGCGGCATAACTCCTTAACGACTCAATTAGGTCGACTCATCATGAGTCGTAACTCGTTGACTCGGCACCATTTTCTCTCTGTATCCAGTTATCCCTTCTTTCAGTCTTTCCTTAGGTCGTTGCCGACCTACTTCCGATGCCTTGTTAACTCGGGCTAACTTCCCCCATGGCTTGTCAGATCGTGGCCATCCTTCCTTAGCTCGGAAACGACTCAAGCTTTCATTGAGTCGTGGACGACTCATCAAACTACACCACAAGCTCATGCTTTCAGGAATTAAAGATTGCACAATTTCTTCTCTGGCCTTAGCTGCATCATCATGGAGTTGGAGTGGAGTAGAGGCCGAGCTATGCTAGAGGAGGAACAAGGTAGAAATCATTGAAAAGAAGAAGGAAAGAGAGAATGAAGCCATATGTTTTCTTCTTCTTCATGAAGTCGTGAGTTTTAGGGGGAAGATGAGAAAGTGTTTTCACGTGAAAAGGAAAATAGAATGTCGGCTAAAGTGTGGAGTTAAGGCAGCCAATTGAAGAGATGTTGGTTGAGAAATGAAAAGACAGAATACAAAAAAGCTTAAGCAAATAAAGAGTCACAAACCTTTCAAATTTCCACCATTTCTTTTTAAATTTTAAATACAAGTAAAATATGTATAAATACGGATAAAAACACGAAAATATAGTAAATGAACAAAAATAAATAAATAAATATTAATTAAATATAATTAAAATAAGAAAATAGCAAAGAAAATGTAAATTAGGCTTGAAAATTTGAAAATAAATGAAATGTACTTTTGCAAAATTGTATGTACATGAAAAATATTTATAAATAAAGATAAAAACATAAAAATAAAATGCATACATAAAAATAAATAAATAAATTTTAATTAAATATAATTTAAATGAAGAAAATTGTAGAAAAATGGAAACTAACCTTTAAAAATAGAAAATAAATTCAATAAGCTTTGGAAAAATTCAACCTTCACTTTAAAAATATTTAAAAGGTAAAAATATATGTAACATAACATATAATACAATTTAGAATAAGATATTACAATTAAAAAGATTATTTATATAATTTAAAATAAACAATATTGTTGAATAAAACAATTTACAGCCAATTTTGTAAAAAGCATAACTTTCACAATATTATTCGAATTTCAAAAAAACGAAAAGTAGTGTTCTTGATTATTTACTTTCATAACAAAAGATAAAATTCAAAATTTCAAGCTTCTAAAATTTAAGTTTAAAAGTCAAAGTTTGACCAAATTGACCAATATTCACATTTTCTTGAAATATTCAATTTATTCATGTTTGAAATTATAATTCACATACAAATCAAAATTTATATTTAAAATAAAAAAATTATTCATTTTAATAAATAAAATAAATTTTTTAAATTAGGAATTTAAATTAAAATAATTAAAATATACAGTTGCAATAATCAGAAAATACAGGGTTGTTACATAATCTTCCTTTAATAAAGTCCCATTTTATTTCAAAACTATTTTTAATATTGGTTCCAATATCTCTTCAAGTCTTTAATATATAACTAAATTTTCAAAACTTTACTTAACCCAATTTACAGATAGTTAAGTGTTACCCAAGGAAGTTAATATACTTTTATTCTACTTAATTCTCTTTAAATCAAATTTCAATATAAATAATTACTACTCAAAATTCCTTTTTAAATTTCTTCAATTTAATTGTTTACGGTATTTAAAAATATCAAGTTCAATTCCTAAGTTATTTAACATTTTATTATTCAATTCCTAGAATCCATATCAATATTTCCATCCCGTCATATATCAACATATATATGAAACAATAAATATTTTTGAGGAATCTAGTTGGATCCGTCCACCATGTTTTTCCCTGCATCCACAGATGTTAGTCAACAAATAAAATACCGGTCCTACTTCGAGAGGGATATCGCGGTATATAGGGTTATCCGCTATTACGCAGGGCGCATAGGGTCTCATCCGCTATATAATGCGGGAATATCAATCACTCCAACATATACATACACACACACACATATATATACACTATGTATCATATCCAACAGACAATAATTCAACCAAACATCCAATGATTTGAATTAGACATTTAAATTAATTCTGGGAATCCAAATGAGTGAGAAAATCTCACCTTTTTATTCCGTTTGCAATCCTCTTTCATCTCGACTTGATTTCACGGTTTTGGACCTTGTATAGACATTATATGGTTTATTATTATTTGAAATAATCGAACAAATAAATTTTCCATTTAATAAGTTTAATTAGCTAATAGTTTAGTTTAAACTAATTTTCCTTTACTAATTTATTCTTAGTGACTAAACTAATTAAATAAGTTTATTAAACAGATTAATCTCTACAAAACGTTATTTTAAAATTCCTATATTTCCCAAAACCTTATATATATATATATATATATATATATATATAAATTAAACGGTGTTCTAAAGTATGTATAAATCTATATATTTTTTCCAACTATATATTAATAATGTTCATATTTTAAAGCTAAACAGTGAGCATAAATATTGTATAGATTTTTTTTCCTTTTCTAATCCATATATAAAAAGTACTATTTCCTTACTGTAAATTTAAATCCATATATATATATATATATATATGTAAATTCATTCAAATTAAATTCAAAAGAAAGAAACTATCACATACCTTACTATAATATTTCCTATATTTTTTAAACAGTTTTAAAAAATATTTTTTTATCTATATATATATTCACATATATATATATACCCTTAAATTGAAATAAAATAAAATTATACCTCACCGTAGCTCGCGACGAATGCCACCACAGTTCGATCGGCAGGCTTCATGTCGACGCGTTCACCGTGCCTCACGCTCGCGCCCACCGCCCCTCCACACAACCGCTTTCACGTCCAGGCTGCGAATGAACTCGTGAATCACCAAATTGCCGCCACCTCCCACTCGCAAGCCGCCACCCGATCAAAAATCTGAACCCATAACACGATTCGCCACGCCGCTGCCTCACGCTTCGATCAACGATGGCCTCTCTACACACCACAAGGCACGCGCATGGGCGATGCCCCCTTCAATCACTGATGCCATCACTTGGCTTACTCGAAATCGATCGCTCGCGAACAATGGAGAATAGTTTTTCGTGTTCGACCACTATTTTTTTCATTTGTTTAAATTGAAATCGACTGATTTGAAGAGAAGGGAATGGATGAGGGGGATCATTTATTCGACCATGTTTTATTTTATTTTCTACTTTCGATTTGAATCTCAATTTTAAACAGTGGCCATTTTTATTTTTTTCTTCTTTCGGCTATTGATTTCGAACGATTTAAAAGAAAGGAAAAGGTCGCGTGATTTGAACGAAGAGAAAGATGCTTTGCGTAATTTTTTTACTACACATGCCTACCATTGTTTGCTACAGAGAAGGCTGAAAGTTACGATGGAGAAAGAAAACAGGCTGGTGGGAAAGGAATCTCAACTGATGGAAAAAGTTGACGTGAAGGGAATTTGACTGGTCAAAGCATATTATATTTGAATTTAAATTTAAATCGTCTTGAAATCGTAGCTAAAAATCTCGACCTCCTATCGATGTATGCCGCTAGGCATTTATAACGTTATACCCATATTCCGAACGCAATGGAAAAGTTTTCGAGTCCTAATTCGATCGTATGGAGAAGATAGCTTTTTGAACCCAGTTATTATAAAACTTTCGATATAAATCTTAACATGTTTATATATCGTACAATCACATGGCAACTCCAAACATTCCAAAATTTGAAATCCAATAATAATACAATATTACGGATCCAATGAAACTGGTTTCGTCAAAACGCAAGACTGTGCCTCGGAAGGCTATTTTAAAACGTTGATTTAAACGATCTATTTTTAAAACTGAACAGATCACTTCCAAATTCCATTTTAACACTTTTATTATGTTCAGTATTATTAATATAAATTTTACAAGCCTTTGGAATATTTTTATCAAACTTAGAACTCCTCATTCAATATTTTATCCAATTTTAAATTATTAAATTTGATAATCTAGTTACCTAATAAATAGTTATATTTGAAATTCAAGTTAAAAATCAATACCTGAATATTTAAAATCAATTAAATATTCCGATTTCAAATATCTAAAATCCCAGGTCATCACATTCCTCCTCCCTTCAAAGAATTTCGTCCCCAAAATTATTAAGGCGGAAGAATGCCCCAAACCCATTAACTTATTAAAACCCACTTAATGAAAATCTCATACTCATGTTTTCTAATCCTTTAACTTCAACCAAAACAATTTTTTTTCCTTTTCTGTTTCGAATTCTACATTTTCATTAAAGTTTGAAAATTAACTTTTCGTTAACAAAAATTTTTCAAAAATTATCAAAAAATTTCTATCTCCCAAAATTTTCGATTTTTTTTGGCAGAGTCTCCTTTGTACGGTGGAGCTTTCGCAATTTGACAAGAGATATAAATATATATACATCGACCCACACGATCGAAAAACAAAAAACAAAACAATATTTCATATTTCCTTTCTTTTATTGCGTAGACGTACCTCTATTTAGCATTTTAAGCAGGCGGCTTATTTATTTAGCAACAAGCACGACCAAAATCTAGCCAAACGGCCTCCCAAAACCTGTACTTACTCAATTTAAACACATAAGCACTAAATATATGAAATTTATCAACATTTCACTTGTTTGTAGTAGTTAAACACATGGATTTTTAAAGAAATACACGCTAAACAATGTTTATAAGCAATTTATATGATTTTATCACTTATGCACTTGTTTTCAACCAATCCATACACTATTTGTTCCATTTAAAGGGTTTACAACTCTATTGCTTACATTCAACTTATTTTTAAACCAAACGAACTCATATTCATTTCAATTGATCCAAAAATCAATTTTATTTACTTCTATCGACACATAGAATTTTATTTACTTTCATTCACGTCGAACGACCAATTTTCTTATGTAGTTCAACGAGATTCACTTGATAGAATATCCATTCTAGTTTATAACTGCTACAAATTAATTCCAACTCATTTTATATTTAATTCCAACCATTTCTAATATATTCACAACCCATACATTTGCATTACATTGCATATTCGCCTTCATTTCATTTGAGACCATTTTATTAAGCGTGAAACATTCCATGCTTATATATTAATAACCATTTCCCAATTTAAATTTATCTAAGCTTTTGTTTCATGTAGTTTTACCCTTACTCGAAGCCAAGCTTCCACTAATTTTAAACTTAAGTTAATTTACTTCAAATCATTCCAATTTCATACTTAAGTTCATCCCCATTTGCAAATAAATTCTCTTCCAATTTAACTTGATTTCTATCCAATCAAATCCATTTAAATCTACTAATTTATTTGATTAGTTCATCTATTACATCCATTATAAATTTTAATTTCCATATTAATTCATTCTCAATTCACATAATTAATTACAAGGCCATTTTCAATTTATTTCCACTCATCTGGGTTTTATTTGCAATTCAAACCATTACTATTATAATCCAATTTCATTTGACCATTTTTCAATCAAATTCAATTCACTAACACTTTCAAGTTGAATTTTTTTTGTAATTATAACTCAATTTTAACTTCAAAAATCCATTTTTAACTCACAATTCAACTTTCATTAACCAAATTAAAATCCCATCAACATATTCAATTAACTAATTTATCCCAAATGAGTTTACTTCCAACTTACAATTCAATATTTGATTTTTTTAATCTTCAAAAATCTCTTTGATTAGTTTACTTGAATTCAATCTATTTTATAATTCAAGTTTGGATATTTCATTTCCATAATATCAAACAAATTTTATTTTGGCTTTCTATTTCAATTCTTAACTTCTATAAGTCACACAACTTATAATTTTTCACATTCCCATCCATTTATACTCGAATATATTCACCTTTTATTTTTAAATCAAGATTTACGCTTACTTATAGCCCGAGCATATTTTTATTCCATGGATTTTTAATTCTTTTATAAGCTATTCCAATTTATTCATTCCAATCCAATTCTTATCCAACTTACTTCTATTTACTTAAGTAAGGATCTAATTTCATTCAATATAATTTATTAATCAACTGAATTTTATTCCAATTCAATTCTATTTCCATTCAGCTTTATTTAATTCAATTCGATTCAATTTTCTTTCTCAATCTAAGTTAATTTCATTTTTGACTCTTTCACTTTACTTTCTTATTTTAAAAACCTATAGCGACCCGACTTCCTAACACCAGAAGGTCGGATCACTAATTAAGAAAGAAAGGGATAGAAGAAGAAAAGATAAGAAAAGAAGAAAACACAACAACATCACAGAACTCACAGCGGAACGAATGAAATATAATATATCACTTAAAATATTACATAGTATCATATTACATCAGAGTATACAATATATACAACACATATTAGACAGTTATAAACATCTGTCTAACTATACAACTCAAGATATCATAAGAAACAGATATCACACAAACACAGCGGAACCATAATATATCTACATGTGGAAGCCTCCTACTCCATATCTCCTCCAGAATTCGTCAAGGAACCCGAATCAATTGACTACCCATACAAAATATGAGTACCCAAGAGTTTAACAAAACAGAAAATAAACACTTGGGCCAGATAGGGGTCTGGTGTGAGTAAACGTGTTGAAATTGCTTAACTTTAGAAAAACCTTTTGAAAAGAAAAGGTATAACGTAAGACTTCCCATACATAAACATAGAAAAGTTTTTACCTTACGCTAACCAAAACATTTGATAGGAAATCCGATGATATTATAATAGCGTCTAGGGTTTTCAAGTAAATAAGAAAATAGTCGAAATTGTTACATCTATTAAATTCCAGCTACTAGCCACAAAAATGGGTAATACAAACAAAACCCTAGGGTCTCGTAGGAAGAATGGGTTTCCATCAATGACAGGGCTACCGGGGTACCGCCCGTCACAGTACGTGGCCTAGATCAACGTACCGAGGAGCCACCCTAATTCCCCTGCAACACAAGATCAGGACCACTCCTTACTGAACAGTCCCGAGTGAGATCACCCCGTGGTTGGCGCGACCAACCACCCACAAAGCCGAAATAAAGGGACATCTAGACAGGAATGACCTCACCCTGAAATGGGTGCTACCCACCTAGCCTTGCTGCACCTCCCCTGTTTTAGCCATTCCCGGGTTGATGAGGCTTGAGGCAGCGATTACCTTTATAGAACACATCAATCTTAGAATGCTCATCGTTCACCTAACGATGTTCTGAAAGCATTCAATCTATACAAGTTCGTTCCGGGTTCGAACGAAACTGAAGGCACTATCTCGTTGCACTCATTTTGGAATCACCTTCAGAGTCAACGACTATAGCCCTTGCACTCTGAATAAGCATCTCGAACCTGTAAGTACTATCTGCATCAAACTCATCACGGAACCACCCCAGAGTTATACTGATGTATATTTCTTACACCTCGAGTCTTCACTTGCACTCCACTTGGATTTATGACCTAACGTTTAATTGGAATCGATGTGGTTTTCAGATACCTAAATATGGAGACCCGCTCCCGGTCTCACCGAAACCAAACGCCATTTTAATGTCCAAGTTGTTTTAAAGGGTTTTAAACATTTAACTTATATTCAGGATGATATAAACAGATTGTTGAATCACATTATCACCGTAGATAATTCATATCAAACATTCATCTCACAAAGCTGTAAGGACCCGATTCTTCGACTTCCGAAAACTGACATCAATACGTTCACTGTATCAACTGCTGAGCAATCGAATGCCGGAAAACCGAACACTTAGGGTTTTAAGAAAAGAAAAAGACAGAAGAAGAGAGAAAAAGATAGAAAATAGAGAGAAAAGAAAATAGAAAATAGAACGGAATAGAAAACAGCAGAACAACATTAGAATCTCACAATCGCAGCGGAACAACATATAATAAATAAATGAATAATCTTTAAACAAAGAACTATATCAGTTATTACATTTTATACATTACATTACATCATATCATCAGAGTGTACAACAACAAACAACAACAAACGGCGGAAAAGAAATACTATACAAATAATACGCCATGCCATCCAGCTTGCCTCCAGCAATTCCTAAATTCCATAATATCCTGATAAACCTTAACTCTTGACTGCCCGTGTAGAAATTGGTGGGCACCCAGAGTTTAGGATGGAAAACAATAAACTCCGAGTCAGTCATGTGACTGGTGTGAGAACTCAAAACAGTTTATTTATCTTTAAAATCAAAATAGAGGAATATTTTTAAAGTCAATTCGCAATGCTTTTAAAAATGAGTCTACCATAAGGCCTCCCGCGCACACACACACATGCAAACGCAGAATCGGAGGAGATTTCTCCTTATGATAGTCAAAGATGCTTGATACACATTTAAAAGAACATTTGATATTATTAATAGTGTATAGTGTAGGAAATACTTCGAAAGTAGAATATAAATCTTAGCCAACATACGACCATTATCGTATGCCTACTATAGCTACTATGTTCAATAGTAGGTTACCGCCACATTCCATAGCAGGTTATACAACTAAATCCGTACAAGTCTCGTATTGATTCTTTGGATTTCCAACGAATGGTCATGCCAAGGAACTTCCCATTACCACATGAGAACGCCTCTGGAAGGACGTCCCCGAGAACCAAACCGGATCTCTGCCAACACAAGGCCGGGTTACCCCTAACTGGGTAACTACTGACACGAGTATGCCTTCCCCCGGTCCTTTGGGACCTTTAACCGAGCGCTAGTCACCATCATCACACAATCATAAATAAAGTGTTTCAACATGAGTAAGTATCTGGGCTCCATACCATGATACCCCCCTTTTCCAGAAGGAAATGCACATACCCTAAAGGGAGCTACCCCTCATAACCTTGCCGCATCTTTCCTATTTTGACCATTCCGGGGTGTGAGGCTCGACGAAGTCTCGTCCACAAAAACACGCTTTATACAAAAGCCATGCTTTCGGTCAACAAATGATCATAGAAATGATCACAAAGATAAACGATCAAACTAATGATCCTATCACAAATGATCAACAAAATGATCATTTCACAACAACACTCAGCATGTCACATTACCAAATTGGGAATATATCGCTGAAAACCTTCAACTACATAACCTCTGAGCTCGTACGTCTCAGAGAAGGGTGTTAAGCTAAGAGAATAAATTCTCCGCCACCAACAAAAATATATTTGAAAGAAATCAGCTTTATATCTCAATTTGTAATGTCAGACATACTATCCATACAAGTCTGTTCCGGGCTCGAACAGAACCGAAGGCACTTACAAAGAAGTCCTTGCAATCCGGATATTCACTAATCACGACCGGACTTCCCATCACATATGGAGTCTCTATACCGGGGACCATTCGATGCAAAGACATTCGACGAGTTGTCCTTTCGTTTTCAAAAATATCCGGTCTTCAACACCGGTCATTAATGCTATCCATTACGTCGTATAACTATTCGGAATGGGTAATCCGAATAACGAGCGCAATAATTTTTAAAAATAAGTGTGCAATCAAATTCAGCAAATCACAACAAATACCTTTCAAAGGTAAGTATTGATAGTCGGTTATTGAACTATCAATGGATATGCACAACATCACCAGATTTCAAATAATTTTCCAAATTATTTATTTCCTAAAAATATCTTTACAAGATATATAATTTTCACACTTCAAAAATAAATCAATATTTATTTTTAAACAGATTCCCCTTTCTTTTATAAATTCCATAGTGAATTTATATTCCAAAATATTTATGAATACACGGTTTCAATTATTCATTTTCAATTTATCTTCAAAAAGATGAATTCTCAAAATATTCACTTCATATTGGAAGACACTTACATACTTATTTAATAAGTAATTCACAAATCTTTTTATTTTCGACCTTGGAAAATATTCAATATACTTAAATCGAAATTAAGTATATATTTCATTCTTTAAGGAAATCATTCTCTTAAACATATTTATTTGGGCCAAAATGAATGTTGCGTAAAACATAGTTACGACAACCCAAAATCACTAGTATAGGGATTTGAAATTAAAATAGATATATAAATCCCAATACTACACAAAACATTTCCTTTCGGAAATCATTTACTATAACAACAGTGTTACAGTCCACTATTTCCTTCTATTTCTCGAAAACGTCTATTTCAACAATAAATGTTGAAATCTATGGTTTCGAATCTTAACATATTTAAAACAACGTTAGAACTTTTTAATTCTATTTAAGACATCACATCCAAAACATTTTCTTTAACATATTATTCACTATTCAAAAACGTGAATATACTACGTTAACCGATTTCATCATTTCTATACATTTTACTTATCAAAATAAGCCGTTTGCGGATTTATAAAACAACGTTTATAAATTCCATTTCTATTTATTTTATGACAACTTCCTTTTATAAATTTCCTTTGTTAACCTATTTCAATTTATAACTCAATTATAAACCAAAAGTTCATATTATAAGTTAAATGCTTATAATTTATTTGTTTGCAAAAATCGTTCCTTTAAACTTCATAATTATAAATCTTTTAACTTATAAGATTCATTTATTTATCAAAAATCTATTCTTTTAATAACCTTATAAATTTTATGAACCTACTGCTTATAAAATTCCATTTATAACTTCACCTTTTATAATTCTATAAACTTCATTCATTTATGAAATTCATTCACAATTCATTCTAACACTTATAAAAGCTCGTTCCATAATTCAAATGTTTTAATTTATAAATATCAATTTATAAATCCTTTATATAAATCAATTTATACTATTATTTCAAAATGTCTTTAAAGTCCTTTATAATTCCACCATTTTGATTTATAAAATAATCATATTTTATAAATCCTATATATTAAACTTTTTATAATAAATTCAAAAATCCCCATTTAAACTATTTTATAAAATCATTAACCCCATATTTCTCAAAAATCAACTTTTAACCGTATTTCTCAAAAATCATAATTTTTATAACATTAAAAATTATATCTTATTTATTTAAAGTGGATCAATTTCCAAAAACATTTTATAAATGTTTTTTTCCAAAAGTCACTTTCAAAATCATTTTAAAATTCCAAAATTTGGTCCAATGATGCTACACACCAAATAGTCAATCACGACAACAATGACATTATATATCGATATGATAATCCATCAAATATCAAAATATCTGAAATCAAATAAAAACTGTTGAGGAATCCAATTGGATCCCTCCAACCTGTTTTCCTGCATCCAAAGATGTTAGAACAATACCAATTCCGTTCTAGTACGAAATTATCGCGGTATATGGGATTTAAAATATTATTCGTTTAATAGACGGCGCAATAGGGTCTCATCCGCTATACAAATGCGGGAAATCAATAACAGCAATATATACTTATGCCAATATATGTATATTGCTATTATATATAATACCAATTTCACTGTTTATGAAATATTCGCGGTATATGTTTTTAATAAATAACATCCGCTTACTAACGGCGCATAATGTCTATTCTAACAATCAATAGGTAACAATCATCATTCAAACATGTATTCAGGTATTTTAAATCTAACTATTTAAAATATAAATCGAAACTGATTCGATTGAGTGAGAAGTTCTCACCTTGATTTCAATTTCGTTTTAGCGATTTATTTCGAATAAAATTAAACGGACATTTAATTTTACTCGAAATTCTCACTAACTCCAAACGACTCCAATCCAATTCCATAGCATAGTGCTCATCCATACGATTCCAACGCAACTGGTTTCGCGCGTTTTCGACCTCGTATGAAAAAGATATGCATTTATGAAGTTTACACGATTTATATTTACAAATTTTATAACATAATTAAAATTTTATAAACCTAAGCAATATTGGCTGTTGGATCTCCTGCATCTTCATCAAGACCGCACGTCCCCCCCCCCTTCATCTTCTCGTACGCGTTCTACCTAGTACACGCACAAACCCATTAGTCGAAACTAGGGTTCCAATTTTCGACCACCTCGACGAACTTGAACACGATCAAACACCTCCAGGTTGTAGCCCACAGCCGACTCCATACCCGGCTCGAATAACAAGGAGCTCGGCCCCCATATTTCGATGAAAGTCGTGCGCAGCTGGTCTAGAACGTGGCCAATTTGACGATGCCGTGGTGCTCCATTCTTCATCATCACCGTATAGATTGAAAGCTCTCTTCGCGCTCTACGATTTCTTAGTTGAGAACATTGGCTAATTATCGACGGATTGAAAGTTATTGAGGAGGAAAAGAAGATGATTTCTGGCCATTGAATTTATAATGGAGGCGGCCTGCAGTTTTAACCTAGGGTTTTAATAATTCTGCAAAAGTTAAGAGTGGGGGGGGGGAGGTTTATAGAAAATTTTCCAATTTACTATTCACCCGGAATTTCCGAACTCCAAACGAAGCGTGCCGGTTGGCGTTTCTAAGGTTTACCCCGCATTCCAAACACAATGGAATGTGTTTCGGAAGCTAATTCGGATATCTGTGCGAGTTATGGCAATAAACGTTCAATTTAAATTAAACCGATTTAAACGATTTTCTAGGCGTTTTAGCTTGCACCGGACAAACGGTAAATCCGATTGGCATGAAATTTGAAACCACACAATAATATCACACTACGGATCCGATGAAACTAGTTTCGTCGAAATCCGAGACTTTTGAAAAATGGCTATTTTAACGCGCCAAATTAATATTAAAAACAATTTCGATGCGTTTCGAGCTGCCACGGTCAAACGATAACTCCGATTGGTACGAAAATTGAAATCTGGTAATAACTAACTATTACGGATCTAATGGAACTAGTTTCGTCCAATTCTGAGACTGTTCAAAAATTGGCTAATTTCACTAGTCGATTAAATATTAAAATATTCAATTTTCACAAATTAACTTTTAATTCGATTTTAAAAGTTCTAAAATATCGTTCTAACTTCAATATGATATAATAAAATTTTACAAATCATTTTCAATCATATTAAACCCAATTTACAATTATTTCCATAATTTAACATATTAAATTATCGATTTAATTATTCAATTAAATCCAATTATTCGAAATAAAATTTATTCGACTTATAAATCCACTTGTTAATATTTAAAATTAATTAAACATTCAAATTTTAATTAATAAAATTCTGGGTCGTTACATACTTTCCCCCTTAAAAGAATTTCGTCCTCGAAATTATCAAGTAAGAAAAGTTACAGAATCTATTACTTTTCCAAAAATCCATATTGTTTCTTGCAATACTTTACTAAGTTCTCAAATCATACTTAGTTATCTTTTCAAAAGCAACTACTATTGTTTAACTTTCAATTCCAAAATAAAGTTAAGTTTTCACAAATTTTCCAATTTTCTCAAATTTTTTCCAACGCCTTAAATTTTTGGAAAAATTCGCCATAGTCTCCTTTGCGCGGCTCGATTCGAAAAAAAATTGACAGTATATATATCACAAATATACATCTCATCAAGTAATGAGGCATGCCGGAGGGAAAAAAGTATAAAAGTACGGTATGTAATCCGAGATATGTACCTTATATTTTATTAGCGAACATATACGGCTAATATAGCGCGAAAGCGAGCTCCAAATGCGAAGCAAACGCGATCCACACCTACTAAACACTCAACAAACAACATGAGAACCATGCATATAGACAATAGTATCGATATACAACATATAGCAACATAATAACTATATATGCCAACATAGCAAATGTAGTAAAAGCAATATATTCAACCATCAACCAACTATCATCCAACTAGCATTCATAACCAATAAATATTCATTCATATTCTCATTATTATTCAATGAAATGGGTTTTCAATTTGATCACATTTGATTCATTAACAGTGGATGTTTTTACTAACATTCATTTTCAATTAGTTTATATTCACTAATTCATATTCAAGTCAGTTCACTTCCAAATCAAATTCAATTCTATTTAAGATTCACTTAACCTCCAATTGAATTTTAATTACTTTAGATTTCAATTTCATTAATACTTAATGAATTATATACAATAAACTAACAACCATATAACAACCAATGTATATTAATTACAACCAAATTCCTTTGCTTATATTCATTCAATTTGGTTTCACACCATCACTTTCAATTGGTTTAATTAAATTGATTTTCATTCAATTATTTAACTTTCAATAACATTAGATTTTAATGAATTAACACGTACATTCATTATTTCATATCAACTTAATTTACATTCAATTGATTTACTTTCAATTAGTTAACCATTTCAAGTTGAATTTCATTTATGTAACTTAAGTTTATATTTATCACTTAACTTTATTAATTTACTTTGATACCAAAATCAACTTCATTCAACATCACTTAAGTTATATTCCATTTTATAAACATCACTTGGTTTTACTTAACTTAAGTTTCCCACTTATAAATCCAATTCAGATTCTAAAGTAAATTTCCATTTAACTTTAAATTCATTTTTATTTACAACTCATATTCATAAATAAATTCATATAGTTTCACTTCTTATATACATAGGTTTATTTCACAATTGTAAATCACTTTAATTATAATTTCATACTTATAATTCTTTTTACTTATACAATTATTCTTTTACTTAGATTATTCAAACAACTAAACAATCAACTTATATACACTTTAATAATTCTGAAAAATTATTTCTTCATATATAAAATATACTCAAGTAAAATTATTCCATTTACCCAATTTAAAACAATACTGTGTCGAATTGTTCTATTCAAATGTTTATAAACCCCTTCGGCATAGTTGTCGAGACCGTGCTGACGAAGGTTCATATGCCACTCAATAAACCAATCATCACAATATAAAACAAATTTTATATATTCACTAACAAATACGCTCTCATAGCTATTATTACACTCAAACTCATTCTAGAGTACTACTGACTCTATCTCTAATGAGTAATACCCAACAATACCATGGTTGTCGCTTAACCATAAGCTCAGATACCACTTTGTAAGGACCCGATTCTTCGACTTCCGAAAACTGACATCAATACGTTCACTGTATCAACTGTCGAGCAATCGAATGCCAGAAAACCGAACACTTAGGGTTTTAAGAAAAGAAAACGACATAAGAAGAGAGAAAAAGATAGAAAATAGAGAGAAAAGAAAATAGAAAATAGAACGGAATAGAAAATAGCAGAACAACATCAGAATCTCACAATGGCAGCGGAACAACATATAATAAATAAATGAATAATCTTTAAACAAAGAACTATATCAGTTATTACATTTTATACATTACATTACATCATATCATCAGAGTGTACAACAACAAACAACAACAAACAGCGGAAAAGAAATACTATACTAATAATACGCCATGCCATCTAGCTTGCCTCCACCAATTCCTGAATTCCGTAATATCCTGATAAACCTTAACTCTTGACTGCCCGTGTAGAAATTGGTGGGCACCTAGAGTTTAGGAAGGAAAACAATAAACTCAGAGTCAGTCATGTGACTAGTGTGAGAACTCAAAACAGTTTATTTATCTTTAAAATCAATATAGAGGAATATTTTTAAAGTAAATTCGCAATGCTTTTAAAAATGAGACTACCATAAGGCCTCCCGCACACACACACATGCAAACGCAGAATCGGAGGAGATTTCTCCTTATGATAGTCAAAGATGCTTGATACGCATTTAAAAGAACATTTGATATTATTACTAGTGTATAGTATAGGAAATATTTCGAAAGTAGAATATAAATCTTAGCCAACATACGACCATTATCGTATGCCTACTATAGCTACTATGTTCAATAGCAGGTTACCGCCACATTCCATAGCAGGTTATACAACTAAATCCGTACAAGTCTTGTATTTTTTCTTTGGATTTTCAACGAATGGTCAGGCCAAGGAACTTCCCATTGCCACATGAGAACGCCTCTGGAAGGACGTCCCCGAGAACCAAACCGGATCTCTGCCAACACAAGGTCGGGTTACCCCTAACTGGGTAACTACTGACACGAGTATGCCATCCCCCGGTCCTTTGGGACCTTTAACCGAGCGCTCGTCACCATCATCACACAATCATAAATAAAGTGTTTCAACATGAGTAAGTATCTGGGCTCCATACCATGATACCCCCCTTTTCCAGAAGGAAATGCACATACCCTAAAGGGAGCTACCCCTCATAACCTTGCCGCATCTTTCCTGTTTTGACCATTCCGGGGTGTGAGGCTCGACGAAGTCTCGTCCACAAAAACACGCTTTATACAAAAGCCATGCTTTGGGTCAACAAATGATCATAGAAATGATCACAAAGATAAACGATCAAACAAATGATCCTCTCACAAATGATCAACACAATGATCATTTCACAGCAACACTCGGCATGTCACATTACCAAATTGGGAATATATCGCTGATAACCTTCAACTACATAACCTCTTAGCTCGTACGTCTCAGAGAAGGGTGTTAAGCTAAGAGAATGAATTCTCCGCCACAAACAGAAATATATTTGAAAGAAATCATCTTTATATCTCAATTTGTAATGTCAGACATACTATCCATACAAGTCTCCGGGCTCGAACAGAACCGAAGGCACTTACAAAGTAGTCCTTGCAATCCGGATATTCACTAATCACGACCAGACTTCCCATCACATATGGAGTCTCTATACTGGGGACCATTCGATGCAAAGATATTCGATGAGTTGTCCTTTCGTTTTCAAAAATATCCGGTCTTCAACACCGGTCATCAATGCTATCCATTACGTCGTATCACTATTCGGAATGGGTAATCCGAAAAACGAGCGCAATAATTTTTAAAAATAAGTGTGCATTCAAATTCAGCAAATCACAACAAATACCTTTCAAAGGTAAATATTGATAGTCGGTTATTGAACTATCAATGGATATGCACAACGTCACCAGATTCCAAATAATTTTTCAAATTATTTATTTCCCAAAAATATCTTTACAAGATATATAATTTTCACACTTCAAACATAAATCAATATTTATTTTTAAACAGGTTCTCCTTTCTTTTATAAATTCCATAGTGAATTTATATTCCAAAATATTTATGAATACACGGTTTCAATTATTCATTTTCAATTTATCTTCAAAAAGATAAATTCTCAAAATATTCACTTCATATTGGAAAACATTTACATACTTATTTAATAAGTAATTCACAAATCTTTTTATTTTCGACCTTGGAAAATATTCAATATACTTAAATCGAAATTAAGTATATATTTCATTCTTTAAGGAAATCATTCTCTTAAACATATTTATTTGGGCCAAAATGAATGTTGCGTAAAACATCGTTACGACAACCCAAAATCACTAGTATAGGGATTCGAAATTAAAATAGATATATAAATCCCAATACTACACAAAATGTAACAACCCGCATATTTATCGAGTTTGTATTTAAATATTTTATTTAAATATTAACTCGTTAATCGGATTTTGGTCCGAAAAGCTACTTTTTGCAAACGGTCAAATTAGGACTCGAGATCACTTCCATTGAGTTCGAAATGTCGTTTACAACTTTTTAAGTATAAACATCGATAGGTTTGGAGTTAGTGAAATTTCACTAACTTTTCCCGCTTTGGACTTTGGGTTAGTTTAGCCTATTAAGCCCAAGTTCCAACCCTCTTCTCCTCACTCTTCATAAATTTCCTAACTAATCAAGCTTTGGCATTAATGGTGGAGGGAATGGGAAATTAAAACTCCAAGCACAAATTCAATTGCAAATCCAACATTCAACTCCAAATTCAAGTAGAAGATATTGGATTCAAGCTTTGGATTGCTTCTCCTTGCTTTCAAGCTTCATCTTCATAAACTTTAATGCAAAGGTGAGATTTTTATCTCACAATTCTAGCCTATAACTATATTGGACTGTTGGGAATGATTCCCTATCATTTTTGCATGCATGTTAGCATTTGGTTTGGATTGGATTGGCGAAAAACTCCAATTTTTAGCGTTTTGGTGAATTTTCTGCACTTAGGTCGTTCTGGCCATTTTTAGGTCGTTCGGAGTTAAGTCGTTCGTCCATGGGTCGTGAGTCGTTCACGAGTTAACTTTAGGTCGTTCGGAGTTAAGTCGTTCGTCCATGGGTCGTGAGTCGTTCACGAGTTAACTTTAGGTCGTTCTGGAAGAATTGGCACTTCGGAATTAGGTCGATCACGAGTTAAGCCTTAAGTCGTAGGTCGCTCACGAGTTAGGCCTTAAGCCGTAGGTCGCTCGCGAGTTAAGCTTTAAGTCTTAGGTCGTTTCCGACCTATAATCTCTAGGCAAACCTTAGGTCGCTCGTCCACTAAGTCGGCCTGGTTTATCTCGTAGGTCGTCTCCGACCTAAGCTCCTGATAAGTCGTTCGAGTTAGGTCGTTGGGCCATTTACCTTAGGTCGCTCGTCCACTAAGTCGGCCTGCTTTATCTCGTAGGTCGTCTCCGACCTAAGCTCCAGATAAGTCGTTCGAGTTAGGTCGTTGGACCATTTACCTTAGGTCGCTCGACTCTGTTAAGTCGTAGGTCGTTAGACCTTAGGTCGCTCGACTCTGTTAAGTCGTAGGTCGTTAGACCTTAGGTCGTTCGCCTTCCTTAAGTCGCTCGACCCCTCCACACTAGGTCGCTCGGCTTGCTTGAGTCATAGGTCGTTGGACCTTAAGTCGCTTGCCTCCCTTAACTCCAGTTAGGTCGCTCGGCCATTGTGTTTGGCCGCATGAACCCTTAGGTCGTTAGACCTCATTTTGCTTTAGGTCGTAGGCCGCTTGTCTTCACTTAGGTCGTACCGTTTTGGACGGGGCGCTGCCCCCTGGACCCCCGCGACCTGACCGGGCAGGTCGAACCCCGTAAGCGGTGGCGTTGCCCCCGCACCCCCCCTGGACCCCCCCTCCGTAGGGGATCTTATCTGAAAAACATTGAGCTGATTTCCCTGGATTTTATTCACATCTCCGTATGCGATTTTTGTGACTGATTGTTTCTACAATTGCTTCTGTGTTTTGTCACTTTATAATATAAAGGTTTCAATACTAGTAGTAAATATCAAAACTCTTTTAACAAACAATTTCAACTCTATTTTTAATAACAAAGCTCTTTTCTTAAACCGTTTTCCAATCTATTAGTATATACAAGCCTTTACCTCACTCGGATGAGAAATCTAATTAAACGACTTAGTAAAACAAGTGGTATGAAACGCTTGCGTTCACTTCGTCGGTTAATTCTTGGACTTGTTCGATTGAACCTCTTGTGAAAATTTTATTAGTGAAGATTTATAGTTTGTTCGTAAATATTTAAGTTAAGCAAGTGGTTATGGGACATGAAGCTAAACTTCTATATTTACTAGCTTAGTGTAATTGACACTTCTCGTTGATCTTGATGATCGCTTTATGAATTAGACTAGCAATTGCGCGATGTCTCTTTCATTGCAAGGTTAGACTAGACACCACTTGTGTGATTCCATTCACACATACCTTTCTGCTTTTTGGTTAGTCTTGACCTCAATCTGTGTGATTCCATTCACACATGCGGGGTAGCTCCCCTTGGTCTTCGGACCGTCATGTGATAGGCCTCTTTCCCTTTTTATGATTTCTGGATTTCTCGTGTTGATTTCTGGAATTTATGTCATTGACTTGTTATGAGTACAAGTTTAGGGTATGATGCCCTCTTCGAATCTTTGAGAAGATTCTTGTGATATTGATTATCTCTTATTGATTGATCTTCTGTTGATCATTATTTACATACTTATAGTGGTATGTCGTTATGGATGTTTATGTTTATGCCATATCTTTTATGTTATATCATGTCATCTGATATTTATAGCTAGACTGATCCGTTTATTATTTCCTTAAATAATACTCGGGTCAGACCGAGATGTTATAGGTGCTTCTGCTTGACTTCTTCCCAGGGATTCATCACTCTGACTTTTGGCTAACTGTTTAGATTAGCAGTTTTTGTTGTATACACTTGAGATATAGACTCATAGTTGTATTCTTTTGTATAGCACGTGTTGCTATTCTTTTGTATTATCGTGGATCTTACTGACCACTACTCTGATGTACACTTTCATGTGTTAGTTATATATTCATATCTTCTTCCGCCTTTGTGATATGGATATCTGTGACTGATTTGTGATATGATTATTTCTATGTTTGTTTCCGAAGATTATTTATAGCCACCGTGTGATAAGCAATTACATGGATGGTCGCTCCTCAACAGCCTTATTCTCCGTGCTAGTTGACAGCACTACTCCGGAGTGTTCTTGGCTAGCGTGGGTATAGAGGTGGGGCGTCACACAAAACATTTCCTTTCGGAAATCATTTACTATAACAACAGTGTTATAGTTCACAATTTCCTTCTATTTCTCGAAAACGTCTATTTCAACAATAAATGTTGAAATCTATGGTTTGAAATCTTAACATATTTAAAACATCGTTAGATCGTTTTAATTCTATTTAAGACATCACATCCAAAACATTTTCTTTAACATATTATTCACTATTCAAAAACGTGAATATACTACGTTAACCGATTTCATCATTTCTATACATTTTACTTATCAAAATAAGCCGTTTGCG
Source organism: Allium cepa (assembly GCA_030765085.1). Taxonomy (NCBI): domain Eukaryota; kingdom Viridiplantae; phylum Streptophyta; class Magnoliopsida; order Asparagales; family Amaryllidaceae; genus Allium; species Allium cepa. The sequence goes on along the minus strand of CM060942.1, from coordinate 358,359,662 downwards.
GATTTATAAAACAACGTTTATAAATTCCATTTCTATTTATTTTATGACAACTTCCTTTTATAAATTTCCTTTATTAACCTATTTCAATTTATAACTCAATTATAAACCAAAAGTTCATATTATAAGTTAAATGCTTATAATTTATTTGTTTGCAAAAATCGTTCCTTTAAACTTCATAATTATAAATCTTATAACTTATAAGATTCATTTATTTATCAAAAATCTATTCTTTTAATAACCTTATAAATTTTATAAACCTACTGCTTATAAAATTCCATTTATAACTTCACCTTTTATAATTCTATAAACTTCATTCATTTATGAAATTCATTCACAATTCATTCTAACACTTATAAAAGCTCGTTTCATAATTCAAATGTTTTAATTTATAAATATCAATTTATAAATCCTTTATATAAATCAATTTATACTATTATTTCAAAACGTCTTTAAAGTCCTTTATAATTCCACCATTTTGATTTATAAAATAATCAAATTTTATAAATCCTATATATTAAACTTCTTATAATAAATTCAAAAATCCCCATTTAAACTATTTTATAACATCATTAACCCCATATTTCTCAAAAATCAACTTTTAACCGTATTTCTCAAAAATCATAATTTTTATAACATTAAAAATTATACCGTTATTTATTTAAAATATATCAATTTCCAAAAACATTTTATAAACGTTTCTTTCCAAAAATCACTTTAAAAATCATTTTAAAATTCCAAAATTTGGTCCAATGATGCTACACACCAAATAGTCAATCACGACAACAATGACATCATATATCGATATGATAATCCATCAAATATCAAAATATCTGAAATCAAATAAAAACTGTTGAGGAATCCAGTTGGATCCCTCCAACCTGTTTTCCTGCATCCAAAGATGTTAGCACAATACCAACTCCGTTCCAGTACGAAATTATCGCGGTATATGGGATTTAAAATATTATCCGTTTAATAGACGGCGCAATAGGGTCTCATCCGCTATACAAATGCTGGAAATCAATAACTGCAATATATACATATGCCAATATATATATATATATTGTTATTATATATAATACCAATTTCACTGTTTATGAAATATTCGCGGTATATCTTTTTAATAAATAACATCCGCTTACTAACGGCGCATAATGTCTATTCTAACAATCAATAGATAACAATCATCATTCAAACATGCATTCAGGTATTTTAAATCTAACTATTTAAAATATAAATCGAAACTGATTCGATTGAGTGAGAAGTTCTCACCTTGATTTCAATTTCGTTTTAGCGATTTGTTTCGAATAAAATTAAACGGACGTTTAATTTTACCCGACATTCTCACTAACTCCAAACGACTCCAATCCAATTCCATAGCGTAGTGCTCGTCCATACGATTCCAACGCAACTGGTTTCGCGCGTTTTCGGCCTCGTTTGAAAAAGATATGCATTTATGAAGTTTACACGATTTATATTTACAAATTTTATAACATAATTAAAATTTTATAAACTTAAGCAATATTGGTCGTTGGATCTCCTGCATCTTCATCAAGACCGCACGTCCTCCCCTTCATCTTCTCGTACGCGTTCTACCCAATACACGCACAAACCCATTAGTCGAAACTAGGGTTCCAATTTTCGACCACCTCGACGAACTTGAACACGATCAAACACCTCCAGGTTGTAGCCCACAGCCGACTCCATACTCGGCTCGAATAACAAGGAGCTCGGCCCCCATATTTCCATGAAAGTCGTGCGCAGCTGGTCTAGAACGTGGCCAATTTGACGATGCCATGGTGCTCCATTCTTCATCATCACCGTATAGATTGAAAGCTCTCTTCGCGCTCTACGATTTCTTAGTTGAGAACATTGGCTAATTATCGACGGATTGAAAGTTATTGAGGAGGAAAAGAAGATGATTTCTGGCCATTGAATTTATAATGGAGGCGGCCTGCAGTTTTAACCTAGGGTTTTAATAATTCTGCAAAAATGAAGAGAGGGGGGGGGGTTTATAGAAAATTTTCCAATTTACTATTCACCCGGAATTTTCAAACTCCAAACGAAGTGTGCCGGTTGGCGTTTCTAAGGTTTACCCCGCGTTCCGGACACAATGGAATAGGTTTCGAAAGCTAATTCGGACGTCTGTGAGAGTTATGACAATAAACGTTCAATTTAAATTAAACCGATTTAAACGATTTTCTAGGCGTTTTAGCTTGCACCGGACAAACAGTAAAGCCGATTGACATGAAATTTGAAACCATACAATAATATCACATTACGGATCCGATGAAACTAGTTTCGTCGAAATCCAAGACTTTTTGAAAAATGGCTATTTTAACTCGCCAAATTAATATTAAAAACAATTTCGATGCGTTTCGAGCTGCCACGGTCAAACGATAACTCTGATTGGTACGAAAATTGAAATCCGGTAATAAGTAACTATTATGGATCGAATGGAACTAGTTTCGTCCAATTCTAAGACTGTTCAAAAATTGGCTAATTTCACTAGCCGATTAAATATTAAAATATTCAATTTTCACAAATTAACTTTTAATTCGATTTTAAAAGTTCTAAAATATCGTTCTAACTTCAATATGATATAATAAAAAATTTCAAATCATTTTCAATCATATTAAACGCAATTTACAATTATTTCCATAATTTAACATATTAAATTATCGATTTAATTATTCAATTAAATCCAATTATTCGAAATAAAATTTATTCGACTTATAAATCCACTTATTAATATTTAAAATTAGTTAAATATTCAAATTTTAATTAATAAAATTCTGGGTCGTTACAAAAGCAGCATATCACATATCATAGATATCCAAATCATCCAGTATCAACCAATCACCTAATATCAATCATCCAATATCAATCAATAAGTGTTAACCAATCATCCAAAAGCAGAAGTGATTAATTGTCAATCAATTGGATTACCTTAATCCTTCTATCCTTTAATCATTTGGATTATCTTAATCTTGCTTCATTAATTTATTACAAATAAATAAATTAATCACCTCTTAATGATCTTCTTTAATTAATCTCCCTTGATTAATTATCCTTTAATTACATTCAAGTAATTATCCTTTACCATATACAGTAATTAAGCTTTAATTACTATCATTACTTTCAATAATAATGATCCTTCATTTGTTTCCATTAATTAATCAACTATGATTAATTACAATAATCCTCAATTAATTACAATTAATTAATCACACTTAAATTATTCACTTTTATAAATCAACCTTGATTAATTTCATTAATTATATTAACTAATGATCCTTATTAATAATTCCTTTAATAATTTAAATAATTAACTTGTAATTAGTCATCTCATTAATTGGTCTTAATAAATCATAAACAGTAATTAACATTTGTTATTACTTATCTTAATTAATTAACTTCTTAATTAATTATATTAACCCTTTGATTAATTAGTCTAATTAATTAATCTTTAATTACTTAAATAAGTAATTATTAATCAATTAAATTAATAAATAATCCTTAATTAATTACTTATTAATTAATTACAATTGAATTAATTACACTTAGTAGTTAATCCTAAATTAATCACATTCATTAATTAATTAATTACATTAACTAATTAACTAAAATAATTAAGTAATTAACTTTTAATTACTTACATAAGTAATTTTCTTCTAATTGCTTCCATTAATAAATCCTGATTACTCTCTTAATTAATTACTTAACAAGTAATTAATCCCATCATTAAATAATCCTTAATTCATTCATTAATTAATTACTCCATAATTAATTGACTTTAAACAATTATATTAATTAATTCCTTAGATTATCTAACAACTAGTGATTAACCATTAATCACTTCCATTTAATTACTCCCATGAGTAATTACACACTAATTACTTCCATAAGTAATACCAATCTTAATTACATTCAATAATTAACCATTGATTACTTCATTAAGTAACTATACTTAATTAATCCATAATTAAGTGATTATTTAAAATTAAATAAACAATTAACTAATTATTTAAAATTAATTAAATAACTAATTAATTAACTTCTTATATTTCAAAATCCTTAATTTATTTAGAAAACATTTACCTTAATAAGTCTTTTACTTATTAACAAATTATATTAATTAAATATCCTTAAGTTCATATCAATAATAATTTAACCTTATTTATCTTGTTAAATAAGTTATTTGAAATAAATCAAATTTTAATAACTTAAAAACAAATTATTCTATTTGGATTTCAAAATTATATCAATAACCTTATTTGAAAACAAGGAATTTAGAAATCAAATTTAAAATTTAAAACACTTTGAATAATTCAAACTTATTCAATTTCAATAAAGTTCAAACTTAAGTTTTTTTAAAAACAATACTTAAAACCTTGATTTAATACTTAAAATTGAAACACTTTGTAACATCCCAGAATTTTGGACATTGAATTTTGAACATTTTAAATGTTCAATGTAGATTTTGAATTGTCTTTAAAATAAAAAGAATTGGGTGAAATTAATAAATTACGTATAATTCCAAATATGGTAATCCAATTGGAATTTAAATAATAATAATTAAATATTAAATCGGGATAAACTGTGAATATGAAGGTAAATAGATATGGAAATGAGTTCTAAAATTTATTTACTGTCTTAAGTTTATTTGGTCATTAGAAGTGTTATTGGATTTTTAGATGAATTTAAAAGTTAATAGGTTATTATTTGGAATTCTATATTGATTTTATAATGGATTTAATATTATTAAAATGCAATTAATCAGATTTTGGGTCCGGAATGAGCCTGAATGATTTGTAATATGATTATATATTTTATATGATTTATAAGTAAGTTAATAAGGTTTTAAAAGTGAAAATTTGAGTGATTTCGACAATTTCAAAAATCGTCTGATTTAATCGTCGAGTTAAAATAGCCTTCCGGGGCACAGTCTCGGAATTCGACGAAACTAGTTCTATTGGATCCGTAATAGTTAGTTATTATTGGATTTCAATTTTCGTAGCAATCGAAGTTGTCGTTTGACCGTGGCAGCTCGAAACGCATAGAAATCGTTTTAACCGATTTAATTTTAAATTGATCGTTTAATTCAGTAACTCGCACATATGACCGAATTAGCTTACGAAACCTATTCCATTTTGTCCGGAACGCGGAAAAACCCTAGGAACGCTTGTTAGTACGGGAGAATTGGAGTTCGTTTGCAATACGATGTTAAATTGAGAATTATATTAATAAAATAATATTATATAACTTAAACCATTTGCAAACCCTAATTACATTCCACCGGCCGCCGCTAATATCTATTAATGGCCGAAAAATGTTTACCTTCTTCCATCCAAATCTCTCAATCCATGCCTTGATTTCGTAAACTTTCTAAATGAAAGTTGTAGATCGTGGAGAGATATACACATCCGTACGGTTGAGATGTTGTTTAGCGAAGTAAATCGTTCGAGTTTTGTCTTCGTTTGGGCTCGGTTCAATCTCGATTTCTAGGTGGTAGGGAGGTTCGAGTTCGCCTAGATTTGGGGCGGGGGTGACGCGTGAGTAGGCGCACGAGTGGGCGACGTTGGATCAACGTCCGGTCGTGATTATGAAGGTGCGGTGATCGGCCTTGTTACGTGCATGATGGGTTTCGTTCCTGGAGATAGACGCATGGGGGAAGAGAAGTTAAGGAGCGGCTATGATTTCTTATAGCAGATCCTACGGTCGATTGCACAATAGGTTATAAATTAATAAAGAAATTTGTTTTAAATTTAGTATTCAGATTTTAAAAATCCGTAACTTGATCATACGTTATCAGATTTCAACGATTTTGGCAGCACCGGAATCGCAGCGACGTACTCTACGCTGCAGCGCAGGTTTGGAGACGATCGAAGCAAGTGAGAAATTTTGGTTAAATCGAACGCGGTTCGGTTTAATTTAAATTTCGAATGCTCGCCGAAAACACAAGGTGAGTTATTTTCACTCACATCTAGATGCTAGCCAATTTAAATTGTTAATATTTAAATATCTGTGTGATTGGTTGAATATAATTGTTGTTATCAGTCTGGATTGATATTTATATATATGATGCGCTGATATTTGTGGATGTAGGGAAAAAGGTTGGAGGGATCCAACTGGATTCCTCACAATATAGTGATTATTTTTATATTTGATAATGCAAATTATTTGTATGTTGTGATTGATAAATCTGAAAATTTCATTGTACTGTGATATTGTTGGGATAAATATAAACCCAGAATTTTAATTATAAATGGATTTAATTGTGATTTAGGAAATAGAAGAAATTGTTATATAAAGAATTTGAAGGAATAAATATTGGATTTGGTTCGGATGAAGAATGAAATTTGTAAATGGGAATTTTAAATAAAGGGGGAAAATTATTAGTTGCTAAATGTAAAGTATGGATTTGGGTGAGAAATTCTATAAGAGGATATAAAGTGTTAAAATAATGATGGTTATTTTGATAATGAATAGCGTTTGCCAGAAAAGTAAGATACGTTTGCAACGAAGCTTCTAAATATAAATATACAATTGTAAATGTGAATCAAATATCTTGAATGCATTTTCACTCTTGGAATTTAGTTAAGAAATTCATAAGTATTATTTTCCTATAACAAATTCTCAAATGTTTTATTTATAAATGTTTCAAACCGATGCTTTGAAAATGGAATTTCTGGGAATGGAAAAGGGTGTTTAAATTTCAAGAGGAGTTTATTTTTAAGCTTGGAAATAAATTTACGATAACTAACGTAAATTTGGGTTGGAATAGATCGGGCGAGATATATATGTAATATTCTTTGGGTTATTTCAATGGCAATGTTTCCCTAGGAAAAACCGAGTTCGTTATTTAAATCAGGTTTGAAAAGTTAAGTTTAAATTTGTTTTAAGGAAGTGTTTTTTTAGAAACTCTTATTTAAAGGTAAGTAATAAGTTTTAGCTATAGTATAAAGATTTAAGAATATTATTAGTAATTATATTTGATAAATGGATTTATGTAAAGGATAGATGATTTAAGTTATTTGAAACATAACACAAAACCTTTAAAACCACTGCTTTTAAATTTAGTTAACAAACTCCTGTTTAATAAATAGTTTTATTTTACATATGTGAAATTATATTTTTGAGTAATAACTAGAAATAAATTTATATATTTAAAATATATTGCAGAATAAAGTGTTTTAAATTGGTTTTAAATCTAAATGTTTTGAACTTGATTATTTCCAATGGGAATAAATGGTAAAGGATTTACCTTGTAAAGGAAGAGATTTTGGGAATGGTTTCAAATGAGTTTTGGAAATTTGAAAATATATCTGAGGCAAATAAATAATGTGGGAAATTATTTATTGTGTGATGGATGTTTGTGAATATTAATTGATAGTTATATCACCGACTATCAATATTGGACAAATGCGTTGATCGTTTCGAAGAGACCGGGATCGAGATTTATTTCTCGAAAACCACTTCGATCCGGTTTTTACGTTCGTGGAAAAACGTGTTCGGAGTCGAAGATGGAGCAGTGAAGTGCAAGGGCTAGTCGCTACTAATCCTGAGGATATTTTCCAAATGGATGTAGTAGGAATAGTGCCTTCGGTTCCGTTCGAACCCGGGACGGACTTGTATGGGCGAATGCTTTCGGAACATCGTCAGGCGGGCTATGGGCATTCTAAGTGAAACGTTCTAAAAGGTAACGCTTAGCCTCAAGCCTCATCAAATGGAAATGACTGAAAATCAGGGGATATGCAGCAAGGCTTCGTGGGTAGCCCCCACTGGAGAGTAAGGTCATCCCTGTCTAGATGTCCCATTTATTTCGGCTCAGTGGGCAGTTGGTCGCACCAACCGCGGGGTGATCTTATTCGAAACTATCCAGTTAGGGATGGGTCCGGCCTTGTGTTGCAGGGGATCGGGCGTGGTCCTCGATACGGTGATCTAGGCCCCGTATTGTGACAGGTGGTACCCCAGTGCCTAGTCATTGTTGGAAATCCATTCTCCCTACGAGCCTTGTACGAGTTTTGTTTGTATTACCCACTTTTGTGGCTAGTAGCTGGAATTTAATAGAGGTAACAATTTCGGCTATTTTATAAGTACTTGTAAATAGACCCTATTATAATATTATAGGATTTCAATAAAAAGTGTTTTAGCGATCGTAAGGTAAAAACCCGACATTTTTATTTGTGGCGTGGTCTTACGAGATGCTTTTGTTTTCAAAATGATTTTAAACTTTAATAATCAATTTGGATGCATTATTATCAGCTGGTATTCCAGACTGACTCGAGTGTTATTTCATTCTAATGCTCGGGTTAGACCGAGTATTATATGTTCAGGACAGGATGCTTTGGAGCAGGAAAGGAGCTGGAGTCCGAGACGTATTATCTGTACCTATATATATATTCCGCTGCTATGATTGTATGATTGTCTGACTGGTAAATATTGTGTGTATGAGATACTCTGATGATATGATGTATAAAACAGTTATAAATTTCATTTTGTGTAAAGTTCTATATTTACTATTATATTTTATTCCGCGGCGACTGTGAGATTCTGATATCGTTTAGTTTATTCTTCTTCTATCTCTTCTTCTTTAACCCTGATGGTTCGTAATTATGTGCCACTTGAGTTAATAGAGGTAGAATAGTGTTGATTCAAGGGGTACGGATTTGCGGGTCATCACACTTGGTATCAGAGCTTAGGTTGGCGACAACCTAGGCTTTGGTGGGGAAATTACTCATTAAATAGAGTGAATAATACTCTATAATGAGTTGAGCGTAATAATAGATATGAGAGCGTACTTGTTAGTGAATATAAAAAAATGGTTTTATTCCGTGTTGACTTATCGGTTGAGTGTTTATGAATTCTGGTCGGTGCGGGAAGTACAACCGTATCGATAGGGGTTTCTAAACTCTTAAACAAGATAAACCGACATAGTATTGTTTTTAAAGTGGGTAAATGAAATAATTTTACCCAAAGATTATATTTTGTTATAAAAGAAATAATTTTCTGAAATTATTGTATATATTTGGATGATTGGTTGTTAATGTCTAAATCAAATAAGAATCTAAAATTTAATCTGAAATAGTTATAATGAAAATAAAATTCTACAAATATAAATTATACAAAGGGAAGAATAACTAAATTTGAATTGAACCAGAATTTAAATCCTGGAGGTTTTGGAAAGGATCTTAAATGTAATGAAAATAAAGGTTTGGAAGTTTAAATTCCTGGGGAAGTTTGAAATGTTTGCTAAAGTGTTTGAAGGGTATATTGGAATATTGATTTGGGAAGTATTTTTGAATGGGAACTGTTTTGAAATGAATTTGGGAAGTAAGAAAGCATTGAACTCACTTCAGTCGCTGGAAAATAATCCTGATGATGCTGGCCACATCATTAGAATTCATTTTCGTGTTTCTAAAGTGATGGATTGCTATCAAATGGAAATAAATAAAAGTGATATGAGAAGAAATAGAAACATTGTGTGATTGAAACAATTTACGCAAATTGAAAAAAAAAATTTGTGATCAAGCTTATAATGTGGTATTGGATAAATTTGTTTAGATGATGAAATTGAATTACAAATGAAATGGTATTAATTAATTTTATTGTGATAAATTAAGGAGGTATGAGTTGTAAATAATATGGAATGTGATGATATTGATTTAAACTTAACTTGGATGAGCTTTATTTAGTAGATTTGAATGAAATTTTTTTAGATAATAAAATTTAAATGCAATTGGAAGAATCTTAATTAATTGTTGTGATGAAACAAAAATGTAATGGGTTGTAAATGACCCAGGATGGAATGATATTATTATAAATTTGTATTGGTTAATGAAATAAAAATGTAAGGGAAGAATTTAATTTAATAATTGCAATGTGATAAGAATGCTTGGATTGTGAACCATGCAAAATTGAATAAAATTAACATGAATCTAAGTTGGAAATTAATTTTAACTAGTTATAAGCTTAAGAATTGGTTATTTGTTTGAATAACCACAACCTGCATAGAAATTAGTCGTTAAACTTAAGTGAATGAATTGAAAGAAGTAAATAAAGTTGATATTTGAATAATGGGAAATGGGTTGGAATCTATTTAGTGGATTGTATGTAAATGCAGGTTAATTAAAAAGAAAAGTAAACGAATCAAAAGCATATATTACTCTTATTGATGTGGATGTGAATCTAACATTTGCAACTCGGATGTAAGCCATTCGAGTGGAATATAATGAAGTTTGAATTTGGAAAGGAAATGAAAATAAATTAAATTGGAAATACATTTGATTGTGAATCAATTTAAATTTAAATTGAAGTAAATTGATGACACTAAAGCCTACATTCATAATATTGAAGTGAATATGAATTGGTTGTGGTAACTATGAATTGGGAATGGTAACTTGAATGTATTCATTGTAGTGAAATACAAAATGAAGTTCGAGTTGTTAAAAGGAAACTAAGGTAGTTTTGGTGCTTATGATTGCTTATAACATATGGTTTATATGTAAACTTGAGAAATGTGCCGCATAGGCTTGGTAATTGATGTTTTGTCTTAATAAAAGAATGAAATGTTCATATTTTTGGAAACTGATGAGTTTGTTGAGTAAAGTACAGGTACGGAAGGCGTTCGATAGAGTTGGAGCGCGTATATGCATTATATATTTGCTGCTTGCTTTAAAAATTTGCTTTAAACGTACGCCTACGCAAATATAATTGGGAAATGATATATATATATATATATATATATGTTGTGATATATTTTGGTTTCCGACCGTGTGGGTCGATGTATATATATTTATCTGTATCGCGATATCGCGAAAGCTCCTCCGTGCAGGGGAGACTTTGCCAAAAATTTTCTGAAATTTTGGGAGTTAGAAAATTTTAGGGATTTTGTTTTGCTAAGAAATTGAATTTTTAAAGAAAATGGTAAAAATTAAAGATTTAGAGTAAATGAAGCAAATGAGTTTGGATTTGAGCTAAAGGGTTTTGGGAAGTGTATATAAGCTTTTAACTAAGCAAATTGGGTAAGTAGATGAGTTTGAGAGTATGTTCTACCATAGAAAATTTCGGGGACGAAATTTTTATAAGGGGGGAGGAATGTAACATCCCAGAATTTTGGACTTTGAATTTTGAACATTTAATTCATTTTAAATGTTCAATGTTGATTTTGAATTGGCTTTAAAATAAAAAGAATTGGGTGAAATTAATAAATTACGTATAATTCCAAATATTGTAATCCAATTGGAATTTAAATAATAATAATTAAATATTAAATCGGGATAAATTGTGAATACGAAGGTAAATAGATATGGAAATGAGTTTTAATTTATTTACTATCTTAAGTTTATTTAGTCATTAGAAGTGTTATTTGATTTTTAGATGAATTTAAAAGTTAATAAGTTATTATTTGGAATTCTATATTGATTTTATAATGGATTTAATATTGTTAAAATTCAATTAATCAGATTTTGGGTCCGGAATGAGCCTGAATGATTTGTAATGTGATTATATATTTTATATGATTTATAATTAAGTTAATAAGGTTTTAAAAGTGAAATTTTGAGTGATTTCGACAATTTCGAAATCGTCCGATTTAATCGTCGAGTTAAAATAGCCTTCCGGGGCAAAGTCTCGGAATTCGGCGAAACCAGTTCCGGATCCGTAATAGTTAGTTATTATTGGATTTCAATTTTCATAACAATTGGAGTTGTCATTTGACCGTGGCAGCTCGAAACGCATAGAAATCGTTTTAACCGATTTAATTTTAAATTGATCGTTTAATTCCGTAACTCGCACATATGACCGAATTAGCTTACGAAACCTGTTCCATTGTGTCCGGAACGCTGAAAAACCCTAGGAACGCTTATTGGTACGTGAGAATTGGAGTTCGTTTGCAATACGATGTTAAATTGAGAATTATATTAATAAAATAATATTATATAACTTAAACCATTTGCAAACCCTAATTACATTCCACCGGCCGCCGCTAATATCTATTAATGGCTGAAAAACGTTTACCTTCTTCCATCCAAATCTCTCAATCCATGCCTTGATTTCGTAAACTTTCTAAATGAAAGTTGTAGATCGTGGAGAGATCTACACATTCGTATGGTTCAGATGTTGTTTAGCGAAGTAAATCGTTCGAATTTTGTCTTCATTTGGGCTCGGTTCAATCTCGATTTCTGGGTGGTAGGGAGGTTCGAGTTCGCCTAGATTGGGGGAGGGGGTGACGCGTGAGTCGGCGCACGAGTGGGCGGCGTTGGATCAACGTCCGGTCGTGATTATGAAGGTGCGGTGATCGGCCTTGTTACGTGCATGATGGGTTTCGTTCCTGGAGATAGACGCGTGGGGGAAGAGAAGTTAAGAAGCGGCTATGATTTCTTGTAGCAGATCCTACGGCCGATTGCAAAATAGGCTATAAATTAATAAAGAAATTTGTTTTAAATTTAGTATTCAGACTTTAAAAATCCGTAACTTGATCACACGTTATCAGATTTCAACGATTTTGGTAGCGCCGAAATCGTAGAGACGTACTCTACGCTGCAGCGTAGGTTTGGAGGCGATCGGTGCAAGTGAGAAATTTAGGTTAAATCGAACGCGGTTCGGTTTAATTTAAATTTCGAACGCTTGTCGAAATCTCAAGGTGAGTTATTCTCACTCACATCTGGATGCTAGCTAATTTAAATAGTTAATATTTAAATATATGTGTGATTGGTTGAATATAATTGTTGTTATCAGTCTGGATTGATATTTATATATGTGATGTGCTGATATTTGTGGATGCAGGGAAAATAGGTTGGAGGGATCCAACTAGATTCCTCACAATATAGTGATTATTTTTATAATTGATAATGCAAATTATTTGTATGTTGTGATTGATAAATCTAAAAATTTCATTGTACTGTGATATTGTTGGGATAAATATAAACCTAGAATTTTAATTATAAATGGATTTAATTAGGATTTAGGAAATAAAAGAAATTGTCATATAAAGAATTTAAAGGAATAAAATTTGGATTTGGTTCGGATGAAGAATGAAATTTGTAAATGGGAATTTTAAATAAAGCGGGAAAATTATTAGTTGATAAATGTAAAGTATGGATTTGGGTGAGAAATTCTATAAGAGGATATAAAGTGTTAAAATAATGATGGTTATTTTGATAATGAATAGCGTTTGCCAGAAAATTAAAATACGTTTGCAACGAAGCTTCTAAATGTAAATATACAATTGTAAATGTGAATCAAATATCTGTAATGCATTTTCACTCTTGGAATTTAGTTAAGAAATTCATAAGCATTATTTTCCTATAACAAATTCTCAAATGTTTTATTTATAAATGTTTCAAACCGATGCTTTGAAAATGGAATTTCCATGAATGGAAAAGGGTGTTTAAACTTCAAGAGGAGTTTATTTTTAAGCTTGGAAATAAATTTACGATAACTAACGTAAATTTGGGTTGGAATAGATCGGGCAGGATCTATATGAAAGATTCTTTGGGTTATTTCAATGGCAATGTTTCCCTGGGAAAAACCGAGTTCTTGATTTAAATCAGGTTTGAAAAGTTAAGTTTAAATTTGTTTTAAGGAAGTGTTTTTTTAGAAATTCTTATTTAAAGGTAAGTAATAAGTTTTAGCTATAGTATAAAGATTTAAGAATATTATTAATAATTATATTTGATAAATAGATTTATGTAAAGGATAGATGATTTAAGTTATTTGAAACATAACACAAAACCTTTAAAACCACTGCTTTTAAAATTTAGTTAACAAACTCCTGTTTAATAAATAGTTTTATTTTACATATTTGAAATTATATTTTTGAATAATAACTACAAATAAATTTATATATTTAAAATATTTTGCAGAATAAAGTTTTTTAAATTGGTTTTAAATCTAAATGTTTTGAACTTGGTTATTTCCAATGGGAATAAATGGTAAAGGATTTACCTTGTAAAGGAAGAGATTTTGGGAATGGTTTCAAATGAGTTTTGGAAATTTGAAAATATATCTGAGGCAAATAAATAATGTGTGAAATTATTTATTGTGTGATGGATGTTTGTGAATATTAATTGATAGTTAAATCACCGACTAACAATATTGGACAAATGCGTTGATCGTTTCGAAGAGACCGGGATCGAGATTTATTTCTCGAAAACCACTTCGATCCGGTTTGTACTTTCGTGGAAAAATGTGTTCCGCGTCAATGATGGAGCAGTGAAGTGCAAGGGCTAGTCGCTACTAATCCTGAGGATATTTCCAAAATGGATGTAGTAGGAATAGTGCCTTCAGTTCCGTTCGAACCCGGGACGGACTTGTATGGGCGAATGCTTTCGGAACATCGTCAGGTGGACGATGGGCATTCTAAGTGAAACGTTCTAAAAGGTAACGCTTAGCCTCAAGCCTCATCAAATGGGAATGACTGAAAATCAGGGGATCGGGCGTGGTCCTCGGTACGGTGATCTAGGCCTCGTACTATGACAGTTGGTACCCCAGTGCCTAGTCATTGTTGGAAATCCATTCTCCTTACGAGCCTTGTACGAGTTTTGTTTGTATTAACCACTTTTGTGGCTAGTAGCTGGAATTTAATAGATGTAACAATTTCGGCTATTTTATAAGTACTTGTAAATAGACCCTATTATAATATCAGAGGATTTCTATAAAAAGTGTTTTAGCTATCGTAAGGTAAAAACCCGACATTTTTATTTGTGGCGTGGTCATACGAGATGCTTTTGTTTTCAAAAAGGTTTTAAACTTTAATAATCAATTTGGATGCATTATTATCAGCTGGTATTCCAGACTGACTCGGGTGTTATTTCATTATAATGCTCGAGTCAGATCGAGTATTATATGTTCAGGACAGGATGCTTTGGAGCAGGAAAGGAGTTGGAGTCCGAGATGTATTATCTGTAACTATATATATATTCCGCTGCAGTGATTGTATGATTGTCTAACTGGTAAATATTGTGTGTATGAGATACTCTGATGATATGATGTATAAAACAATTATAGATTTCATTTTGTGTAAAGTTCTATATTTACTATTATATTTTATTCCGCTGCGACTGTGAGATTCTGATATTGTTTAGTTTCTTCTTCTATCTCTTCTTCTTTAACCCTAATGGTTCGTAATTGTGTACCACTTGAGTTAATAGAGGTAGAATAATGTTGATTCAAGGGGTATGGATTTGCGGGTCATCACACACTTCTTTTTAAATTAAAATTCAAAACATTTCTTTAAATTGAAATTCAACATCTAGTTAGATAATTATTTTCCAATTCAAACTTCTTAACAATTTAAATTTAAAATAAATTCAATTAATACTTTGCTTTAAAGGAAATCATTTAAAACAATTTAAATTTGAAATTGAATTCAATTAACACTATTTTAAAAGTTGATTAACCTTTACTTACAAAAAAAGTTTTAAATTGTAAACTTATTATTACACAGTACTGCCCAGAAAACAACAAACGACCAAAATAACTCGAGTAAAACACTCAGCCCACATGAGCCAGCCCGAAGCAACCCAGCACACATCAACTTCGAGTCGAACCAGATAAAACACGAGTGCTCCTTCGGTTAAAACCCTTCTTCCCCAATCTTCCATTTTCCAATGTACACGAACATGCACGGTGCACGTGCGCCATCGCCATCGGCCACCAAAGGTCATCGCGACAATCGTCGTTGATCACAAAATCACTCGCGAGCACAACCACAAACCCAGATCAAACAATACAAATCCGAATCGAAATTCGAACATTCTCATGAAATACAGCAACTAACATGACCCCAAATCCCATCGCCACCCACGATCGCCACCACCGAAAACTCTGGCGACCTCTCCAAAACATCACCGGACCTCCACGCCACCTTTTCCCAACTCGCGAAACAATCCGGTCACGAATCCAAATCGCAATTCCCTCTACAGACAAGCCGAGCAAAAACCAACATGAAACCGTAGATTGATCTAACCCAATCCAATAACCATAGGAAAAATTCACCAGTATTTTTCCCGTCATCCACAACATACAAAACAATCTTCGATCAAAAATCCAGCGTCAAACATCACCTTGATCTTCGGCAAATCACTGAAACCCCAATTTCGAACAAACCCCAAATTATCATATTTCATCAAACTAAAAATCATGAAACATGTATTAAAAATCATGATTTTTACCCACTAATTTATTCATGTAATCCAAATCATAAAACAAGATTGTTGATTTACCATGTGTAACAGTATTTTTACTGTTATTCTTATTTTTAAAATTATTTGTAAACAAAAAAATTTACAAACTATTTTTAAAATTTTATATTACACAAACATACTCATTTTTATTTAGAGATCAAGAACTAAACTAAATGTATAAAGTGTATTTAGATTTATTTTAGTGGGATTTAAACCTGTGATGCAACAGAGACATTCAAACAATTTATATACAAGCACATCATTTATTCATACATGCATACATAATCATAAACATATGCAAGCCATGTTTCTACAAAAATACATCACAACATTTAAGCAAATTCACCGATAAAAACTGTTTTTAAGCTTAATGTTTACTCACCTTTTACTTTTAAGAAGAGCAGTTTTCAATAAATTCCAGGCTTGAACATCTTAGATCTGAAAAATGCTTTGACTATGCTTTGCTGAAGAAAATCTTTGCATGCCTTTAGTTTGTTGATTAAAAGTGTTGAACTGATGTGAACTCCTCTTTTTAAGTTGCTGGTTGATCTTGAACTGTGAAATGCAGGTTGAAGGTTGCAGCAGATTTGAAAATTGCAGATTTTAATTGATGTTGCAGGTTTTGATTTTGCAGATTTCACGTTTTGATTTGCTTTTTAGTTTCAATTTCAGATTTGAGAAAGATTTCCTTTGAATTGCGGGTTTCATTTCAGATTTGTGAAAAGTTTCTGATTTGAGTTAAGGAAAGTAAACAAAGAAAATGGTAGTGTAATGTTTAAACTAGTTTTTCTTCTTAAAACATTTATTAAAAATTAAAATGAAATGTTGCCACTTGGTTCCAAAACTTACATTTGTCATTCATTTTTTTAATTGCCTTACATGTGTTTTTAAGGTGATTAACATGGTTACACATGTTATTAAATATTTTAAATAAATTCTCATTTAATTTAAAAGATAATATAAGCTTACTTATATAATTTACTAAATTACTAAATACTTATGTATGAATAAATAAATTTACTTTCTAAAGAAAATATTAATATAAATAAATCTTTATACATGTATTTAAAAATATAAAACATTTATATATATATATATATATACACATTTATAGCCATTTTTAATTTTAAGCAATTTAAAGAAAACAAAAATAAAACTTTGATTTAAATTATTTATAAACTATCACGCTTAAAATAAACAATCATCTTATATTTGAAAACAATTTAAATAAATTTAAATTAACTTTTTGAAAAATATAAATTAAAAAAAGCTTTAAATTACAATATTCATTCATATATAAATTATTAATAGATTAAATTAAATTCCAAAACAACATCAAATTATAACATATACTTGCATATATATTACAATTTGAAAATTCATCTTTTATTTAAAACAAAAGATCTTCTATTCACAATATATATCAAATATATACTCTAAATAAAATAGAATTTTATTAGTGTTAACACCACTATTTTTTACGACCTAGCGACTTACATGACTCAACGACCTAGTGTCTAAACGACCCAACGACCTACAGCAGGGAGCGACCTGCCGACCTAAAGCATAAAGCAGCTTAACATGGAATGACCTAGCGACCTAAAGCACAGAGCGAGTCAACAAGCAACGACCTAGCGAGTTAAGACAAAAGCGACCTAACGACCTAGCAAGCTTTAGAGTTAAGCTGCATGCACATTGCCTCATCCATTAGGTCGCTCACGACCTAAGCAGCCCAAGATAACTCCTATGCTACACATGCTAAGCCGCTCACAGCATATACCTCGTTCAGGATGGCTCCATTAAGTCGCTAACGACTTATGCTACCTCTGGATCACTCTTAGGTCGCAACCCCTAGGTCGCTCACGACCTATGACCTCACATGACCTAACTCTGAAACTCCCCTATAAATACTCCACCTACTCCACTTTGGGGTGGGGACTTTTGGACCTTTTTCGAATGCCTAGACTCTGTCGTTTCCCAACTTCTTCAACAGTTCAAACGCCTAAGACACTTCAAGGAACCTTAAGAGAAGATCAAGTTCATTCAACATGAATTCAAAGAGCTTTTCTGCATCAAAGTTCTAACTTCTTGCTTTAATGGTGTTGTAATTGGAGAATTATTGTGAAACTTGCAATCAAGTCGATAAGATAAAAGATTAAGTGGACGTAGACTTGACTTTGAGCCGAACCACTATAAAAATTGTTGTCTCTTTACTATTTTATGCTTTTTTTCTGCTTACTTTTAGTTTCCGTACCAACGGGTGGTGCTTTCGCTATATCACAACATTCATTGGGGTGTTAGCGTACATTTTAGCGTTAACATTTTTGGTGCTCTCATTGAGAGCATCGAACCCAGGAGTGCTCTCATCATTGCTTCACAAAGATTTGTTGAAAGACTCTCCCTAAGAACCAGAAGTCTAGCCGAAATTATGGTTCCTGGAATGAAAAGTAGATCTACTAGATCTGGAAATGCTTATGACAACACGGCCACTTCTCCCGCGTCAAATCAAGCGGCTTCTAGTGTTGGAATCACAAGGGAGGAATTGGATGCGGTAGTGTCTGGGTTGTATCAACGAATGGAAGCCCAGAACACTTTGACGTTGGACAGGTTGAATGCTTTACTTGGAGTTAACCGGCAACCAGAAAATATTGAAGAAACCTTTGCTGAAGATGTTCATAATTCCCAAGGGAAAAGTATTCCTCAGAGGGCAGCTGGCACCACCGAAGGGGCACCTCCCCAAGCTGGAGGTTCAAGGCCCCAGCCAACTCTTCGTGAACGTTTGTCCAGGAAAACTTCCGAAAAAGTAGACGACGTCTGTCTCGCGGGGCCTCTAAACGATGAGGAGTACTTCTCGGGAATGATTCGACAAATTATAAAGGAAAGCTTGCAAAGGGAGGAAGATGAAAGTGACTGGGGGTTTGCTCCAAGCAAGACTTTTTTTACTGAAAGAATTCTGAAGGCTGAATTCCCGAAGAAGTTTGTTCCCCGCACAATTCCGGCTTATCGGGGGACAAGCGATCCTAACCAGTTCTTATACAAGTATGACTGGCATATGACAGGTGCCAGAGCAACAGATGAGATCAAGTGCAGATACTTTCCTGTGTACTTGGAGGGAGTGGCCCTCCTTTGGTTCACAAAGCTGCCAGTTCGATCCGTGGATCAGTTCTCCGACCTGACTCGAAAGTTCAAAGATCAGTTCAGGTTATATGCTTCGAAGGCCAAGGACATAATGTCGCTATCTAGCCTCGAACAAAGCCCTGGAGTGTCTATCAAATCTTTCTTAAACTGTTTTAATATAGCCTTGGCCGAAGTTGACAATGCAAAGCCTCAGATGATTCTAACTTACTTGATGCGAGCTATTGACAAATCAAGTGAATTCGGAAGATGGTCGAAGATGAAAGAGCCAAATTCACTTGAGAAGTTCTACAAGAAGGCCGATGAATTTATGCGCTTAGAAAGCCTTGCTGCGCCAATAAAAGTAGTCGTGACTGAAGTTGAGAATAACAACGTTGCTTCTAACAAAAAGGAATCAGGTAGCCAAAAGAGGGAGAATGACGGTGGAAAAAAGCAGAAAGATGCGAAGAAAACTCGCCACTTTAGACCTTCAGATTTTACTCCCTTAACTGATACTCAAGAAAATATCTTTTTCGCAACCAAGGATGTTGTTGAATACCCCAAACCGCCTAAGATGAAGCTTGGGAAAAATGTTGTGCATAACAGGAGATTCTGACGGTTCCACAATCAACCTGGCCATGACCCTAATGAAATCGCCATTTACGAATTTGATTGAAGAGTTGTTGAGACAGAATAAACTACAACAGTATGTAAAGAGAAATATAAGTGACCCAACCTCATTTACTCAAGGGCAATAAGTTCCTACTCATCAATCTGGCTCAGGTGAGAGGACTACAGCGCATGAATCTAAGAGGCTTGTCATTAATGTTATCACAAGGGGTCCTCACCCAGCAGGCAGAAGTTGGGGTGAGATGGAAAGATATGCTCACGTTTTGAGATATGCCCCAGCGTAAGAAAATGTTTTTGTCTTGGAAGATGCTATAGCTTTAAAGTAGCAAAGAACTTTTAACGATGACATCATATTCCGAGCTAGAGACTCTGTTGGACTCTTGCTACATTCATGGCCATTCTAGCCCCATGGTGCCTGACTATGAAGTTCCCCATTGATAATGGCGTCGGTGTTGTGAAGGAGTACCAAATGCCGGGCGAGAATGCTATCTCATAGAGTTACGGGAGGCAAAGAAGAGAGAAATGGTTAATGGTGCAGCAGCTCCGCTCTGCATCAAAGAGCCAACCTTGTAGCAATTACGGGGTGGGCCCTACACTGGTGCGCATAGTGGTGCACGAAAAGAGATTGATCCCAGAAAAGCCAGTGTAGGGGTGAGTAGCGTGGTGCCGGTGGAAGTGACGGTGCCAATACCTGTTGACCTGAAAGATCCAAACAAGGTGCTGAATGTGGGTTCACAATATGGTGTGATGGTTCAGAATATGTTGATATCATCCTTGAAAGCAAACCTGGATGTATTTGCTTGGAGTCATGCCGACATGTGTGGAATATCTCCAGAAATCGCCGTGCATGCTTTGAATATTGATCCAAAGTTCACACCCATAAAGCAAAAAAGAAGAACTCAAGGCCCTGAAAGTTCGGCAACATTAAAAGAAGTAGATCGGCTCATGGAGAATGGCTTCATAAAAAATCCACTTATCCAAATTAGGTTTCTAATCCGGTGCTGGTTAAAAAAGAAAATGGAAAGTGGAGAGTATGCATTGAATTTTCAGACTTGAACAAAGCATGCCCCAAGGACTGTTTCCCGTTACCCAGTATTGATCAGTTGGTGGATGGAACAGCCGGGCATGAATTATTGTCTTTTATGGATGCTTACTCAGGATATAATCAAATCATAATGCATGAGCCAGATCCGGAGGACATGAGCTTCATCACTGATGTCGGTCTTTACTGCTATAAAGACATGCCCTTTGGACTAAAGATCGCGGGGGCAACTTATCAAAGACTTGTTAATGCCATTTTCAAACCCCAGATTGGCAAGACTATGGAAGTTTATGTTGATGATATGTTGGTGAAATCGAAGAAGGCAGTAGACCACATGGATCATTTGGCAGAATTGTTCGCGGTCCTCCGAAAGTGTCGGATGAAGCTAAATCCTCTGAAATGTTCATTCGGGGTAGAGTCCGGAAAATTCTTGGGTTTCATTGTCAGTGCTAGGGGCATCGAAGCTAATCCTGCTCAGAATACTGCTTTAAGAGAAGTCAAAGCCCCTAGGACAAAGAAGGAATTGCAAAGCCTCAATGGGAAAGTCGCGGCTTTGAGTCGATTTATTTCCAGGGCTACTGATAAATGTATTCCCTTCTTTGACGCTCTGAAGAAAGGAAAGTAAAACTTTAAGTGGACTCCTGAATGTCAGAAAGCGTTTGTTGAACTAATTTGTCATATGGAAACACCTCCAATACTTTCTAAGCCCAGCAGTGGTGAAGATCTTTTCATATATTTAGCGGTTTCATCTCATGCTCTCAGTGTAGCATTGGTACGGGAAGACGCAAAAGTTCAGCGCCTGGTTTACTACATTAGTAAAAGATTCACTAGGGCAGAGATTAATTTTTCAAAGCTGGAAAAGCTCGCCTATTGTCTATTGATTGCATCCAGAAAGTTGAGGCCATATTTCCAAGCTAATCCTATTAAAGTCCTCACTGATCAACCTCTAAAGCAATTCCTATTTCGCCCTGAAACTTTGGGTCGTCTTCTGAAGTGGAATATTGAACTCAGCTAATATGATATCACCTACCATCCCCGAAGAGCGATCAATGAACAAGCTTTAGCGGACTTCATTGCATAATACACAGATAAAGGTGACAGCAAGGAAGAGGTGATTAATGACATCCCGGTCCGATGGAAATTGTATGTTGATGGTGCAAGAAATGACTATTGTTCCAAAGTTGGAGTTGTGCTTGAAACCCTCGAAGGGCGGTCATTATGTTATGCTTTGAGATTAGAGTTTCCTTCGACAAATAATGAAGCAGAATATGAAGCTCTTATTGCCGGCTTGAAGATTGCTAAAGAACCGAACATCAAAGTATTGCAGATCTTCAGTGATTCCCACTTTATTTTATGCCAAGTCAAGAAAGAGTTTCAAACCAAATGAGGAAATCTGCCTGCTTACTTGTCAAATACCTGTGAGCTTCTCGATGATTTTGATCATTATACAATAAGCCACATTCCCCAGGAAGAGAACACGAAGGCGGATTCTCTCGCAAAATATTCAAGCTCTGGAGAAGCTCAATTATTGGGATTGGTCACTGTAGAAGTCATGTCAGCCCTAAGTACTGATGAGATGGATATTAAATGGATTATGGCTGTATCTCGAGAGCAGGAGTCGTGGATGACCCCGATCAAGGAATATCTACTCAACGGCTCCCTGCCAGAAAACTCAAAAGAGCGCCAGAAGCTGTTAAGAAAAGCCCTGAGATATGTAATTCAAGACGGCCGGTTGTACAGACGGGGATTCTCGATGCCATTACTCCGATGTGTAACCAAGGAAGAGGCTAAGACAATTTTAGCTGAGGTGCATGGAGGAGAGTGTGGGGATCATTCAGGTGGCCGAACTCTAGCAAAGAAAATTCTCCGTTATGGGTATTTTTGGCCAGATATTAATCGAGACGCTGCTAGCTACTCCCGAAAGTGTGACAGATGCCAAAGATTTGCAAAAACCCGAGAGCACCTTCCACTGAGCTAACGCAGATGGTCAGTCCATGGGCATTCGCCATTTGAGGGATAGATCTCATTGGGCCTTTGCCGATTGCCAAGTCCGGAATCAAATATGCTATTGTTGGTGTTGATTATTTCACCAAATGGGCTGAAGCTGAACCATTGGCTACTATTACCTCTTAAAAGATGATAAACTTTGTGACTAAGAATATCATTTGCAGGTATGGTGTGCGTCAAAAGATAATCACAAACAATGGTACCCAATTCGAAAGCGAAGAATTCCAGGACTTTTGCAAGCGATTCAAGATCCAAAAAAGCTTCTCAGCAGTGGCTCATCCGTAGGCAAACGGGCGAGTGGAAGCAGTGAACAAAATTATCAAATCAACCATAAAAAAACAACTGGAAAAAGCAAAAGTTGGTTGGGTCGATAAGCTGCCACTAGCACTTTGGGCATACAGAACTACCCACAAAACTGCGATTGGGTACACTGCATTCCCATTAGCATATGGATCAGAAGCAATGATTCCAATGGAAATAGAGGTCCCCTCACACAGGAGAATTCAATTCAACCAAGCTGAAAATGAAAAGCTGCAACTTGAAGCACTTGACTTGCTTGATGAAAGAAGGAAAGAAGCTGATCTCAAAGTTGCAGCCCATCAGCAAAGGATAGCCAGGCACTTCAATTCTAAAGTTCGCCAACGCAGCTTTGAAATTTGGGATCTAGTCTTGAAAAGGGTCATGACAGCAACATGAGTGTTTGGGCCAAACTGGGAAGGGCCATATGTCATAGGCAAAAAAATTCTCGATGACACTTTCAAGCTCACAACTGTCAAGGAGATCCAATTCCTAGAGCCTGGAACAACAATCACTTGCGTCCATATTTTACTTAGAAGCTATGCTTAAATTTGTAAAATAATTGTGGACGTATCATTCTTCTATTACAAACATTGTAAAATCAGTGTGAATCAATAATAAAAACTATAAAGTGGATGTAGGCCCAATTCTTGGCCGAACCACTATAAATCTTGTGTTCTCTACTACTATAAAATGCCTGTCTCATTTCGATGTGCAAATATCTTAAAGTATATTGCTAAATTGTCGATTTAATATTGCAGGCTATCAAAGCAAAGCTTGCCTATTCAACACATCACAAGGCCAAGCGATTCCTACAAATCACTCAACAAACAAATGTCAAGCCACAAACATTCCAGAATCAATTCCTACATAAGAAGTGCTTCTCACAAACAGTTGGTGATTCCATCGAAGGGGCACCATCCTAACGTGGAGGTTCCAGGCCATTGCTAACCGATTGCGATCGTTTGTGCAAACAAACATCCAGTTAGGAAGCTTGCGTCTATCCCGTGGATTCACTTAACAATGAAATACACTTCTCTGGAAAAAAGAAAAGCGAACAACTTACAAAAGAAAGGAACATGTGCTTGGAAATGATAACGAGGAATCGCTGAGGAACAGATGGGGAAAAGACACGGGAAAGCAGACCAAAAACAGCCAAAATGGAATTTTTCTCTAAACCAAAAGGTTGGTGGGACCACCGAAGGGGAACCTTCCCAAAGTGAAGATTCCAGGCCCTTGCTAGTTAGTTGTGATCGTTTGTGCAAACGAACATCCAATTAGATAGCTTCCGTCTACTACGTGGATCCACTTAACTGCGAGATGCAATCTTCCTGGCAAACAACAAAGCCCTCTTCGGAGGAAAAAAGCCCTCTTCGGAGGGAAAAAGCCCTCTTCGAAGGCACAAATCCCTCTTCGGAGGAACAAAGCCCTCTTCGGAGGCAAAAGGCCCCCTTCGGAGGCACAAAGCCCTCTTCGGAGGTAGAAAGCCCTCTTCGGAGGCAAAAAGCCCTCTTCGGAGGCCCACTTCTCCTCTCAAGGGGGAAGTGCCAAAAAAGCCCTCTTCGGAGGCCCACTTCTCCTCTCAAGGGGGAAGTGCCAAGAAGCACTCTTCGGAGGCCCACTTCTCCTCTTAAGATGGAAGTGCCAAAAAAACCCTCTTCGGAGGCCCACTTATACTCTCAAGGGAGAAGTGCCACAAAAGAAGCCCTCTTCGGAGGCACAAACGAAGCCCTCTACGTAGGCCTGCTTCACTGCATAGGGGAATCCACTTCTCAAAAATAAAAGTGACTATCTCCGAAAGTTGAAGCGTAAAATCTTTTTGAAAAAGAGAGAACTTCTCCAGTACAAGGCACACTCTACTAAAGCAAAATAATATTTCCTCAAAATGGAAGAATTATTCTCCGAAGTAAGAGTACAAGTTTTCTCAAAATGGAGAAAATTGCGATGAGCCGCGATATGGGGGAAATATAATATAGCAGCATTAATAAAAGCAATGCTCAAGCAACATACCACGAGCTCACTGCAATATCATACAAGGAAAATGAAAAACTTGTGTGAAAATAAAGAATAAATGCATCCACAAATGCAGTCAAAAGATTGTACAAGTAAATAAGAGTCATTTTATTCCATACTATAAAAGATTTGTATGCATGTGCAGGTTTCAAAAAGCGGGGTCCGGTAACTGCATAATCTCCGATCGATACAAGTCTTTAAATACAAGCAAAAAGCAAAACAAGAGGGATAAAACCAGGCCCGTTACTTCTTCTTCCCGCCACCTTTGGAGCCCTCGCCTGGCCTAAGAGTTAACTTCTTGAGTCGGCCTGAACAAGTCGGGGAAGAAGGAGAAAGAGGTGCAATTGGGTCCTCTTCCGCTTTCTCATCGCCAGTAGAAGTGCCTTTCTTCTTCTTTGAAATACCACGCTTTCCCCTCTTCTTTGAAGAAGATTCGCTTCTCGGGGTGATAAGATCAATCAGTTTCATATCATCGGCAGTAAATTCCTCTGGGGTATTCTCACCCTCCTCAAGTTCTTCAACCTTCTACTCTTGTGAAGCGACCGGGTCATCTAAACCATGAAGAGCTCCTATTTGTTCTTCTTGTGACCCCGGTTGAGAAGTAGAAGAAGAAGTAACTTGAAGAGGCGGAGGGGCAACAGTTGGACGAGGTGAAGCTTGCACAACACAGGTTGTTTTCACTACAGAAGAAGAAAAGTTAACATCTGTATTTCTCGCAAAGAGAGGAGATAGTGGCACGTCGGGGTTTAAGTAATAAGCAAGAAGTTCATCAAGCTCATGTGAAGCAAACGAGTAGTCCACTTGAGCTGGATCAGTATTGAAGTTACTTGGAGAGGTTGGCGTTATCACGTCAATTTCAAAATCTTGGGCTTCAGTGTCTTCTTGGGCCTTCTCTTCGGCATGAGCAGTGGTAGTTTCAGTTTCGGCTTTGGCAGGAGGAGGAGAGTGAGAACTGGAGCCAATGGTATCGATGTCAACCGAAGCCGAAGGATGAGTTGGGTCGGTCAAAAGTGCCTTCCCAAAATGCTCTCCTTCCGCCGCTTCGGCTCACTCCTTGGCAAGTTGTTCTTTCCCTCTGGCAAGAGCGGCACGACTCTCATCATCCACATAATAAGCCTCAAGATCCTCCTCGGCGTATCTAGCGTCCCTAAGCATATCAACTGCTGCCTCCCACACTTCAGCTGGGGTAACCTCATACTTTGGGCCTAAAAATGAAAGACTGCCATGTCCCAAGATGCTATGAAGATAAAACTCGAATAGAGTGGAGCTGATGTTGGTCTTAGTCGCTTCATGTGATTGTTCAGCTGCTGCTTTTCCAATGATGGCCTCATCACGCTCCTTTTCAGCCTTGGAAAGCTAGGCCTTTAACATTGCAATCTCCAAATCTTGGGAGTTGGTCTTTTCCCGCAATTGAGCAACATCATTGCGGTAATTTTCCATGATTTTCTGCTATGCCCCAAGTTTAGCCTCAGCATCCCATTGAGCACCGTGGGCGTCTCTTACTTGCTTTTGAAGAACCTCTTCCTTTTGAGTATAAGAAGTGGAAGAGGTGACAAGATCATCTTTAAGTTTCTTGACTTCAGCCTCAAGTTTCTCATTGTAGGCAGTGATGTTCTTCATCTCCGCATCATGCTGATCAAGAACTTTTTGCCACTCAGCCTTATCACTTTCCATGATCAGCATGGCCTCGAGATTTAAGCGATCTACCCTCTGAAGCTCATCAACTAGTTTTTGCCAGTCGGACATCCTTTCGATATCAAGATTGACGGCGTCAAGATTTCTCAGCATGGCTTGCTTATCAATCGGAACCAAGTCCAGATCAAAACGCACTCCTTTTAAACACCAATGTATAAATCGGCTTTGGAGTGCAGGCAGAGGTTTCTCAACTTGATAGGGAGGCCTATTAATGATTGCTTGAATGTCAGCTCTTTGAAGGGTAGGAGAGCTAGAGGGGATGTCTAGAGAGATAGAAGGAGTGGGCATTTTAGAAACTTCAGATGAAGATTTTTCGCTAAGCTTGGCCCGCTTGCCTGAATCTTCGGCCAAATGACTCTTCCCCTTATCGTCGTGAGATTTTCTTTTATGGGAGTCATCATCATGTCGGTCGTCTCTCCTTCCATAGCGCCCCTCATGAGCCTACCTCTCATGAGCTTTCCTAGCTGCCTTTTCCTTGTCAGTCTCCGTAGGGGCAGGAAGACAGCGCCTGGGATCATAAGAATCACGCCTCGCATAGCATTGAAAGTCATAATAATACAACCCGCTGCTTCCCATGAGAGAACCTGAAATTGAAGAAAAGACAGAATTTAGAAATCTTCAAAATAAAGAGGCTAAGTGCACATAATTGCCAAAAATCCTAAGTGTTTGTGGCGTGCAAACTACGCGCGTCAAGCTACAAACCACTCTTTGACTTAGGAGTGATGTCGACTTTTGTGGCAGGAGTCAACTCCTGGGTTGATGGAATTGATCGCAAAACGGATGTTGCTTTGATTGTTGGAGAAACCAGCTTAGAGGTGATGGTGTCATGTTTAAAAAGCTTTTGGGAAGTCACCATAAGGTCGCTCAGTCCCCCAAAGACGTCATCACCATCATGCCTAACAGAATGGGTCATATCAGCAGTGCCCTCTTCAGAACGCTTTGCACTCTTCGTAGCAGAACTTTATTTCCCAACTCCCTCATCGGCTTCTCCAGTAGCCTTCCCGGAATGTTGAGGAAATTCTTCTTCTTCAACAACTGGGTGAAGTTTAGGTTTGCCAGATAATCCCTCACCGCCAACGGAACTGGGGCATTTCACTAATGAAGCCTCTACAATAGGTTCCTTCAGTGCGAATTCCTTTGTGGAGGCTGGGGCATCTGACGCTTCTACTTGAGAACTGGGGGTATCATGGGATTGAGTGGATCGAGAAGAATGAAAAAGTCCGAATTGGTGCAAAAACTCGTCCTTCAGCAGGGACTTAATACTTCTCTCATCAATAGCTACGGCATTCAATCTTTCGAAAGTTGGTTTGTCACTAGAATCTTTGGAGGGAGGAGGAAGTGCTACAAAATTAAAGAATGAAGTTAGCACTTGACGACTCGAATTTCGAAAAGCTCAGAAATGAAGTAAACGGAGAGAGGTAGTCTTACTTCCTACTCTCCAGATACTGTAGAATCCCGAAGGGCAACGGACAAAGAAGAATTGGTTTAAAAACCCATGAGCACTCTCGGGCAGATCCATAATCAGCTTACGGTTTCTTGTACTCCTTACAAGAGTAATATAAGGGTGATCTTTGTTTCTTCCGAATGAACACAAATAGCATATCTCCTTGAAGCTTGGGAGGCGGTTTAGTGTCCTCCTGAATAGTACGCACAACCCCATCAAAATGGCATAGCCATTAGGGTGCAACTGGAATGGAGAAATAGCTAGTTGAAGGAGGAGTGTTCTGAGAAAATCATTAAAGGGAGGAATGGCTCCATTCAAACACACTTGACGATTTACTGCAACGAAGCCAGGAGGCGGACTATCGGCAGTGTCATTTACCCCAGGAAGCAAAGCATCCGCTTCAGCAATGTCGAATTGAGTACATAGCTGGTTGAAAACCCGTTGGTTCAATGTAGTAGAAATCTTTCCGCAGGATTCTCTAGAGGATCAACTATTGGGAAAACCTCATCGGCCCGCTCTACTATCTCTTCTTGCATTTGTTGAGAAGTCATTCTACACAAGGAACTAGATATTCAAATATGAAGGTGCACGTTTCCTAAAAGTGTGAAGTGTTGTGAAAAACTAATAAAATGACAAGCAAATATTACTGGAATTAAACTAGTTGGCGTTGTTCGATTGCAAAGTTTCAGGGCTTGTTATTTTAAGTCCAAGTACAGTGTTGATGCAAACAGATCAGCTTTAGTTGATTAACTTAGCTTTGCTTTAATACTTCACTTGAACTTGTTAATTCATAGCAATTCGTTCACACAAATTCCCTTAAGTTGATTATTCTTTATCGACTAATCTGTCATTCGATGTGGGTAGTCAATAGCAGTATATTCGCCCTAGTTTTCTGCAAATGTTGTATTTAACAGGTTGTTAGCTTAAAAGTTAATACAATCAGTAAAAGAGTGCAAGAAGTTCAAGCAGTTCATTCTGGCAGTTCAAGTTGGAAATTCAATCAAGTTCTGTCAAATTCTAACAATACATCAATCACGTTCCTACAAGCTGAAGCTATGCTGCGGGTTAAAATAGGTCGTGTTGATTCTTTAAGTCATGTGCTATTCTGGGAAGATAAGTCGCAAGTCATTTGGGTCGAAGTCCCTTATGTCGTTCAGAGTTTGAATGTTAAGTCTTTAAATCATTCACTAAGTTAACTTGTGCAATTCTTGTCCAAAATGCTAAGCCCAAGCCCTAGGTCGTTCGAAGCTCCTAAGTCGGCCACTTCCTAACTCTTTTTAACCCGCTAACTCCTCTTCAATCAATAACTTGCCTAACTCGCTAACCCACTAACTTGTAACCCGATAACCCGTTAGCATCTCTACCATAAAATCCATCATCACTCCACCGTCAAATCATCCAAAAACCGATTCAAATCACCTCAGATCCATCATAGATCCGATGCACTGCTGTATTCTCATGAATTACAATGACAACATGTCCAATGATGATCAAAAATCGATCGTAACATGATTTGTGGTGAAACGAAGCACATGAAATTAGACCAGGGCCAGAAAATGGGGGATTCAAGATACGGTGACGGTCGTGGTTGGATATTGATCGGATTCACTTATGTAGTGTGATGGAGAAGATGATCAATGACTGGTTAGCTTAAGTTCGTCTTCGAGAGCTCGGAGATTCTTTAATGGCGGATTAAAGTTTGAGCTGGTGAAGAGAAGAAGGAGCGGCCGAAGCGACTTATATACAGGGGCAATGGAACTCGAATCGGCACGAACGACCTAGCTCTCTCATAAGTCGCTCACGACCTAGCGACTCAGGATGGTGCGAGTTAAGAGGCATCGAAGCACACGACCAAACCCTTAGGCGTATACTTCGAGTGGCAAGTGCTAACACCACTCTTTTTCACGACCTAACGATTTACATGACTCAACGACCTAGCGTCTAAACGACCCAACGACCTAGCAAGGAGCGACCTACCAACCTAAAGCATAAAGCAGCTCAACATGGCACGACCTAACGACCTAAAGCACAGAGCGAATCAACAAGCAACGACCTAGCGAGTTAAGACAAAAGCGACCTAACAACCAAGCAAGCTTCAGAGTTAAGCTGCATGCACATTCCCTCTTCCATTAGGTCTCTTACGACCTAGCAACCCAAGATAACTCCTGTGCTACACATGCTAAGCCGCTCACAGCATATACCTCATTCAGGATGGCTCCATTAAGTCGCTAACGACTTATGCTACCTTGGGATCACTCTTAGGTCGCAACCCCCTAGGTCGCTCACGACCTATGACCTCACACGAACTAACTCTGAAACTCCCCTATAAATACTCCACCTACTCCACTTTGGGGGGGGGGGGACTTTTGGACCTTTTTCGAACGCCAAGAATCTGCTGTTTCACAACTTCTTCAACACTTCAAACGCCTAAGACACTTCAAGGAACCCTAAGAGAAGATCAAGTTCATTCAACATGAATTCAAAGAGTTTTTCTGCATCAAAGTTTTAACTTCTTGCTTTAATGGTGTTGTAATTGGAGAATTATTGTGAAACTTGTAATCAAGTTGATAAGAGAAAAGATTAAGTGGACGTAGGCTTGACTTTGAGCCGAACCACTACAAAAATTGTTTTCCCTTTACTATTTTCTTCTATTTTCTACTTACTTTTAGTTCCGTACCAACGGGTGGTGCTTTCGCTATATCACAACTCTCATTGGGGTGTTAGCGTACATTTTAGCGTTAACAGTTAGCTTTGAAAAAATAAATCTTATCAATATTGCCAAATTAAATATTTATTAACCTTTTAAAAGATTAAATTTACCAATTTAAATTAAAATTAAAAGAAAAAATTATCAAACAAATTAAATTATTAACTCGGATTGTTAAATTGATATTGCCTAAAATTCCGGGTCGTTACAATCCACCCCCTTAAAAGAATTTCGTCCCCGAAATTTAAAAGCAAAGATAATTTAATAACCCAACAAAGATTTTAATTTTCAATCAGCAAAGCATAACTAACATCAAGTTACTAACAACCATGACAATCAATTAAAGAAATAAACCTAACTAATTATCCTGACACAAATCAGAATAAATCTCAAATACTATCTAGAGTTTCCCAGGTATAAACCACCAGGAGACTCGCTCTACAGAAGCTAAACAAACTACACCACTAAAATCCAGAGCTCAACTCATCTCTAGATCCATCAATCTGAACATAACATCAAACTATACCCAAGTCTAGCTCAACTTCCAAATCCAATTGAACTACAAATTCAACAATCGACGATGAA
The DNA here is from genome assembly GCA_030765085.1 of Allium cepa. NCBI lineage: Eukaryota > Viridiplantae > Streptophyta > Magnoliopsida > Asparagales > Amaryllidaceae > Allium > Allium cepa. Next base: position 358,327,941 of record CM060942.1, on the reverse strand, counting down.
TCATACACGTACTCTCTCAGTGATACGTGAAATACAGTGAATTCCACTATCCAAACTGGCAATTTATTCTTATCCTATCAAAAACACATATAAAAAATCCCAAATGCCTCAGAACTAGCCATCCAATCTTACCCAATTACTGCTCTCTTAACCAGAGAAATCTTAACAACAATGAATTTTCCATCTTCGAATTCCAAACTCCTTATCTCATATCTGCATAACTCAACAGATAATCCTAGACTGCCAATCCTCTTCCTGATCAGCTCAACTTATGTTGATGCTTCCAGAAACAACTAGACCAAAGCAACAAGTTCCTGGATCCTATTCAACAGAAAAGTCTTCCAAGATCCATCGAAATCCAAAACATAAGCTCTACTTCCCAAGCAATAGCAAACTGAACTTGCTTCCTTCCTCGAACAGCTGCTACCTCGCTTCCACTGCACAACTCTGATTCTAAAATAGATGAGAATACTGTTGATGAACACGAGTACAAACATATCCAACATATCCGGGAAACTTTGTTCATCAAATCCAGAAAATCCAAGTGACCCATCTGACTCGATCACACAACCTTATAGCAGAAATCCAACTCAAAAACTAGATCTGACCAATCCAAATTCATAAAAAAAATTCTAAGCTGCTACACCAACTCTACTACTACCAGGCTAACTACCAGAATTGCTTCTGGAACAAAAACAATATGGAACTCAACTCCAGATGCATACAAACTTCTGATTACATCAGTAGCTCCTACTTGCACATGAGAACCCTCAGTCTCAAACAAAAGATTGCCCAAGAAAAATTCCAAAATTAATCGCAAGTCACTTTCGCAATCCAACCTAATTCGGATTCCAAAGAAACCGCCCTCTCTTTACTAATTAGAACAGCCTTAAGCTTCTCCAAACAAGGTTAGAAAACTTTCACCATCTGCCCGGACTGCTGATAGAAGAACCACAAAAATTCCTGAACCATCGGAGAAACGGCCACACTGCTGCTTCCAAACTCTACCTCGATGATATTGCGAAGCCAAAAGACCTTCTTGCCTGCACACCGAACACTTCGAGTTGCACTTCTACCATAGATAACCAAAGACTTCTAATCCAAAGGATCCTCGAAAACCAAAACTATACAACGGACCTTCGAGATGGCAGACATCCTCTCAAGAAATTTGAGCTCCAAACCAAGCATCAACATCTTGCTCTCCTTAAGGAATGACAAATGAGACCATGCCGAAGCGAAGCAACTCATAGACCTTTAATCTCATATTCCAGAACAGCCAACCTTCTTGCTAAAGATCCAGAAAACTTCTATACAGACGAAGCTTCCCTACAGCAGGTAAAACTGCTCCTCAACCACTTCTAAAACTGCTTCAAGAGAAAACATCTTCAGAAATATCCATGGGTACTGCATCTCATCACGCAGTAATCAAGATACCATCACTTACTTCTTCTCTTCTGACAGATCCAAGTTACACTTCAAAGATAACCTCCGAATCCTTTAAAAGATTTCCTTCGAATATTAGAGAAATCCTTACTTCAAACTACAAATCCTACTTGAGACGGTATTAGGTCTACAGTCTCGACAAATACTCATCCAACCTCAAACATATGGACCTCTTCCATTAGTGGTAGTCGTGTTACACATACACCACTACTCCATCTACCTCTAAAACTTATGTTGGAAAATCCGTACAGATAACCCAACAGATCAGGTAGATATAGATATATATATAAATATATAGTTGTATATAAAAATTACAAGTACGCTCTCTCAAGAAAGACACCAGTCCAGAGCCTAGGTATTCACTCAACCTAAGGCTTTGATACCACCTTAGCGACCCGACTTCCTAACATCAGAAAGTCGCATCACTAATTAAGAAAGAAAGGGATAGAAGAAGAAAAGATAAGAAAAGAAGAAAACACAACAACATTAGAGAACTCACAACGGAACGAATGAAATACAATATATCACTTAAAATAATACATAGTATCATATTACATAAGAGTATACAACATATACAACACATATTAGACAGTTATAAACATCTGTCTAACTATACAACTCAAGATATCGCAAGAAACAGATATCACACAAACACAGCGGAACCATAATATATCTACACGTGGAAGCCTCCTGCTCCATATCTCCTCTAGAATTCATCAAGCTAACCTGAATCACTGGACTACTCATACAAAATATGAGTACCCAAGAGTTTAATAAAACAGAAAATAAACATTCGGGTCAGATAGGGGTCTGGTATGAGTAAACGGGTTAAAATTGCTTAACTTTAGAAAAACCTTTTGAAAAGAAAAGGTATCGTGTAAGACTTCCCACACATAAACATGGAAAAGTTTTTACCTTAGGCTAACCAAAACATATTATAGGAAATCCGATGATATTATAATAGTGTCTAGGGTTTTCAAGTAAATAAGAAAATAGCCGAAATTGTTACATCTATTAAATTCCAGCTACTAGCCACAAAAGTGGGTAATACAAACAAAACCGTAGGGTCTTGTAGGAAGAATGGGTTTCCATCAATGGCAGGGCCACCGGCGTACCGCCCGTCACAGTACGTGGCCTAGATCAACGTACCTAGGAGCCACCCTAACTCCCCTGCAACACAAGACCGGGACCACTCCTTACTGAACAGTCCCGAGTGAGATCACCTCGTGGCGACCAGCCACCCACAAAGCCGAAATAAAGGGACATCTAGACAGGAATGACCTCACCCTGAAATGGGTGCTACCCACCTAGCCTTGCTGCACCTCCCCTGTTTTAGCCATTCCCGGGTTGATGAGGCTTGAGGCTGCGATTACCTTTATAGAACACATCAATCTTAGAATGCTCATCGTCCACCAGACGATGTTCTGAAAGACTTTAATCCATACAAGTTCGTTCCAGGTTCGAATGAAACCGAAGGCACTATCTCGTTGCACTCATTTTGGAATCACCCTCAGAGTCAACGACCATAGCCATTGCACTCTGAATCACCATCTCGAACCTGGAAGTACTATCTCCTCAAACTCATCATGGAACCGCCCCCAGAGTTATACTGACTATAGTTCTTACACCTCGAGTCTTCACTTGCACTCCACTTGGATTTACGACCTAACGGTTAATTGGAATCGATGTGGTTTTCGGATATCCAAATATGGAAACCTGATCCCGGTCTCACTGAAACCAAACGCCATTTTAATGTCCAAGTTGTTTTAAAAGGTTTTGAACATTTAACTTATATTCAGGATGATATAAATAGATAGATGAATCACATTATCACCATAGATAATTCATATCAAACATTCATTTCACAAAGCAGCATATCACATATCATAGATATCCAAATCATCTAGTATCAACCAATCACCCAATATCAATCATCCAATATCAATCGATCAATATTAACCAATCATCCAAAAACAGAATTGATTAACTGTGAATCAATTGGATTACCTTAATCCTTCTATCCTTTAATCATTTGGATTATCTTAATCCCGCTTCATTAATTTATTACAAATAAATAAATTAATCATCTCTTAATGATCTTCTTTAATTAATCTCCGTTGATTAATTATCCTTTAATTACATTCAAGTAATTATCCTCAACCATATACAGAAATTAACCTTTAATTACTATCATTAATTTCAATAATTAATGATCCTTTATTTGTTTCCATTAATTAATCAACTATGAATAATTACATTAATCCTTAATTAATTACAATTAATTAATCACACTTCAATTAATCACTTTTATTAATCAACCTTGATTAATTTCATTAATTATATTAACTAATGATCCTTATTAATAATTCTTTTAATAATTTAAATAATTAACTTGTAATTAATCATCTCATTAATCAATCTTAATAAATCATAAACAGTAATTACATTTGTAATTACTTATCTTAATTAATTAACTTCTTAATTAATTATGTTAACCCTTTGATTAATTAGTCTAATTAATTAATCTTTAATTACTTCATTAAGTAATTATTAATCGATTAAATTAATAAATAATCCTTGGTTAATTACTTATTAATTAATTACACTTAGTAATTAATCTTAAATTAATCACATTCATTAATTAATTAATCACATTAATTAATTAACTAAAATAATTAAATAATTAACTTTTAATTACTTACATAAGTAATTGTCTTCTAATTACTTCCATTAATAAATCTTGATTGCTCTCTTAATTAATTACTTAACAAGTAATTAATCCCATCGTTAAATAATCCTTAATTCATTAATTAATTATTACTCCATGATTAATTAACTTCAAACAATTATATTAATTAATTTCTTAGATTAAATAACAACTAGTGATTAACCATTATCCACTTCCATTTAATTTCTCCTATGAGTAATTACACACTAATTACTTCCATAAGTAATACCATTCTTAATTACATTCAATAATTAACCATTAATTACTTCATTAACTAATTGTACTTAACTAATCCATAATTAAGTGATTATTTAAAATTAAATAAATAATTGACTAATTATTTAAAATTAATTAAATAATTAATTAATTAACTTCTTATATTTCAAAATCCTTAATTTATTTAGAAAACATTTAATTTAATAAGTCTTTTACTTATTAACAAATTATATTAATTAAATATCCTTAAGTTTATATCAATAATAATTTAACCTTATTTATCTTCTTAAATAAGTTATTTTAAATTAATCAAATTTTAATAACTTAAAAACAAACTATTCTATTTGGATTTCAAAATTAGATCAATAACTTTATTTGAAAATAAGGAATTTAGAAATCAAATTTAAAATTTAAAACACTTTAAATAATTCAAACTTATTCAATTCCAATAAAGTTTAAACTTAAGTTTTTTAAAAACATTACTTAAAACCTTAATTTAATACTTAAAATTGAAACACTTCTTTTCAAATTAAAATTCAAAACATTTCTTTAAATTGAAATTCAACATCTACTTAGATAATTATTTTCCAATTCAAACTTCTTAACAATTTAAATTTAAATAAATTCAATTAATACTTTGCTTTCAAGGAAATCATTTAAAACATTTTATATTTGAAATTGAATTCAATTAACACTTTTTTAAAAGGTGATTAACCTTTACTTACAAAAACAAGTTTTAACTTTTAAACTTATTATTACACAGTACTGCCCAGAAAACAACACACGACCAAAAGAACTCGAGTAAAACACTCAACCCACACGAGCCAGCCCGAAGCAACCTAGCATACATCAACTTCGAGTCGAATGAGAGAAAACAAGAGTGCTCCTTCGGTTAAAACCCTTCTTCCCCAATCTTCCGTTTCCCAGTGCACACGAACGTGCGTGGTGCACGTGCGCCATCGCCATCGGCCACCAAAGGTCGTCGCGACAATCATCATTGATCACAAAATCACTCGCGAGCACAACCGTAAACCCAGATCAAACAATACAAATCCGAATCGAAATGTGAACATTCTCACGAAATACAGCAACAAACATGACCCCAAATCCTATCGCCACCCACGATCGCCACCGCCGGAAACTCCGGCGCCCTCTCCAAAACATCGCCGGACCTCCACGCTACCTTTTCCCAACTTGCGAAACAATCCGGTCACGAATCCAAATCGCCATTCCCTCTACAGACAAGCCGAGCGAAAACCAACATAAAACCCTAGATTGATCTATCCCAATCCATATAACCATAGGAAAAATTCACTAGTATTTTTCCCATCATCCACAATATACAAACAATCTTTGATCAAAAATCCAGCTTCAAACATGACCTTAATCATCGGCAAATCACTAAAAACCCAATTTCGAAGAAACCCCAAATTCTCATGATTCATCAAACTAAAAATCATGAAACATGTATGAAAATCATGATTTTTACCCACTAATTTATTCATGTAATACAAATCATAAAATAAGATTGTTGATTTATCATGTTACAGTATTTTTACTGTTATTCTTATTTTTAAAATTATTTGTAAACAAAGAAATTTACAAACTATTTTTAAAATTTATATTACACATACATACTCATTTTATATTTAGAGATAAAGAACTAAAACTAAATGTATAAAGTGTATTTAGATTTATTTTAGTGGGTTTTAAACCTGTGATGCCACAGAGACATTCAAACAATTTATATACAGACACATCATCTATTCATACATGCATACATAATCATATACATATGCAAGCCATGTTTCAACAAAAATACATCACAACATTTTAGCAAAGTCACCGATAAAAACTGTTTTTAAGCTTAATGTTTACTCACCTTTTACTTTTAAGCAGAGCAGATTTCAATAAATTACAGGCTTGAACATCTTAGATCTGAAAAATGCTTTGACTATGCTTTGCTGAAGAAAATCTTTGCATGCGTTTAATTTGTTAATTAAAAGTGTTGAACTTATGTGAAATCCCCTTTTTAAGTTGCAGATTGATCTTGAACTATGAAATGCAGGTTGAAGGTTGCAGCAGATTTGAAAATTGCAGATTTTAATTGATGTTGCAGGTTTTGATTTTGCAGATTTCAGGTTTTGATTTGCTTTTTAGTCTCAATTTCAAAATTTGGAAAGATTTCTTTTAAATTGCTGGTTTCATTTCAGATTTATGAAAAGTTTCCGATTTGAGTTAAGGAAAGTAAACAAAGAAAATGGAAGTGTTATGTTTAAACTAGTTTTTCTTCTTAAATCATTTATTAAAAATTAAAATGAAATGTTGCCACTTGGTTCCGAAACTTACATTTGTCATTCATTTTTTTAACTGCCTTACATGTGTTTTTAAGGTGATTAACATGGTTACACATGTTATTAAATATTTTAAATAAATTCTCATTTAATTTAAAAGATAATATAAGCTTACTTATATAATTTACTAAATTACTAAATACTTATGTATGAATAATAAATTTACTTTTTATAGAAAATATTAATACAAATAAATCATTATACATGTATTTGAAAATATAAAACATTTATATACACACATTTGTAACCATTTTTAATTTTAAGCAATTTAAGGAAAACAAAAATAAAACTTTTATTTAAATTCTTTATAAACTGTCACACTTAAAATAAACAATCATCTTATATTCGAAAACAATTTAAATAAATCTACATTAACTTTTTAAAAAATATAAATTAAAACAAAGCTTTAAATTACAATATTCATTCATAAATAAATTATTCATAGATTAAATTAAATTCCAAAAGAACATCAAATTATAACATATACTTGCATATATATTACAATTTGAAAATTCATCTTTTATTTAAAACAAAAGATCTTCTATTCACAATATATATCAAATATATATATTATAAATAGAATAGAATTTTATTAGCTTTGAAAAAATAAATCTTATCAATATTGTCAGATTAAATATTTATTAACCGTTTAAAAGATTAAATTTACCAGTTTAAATTAAAATTATAAAGAAAAAATTATCAAACCAATTAAATTATTAACTCAGATTATTAAATTAATATTACCTAAAATTCCGGGTCGTTACAAAACAATTCCAATTTATAATCTTATAGCTTAACTTCTAATGATTTTTAAATTATTTAAATAAGGATTCCAAATTTTTCAATCACCCCAAAATTTAAACTTCCAATTTCCGGTTTAAGTCCAATTTCCAACTATAATCCGTTTGTACAATTTATATTTTTAAAATCTTGTTTGATTATAATATTATCATCCATAAACTCTTAAATATATAATTTTAGAAAAATATTTCTTCTTATATCAAAATATATTTTTGGGTAAAATTATTTCATTCACCCACTTTTGAAAACAATACCGTGTCAAATTATTCTATTCAAGTTTTAAAAACCGTATCGATACAGTTGTATGGACTGTTTTGACTAAGGTTTATATGCCACTTAATAAATCAACCGACACAGTACAAAACCATTCTATATTCACTAATAAATACACGCTCATATTTTTGTACACACGCTCAAACTCATTCTAGAGTACTACTAACTCTATCTCTAATGAGTAATCCCTGGCAGAGCCAAGGTTCTCGCTTAACCCTCAACTTTGATACCAAGTGTTGCGACCCGCAGTTCTGTACCCCTTGAGCTAATAATAATTCTTCCTCGTTCAACCCAAAGTGTACGAAAGAGTGAATAACTAGGATAAAAGCAGAAAGGGTTAGAAGAAGAGAATAGAAAACAACATTAGAATCTCACAACCGCAGCGGAATAAAATATGATATATAACAACAGCTTTAAATACGAAGAAATCTGTACTGTCATATATACATACCATTATCAGAGTACAACAATCATTCACCACTTTGGATAGCCTACACCTTTCCTTATACAATGGAGATAATAATAACCAAGTACGAAAGATACGTCTTAGTCCTCCAGCTCGCCTCTTGAATTCCATAGAATATTAAGCTGGATCTGTTAAACTGGGCCTGACCCGAGCATCATAATAATACAATACCCGAGTCAGTCTGGAAAACCTGCACGAGAAAACCACACTCAATTGGATTATTATATTTTTGAAAATCCTTCGAAAACAAAAGTATCTCGTAAGACCACGCCATAAATAAATATGTCGGGTTTTTACCTTACGATAACCAAAACATTTCTTATCAAATCCTCTGATGCTATAGTAGTGTCTAAATACAAGTACTTATTCAAATAACCGAAATTGTTACATTCATTAAATTCCAGCATAATAGGTATAAAACAAGTCCAAAGGCACTTATTGGAGATTGGTTTTCCATAAAATGGCAGGGCTACTGGGGTACCGCCCGTCACAGTACTTGGTCTAGATCAGAGTGTCGAGGATCACTCCCGACCCCTTGCAACACAAGACTGGAGATACCCCTTACTGGATAGTCTGAATAAGATCACATAGCAGTTGGGATCAGCAACCATCCACTAAGCCGAATAAAGGGGCATCTAGACAGGAGAAATCTTACCATAATTCGTTGCTAGACACTTAGCCTTGCTTCACCTCCCCTGTTATAGCCATTCCCGTTTGATGAGGATTGAGGCTATGCGTTACCTTTTTAGAACTCATTCACTTAGAATGCTCATCGTCCTCCTTACGATATTATGATAACATTCGTCCATACAAGTTGCCCTGGGTCTGGACAAATCGAATCACCGTCTTCATCATGTTCACGGTCTTCATTCGTAAACTTTTCAAACCGGATCGAAGTGTTATTCGGATAATTAAACCTGATCCCAGTCTCTTCGAAACGATCAACGCATTGGCTAATATTGATGGTCGGTTATTTAACTATCAAATAATATTCACAAACAACCATTGGACTTAAATAATTTCACAAATTATTTATCTCAAAATATCTTCACAAGATATTATTTTCATACTTCTCATTTTGGAAATAGTTTTCGAATCTCTATTTATTCTTACAGAACAAATTTCAACCCTTGTCCAATACTAAGCATATGTTTCTTACTTCATTGGTTTCTCAACACTTGGAAAATATTCATTTTTTTTATTTCATTCCACAAAAACATTTACAATTTCATTTGTAAATCCCCAACCCGTTTCACTTAAATTCTAAAGCTCCCAGAATCTATTAGTCAATTTCCTTTAACATTTACAAACCCATTTACGCTTATTTATAATTCCAGTTTCACTTCTACTTCTTTTGTGAATTTCATTTCGCCTTTCATAGTTCACTTCTCTTATGCTTTAGAATTTTATTTAAGTTTTCCCTGATTCCATTATAAGATTTTCCCTCTATAATCTTATCTGTTTTTAATAAACTTCGCTTCCCATCTCAAGAGGGTATTTAATTGAATTTAAAAAACATAAAAACATACATATTTATAAAAATGGTTTTATTTTTCAAAATATGGTTTAAGCTAAAACTAACTTCAAAATATTCTAAATCCAATAATAGTTTATAAAAGTTATATAGTATAGTAGATTATAAAAATTCACTTCAATTTTTTTTACTTTACTCGAAAAAAGTCTATCTTTATAAAATCCAATATCCACCAATTCAATTCATAAATTCCTTTTGTTTCGTATCCGATCGAATATAACCAAAATAATCACTGTTTCTCTTGTTTGAAATAATATTCCACTATTTCTAAACAATTTCATCTCACGGTATAAGTTCGCACCGTCCACTTATATTTTCCACATATCCATTGATATCATTTCATTTAACTTATAAACCCTGTTTAGAAATTTATAAAATCCCTTGAGCTTTTTACTTATTTATAACGACAATTCTTTTTATAATTCCATTTTATAATTTTCCTTTAATAAAATCCCATTTTATTTCAAAACTATTTTGCATATCGATTCCAATATCTCTTCAAGTCTTCAATATATAATTAAATTTTCAAAACTGTACGTAACCTAATTTACAGATAGTTAAGTGTAACCCAAGGAAGTTAATATACTTTTATTCTACTTAATTCTCTTTAAATCAAATTTTAATATAAATAATTACTATTCAAAATTAATTTTTAAATTTCTTTAATTTAATTTTTTAATCTGTTTATAAATATCAAGTTCAATTCCCTGGTTATTTAACATTTTATTATTCAATTCACACAATCCATGTCAATTTATCCATCTTGTCATATATCAACATATATATGAAAAAATAAATATTTTCATGGAACCTAGTTGGATACCTCCAATTTGTTTTTCCTTGCATCCACAGATGTTAGTTAACAAATAAAATACCAATCCCACTTCGAGGGGGGTATCGCGGTATATAAGGTCATCCGCTATTATGCAGTGCGCATTGGGTCTCATCCGCTATATAATGCGGAAATATCAATCACTCCAATATATATACACACACACTACTATATATAATATCCGACAGACAATAATTCAACCAAACATCCAATGATTTAAATTTAGCATTTAATTTAGTTCTGGGAATCCAAATGAGTGAGAAAATCTCACCTTTGTTTCCATTTGCAATCCACTTTCATCTCGACTTGATTTCACGGTTTTTGACCTTGTATAGACATTATATGGTTTATTATTATTTGAAATAATCGAACAAATAAATTTTCCATTTAATAAGTTTAGTTAGCTAATAATTTAGCTTAAATTAATTTTCCTTTAATAAATTATTCTTAGTGACTAAAATAATTAAATAAGTTTATTAAAGAAATTAATCTCTATAAAACGTTATTTTAAAATTCCTATATTTCCCAAAACCTTATATATATATATATATATATATATATTTTTAAAAATTGGACGGTGTTCTAAAGTATGTATGAATTTTTTTTCTAACTATATATGTTAACTCCTCTATTCCACAGCTCAGCGACCTAAGGAAATAAGCAAACAAAGGAATTAAAGTGAGAACGACCTAACGACCTAAAGTTAACATGACCTAACGACCTAAAGATATCACGACCTAAGGACCTAAGGAATAAAGCGACTCAGCGACCTAACGGGTTAGAAGGTCCAGCGACCTAACAACCTGAAGAATGAGCGAGTTAACATAGATGCTCGACCTAACGAGTTAGTGACCTAAAGACCCTTAACGACCTAATAACTTAATGACCTAACGGGTTAAGACAGTGTGAGGTCGGATGCATGCTACTTGTTCATTAGGTCGCTCACAACCTAAATAGACCGAGGTAACTCCATAAGCCGTAACTTCTTATGCTACTTCCCTCTTAGGTCGCTACGACCTATCAGTTTGTTCAAGAGATCAAGTCCAACCCTGTTTAACCGTAATCCATGTTCCCTAGGTCGCCCACGACCTACTAATACGCTCAGAGAAGACCAAGTGCAACCAAGATAAGCCGTAGCTCGCATCTCTTAGGTTGCTGGCGACCTACGACCTACCCCTAGGTCGCCCACGACCTACGAGTTACTCCAGAAATCTCCTATAAATACCATGCCTACACCACCGAGGAGAGGACCTTTTGGATCATTTCTGGAACGCCTATACTCTGCTGATTTCTCGACTCACCCGACACTTCAAACATGAAAGACACTTCAGTGAACTTCAAATAGAAATCTAACACATTCGACATGGATCCAAAGAGTTCCTCTACATCGGAGTTCTAGCTATTTGTCTTAGTAGTGTTGTAATCGAAGATTATTGTAAAGTTGTAATCGATTCAGCAATAAAGAAGATTAAAGTGGACGTAGGCTTAACTTGAAGCCGAATCACTATAAAACCATTGTCTCTTTACGGTTTTTTCTATGACTTTTCTACTTACTTCTAATTCCCGTATTGACGGGTAGTGCTTTCACTTAATCTCTACTTACACCAGGGTGTTAGCGTTCAATTTTAGCGTTAACATTTTTGGTGCTTTCACTGAGAACCCAATTCAGGCTGCTTTCATCATTGCTTCGCAAAAGTTGGTTGAAAGAATCTCTCTCAAAACCAGAAGTCTATCAGAGATAATGGCTCCTGGAAGAAAGCGCAGATCTACTTGATCCGGTGATGTCCAAGAGAATACCGCCACTTCTCCTCCATTAAGTCAAACAGCTCCAGGCGTTGGAATTACACGAGAGGAGTTAGATGCTGCAGTTTCTAGGCTATATCAGCAAATGGAAGCCCAAACACTTTAATGTTGGAAAGTTTGAATGCTTTGCTCGGAGCTAACCATCAATCGGTGAATAATGAACAAAACTTTGCCGATGATGTTCATAATGTTGAAGCAAGAAATATTCCTCAAAGGGTGGCTGGCCCCGTTGAAGGAACACCTCCCCAAGCTGGAGGATCAGGGCCGCAGCCAACCCTCCGCGAACGCATGTCAAGACAAACTTTCGAGAAAATGGCTGACGTCTGTCCCGCAGAGCCTCTAAATGATAAGGAATACTTCTTTGGAATGGTTCAACAAATCATGATAGAGAGCATGAAGAGGGATGAAGATGAAAAAGAATAGGGATTCGCTTCGAGCAAGACTCCGTTCACTGAAAGAATTTTGAAAGCTGAATTTCCAAGGAAGTTTGTTCCTCCCCCCATTCCGGCTTATAAGGGGACAAGCGACCCTAATCAATTCTTGTACAAGTATGACTAGCACAAGACTGGTGCCAGGGCATCGGATGAGATCAAATGCCGTTACTTTCCAGTATACTTGGAAGGAGTGGCTCTACTTTGGTTTACAAAGCTACCAGTCTGATCTATAGACCAATCTTCGATTTAACTAGGAAGTTTAAAGAACAATTCAGGTTGTATGCTTCAAAGGCAAAGGATATTATGTCACTGTCCAACATGGAATAGAATCCCGGAGAATCTATTAGATCTTTCTTAAACTGATTCAACATAGCCTTGGCTGAAGTGGACAATGCAGAGCCATGGATGGTCTTGACCTACTTAATGAGGGCTATCGACAAATTGAGTATATTTGGGAAATGGTTGAAGAGGAAGGAACCAAACTCGCTTAAGAAATTCTACAAGAAATCTGATGAGTTCATGCGCTTGGAAAGCCTTCAAACACTTGCGAAAGTGGTATTGACAGAGGTTAGGAACAATAATGTTGCTTCGAATAAAAAAGATTCTGGCACTTAGAAGACAGAGAACGATGGAGGGAAGAAGCAGGGAAATGCAAGGAAAAATCGTCCTTTTCACTTCAGTCCCTTAACCGATACACCAGAAATTTTTTTCTTTTAAACCAAGGATACTGTCGAATACCCCACACCAGCTAAATTGAGGCTTGGGAAAAATGCTGAGAAAACTGAAAGATTTTGCCGATTCCACAATCAACCTGGCCATGTTACTAATGAGTGCCGCCATTTGAAGAATTTGATTGAGGAACTATTGAAAGAAAATAAACTTCAGCAGTATGTGAAGAGGAACAGGAACGATCCAACTTCGTCAACTCAGGGGCAACAGGTTCCTGTTCATCAACCCAGCTCGAGTAAGAGGGCGGCAGTGCATGAATCAGAAAGGCCTGTTATTAATGTGATTACGGGAGGTCCTCACCCAGCAGGCAGAAGCTGGGGTGAGATGGAAAGATATGCCCGTGCCTTGAAGTATGCACAAACAGAAGAGAGTGTTTTTGTGTTGGAAGATGCTGCACCTTTGAAGCAGCAGAAAACTTTTAATGATGATATTGTGTTTAGAGCCAGGGACTCTATGGGCGTTGAAGCTCCTGCCATAGTTCCCTTGGTCATCTCTACAGGCATTGGGCCGGCTATTGTAAGGAGAGTGCTTGTTGATTGCGGCGCTTCTTGCAATATTCTCATCAAAAAGACATTCGATCAAATGAAAATTCTGATGGCTGATGTTCAAGCTTCATCACAAAAAATTGTTGGGTTTACTGGGGAACCGAAGCAGCCAATTGGAACTATCGACTTGTTCGTGGAGCATGAAGAGGGGCAGAAAAAAGGTGGTTCGAAAACAGACTTTTGTAATTGTTGATGAATTTTTTGCCTACAACGCCTTCCTAGGCCGACCAACTCTTGTGGCATTTAAGGCAATTCTCTCCCCGTGGTGCCTTACTATGAAATTCCCCACGGATGATGGAGTCGGTGTTATTAAAGGGGATCAGAATGCTGAGCGAGAATGTTATCTAATAGAGTTGCGTGAAGTAAGGAAGAGAGAGATGGAAAAGATGCGGCAGCCCCAGTCCGCATCAAAGAACCTACCTTGTAGCAATTACAGGGTGGACCCTGCACGGCGAGCATAGCAGGACACGAAGAGAAATGGATCCTAGAAAAGCCAGTATAGGGGAGAATAGAGTGGTGCCAGTGGAGGTAACGGTGCCAGTACCTGTTGGCCCGAAAGACCCTAACAAGGTGCTGAATGTGGGTTCGCAACTTAATGCGACGATTCAGAATATTTTGATATCATTCTTGAAAGAAAATCTTGATGTATTCGCTTGGACTCATGCTGATATGTGTGGAATATCCCCAGAACTTACAGTATATACTCTGAATATTGATCCGAAGTTTACACCTGTGAAGCAGAAAAGAAGAACCCAGGGTCCTGAAAGGTCAACAACATTGAAGGAAGAGGTAGATCGGCTAATGGAGAATGGCTTCATCAAGGAGTCCACTTATCCGAATTGGGTTTCAAATCTAGTTTTGGTTAAGAAAGCTAATGGAAAGTGGAGAGTATGCATCGACTTTTCAGATTTAAACAAAGCCTGCCCCAAAGACTGCTTCCCGTTACCCAGGATAGATCAGTTGGTGGATGGAACAGCGGGGCATGAATTGTTATCTTTTATGGATGTGTACTCCGGATATAACCAAATCATGTTGCATGAGCCAGATCAGGAGGACACGAGCTTCATCACCGATGTTGGTATGTACTGCTATAGAGTCATGCCTTTCGGACTTAAGAATGCAGGGGCAACTTACCAAAGACTTGTTAATGCTATGTTCAAACCGCAGATTGGCAAGACTATGGAAGTTTATGTTGACGATATGCTGGTGAAATCAAAGAAGGCGGTAGACCATATGGATCACTTGGCAGAAATGTTTGCAGTCCTCCGAAAGTATGGAATGAAGTTTAATCCTTTAAAATGTTCATTTGGGGCGGAGTCCGGAAAGTTCTTGGGTTTCATTGTGAGTGCTAGGGGCATTGAAGCTAATCCTGCTCAGATTGCTGCCTTAAGAGAAGTCAAAGCTCCTAAAACGAAGAAGGAATTGCAACGTCTCAATGGAAAAATCGCTGCTTTGAGTCGGTTCATTTCCAAAGCCACTGATAAATGCATTCCGTTCTTTGATGCTCTGAAGAAAGGAAGGAAAAACTTTGACTGGACTTCTGAATGCCAGAAAGCTTTCGATGAGTTGATTCATCATATGGAAACGCCTCCAATACTTTCTAAGCCCGACAATGGTGAAGATCTTTTCGTATATTTGGCAATCTCATCTCATGCTCTCAGTGCAGCGTTGGTACGGGAAAACGCAAAAATTCAGTGCCTGGTTTATTATATCAGCAAAAGATTCACTGTGGGCAGAGATGAATTATTCAAAGTTGGAAAAGCTCGCATATTGTCTACTGATTGCGTCGAGAAAATTGAGGCCATATTTCCAAGCTCATCCTATCAAAGTCCTCACTGATCAACCTATGAAGCAAGTCCTGTTTCGCCCTGAGACTTCGGGTCGTCTTCGGTAGTGGAATATCGAACTCAGCCAATACGACATCACTTATCATCCCCGGAGAGCAATTAATGGACAAGCTTTAGTAGATTTCATCGCAGATTGTATAGATAAAGGTGATAGTGAGGAAGAGGTGACTGATAATACCCCAATTCGATGGAAATTATATGTTGATGATGCGAGGAATGATTACTGTTCCAGAGCTGGGGATGTGCTTGAAACCCCCGAAGGGCGATCATTGTGCTACGCATTGAGATTGGAATTTCCTTCGACAAATAATGAAGCAGAATATGAAGCTCTTACCGCCGGCTTCAAGATTGCTAAAGAACTGAATGTCAAAGTGTTGAAGATCTTCAGTGATTCACAGCTTATTATATGCCAAGTCAAGAAAGAGTTTCAAACTAAAGGAGGAAATCTGCCGGCTTACTTGTCAAGAGCCTGGGAACTTCTCGATGATCTTGACCACTATACGATAAGTCATATACCGCGGGAAGAGAACATGAAGGTAGATTGTCTCGCAAAGTATGCAAGCACTGGCGAAGCTCAATTACTGGGATTGGTTCCTGTAGAAGCCTTGTCAGCCCCAAGTATTAATGAAATGGACATTGATTGGATAATGACTGTTTCTCAAGAGCAGGAGTCATGGATGACTCCAATCAAGGAAGATCTTCTTAATGGCTCCCTTCCAGAAAATTCAAAGGAGCATCAGAAGCTGTTGAGGAAAGCCTCAAAATATGTAATGCAAGACGGTCGGTTGTAGAGACGAAGATTCTCAATGCCATTACTCCAATGTGTAATCAAGGAAGAGGCTAAGACAATTCTAGCTGAAGTACACAGAGGATAGTGTGGAGATCATTTAGGTGGTCAAACTCTAGCAAAGAAAATTCTCCGTTATGGATATTTTTGGCCAGACATTAATCGTGATGCTGCTAGCTACGTCCAAAAATGCGACCGATGCCAAAGATTTGCCAAAATCCCAAGAGCACCTTCCACCAAGCTAACACAGATGGTCAGTCCATGGCCATTTGCTATTTGGGGAATAGATCTCATTGGGCCTTTGCCAGCTGTCAAGTCCGGAATCAGATATGCTATTGTTGCTGTTGATTATTTTACCAAATGGGCTGAATCTGAACCATTAGCTACTATTACCTCTAAAAAGATGATACACTTTGTGACTAAGAATATCATTTGCAGGTATGGTGTGCCTCAAAAGATAATCACAGACAATGGTGCCCAATTCGAAAGTGAAGAGTTCCAGGATTTTTACAAGCGATTCAAGATCCAAAAAAGCTTCTCAGCAGTAGCTCATCCGTAGGGAAACGGGCAAGTGGAAGCAGTAAACAAAGTTATCAAGTCAACCATCAAAAAACAGTTGGAAAAAGCAGAAGGTGGTTGGGTCGATAAGCTGCCACAAGCACTATGGGCATACAGAACTACCCACAAAGCTGCGACTGGGCACACTCCATTTTCATTAGCATATGGATCAGAAGCAATGATTCCGATGGAAATAGAAGTCCCTTCACACAGAAGAATTCATTTCAACCAAACCGAAAATGAAGAGTTGCAACTTGAAGCACTTGACTTCCTTGATGAAAAAAGGGAAGGGCACAGCTCAGACTCGCAGCTCATCAGCAAAAGATTGCCAGGCACTTCAATTCCAAAGTTCGCCAACGCAGCTTTGAGATTGGGGATCTAGTCTTGAAAAGGATCATGACAGCAACAGGAGTGTTTGCACCAAACTGGGAAGGGCCGTATGTCATAGGCAAAAAACTTCTTGATGGTACTTTCAAACTGATAACTGTCGAAGGAGATCCAGTTCCAAGAGCTTGGAACAACAATCACTTGCGTCCATATTTTACTTAAAAGCTTTGCTGAAATTTGTAAAATGATTATGGATGTATCATTCTTGCATTGTAAACCATTGTAAAAGCAGAATGAGTGAATAATAAGAACTATAAAGTGGATGTAGGCCCAGTTCTTGGCAAAACCACTATAAATTTTGTGTTCTCTACTACTACAAAATGCCTGTTTTATTTCGATATGTAAAGTACTTTAATTGTATTGCTTAAATGTCGATTTAATATTGCAGGCCATTAAAACAAAGCTTACCCATCACAAGACCAAGCGATCCCTGACATCGCTCAATAAACGAATGTTAAGCCACAAAATTCCAGATTCAAATCCTATATAAGAAGTGCTTCAAGCAAACAGTTAGTGATTCCGCCGGAGGTGGGCCCTTGCTAACTAATTGTGATCGTTTGTGCAAATGAACATCCGATTAAGTAGCCTGTGTCTGCCCCTGCGAACTCACTTAACAATGAAGTACACTTCTTTGGATAAAACACTACTTGCAAAAGAAAGGAATGTGTGCTTGAAAATGATAACAAGGGGTCGCTGATGTGAGCAAATGGCAAAAAGACATGGGCGAGCAGGCAGGAAACAGCCAAAGACCTTTCCGGAGGCACAAGCCCTCTTCGGAGGCACAACTCTTCGGAGGATAAAGACCTCTAACAGGGCATGCCAGAAAAAGAAAGTTCTCTTTCTCAACCAAAAAAGAATGGTGGAATGACCGGAGGCACCTTCCCAAGTGGAAGGCACATGGCACTTGTTGACTAGTTGCGATCGTTTGTGCAAATAAACATCCAAGTAACTTGTGTCCGCCCCGTGAATCCATCCAACCATGAGAAAGGAACTTCAAGGCAAAAGCCCTACTCGACGGCACACATTTCACCAAGATTTGGAGTAAAACTTCACAAGAGTTGAAATGTGAAAAGCCCTCTTCGGAGGCCCATTTCATCAGAGTTGAAATGCTAAAAGCCCTCTCCGGAGGCACACATTTCACCGAGGTTTGAAGTAAAACTTCACAAGAGTTGAAATGTGAAAAGCCCTCTTCGGAGGCCCATTTCACCATAGTTGAAATGCTAAAAGCCCTCTCCGGAGGCACACATTTCACCGAGATTTGAAGTAAACACTTCACAAGAGTTGAAATGTGAAAAGCCCTCTTCGGAGGCCCATTTCACTAGAGTTGAAATGCTAAAAGCCCTCTCCGGAGGCACACATTTCACCGTGATTTGAAGTAAACACTTCACAAGAGTTGAAATGTGAAAAGCCTTCTTCGGAGGCCCATTCACCAGAGTTGAAATGCTAAAAGCCTTCTTCGGAGGAACACATTTCACCAGGATTTGAAGTGCAAACAGCTCTCTTTGGAGACACACTTCACAAGACTTGGAATGTGGAAAGCCCTCTTTGGAGGTGTACTTCTACTTTGAAGAAAAGATCAATATCTCCACAATGAGAATATTTTTCTTCGAAGATTGAAGTACCAAATCAAGGCCTTCTTTTGAAGCCCACTTCGCCGCACAGGAGAATTCACTACTTTTCTTTTTTTAAAAAAGGAAAAAGAGCGATCATCTCCAAAAGTTGAAGTGTAGAAATTTTTCCTATAAA
Organism: Allium cepa; assembly: GCA_030765085.1. Taxonomy (NCBI): domain Eukaryota; kingdom Viridiplantae; phylum Streptophyta; class Magnoliopsida; order Asparagales; family Amaryllidaceae; genus Allium; species Allium cepa. Next base: position 358,308,458 of record CM060942.1, on the reverse strand, counting down.
AAAAAGAGAAGACTTCTCCAATACAAGGCGCATTCTACTAAATCAGAGAAATATTCCCTTAAAATGGAAAAATTATTCTCTAAAGTACGGATGCAAGCCTCCTTAAAATGGAAAAGTTGATCTCCAAAGAAGGAGTACAAGTCTTCTCGAAATAGAAAAGTTGTTCTCCAAAATCTTGCCAATGTGAAAGAGATTGCAATAAACCGTGGTATGGGGGCAATATAATATAGTTACATTCATAAAAGCAATGCTAAAGCAACATACCACAGGTTTACTGCAACATCACACAAAGAAAATAAAGAAACTTGTATGAAAAAGAAGAATAAATGCATTCTCAAATACAGACAGAAGTTTGTACAAGTAAAAGAATCATTTTATTCCATACTATGAAAATTTTATACATGTGGAGATTTCAAAATAAAAGAAGGCGAGGACCGGTACACGCTCAATCTCCGGTCAACACAAGCCTTTATATATACAAACCGAAAGCAAAAAGCAAGACGAAAAACATAGGACCAATCCCATCACTTCTTCTTCCTGCCACCTTTGGAGCTCTCACTTGGTCGGATGATTAACTTTTTGGGTCGGCTTGTTAGAGTAGGGAAAGAAGGAGAAATGGCTGCAATTGGATGTTCTTCTGCTTTTTCTTCGCTGGCAGAAAATTCCTCTTTTTCCTTGAGATTCCACGCTTCCTCTTCTTCCTTGAAGAAGAACTCACTGACCGGAGTGAAAAGTGCAAACAACTTTATGTCATTAGAAATAATTTGCTACAGAGTTCTTTCGCCTTCTTCAGGTTCCTCAGCCTTCTGCTCTTGTGAAGCGACCGAGTCATCCAAGCCTTGAAGAGCTTCTATCTGCTCCTCTTGTGACCCCGGTTGAGAGACGAAAGGAGGAGTAATCTGAAGAGGCGGAGAGGGAACAACTGGAAGAGGGAAAGTCTGAACAACACTTGGCGCTTTTGCTACAGGAGAAGAGAAGTTAAAATCAGTATCTCTCATAAAGAGAGGAGAAAGTGGTGCATCAAGATTTAAGTAATAATCAAAAAGTTCATCAAGCTCATGTGAAGTAAACAAGCAGTCCACTTGAGCAAGATCAGCATTGAGGTTACCTAGAGAAGTAGGCTTTATTACGTCAACTTCAAAGTCTTGTGCTTCAGTGCTTTCTTGAGTCTCATTTCCTGTGTGAGCAGTTACACTCTCAATGACAGCTTTAGCAGGAGGTGGAGAATGGGAACTGGAGCCAACAATATCGATGTCGGCCGAAATCGAAGGTTGAACTGGGTCGGTTGAGGTTGCCTTCCCTAAATTTTCACCTTCCGCCATTCGGGCTTGCTGTTTAGAAGTTGCTTCTTTCCCCTGGAAAGAGAAGCACGTGCATCGTCATCTAGATAGTGCGCCGCTAAATCTGCTTCAGCATAGCGAGCACCTCCAAGCATATCAACTGCGGCCTCCCACGCTTCTGCCAAAGTGATTTCGTACTTCAAACCCAAAAACGAAAGGCTGCCACGCCCCAGAACACTATGTATGTAAAACTCGAATAAAGTAGAGCTGATGTTGGCTTTAGTTGCCATATGAGATTCTTCGGCTGTTGCTTTGTGGGCAATAGTTTCGTCACGCTCTTTTTCAACTTCAGAAAGTCGAGCTTTTAGCATTTCAATTTCCAAGTTCTGGGAGCTAGTTTTTTCTCGCAACTGAGCAACGTCAGTTCGGTATCTTTCTACAACTTGCTGCTGTGCTTCGAATTTAGCTTCAACGTCTATTTGCTCGGCGTGAGCATCTCTCACCTGCTTTTGATGCACTTCTTCTCTTTGAGAATAGGAAGAGGAAGAAGTGGCAAGCTCTTCTTTAAGTTTTTCAACTTCCGCTTTAAGTTTCTCATTGTAAGCGGAAATGCTCTTCATCTCTGCATCCTGCTGATCGAATGTTTTCTGCCACTCGGATTTATCGTTTTCATAGTCAGCATGGCTTCGAGATTTGCACGGTTTACTCTTTGAAGCTCGTCAACATGTTTTTGCCAACCAGACATTCTCTCGATATCGAGTTTGACGGCATCAAGATTTTGCAACATGGCTTTCTTGTCGATTGGGACCAAGTCAAGATCAAAACGCACTCCTTTTAAGCACCAGTGCGGAATACGTCTTTGAAGAGTAGCCGTACCCTGTCCAACTTGATACGAGTGCCTACTGATGATTGTTTGAATATCAGCCCTTTTAAGGGCAGGACAGCTGGAAGGAATGTCCAAGGAAATGAGAGCAGCAGGCTTTTCAGAAATTTTAGATGCTGGCTTTTCGCTATGTTTGGCCCGTTTACTCGGATCTCCAGCAACATGACTTTTCCCGTTGTCATTACGAGATTTTCGTTTGTGAGAATCATCCTCTCTCTGGGAAGAATCATGTCGTTCATCCCTTCTCCCGTAGCGTTCTTCATAGGCACGCCTCTCACGAGCTTTCCTTGTAGCTCTTTCTTCGCCGGTCTCCGAGGAGGCAGGAAGATACCTCTTGGGGTCATAGGAGCTGCGTCTCCCATAACGTTGGAAATCATCATAGTAAGAGCCGCAACGTCCCATTGGAGAACCTGAAAATGAAGAAAAGACAAGTTCAGAAATCTTCAAAGCAAGGAAGTTGAATGCATATAAGTGCCGAAAAATCCTAAGTGTGTGTAACGTGCAAACTACGCGCGTCAAACTACGAACCACTCCTCGGTGGGAGGTTATGACAGAATTTACAGCAAATGTCAACTCTTGGGCTGACGGAGTTTGTTTGCAAGACAGATGTCGCTTCAACTAGTGGAGAAATAACTTTAATAGTAGTGGTATCGTCTTTAAAGAGCTCCTGTAAAGTAATCATCAAGTTGCTCAATCCCTCAAAAATGTCGTCACCATCATGCCCAGCGGGACCCTTCCCCTCAGCTCCTTCATCAGCAGTCTTCTTGGATTGGTGAGGAGGTTCCTCTTCCTTAATGACCGGGGAAGTGCAAATTTGTCGGATGATCCCACAACGTCAATAGAAGAAGAACACTTTACCAGTGAAGCCTCAGCATTAGGTTCTTTCGGTATAAGTTCTTCGGTAGACACTAAGGCATCTGGTGTCTCTGTTGGAGAATCAGGGACTTCATGTGGCTGAGTAGAACGGGAAGAGTGCAGAAGTCCGAATTGGTGCAGAAACTCGTCTTTCAACAAAAATTTAATGCCTCTCCCCTCAGCCGCCACAGCATTTAGTCTTTCTAAAGTCGGCTTGTGGCTGGGATCTTAAGAGGGAGGAGGAAGTGCTGTAAAAGTAAAGAATGAAGTTAGCACTTAGCAACTTGGATTTTGAAAAGCTCAAATGGAAAGAGCGGGGATAAGTAATCTTACTTCCTACTCTCCAGATGGCGTAAAATCCTGGAGGGCAACGAACGAAGAAGAATTGATTCAAGAACCCGTGGGCACTTTCCCGAAGATCGACGATCAGTCTACGGTTCTCGGCGCTCCTTACGACTGTGATAGAGGGATGATCTTTGTTTTTTGCAAATGTGCACAAGAAGCAAATCTCCTCAAAGCTCGGAAGACGATCAAGTGTCCTCCTGAATAGTACACACAGTCCCATCAGGATGGTGTAGCCATTGGGATGCAATTGGAAGGAAGAGATGGTTAATCGGAGAAGGAGTTGTTGAAGGAAATCATTAAAAGGAGGAATAGCTCCACTCAAGCACATCAGGCGATTGACAGCGATAAAACCAAGAGGTGGCCTGTCAGCAGTATTGTTTGGCCCAGGAAGTAAAGCATATGCTTCAGCAATACCAAACTGAATGCGTAGTTGGTTGAACACCCATTGATTCAGGGTAGTTGAAGTCCTTTCCGGGGGATCATCCAGTGGATTGGCTATCGGGAAGGCCCCTCCAGCTTGCCCTACTACTTCTTCTTGTTGAGAAGACATTCTACACAAGGAACTGGATATTCAAATATGAAGGTGCACGTTTCCTAAATATGTGAAGTGTTATGCAAAACTAATAAAACGACAAGCAAATATAACTGAAATTAAACTAATAGGCATTTGTCTTATAAAGTTTCAGGGCTTGCTTTAAGTCCGAATACATGTGCAGTGTTGATGCAAACAAATCAGCTTCAATTGATTAATATTGCTTTGCTTTAATACTTCACTTGAATTTGTTGATTCATGGCACTTCATATAATTTCTTTAAGTTGATTATCCTTTATCGACTAATCTGTCATTCGATGTGGGCGATCAGTGGCAGTATATTCGTCCCATTTTTCTGCAAATGTTGTGTTTAGTAGGTAATTGGCATTAAAGTTAATATAATCTGTAAAGAAGTGCAACAAGTTCAAGCATGTTATCTCGGCAGTTCAAGTTGAGAATTCAATTCAACAATGTCATGTTCATTCAAATTGAAAAGTGTTCAAGTCCTTAAGTCGCAGGAACGACTCAAGCTAGCTCGGGGATTATTTAGGTCATCCAGGTCAAATCCAACGACCTAATATAAGTCAAACTCTCTTAAGTCGCATTGTTTGAGCCAAGGAGTTCGAGGCAGTCCAAAATTGTCTAAATATTAGCTCGTCCGCGACCTAAAGGTTATATGACAAAGAGTTAGCTCGCCCAAATCCTAGTGCGACCTAAAGATAGATCGTTAAAGGTGTATCTCATCTGAAACATCGTACTATACAACTTAGGTTGTCGTCTCTTATGTCGCTCAGAATTTAAAAGTTAGGTCGTTAAGTCAGTTAGGTCATGCAAATCACATATAAACCGTTAAGCCTTAGGTCGTTCGAAGCTCCTAAGCCAGTCATTCCCTCACTCACCCTAAACCGCTAACTTTGCTTCACTCACAAACTCGATAACCCATTAATTTGTGACCTGATAACCCTCTATCATCTCCACAGTAGAATCCATCATCTTTTCAACACCACCAAATCACCTAAAATCGATTCGAATCACCTCAGATCCATCATGGATCTAGTGCATTACCGCGTTCTCGTGAATTATAACATCAACGTGTCCAATGACGACCAAAGATCGGTTGTAGCATGATTCATGGTAAAACGCAACACATGAAATTGGATTAAGGCCGGAAAAAGGGGGATTCGCGTTTCCATGATGGCCGTTGTTGGATATTTACTGAGATTACTTACGCAAAATGATGATAAGGATGAATTGACGATTGGTTGGATTAAACTCGCGCTTGGAAGCTCGAAGGTTCGTTAATGGCTGAGCTGGTTGTCAAAGCAGTTAAGTAAGGAGGAAGAAACGAGCTAACAGTTTATATAAGGCAAAGAGAAAAACGCGAATAAGCACGCGAGTTAGCTTATCTCTTGGGTCGCTCACGACCTAGCAGAATTAGGTCGAAGCACACGACCTATGGCATAGGCGTGTACTTCGAGGGGCAAATGTTAACTCCTCTATTCCACAGCTCAGCGACCTAAGGAAATAAGCAAACAAAGGAATTAAAGTGAGAACGACCTAACGACCTAAAGTTAACACGACTAACGACCTAAAGATATCCCAACCTAACGACCTAAGGAATATAGTGACTCAGCGACCTAATGGGTTAGAAGGTCCAGCAACCTAACAACCTAAAGAATGAGCGAGTTAACATGGATGCTCGACCTAACGAGTTAGCGACCTAAAGACCCCTAACGTCCTAATAACTTAACATCCTAACGGGTTAAGACAGTGTGAGGTCGCATGCATGCTACTTCTTCATTAGGTCGCTTACGACCTAAATAGACCGAGGTAACTCCATAAGTCGTAACTTCTTATGTCGCTTCCCTCCTAGGTCGCTACGACCTATCAGTTTGTTCAGGAGATCAAGTCCAACCCCGTTAGACCGTAACCCACTAATCCGCTCAGAGAAGACCAAGTGCAACCAGGATAAGCCGTAGCTCGCATCTTCTAGGTCGCTGGCGACCTAAGACCTACGACCTACCCCTAGGTCGCCCACGACCTACGACTTACTCCAGAAATCTCCTATAAATACCATGCCTACACCACCGAGGAGAGGACCTTTGGGCTCATTTTTGGAACGCCTATACTCTGCTGATTTCTCGACTCACCCGACACTTCAAACATGAAAGACACTTCAACGAACTTCAAAAAGAAATCTAACATATTCGACATGAATCCAAAGAGTTCCTCTACATCGGAGTTCTAGCTATTTGTCTTAGTAGTGCTGTAATCGAAGATTGTTGTAAAGTTGTAATCGATTCAGCAATAAAGAAGATTAAAGTGGACGTAGGCTTAAGTTGAAGCCGAACCACTATAAAACTGTTGTCTCTTTACTGTTTTTTCTGTGACTTTTCTATTTACTTCTAATTCCCGTATTGACGGGTGGTGCTTTCACTTAATCTCTACTTACACCAGGAGTTAGCGTTCAATTTTAGCGTTAACAATATATTAACAATGTTCATATTTTAAAGCTAAACAGTAAGCATAAATATTGTATAGATTTTTTTCCTTTTCTAATCCATATATAAAAACTGCTATTTTCCTTATTGTAAATTTAAATCCATATATATATATGGGGCATTTCACCAGAAGGACAAACTTCGCAGTCCAATTAGTTTCTAGGACACACATTCAAAGAAATTACTCTCAAGGCTAAAATCAGCAGAATAATTACTTTCAAGGACAAAGTCGGTAGTCCATTTACTTTCATGGACATAATCTCATATGTTTTTAGGCCCTGCAAACTAATTATTTACGTTTTGTCCTTGAAAGTAATTATTTTCGTTGTGTTTCCTAGAAACTAATTCCACTTGCTAAAGAGGCCCTTGTGGCTAATTTCCTGTATATATATATATATATATATATATATATATAAATTCATTCAAATTAAATTTAAAAGAAAGAAACTATTATATACCTAAATGTAATATTTCCTTTCTGTTTTAAACAGTTTTAAAAAATATTTTTTATTTATATATATATATATATATATATATCCTTAAATTGAAAATAAAAAATAAAAAAAATTATACCTCACCGTAGCTCGCAACGAACGACACCACAGTTCGATCGGCAGGCTTCATGTCGACGCGTTCACCAGCCTCATGCTCACGCCCACCGCCCCTCCATGCGGCCATTTTCACGACGACTTCCACAATGCCACCAATTTTGGTGTTCAGGCTGCGAATGAGCTCGTTAATCACCAAATCACCGCCGCCTCCCACTTGCTAGCCGCCACCTGATCGAAAATATGAACCCATAACACGATTCGTCACGCCGCTGCCCAACACTTCGATCAACGACGGCCTCTCTACGCGCCACCAAGGCACGCGCATGGGCGATGCCCCTATTCCAGTCACTGATGCCATCACTTGTCTTACTCGTAATCGATCACTCGAGAATAATGGCGAATAGGTTTTCATGTTCGGCCAATTTTTTTGTTTGTTTAAATTGAAATCGACTGATTTGAAGAGAAGGGAATGAACGAAGGGGATCATTTGTTCGGCCGTATTTTTTTTCCGCTTTTGATTTGAATCTCAATTTTAAACAGCGACCATTTTTATTTTTTTCTTCTTTCGGCCATTGATTTTGAATGATGAAAAAGAAAGGAGAAGGTCGCGTGATTTAAACGAAGAGAAAGATGCTTTGCGTAAAAACTTTGTTGTGCCTGCCTGCCATTGTTTGCTACAGAGAAGGCAGAAAGTTACGGTGGAGAAAGAAAACAGGCTGGTGGGAAGGGAATCTCAGTTGATGGAAAAAGTTGACGTAAAGGGAATTTGACCGGTCAAAGTATATTATATTTGGATTTAAATTTAAATCGTCTCGAAATCGTAGCTACTAATCTCGACCTCCTATCGATGTGTGCCGCTAGGCGTTTATAATGTTATACCCATATCCCAAACGCAATGGAAAAGGTTTCGAGTCCTAATTCTATCGTATGGGGAAGAGAGCTTTTTGAACCCAGTTATTATATAGAACTTTCGATACAAAACTTAGCGCGTTTATATATCGTTCGATCACACAACAACTCCAAACATACCGAAATTTGAAACCCAATAATAATACAATATTACGGATCTAATGAAACTGGTTTCATCGAAATCCAAGACCGTGCCTCGAAAGACTATTTTAAAACGTCGATTTAAACGATCTATTTTTAAAACTGAACAGATCACTTCCGGATTCCATTTTAACACTTTTATTATCTTCAGCATTATTAATATAAATTTTGCAAGCCTTTGAAATATTTTTATCAAGCTTAGAACTCCTGATTCAATATTTTACCTAATTTCAAGTCATTAAATTTAATAAATTAATTACCCAATAAATAGTTATATTTGAAATTCAAGTTAAAAATCAACATCTGAATGTTTAAAATCAATGAAATATTCCAATTTCAAATATCTAAAATTCCAGGTCGTCACAATTATCATTTGAACTAATCGAATTATCAACTTCCATTTTTAAACATATTAAATTAGCCAATAATCTATCTTAAACTAACTTTCCTATAATAAATACATTTTTAGTAACTAAAATAGTTAAATAAGTTAATAAAACAAGTTAATCCCGTAATCCATTATTTTTAAATAATCTAGTAAGTTTAAAACAAGTATATGTATATTCTTTTATATTTTTCTTTTATTTTTAAACTACGTACACTAAAAATATAATCTAATTTTTTATATAAACTTTCAGCATTTAAAATTCCTATATATATGTATATTTCCAAAATCTTTCCATATTTTTTGTCTGTTTACGTACAATTAAAATAGGCATATGTGTATATATTTATGGACATTTATATTATTCTTTTCTTTAATGTAAACATACCAATTTATATATAAAACTTTTAATTGAAATAATAAATTGTTTTATACCTTACTATACATTGAAATCTTGTCTATCTATTATTATTTTTCTGTCTATTCTTTTTCTTTTTCAATATATATATATATATATATATATATTGAATTAAATTAAAGATACGATTTATGTACCTTATAGCCGAAACCACCCCCTCGCTACATCATCGATGACGACATCGCCTCAGCCACCCAGACTGCACACGAGCAGCACCCACACATCCATCTCCAGGTTCCACCACGCTTACAAGGACACACGCTCAAATCCACACACCCATGGTCACCCACTGTATCCACCATCGATTGCCTAAAAATCACCACCGGACTTCCCTTCGCGTCGGAACCACACCAGGTCGCGATGACCAACCCGACGTCATGCTCCACGAGATCACATCGCCGAAGCTCCTCAACCCTCCCAGTCTTGATTCGGCATCCAAATGCCCCCTAAATCCATCACCAAATGAAACAATAACTCACACCTTAGCCATTTTAAGCCTCTTAATGCTCATCGCCGACGACCAAAGCGAATGTCGCACGCTACCCAAGGTACACCAGATCCAGGTGAATATGCCAAAACATGATTTCGAGAATTTTGATTTTTGAAGCTTCATTCAATTTCTTTTCTCGACTGAGCTTCGGCCATTCATATTTTATTTTTATTTTTCAAACAGAAAGAAAAGAGGAGGAAAGTGGCTCGTGTTTTATTCTAGTTTTTTTCCCGGGAGATCAATTTCGACTCCATTTATTTATGAACTGTAGCGAATTTGATTTCTTTTGAGAGAAGGAGAAGGATACGCGTGAGTTTATAAAAAGAAACCGGCGGAGACAAGATGGGATGTTAGCATGTGGAGCTGAAGGCTGTAGTATTCTGAAATGAAGGGGTAAATGCAGCGATGTGGAATGACAAAGTTTTGATGTGAGATTATTTCAGCTGAAGTTGACCAGTATGTAAAAATATATATTTTAAATTCAAATCGTCTTGAATTTGCAACTCAAAATCTCGACCTCCTATCGAGACGTGCCGCTAGGTGTTTATAATGTTACACCCTGTTCCGAACGCAATTGAAGAGGTTTCAAGTCCTAGTCAGATCTTATGGAGAAGATAGATTTTTGAACCAAATTATTATATTGAATTTTTGATACAAATATCAGCGCGTTTACCTACCGTACGATCACACGACAACTCCAAACACTGCGAGATTTGAAATATGATAATAATAAACTATTATGGATCCAAAGGAACATGTTTTTGTTGAATTTCGAGATTGTGGCATGGAAGGCTACTCTTAAATGTCAATTTAAATGATATATTTTTAAAATTGAACAAATCACATGTAAATTCAATTTTAAAGCTTTCTTTATCTTCAGTACTATCAAATATTAATTTTATAAGCCTTTGAAATATTTTAACAAGCTTGAAACTCCATATTTCATATTTTACCCAATTCCCAATTGTTTAATTCAATAGTTTATTTACCAAATAAATAGTTATATTTGAAATCCAAGTTAATGATCAAGTTTTATATATTTAAAATCAATTAAACATTTTAATTTCAAATATCTAAAATTCTTGGTCGTTACAACTCCAACAAATAAATGAACACAATATAAAACATTTTTATATCACTAACAAATGTTCGCTCATAAATATACATTCAAACTCAATATAGGGTGTGACTGGCCCCATCTATAATGAGTACCCATACCAATGCCAAGGTGTTTGCAACATCCTAAGCTCCGATACCAACTGTAATGACCAGCAAATCCGACCTATTTGAGTTGAAAATAAATCACACATGTCCAGCACAAACATAACGAAAAGATGGATAATCATGAGAAAGAAAGAAAGAGGGAAGAAGTAAAGAGAAGATGAAGAGAAGAAGAAGAAGAGAAACAGAAGAAACTAAAACAATACAGCATCTCACAATTGCAGCGGAAAAACATATAATATCATATCAATGAACTTAACAAAACATAAGCTGTAATACACATACATCCATCAGAGTACATCACCCAATCTCTAATCATCAGCCTAGACAATTATAATAACATATCCTTATAATTGCTAATAATCTAAACCACAATGCAGCAAAAAATAAACATATACGTGAATACGACTAGAAGACCTCCAGCTCGTCTGCTGAAGCTCTAAAGCATCCAAATCTACATCTGTAATATACTCAGTCTGACCCGAGCATTAAAAGGGAAGAGTGCCCGGATCAGTCTTGTAAACCAGCGTAGGAAAACACATCCTAACTGAATTTTAAAGTTATAAAGTTTTTCTTTATCAAAACAAAGATATCCCGTAAGACCATGCCCACACATAAACACGAACGGGTTTTTTCCTTATGATAACCAAAACATTTCATATCAAATCCTGTTATATTATACTAGTGTCTAGTATACAAATAATATGAATCATAGCCGAAATTGTTACATTGATTGAATTTTGGTATACTAGCTACAAATCTGGGTTCCACAAACAAAATGGCATTCACGTAGTAGACAATGGATTTCCATTCAAATGACCAGATGAAGGGACTACCTTCCAACAGTATATCCCTAGAGGAATGTATCGAGGCACAGAACATCTGCCCTCTACCAACACAAGACAGCCTACCTTTCTCACTAGATAGTATCGAATATGTCATCACCCAGGTCGTTACCAACCTATCCGAGGGCCCTCATAGCATACATCCACAATAATTTAAAACTTGAACTTCATAGCGAGAATAAATATATCTAGAAGGGGATGATCATTTCATAATGGTTATGAACCACATAACCTTGCTGCATCTACCCTGTTTCGGTCATTTTCGGGTGTAAGGCCTGAGCTCATGATTACCTTTCATAGAGCACATATCACTTTGAATGCCACACTGCCATTCCTTCAATCACTATTGACTTTCACAAAAAACTGTAACGACCCACTATTTTGGACCATTCAAATCGACAATAAATCCACACATGTCTAACTTAAATACTTCAAAACAGTAGACTGTAATATAATTTGGAGCAAATAAAACCATTCACAGACACAGATAAATCAGAATAACTCGCAGCGGAAATAAAAATAACTATAGTGGTTCATGAAGCCACTACAAACTTAGTTCTCAAAACAAGTACAAAATATATAGTTTGAAAAACAAATACAGTTCTGAAACAAGTACAGTAGAATTCCCAAATACATAAGTCTCTAATACATTAGCTGAAATAGATTGACTGAACTGAAATAGATAAACCAGATAGCAGATAAACCCCAGAAATCTCTAGCTTCCAGAAGATAGATCTAAGCCGTGCTACTCAGGCTGACCCGAGCGTAAGAAAATAAACACAAACACTCGAGTCAGGAAATACATACTTAGACAATGTAAAACCACTCAAGTTGAAGTGAAGTATAAGGTACAAGTAACTTAAAGGATGCTTGGGACCGCCCTTCCTCTAAGGATCCGTTAAACTATTTACTATGTAGTAATAGTTCGCTATTATAATAATGTTATAGTAAAATAAACTTAGTTTTAAATAGCATGAAGGAGTTACCCATATTGTCCTTAACACATAACAGTCCCAGTAGTCCATCCAGTATCATAGTCCCTCTTAATCGGGAAGCCACCAGAGGATACTCCACGAGCTACGGAAGAAAACCAAAATCATATAAGGCTCGCTAGGGTAGGTGACATGACACAGATATGCAATGCTAGGGTAGATATACCAATTACTATCTGGACTGGTGGTGACACGTAGCAACCATTACCGTCCACCTCAAGCCATACTCCTAAAATCAAAGTTGCACACTAGTCAATCACAAGGTAATGGAATGGCATACAAAGAAGTGTGTCGATAAGAGGAGCTACCTCACTTGCCCGGAATCGCTCCTGTTTTGGCCACCTTATGCCAACTTACGTGAGTCGGGTCCACGTATATACCTCCACAAAACGTCGCCACCATCCTACTTCATTATGGAATCTCCACTACGTACACGGTTTTTAAAGTGGTTTTCAGTATCGACAGAGAGTATGCCCATATCCGATCTCGGTCTCTTTGCCAACCAATCGTTATTATAACCCGTGGTTATAAATTTCAAAAATGTTTTTTATTTCACTTCAAAACGTATTCATTTAAACCATCTAAATTCAATATCAAATAATATTCATTTCAAAGTTGTAACATTTCTAAGTTCATTCATTCAATTATAAAATTTCCAAAACATTGTTAATTTCAACTATAATAGCACTTATAAAATGTTACGGTAGATATAGCAATATTTCAAAACATTGTCAAATTTCAAAGTAGTAGCACTTACAAAGTGCTACAATAGGTATTAGTAATTTAAAACTGTTCAGTTTCATTTCAGCAACAATAGCACTTACCAAGTGCTACAGTAGCTGTTTAGTTATTCAAAATAGTTTTACTTTCAACAACTACAGCACTTACAAAGTGCTGCAGTAGCTATTTAGCTATTTCAAAATATAGTTTAGTTTCAGCAACAACATCACTTACCAAATACTGCAGTAGCTCTTTATTATTTCAGCACTTAGTTTATTTCCAGAAATGACAGCACTTAACAAATGCTGTCTTCAAACCACAACATTTTTGAATTGCTACCAATACTAATTCCAGATCTAATAAAAATTTCAAAAACATTAGAACTCCAATTTTAGCCATTTTAACTTATAAAAATCATATTTTTCGCTTCAAAAATATTCATTTAGATATACTTTAACTTATAACTCAATAACTTAACCTTTAATAATTAAACATCCAATTCAAACAATAATTCACTTATTAAGTCAAAAGTAAACTATTTTCTCAACTTTTTATTTTTAACAATTGACTTATTACTTTATTTAAAATACCCATTTCCTAAATAAATTTAAATTTCCATTCATTTACTTAACTTAAAATTTTCTATTTAAAACCAATTTCCAAGTTAAGTCATATTTCTAAAATACACCTTTCCATTTAATTCTTTATACCTTCTAATTTATAGAGAAATCACTACATTTATAATTATTTAAATCCAATTTAAGTTTAATGTCATATTTTTACATTTAAAACACTAATTTTTTTTCAGAAAACATATATATAATTAACCACAGATTTATATAATATTTTCTAACCTAGGTCAAGTGATACGGATAATATACCATTTCAATCCGTAATTTAAAAAGAAAAATCCGGTTCTATCATTTCAAACCCGCAATCCTAAGTAAATCAAATACAATAAAAAACATTCGAGCCAATTATTTCAACCCATAGTGATAAGGGAGATTGTAGTGTGAGATACATAACATAAAATAACATTATATCATATAATATCATACAGATGATGTAACAGGTAATAAATCAGGTTATACATCATATAAACAGATCACAGGCATATATGAACATAGTATATCAATCATCACATATTCACTTTTCTTTGCTTCACAATTATATAAGTATGGAATTTCTAGAGTGAATAACTCACCTTTTTGAAGCTAGAGATCAATTCAAAACAACAAAATCCACACTCCGCAAAGCACGAAAAGGCATGGCAAAATTCGAGAAGAAGTAACAACCAAATTCAAATCTTGAAATTACATAAATAAATCAAATATAAGTATATGGTTTGACACAAACAAGCTATGAATTCAACAATTTAAAACATGAATCAAATTGAAACAAAACTTGGTTTAAATCTCAAATGGGCTCAGCCACATCGCCTATAAGCTCAGCCATGATGTTTAGAGTTAAGCTAGGTTTTGTTATGAGGTCACTAGGCATGCCTATGGGCAAAGGACGGTGAATAGAGGCAAGTTAGAAGGCATGGATGGCCAGAGGTCAAGCAATTTGAGGAGTTTTGGGCTCTGCCCTAGGTCTACATTGTTCGGGCATGGCTAGTCTTGGTCAAGTTAGATTTGAATCATGGCTAGGAGATGGAGATAGCTCACGGTCAAAGCAAGGTGGTGGGGTTGGTGTTGTGGCTGAGGCTGATAAAAGGAAAGTGGTGAATATATAGGCTTGTGATGGATTTTTTGGGTGCTTTTGGTGGTGGATCTTCATCTATGGTCACGGCATGGTTGAGATGGTTGGTGGAGGTGATCATGGAGGCGGTGTGATGGTCGGCAAGGCATGGACAAGGTGGAGGCCGAGCATAGCATGGAGAAATCATAAGAGAAAAATAAAAGAAAATGGAAAGAAGGAAGAAGGAGAAGCCATGACTTACTGATGACTTGCCATAATTTTTTTCTCTTCAGGAACAAATGAATTTGAAATGAAAAATACTCTTTTGTACATGAATTTCACAAGGCTAGAGGCGGATAGGGTTTTGTAATACATGGCTAAAAATAGTGAACGGCTATGGTTGGTAATAAAGAGGCCAAGCAAATAAAGGCAAGCTTTTAACGCAATGTGACGTATGCCCAATTAAAACAAAGTAGTGTATGTCTAATTGATTTTTTCCAAGCTATTAAATAAAAGATATACAAAAGAAACATCCAATAAATAAAATAAATTCTATACAAACAAAATAGAAAATAAATAAAGAGATGGACATAGGAAAAATATAGAATAAAATATAGATTTTAACTGCGGGTAAAGCGCTTTATTTTATCCAATATACAAAGTATAAATCAGAATTTAATGAAATGAAAAGCATAACAGATATGAGAATTATATCCAGCTTCAAATAAAAGATTAGAATTTTAAAATTTAAATATTAAAATTTTCAAATAAAAGTCAAAGTTTGACCAAAATGTAAAATTTCAAAAATTGTTTATTTTATTGTATTTTGGAAAATAATTTATAAACAACTCCAAAATTATATTGGAAAATTTCAAAATTTCAAATTTTAAATAATTAAACATCAAAGTTATCAAATATATTTAAAAACTATTTACAAAAATTTGGGTTGTTACACTCTCCCACTCAAAACTTTTCGTCCTCGAAAATGAATGAAAGAAGAAAGACACAGAATAATAAGATAGCAAAGCAAAAGTATCTGAAACAAACAATTCCGGATTCGAAGCATGTATGCTCTCCTCCGTCTCTCAGGTACAATCCTGATCATCTGTACTCCATTGCACCTTGACCAGGTTGACAGATTTCCTACTTAGCTGCTTCGTACCTCGATCGACGATACAAAGTGGCTTCCTCTAAATAGTCAAATTTGGTTCAATATCCAAACTATCAAGAGTAGACTGCTGGACTATCAAAGATGGATCAAGCAGCTAGCGACGAAAATGCGAAACATGGAATACATTATGCACTCCAAAAAATTTCTCAGGCAAATCCAGATGATAAGCTAGAGAACCAATCCTCTCAGAGATACGGAAAGGTCCAACAAACGTAGGAGCAAGATTCCCTCTACGACTAAAACGAACCACATTCCTTAAGGGAGAAACCTTAAGGAAAACCAAATCATCACAGCAAACTCCAAACTCCTCCTACGACGATCATCATACTTCTTCTGCCTATCCTAAGAAATCCTCAACTTCCTCTTAATCTCCTCAACCTTCTCCGAAGCTTCCAAAATCATCTCAGGTCCAAGAACCAAATGATTATCGGATTCAATCCAGCAAGATGGAGATCTACAAGGTCTTCCATAAAGAGCACCAAACAGAGACATTTCAATACTAGCTTGAATTCAAACCTGAAATGAGATCGAGAAAAGATTATGATAAGATTAAAATAGAAGAATGAAAATATACCTGATAAATATTGTTATAGGTGAATTCAACAAGATGGAGATGATCTTCCTAAGATCCTCCATAATCCAAAACACAAGCACGAAGAAGATCCTCTAGAATCCGATTCACTCTTTCCGTTTGACCGTCGGACTGCGGATGGTAAGCGGTGCTCAGATTCAGACGAGTAACCAAATATTCCTAAAAAGGCTTCCCAAATTGACTGGTGAAGATAGGATCCCGATCACAAACAATGCTGACAGGAGCACCATCGAGACGAACAATCTCCCTCATATGAATCTCAGCCAGACTGGAAGCAGAACGGGTAGATTTGACCAGAATAAACTGAGTTGATTTAGTCAGTCTATCCATAATAACCTAGATACTCTCATTCCTCTTCCTAGTCCTAGATGAACCATCAATAAAGTGCATGGAAACCTGTTCCCACTTCCAATTAGGAATCTCAAGGGGCTGCAATAAACCAGTGGTCTTCTGGTGATCTGCCTTGACTTTTTGACAAGTTGCACATCTACTAACAAAGATAGAGATGTCTCGCCTCATACCTCTCCACAAATAAAGCTTCTTCTGTCTTGATACATCTTTGTTACACCAGGGTGAATAGAAAGTATGGATCGATTATGTTCCCGAAGTAACTCCTGCCTCAATCCATCAACATTCGGGACACAAATCCTATTATTAATCCTCAAAATCCCTCTATCATCGTTTTGAGGTCCACTACCATCAGAACTACTACCACCAACTCTGCTACGAACTTTCTCCTTCATAATCTTAAGCATCACATCCTCATCTTGCTTAGCCATGATACGATTCAAAAGAGGAGAAGATGAAACAACGAGCTGACACAACATAACCCTCTTCCGACTCAAAGCATCAGCCACGACATTAGCCTTCCCAGGGGTATAGCTAATTTCAAGATCATAAGAAGAAAGAAACTCGAGCACCGAACATGACGCTGATTCAAATCTTTCGGAGTGAAGATATAGTTCAAAGACTGATGACCAGTGAAGAGCTAAAAATTAGCACCCAAAAGATGTTGCCTCCAAAGCTTCAAAGCAAAGACAACAACAAAAAACTCTAGATCATGAGCAGCTTAATTAGCCTCATGGGTCTTCAGCTGGCGACTAGCATAATCAATCACCTTCCCATCTTGCACCAGAACAACCCCCAAACCCTCACGACAAGCAATAGTGTACACCGTTAATCCCTCATTTCCTTTTGGAACCGTTAAGCACTGGTGTGGAAGTAAGCATACGCTTCAGCTCATTAATGCAGCTTTACACTCATCTGTCCATACAAACTTAGCATTCTTTCGAGTTAAAGTAGTGAGAGGTGTAGAAATCCGAGAAAAGTTCTTAATGAATCTCCGATAGTAACCGGCAAGGACAAAAAAACTATGAATATCAGTTGGAGTCCTAGGAGTTTCCCAATCTTATAATAGAATAGGTAGAAAATAGGGACCACAGAAAAGATAGAATGATCAAAATAAAGAAAAAGAAGAAGGGAAGGACTTACATTGATTGCAGCGATCTTGACTGGATCAACAGAAACCCCATTACTAGAAACAATATTCTTGAGAAATCAAACTTCATCCTTCCAGAAATGGCATTTAGAGAATTTAACCTTCAACTGATGACTTCTAAGAGTCTCTAGGACGAAGCTCAAGTGGGATTTATGCTCTTCCTAAGACTTGTAGAACACCAGAATATCATCAACAAAGACTAGAACAAATTTATTAAGCACCTCACGAAAGACACGATTCATCAAATCAACAAAGAAAGCAGGAGCGTTAGTCAAACCAAAAGCCATAACAAACCACTCATAAAACCCATTATCAGTACGGAAAGCAGTCTTGGGAATACTTTTCTCAGCAACTCTGAGCTGGTGGAAACCTGTGGAAAGATCAAGCTGAGAGAAAACAGTAGCTCCATAGAGCTGATCAAACATACCATTGATTCGAGGCATGGGATATTTGTTCTTCATTGTGAGCTTGTTCAGCTCCCTATAATCAACGCACATCTGCAAAGAACCATCGGACTTAGTGACAAAGACCACTGTTGCTCCCAATTCTGAATTGCTAGGTATGATCAGACCCTTGAAGGACAAGTCCTCAATTTACTTCCTTAACTCGACCTTCTCACGGGGTGCCATTCTTCTGGGTGGAGGAACTACAGGTCGAGCTCTAGGAATAAGATTAATACGGAATCAATTTCCCATTAGGATGTAAAGAAGTGACTTCACCAAATACATCGGGAAAGAGTTTGACGACACGAGTCGATTGAAGATCACCAAGAGAAGAATCAAGAGAATAAATAAATCTGCCAGCAAAATCCTAGGGCAAACTACACGGAATCACCAAAGAATCACCTTTATCACCAACGAGAGAGACAGTTTGGGAACTACAAGAGATATAGGCATCATGCCTCTTCATCTAATCACCTCCAAGCAATAGATCAAAAGCATCAAAACCCAGAACATAGAAATCATCGGAAAACTGATAGCTAGAATAGATGAGTTTCATATTTCGACAAATCCTACAAAGGTTCGCGGACCGCCAATAGATTCGAAACACACAAAGGCATAGGAGCCAACTCTGGAGAAAGAAGATGCTCAAATTTATTACAAAGATCCATAGAGATAAAGCTATGGGAAGCTTCGGTATCAAAGAGAACACGAATGGGAAAATTAAATAGAGAAAAGTAACCTGAAGTGTACCATGGTTACCACTAGGAGCAGGAGCAGGTGCAGGTGGTGGAGCTGGCGATGATGCAGAGGTAAGAGCGAAAATACCAGATGCCTTGCCGTTTTGCTAAGTAAGGCAGTCCTTCTTGAAATGGCCCCGCTGTAGACAAATGTGGCAGAGGTCACGCCTGGTCAACTGTGCTGGAGGGATAACAGCACCCAAGGTAGGACAACTATTAGCATAGTGTTCCTTCTGATCACATCTGTTGCAAGTAATGGCAGATAGGTCAATCGACTTCCTCTGAGATGAAGAAGATGACCCTAACCCTAGATTTTTGATCTGATTCCCCTTCCGATGGTGAAAATGGGGCTTTCTCTTCTTGGTATTGCCAGAGGAAGACTGAGATGAGGTAGAACTGCTAGTTGGAGGATCCTTAGAAGTAGGATTCTCGTATCTAATGGCCATGTCCATCATAATGGTGAAAGAACAATGCACATGGGCTATGAGGCGATCATAGTACTCCGGGCGTGCACCAGCAATAAACTTCTCATTTTTCTTGAGAGGAGTGTCAATCAAATTAAGGCCAAACTTAGAAAGTTCATTGAACTTCCTCTCATAATCAACAAAAGACATATCACCCTGTTTCAAATCCATGAATTCCCGATACAACGGAGACTTTCCTGCCTTGGGCATCCATTTTACGAGAAAAGCCTCCCTAAAGCACGATAAAGAGATATAAGACAGATTTCAAAGGAGAACCTGAACCAAATTCAAGGCAAACAGAAGATGATACCTAAATTTCTCCCAAGTAATGTCGGCCTCAGCGGTAGGAGCTGTGACAGACTCCCACCAATCTAAAGCTTCTCCCTTCAATTGCCCAGCTACCAAGTGACGCCGCTGGGCATTAATTATCTCAAGACCGGAGATGATTCGCTCTAAATACTTCAACCACTATTGAGCTTCAATAATGCTCTTAGATCCGGTGAACTTTGTGCCACCTTGCCCAGTGCATTCCTTACAAAGCTTAGTGAATCTGACTGGGGCAGCATCACATCCCTTACCTCTTGCATTCCTATGACTCATCCTGAAAAATCAAGAATGAATTTTTTTGGACAGAGGTAATTGAGAAACAAAGACAATATTAGATAAAACAAGATAAGATGCAACGAGAATTGAATATCCCGAACAAAGAAATTATTAATAGGGTTGGTAAGGGAAAGAAAGAAGTTAAGAAAAATTTGAACTTAAAACAAGAAAAGTTTTATATCAAAATACTCTTTAAAAATCCTTTAAAACCCATTTGAAAATCATTTTATACTTTAAAATACGTTCTCTCACAAAGAAGGGATTCCAAGATTGATTTCACTCATTCTAGGGTATTTGTACCGTGTCTCTAATGAGTTTTTTCTCCTCAGGCTAAGGTTTGCCTAAAACCAAAGCTTTGATACCAGCTGTAACGACCCACTATTTTGGACCATTCAAATCGACAATAAATCCACACATGTCTGACTTAAATACTTCAAAACAGTCGATTGTAATATAATTTGGAGCAAATAAAACCAATCACAAAATCACAAATACAGATAAATTAGAATAACTCCCCGCGGAAATAAAAATAACTATAGTGGTTGATGAAGCCACTTTAGACTCACTTCTCTAAACATGTACAAGATACATAGTCTGAAAAACAAATACAGTTCTAAAACAAGTACAGTAGAAATCCCAAATACATAAGTCTCTAATACATCAGCTGAAACAGAATGACTGAAATGAAATAGATAAACTAGATAAGCAGATAAACTCCAGAAATCTCTAGCTTCTAGAAGATAGATCCAAGCTGTGCTACTCAGGCTGACCCAAGCATAAGAAAATAAACACAAACACTCGAGTCAGGACATACACACTTATATAATGTAAATCCACTAAAGTGAACAGTAATATAAGGTACAAGTAACTTAAAGGATGCTTGGGACCGCCCATCCTCTAAGGATCCGTTAAACTATTTACTATATTGTAATATTTCGCTACATTAATAATGTCTATAGTAAAATAAACTTACTTTTACATAGCGTTAAGGAGTTACCCATATCGTCCTCAACACATAACAGTCCCAGTAGTCCAACTAGTGTCATAGTCCCTCGTGATCGGGAAGCCACCAGAGGAACTCCACGGGCTACGGGAGAAAACCAAAATTGTACAAGACTCGCTAGGGTAGGTGACACGGCACAACTAGGCAATGCCAGGGTAGATATACCAATTACTATCCGGACTATTGGTGGCGCGTAGCAGCCACTACCGCCCACCTCGAGCCACACTCCCAAAATCAAAGGTGCGTACCAATCAATTACAAGGAAATAGAATGGCATACGAAGTAGCGTGTCCGATAAGAGGAGCTACCTCACTGGCCTGAAATCGCTCCTGTTTTAGTCCCCTTATGCTAACTCACGGGAGTCGGGTCCACGTATATACCTCCACAGAACGTCGCCACCAACCTACTTCATTCTGGAATATCCACCGCGTAAACGGTTATCAAAGTGATTTTCGGTATCGATAAAGAGTATGCCCATATCTGATCCCGTTCTCTTTGCCAACCAATCCTTATTATAACCCGTGGGTATAAATTTCAAAAATGGTTTTTATTTCACTTCAAAACGTATTCATTTAAACCATTTAAATTAAATATTAAATAATATTCATTTCAAAGTTGCAACATTTCTAAGTTCATTCATTCAACTATAAAATTTCCAAAACATTGTAAATTTCAGCTATAACAGCACTTATAAATTGTTAAGGTAGATATAGCAATATTTCAAAACATTGTCAAATTTCAAAACAGCAGCACTTACGAAGTGCTACAGTAGGTATTAGTAATTTAAAACAGTTCAGTTTCATAGCAACGACAGCACTTACCAAGTGCTAAAGTAGCTGTTTAGTTATTCAAAACAGTTTTACTTTCAACAACCACAGCACTTACAAAGTGCTGCAGTAGCTATTTAGCTATTTCAAAATATAGTTTAGTTTCAGCAACAACAACACTTACCAAGTGCTGAAGTAGCTCTTTATTATTTCAGCACTTAGTTTATTTCAAGAAATGACAGCACTTAATAAATGCTGTCTTCAAACCACAACATTTCTGAAGTGATTCCATACAAATTCCAAATTAAATAAGAATTTCAGAAACATTAAAACTTCAATTTTAGCCATTTTAACTTATAAAAATCATATTTTTCGCTTCTAAAATATTCATTTAGATATCATTTAGCTTATAATTAATTAAATTAAACCTTTAATAATTAAACATCCAATCTAAATAATAATTCACTAATTAAGTCAAAAGTAAACTATTTTCTTTACGTTTTATTTTTAACAATTAACTTAATACTTTATTTCAAATACCCATTTCCCAAATAAAGTTAAATTTCCATCCATTTACTTAATTAAAAAAAATCCATTTAAAGCTAATTTCCAATTTCCAAGTTAAGCCATATTTTTAAAATACACCTTTCCATTTGATTCTTTATACCTTCTAATTTATAGAAAAGTCACTATAAATTCAATTTAAATTATTTAAATCCAATTTAAGTTAAATGTCATATTTTTACATTTAAAACACTAATTGTTTTCAAAATATATATATATATATAATTAACCACAGGTTAATATAATATTTTCTAACCAAGGTCAAGTGATACAGATAATATATCATTTCAATCCTTAATTTAAGAACAAAAATTCGGGTTCTATCATTTCAAACCCGCAATCCCAAGTAAATAAAATACAATGAAAATCACTCGAGCCTATCATTTCATCCCATATGGATTTTTCCTTGTTCTAAATTCTGTTCGGGTATGTATCATTTCAACCTATAGTGATTAGGGAGCTTGTTGTGTGAAATACAGAAAATAAAATAACAGTATATCATATAATATCATACAGATGATGTAACAGATAATAAATTAGGTTATACATTATATAAACAAATCATAGGCATAATGAACATAGTATATCAATCATTACATATCCACTTGTCTTCGCTTCACAATTATATAAGTATGGAATGTCTAGAGTGAATAACTCACCTTTTTGAAGCTAGAGATCAACTCAAAACAATAAAATCCACACTCCGCAAAGCACGAAAAGGCACGACAAGATTCGAGAAGAAGTAACAACCAAATTAAAATCTTGAAATCAAATAAATAAATAAAATATAAGTATATGGTTTGACACAAACAAGCTATGAATTCAACAATTTAAAACATGAATCAATTTGGAACAAAACTTAGTTTGAATCACAAATGGGCTCAGCCATGTCACATATAAGCTCGGCCATGATGTTTAGAGGCAAGCTAGGTTTGGTTATGAGGTCACTAGGCACGGCTATAGGCAAAGGAAGGTGAATATAGGCAAGTTACAAGGCATGGAAGGCTAGAGGTCAAGCAATTTGAGGAGTTTTGGGCTCGACCCTAGGTCTACATGGTTCGGCCATGGCAAGGCTTGGTCAAGTCAGATCTGAATCATGGCTAGGAGATGGAGATAGGTCATGGCCAAAGCAAGGTGGTGGGGTTGGTGTTGTTGCCGAGGCTAATAAATGGAAAGTGGTGAATATATAGGCTTGTGATGGATTTCTTGGTGCTTTTCGTGATGGTTCTTCATCTATGGCCACGGCATGGTGGAGAAGGAAGAAGGAGAAGCCATGACTTACTGTAAATTTTTTTCTCTTCAAGAACAAGTGAATTTGAAATGAGAAAGACTTCTTTTGTACGTGAATTTCACAAGGCTAGAGGTGGCTATGGTTTTGCAATACACAGTTAAAAATAGTGAACGGCTATGGTAGGTAATAAAGAGGCAAGGCAAATAAAGGCAAGCTTTTAACACAATGTATCGTATGCCCATTTAAAACAAAGTAACGTATGCCTAATTGATTTTTTCCAAGCTATTAAATAAACGATATAAAAAGGAAACATCCAACAAATAAAATAAAGTCCATACAAACAAAATAGAAAATAAATAAAGAGATGGACATAGGAAAAATATAGAATAAACTACAGAATTTAATTGCGTGTAAAACGCTGCATCTATATATATGAAGCTCACAGCATTTCACTTATATTTAAATAGTTAAAACATGCATTCTATAAACAATGCATACTAAACAATTTTTCATAAGCAATTTCAATGATTTCAACCATTGTGCAAGTGTTTTCAATCGATCCATACACTATTTCATTCCATTTAAATGGTTTACAACACAATTGTTCACATTCAATTCATTTTTAATCAAAACGAACCCTCATTTATTTCAATTGATTCCAAAATCAATTTCATTTGCTTCTATCAACTTCTAGAATTTTATTTACATCCGTTTACGTCAAACGACAATTTTTTCTATGCGAATTCGACTATATTCACTTAATAGAATATCCATTTTAGTTTGTAACTACTCCAAATTAATCCCAACTCATTTTATATTTAATTCCATTCTAAATTTTTTCACACTCCTTTTGTTACATTTTATTTCGTATGCAAATGGGTTTCGTTCAAAACCATTTTATTAAGTTCGACTACATTCACTATCTTTTATTTTCTTCAAGGTATTTCAACTCCACAACAATTTCATTTCTTCTTAACTCTTTGCGACCAACACTATTACATTTTTATATTATAACATAATTTCATTTCATGAACCAACTTCCATTTTTTTTTGCAATAGGTTCTATTTCCATTTTTAATTTGGTTCCTATTTAATCAAATTCCATCCATTTATTTATTCAATTCAATTAGTTTATTCACCCAATCCATTTTATACTTTTAATTTTCATACTAAATTCATCCCGAATTTATTTTTATTAATGACAAGGCTATTTTCAGTTTATTTCTACTCATCTGGATTTTATTTGCAACTCAAACCATTTCTATTTTAATCCAATTCCATTTTATTTGACACATTTCCACTTATGTTTAATTCATTGTCAAACCAAGTTGAATTTTATTTATAACCCGAGTTCACTTCCAACTTCATTTATTAACTCACAATTCAACTTCTATTTAACCAATTTAAATCTCATTAACAAATTCAATTAACTAATTTATTCAAATTAGCTCTTTCCAAACTTTCAATTCAATATTTGATTTTTATCATCAAAAATCACTTCATTATTTTACTTGAGTTCAATTCTATTTCATAATTCAAGTTTGGATTTCTATTTCATTTTCTAAAATATCAAACAATATTTATTTTGGGTTTTATATTCCACTTTTCCAATTTAAAAGTCACAACTTATTATTTTTCACATTTTCAACCGTTTAAAATCAAGCACATTCACATTTCGTTATTAACTCAAAACTATACATAATTTATAGCCTAATCATATCTTTATTCAATCCATCTTTTATGAGCTATCCCAATTCATTTATTCCAATCCAAATTTTTATCCAACTTACTTTTATTTATGTGACGCCCCACCTCTATGCTCACGATAACAAAGGTTATTATAAGGAATAACGTCTGCTATTGCGAAGAATAAGGCTTGTTAGAATCGACCATCCGTAAGTTATGCCTTGGATGAGTATTGATTACCTCGATAGGAGTTATGAAAATTACTCCCAAAGATATACATTCGATCCAAATCTAAAACGAAACTACAGTGGCTAAAGAAAAATCCGGAACAACTCATAACAGCAGCAACACTGATAGTATAATCACATCAGAACAGAAATATCAGATATATAGTGGAAGACAAGTCTGGAATACATGCTACAATAAACGATAGTTCACATGATACAAATGTACATATACATATCCCTCAATGCATACATAAGATGAGGGCTAATAAACCAAAAGTACTCCTCGAGTACTAGATAAAAGATGACGCGAATCCCAAAAGCTGGAGCAGTTAAAGAATCAAAGATAGAGATCGCCCTGAAATAACTCGGTCTGACCCGAGCATTATTTAAAAAAAAATGGATCAGTCTAATTTATTCTTAGAAGTGAATGCATCATAAACAACATCAAAGCAAAATAATAATAATCTCGAATGGGACTACTCAACATAAGAAATCAACATAGTTAAATGAAGAAATCACATCAAACTCCATCAAAATCAACTTTCAAATTCACCATTGAATTCAAAACAGCAATTCAAAAAATCTAGAAATAAAAAATAGATAACTAGAAAAATCAACATAAAAGTGGATCGATCCCATCATATGGCGATTCTAAGCTACGCCGCACGTGCATCAACATATAGCCGAAGCCTACAAGTATTGTCATCATAATTTTTGCCGCCCAACAAATGACCCAAAGGTCCAACATATGACCCGAAGGTCTAGTACTGGTATTTGACCCGAAGGTCCATCATATGACCCGAAGGTCCAACATAATGGCTCGAAAGCCCAACAAAATCATCAAACAACAACAAATATTTCAATTAACGAGTCCGAAATTAACGAAAATAGTAAAAGTGTGCTTCCATACTCCGCACTTTTGCTAAATCGTTTAAATCACTTCATCGTTTCCTTGAAAGTGCAAAATTTTGTATTTTGTATAAATAAAATTTTCTTTCTCAAACGGACAAGTCTGGAATTAACCGAATCAGTAAAAGTAAGGGTTCGTAGTGCTCAATTTTGCTGAATCGTTTAAATCGCTTCCTCATTCTTTCGAAAACGCAAACTGTAAAATTTTTGAAAACAATTTTATTTTAAAACGATTTTGAAAACACGTGAATAAAACAGCAACACCTGTAGCATTTTCGACAAAGAAATCGCGCTTCCCAAAACACCGTTAAAACGGATACGAAATCAGCGTTGCGGAATAACCGCTTAAAAATTCACTTTAAATTGACGGTTACCGAAGTCCAAAAATAAAAGTAATTTTTGTTCGTCAAAAATCTCATCAAAACAATATACGTTTCGAAAAAATAATACCGATGTAGAAATCCGTTATAAAAAAATAATGGTAACAAAAAGAGTTTTAAACGAAACGACGGTTCAAAATAAGTTAACCCGTAGATTGCACTGCTACATATTCATCAAAACGTTTGTTTGCATGTTCTCATGCAATATCAAAAATATATTCTTCAACTTGCATGCAAACACGTCTGACCTTACTTCTTTTTACACATAAATGATGAAGTTTGTTAACTAGTAGACCCTACCTGGATATTCATGCGTATGCACCATCATAGTGGAATATATAAAGTAAAACACAACCTGCACTTACAGTTTATATAACACACGGGGGAAACATCCCACTTACACATATATGCAGGAAAAAAAATGCCAAACATAATGTAACATACTTATGCCCAGAGAATGAAACCAAAAATGCAATCTTTGCATTAAACCTTATGCAGACAAATATGCAAAAAATGTCTGGAAATGAATTATTTACACACCAATATGCACGTACTCAACAGGAGATGCCATTTATGCTAAAGAATGAACGTAAAAAAAAGCCTGAAATTAGCCTCGTGCATTACCTATACTTACAAAATGAAAACAGGGCAATGCAACTTAGATTCAATCTTGTACTCCAACTTGTTCACGCCTGCACTGCTTCGTGCATCTTGCACACATAGAAATATTTATAACCTTTTATACTACTACACCAGATTTTTCTAAGTAGAAAAAAAAACTCAACTAAATGTTAAATTTGCATCTAAACTTCGTGTGGCGTGTATAAAATAATAAGAAAGTGACATGGACTCAGCTAATAGCACGCGCGCACTGTTTCGTTTAAAGATTTTTCACGCTAAAAAAATGAACGCATGCATAAAAATGGGTTAGACACTGATGTGTGTACGTCCCCTCCCTACATATGCAAATATCTGGGTACACGTTTGCAACCAAATAGTGAAGAAAACAAACGGCACAGCCATCAAAAATTTGCAAATTGAATACTTTGCAGAGTAAATTAGAGTTGTGAGTTAATCACTCACTTATAATTGCTTCCAAACAAGTGATACACCAGATCTGAGAAAGCCACTGCACACGGCCATTAACGCATCTTCCTCAAGCTATATCAGAAAAAAGAAAAAGGAAATAAAATGAACGTTGCAGTTTCTTCTTTTCTCCCTTTTAATATTTTAAGCAAGTCAAAATGAGGAGTTGCTGAAAAGAGTTCTGTACCCACAAGCATTAATTTGAAACGTGCAGGTCTTCTCTTGCTTTTAATGAAACTTGTACAAAGTAGCAAAAAGGGCCTGCTGCTTGTCCAGGGCAGTGCTAGTACGCGTATATTAAAAGTGAACATGTAAAAATGTTTCCACTTGCTGTTAAAAAGTGACAACAAAGAAGGAATGTTAAGTTCACATCTCTTAGCTCTATCAAATCTATGCTGCAGCTGAGCAAAATGTTCCTACTAGCTTTAATTTTTCACGTGAAGGAAAAAGGGGTTTTACCTATCAACGTGCAACCGTTAGCAAGAAGGTATTGATGTAACAACCCATATTTTGATAATTAAAAATATTAAATTTAATAAGGTTTTGGGCTTTAATATTGTCAGAAATTAAAATTTATGATTTATTAAATTGAATCTTGTTAGATTTGAAATTTTGACTTTAAGATAAATCTTAAAACAAATAATTTAATGAGATAAAACATATAATTAGCTAATATTGATTGAATGTAATTGACTACTATACTGTTAACGTAATTTAAATCAATTTAAATAATAAAGGTTAATAAGGAATAGAATAAATGATGTATAAATAGATGTAATTTTATGTTATTAATCGCAATTGGTTTTAATATGGAGTATGAAATCAATTATTTTGGTACGTAAATTTATTAACCTTTGTTTGTAAAGAATAAGTTAATTGATTATTAACGTATAACCATTGTTTCATTTATTTTCTTATTATTAAATCCGTTAGAAATTTATTTGGTAATTAATGGAGAATTAACGTAATTAAAATATTACAATTGATATTAGAAGAAACGTTAACTGTTGAGTGGTGAGTGTAAAACTTATGTCAATCAATTGCATAAGCGAATAGTTGATTTAATAATAAGAATGTAAATCAAAATAAAAGGATTTTTTTTTTTGAAATTTAAATATATAATGAGCATATTTTATTACATTTGTAATTAAATGATGGAATTAAATTAGTATATAGATATTGGGTTTAACATAGAAAATTGGATTTCAAAGGAAACAATTGGATTAATTATCTTCCCTATATTAGGGTATGTTTTGAGATTTAATCATTGTAAGTAATAGTAATTATATCTTGCCATTAATAAGAGATAGAAGTAAATGGTAATTAATTAATGATATGTGCAACATATGTTTTATGTTAAAAATATAATGAGAATTTCCTTGAGAAATATTATGTTCAAATTGTAAGCACTTAAATTTGGTACAAATATAATGATAATATGAAATTAATTGATAAAGAAATGATGTGGTTGTACGAAGTATTATTTCTGTGACACTTTCATGGGATTATCTTTAAATATAAGTTGGTTTAATGAAAAGAACATTTATTATCAAATAAAATGGATCCTTCATTTGTGAATGTCGTTTTAGTTTCATTAAAATAAAGAATAGAAAGTATATTTGAACTGTGTTTGAGCATATAGATGGATTACAAGAGTGGAAAAATAATTTATTTAAGTAAGTTATTTATTTCTCTACTGTATAAGCAACAAATTTATAAATGTGCTTAAATGACTAAAGGAAACAATTATTCTATTTTTCATCCATTCTAGTTGTCTGTTTTGAAATTTGACTTTACAAGTAAATGTAATTAATATAATTAAAATATTTCAATGAGAAGGGAAGAAAACGTTGACTGTAATTAATAGATTTAATAAAAGAAACGCATCTTTTGTGTTAAAAAGAAAGGATGTTTTAATGGAAATAAAAGATCATTTTGGGAAAACCAAATTAAACGTTTTCATTTTTATGGTAAGTAATTTTATTTATTATGCATAGATAAAATAAATTAAATGCATACAAATTTGAATATTATTTGATTC
Organism: Allium cepa; assembly: GCA_030765085.1. Taxonomy (NCBI): domain Eukaryota; kingdom Viridiplantae; phylum Streptophyta; class Magnoliopsida; order Asparagales; family Amaryllidaceae; genus Allium; species Allium cepa. The sequence continues at coordinate 358,278,308 of CM060942.1, read as the reverse complement.
AATGAAGTCAATTTGGTTACGTTTCACAAATTGAATTTCAAAAAGGTTGTGCGACGTACATGGTCCCTTCATTTCTTTTGTTATTAATTGTTGCATGTTTTGAGACGTATAAAAATAAAACTTTCATTTTGAACAAGAATGATTTTGGGTCAAAAAAATTGAATTTTAGAATAACGTATACACACACACACACGCACATTAATATTCAAACTTTTAAATATATCAAAGGGTTCATGGTTGTGTAAATATCGTGGAATCAGTTAGAAATTACTTTTTTTTACAGTTGTTCATTGATTACATAAGTTTATATTCATTTTTCCATTTTATACATGGTTAAAATTTGTAAAAGGGTTGCATTAATGCGACCATTATAGTAATTAAAAAGTAAAGTAAATCATTTTTATAGTGCATAGGTTGATATATATTCATTAATCAATAAAATTTGTTTAAGTAACGTAAATAAATATATATTGAATGTTTGATTAATTGATTGGTTGATTGTTAATTGATTGATTGAGTTAATGTAGTGTGCATATATATATATTAGCATAAAATGAATGTTTTAATATGGAATTTAATAATGTAAATATATATGTATATTTTGGTTTATTGATATAGATTAATTGGAGAAGTTTTGGAATGTGGACCCAAAAGGTTTGTTTATAGGAAATAGGTGGTTCCTTCATTTACTTTACATTTATTATCAACTTGCAATCTCTCTCTTTTCGTTTTCAAATAGTCTAATAATTAAAATACTCATTCATTTCTCATAAATTAATGGTTGCTTCATTTTATTTATTTATAATTAATAATTTCCATATTCTTTTCATTTGTTTCTCCTTTATTCGTTTGCTCTTTTTAAATGCTTTACCTGAAGTTTTTTCCATTTCTGTTTTTTCGTTTTTAATGCGAACATCCAAATTAATATGCATGCCCTCTAATTAGCATTTATATTTTCCGTTTCAAAAGTTTATTTTGCTTATGCATCATTAGTTCTTGTAGCTTCCTTTCATTTGCAATTCTTGAAGCTTCATATTTAAAACGGAAGATTTATTTTTATATTTATTGATATATTTATTCCTTTAGTTTACATCTTTCAATACTACATTTTAGGGCTATTCATATTCTTACTTTATTTCAATTCCTAGTTTGTTTATATATACCTTATTAGCTTTTCATTTTTTTTCAATCTTCATTCCTATAGCCTCATTTCAAATCTCATCTTCTGTAGCTTCATTTTTCCAAATAAAATTTTCATCTCATTTCTTTTCACTCTTCATGTGACGACCCTGACTCGACCTTCGAAAATCGGCACCAAATACGACACTTGTATTCCAATGCCGCAGATCCAAACGTCGAATTTGGTTCGCCGGAGCTTATAACACAATTAAGTAAAACAACGCAGCGGAAGAAAAGAAATGAATATCATTGATATACAACATTCGATACAACAATGATACAATATGGATCAACATCAGAGATACAAGATAACAATACTACAGCGGAATAACAATAAGATATTGCAGTAAAACTAAAACATCAAACGACAACTCTAACTCCAAAGCACCAATGCAGAAATACCTCGAACCACCATCAATTTGCATCAAGATAAGCAAGTCTCGTCCAGTGAATCCAAAGAATCCAATATCCAAGATCTCCAAAGGATACCAAAGAGAAAGCTGAAAGCTACTGAATTTGATATCTATATCTACTATCTGAAAACCCAACTCTAGACTGCCCGTGTAGAAAAATAGTGGGCGCCTAGAGTTTAGGAAGGGAAAATAAACTGCGGGTCAGTCATGGGACTGGTATGAGCAAACAAAAATAGTTTTATCTTTTAAACAAACAAAAGAAATTTTAAGTTGAAAACCACAATGCTTTTAAGAAAATGAAACTATCATAAGGCCTCCCGCCACACACACAATGCAAACGCAGACTTGGAGGAGATTTCTCCTTATGATAGCCAAACATGCTTACTACACAAAATTCGCTTTTAATATTATTATTAGTGCATAGTGGAAAGCCTTTCGAAAGTATAATATTAATCTTAGCCAGCATAGACATTTCATACTATGCCTACTATAGCTACCATCCAAACAGTGGTGACCACCAAAAGTGAATGGCAGGTTATACAACTAAAACCGTACTGGGCACGTATTGGTTGAATGGATTTCCAATAAATGGTCAGGCTAAGGAACTTCCTGGGCCACATAGGTACGCCTCTGGAGGGACGTCCCGAGAACCTAACCGGATCTCTGCCAACACAAGGCCGGGTTACCTCTGTAACTAGGTGACTACTGACACGAGTATGCCATCCCCCGGTCGTAACCAACCTTTATCCCGGGATTCACCAACAACCACAAAGTAATAAATTTGCAGCAACCACATAGGTTAAGTATCTGGGCTCCATACCATGATACCACCTCTATCCAGAAGGAAATGAACATACCCTCAAGAGGCGCTACCTCCAAATAACCTTGCTGCATTCTTCCTGTTACGACTATTCCGGGTTGTAAAATTCGACGTAGTCTCATCCCGAAAGCTACGCTTTTCACAAAATCCATGCTTTGATCAACAAATGATCAGCAGCACTTCGTATGCTCCATTACCAAATTGGGAATGTATCATTGGTAACCATCAGCTACATAACCTCTGAGCTCGTACATCTCAGAGAAGGGTGTTAAGCTAAGAGAATAAATCTCCGCCACCAAACAGAAATGTATTTGATAGAAACTGGTTTTACATCTCAAAGTGCAACGTCAGACACACATCCATACAAGTCTGTTCCGGGTTCAAACAGAACCGAAGGCACTTCCAAAGAAGTTCTTGCAAATCCGATAATTTCTAATCACGTTCGGACTTCCCATCACAATAGGTGCTCGAATCTCTATACCGGGGATCAGCCGATGCAGAGACATTCGACAAGAAACCCTTTCGTTTTTGAAAGTATCCGGTCTTCACCACAGGTCTTCAGTTGCTATCCATAACGTCGTATCACTATTCGGAATGGGTTATATGACACAAAGGTCCTCTCCTGGCTAATCCTAATAGGATGCGCAATATTTAAAAACATATGGATATGGGATCATAGTTAAGTCACAACTTATTATCCAAAACTTTTCTTTCAAATCATTAAACAAATTACCATTTTCAAATCTTTTAAACAAAAAGGTTCATTTTCAAAATTCCTCAATGGTTTAAAAAATTTCCACATTTAAATCTTTTAAACAAAAGATTCATTTTAAAACCCGTCTTCAATTTAAAACGAGGTTCACCATTCTTTTAAACAAAGATTAATTCATAGCCTTTCCAAAAACAATTCCCGTTTCAATCTTTTATATACAAAAGATACACCATTTAGAACCTTCTTCAATTTCAAATTCTCAAAGTAATACTTTAAAATGGTTTTTAATCCATATAAACACATTTATAACTTCATATAACATTTTTACGTCATAAATACCAGATATAGAATTCAATACCAGATATTGAATTCCAATTTAAATGAAATTACTCAGATTTCAAATCTTTAATAAGTTATTCAAAGTATTTTTTTCAAAACACTTTTCTGAAAGTTTTCCACTTTAACCCAACCCATTTCCAAAACCATTTGGATTAAAAATTCATATTCAAAACTGTATTTTTTAAAAATCTGTGACTTAACCGATTTCCACATGCAGTCCATATTTGTGTGTGTATAGGTGTGGTCTAAGGTTTATACACAATAGTGCAACAACAATCATCACATCACAGATTAAAGTACAGCAATATTGATAGTGGTATAATATACAACGCTTATCCTTATTCACAAATGAAGTGCCTTTATCAATTACAAATATTCATCATTACTATTCGATGTGGGTTTCGGATATCCAACTGAAATCCGACTCCCTGTCGCATCGAAATCCAAATGTCGTTTAACGGGTCAAGAGTATATACATCACAAATATAACAGCTCGGCACAAACATTACAGAGCATCACATATCAAATATATCAATCCATAGCATAACATTCAAATAGAAATCAAACATCTACAACTAAGATGAATAAATTTGTGGGGTTTTAAATTATTACCTACATAATTACTTTCATTAGTAATTTTAAACCAATGATTAGTTATTATTAACTACAATTGATTAAGTTTCAATTACCTGCATAATTTATAGTTCCTTTAATTAATTATCTTAATTAATTAACCCTTAATTGTAATTAATTGGATCTTAATTACTTTAATTAATCAACCCTTAACTAATTACTTTAATTAATAAACCCCTAATTGTTAATTAAATCTTAATTATAATCAATTTGTTCTTAATTGGTTTAATTAATAGGTTTATTCCTTAATTAATTTCAATAATTAATTACTCCTTAATAAATAATGATTTCTTAATCACTTTAAGTTAATTAACCTTTAATTTTCTTATCATAATTACTTTCACTAAGTAATTACAATTTTATTAAATCATTCATTAATTACTTTTATAAATTTCCTATTCTTTAATTGATAAATTTTAAAATCATAAAATTATTACAAATCTTAATGATTAATTACTATTTTACCGTTATAAATAAATCTGGTTGCTGTTAACACTTGATATTGTAATTTACTTTTAAAATTTTATTTAAGTAACTTTTTGAAACAACTTTTATAAAATTTAAAATAAATTTATTAACCCAATATCATTTACCTGAAGTTCCATCTACAACTATTACTAATTTATTCAAAAAAATAAATTTAACTTGTGTTTTTAGTCAAAAACTGGGTTTCCTTACTGTTTTTATTTACTACCCGAGTCTTCCTTAAGTCGCACCCGGGGAAAATACTCACTTGCTTTGAGTTTTAGCCAACATTGACCCGAGTGACTTTTTATTTCAAAAATTTGTTTAAGTTTTAAATCCAACCTGATACATCCCAAAACAACTCGAGTCCTTCTTCGAGTTCCCATCCCATGTCCCCGATACCACTTCAAGCTGCCATCCATCTTCTCTAAAACCAACAGCGTTACCCAAATTTTTGCACGTACACGCGCACAGATGGTCGGAGTTGCTCCGACCATCGCCGATCTCTCTAGCAAGTCGCTAATACCATACCGAAGCCCTCTAATCCACCAAATTTGACTAAAACGAACAAAATAAAAATCGAGCTTCTCATTCGAAAAACCTGTAGCCAACCCTGATCAGAAATTCACCTCGTGCTGCCCATCCCGATGATCTGAAACCTCACCGCCACGTCTAAAGCCTTTCCACTCAACTACGAACCCAACCATCTCGGTACGATCGAACTCGATACATTGATGTTGCCAAAATTTCTCAAATTTCCGATCATACAAAACTTAGGGTCAAATATAAAATTTCGCTAGTTTGACTTCCATGATGAATCATAAGTCCATTTATTAATTTTCTGATGATTATCAACATGCAGACTAACATCACCCTTAATCTCAGTGCCCAATTCGAGTATGATCGCCGAAATTTGGCCAGTAGGTGTTTTCTGTTCAAACCAATATTCCCACTTAAATTTAAAACTAAAAATCAAAATTTTATTTTTTAAATTCAACTCTTCCGAGTACAAATTAGATTGTATAATCAGAAACATGAATTAAATCACTTGAATTTTCACCATTACAGGTCATTACTGTGAAATTTTAATCTCCAGTAAACTATCTGTTAATTTATTTCTTATTTACTTTTTTATAAATAATGTTATATCCATATAACATAATTCATTCAACAATCAAATCCTAATATGTTTTGTGTTTGAAATCTGGACAGAGGCATGATGGTTGGCCTGCACACTAACATACACCCAATTTTCTTTTCTTTTCTTTTTTTTCACATATTTTGATCAGATGCAAACATGGATAGATATAGATTCAAAGTTTGCTCAACAACATTTTAATGTATCAATCAAAATTAGGCTCTAAAGAAAAACAGTTTGCTCACGAACAAAAGTAACAGATTCAGGGAGAAGGCTTTGCTCACTGTCTTCCTAAATTTTACAGATAACTTGCAATTCTGTGGTACTCAAACATATTTATAAATCCTAATCTTAAGTTTAAACAACATGTTTTTGTTTGAAATTCTCAATTTATAAGAGAATGTATATAGAAAACTTTTTTTTTACAAGGACAGAGCCATGCCTCTGTAAACAGACATGCATGCTTATCACTCCCAAATTCATCAACATGCAAACATAACTCATTATATTAGTTTAAAGATCAAGTCAAGAAATTTGCTCACCAATCATTAGTTGCACAGGGAAATAGAGATCGGGCCTGGAAAAAGGCAGAGCTTTTGAAACATGATTTTGTTTTCTGATCTTGATCTGTCCTTAATTTTAATTAAACTTGAAGTTGCAGACACTCTTCTATCTTTGCTTTGTTTGATTGCTTCTTGTTGCTTCAGATTTCAGGTTGAATTCATGCTTTAAGTTTCTTGTTTCAGGTTTGCTTTTGATTCAGTTTTGTTTTTAAAGCCTCCAGATTTACTTGCTTACTTGAATTCATTCAAGCTTTAATTTTGTTAATATTTTGATCAGGTTTTGTTTTCAGTTTGGTTTCGTATTCAGGTTTCAGGTTGAAGCTTTTGCCTTCTCGAAATTTTACCTGAAATTTTTATTGTCTGGTTTTTCCTTGTTTTACACTTGTTGATTGTTTAAGTTAATATCTTACAAATGTCAATTGTTACTTTACATTTTAAAAGAAAATAAATTTAAATTTATGAAACACATTTTGTTGCCACTTGTAATAATTTAAGCCTTAATGTTTTTACACTTGGTCATACAAGTTTTAAAACTATTTACACTTGTAACTCCAATTATGTATAAGGTCTACACTTGTAAAAATATATATTTTTATGTTTTTAACCTTGTTTTATTTTAAATTTACAGCTTTGTTTACATATTTAAATTTATGTTTAAATCCCTTTATTTATAGTTTACAAATGTTGAAATAATTATTTAATACCTTCTTATGTATTGTTTATACTTATACAAAATAAAAATTTAAACCTTATTTTAAATTAATTCATGCATTTGCATTTAAACTTTATTTTATTTTTATTTTAAATATTTTTGTATCAATTCATCTCTTATGTTTTTATAATTTAACATATGTACATATGTTCCAATGTTTTTTATTATTTCCAAATGTATTATTTAAAACATTTATTTTTAGATATCAATTCAAAAATTAATATAAAAAATCAATTTATAAATGAGTAAACAATTATAAATTTTATCCAAACTTTATTTTCAATACATTTATCTTAAACTTAAGATATTAACTTATTAATAAATACATGTTCTAAAATTCTCATTCAAAATATCTATTTAATATAATTTGGAAAACAGATTATTAATTGAAAAGATAATGTTTCAAACCCAATATATTTATAAGATCTTTAATTTTGAATTTCAGTTCCAAAGTTTAATTTAAACTAAATTTATTAATATAAATAAACAACAAAACATATCTTTAATAAATCTTAAAACTTTCAAATTCTGTTCATAATCCAAAATATTTTATTCATTCTAAAAATTTTCTAATTATTTCATAATCAAATTCACAATTTAATTTTTAAAATCAAATTAATTGCCAAATTATCTTAACTAAAATTTCAGGGATGTTACAGTTTCCCCCTTAGAAAATTTCATCCTCGAAATTTGAAAGTAGGGAGAAGACAAAGAATATAGGGAGATAGAGAGATGAATCACCAGATTAAACTGAATATCTGTTCTGAATTTGGCTTTCCAAACCAGAATATCAATAATGGATAAAAGAATGAATCAAGATGTTCGGGTCACCTGATCTACGAGTACACAGGGGTATTGATTAGTTCTAAGGATAACTAATCCCTCGTAGATATATACCGGAACCCAACAGAATAAACATATATATGGATGCACTTCAAAAACTTTTAGTTTAAACAACCAAAATATACCTATCAACCATAAAAACAATTCATCCAACCAAACAATTCTGACCCATCTGGAGTTTATGTCCCATGCAATTATATCAAAGCTGCTTCCTGGAGCTATCAGGAATCATCAAAGAATTGAAAAGACGGATCAAAGAAGATTGATAGAGAAAGTTATTTCCGCTATTGCAGGGTATCGACCATTTGTAGTCGTACTCCGTTGTCCCCTATCTCGTCCTCTTCTTACACTCATACTCACTATCAGTGGATAGTAAGAGAATTTACTGAGGCATTCGAACGGATATCTTAGGGATATACTCATTCTATGGTATACTTCACCCCATCTGACGCAGCGGATAATTCTAAACAAACTTCAATCGGTGAAAGTAGCGATCGATGGAATGAAGATACTGAAATGCCCAAATTCGTTGATCCGAAGATACCGAATTCTAGCTATCTCAAACACGTTGATAGCGCACTATACCGTGTTCAAAGATCTACGATTCTTCACACGTTGATCTAGCGCACTAGATTCCGTGAATCGGCTTCAACAAACGTAGATTCGAGCGCACTCGAATGACGTAAGTGGAGATAGGAGATTACACTCAACTACCAATTAAAAGAAAGCACAAAGCAATCAAAGAGAATTTTTATTCAAAAGTCAACAACCTTTCAATTTGTACAACCCACGCGTATTTATATTGTTTTGCCCCTGACCCTTAAGTCGGCAACCGACTTATGACTTAGCTAACTCGGCACCGGCTTAACACTCAGCGACTCAACCGACTCACTACCATTCATACAATACAGCGGCTCAACATGTCTCGTGAACGACTCATCACTTCACAGTCCATACGACTCATGACTTAGGAAAAAATACAAACAGTACAACACTTACGACTTAAAAATGCCACGACTCAACAGAACAACACACGACTCAAAACAATTACATTACAACATGACTCAACCGACTCATCAATTGACCGACTCAACACCAGTGTTTACATACCAGCTCGTAATACAAAATATACGACTCAACAGGTCGTGAACGACTCACGACTCAACTAAGGACCGACTCAAGACCCACACGACTCAAGAATCCAAGTTCCTTGCAGCATGCTCCTTCGATTGACTTAGCTAGGTCGTGCTCCACTTCCTTCGACTCAAGGCCTTCAATAGATGGAGCTTTCCCTTGCTTCATGGTAAGTCGTAGACGACTTATGGTTGTGTCGTTAGGTCGGAACATTTTCCCCCGAGCTTTGTTAAGTCGAAAACGACTCAAGTCCTCTTCATTAACTCGTATACGACTCAAATCTGCTTCCTTTATACAGCTTAAAGTGTTGTTAACTCGTGACTTGTTATCACGTGATTCATTAAGTCGGAAACGACTTAATTCTACCCTCCTAAGTCGTGAACGACTTAACCTCTCCATGAGTCGTGTACGACTCATCTCTGGTAGAGTTTTTGGTTGCTTTTCTTCTCTGTTCCGAGCTACATCATCCTCCCCTGGTTGAGAAAAATTCGTCCTCGAATTTGTACATTCTTCTTCATCTGATTGTTTACCTCCATAATATGGAACAAGATGTTTAACATTGAACACGTCAGACGTGTAAACATCTTCTGGCAGTTTCAACTTATAAGCATTTTCATTAATTTTCTTCACAATTTCAATTGGACCAATTTTCCGCGCCTTCAACTTGTTATAAGCACCCACCGGAAAACGATCCTTCGTCAATATAGCATAAACCAAATCACCTTCCTTAAATTCAGCACTCCGTCGTTTCAAATTAGCAGCCCGCTTATACGTCTCATTTGACTTTTCTAATCGTTCTTGAACGATCTTATGACATTCCGTCAACCCGTCAACAAAGTCTACAGCTCGTTTAACTGTCCCCTTCAGTTGTGGTACTACTGCCAAATCCAATGGTCCCCTGGGTAAATTTGAATATACAATCTGGAAAGGACTGAATCCTGTGCTACGATTCACTGCATGATTATGAGCAAACTCTGCCTGGCATAATTTCATGTCCCAACTTTTCAGATTATCTTTCACCAAACATCGCAACAAATTTCCCAATGATCTGTTCACAACTTCGGTTTGAGCATCTGAAACGACCCGCAAATCCGTACCCCTTGAGTCACTCTATTCTACACATAACAACTCAAGTTGTACAGAAATACGAACCATTTTGGGTTTAAGAAGAAGAGGTAGGAGAAGAGAAAACAAAATCAACATCAGAATCTAACCATCGCAGCGGAGTGAAATATAATAGTAATAAATACACTTTACTCAAAATCAAATATATCTGTTTACATACATTACATCATCAGAGTACATCAGTCACAGCTCACATCAATGTCATATAATGGATACACAACAACTCAACACAGCGGAAATATATATATACAAGTACGAGAATACGTATCGTCATCCAGCTCGTCTCCTGAGCTCCACAGCATCATATCCTGTATCCTATAATACTCGGTCTGACCCGAGCATTACAGTTAAATAACACCCGAGTCAGTCTGGAAAACCAGCGTGAGAAAATCACACCCAATTGATTATTAAAGTTTCAAAAATCCTTTGAAAACAAAAGCATCTCGTAAGACCACGCCACAAATAAACATGTCGGGTTTTTACCTTACGATAGCTAAAACAATTTTTATAGAAATCCTCTGATATTATAATAGGGTCTATATACAAATACTTATAAAATAGCCAAAATTGTTACACGATTAAATTCCAGCTACTAGCCACCGAAGTGGGTAATACAAACAAAACTCGTACAAGGCTCGTAGCGAAAATGGATTTCCAACAATGACTAGGCACTAGGGTACCACCTGTCACAGTACGGGGCCTAGATCACCGTACCGAGGACTACTCCCTTCATCCCCTGCAACACAAGGCCGGAACCATTCCTTACTGAACAGTCCCGAACAAGATAAACCCCGTGGTTGGCGTGACCAACCACCCACTAAGCCGAAATAAATAAGGAACATCTAGACAGGGGAATTATCTTGTCCTGCTTGGGCATGACCCACCTAACCTTGCTGCGTATCCCCTGATTTTCAGTCATTCCCATTTGATGAGGCTTGAGGCTAAGCGTTACCTTTTAGAACGTTTTCACTTAGAATGCCCATCGTCCACTTGACGATGTTTCGCAAGCATTCGTCCATACAAGTCTGTTCCGGGTTCGAACGGAACCGAAGGCACTACTCCTACTACATCCATTTTGGAAATATCCTCAGGATGAGTAGCGACTAGCCCTTGCACTTCACTGCTTCATCTTCGACTCCGAACACGTTTTTCGCACGAAACGTACAAATCGGATCGAAGTGGTTTTCGAGAAATTAATCTCGATCCCGGTCTCTTCGAAACGATCAACGCAGTTGGCCAATATTGATAGTCGGTTATTTAACTATCAATTAACATTCACAAACATCCATCAAACAATAAATAATTTTCCAAATTATTTATTACCTTCAAAATATCTTTATAAGATATATTTCTATTTTCCATCCCTTTGAAAACAGTTTCAAAACCATTCTTCTTTCCAGTATAAACTTTCCCCAAATATTTTCTATCTCCCCTGAAATCACCAAGTACAAAACTAGATTTAAAAATAATTTAAAACACTTTACTTAAAAATATATACTTTTAAAACATTTAAATTAAACAACTTTAATAATTTGTAAAAATACATCTTATATGAATATTTGAAATTAAAGTTACTTTATAAAATATAAAACTAGATTTTCACCTTTGAAACAAAATATTAAGTCACTTTTTAAAATAATTACTACTATAATAGATTTTAGAAAATACTTACTTTAGAATTTAAATAGTAGGAATAATAAATTTTCCAAAACATACCTTTTTAAAACAATTTTAAAACTATTAACTTATATTTAAAATTTACTTGAAAGCATACTTAGTGATCTAGGAAGAATTCCAGCTTTAAACATTTAAATCAATTTTCCAAATTGATTTTCAATTTAATCCATTTGAAATAAGTTTCTTAAATTACTCAATTCATTTCAAATTTTATTTAATTATGCACTTAATTATTATTGTTATTCTTTTCCATTTGATTTTAAATCTTTTAACTGAAATATACAAATTTCAGCTTTTCCCAACTTCTTCTTTATTAATATATTTTTTTTCAAAAATTTAAATCTTACATTTTAAATAAAAGTTTTTTTCTTTAATTAATATCGTTGAAGATTGTAATTCAATAACTTCCTGTTTATTCAAATTTCCTTTCTATACTTCACAATTTATTTATTAGCAAATTAAAGTCACATCATTTCTTCTCCAATTCATGCTTAAATTTGTTCAAACTTTCTATAATTATTTCGCTTACAAATTTACTTCCGATTAATTTCTTTTCAACAATCCAATTCATAAACTTTGGGAATTCATTATAACCGAATATCCAATCAATCCATAACATTCAATATTCCAATATAACTCATCATAGGATATCAAATAATCACAACAGAGAATATTGAATAATTTAAATAAATGTGAGGGGTCCAGTTGGATCCCTTCAACCTGTTTTCCCTGCATCCACAAATGTTAGCACAATATAATATACCAATTACACAGTATCATACTATATCTCATCAATTCATTCAACAATTCAAACAATTGTTTAAATTTAATCATTTTAAATTTAATTATAAACTGAGTGAGATTAACTCACCTTTGCTTTTATTTTCAATCCACGTCAATATTGCCTTGGTCTTTTTTTCTCGATTTTCTGACCTTGTAAAATCATTAGAAGTTTCGTTAATATTTGATCAATCGAATAAATTAATTTCCATTTTGAAAAAATAAAATTTAATTAACAAAATTTTATTCAATCTATTTTTATATATATTTTTTTTTTATACACCAGTAAAGTAAAATGTGTGCATGTCTATATGATTTTATTTTTTCACTTTTTTGGAAAACCTCATATACCTATAAAATGATCTGCATTACCATTGGAATTTCGTATATTCCTATGTTTTTAACTATGTATCTCTGTTTTACTATATATAAAATTAGACTAAAATACAAATATGAATATATCTATTTTCACTGTTCAACATAAAATTATATGTTCAAACTTATATATAATCCTACTGTTACTGTTTCACCTATATATATTAATTAAAACTTATGTGTATAGATAAATTTAAATAAAGGAATACCTTACCTCAAAATCACTGCAGCTCACACGAAAACTCCAAAGAAGATCGCGACCTCCATTGGAAACGAACCCGAGCATCGCAACTTCCCACGAGCAACGCGCCTCCACCCCGATACTCGAGAACTTCACAGCAAGACTGCGATGTCGATGAACTTCGAAATCCTCCCGAAGTCGTCGCGTCGAACTTGAGCTCGATTCTAGTCGCCATCACGGAACGAGAACCCCACCTCGTCGACACCGCCTCAGGTTGCTACGCGATTTAATCGCAACCCCCCTTGTCGAAGTCGAAATCGACTTTGGTCTTTCACTTATTTTCTTCTGGGTTTCGGTTTCAATTAAATAAAACATAGAAAAGAGGGAGCTAGGGTTTTTATTTTTGCCAATTCGAAATTGAAGGAGGAGGCGATTGGGTTTCGAACAGAAGAAGAAGAGGGGAACTTGCGATTTCGGCCATTACTGTTTTTTTTCTTTTTTCGAACGACTTGAATTTGTATGAAAAAGGGAAAAAAGAAATGGGTTTCGAACTCGTGAAATTGGAAGAGAGAAAAGGAGTAGGGCCTTCGATTTCTGAAAGAATTTTGAGAGAAAGCTCGGCCATTTTTTTTTTCATTTGATAATGACTGGAAATGGAATTGAATGATCGAAGAAGGAACAGGCAACTTTTAGAAGGAACGAGAAGTGTACGATGGAAGATAAGGGTAGCGTGATTAAAACGAATATGAGATGGCGTATTAGATAAGCTTGACTATTTAAATTAAATTTCATTAGATTATTAGCAATAAATTCTCAGCGCGTTTATATATCGTACACTCACACACTAACTCCGATAAATACGAAATTTGAAATCCAATAATAATTCAATATTACGGACCCAATGGAACCAAATTCATCGAATTCCGAGACTGCGCCTCGGAAGGCTATTTTAAATTCAATTTAAACGATGGAATTTCAAAACTAAATAAATCACTATTAAATTAAATTTTAAAATTCCTATTAACTTCAATATTATCAATATAAATTTCATAAGTCTTCTAATTATTGTTAATCGGCTTAAAATTTTAAATTCAATAATTCTTTCCCAACTTCAAATTATTTAATTTAATAATTCAATTATCAAATAATTTGTGATATCCATAAATCAATCCAAAATCGTACTATTGGATATTTAAAATCGATTAAATATTCCGATTTAAATTGCTTAAAAATTCTGGGTCGTCACATTCCTCCCTCCTTACAAGAATTTCGTCCCCGAAATTACTAACTAGGAAGAACGATCCAATACCCGTTTACTTTTCCTCAAAACCGAACAATTCAACATCCTTACCAATTATCTTTTTACAAAAGGTCCATTATTATTCTTATTAACTGTCCAAACCTTTCCCTAGATTGCAAACTATACTATTTGTTTAACCATTCAAGTTTCAATTTAAAACCAATTTTTTTTTTTTTTTGAATTATCAAAATTTTCTCAAAATTTTTCTAACTCCCTAAATTCCCGAAAAATTTCGCCAGCGTCTCCTTTGCACGGCTAGCTCGGTACAACTACAAAAGGGCTCTACGGCCTCCTAAATCCAAAAAGAAAACAAAAAGCCAAATGGCTCAATCCAAATCCAAATCTCAGTCAAATTCCATACCAAATTTAAATGCGTACCTTTTGTCGGGCAATTCAAATTTATCTCTTGAAATCAAATACAATTTCCTTTCTTCTTTTAGGATATACCTGCATATCCTGCTTAGCACTAATATCCAATCACAATATTCCAAAACAATTTATCGATTTCTTACAAAATGTCAATATCTATTCATTTCAATATTATCTTAGATTTTATTTGTAATATCAATTTCCAATCTAGAATTTACCATTCCTTTCTTAAGTTAGTGTAAACATTTTATATGTCTCTTATCTTTATTTCTCTTTATCTCTTTTAGTTTATACTTATTTCTATCCAAATCGATTTCCACATTACATATGTATTTCATTTATTTCCAACTTTGAAATTTTAAATTTTATCCTTCATTTAAACTAATTTAAGTCATTACGTTAATTAGTTTCATTTATTAACTTATTTTAGTTTCCAATTCTAAATAGTTTTGTCGTTAACAAAATTTTTCAAAATTTTCAAAAATTTTCTAACTCCCAAAATTTCTGAAAAATTTTGGCAGAGTCCCCTTTGTACGGAGGAGCTTTTGCAATTTGACAAAAGAGATAAATATATATACATCGACCCACACGGTCGGAAAAACAAAAAACAGTTCATATTTCCTATTTTAATTGCGTAGGCGTACCTTATTTAGCATTTTAAGTGTTAACGCTTAAATTTGAACGCTAACACCCCGGTGTGTGAAGTGTAGTTGTGAAAGCACCACCCGATAGATCGGGAAAGAATTATAAGCAAGTAATAGCAGAAAAGCAGTAAACAACAGCAATTTTATAGTGGTTCGGCTTATGGGAATAGCCTACGTCCACTTTAAGTACTTTTATTGATGATCACGTTACAAGTTGATACAAATCTTCTCAAGTATAACACACTTTGAATTACAAAAGACTTAGAACAAGTGGCTCAAACTTCGATGTTGACAAAAATCTTCAAATCCATGGTGGATGTAGATGATTTCTTCATGAAGTTCTTTTAGACGTTCTTTGAATCTCAAAAGCTTTAAGTGTTGAAGTAGTCTGGAATTCGGCAGAGTAATGGTGCTTGAAATTAATTGACCAAAAGTCCCCTTCATGTTGGAAATGGTCGTGTATTTATAGGGGTTTTCGGTCTTAAGTCGTGAGTCGTACCCGACTCATGGGTTACTCGTGGCCGAGTCAGGTTGGGTCGTGGACGACTCACCATGTTGAGCTCAAACTCGCCTTCGGTCTTCTGAATATAGCACAAGTTCTAACCCGTTCACGAGTCATCCTTTTTTAGTATGGACATCATAGCAGTGGACTACTACTTAGTGACCTTAGGTCATGGACGAGTCATGGTGAATTGTCTCATATGATAAGTCGCGGGCTTGTTAGCGGTTCATGGTAGGTCGCGGCCGACCTACTGGATTTGACTCTCGGCTTGGTCCAATGTTATGCTCCTGTTCGAATGAACGATACAAGTGATAAGTCGTTCCCGAGTTAACCAAACATGACTTCCTTCGTGCTAGCATGAGTCGTACACGACTCATCATAAGTCGTAAGTCGTCAATGACTTATGTGTTGTTGACCCTTCCTTCCAATGTTTTGAGTCGTTACTCCTTTAGGTCGCATAGCTTTCCTTAGGCCGTTCAACCGTAGCCATTGTTAGGTCGCAGCATGTTTTAGGTCGTAGGTCCTTCATCTCCTTAAGTCGTGCCATCCTTAACTCGTAAGGTTCCTTAACTCGTAAAAGCCTTAAACCGTGGAGGCCTTAAGTCGGAGACTGCTTAACTCGTAAGGTTCCTTAACTCGTAAAAGCCTTAAACCGTGGAGGCCTTAAGTCGGAGACTGCTTAACTCGTAAGTCCTTCTAGAACTGTTTGCTGCCTTAAGTCGTAGGTCGTAAGCTTCCTGAGTCGTAGTTCTTAGGTCGCAGGCTCCTCAACTCATAGATCTTACCTTGTGGGCTCTTATCTCGTGGACTCTTTAACTCGTTGGTGAAACGGGATTAACACTTGCCCCTCGAAGCACACGTCTTAAGCCGTAAGTCGTGCGCTTCGACTCATCATAACCCGTGCCGATTCAAGTTCCAATGTCTCCAGATATAAAAACGCTTGAGTCGTTTCTCCTCTCCCACTTCTTATCTCACAGACGCATCCGCCATTAGAGACTCTCCAACCTCTCAAAAGAAAATCTGAGCTTACTGATCATTAATCCATCCTTTCCTCCACATCGCGTAAGTCATTCTGAACTTCAATCCAACCACGACCATCGCTAAGGCATAAATTTTCACTTCTTGTTCCCAAATCACCGTCGTACGTCGTACTCGGGCTTTGGATTGAGTTGTGAACGATTCTGACCATTGTTGGCTACGTTGTTGTTGTGATCCTTTAGATTACAACATCGCGTTTGATTCGCCGTACACTTGAAGCGATTCAAATTGGTTTTTTGGGTGCTTTCTGATGATGTGAGGAGAAGATGATGAATTACAATGTCTTGATTTGACTGGCCCGTGGGTTCGGAGGAGATGAGGAAGTTCTTAACAGGTTAACGGGTTAGAAAGGAGTTGACTGGTTGAGGAAATGACTTAGGATCTCACGACTTAGTTGGTTTTGCTTTTTGGCCACTGATTCTGAAATACCTTGCAATCTCAACCGTACACGACTCAATGCTTTTAGCCATAAACCACAGACGACTCAAGCTATAAGTCGTGAACGACTTAAGCCATAGGCCGTGAATGATTCAAACCATAAACTGTGAACGACTCAGCACTTGCTACTTTCCCGTGACTCATCCTTTAAACGGTACACGACTTAAACCATAAGCCGTGTACGACTCAGCAGCTTCCATGCGACCCAGTAGCCTTTACTATTGACTTTTAATCCGACCTAGCAAGTTTTACGACTCAAGCCATGAGTCGTAACCGAGTTAGAACTTAGAAGGTTTCTTGTTGCTTCGATCTGGAGCCTTCCCCCTGTTCTTTGACTTACGACTCATAGTACTGCCGACTTATAACATCAGCGATTTAGAGTTGGAACAACCTAACTTAACTTGCCTCACTTTCCTTAGGTCGTAGCCGAGTCATCCAAATAACCAATGACTTAGCTTAACCTGTACAAAGAATTCTTGAGTCGTTGAAAACTTAACACTTGTAAATTTTGCTTGAACTTTGAACTGTTGATCTTTGCTGCATTCTTTTACAGATTACTTCAACTTGTAAGCTAATAATCTGTTAATACAACATTCACAGAAAACTGGGACGAATATACTGTCATTGATTGCCCACATCGAACGACAGATTAGTTAATGATAGATGATTAACTTAAATAAATCGTGTGAACGAAGTGCTACCGATTTCAAGTGGAATATTAAAGCAGCACTGGATTAGTCAATTGAAACTGACCAGCCCGCATTAATATTATGCTTGAGCTTTAAATAACAAGTTCCGAAATTACCATAGTCAATCAATCGTCAACCAGTTTAATTCCAGTTATCTTTACTTGTTATTATTATTTTTTATTAGCTTTGCACGACACTTCACACTTTTTAGGAAACGTGCACCTTCGCATTTGAACATCCAGTTGCTTGTGTAGAATGACTTCTCATCAAGAAGAGCCGATGGGCCAGGCTGAAGATGTCTTTCCAGTAGCCATCCCTATAGACAACCCTCCGGAGAGAACATCCACAACTTTGAATCAGCGGGTATTTAACCAACTGCGCGTCCAGTTTGGCATTGATGATGCTGACATCTTATTTCCGGGGCCAAATGACACTGCTGACAATCCTCCCTACGGCTTCGTTGCAGTCAATCGCCAAATGTGCTTAAGTGGGGCGATTCCTCCTTTTAACGACTTTCTCCAACAGTTCCTGCTTCGGTTGTCTATCTCTCCATTCCAATTACACCCCAATGGCTACGCCATTCTGATGGGGTTATGTGTTCTATTCAGGAGAGTTTTGGATCGGTTACCAAGCTTCGAGGAGATCTGCTATTTTTGCTCATTCACGAAAACTAAAGACCATCCCTCCATCGTGGTTGTAAGAAGCGCTCGAAATCGCAAACTTATTACTGATCTCTCCGAAAGCGCTCACGGATTTTTGAATCAGTTTTTCTTCGTTCGCTGCCCTCCAGGGTTTTATGCCATCTGGAGAGTGGGAAGTAAGATTTCCTGTCTCTACTTTTTCCGTTTTGAAACTTTCTCGAGATCTGAACTCTCAGCTGCTAATTTCATTCTTTTCCTGTTTTTAGCACTTCCACCCCCTGCTAGGGACCCAAGTCTTAAGCAAATTTTTGAAAGATTAAATGCCGTGCCGGTAGAAGAGAGGAGCATAAAGTTTCTGCTAAACGATGAACTTTTACATCAATACGGACTCCTCCATCTCTCTCGCTTTACTCGGCCTCGTGAAGCTCCAACGGAGGTTCCTGACTCTCCGGTGAAAACTCCTGATCTTCCGATCTCCACTAAAGAGCACATACGAGGAGAAATTTCTGCAGAAACCTTATTAGTAAAGTGCTCTACTCCCAGAGACGATACAGGACCCTTCGAAAAGCCCGCACTTGCTCCCATTATTGAAGAAGAAGAGGAGCCCCTTTTCCAAACCAGGGAGAGTGCTGACAAAGGAGATGATGGAGGGAATCAGGTTGGGCATGCCGGTGATGACGTCTTTGGGGATTTAAGTGACATAATTATTACTTCCCAAGAGCTCTTTAAAGAAGACCCTGCTCATGGTAAAGCTATACCTCCGACGATTGAAGCAACATCTGCCCTCCAACAGACTCTAACTCCTTCATCTCAAGAATTGTCATCAACAGTGAAATCTATCACTTCCCCCCAACAGAAGAGTGGTTCGTTAGTCCAACGCGAGTAGCTTGCACTTCACACACAACTAAGGATTTTCCAGCACATTTATGCACTTATCTTCTTATACTTTAGAGATTTCTAAAGCTTATCTTTTCTTATTTCAGATTCTTCAATGACACGCGGCGGATCGTATTATTAGGATTTCCAACGCTACGGGGGGCGTGGTCAATATGATTATCGGCGTTACTTTCCCTCCTATAGAGAGTCTGACGAAGAGAGGGCTGCTCGAAAGGCTCGTGAAAGGAGGGATGCAGAAGAGCGTTATGACAGAAGGGATAGGGATGAGCACCATGATTCTCTGCAAAGGAGTGACGACTCTCACAAAAGGAAATCTTACGACGACCGAGGAAAAGGTCATGTAACTGAAGATTCAGGCAAACGAGCCCGACATGGTGAGAGACATACTTCCACTATTCCCGCAAAGCCTACTGCCCCTGCCCCTCTTGACATTACTTCCGACTCTCCCGCTCTTGGGAAGGAGGACATCCAGACAATAATAAGCAGGCCTAAATTTCAAGTGGGACCTGGCCCAGCCACTTTACAAAGCCGTTTTCCACAATGGTGCTTAAAGGGCGTGAGATTCGACCTAGACTTGGTCCCCATTGACAAGTCTGCTATGTTGCGCAATCTTGATGCAGTCAAGCTCGATATCGAGAGGATGTCAAACTGGCAGAAGCTTGTTGATGAGCTTCAAAGAGTTAACCGTGCCAACTTAGAGGCCATGCTCACCATGGAAAATGATAAGGCTGAGTGGCAAAAGGTCCTTGAGCAGCACGACACTGAAATGAGGAGCATTACTTCCTACAACGAGGAGCTCGAAGCAAAGGTTGAGAAGTTGAAAGATGAGCTTGCTGCTTCCTCTACTTCATACTCTCAAAAAGAAGAAGTGCTTCTCAGACAAGTTAGAGATGCTCATGCCAGTCAGAGGGATGCCGAAGATAGGCTCGAGGCACAAAAAAGAATCAGTGAAGGGTATGTCTCTGATATTGCTGAGTTGCGAAAGAAAAACAACTCCCAGGAGGCGGAGATACAAATGCTTAAGCTTCAGCTTGCCAGAACTGAAAGGGAGCGCGATGAGGCTGTCGCCGGCAAAATCGCAGCCGAAGAATCTCATGAGGCGACCAAAAACAGCTTCGGCTCAACATTATTCGACTTCTACTTGCATAGCGTCTTGGGGCGTGGAAGCCTCGCCTTTCTTGGTCCCAAGTATGAGATCACTTTAGCTGAAGTATGGGAGGCCGCCCTCGATATGCTTGGTGCTGAAGGTGCTGGTTATGACGAGCCAGCCCTGGAAAGGCATTATTTTGATGAAGACGCTCGCGCTGCTCTCGCCAGGGGAAAGGAACAACTTGCCAAACTAAGAACCGAAGTGACGGAAGGGGACCAGCTGGGGAAAACCACTTCAACTACTCTAGTCCAGCCACCTTCTTCGTCTGAAGCCGACATTATTGGTTCCAGTTCCCATCTCGCTTCTCCCACCAAAGTTACCGCTGATATTACAAGCACACAAGGTGGAGACGAGGGTGAAGAGAGCGCTGATGCGCAAGCTTATGAAGTCGATATCAGGAAACCAGCTTCTCCAGGTAACTTCACTGTTAATCTCGCTACTGTCAATTCTGCTCAAGCTGGTTACTCGTTTATTTCACATGAGTTTCACGAGCTCCTTGGCTATTTTCTCAACCTTGACGAGCCTTCATCTCCTCTCTTTACTGACTTCATTGGTGAACCCTCATCTCCTCTTTTTACTGACTTTAACCTTTTTTCTTCTGTAGAGAAAGTACCAAGCACTGCTCAAACTTCTACTCCTCCGGTCATCCTTCCTTCATCTCTTCAGGCGGTGCCTCCTTCTGCCTCGCAACCTGGATCACAAGAGGAACAAATAGAGGCTCTTCACGGCTTGGATGATCCCATCGCTTCACAAGAGCAGAAAGATGAGAGACCTGAGGGAGGTGACATTTCCCCGGAACGGACTCCTTCTGACGACATTGTTCTATCAAAACTTGTCACTCCGGGGAGTGAGTATTCCTCACAAAGGAGAGAGAAGCGTGGGACATCAAAGAGGAGGGGGAAGAAAATCACCGCCACTGAAGAGGAGCCGGAAGTTGAACCGGTTACACCTGCCTCTCCCACTTCCCTTATACCCACTGGCCGACCTGAAAAGCTGGTTATTCGACCGAGTAAAGGGTCCAAAGGAGGGAAGAAGAAGTGAAGATTTTAGCTTTTTGCCTTTTGTATGAACTGGCCGAGAGTTGTGCGGGTACCGGCCCCCGCTTTTATTTTGAAACCTGTATCTGCATTATAGTTGAATAAAATGATTCTTCGTTTGTACAAACTTCTGTTTGAATTTGAGAATGCATTTACTATTTATTTTTGCACAAGTTTGTTTATATAGTATTGCAGCGGGCTTATGGTATGTTGCTTGAGTATTACTTTACTGAGGCAGCTATACTACTATACCATGTTGCCCCCATACCTTAAGCTTGTTGCAATATTTTATACTTCGAGGGGACTTGCACTCTTATTTGTTAAAGAATAATTATTTTATTTTTTAAAGAAAATTTTTATTGAGTACAACTCCCTTCGTATAAGTTTTTACGCTTTGTCGTTCGAAGAAATCACTTTTCTCTTTTGCTTATGTGCATATTTTACCAAGTGAATTCCTCTATGTGGTAAAGCGGACCTCTGAAGGGTACTTTAACTTCTTTTCTTTTTACAATCATTTTCCATTTGAAAGTTAAAGTACGCTTTTGATGAGGATTTTTTTTTATACAAAATTGTACCTCTGAGGAGGGATTTTTCACGTTTCAACACTTGGAAGTTTTATTTCAATCTCGGTGAAACGTGTACCCCCAAAGAGTTGTGCCTTCGAAGAAAGCCTTTTCACGTTTCAACACTTGGAAGTTTTATTTCAATCTCGGTGAAAGTGTGCTTCCAAAGAGGTCTTTTTTTTTTCTTGATTGTGTCCCCGGGAGGGGGTCGTACCTCTAAGGAGGGATTTTTTTACGTTTCAACACTTGGAAGTTTTATTTCAATCTCGGTGAAACGTGTACCCCCAAAGAGTTGTGCCTTCGAAGAAAGCCTTTTCACGTTTCAACACTTGGAAGTTTTATTTCAATCTCGGTGAAACGTGTGCTTTCAAGAAGGTCTTTGTTTTTGCATTTCAACTTTGGTGAAGTGAAATTCCGAAGAGCGGTTGTTACACTTCAACTCCTGGCGAAATGTGCCTCCGAAGAGGGCTTTTATTTTGTTTACATTTCAACTCTGGTGAAGTGAAATTCCGAAGAGCGGTCACAACACTTCAACTCCTGGTGAAATGGGCCTCCGAAGAGGGCTTTTATTTTGTTTGCATTTCAACTCTGGTGAAGTGAAATTCCGAAGAGCGGTCACAACACTTCAACTCCTGGTGAAATGGGCCTCCGAAGAGGGCTTTTATTTTGTTTGCATTTCAACTCTGGTGAAGTGAAATTCCGAAGAGCGGTCACAACACTTCAACTCCTGGTGAAATGGGCCTCCGAAGAGGGCTTTTATTTTGTTTGCATTTCAACTCTGGTGAAGTGAAATTCCGAAGAGCGGTCACAACACTTCAACTCCTGGTGAAATGGGCCTCCGAAGAGGGCTTTTATTTTGTTTGCATTTCAACTCTGGTGAAGTGAAATTCCGAAGAGCGGTCATAACACTTCAACTCCTGGTGAAATGTGCCTCAGAGAGGGTTTTCATCGCCTGGAAGTTACTCTCTCATGGTTGGAGGGTCATGACTTCTCCAATCTTTTTTGTTGAGTAGAGAACTTTCTTTTTTGTGGCGTATGACCCATTAGAGGTCTTTTTTCCTCCGAAGAGTTGCGCCTCCGAAGAGGACTTGTGCCGCTGATGGTAGCTTTGGTTGTTCCTCTGTTCACTTGCTTATGCCTTTTCAGCGATCCTCTTTTCTTTTTTTTTTTCTTTTTTTTTTTCTTTTCAAGTTTTCATTCCCCTTTTCTCACAAGTGGCTTGTTTAATCCAAGGAAGTGTACTTTATTGCCAGGCAAGTTCGTGAGAACGGGCACTAGCTTCCTAATTGGATGTTTGTTTGTTCAAACAATCTCAATTTATCAGCAAGGGCTCGCTTCTATCGAAATCATTAGCCGTTCAATTGAAGTATTTCCTATCTAGGATTTGAATTCGGGGTCTTTGTGACTTGAAATTTGTTTGTTGAATGATGGTGAGAATCGCTCGGTCTTATTATGCGCAAGTTTTATTTCCATTGTCTGCAAAAATTTAAATCGACATTTCAGCAATACATTTTATGTATTTTTATATCGAAAACAAAGCAAACATATAATGATAATAAGGAACACAAGATTTATAGTGGTTCGGCCATGAAATTGGGCCTACATCCACTTTATATTCTTTCATTATTTACTTGCATCAGTTTCACAATTGCTTTCAATTACAAGAATCATACATTCATAATTCTTTTTACAATGTTTCAACAAAATTTTCAAGTAAAGTATGGACGCAAGTGGTTGCTGTTCCATGCCCTTGGAATTTGATCTCCATCAACAGTGGTGAGCTTGAATGTGCCGTCGAGAAGCTTCTGACCTATTACATATGGTCCTTCCCAATTTGGCCCAAACACACCTGTCGCGGTCATAATTCTTTTTAGGACTAGATCTCCAATTTCAAAGCTGCGTTGACGAACTTTGGAATTGAAATGTCTGGCTATCCTTTGCTGATGAGCTGCAACTCTGAGGTTAGCTTCATCTCTTTTTTCATCAAGGAGATCCAGCGCTTCGAGTTGCAACTTTTCATTTTTTGCTTGATTGAAATGGATTCTTCTGTGTGAAGGGACCTCCGTTTCAACCGGGATCATTGCTTCCGATCCGTATGCTAACGAAAAAGGAGTATGCCCAGTTGCAGTTTTGTGAGTAGTTCTGTATGCCCATAGTGCAAGTGGTAGTTTATCGACCCAACCACCTTTTGCTCTTTCGAGTTGCTTTTTGATGGTTGATTTGATGATCTTGTTCACTGCTTCCACTTGCCCGTTTGCCTGCGGATGAGCTACTGCCGAAAAGCTTTTCTGGATTTTGAATCGTTTGCAAAAATCCTGGAATTCCTCGCTTTCAAACTGAGTACCATTGTCTGTGATTATTTTCTGAGGCACACCGTATCTACAAATGATATTCTTGATCACAAAGCTTATCATTTTCTTAGAAGTGATAGTAGCCAATGGTTCAGCTTCAGCCCACTTAGTAAAATAATCAACTGCAACAATAGCGTATTTAATCCCTGATTTAGCAGTTGGTAGCGGCCCAATGAGATCCATTCCCCAAATTGCAAATGGCCATGGACTGACCATCTGTGTGAGTTCGGTAGAAGGTGCTCTAGGAATTTTGGCATATCTTTGGCATTTGTCACATTTTCGGGAGTAATCTGCAGCATCCCGATTAATTTCTGGCCAAAAATATCCGTATCGGAGAATTTTCTTTGCTAGTGTTTGACCACCTGAATGATCACCGCATTCTCCTCCATGCACTTCAGCTAGGATTGTTTTGGACTCTTCCCGGGATACACATCGAAGCAATGGCATTGAGAATCCCCGTCTGTACAATCGGCCATCCTGAATCACATAGCGGGAGGCCTTCCTTAGTAGCTTTCGTCTTTCTATCGAGTTTTCTGGCAGAGAACCTTTGAGTAGGTAATCCAGTATTGGAGTCATCCATGACTCTTGTTCTTGAGATACATTCATAATCCAGTCTATATCCATCTCGTCTATACTTGGCGCTGAAAGGACTTCTACAGGGACCAATCCCAATAGTTGAGCTTCACCAGAACTTGAATATTTTGCGAGGGAATCTGCCTTCATATTCTCTTCCCGAGGAATGTGGCTTATTGAATAGTGATCGAGTTCACATAGGAGTTCCCAAGCCTTTGACAAGTAGGAAGGCAGGTTTCCACCTTTTGCTTGAAATTCCTTCTTGACTTGGCATACAATAAGCTGGGAATCACTGAAAATTTGTAGTGCTCGAATGTTTAGCTCTTTAGCGATTTTCAGACCTGCAATAAGAGCTTCGTATTCTGCTTCATTGTTTGTTGAAGGAAATTCCAGTCTTAGTGCATAACATAATGATCGACCTTCAGGAGTTTCAAGTACCACTCCGGCTCCAGAACAGTAGTCATTTCTTGCGCCATCAACATACATCTTCCACTGGATTGGAGAATCATTGATCGCTTTTTCCTCACCATTATCTTTCTCTGTGAATTCTGCAATGAAATCAGCTAAAGCTTGTCCGTTGATTGCTTTTCGGGGGTGATAGGTGATGTCATATTGACTAAGTTCAATGTTCCATTTTAGAAGGCGGCCCGAAGTTTCAGGGCGAAACAGGACTTGCTTCAGAGGTTAATCAGTGAGTACTTTGATAGGATGAGCTTGGAAATATTGCCTCAGTTTCCTCGATGCAACTAGTAGGCAATAGGCGAGTTTTTCCAACTTGGAGTAATTCAGCTCTGCCCCAGTGAGTCTTTTGCTGATATAGTAAACTGGATGTTGAATCCTTTTGTCTTCCCGTATCAGCGCTGCACTTAGAGCATGAGATGATACTGCCAAGTATATAAGAAGATCCTCACCATTGCCTGGCCTAGAAAGTATCGGAGGCGTTTCCATATGACGGATCAACTCTTCAAAGGCTTTTTGGCATTCGGGAGTCCATTCAAAGTTCTTCTTTCCTTTTTTCAGGGCATCGAAGAATGGGATGCATTTATCAGTAGCTTTGGAAATGAACCGACTCAGGGCGGCGATCTTTCCGTTGAGACTCTGCAATTCCTTCTTTGTTCTAGGAGCTTTGACTTCTTTCAAGGCAGTAATTTGAGCTGGACTAGCCTCTATGCCCCTAGCACTGACAATAAAACCTAAGAACTTTCCGGATTCGACCCCAAATGTACATTTCAGGGGGTTAAGCTTCATTTTGTATTTACGGAGGACTGCGAACATTTCTGCTAAGTGTTCAATGTGATCCGCTGCTTTCCTGGACTTTACTAACATGTCGTCGACATAGACTTCCATAGTTTTGCCCAATTGCGGTTTGAACATAGCATTAACAAGTCTTTGGTAGGTTGCCCCTGCGTTTTTTAATCTGAAGGGCATAACTCTGTAGCAATAAAGCCCAACATCTGTAATAAAGCTTGTATCCTCATGATCCGGCTCATGCATCATGATTTGGTTATAACCGGAGTAGGCATCCATGAAGGATAACAATTCATGTCCCGCAGTTCCGTCTACCAGTTGATCGATCCTGGGTAATGGGAAGCAATCTTTGGGGCAAGCCTTGTTTAGATCAGAAAAATCGATGCACACTCTCCATTTCCCAATAGCTTTCTTGACCAACACAGGATTTGAAACCCAATTCGGATATGTAGATTCTTTGATGAAGTTATTTTCCATGAGTCGATCAACTTCTTCTTTTAATGCTGCTGACCTTTCTGGACCCTGGGTTCTTCTTTTCTGTTTAACTGGCGTAAACTTTGGGTCAATATTCAGAGCGTGTACCGCAACTTCCGGGGATATTCCACACATATCGGCATGAGTCCAAGCAAAGACATCCAAATTCGCCTTCAGGAAAGATATCAAGATATTCTGAATCGAAACATTAAGCTGCGAACCCACATTCAACACCTTATTTGGGTCCTTTGGGTCAACAGGTACCGGAACTGTTGTTTCCACCGGTTCTACTCTATTCTCCCCTGTACTGGCTTTTCTGGGATCCATTTCTTTCCGTGCCCCGCTGTGCTCGCCAGTGCAGGGTCCGCTCTGTAATTGCTACAAAGCTGGTTCCTTGATGCGGACTGGAGTTGCCGCATCCTTTCCCATTTCCCTTTTTCTTGACTCTCGCAGCTCTGTCCAATAGCATTCTCGCGCAGCATTTTGATCCCCTTTTATAACTCCTACTCCATTGTCAGTAGGAAATTTAATAGTGAGGCACCACGGGGC
Source organism: Allium cepa (assembly GCA_030765085.1). Lineage (NCBI taxonomy): Eukaryota > Viridiplantae > Streptophyta > Magnoliopsida > Asparagales > Amaryllidaceae > Allium > Allium cepa. Next base: position 358,250,756 of record CM060942.1, on the reverse strand, counting down.
TAGGATAGCTTTGAATGCTGCGAGTGTTGGACGGCCAAGAAAAGCATTATAAGCAGAATAGTCGTCGACGATCACAAAGGTTTGCTTTCGGACCACTTTCCTTTCTCCTTCCCCAAGTTCTACAAACAGATCGATGGTTCCTACTGGTTGCTTTGGCTCCCCAGTGAAGCCAACGATTTTCTGTGATGAGGATTGCACATCGATCATAGGGATTTTCATCTGGTCAAATGTCTTCTTGAAGAGAATATTACATGATGCTCCGCAGTCAATGAGGACTCTTCTGACAATGGCTGGTCCAATACCAGCCGAGATGACCAAGGGATCTAAAGTAGGAGCTTCAATACCTGTGGAATCTCTGGCTCTGAAAATAATGTCGTCACTGAAAGTTTTCTGTTGTTTAAGGGGCGTAGTGTCTTCTAGAACAAAGACGTTTTCTTCGGCTGGAGCATATTTCAAAGCCCTGGAATATCTCTCCATCTCACCCCAACTTTTGCCAGCTGGGTGAGGTCCTCCTGAAATGACATTGATAACGGGCCTTCCAGATTCATGCCCCGTAGCTTTCTCTCCTGCCCCAGGCTGATGAACAGGAGCCCGCTGCCCCTGACTCGACGATGCAGGATTGTTGCTATTCTTTTTCACGAATTGCTGCAACTTGTTTTCTCTTAGCAACTCTTCAATCAGATTTTTCAGCTGGCGGCATTCATCAGTTTCATGACCTGGTTGATTGTGGAAGCGGCAGAATTTCCCACTTTGTATGGCTTTTCTCCCAGTTCTCAAAGGGATAGGTTTAGGGAAATCGACGGAATCTTTAGTGGCCAGGTAGATGTGCTCCGGTGTATGTGATAATGGAGTATATTCTGATGGCTTGAAGGATCGGGGCTTCTTCAGATTACCCTGTTTCTTCCCATTACTATTCTCCCTTTTTTGCCCCACCGATTCATTCTTGCGTGGAGCGACAGTGTTGTCTTCTGCTTTTTCCAACACTGTCTTTACTGGTAAAGGACGGCTTTCCAAGCGAATGAATTCGTCTGCTTTTTTGTAGAACTTTTCGAGAGAGGTTGGCTCCTTCATATTTAACCATTTCCAAATTCGCTTGACTTATCGATAGCCCTCATCAGATAAGTCAATATCATTCGTGGTTCAGCATTGTCCACCTCAGCCAGTGCTATATTGAAGCGGTTCAAGAAGGATCTGATAGACTCACCAGGATTCTGCTCTAAACTCGATAGTGACATAATATCCTTGGCCTTCAAAGCATATAGTCTAAACTGCTCCTTGAATTTTCTGGTCAAGTCTGAAAACTGATCGATAGATCGGACTGGTAACTTGGTGAACCACAGTAAGCCACGCCTTCCAGGTATACGGGGAAATATCGGCACTTTATTTCATCGGAGGCCCTGGCACCCGTCATGTGCCGATCATACTTATACAAGAACTCATTCGGATCACTTGTCCCTTTGTAAGCTGGAATAGTCGGAGGGACAAGCTTCCTTGGAAATTCCGCCTTCAAGATTTTTTCAGTAAACGGAGTTTTACTTGGGGCGAAACCCCATTCCTTCTCATCTTCAACTCTTTGCATACTTTCTTTCATGATCTGCCGGACCATTCCAGAAAGATATTCCTCATCATGCCGAGTTCTAGATCCGCCGGCGTCAGGTACTGCCTGCTCAAAGGGACTAGTAGGCCTTTTAGGAGCATTCCTTTCATTAACATCATGAATGTTGCCAGCATAGTTCCTTTCATTACCAGCCGGTTGATTGTTTGCCCCAAGTAAGTCGTTCAACTTATTCAGAATCAGAGCATTCTGGGCACTTTGAGCCTCTAGTTGTGCATTTTGGGCGTTTATCTGCTGGTTTAGCCCTAGAATCACAGCATCCAATTCCGCTTTTGTAACTCCAACAGACGGAGTGGGTAGATTAGGCACAGGGGAAGCGGAGGTTCCCTCTTGAATGTTCCCAGATCTGATAGATCTACTTTTCCTTCCAGGAGCCATAATCTCAGATATACTTCTGGTTTTTAAGGAAATTCTTTCTTCAAATCTCTGCGAAGCAATGGTGACAGCTGTCCTGAGTTCAATTCTCAGTGAAAGCACCAAAAATGTTAACGCTTAAATTTGAACGCTAACACCCCGGTGTGTGAAGTGTAGTTGTGAAAGCACCACCCGATAGATCGGGAAAGAATTATAAGCAAGTAATAGCAGAAAAGCAGTAAACAACAGCAATTTTATAGTGGTTCGGCTTATGGGAATAGCCTACGTCCACTTTAAGTACTTTTATTGATGATCACGTTACAAGTTGATACAAATCTTCTCAAGTATAACACACTTTGAATTACAAAAGACTTAGAACAAGTGGCTCAAACTTCGATGTTGACAAAAATCTTCAAATCCATGGTGGATGTAGATGATTTCTTCATGAAGTTCTTTTAGACGTTCTTTGAATCTCAAAAGCTTTAAGTGTTGAAGTAGTCTGGAATTCGGCAGAGTAATGGTGCTTGAAATTAATTGACCAAAAGTCCCCTTCATGTTGGAAATGGTCGTGTATTTATAGGGGTTTTCGGTCTTAAGTCGTGAGTCGTACCCGACTCATGGGTTACTCGTGGCCGAGTCAGGTTGGGTCGTGGACGACTCACCATGTTGAGCTCAAACTCGCCTTCGGTCTTCTGAATATAGCACAAGTTCTAACCCGTTCACGAGTCATCCTTTTTTAGTATGGACATCATAGCAGTGGACTACGACTTAGTGACCTTAGGTCGTGGACGAGTCATGGTGAATTGTCTCATATGATAAGTCGCGGGCTTGTTAGCGGTTCATGGTAGGTCGCGGCCGACCTACTGGATTTGACTCTCGGCTTGGTCCAATGTTATGCTCCTGTTCGAATGAACGATACAAGTGATAAGTCATTCCCGAGTTAACCAAACATGACTTCCTTCGTGCTAGCATGAGTCGTACACGACTCATCATAAGTCGTAAGTCGTCAACGACTTATGTGTTGTTGACCCTTCCTTCCAATGTTTTGAGTCGTTACTCCTTTAGGTCGCATAGCTTTCCTTAGGCCGTTCAACCGTAGCCATTGTTAGGTCGCAGCATGTTTTAGGTCGTAGGTCGTTCATCTCCTTAAGTCGTGCCATCCTTAACTCGTAAGGTTCCTTAACTCGTAAAAGCCTTAAACCGTGGAGGCCTTAAGTCGGAGACTGCTTAACTCGTAAGGTTCCTTAACTCGTAAAAGCCTTAAACCGTGGAGGCCTTAAGTCGGAGACTGCTTAACTCGTAAGTCCTTCTAGAACTGTTTGCTGCCTTAAGTCGTAGGTCGTAAGCTTCCTGAGTCGTAGTTCTTAGGTCGCAGGCTCCTCAACTCATAGATCTTACCTTGTGGGCTCTTATCTCGTGGACTCTTTAACTCGTTGGTGAAACGGGATTAACATTAAGCAAGCGGCTTATTATTTTTAGCAAATAGCACTACCAAATCCAGCCATACGGCTTCCAGGTACCTGTACTTACTCAATTTAAACATGTAAGTGCCAAATATATGCATTTTAACTACATTTCACTTATTTATAATAGTTAAAACATATGAATTCTAAAAGAAACTCATACCAAACATTTTTCTGTAAGCAATTTATATAGTTTCCATGCTAATTCAACTGTTCCAATTTATTTATAACCATTTTCACTCAATTCGGATGGTTTTCGATTCATTCGTATACAATTCCATCAATTTGAATGGTTTAGAATTCAATTGCTTACTTTTAATTTATTCTTAAGCAAATTGAACACACATTTAATTCAATTGCTTACAAAATCAATTTATTTTACTTCTATCCATTTATAGAATTTAATTACTTCCATTTATATCCAATAACAATTTATTCTATGAAATTCGACGAGATTTATGCGAATAAATAAGCACTTGAGTTCTATAATCAATTTAAATTAACTCCAACTCAACTTACACTTAGTTCAATTCCATTTCGGATTTATTCACAATCCACATTCACTTAAACCATTCTAATAAACTTGAAACATTCTATTTTCCTTATTGTCTCCAGTTATTTCAATTCTTTAATAATTTTTAAATGGTTTACAATTATTTATTCTGGAATTCCATTCCATTAACATTAGTTAATACTCATCGAATTTTATTTCGATTAACAATTTATTTTCACTTAATTTAAATCCAACCCAATATCATTAAACTTGGTTCAAGTTGAATTCAATTCAACTCTCCTCCATTCATTTAGCTTAAGTCAATTTACTTCAATTTATTCAAATTTTATACTTAAGCTCATTTCCATCTTACAAGTATATTTTCTCTTTTATACTCAGCTTGACTCAATTTATTACAGAGCCATATCCAATTTATTTCCACATATTTGGATTTTATTTGCAATTCATACCATTACTATTTTAAATCCAGATCCTTTTTTTTTTCGATACATTCCCAATTATTTTTAATTTGTTAACACTTCAAGTTAAATTTTAATTAATAACTCAAGTTCTGATTTCACCATTTACATTTTAACTTACCATCCAACTTATTAACTTACATTGCAATTTGGTTCACAAATCAATTAATTAATTGCAAGGCCACTTTCCATTATATTTTCTTCATCGACAATGTAAGTCGAATTTAATTATAACTTGAGTTTTATTTTCAAACCTCATCATAAACTCACAATTCAATTTCATTAACTAATTTATTATCCAATTAGTTCTCCCATTATTCATAATCCAACACTTGAAATTTTATTTAAAATATCACTCCATTTAATTTTCTTAAGTTCAATATTTATATTATACTTCAAGTTTGGATCCTCATTTCATTTTTCAATTTATCAAAATATTGATTTTGGGCATTGTATTCCATTTTCAATTTAATTTTAACTCAGATTTATTTAATCCAATTCGATTTCAACTTATTCAATCAATCTCAATCCAATCAAATCTTTATTTCCAAATCCAAGTTAATTCCATCTTTAACTTTTCTTTTAAATTTAAGTTCCAACATTCAAAGCTTATATTCCATTTCTGATTTTAAAAATCATCTCAATTTATAAGCTTACAACTTATCTCATCAGAATTTTATACACTCGGCTTTTGCTTTCAAATCATTTTGAAATCTCCAATATCCCAGATCACACTTCTCAAATTTTTAAACCAATCCTGGTTTTATTCCCAACAAATTTCCTTTGGAATTTCAAAAACAACTTGCTTTTCTAAACAAAATCATTTGGTAGCATTACTTCACTTAGAAATTCGAAAACGAATACTGATGATGCGGCCGTCATCATCAGAATTATTTTTCAATAATCCAAGTGATTTCAATGCCATATCACCTTCAAAATCCCTTTAAAACAATTTCCTTCCAGAAATATCTCCAAAACGACAATACTATTATGTATCTTCAAAACACTTCCAAAATCTCCGGGATTTTAAACTTTCAAATCCTGCTTAAATCAAATTTAAGTACAATTCATTTGCATGGTTTATGTTCATACAAATTCTCATTTGGTTTTTATTTCAATTTATAAATTACCTTTATAATTCATATTTATAAATTTCATTTATTACTTGAATTTATTTTCTTAATCTTTGGTTATAATTTCAATTTCTAATTGAAATTTCATTTTTTTTTATCTTATTTGTTCAAAATATTATCATCCAAACATCCAAATAATGTATAATTTAAGAAAATATTTCTTTTATATCAGAATATATTTTGGGTAAAATTATTTCGTTCACCCACATTTAAAACAATATTGTGTCAATTGTTCTATTCAAGTGTTTAGAAACCCCTTCGATATAGTTTTCGAGGCTTTGCCGACGAAGGTTCATATACCACTCAATAAACCAATCAACACAATATAAAACCATTTTATATTCACTAACAAATACGCGCTCATATCTATTAATACGCTCAAACTCATTATAGAGTACTACGGACTCTAATTTATGAGTAATTCCCACCAGAGCCAAGGTTATCACCAACCTAAGCTCTGATACCAAGTGAAACGACCCGCAAATCCGTACCCCTTGAGTCACTCTATTCTACACATAACAACTCAAGTTGTACAGAAATACGAGCCATTTTGGGTTTAAGAAGAAGAGGTAGGAGAAGAGAAAACAAAATCAACATCAGAATCTAACCATCGCAGCGGAGTAAAATATAATAGATAATAAATACACTTTACTCAAAATCAAATATATCTGTTTACATACATTACATCATCACAGCACATCAGTCACAGCTCACATCAATGTCATATAATGGATACACAACAACTCAACACAGCGGAAATATATATATACAAGTACGAGAATACGTATCGTCATCCAGCTCGTCTCCTGAGCTCCACAGCATCATATCCTGTATCCTATAATACTCGGTCTGACCCGAGCATTACAGTTAAATAACACCCGAGTCAGTCTGGAAAACCAGCGCGAGAAAATCACACCCAATTGATTATTAAAGTTTCAAAAATCCTTTGAAAACAAAAGCATCTCGTAAGACCACGCCACAAATAAACATGTCGGGTTTTTACCTTACGATAGCTAAAACAATTTTTATAGAAATCCTCTGATATTATAATAGGGTCTATATACAAATACTTATAAAATAGCCGAAATTGTTACATGATTAAATTCCAGCTACTAGCCACCGAAGTGGGTAATACAAACAAAACTCGTACAAGGCTCGTAGGGAAAATGGATTTCCAACAATGACTAGGCACTGGGGTACCACCTGTCACAGTACGGGGCCTAGATCACCGTACCGAGGACTACTCCCTTCATCCCCTGCAACACAAGGTCGGAACCATTCCTTATGTGAACAATCCCGAACAAGATAAACCCCGTGGTTGGCGCGACCAACCACCCACTAAGCCGAAATAAATAAGGGACATCTAGAAAGGGGAATTATCTTGTCCTGCTTGGGCATGACCCACCTAACCTTGCTGCATATCCCCTGATTTTCAGTCATTCCCATTTGATGAGGCTTGAGGCTAAGCATTACCTTTTAGAACGTTTTCACTTAGAATGCCCATCGTCCACCTGACGATGTTTCGCAAGCATTCGTCCATACAAGTCCGTTCCGGGTTCGAACGGAACCGAAGGCACTACTCCTACTACATCCATTTTGGAAATATCCTCAGGATTAGTAGCGACTAGCCCTTGCACTTCACTGCTTCATCTTCGACTCCGAACACGTTTTTCGCACGAAACGTATAAATCGGATCGAAGTGGTTTTCGAGAAATTAATCTCGATCCCGGTCTCTTCGAAACGATCAACGCAGTTGGCCAATATTGATAGTCGGTTATTTAACTATCAATTAACATTCACAAACATCCATCAAACAATAAATAATTTTCCAAATTATTTATTACCTTCAAAATATCTTTATAAGATATATTTCTATTTTCCATCCCTTTGAAAATAGTTTCAAAACCATTCTTCTTTCCAGTATAAACTTTCCCCAAATATTTTCTATCTCCCCTGAAATCACCAAGTACAAAACTAGATTTAAAAATAATTTAAAACACTTTACTTAAAAATGTATACTTTTAAAACATTTAAATTAAACTACTTTAATAATTTGTAAAAATACATCTTATATGAATATTTGAAATTAAAGTTACTTTATAAAATATAAAACAAGATTTTCACCTTTGAAACAAAATATTAAGTCACTTTTTAAAATAATTACTACTATAATAGATTTTAGAAAATACTTACTTTAGAATTTAAATACTAGGAATAATAAATTTTCCAAAACATACCTTTTTAAAACAATTTTAAAACTATTAACTTATATTTAAAATTTACTTGAAAGCATACTTAGTGATCTAGGAAGAATTCCAGCTTTAAACATTTAAATCAATTTTCCAAATTGATTTTCAATTTAATCCATTTGAAATAAGTTTCTTAAATTACTCAATTCATTTCAAATTTCATTTAATTATGCACTTAATTATTATTGTTATTCTTTTCCATTTGATTTTAAATCTTTTAACTGAAATATACAAATTTCAGCTTTTCCCAACTTCTTCTTTATTAATATATTTTTTTTCAAAAATTTAAATCTTACATTTTAAATAAAAGTTTTATTCTTTAATTAATATCGTTGAAGATTGTAATTCAATAACTTCCTGTTTATTCAAATTTCCTTTCTATACTTCACAATTTATTTATTAGCAATTTAAAGTCACATTATTTCCTCTCCAATTCATGCTTAAATTTTTTCAAACTTTCTATAATTATTTCGCTTACAAATTTACTTCCGATTAATTTCTTTTCAACAATCCAATTCATAAACTTTGGGAATTCATTATAACCGAATATCCAATCAATCCATAACATTCAATATTCCAATATAACTCATCATAGGATATCAAATAATCACAACAGAGAATATTGAATAATTTAAATAAATGTGAGGGGTCCAGTTGGATCCCTCCAACTTGTTTTCCCTGCATCCACAAATGTTAGCACAATATTATATACCAATTACACAGTATCATACTATATCTCATCAATTCATTCAACCATTCAAACAATTGTTTAAATTTAATCATTTTAAATTTAATTATAAACTGAGTGAGATTAACTCACCTTTGCTTTTATTTTCAATCCACGTCAATATTGCCTTGGTCTTTTTTTCTCGGTTTTCTGACCTTGTAAAATCATTAGATGTTTCGTTAATATTTGATCAATCAAATTAATTAATTTCCATTTTGAAAAAATAAAATTTAATTAACAAAATTTTATTCAATCTATTTTTTTATATATGTATATTTTTTTTTATAGACCAGTAAAGTAAAATGTGTGCATGTCTATATGATTTTATTTTTTCACTTTTTTGGAAAACCTCATATAACTATAAAATCATCTGCATTACCGTTGGAATTTCGTATATTCCTATGTTTTTAACTATGTATCTCTGTTTTACTATATATAAAATTAGACTAAAATACAAATATGAATATATCTATTTTCACTGTTCAACATAAAATTATATGTTCAAACTTACATATAATCCTACTGTTACTGTTTCACCTATATATATTAATTAAAACTTATGTGTATAGATAAATTTAAATAAAGGAATACCTTACCTCAAAATCACTGCAGCTCACACGAAAACTCCAAAGAAGATCGCGACCTCCATTGGAAACGAACCCGAGCATCGCAACTTCCCACGAGCAACGCGCCTCCACCCCGATACTCGAGAACTTCACAGCAAGACTGCGATGTCGATGAACTTCGAAATCCTCCCGAAGTCGTCGCGTCGAACTTGAGCTCGATTCTAGTCGCCATCACGGAACGAGAACCCCACCTCGTCGACACCGCCTCAGGTTGCTACGCGATTTAATCGCAACCCCCCTTGTCGAAGTCGAAATCGACTTTGGTCTTTCACTTATTTTCTTCTGGGTTTCGGTTTCAATTAAATAAAACATAGAAAAGAGGGAGCTAGGGTTTTTATTTTTGCCAATTCGAAATTGAAGGAGGAGGCGATTGGGTTTCGAACAGAAGAAGAAGAGGGGAACTTGCGATTTCGGCCATTACTGTTTTTTTTTCTTTTTTCGAACGATTTGAATTTGTATGAAAAAGGGAAAAAAGAAATGGGTTTCGAACTCGTGAAATTGGAAGAGAGAAAAGGAGTAGGGCCTTCGATTTCTGAAAGAATTTTGAGAGAAAGCTCGGCCATTTTTTTTTTTCATTTGATAATGACTGGAAATGGAATTGAATGAACGAAGAAGGAACAGGCAACTTTTAGAAGGAACGAGAAGTGTACGATGGAAGATAAGGGTAGCGTGATTAAAACGAATATGAGATGGCGTATTAGATAAGCTTGACTATTTAAATTAAATTTCATTAGATTATTAGCAATAAATTCTCAGCGCGTTTATATATCGTACACTCACACACTAACTCCGATAAATACGAAATTTGAAATCCAATAATAATTCAATATTACGGACCCAATGGAACCAGTTTCATCGAATTCCGAGACTGCGCCTCGGAAGGCTATTTTAAATTCAATTTAAACGATGGAATTTCAAAACTAAATAAATCACTATTAAATTAAATTTTAAAATTCCTATTAACTTCAATATTATCAATATAAATTTCATAAGTCTTCTAATTATGTTTAATCGGCTTAAAATTTTAAATTCAATAATTCTTTCCGAACTTCAAATTATTTAATTTAATAATTCAATTATCAAATAATTTGTGATATCCGTAAATCAATCCAAAATCGTACTATTGGATATTTAAAATTGATTAAATATTCCGATTTAAATTGCTTAAAAATTCTGGTTCGTCACACCATCTGTCTGCGGATGATACGCGCTGCTAAAGTTCAACTTCGTTTCCATCATCTTCCACAAACTTAACCAAAAGTGACTCAGAAAACGAGTATCTTTATCCGACACAATAGACTCTGGCAATCCATGAAGTCGATAGATCTCCTTGAAAAATAACTGAGCAACACGAACAGCATCCGTCGTCTTCTTGCAAGCAATAAAATGTGCCATTTTAGAAAATCTGTCAACCACTACATATATAGAATCATTACCACGCTGCGTTCTCGGCAATCCCAATACAAAGTCCATACTCACATCAACCCATGGTTTAGCCGGTACAGGTAATGGCATATACAATCCTGCATTTGTCACCGTTCCCTCTGAAACCTGACAAATATGGCATCTCTCCACAAATCTTCCCACTTCTTTCCTCATCGACGGCCAGAAGTAAGACTGTGAAATCAATTGCCAAGTACGATCACGGCCCACATGCCCTTCCTCATGTAACTCCTTGATAATTTTCAATCTCAAGCTACAATCCGGTATGCATAAACGATTCCCTTTAAACAGGAAACCATCCACCAATAAAAACTCGTCATCACTTCCTTCCTTTACCTTTTCAACATATTTCACAAAGTAAGGATCTTCTTCAATCAGCTCTGGCAACATTTCAAACCCTGTCACTTCAACCTTCATTGTTGTTAATAAATGACTCCTCCTAGTCAAAGCATCTGCTACCCGATTTGTCACCCCAGATTTGTGCTTAACAACAAAGGTAAACTGCTGTAAATACGCGATCCATGACGCATGTCTCGCTGAAATCTTGTCCTGCCCCTGCAAATGCTTCAACGCCTCATGATCAGTGTACAGAACAAACTCCTTCTGAAATAGATAATGTCTCCAATGTTTAATCGTTTGCACAACAGCATAGAATTCAACGTCATATGTACTGTATCTCATCTTTGCCCCTGACAACTTCTCACTGAAATATGCAACGGGTTTCCCATTCTGGCTCAAGACTCCTCCAATTCCCACCTTCGACGCATCAGTGTGCAATTCAAACAACAACTGAAAATTCGGTAAAACAAGAATTGGTGCTATCGTCAATAGTTCCTTGATCTTCTCAAAAGCAACTCCCGCTTCCTCTGACCATTCAAACTGTTTTCCTTTCATGCAATCGGTAACTGGTGCCATCACGCTACTGAAGTGTGGAATGAACCTTCGGTAGAATGATGCCAATCCATGAAAACTTCTAACTTCAGTGATAGTTCTCGGCTGTGGCCAATTTCTGACTGCTTCCACTTTATTCTAGTCTACTTGAATTCCTTCCTCCGAAACAACATACCCCAAAAATAAAACACTTCTTGTCGTAAACACACATTTCTTCGTAGCAGCATAAAATTGTTCCTCACGAAGAATAATCAACACTTCCCTCAAATGTAGAACATGCTCCTCCATACTCCTGCTGTATATCAGAATATCATCGAAATAAACCACCACGAACTTCCCAATGAATGGTCTAAAGATTTGATTCATCACTCGCATGAATGTACTAGGTGCATTTGACAAACCAAATGGCATAACCAACCATTCGTATAACCCCTCTCTCGTCTTGAAAGCTGTCTTCCATTCGTCACCTGGTCTAATTCGAATTTGATGATAACCACTCTTCGAATCAATCTTCGAAAATATAGTAGCCCCACTCAACTGATCCAGCAAGTCATCCAACCTCGGCATAGGAAATCTGTAGCGAACAGTAATCTTGTTCAGAGCTCTACTATCTGTGCACATTCTCCATGTTCCATCCTTCTTCGGCACCAACAAAGCTGGTACAGCACAAGGACTCAAGCTTTCCTGAACACGTCCCTGTTCCAACAACTCTTCCACTTGCCTTCGCAACTCTTCATGTTCCTTCGGACTCATTCGGTAATGTGGTCGATGTGGTAAAACTGCTCCCGGAACAAGATCGATTTGATGTTGAATGTCTCTCAATGGTGGTAACTCCTTAGGCAACTCCTCTGGAAACACATCTTCAAACTCTTTCAAAACTGGCTTTGCTTCTTCAGGAATTTCAACCTCTTCACTGCTCTCTCGCCCAATCAACAAATAGACTTCAGGCTCCTCTTCAACTTCTTTAACAAACTCCTTCAAAGTCAACAGAGTTTTCAATTCCTCAATCTCCTCTAGCTTGCTTTCCTTCTGTTGTTGCTTCTTGGGAACCAAAGTGATTTTAGTACCCTCGAACATGAAACTATAGCTATTGGCTCGACCATCATGTTGAACTGATCTATCAAACTGCCACGGTCTGCCCAACAACAGATGACATACATCCATGTCCACTACATCGCACCAGATTTCATCTTTGTATTTCTTCCCAATAGAAAATTTCACGCAAGCTCTTCTCCCAACTTTCACTTCACCACCCTTCCTTAACCATGCGAGCTTGTACGGTTTAGGATGCTTCTCAGTTTTCAAGTTCAACTTCTTCACAGCCTCGGTAGAAATAATATTATCGCAACTTCCAGCATCAATAACGAACTTGCAAACTTTTCCCAGAATAGTGCATGTCGACTGAAATATGTTACTCCTCAACCAACTATCTTCCTCCTCTTGTTTTGGCGTCAAACAAGACCTCCTCATCATCAGATTACAACCTTCGTCTCCCGACACTTCTTCTTCCTCCTCAACATTAGGTGAATTAGAACATTCAACTTCTTCCTCTTCATCCTCATCTTCAACTATCATAGTTCTTTTCTTCGGCTTCGGACACTCGTTGCTTTTATGACCCAACTCCTGGCAATTGTAACATTTGAATCAACTGCTAACCTTCGCCTTCTCACCTTCCTTCACAACTGGTTTGGCAACAATCTTAGGAATATTAGAACTTCCACCGACTCCCTTCACTTGATTGTTAGAATTGGTAAACACACCACCTCCACGTCTTCCTTGCTTTTCCCAAGCTAACGCCTTTTGATGTGCCTCCGCTACAGATCTAGGATCGAACATATTAACCATATCCTGGATCTGCATTCTCAATCCTCCAACAAACCTTGCGGTCAGCTGTTCTTCTGTCTCCGTTATATCATTCCTAGCAATGAGTTGGTAAAATTCATCTGCATAGTCATTTACTGATTTCGTCCCCTGCCTTAGATTCTGCAATCTCTGGTACATAAGCGATTGACAGATGTATGGAAAAAATGTAGCCCTCATCAATTTCTTCATCTTCTCCCAAGATTCTATCTTTGACTTCCCCATTCTCTCCCTGGTAGGTTTAGTTTGCTGCCACCATGCCAAAGCTCTCCCCCTCAACCTAGTAGCAACCAACTTTACTCTCCTATGCTCAGGAACCTCCTTGAAATCAAAGATCTCTTCAACATTTGACACCCAATCAAGAAATTCTTCAGCTACCATCCCTCCTTTAAACTCCGGAATCTCCATCTTTATACCCGATTCCCAACGTCGATCATCATCAATTACCCGATACTGACGTTGTCCCCGATCTCGGTCTCTAAAATGAACACTTCCCCTATCACCGTCAAACTCCTCATCAAAGTCTGATGCAGATCGTTGTCTTTCTCGCCCTCCAACATCTCTACCACCACTCCTACTACCAACATCCCGTCTTTCATGATCATCATCTTTCCTCCTACTTCGATTATCAACACTCCGTTGATCCTGACTCTCTCTTCTCTCCCGATCTGAATGATGTGAAACTCTACTTCCTCCACGAATGGATTCAGGTGAATTTCTTCTTCTACTTTGATTCATATCAATCATAAGCTTCTCCAACCTACTAATGCCTTCATCAATCTTCTCATGCATACGTTGTTCCATTTGATCGGCCTCTTCTCGTCTATATAATGTTTCAACATTTTGATGGCGATTAGCTCTCCTTGGTGGCATGGTTGAAAACTCTTCACAATCTTCAACAAGTACTTCAAAAATCTTCAAGTTCCAATAAGACTTCAACAAGTCGAACACAAGCTTCAACACAAGTAAACAAATCACGGCCTCAACACTTGTCTCGGCTTGCTCTATACGGCTTAACTCCTTGACTCGGCTACAGGTTAAGTCGGCTTCAATTCAAACACAAGGCACGGCTTACACTCTTCTATACTTGGCGCGCAAAAATCTCCTCACAAATTCAAACACTCCCCAACACTTTGATTCAAAATGCTATAGATCAAATACTCCAAACTTGTTGCAACTTCAAGATGAACACAACTTCAAATACTTGGCTCCAAGAATCAACTTAGCTATGATTGGCTAAGTATGGCTCTGATACCAAAACTGACGCAGCGGATAATTCTAAACAAACTTCAATCGGTGAAAGTAGCGATGGATGGAATGAAGATACCGAAATGCCCACATTCGTTGATCCGAAGATACCTAATTCTAGCTATCTCAAACACGTTGATAGCGCACTATGCCATGTTCAAAGATCTACGATTCTTCACACGTTGATCTAGCGCACTAGATTCCGTGAATCGGCTTCAACAAACGTAGATTCGAGCGCACTCGAATGACGTAAGTGGAGATAGGAGATTACACTCAACTACCAATTAAAAGAAAGCACAAAGCAATCAAAGAGAATTTTTATTCAAAAGTCAACAACCTTTCAATGTACAACTCACGCGTATTTATAGTGTTTTGCCCCTGACCCTTAAGTCGGCAACCGACTTATGACTTAGCTAACTCGGCACCGGCTTAACACTCAGCGACTCAGCCGACTCACTACCATTCATACAATACAGTGGCTCAACATGTCTCGTGAACGACTCATCACTTCACAGTCCATACGACTCATGACTTAGGAAAAAATACAAACAGTACAACACTTACGACTTAAAAATGCCACGACTCAACAGAACAACACACGACTCAAAACAATTACATTACAACATGACTCAACCGACTATTCAATTGACCGACTCAACACCAGTGTTTACATACCAGCTCGTAATACAACATATACGACTCAACATAGGTCGTGAACGACTCACGACTCAACTAAGGACCGACTCAAGACCCACACGACTCAAGCATCCAAGTTCCTTGCGGCATGCTCCTTCGATTGACTTAGCTAGGTCGTGCTTCACTTCCTTTGACTCAAGGCCTTCAATAGATGGAGCTTTCCCTTGCTTCATGGTAAGTCGTAGACGACTTATGGTAGTGTCGTTAGGTCGGAACATTTTCCCCCGAGCTTTGTTAAGTCGCAAACGACTCAAGTCCTCTTCATTAACTCGTATACGACTCAAATCTGCTTCCTTTATACAGCTTAAAGTGTTGTTAACTCGTGACTTGTTATCACGTGATTCATTAAGTCGAAAATGACTTAATTCTACCCTCCTAAGTCGTGAACGACTTAACCTCTCCATGAGTCGTGTACGACTCATCTCTGGTAGAGTTTTTGGTTGCGTTTCTTCTCTGTTCTGAGCTGCATCACCATCCCTAATTAGTTACTTAATGTGTTATACTCCTGAGCTAAAGTTTCAACCTTCAACTCTGATACCAAATGTGACGACCCTGACTCGACCTTCGAAAATCGGCACCGAATACGACACTTGTATTCCAATGCCGTAGATCCAAACGTCGAATTTGGTTCGCCGGAGCTTATAACACAATTAAGTAAAACAACACAGCGGAAGAAAAGAAATGAATATCATTGATATACAACATTCGATACAACAATGATACAATATGAATCAACATCATAGATACAAGATAACAATACTACAGCGGAATAACAATAAGATATAGCAGTAAAACTAAAACATCAAAAAGCAACTCTAACTCCAAAGCACCAATCCAGAAATAGCTCGAACCACCATCAATTTGCATCAAGACAAGCAAGTCTCGTCCAGTAAATCGAAAGACTCCAATATCCAAGATCTCCAAAGGATACCAAAGAGAAAGCTGAAAGCTACTGAATTTGATATCTATATATACTATCTGAAAAACCCAACACTAGACTGCCCGTGTAGAAAAATAGTGGGCACCCAGAGTTTAGGAAGGGAACAATAAACTCCGGGTCAGTCATGCGACTGGTATGAGCAAACAAAAATAGTTTTATCTTCTAAACAAAAAAAAGAAATTTTTAGTTGAAAACCGTAATGCTTTTAAGAAAATGAAACTATCATAAGGCCTCCTGCCACACACAAGGCAAACGCAGACTTGGAGGAGATTTTTCCTTATGATGGCCAAACACGCTTACTACGCAAAATTCGCTTTTAATATTATTATTAGTGCATAGTGGAAAACCTTCCGAAAGTATAATATTAATCTTAGCCAGCTTAGACATTTCGTACTATGCCTGCTATAGCTACCATCCAAACACTGGTGACCACCATAAGTGAATGGCAGGTTATACAACTAAAACCGTACTGGGCACGTATTGGTTGAATGAATTTCTAACAAATGGTCAGGCTAAGGAACTTCCTGGGCCACATAGGTACACCTCTGGAGGGATGTCCCGAGAACCTAACCGGATCTCTGCCAACACAAGGCCGGGTTACCTCTGTAACTAGGTAACTACTGACATGAGTATGCCATCCCCCGGTCGTAACCAACCTTTATCCCGGGATTCACCAACAACCACAAAGTAATAAATTTGCAACAACCACATAGGTTAAGTATTTGGGCTCCATACCATGATACCACCACTATCCAGAAGGAAATGAACATACCCTCAGGAGGCGCTACCTCCAAATAACCTTGCTGCATTCTTCCTGTTTCGACCATTTCGGGTTGTGAAGTTCGACGAAGTCTCGTCCACAAAGCTACGCTTTTCACGAAAGCCATGCTTTGATCAACAAATGATCACCAGCACTTCGTATGCTCCATTACCAAATTGGGAATGTATCACTGGTAACCATCAACTACATAACCTCTAATCGCGTACATCTCAGAGAAGGGTGTTAAGCTAAAGAATAAATCTCCGCCACCAAACAGAAATGTATTTGATAGAAACCGGTTTTACATCTCAAAGTGTAACGTCAGACACACATCCATACAAGTCTGTTCCGGGTTAAAACAGAACCGAAGGCACTTCCAAAGAAGTCCTTGCAAATCCGGATAATTTCTAATCACGATCGGACTTCCCATCACAATAGGTGCTCGAATCTCTATACCGGGGATCAGCAGATGTAGAGACATTCGACAAGAAACCCTTTTGCTTTCGAAAGTATCCGGTCTTCACAACCGGTCTTCAATTGCTATCCATAATGTCATATCACTATTCGGAATGGGTTATATGACACAAAGGTCCTCTCCCGGCTAATCCGAATAGTAAGCGCAATGTTTAAAAACATATGGATATGGGATCATAGTTAAGTCACAACTTATTACCCAAAACTTTTCTTTCAAATGGTTAAACAAATTACCATTTTCAAATCTTTTAAACAAAATGGTTCATTTTCAAAATCCCTCAATGGTTTAAACAATTTCCACATTTAAATCTTTTAAACAAAAGATTCATTTTAAAACCGGTCTTCAATTTAAAACGAGGTTCACCAATATTTTAAACAAAGATTAATTCATAGCCTTTCCAAAAACAATTCCCGTTTCAATCTTTTATATATAAAAGATACACCATTTGGAACCTCCTTCAATTTCAAATTCTCAAAGTATTACTTTAAAATGGTTTTTAATCCATATAAACACATATAAACACATTTATAACTTCATATAACATTTTTACGTCATAAATACCAGATATAGAATTCAATATCAGTTATTGAATTCCAATTTAAATGAAATTACTCAGATTTCAAATCTTTAATAAGTTATTCAAAATATTTTTTTAAAAAACACTTTTCAAAAAGTTTTCCACTTTAACCCAACCCATTTCCAAAACCATTTGGATTAAAAATTCAAATTCAAAAATGTATTTTTTAAAAATCTGTGACTTAACTGATTTCAACGTGCAGTCCATATTTGTGTGTGTATAGGTGTGGTCCAAGGTTTATACACAATGGTGCAACAACAATCATCACATCACAGATTAAAGTACAACAATATTTATAGAGGTATAATATACAACGCTTATCCTTATTCACAGATAAAGTGCCTTTATCAATTACAAATATTCATCATTACTATTCGATGTGGGTTTCGGATATCCATCTGAAATCCGACTCCCTGTCGCATCGAAATCCAAATGTCGTTTAACGGGTCAAGAGTATATACATCACAAATATAACAGCTCGACACAAACATTATAGAGCATCACATATCAAATATATCAATCCATAGCATAACATTCAAATAGAAATCAAACATCTACAACTAAGATGAATAAATTTGTGGGGTTTTAAATTATTACCTACATAATTACTTTCATTAGTAATTTTAAACCAATGATTAATTATTATTAACTACAATTGATTAAGTTTCAATTACCTGCATAATTTATCATTCCTTTAATTAATTATCTTAATTAATTAACCCTTAATTGTAATTAATTGGATCTTAATTACTTTAATTAATCAACCCTTAACTAATTGCTTTAATTAATAAACCCCTAATTGTTAATTAAATCTTAATTATAATCAATTTTTTCTTAATTGATTTAATTAATAGGTTTATTCCTTAATTAAATTCAATAATTAATTACTCCTTAATAAATAATGATTTCTTAATCACTTTAAGTTAATTAACCTTTAATCTTCTTCTCCTAATTACTTTCACTAAGTAATTACTATTTTATTAATTCATTCATTAATTACTTTTATAAATTTCCTATTCTTTAATTGATAAATTTTAAAATCATAAAATCATTACAAACCTTAATGATTAATTACTATTTTATCGTTATAAATAAATCTGGTTGTTGTTAACACTTGATATTGTAATTTACTTTTAAAATTTTATTTAAGTAATTTTTTTAAACAACTTTTATAAAATTTAAAATAAATTTATTAACCCAATATCATTTACCTGAAGTTCCATCTACAACTATTACTAATATATTCAGAAAAATAAATTTAACTTGTGTTTTTAGTCAAAAACTGGGTTTCCTTACTGTTTCTATTTACTACCCGAGTCTTCCTCGAGTCGCACCCGGGGAAAATACTTACTTGCTTCGAATTTTAGCCAACATTGACCCGAGTGACTATTTATTTCAAAAATTTGTTTAAGTTTTGAATCCAACCTGATACAACCCAAAACAACTCGAGTCCTTCTTCGAGTTCCCATCCCACGTCCTCGTATACCACTTTGAGCTGCCATCCATCTTCTCCAAAACCAACAGCGTTACCCAAATTTTTGCACGTACACGTGCACAGATGGTCGGAGTTGCTCCGACCATCGCTGATCTCTCTAGCAAGTCGCTAATACCGTAGCGAAGCCCTCCAATCCACCAATTTTGACTAAAACGAGCAGAATCAAAATCGAGCTTCTCATTCGAAAAACCTGTAGCCAACCCAGACCAGAAAATCACCTCGTGCTGCCCATCCCGATGATCTGAAACCTCACCACCACATCCAAAGCCTTGCCACTCAACTAAGAACCCAACCATCTCGGTACGATCGAACTTGATACATTGATGTTGCCGAAATTTCTCAAATTTCCGATCATACAAAACTTAGGGTTAATATAAAATTTCGCTACTTTGACTTCCATGATGAATCATAAGTCCATTTATTAATTTTCTGATGATTATCAACATGCAGACTAACATCACCCTTAATCTCAGTGCCCAATTCGAGTATGATCACCGGAATTTGGCCAATAGGTGTTTTATGTTCAAACCAATATTCCCACTTAAATTTAAAACTAAAAATCAAAATTTTATTTTTGAAATTCAACTCTTCCGAGTACAAATTAGATTGTATAATCAGAAACATGAATTAAATCACTTGAATTTTCACCATTACAGGTCATTGCTGTGAAATTTTAATCTCCAGTAAATTATCGATTAATTTTTTTCTTATTTACTTTTTTATAAATAATGTTATATCCATATAACATAATTCATTCAACAATCAAATCCTAATATGTTTTGTGTTGGTATGATTTTTAAATTCTTAAGTAAATTTTGAAATCTGGACAGAGGCATGATGGTTTGCCTGCACACTAACATACACCCTATTTTTTTTCTTTTCTTTTTTTTTCCACATATTTTGATCACATGCAAACATGGATGGATATAGATTCAAAGTTTGCTCAACAACATTTTAATGTATCAATCAAAATTAGGCTCTAAAGAAAAACAGTTTGCTCACGAACAAAAGTAACAGATTCAGGGAGAAGACTTTGCTCACTGTCTTCCTAAATTTTACTGATAATTTGCAATTCTGTGGTACTCAAACATATTTCTAAATCCTAATCTTAAGTTTAAACAACATGTTTTTGTTTGAAATTCTCAATTTATAAGAGAATGTATATAGAAAACTTTTTTTTTTCAAGGACAGAGCCATGCCTCTGTAAACAGACACGCATACTTATCACTCCCAAATTCATCAACATGCAAACATAACTCATTATATTAGTTTAAAGATCAAGTCAAGAAATTTGCTCACCAATCATTAGTTGCACAGGGAAACAGAGATCAGGCCTGGACTTCCCATTTCTTAACCTCAATCCAAATCCTCGCACCGTGCTTTATTTCGGGCCATGTTATGACTGATTTCTGACAAGCTTGGAGCGGTTTGATTTGAGTTTTTAGACCATTTGCAAGGAGGAGACGATGGGTTTTTATATTTCGAGTCAGTTGATCCATGAATTTAAAGGAGATGATACGGTCTTGTATGGGTTATCGGGTTAGGAGATAGGAGGATAACAGGTTAGGGGTTAGAAGGATAATGGGTTAGGAGTTAGGAGGATAACGGGTTACTAACTTGAGAAGAAGTTGGTCGGTTGAAGGAAACGTGACGCTAGCTTGGACGCGATCCAGTAATCTTGAGCTCGGTAATTTTGAGCAATTCAATAACCATCGCGACTTATCCTTTGACCGACTTACCAACCTTCATGACACAAGTCTTAAGTCGTAGCCGGGATAGGACTTGGAGAATTTCACGTTGCCTCGGACTGAAGCCTTTTCTATTTTCCATGGTTTACGACTTAGAGCATGGCCGACTTAAGGCACCAACAATCCAAGATTGAAACGACCTAACTTAACTTGCCTCGTAATCCTTAGGTCGTGGACGAGTTAGCCAGATAACCAATGATTTGATTTAACCCGTAGGAAGAATTTCTTAAGTCGTTGCCAACACTTAAGTCGTCGCCGAGTCAACACTTAAGTTGTCGCAGTTGACAATTTTTCTTGAACCTTGAACTTTAACTTGATTTGCTGAAATAAACTGCCTGAGTGCTGAATTGTTTGGACTTTAACTTGTTAAACTTTGTTGCATTTTTTCACAGGTCACTCTTGAAAGCTAATAACCTGTCTAATACAACATATACAGAAAATTGGAACGAATATACTGCCACTGACAGCCTACATCAAATGACAGATTAGTTAATAACAATTAATCAACTTGAACAGATTGTGTGAACGAAGTGCTTTAAAACAACGAATCCATGCAAAGTATCAAGGCAACATCGAAATAGTCAACTAAACTTTCCTGTTTGCATTAACACTGTACTTGAACTTCAAATTAACAAATCCTGAAATTTGATAGCCAATCAATTGTCGACGAGCTTAACACCAGTTATATTTACTTGTTTATTTTTATTAGTTCTGCACAACACTTCACACTTTTAGGAAACGTGCACCTTCAAATTTGAATATCCAGTTGCTTATGTAGAATGGCCTCACATCAAGAAGAAGTAACGGAACAGATTGGAGAGGCCCTTCCAATAGCTGCTCCACTGACTACTCCACCGGAAAGAGTCTCAACTTCCTTGAACTACCGGACGTTTAGCTTATTGCGCGCTCAATTTGGCATCGTTGAAACGGATGCTATATTGCCCGGGCCAAATGATTTTGCTGATAGACCTCCCCGTGGTTTCGTCGCTATCAACTGCCAAATGTGCTTGTGCGGTGCGATTCCCCCCTTCAACGAGTTTCTTCAGCAATTTCTACTTCGATTGACCATCTCTCCGTTTCAACTGCACCCCAATGGTTATGCCATTCTGATGGGGTTGTGTGTTTTATTCATGAGAACCCTGGGTCGGCTATCGAGCTTCGGAGAAATTTGTTACTTATGTTCCTTCACCAAGACTAAAGACCATCCCTCCATTGTCGTCATAAGGAGTGCTAGGAATCGCAAACTCGTGACTGACCTTCCCGAAAGTGCTCATGGATTTTTAAATCAGTTTTTCTTTGTTCGCTGCCCCCCAGGGTTTTATGCCATCTAGAGAGTAGGAAGTAAGATTACCTGCTTCTATTTTCCATTCCCGAGCTTTTCGAATTTCGAGTTGTTAATTGTTAATTTCACTCTTTCCTTTTTTCAGCACTTCCTCCCCCCTCTAGAGATACAGGCCATAAGCAAGTTTTTGAGAGACTGAGTACCGTGGCCGCGGAAGAGAGAAGTGTAAATTTTTTGTTGAGGGATGAATTTTTGCATCAATACGGGATTTTGCATACCTCTCGCTCTACACACCCTCATGAAGTCCCAGACTCCCCAACCCAAGCACTGGATGCCCTAGTTTTAACCGATGCACCCATACCGAAAGAACCTGCCTCTGAGGCTTCTCTAGTGAAGTGCTCCACTCCTGTTGATGTCGCGGGGTCATCTGGCAAACTTGCCCCGGTTATTGAGGAAGAAGAGCCTCAGGGATCTCCCCAACGTTCACAGAAATCTGGCGAAGAAGCTGAGAAAACCAGCCCTGTCAAGCAGAGCAGGGACGACACTTTCGAAGGACTGAGCGACCTCTTTGCCACCTCACAAGAGATCTTTAAAGATGATCCTATCACTACCGGGGTTTCATCTTCAGTAGTTGAAGCGACTTCTATTCTACAACAGACTCCGTCAACTCAAGAGTTGACGCTAACTTCTACACCCACAACTACTCCACAATTAAAGAGTGGTTCGTAGTTTGATGCGCGTAGTTTGCACATCACACACACTTAGAATTTTTTTGCACTTTTATGCTTCTGACTCTTTGTACTTTGAAGACTTCTAAAACTCATCTCTTTTTATTTCAGATTCTCCGATGGGACGCAGCGGATCCTACTATGATGACTTCCAGCACTACGGGAGGCGTAGCCAACATGATTATAGGCTCTACCTCCCCTCTTACAGAGAATCCGATGAAGAGAGAGCCGCCCGAAAGGCTCAGGAGAGGAGGGCGCAAGAAGAGCGTTCTGAGAGAAAAGAGAGGGAGGAGCGGCACGATTCTTCCCATAAAGGCGATGATTCCCACAAGAGAAAATCCCACGATGACCGGGGAAAAAGTCATATGGTTGAGGAACTAAGCAAACGTGCTCGACACGGTGAGAAGCATACTTCTACAACTCCCGAAAAGATCACTGCCCCCGTCTCGCTTGACATTCCTTCCGCTCTCCCGCTCTCAGGAAGACAGACATCCAAACAATAATTAGCAGGCCTAAATTCCAAGTTGGACCGGGCCCAGCCACCTTGCAAAGCCGGTTTCCACAGTGGTGCCTGAAGGGAGTGCGGTTCGATCTTGACTTGGTCCCTATCGACAAGCCTGCCATGCTACGAAATCTCGATGCCGTCAAGCTTGATATTGAAAGGATGTCGAACTGGCAAAAGCTTGTAGACGGGCTTCAAAGGGTCAACCGTGCAAATATAGAGGCCATGCTTACTATGGGAACGATAAAGCCGAATGGAAGAAGGTTCTTGAGCAGCATAATACTGAAATGAGGAGCATTGTTACTTACAATGAAGAGCTTGAAGCGAAATTTGAGGAACTTAAACAAGAGCTTGCTACTTCTACTAACACATATACTCAAAAAGAAGAAGTATTTCAGAAGCAAGTTCGCGATGCTCACGCAGCTCAGCGATATGCCGAGGCACAACTTGAAGCTGAGCAGAAAATAGCAGGAAGGTATCGTGCTGAGGTTACAGAATTACAGGAGAAAGTCAGCTCTCAGGAGGCGGAAATTCAAATGCTTAAGCTTCAACTTTCCAAAGCTGAAAGAGAGCGTGATGAGGCCGTTGCCGGCAAAATTGCAGCTGAAGAATCTCATGAGGCAATGAAGACCAACATCAGCTCAACATTATTTGACTTCTACCTGCATAGCGTCTTGGGGCGCGGTAGCCTCGCCTTTCTAGGCCCCAAGTACGAAATTACTCTGGCTGAGGTATGGGAGGCCGCACTTGATATGCTCGGTGCTAAAGGTGCTGGCTACGTCGAACCAGCTCTTGAAGAGCATTATTTTGATGATGATGCTCGCGCCGCTCTCGCTAAGGGAAAGGAACAACTTGCAAAATTGAGGGCCGAAATGGCTGTAGGGGAACATTCAGGAAAATCTATCTTAACTGCTCCGATCCAGCCTTCTCCGTCGGCCGAAATAGATATCATTGGTTCCAGTTCCCATTCTCCATCCCCTACTAAAGTTACCACCGAGATCACGAGTATACAAGGTGGAGATGAAGTCGGCGAGAGTGCCGAGGCACATGCTTATGAAGTCGATGTCAGGAAACCGACTTCTCCATGTAACTCTACTGTTAATCTTGCCCAAGTTGACTGCTCATCTGTTTCTTACGAGCTTGATGAGCTTCTTGACTATTTACTGAACCTCAGCGAGCCTTTATCTCCTCTCTTTACTGACTTTAACTTCTTTTCTTCTGTAGAGAAAGCAACGGGCATCGTTCAAACTTCCCTTCCTCCAATTATTCTTCCCTTGGCTCTCCAAGTCACCCCTCCTTCTGCTTCGCAACCCGGGTCGCAAGAGGAGCAAATAGAAGCACTTCACGGCTTAGATGATCCTATTGCCTCTCAAGAACATGGGGGAGTAGGACTTGGAGAAGGCAATGAGTCTCCGGAGCGAACCACTTCTGATAACATAAAATTATCTGCTCTCATTACTCCGGGAAGTGAATCTTCTTCAAGGAAGAGGAGGAAACGTGCCACTTCCAAGAAGAGAAGGAAAGACATTTTTGCTTCTAAGGAGGAAGCGGGAGTTGATCCGGCAGTAACCCTTTCTCCTTCATCCCCGACTCTCCCAAACCGTCCTGAAAAGCTGCCTATCAGGTCAGGTGAAGGCTCTAAGGGTGGCGGAAAGAAGAAGTAAGGAGTCGTGCTTCAATTTACTTCTAGTTTTTACTTTTTGCATGTACTGGCCGGAGATTGTGCGGGTACCGGCCCCCGCTTTTCTTTTTATTTTGAAACCTGTACCTGTACAAAATTTTAACAGTGTTGAATAAAATGATTCTTTTTCTTTGTACAAACTTCTGTCTGTATCTGAGAATGCATTTATTATTCATTTTTGTACAAGTTTCTTTACACGATATTGCAGTGAGCTTGTGGTATATTGTTCGAGCGTAATTTTACCGATGTAGTTATACCATGTTGCCCCTATACCATAAGCTCGTTGCAAAATTTTATATTTTGAGCGGACTTGTACTTTTATTTTCTAGAGAATAATTATTCCATACTTGGAGGAATATTATTTTGTTAAAAAATAGAGTACAACTCCCTCCATATAAGTTTTTACGCTTCATCTTTCGAAGATATCACTTTTTCTTTTGTGCATATACACATTTTACCAAGTGAATTCTTCTATGTGGTAAAGCGGGCCTCTGAAGGGTACTTTAACTTTTTTTTAGGAAGAGTATTTTTCAGAATAGGTGAATCATTCTTCCTTTGAAAGTTAAATTGTGCCTTTGATGAGGGCTTTTTTTTTACGCCTCTGTAAAGGGCTTTCTGACTTTTGTGTTTCTGACGAAATGCTTCTTTGAAAAGTTGCACCTCTGAGGAGGGCTTTTTCATGTTTCAACACTTGGAAGTTTTATTTCAATCTCGGTGAAACGTGTGCCTCCGAAGAGTTCTGCCTCCGAGGATGGCTTTTTCACGTTTCAACACCTGGAAGTTTTATTTCAATCTCGGTGAAACGTGTGCCTCCGAAGAGGTCTTTCTGCTCGATTGTGCGTCCGGGAGGAGGTCTTTTCATTTATTCCTCTGGGAAGAGGTCTTTCTGTTTTGTTGTGCCTCTGGGAAGAGGTCTTTTTGTTTTTGCCCCTTGGGAGAAGCTTTTATTTTTCCAAAGAGGGCTTTTCACATTTCATTTCACGGGAGTGTATCGACCGATTACGACGAAATGTGTGCCTACGAGTAGGGTTACTGCGTGGAAGTTTGGAGTTTCTTTCTCTCGGTTGGACGGATTCACGGGAGTGTATCGACCGATCATTCCGCAACTCTGTATCGAGAAAGATCTCTCTTTTTCTGGTTGGCCCGCTCGAGGTCTTTTAGCATTTCAACTGTGGTGAAATGGGCCTCCGAAGAGGACTTTTTCACATTTCAACACCTGGAAGTTTTATTTCAATCTCGGTGAAATGTGTGCCTCTGAGTAGGGCTTTTGCCTGGAAGTTTGGAGTTTCTTTCTCTCGGTTGGACGGATTCACGGGAGTGTATCGACCGATCATTCCGCAACTTTGTAACGAGAAAGATCTCTCTTTTTCTGGCTAGGCCCACTCGAGGTCTTTATCCTCCGAAGAGTTGTGCCTCCGTAAAGGGCTTGTGCCTCCGAAGAGGTCTTTTGCTGATTGATGCTTGCTCGCCCATGTCTCTTTTGCCATCCATTCGCGTTGGCGATCCCCGTTGTCTTTTGCAAGTGTCATCACTTTTTAGTTGCCAATGATTTCCCTTATCCAAAGAAATACACTTCATAGTTGAGCAAGTTGGTGGTGGTAGACACATGCCATTTAACTGGTTGTTTGTTTATTCAAACATTTGCAGTTAGTTAGATATGGTCCACTTCCATCCACATTGCTCACTTTTGTTCGAAGCACTTCTTTTGTAGGATTTGAGTATGGAAATCTTGAATGGTTTAGTGCTTGCTTGCTGAGTGGTGTCGGAGATCAATTGGTCTTGCGATGGGTAAGCTTCATTTTTATAGCCTGCATTATTAAGTCGACATTTTAGTAACACAGCTAACGTATTTTATATGTCGAAATAAAACAAAGCAGTTTATAATAGAAGCGAACACAAGATTTATAGTGGTTCGGCCAAAAACTGGGCCTACATCCACTTTATAGCTTTTCCTTATTCACTTGCTTTACAATTGTTTTCAATACAAGCATCATATATTTCCAATTCTTTTACAACATTTCAGCAAAGCTTTCAAGTAAAATAAGGACGCAAATGATTGCTGTTCCAAGCTCTTGGGATTGGTTCTCCTTCGACAGTTGTGAGTTTGAATGTGCCGTCAAGAAGCTTCGTGCCTATAACATATGGCCCTTCCCAGTTTGGCCCAAACACACCTGTAGCTGTCATGATTCTCTTCAGAACTAGGTCCCCAACTTCAAAGTTGCGCTGACGAACTTTTGAATTGAAGTGCCTGGCTATTCTTTGTTGATGAGCTGCAATTCTAAGTCTAGCCTCTTCTCTTCTTTCATCAAGGAGGTCAAGTGCTTCCAATTGTAGTTTTTCATTCTCATCTTGATCAAAATGGATCCTTCTGTGTGAGGGGACTTCAGTTTCCACTGGAATCATTGCTTTTGATCCATATGCCAATGAAAATGGAGTATGACCAGTCGCAGTTTTGTGGGTGGTTCTGTATGCCCATAGTGCAAGCGGTAACTTGTCAACCCAACCACTTTTCGCTTTTCCCAGTTGCTTTTTGATGGTCGATTTGATGATTTTGTTTACTGCTTCCACTTGCCCGTTTGCCTGCGGATGAGCCACTGCTGAGAAGCTTTTTTGGATTTTGAATCGTTTGCAAAAATCTTGGAATTCCGCACTTTCAAACTGAGTACCATTGTCTGTGATTATCTTCTAAGGCACACCATACCTGCAAATGATATTCTTAGTCACAAAACTTATCATTTTCTTAGAGGTAATAGTGGCCAAGGGCTCGGCCTCAGCCCATTTAGTAAAATAATCAACAGCAAGGATAGCATATTTAATCCCTGATTTGGCAGTCGGCAAAGGCCCAATGAGATATATTCCCCAGATGGCAAACGACCATGGACTGACCATTTGTGTTAGCTCAGTGGAAGGTGCTCTAGGAATTTTAGCGAATCTCTGGCATTTATCACACTTTCGGGAATAGTCGGCAGCATCCTGATTAATTTCTGGCCAAAAGTATCCATAACAGAGGATTTTCTTTGCCAAAGTTTGACCACCTGTATGATCCCCACATTCCCCTCCGTGTACTTCAGTTAGAATCGTCTTAGCTTCTTCCCTTGTCACACATCGGAGTAATGGCATTGAAAATCCTCGTCTGTACAAACGACCATCTTGAACTATATACCTGGAGGCTTTCCTCATCAGCTTTTGTCGTTCTTTCGAATTTTCTGGCAAAGAACCATTGAGTAGATATTCAAGTATCGGAGTCATCCATGATTCTTGCTCTCGGGATATGTTCATAATCCAATCAACATCCATTTCATCTGTGCTTGGGGCTGACAAGACTTCAACGGGAACTAACCCCAATAGTTGAGCTTCACCCATACTCGAATACTTTGCGAGAGAATCCGCCTTCATATTTTCTTCTCGGGGAATATGTTTTATTGAATAACGGTCAAAATCTTGAAGGAGCTCCCAGGCTTTTGACAAATAGGCTGGTAAATTTCCTCCTTTAGCTTGAAATTCCTTCTTGACTTGACAAACAATAAGTTGAGAATCACTGAAGATATGCAATGCCTTGATGTTTAGTTCTTTAGCGATCCTTAAACCAGTGATGAGAGCTTCGTATTCAGCTTCATTATTTGTCGAAGGGAATTCTAGTCTCAGTGCATAACATAGTGATTGCCCTTCTGGGGTTTCAAGGACAACCCCTGCTCCGGAACAGTAATCATTCCTTGCGCCATCGACATACAATTTCCATTGGATTGGGATGCTATCAATGACTTCTTCCTCACTATCACCTTTATCCGTGCATTCTGCGATGAAATCTGCTAAAGCTTGTCCATTGATTGCTTTCCGGGGATGATAAGGACGTCATACTGGCTGAG
Organism: Allium cepa; assembly: GCA_030765085.1. Lineage (NCBI taxonomy): Eukaryota > Viridiplantae > Streptophyta > Magnoliopsida > Asparagales > Amaryllidaceae > Allium > Allium cepa. The sequence continues at coordinate 358,221,425 of CM060942.1, read as the reverse complement.
TTCGATATTCCATTTCAAAAGATGGCCGGAAGTCTCAGGTTGGAATAGGACTTGCTTTAGAGGCTGATCAGTGAGGCCTTTGATAGGATGAGCTTGGAAATAAGGCCTCAATTTTCTTGATGCGATCAACAAACAATAGGCGAGCTTTTCTAATCTGGAATAGTTCATCTCTGCCAGTGAACCTTTTGCTGATATAATAGACTGGGCGTTGAATCCTTGCATCTTCCCGTAACAACACTGCACTGAGAGCATGAGACGAAATTGCCAAATATATGAAGAGATCTTCACCACTGTCAGGCTTTGAAAGCATCGGTGGCACTTCCATATGACGAATCAACTCATCAAATGCTTTCTGTCATTCAGGAGTCCACTGAAAGTTCTTCTTTCCTTTTTTCAGAGCATCAAAGAATGGAATGCGTTTGTCAGTAGCTTTGGAAATGAACCTACTTAAAGCAACAACCTTTCCATTGAGACTTTGCAATTCCTTCTTTGTTCTAGGAGCCTTGACCTCTCTCAGGGCAGTGATTTGAGCTGGATTGGCTTCAAAGCCCCTAGCGCTCACAATGAAACCCAAAAACTTTTCGGACTCCACTCCAAATGAACATTTCAGGGGATTAAGCTTCATTCTATACTTTCGGAGTAGTGCAAACATCTCTGCCAAGTGATCCATGTGGTCCACTGCTTTCTTAGACTTTACTAGCATATCATCAACATAAACTTCCATTGTCTTGCCAATCTGTGATTTAAACATGGTGTTAACAAGCCTCTGGTAAGTTGCCCCTTCATTCTTGAGTCCGAAAGGCCTGACCTTGTAGCAGTAGAGTCCAATATCTGTGATGAATCTTGTATCCTCTTGATCCGGCTCATGCATCATAATCTGGTTGTATCCGGAGTATGCATCCATGAAAGATAACAATTCATGTCCCGCTGTCCCATCCACCAACTGATCGATCCTGGGCAGCGGGAAACAGTCTTTGGGGCAGGCTTTGTTCAGATCCGAAAAATCAATGCACACTCTCCACTTTCCGTTAGCTTTCTTAACCAACACTGGATTTGAGACCCAATTTGGATAAGTAGATTCTCTCGTTCTCCATGAGCCGATCCACTTCTTCTTTTAACGCTGCCGTTCTCTCAGGACCCTGAGTCCTTCTCTTCTGTTTCACAGGTGTAAATTTTGGATCAATGTTCAGGGTATGCACTGCAATCTCTGGGGATATTCCGCACATGTCCGCATGAGTCCAAGCGAATACATCCAAATTAGCCTTCAAAAATGAAATCAAAACATTCTAAACTGTCGGATTGAGTTGTGAACCCACGTTAAGCACTTTGCTTGGGTCCTTTGGGTCAACAGGCACCGGTACTGTTACCTCTACTGGTACCACTCTATTCTCCCCTGCACTGGCTTTCCTTGGATCCATCTCTCTTCGTGCCTCACTACATTCACCAGTGCAGGGTCCACCCTGTAATTGCTACAAGGTTGGTTCTTTGATGAGGACTGGAGCCGTCGCACCTTTTTCCATCTCTCTCTTCCTGGATTCTCGCAATTCTACAAAATAAGATTCTCGCCCCGCATCTTGGTCTCCCTTAACCACACCAACTCCGTTATCTGTGGGAAATTTCAGAGTCAAGCACCATGGAGCAAGAACAGCTTTGAATGCAGCAAGAGTTGGACGGCCCAAAAAGGCGTTGTAGGCAGAGAATTCTTCAACAATTATAAAGGTTTGTTTTCGAGCCACCTTCCTCAGTCCTTTCCCGAGTTCTACAAACAAATCTACGGTCCCAATTGGCTGTTTGGGTTCTCCAGTAAACCCAGCAATCTTAAGTGATGAAGCTTGAACGTCAGCCATTGGAATTTTCATTTGATCAAAGGTCTTCTTGAAGAGGATGTTGCATGAGGCTCCACAATCAACTAGAACTCTTCTCATAGTTGCCGGCCCAATACCAGTGGATATGACCAAAGGATCTATGGTCGGAGCTTCGATACCCAAAGAATCCCTGGCACTGAACATAATATCATATGTGGAAGTCTTTTGTTGCTTTAAAGGCGCATCATTCTCTAAAACAAAAACATTCTCTTCAGCTGGTACATGCTTCAAGGCCCGGGCATACCTTTCCATCTCGCCCCAGCTTCTGCCTACTGGGTGAGGTCCTCCAGTTATTATATTGATGACAGGCCTTTTCGATTCATGTTCCACGGCCTTCTCACTTGAGCCAGGACGGTGAGCGGGAACTTGCTATTCTTGAGTTGACGAAGCTGAGGCATTTCTGTTCCTTTTTACATACTGCTGGAGCTTGTTTTCCTTTAAGAGTTGTTCAATTACCTCTTTCAATTGGCGACATTCGTTGGTATCATGGCCGGGCTAGTTGTGGAACCGGCAGTACCTTCCACTTTTCTCCATCTTAATCGCAACTCTCATTTTAGGTGGTGCCGGATAATTGACATCATCTTTAGTTGCAAAGTAGATGATTTCAGTGGTATCGGTCAAGGGTGTGAAATTGAAAGAACGACCTTTCTTAGCGTCTTCCTGTTTCTTTCCACCATCGTTTCCCCTTTTCTGAGTGTTTGGTTTCTTCTTGTTCGTAGCAGCACCATTGTTCCCGGCTTTCCCTGATACCACCTTAGCTGGTGCTTGGAGCCTCTCCAAGCGCATGAATTCATCCGCTTTCTTGTAGAATTTGTCAAGTGAGTTTGGTTCTTTCATTTTCAACCATTTTCCAAATTCGCTTGACTTGTCAATTGCCCTCATCAAGTACGTCAAGACCATGCGTGGCTCAGCATTATCCACCTCAGCCAATGCTATGTTAAAGCGATTCAAGAACAACCTGATAGATTCTCCCGAATTTTGCTCTAGACTTGACAGTGACATTATGTCCTTTGCTTTACAAGCATACAATCGAAATTGCTCCTTGAATTTCGTGGTCAAATCGGAGAATTGATCGATGGACCTGACCGGCAGCTTTGTAAACCATAATAGAGCTACACCTTCTAGATAAACCGGGAAGTATCGGCATTTAATTTCATCAGATTCCCTGGCACCAGTCATGTGCCAGTCGTATTTGTACAGAAACTCGTTAGGATCACTCGTCCCCTTGTAAGCCGGAATAGTAGGGGGAACAAATTTCCTTGGGAACTCTGCTTTGAAGATCCTTTCAGTAAATGGAGTTTTGCTTGGAGCAAATCCCCACTCTTTCTCATCTTCATCTCTTCGCATACTTTCCTTCATGATTTGACGAACCATACCCGAAAAATACTCTTCATCATTTAGAGGCTCTGGAGGACACGCATCAGCCACTCTCTCTGAATTCTGCCTTGACAATCGTTCACGGAGGGTCGGCTGCGGCCCTGACCCTCCAGCTTGAAGAGGAGTCCTTTCTACAGGGTCTGCGGCTCTTTGAGAAATGTTTCCTTCAACATCCTGAACTCCCACAGTAGGGTTCCCATCATTATTACTCGGTTGACGGTTTGCCCCAAGCAGATCATTTAACTTACTCAAGATCAGGGCATTTTGAGCATTCTGGGCGTCCAACTGTGCATTCTGAGCATTCAATTGTTGATTCAGCCCCAAAACTACAGCATCCAATTCTGCTTGGGTAACTCCAACAGTTGGAGCTGCTTGACTTGAAGGAGGAGAGGTAGCAGTATTCTCTTGAACATTATCGGATCTTACAGATTTTCGTTTTCTCCCAGGAGCCATTATTTCAAACAAACTTCTGGTTTTAAAAGAAATCCTTTCAACAATCCTTCGCAGAGCAATAGTGGAAGTTTCCTGAGTTGGGTTCTTAGTGAAAGCACCAAAAATGTTAACGTGAAAATCAGACGCTAACACCCCGGTGTAAGCTGAAGTTGAATGAAAGCACCACCCGTGTACACGGGAACTACAAACAAGTAGAGAAATCACAGAAAAAACAGAAAAGACAACAGTTTTTATAGTGGTTCGGCTTAGGGTAAGCCTACGTCCACTTTAAATCTCTTTATTACTGAATTTGATTACAACTTTACAGGAATCTTCAATTACAACACACTTTAGACTAGTAGATCAAACTTTGATGGAGAATAATCTTCCGAAATAATGTTGGATGATGTAGATTTTCTCTTGAAGATTGTAGTAATGTCCTCGGTGTTTGGAGTACTTGAAGTGTTGAATGAGTCGAAAATTCAGCAGAGTATCGGCGCTTGAAGTGATAGGCCAAAAAGTCCTCTTCCTGTTTGAGGTAGGTCGGTATTTATAGAAAAATCTTCCCTTTGGATCGTAAGTCGTGTTCGACTCATGGTAACCCGTGGCCGAGTTAAGTTGGGTCGTGGGCGACTCAGCTGGTAGAGTTCATGCTTGGTGTCAGAGCGCCTTCGGTCTTCTTGATATAGCGCAAGTCCTAACTCGTTCACGAGTTAAGAGGTCATGGCCGACTTATCTGACTAAGCCGTTGGATCCTCAATGGTTCACTTCTTCAGAATTTCAAGTCATGAGTCGCTCACGAGTCAACTCTCTTTGACATAAGCATTGTGACTGCGGGCTACGACTCAGTGATTTTAGGTCGTAGGTGAGTCATGCTGAGTCGTGAGTCGCTTCCTCGAGTCGCTGACTATTCAAGGTAGGTCGTAGGTTGAACGATTCTATGACCCGCGCAACTCCTCAATTTGTTGAGTCGGTAACTCGTTGAGTCGTTCCGCTTCTCTTAAGCCGCCTTGTATTCTAACTCGCCAGCTTGTTGAGTCGCTTCTACCCTTAAGTAGTGAATTATCTTGATTCGAAGACCCATTGAGTCGGTAAGAACCTTAAGTCGTGAAGGCCTTAAGTCGTGATCTATCCCTTCTTTCTTAAACCGTTAAGTCGTAGACTCCTATATGTCGTAAGTCGTTCACTTCCGTAAGCTGTTCACTCCTTTAGGTCGACCAATCCCTGACTCGTTAAGTCGTGTAACTCCTTTGAGTCGCTAACTTGTTAAGTCAGTTACTTATTGAGTCGGACCACTCCTTAAGTCGCTCTGCTTCTTTAAGTCGTGAGTCGTCTCAGGTCTTAACTCATTGATCAAACGGGGTTAACAAGTTGCTTGTTTCAGGTCTGCTTTTGATTCAGTTTTGTTTTTAAAGCCTCCAGATTTACTTGCTTACTTGAATTCATTCAAGCTTTAATTTTGTTAATATTTTGATCAGGTTTTGTTTTCAGTTTGGTTTAGTATTCAGGCTTCAGGTTGAAGCTTTTGTCTTCTCGAAATTTTAACTGAAATTTTTATTGTCTGGTTTTTCCTTGTTTTACACTTGTTGATTGTTTAAGTTAATATCTTACAAATGTCATTTGTTACTTTACATTTTAAAAGAAAATAGATTTAAACTTATGAAACATATTTTGTTGCCACTTGTAATAATTTAAGCCTTAATGTTTTTACACTTGGTCATACAAGTTTTAAAACTATTTACACTTGTAACCCACTTATGTATAAGGTCTACACTTGTAAACAAATGTATTTTTATGTTTTTAACCTTGTTTTATTTTAAATTTACAACTTTGTTTACACATTTAAATCCCTTTATTTATAGTTTACAAATGTTGAAATAATTATTTAATACCTTCTTATGTATTGTTTATACTTATACAAAATAAAAATTTAAACCTTATTTTAAAGTAATTCATGCATTTGCATTTAAACTTTATTTTATTTTTATTTTAAATATTTTTGTATCAATTCATCTCTTATGTTTTTATAATTTAACATATGTTCATATGTTCCAATGTTTTTTATTATTTCCAAATGTATTATTTAAAACATTTATTTTTAGATATCAATTCAAAAATTAATATAAAAAATCAATTTATAAATGAGTAAACAATTATAAATTTTATCCAAACTTTGTTTTCAATACATTTATCTTAAACTTAAGATATTAACTTATTAATAAATACATGTTCTAAAATTCTCATTCAAAATATCTATTTAATATAATTTGGAAAACAGATTATTAATTGAAAAGATAATGTTTCAAACCCAATATAGTTATAAGATCTTTAATTTTGAATTTCAGTTCCAAAGTTTAATTTAAACTAAATTTATAAATATATATAAACAACAAAACATATCTTTAATAAATCTTAAAACTTTCAAATTCTATTTATAATCCAAAAATTTTGTTCATTCTAAAATTTTTCTAATTATTTCATATTCAAATTCACAATTTAATTTTTAAAATTAAATTAAATGTCAAATTATCTTAACTAAAATTTCAGGGATGTTACACTTCACCTTCCTCATTCCCTTTTCTTTTTTTTAAAAACCTCCTTCTTCTCTTTTTTTGCTTCAATTTTATGGTTTTTTTGTTCTTCTTCAAATCTTCTTCTTCTTTTTCAAAGCTTCCTTTTCTTTTTCAATTCTTCGTCTCTTTAAATTTTCTTCTTCTTTTCCAAGCATTCTTCTTTTTCCAAATCCTTTTCTTCATATCCAGATCTATAAAAACTTCTTCGTCTCTTCCAAAACATTCCAAAAAAAAAGATTAAGATAGCAAGGAAATAAATCAATAGGAGGAAGTAGTAGCGGATTCAAATCCGACTAGGCAAGGGAAATCCAAAAGGTGAGTGTTTAAATTCACTCACGAAATACTAAAATTTTGTTGCAAGTTAAACCAGGTCATATAGTGATAAATTTTTGATTGTTGGTTTGGAATATTTATAAATATTTAATTTAAATAGCTAAATTCCAATATGTGATGACTAATAATTATTGTGACATGTTATTGAATTGGTTGATTTGTTGAATTGATTTATTTGAATGTTGAATGGATTGTGCTTGAATGTATATTTGTTCATTTATTTGATATATCCTTGTTATCACCCTATAGTTTATTGTAAGTATTTAAATTTTCGTATTGATTATTTGCGCACTGAATAAGGATGTAAAACCCATGAATTTCAAGTATTTACATCAGAGGAAAAGTAGTATGTTTAGATTTACTATCTAAACCATAAAAAATGATTTTGGGAAGTAAATTGTCGTTACCTTACTTGAAAGTTTTCAAAATTAAATTTTGAAACATTGGGAAGTTTCCAAAAAGGTGAATATTGAAACTTTGGAACATTTTTATAAATCAAATCTCTAAAACTATGAAATTTAACTGGGAATTGTTTTGTAAATTTGAAATTTACTCGAATGGATCTATTGTGAAATCCATTTTATTTTGAATATGGAAATAATAACATTTCCAGAAATTTGAACCTTCAAAAAATGTAGTTATCTGCATTCCTTATTTCATATACTTTTGATTTAATTTGAATAAGAATTTCAGTTCTGACTCGAGTGTATTATCTTCCTTTATGGTCGGGTCAGCCTGAGTTTTTCAGCATTGAAGACTATTTCTGGTGGACGAAGACGAAGATTCAGTATATTATTTCTATTTATTATTCCATTACATTCTGTGTTCCGCTGCATTATTAATTATTTATGATATATGTATAACTTTGATTTGAATTTGTAAAAGTGTAATCAAATTTTATTTGTAAAACAGCTTCATGAACTGTTTATTTGATTATTATATTTTGTCGTTATGCTGCGAGATTCTATATTTTGCTTTTTTTTCTTATTTACCGCATTAACAATCCTCCCTTTTGAATGGTTTGATTCTGACAAGTGTGGTTTATTGTCGATTTAAATCGTCCAAAAAGGTGGATCGTTACTGTTGGTATCAGAGTTTAGGTTTAGACATACCTTAGCCTGTTTGGTGTTAACTCATTAGAGATAGGGTAGTAATACCCTAGAATGAGTTGTTTGAGTGTATATACGAGAGCGCGTATTTGTTAGTGTTATAAACATTTTTTATATAAATTTTGAAATGAAATTATTTTTCCTAATATTATATGATATATATAAAGGAATAAATTTTTAAGACTAGTATAGTTATTTGTAATGTGTTTGATTTATGAAATGGTAATATTTAATTATTATCATTTTGTTGACTTATTGTATTTAATCAAATTACAAACATTGGTTAATTATTGTTGATTGAATTAATGGACTAAACATGAGTTTAATAATGGTGTATTAAAAAGAATAAAATGAATAATTAGGATATTTTTTTATGAAATTGAAATGTTATGTGAATTTTGTTGTTTGTTGACATGTAGTTTCACCTATTGGAAAAAATGGAATATTTGGATATTTTGGATAATCGACACCCTTTTGTATTAATATAGAGTGAAACTTGATAATTAGGTTGAATTATATAGTTGAATTGATAACCTTAATTTGAAAGCAAGTAAAATAAGGTTTAATTTGTTATATCTATGTTTAGTAAATGAATGGAATTGGGGTATACATTCTTGGCATTAAATGTAATAATATACAAGTGTGTACTTTAAGCCTTTGGGTCTTTAAATTGAAATTGTGATTAAGGAAATGTTGTAAATACGATTAAATTGGAAAAACATGTTTATAAACTTAATTAACATTTACGAAACATGTCATAAATAAATTTAAAGGTAAGGGTGAAACTAAATGGAATAAGCAATATGAGTTAAAAGTGAAATGATTTCAAATAAAGCCATGACTTGTAAATTGTTATGAAATAAATAGATGTTGCAATAAATGGTTATAAATAAAGTTGTGATAACTTTAAACTCGAACAATATCTTATAAAATGGAATTAAGTTTTATAAATTGGTCGTAAAGAAATTCCTTATGAAATGATTTGCAAATAAATTAGTTTTAAATGAGAAATATTACATGTGAAATGAATGTAATTTAAATTAAAGAGAAATATAAGCAATATTATGAGAATGGATATGTTAATGTTTATTTTAAATGGAGAAATTATGTGAAACAAATACTAAAGTATGAAGTGATATTTGTGTTGATCGATGAGATTAAAAATGAATTTAATTGAAATGAAATTGTGATGAACCAAATTGGAATAATTACATAAGTTGTATGTGTATTAGTTTATTCGCAAAATTAATTTAATCCGGATTTGAGTACACAAGTTCTATGTGAATTACATCACTTCGTGTTGAGATTTTTCATTCGATTCTTGATGGCGAATATTTGACATGGATTTTTGGTTTGATTATAGAATTCTCTATCATAGTATATGGCTATGCAAGGAGAATGATGGTTTCTAGTCAAGAAACCATATCGAAGTCCGCATTAGCGAAGTTGAATGGACAATACTAGTTCGAAAGCTAACTTGTGTGATCGAGCGGGCGATCGAATGTGAATTTGCGAAATGATGACATACGTACATCTTATGTTCTAATATTATTGATATGCTTTGGCGCGGAAATTGAAAGTTGTAGGGTTGGATATCTTCATAATTTAAATTGTAATTTTCTTCTATGCAAAACTACTATTGATTTAAAACCATTTTTACAAAACTATTTCTTTTATTTTTCTTATACAAACTATCTTATTCTATTTTATTTTGATAACTATGATTTTTTATATATATAAAAGTGAAATTTTTTTCGATAAGTATTATATACCTATATATATAAAGCAAATAAGAAATGTTATTCTATATAAAAAGGTTTTGAAAGGAATTGAAATTTTGAAAAATTATAAGAATTTGATTTATATAAAAATGATTTATAACTGTAGAGTTAAATTTGAAATTTGAGAATTGAATTCCGGTATTTTGAAATTGGTTTTAAGATTTTGGAAAATATATAAAATAATACGATTTAAAAGTATTTTTCCGAATAAGAAATGTTTCAAATGAGTTCAAATGAATTCCAATAATTTTGAAGAAATTTCAAAGAAGTTTTCAAGAAAATAGAATTCCAGAACTCACTTATGTCGCTGGAAAATAATTTCGGTGATGAGTGCACGCATCATCGACATTGATTTTCGAGTTTCAGAGTGGGGGAGAGACCTCTTTAGTACCTTCGCTATGCAAGTGATTTTGTAAAACCGTTTTTGATTTCAAATTCCGAAGTATAATTTGATATTTTAGAAAGATATAAGTATATATTTGAAATAATTTAAAATGAGACCGATGTCCAGTCCTCGAGTTTTGGATTTAATAATTGATTTATTGATTTATTGTTGATTTTCAACTCTTGAATTGAAAATTTGATTTCCCTAACTATTTTGAATGTTCGAACACTTCCAAATCGAGATTAAATTTTCAAAGCTAGGAAATTTCGAAGAGTATAAAATGTTTGATAAAGAATATAAATTTAGTTTTGAAATGTTTTGAAAAAAACATAGTTGAATAATGGTTTTCAAAAAGGTAAATTGGATATTTCACATAGAAATAGATAGTTTAAAAGTTTTAGAAAAAGGGATAATTATAAATTTGGAAACCATTTTGAGTATAATTGATTTTGGGAAAATATTTGGTTTTGAAATTAAATTGGAATTAAAAACCAGTACTTATATGGTGATTTCGAAAATGAATTTGTTTGACTTGAATTATTTTAATTTGGAAAATGGGATAATTTTCCAAACCTATTATTCTGGGAACTTTGTAATTTAGATATTTAATTTGGTAGAAAATTTGGTGAAATCAAATATGATTTTGAAACTGAATTGATATTGAAATGATTTGAAATTTGAGAACCTTATATTATTAAGCACTTGATTTGGGAGTGGTCGAACTTATACAAAATGGATTGTATAAGTATGAAGTTGATTTTAAATCTATTGATTTGAAAGGTACTCAATTTGGAAAGAGATTTTATATAATCGAAGTCTATATAAGAATGATTTGATATATTCGAGATTATTAATATGGAAAGTATTCAATTTGAAAATGGAATCCTATATATAATGGACTTTATATAAGTATGATATTTGAAAGTGATTTGAAAAGGTACTATATGATATATATTTTCGAAGTAGAGATATGGAATGTTCCTTCTGCTTGATATCCGCTTTGTGGCCACATCGTGGATTCATTCTATCGATATTATTATCTCTGATTTTTGGTTTTTCGGATGTAATAGTCGAGTGTTCCCACCGTGGCGTAACCCATGGTTTTTTTTCCTCTCGCGACTGCATACCGCAATTGCCTGGCTGAGTCCGGCCTAGGGTTACAGATTGTTTCCTGGGGGATCCAGGCGTAACCATTGTGTATCTTGCAATCTGTGTAGGTTGCGAATAGTAGCGAAACTGCCTGGCTGAGACAGACTAGGGGTACGGATTGTTTCCTGGGGGACCCAGGCGTAACCATTATGTATCCTGCACTCTACTAGTCATCATGGCGTAACTCGCAGGGCGGAGAAAGCTTACGGATACAGATTGTTTCCTGGGGGATCCAGGCGTAACCATTGTGTATCTGCGAACCATGGTCGGACAAATGTTTTGGTTTGGTTGTTTTGTTTGGATTGTACTTTCCATATCTGTTTTAAGGGTTTTTAAAGTATTTTCACTGGGTGTTGAAACAAGTCTACTAAGTACTTGAAGAATTCTAGCTTTGCGCCTGATCAACGCATGGCCAGAGTCTGCAAGAACAAGGATAAACATGTTGAAACATCGAGTTATAAAAGTATTTTCGAAAGGAAAATTTATTTCGATATAATAGTATTTTATTATAAAAGTATTATTATAAAGGTATTTATTATAAAAGTATTTTTCCCAACAAAGAAATTTTGAATTAATATTTGAAATTTAAAATTTTATGGTTTGATTTAACGATTCATGCCCGATACTATTCTTTTGAATCTGCCTTATCTGCCTAACTTTAGTTGTTCACCTATATTCTATTTCTGGAATCTACCTTCCTTTCCTTTTTGAATATATCTTTAAAATATTTTCTTTTTTGTATACTACATGGTTTAATAGAAAATTTTAAATATTTTGGAAGTTATTAATTAAATAAAAATATTTAAAGCAAATGATTATTGATTTATTAATATTGTTTGCAAAGTGTCTTGAGGTAAATTAATAAATTTATGAATTATGGATTTAATGCTTTCAAATAACTTCCTTGTAAATATAACTGATGATGTGAATAACTGTTTCCAAATAGTTTTCATATGTTTATAAAGGTGTCATTTAAACATATAAATGTTACTTATAAAGGAAGCAGGAAATTTTACAAATTGGTTATGAAAATTTTTAAAGTACTAAAGATAATTGAATTGAAAATGAAGCTTTCAATTGAATATTGCAAGTAAAATTTATATAAGTTTCTTTGAATGTAAAATTTAAAGATATTATATAAATGGGAAAAAAAATTGATTTGCAAAGTTTATTTAAAGCAATATACTTGACAAATAAATTTGAATCCCTATGTTAGAAGTATAGCTTGAAATATTTACTTGATTTCAAAGTACTAATAGTAAAGTTTATATGTTTATTTACTATTTAAATTTTGTATTAGAATATTCATTTTGAAACAAGTGTTTAAATTAATTATGAAGGTATGATATTTTATGCTTTGATTTAGAAATTTAATGTAAGATTTGAGTATACTATTAGTTTCAGTTTAATAATATTGAGTTTATACTTATTTTAAAAATAATGAGTCTAATAAATTTTTTGGACTTAAGGAACCCTATTTTAAAGCTTATTATAATGTTTGATGTAAATTTCTAACATTGTTTTAGACTTTTGAAAAATCTTTGCATAATGCTTTGAGGATGTTTTAAATATATCTTATATTTTTACTAAGTGAATGAGGTTAAATGTTTTAACTAAATTTTTGGATATGTTGAAATATTTCTTTTCTCTTCAAGGGCAAATACAAAAAAAAATTAAATTTTTATTCAATAACCGAATGGAGTTATTTTCAAATTTATATTAAATTTAAATATGTAAGTTAAATTGTTTATAAATTGATCATTTTGAATAAAATATTTCAAACTCCTCGATTCCTTCTTGTTCCTTTTCGAGGACGAAAAAGTTTTGAGTGGGGGAGAATGTAACAACCCATATTTTGATAATTAAAAATATTAAATTTAATAAGGTTTTGGGCTTTAATATTGTCAGAAATTAAAATTTATGATTTATTAAATTGAATCTTATTACATTTGAAATTTTGACTTTAAGATAAATCTTAAAACAAATAATTTAATGAGATAAAACATATAATTAGCTAACATTGATTGAATGTAATTGACTACTATACAATGTTAACATAATTTCAATCAATTTAAATAATAAAGGTTAATAAGGAATAGAATAAATGATGTATAAATAGATGTAATCTTATGTTATTAATTGCAATTGGTTTTAATATGGACTATGAAATCAATTATTTTGTACGTAAATTTATTAACCTTTGTTTGTAAAGAATAAGTTAATTTGTAACAACCCGCATATTTATCGATTTTATATTTAAATATTTTATTTAAATATTTTATCGTTAGTCAGATTTTAGTCCGAAAAGCTACATTTTGCATACGGTCGATTTAGGACTCGGGACCACTTCCATTGAGTTTAAAATGCCGTTTGCGACCTTTTTGAGTATAAGCTTCGATATGTTTGGAGAAAGTTGATTTTTGCTACTTTTCACTTTGGGTTTGGTTTGGGCTCAGCCCTATGTTAACTTATGCTCAAATCTGAGCCACTCTTCCCCACTCACCCTCATTCTCTTCTCATTTCAGTCTTCTTAGCATTAATGGTGGGAGAGATTGGAAATTAAAACTCCAAAACCCTAGTTTCTCTTGCAAATCAAATTCATAGCTCCAAACTCAAGAAGAACCCATTGATTCAAGCTTAATTGGGTTGTGTTGAAGAGAGTTTGATTCTCCATTTGCTTTCAAGCTTCTTCTTGTTTGATTTTGAGAAAAGGTGAGATTTTTATCTCACATCTATGACTATAATTATCTTTAGTTGTTAGGTTTGAATTCCTAACACTTCTTCATGAGAATTTGCTCTTGGTTTGGATTGGTTTTGTGAATATTCCAATTTTTGGGTTTTTAAGTCAAATTTGTGTGAAAATCCTTTTATGGATGTTTGATCATGCTTTTAGTGTTGCACCGAGGAGCATATAGGTCCTGGTTGCCGATTGGCATAAACCCTTAGAGCCAATGTTCGTCCGGTTGCATTTTGGAAGAATTTGCTCTTCATTTGAATAGGATGAAAAACAGTCCAGGCATGATTCAGTCGACTGAAAACTCTGTTCAGTCGACTGAACCTGGAACCCGAGAGTTTCCAGGCATGATTCAGTCAAACTGAAAACTCTGTTCAGTCGACTGAAACTGGAAACAGAAAGTTTCCTGAACCTGTAAAATTTCCAGGCACAGGGTTAGTCGACTGAAAACTCTGTTCAGTCGACCGAACCTGCTGTTTGAGTCCAATTTGCCTTTTTGGATTGAATTTCCAATTTAAATCGATTCGTGATGATCCTATTTATTGTCATCATTTGTTATCATCTTTGATGACTTATTTTCTTTGGGAGTTTTAGATATATCCACTTCGATGGATCCTTTATCGATTTCGTTGGATTTTTATTCACATCTTCGAATGTGATCTTTGTGATTGATTGTTTCTACAATCCCCCTTGTGCTTTGTCATTTAAAAATATAAAGGTTTTCTATACTAGTAGTAAATATCAAAACTCTTTCCTCAAACGATTTCAATACTATTTTAATACCAAATTCGTTTATAAAACCGTTTTCCAATCTATTAGTATATATAAACCTTTACCTCACTCGTATGAGAAATCTAATTAAACGACTTAGTAAAACAAGTGGTACGAAACGCTTGCGTTCACTTTGTTGGTTAATTCTTGGACTTGTTCGATTGAAACTCTTGTGACAATTTTCTAGTGGAGATATACAATTTGTTCGTAAATATTTAAGTTAAGCTAGTGGTTATGGGACATGATGCTAAGCTCATATATTTACTGGCTTACTGTAATCGACACTGCTCGTTGATCATGACGATCATCTTTGTGATTTAGACTAGCAATGTGCGATGTCTCTTTGTCTGCGTGGGAGACTAAACCCCGTTTTGTGGAGTTTCGACTCAATTTGGTAGGGTAGCAACCCATGGTCTTCGGACCGTTTGTGGAGCTTCGGCTCAATTTGTGATGGTTAGCGACCATGGAATTAGCGTTCCGTTTGTGATACACGTGTTGGTGAGCTTTATGCTCCCGTTTGTGATAGGCCTCCCCCCTTTGTGATTTCTGGATTTCTTGAGATGATTTTTAGAATTTGTGTTTCACCAATTTTCATGATTTCCATTGATAAGTTTTATCAATATTTGTGCATTGGTGAATTTGTGTGTCATTGACTTTTGTGATTGACATTGATATTTGTCAATATTTGTGCATTGGTGAATTTGTGTGTCATTGACTTTTGTGATTGACGTTGATATTATCGTCAATATTTGTGGTTTGGTGAACGTAATAAGGAGTATGACATTTCATTGATTCCTGTGTAGACTTGGTGATATTGATTAATCTCTTGTTGATCTTCAATTACTTATATATATCACAGCTTGGCATTGTGATTATTATGTGTTTAGTCATATCTCTTATTCTATATCGTTTCATCTGATATCTATAGTTAGACTGATCCGTTTATTATTTTCTTATTAAATAATACTCGGGTCAGACCGAGATGTTACAGGTGCTTCTGCTTGACTTCTCTCTTGGGATTGATTTCTCTGACTTTTGGTTAACTACTTAGATTAGTAGTTTTTGTTGTATACATTTGAGATATAGACTCCATAATGTATACTTATTCTTTTGTGTAGTTCATGTAACTATTCTTTTGTGATATTGTGGATCTTTTTAGACCACTACTCTGATGTACACTTCCTAGTGTAATATTCATATCTATTTCCGCCTTTGTGATATGAATTGTCTGTGACTGATTTGTGTTATGTTTATTTCTATATTTGTTTCCGAAGACCTTTATAGCCTCTGTGTAGTAGCTTTGAGTTTGTGTCGATATGTCGGATTTCCTCTTGATATGAAAAGTTATATTTTTATCTGGTATATCGGTACTCGCACAAAGCAATTATACAGATGGTCGCTCCTCAACAGCCTTATTCTCCGTGCTAGTTGACAGCATTCACCGTAATGTTCTTGGCTAGCGTGGGTATAGAGGTGGGGCGTCACAGCTTGGTATCGGAGCCAAACTTCGGAACAATATGGAATATTATAACAAGGATCATTGTCCTAAGTCCATCTTAGGAGTCGTGCTTTAGGATTTAATTCGAGTCTTCGTACCGATTCATCCTATTTTCCTTATGATTCCTTGTTTATCTATCAAGATTGCTTGATATTCAATTTGGTGAATAACCTTTTTCTTCTTCTTCTTTCTTTCTAAAGGAAGAGAAATGTCTAGACCAGGCCGCCCCAGAGCCGTGCCATCTAGCACTCCACCCCAGGATGGAGTTTTTATGACTGCTCAACAGCTTCTTGATTTGGTAACTAATGCTCAAGTAGCTGGAGCTAACCCGGAACCTACTCACCCAAAGTCGGGATTTGCACGCTTGTGCAGCAATTACACCAATTTGGGTGGGGAGCCATTCAAAGGTTTCGAAACTGTTATTGAAGTCCAAGCTTGGCTTAGAACATGCGATCGCGTCTTTTCACGCATGAACCTTATTGACCTTCACCAAGTTCAGGTGGCCTCTAGTATGCTCCGAGAAAGAACATTGGACTGGTACGAGCTTCTTATTTCTGAGATTAATGAAGCGGATCTCACCTGGGAGCAATTCCGGAAACGCTTCGAATTAAAATTCGTGCCAGAAGCTGAGAAAGTGACATTGGCTCGACGATTTATAGACCTTGTTCAAGGTGAGTCCTCCGTGACTGATTACGTCGCCTCATTCGAGTCGCTTTCCAAATATGGGGTTGAATATATCAACACCCCTTTAAAGAAGAACCAGGGATTCGTCTATGGCTTAAACAAAAATTTCAAGAAGCCATTACTTCTAAAGTTAGAAGTTTCTTTCGACCAACTCGTTGATATTGCTCTTCGTCTTGAAGAGGCGGATAAGGAGAATGATGTTGAAGTGGTGGGTTCCAAACCAAACTTCAACAATAACAAGAAGAGGCCAAACAAATTTAAAGGTCCTTATCCCAATAAAAAGGGGAAACAAGTAACCTCGGTGGAAAAGACTTCTTCCTTTGGCCGTGGGGAATGCTATAATTGTGGTTCGAAGGACCATTATGCGAACAAGTGCCCAAAGTCTCTCTCTTGTCGCTACTGCAAAGTTCCCGGACATGTTATATCTTCATGCCCCAAGCTTTAGGGCAGGAAGGAGGGAAAGTTAAATGTTGCTTAAGCCCCTGGCAACGCATCTCGTGGCCAAGGTATTTCTCATTCTATTCTAGATGGAATTATTTTATTTCGTGATCGTCCTATTCGAGTTCTTTTTGATACGGGTGCGTCCCATTCTTTTATATCAAAAGAACTTGTTGATACCTTTTCTTTGGATGTTTTGTGTTTAATGACTTCTTTGAGAATTGCGAATCCGGTTGGTGGATCCGCAACAATCAGTTTATTGTGTAAAGACGTCGAAATTATTTTGTGTGATTTTCCTTTCCTAGCCGATTTGCATGTCATGGGTATTTAGGCTTTGGAATGATTTTGGGAATGGATTGGCTTAACCGTTATGAAGCTCATATCCTATGTCCTGAGCGGACTATTCATCTTCGACATCCTCAATCTGTTAAGCAGATTTCTATTAATCTTAAAGATTCAGATTCCAGCTTGGTTGCATCTTTATATTCTTTAAATCCTCGTGATGACGATGATGACGATGAGGGTGATATTATTTCTCTTATTCACGTCGTTTGTGAATTTTCCGTTATATTCGAGCCCGTTTTAGGATTACCACCTAAGCGAGCAATTGAGTTCAGAATTAATCTTATTCCTAGAGCTTAACCTATCACTCGTCCTCCGTATCGTATGTCCAATAAAGAAAACGAGGAGATGCGTAAGCAATTATCCGAATTAGACACGAAGCAATTTATTCGCTCTAGTTCTTCGCCTTGGGGAGCTTCAGCTATTTTTGTGAAGAAATCCGATGGAACACTTAGGCTTTGCGTTGACTACCGCAAGCTTAATGATCTTACTATCAAAAATAAATATCCTTTACCTCGGATTGATGATCTATTCGATCAACTTAGTGGTGCTAGAGTCTTTTCACAATTAGACTTAGCTACTGGATTTCATCAGCTTCGTATTGCAGAGGATAGTATTCCATTGACCTCGTTCCGTACTCGTTATGGATCTTATGAATGGCTTGTGATGCCATTTGGGTTAACAAATGCCCCAGCTTATTTCGTTGACTTAATGAATCGAGTTTTTAAAGACTTTCTCGATCGATTTGTTCTCATCTTTATTGATGATATTCTTGTGTATTAAAAAACCGAAGAGGAGCATGAAAAACATCTTCGGATTGTGTTGGAAACTCTTAGGAGTAATCAATTAAAGGCAAAATTTTCTAAATGCCACTTTTGGCAATCTCGTGTGAAATTTCTCGGTTATATTATTTCCGAATCCGGAATTTCCGTGGATCCTTCAAAGATTGAAGTGATTCAAGTTTGGAAGAGACCGGAGAGTGTGACAGAGATTCGTAGTTTTCTTGGATTGGCGGGCTATTACCATCGCTTTATCAAAGACTTTTCCAAGATTGTCGTGCCTCTCACTGGCTTGACGAAGAAAGGTGTTAAATACATTTGGTCGAACAAATGTGAAGCTTCTTTTCAGAAATTAAAAGAACTACTTTCTGATGCTCCTATTCTCGTTATTCCCGAGGGGAATCAAGATTTCGTTGTCTATACTGATGCTAGTCGCGTTGGTTTGGGTGTCGTTCTCATGCAAAGAGAATGTGTTATTGCTTATGCTTCTAGGAAATTGAAGCCTGCCGAGACTAGATATGCCACTCATGATTTAGAACTCGCGGCTATTGTTTTTGCTCTTCGGATTTGGCGTCATTATCTCTTGGGAGAGAAATTTGTTCTTTACACGGATCATAAGTCTTTGAAATATTTATTCTCCCAAAAGGAACTTAATTTGCGTCAACAGCGTTGGCTCGAGTTCCTTGCTCCTTATGATCTTGATATTCTTTATACCCCCGGTAAGGGTAATCGTGTCGCCGATGCTCTTAGCCGTAAACAACAAGCTGTTGTTTCTATGATGATATCCGAATGGAACGATCTCGAGATCTTATCCACTTGTGAGATTCGAGACCGCGTATCCGATTTATGTTCATCTCTTGTTTTATGTAGCCTTGAGGCTCATCCTTCTCTTTTAGACCGCATTCTTGTAGCTCAAAGGTTAGATCACGAATTGGCTCTTCTTGGCCAAAATATTAAGGATAAGATTGATATTGATGGTTTGAAGGACTTTGATATCGATTCTCGTGGCGGCGTTCGGAGATTTGGTAGACTTATCGTACCAAATATTAGTGATCTTCGTAAAGACATTTTAGAAGATTCTCATCATTCTAAATTTACCATTTATCCCGGTAGTAGTAAAATGTACGCGGATATGAAGCGACTTTATTATTGGGAGGGAATGAAACTTGACATCGCTAACTTCGTTAAGCGTTGCATGACTTGCCAACTCGTTAAGGCCGAACATCAAAGGCCCGGTGGGTTATTGCAACCTTTAGAAATTCCTATTTGGAAGTGGGATCAAATTTCCATGGATTTTATTGACGGCCTTCCCCTTTCTCGTTCGGGTCATGATAGCTTATGGGTGATCGTTGATAGACTTACTAAATCCGCCCATTTTATTCCCGTTCGATCTAATCGAACCGTTCCTCTTTTGGGGTTGTCCTTGAAACCCCAAAAGGGCGATCGCTATGTTATGCGCTGAGACTAGAATTCCCTTCGACAAACAATGAAGCGGAATATGAAGCCCTGATTGCTGGTTTGAGGATCGCTAAAGAACTAAACATTAAGGCATTGCAGATCTTCAGTGATTCTCAACTTATTGTCTGCCGAGTCAAGAAGGAATTTCAAGCTAAAGGAGGGAATCTACCCGCCAATTTATCGAAAGCCTGGGAGCTTCTTCAAAATTTTGACCGTTATTCAGTAAACCATATACCCGAGAAGAGAACATGAAGGCGGATTCTCTCGCAAAGTATTCAAGTACTGGTGAAGCTCAACTATTGGGATTAGTTCCCGTCGAAGTCTTATCAGCTCCAAGTACAGATGAAATGGATGTTGATTGGATTATGAATGTATCCCAAGAGCAAGAATCATGGATGACTCCGATACTTGAATATTTACTCAATGGTTCTTTGCCAGAAAGTTCAAAAGAACAACAGAAGCTGATGAGGAAAGCCTCCAGATATATAGTTCAAGATGGTCGTTTGTACAGACGAGGATTTTCAATGCCATTATTCCGATGCGTAACAAAGGAAGAAGCTAAGACAATTCTGACTGAAGTACACGGAGGGGAATGTGGGGATCATACAGGTGGTCAAACTTTAGCAAAGAAAATCCTCCGTTATGGATACTTTTGGCCAGAAATTTATCAGGATGCTGCTGACTATTCCCGAAAGTGCGATAAATGCCAAAGATTTGCTAAAATTCTTAGAGCCCCTTCCACTAAGCTAACACAAATGGTCAGTCCATGGCCGTTTTCCATCTGGGGAATAGATCTCAATGGGCCTTTGCCGACTGCCAAATCGGGAATTAAATATGCTATCGTTGTTGTTGATTATTTCACTAAATGGGCTGAAGCCGAACCATTGGCTACTATTACTTCTAAGAAAATGATAAGCTTTGTGACTAAAAATATCATTTGCAGGTATGGTGTGCCTCAGAAGATAATCACAAACAATGGTACTCAGTTTGAAAGTGAGGAGTTCCAAGATTTCTGCAAACGATTCAGGATCCGAAAAAGCTTCTCAGCAGTGGCTCATCCGCAGGCAAACGGGCAAGTGAAAGCAGTAAACAAAATCATCAAATCAACCATCAAAAATCAGCTGGAAAAAGCAAAAGGTGGTTGGGTCGACAAGTTACCGCTTGCACTATGGGGATACAGAACCACCCACAAAACTGCGACTGGGCATACTCCATTTTCGTTGGCATACGGATCAGAAGCGATGATTCCAGTGGAAACTGAAGTCCCCTCACACAAAAGGATCCATTTCGATCAAGATGAAAATGAAAAATTGCAATTGGAAGCACTTGACCTCCTCGATGAAAGAAGAGAAGAGGCTAGGCTTAGAATTGCAGCTCACCAACAAAGAATAGCCAGGCACTTCAATTCCAAAGTTCGTCAGCGCAGCTTTAAAGTTGGGGACTTAGTCCTGAAGAGAATTATGACAACCATAGGTGTGTTTGGGCCAACCTGGGAAGGGCCATATGTTATAGGCGCGAAACTTCTCGATGGCACATTCAAACTCACAACTATCGAAGGAGAACCAATCCCGAGAGCTTGGTACAACAATCATTTGCGTCCATATTTTACTTGAAAGCTTTGCTGAAATGTTGTAAAAGAATGAAAAATATGTGATTCTTGTATTGAAAGCAATTGTAAAGCAAGTGAATAATGAAAAGCTATAAAGTGGATGTAGGCCCAGTTTTTGGCCGAACCACTATAAATCTTGTGTTCTCTACTATTATAAAATGCTTTGTTTTATTTCGACATATAAAATACGTTAACTGTGTTACTAAAATGTCGATTTAATAATGCAGGCCATAAAAACAAAGCTTACCCGTCACAAGACCAAGCGATCTCCGACATCAACAAGCAAGCAAATGCTAAACCATTCAAAATTTCCATACTCAAATCCTACAAAAGAAGTGCTTCGAACAAAAGTAAGCGATGTGGATGGAAGTGGACCATTTCTAACTTACTGCAAATGTTCGAACAAACAAACAACCAGTTAAATAGCCTGTGTCTACCACCACCAACTCGTTTAACTATGAAGTATATTTCTTTGTATAAGGAAAATTATTGGCAACTAAAAAGGGATGACACTTGCAAAAGATAACGGGGATCGCCGACATGAATAAATGGCAAAGAGACATGGGCGAGCAAGCATCAAACAGCAAAAAACCTCTTCGGAGGCACAAGCCCTCTTCAGAGGCACAACTCTTCAGAGGATAAAGACCTCGAGCAGGCTTTACCAGAAAAAGAGAGATCTTTCTCGATACAAAGTTGCGGACTGATCGGTTGATACACTCCCGTGAATCCGTCCAACCGAGAGAAAGAAACTCCAAACTTCCAGGCGAAAGCCCTACTCGGAGGCACACGTTTCACCGAGATTGAAATAAAACTTCCAAGTGCTGAAATGTGGAAAGCCCTCTTCGGAGGCCCATTTCACCACAGTTGAAATGCTAAAAGTCCTCGAGCGGGTCAAACCAGAAAAAGAGAGATCTTTCTCGATACAAAGTTGCGGACTGATCGGTCGATACACTCCCGTGAACCGTCCAACCGAGAGAAAGAAACTCCAATCTTCCAGGAAAAAACCCTACTCAGAGGAACACATTTCACCGTGATCGGTGATACACTCCCGTGAGTCGAAATGTGAAAAGCCCTCTTCGGAGGCCCGCTTCCTAGCGAACGGGGAAAAATAAAAGCCTCTCCCATGGGGCAGAAACAAAAGACCCCTTCCCAGGGGCACAATCAAACAAAAGACCCCTTCCAAGGGGCACAATCAAACAAAAAACCTTTTCCCAGAGGCGCAATCAAACAAAAAGACCTCTCAGAGGCACACGTTTCACCGAGATTGAAATAAAACTTCCAAGTGTTGAAACGTGGAAAGCCCTCGTCGGAGGCACAACTCTTCGGAGGCACATGTTTCACCGAGATTGAAATAAAACTTCCAAGTGTTGAAACGTGAAAAAAGCCCTCCTCAGAGGTACAACTTTTCAAAGAAGCATTTCGTCAGAAATGCAAAGCAAAGATCAAAAAGCCCTCCACTGAGGCGCAATAAAAAAAAAAGAGAAGCCCTCTTCAAAGGCACACTTTAGCTTTCAAAGGAAGACTGGTTCTTCTATTCTTGAAAATACTCTTCCTCAAAAAGAAGTTAAAGTGCCCTTTAGAGGCCCGCTTTACCACATAGGGGAATTCACTTGGTAAAATGTGTGTATGCACAAGTGGAAAAAGTGATATCTTCGAAGGATGAAGCGTAGAAACTAATATGGAGTAAGCTGTACTCTATTTTGAGCAAATAGTATTCCTCCAAGTATGGAATAGTTATTCTCTAGAAAATAAGAGTACAAATCCCCTCAAAGTGTAAAATATTGCAATAAATTTGTAGTATAGGGGCAACATGGTATAAGCACATTGGTAAAATTACGCTCGAACAACATACCACAGGCTCACTGCAATATCATATAAAGAAACTTGTACAAAAATGAACAATAAATGCATTCCCAAATACAGACAGAAGTTTGTACAAACAAAAAGAATCATTTTATTCAATACTGTCAAAATTTTGTACAGGTACAAGTTTCGAAATAAAAAGAAAAAAGAAAAGTGGAGGCCGGTACCCGCACAATCTCCGGTCAGTACATGCAAAGAGCAAAAAGCGATATAAAAAGCACAGAACCAAAGCCATCATTTCTTCTTCCTTCCACCTTTTGAGCCTGCGCCCGGCCGGATGGTCAACTTCTTAGGCCGGCTTGTAAGAGTAGGGGACGAAGGAGAAAGAGGCACAATTGGACTTTCTTCTGTTTTTTCCTCGCCGGCTGAAGATTCCTTCTTCTTCTTAGAGACTCACTGCTTCCCTCTCTTCTTGGAAGAATACCCACTCCCTGGAGAGAAAAGTTTAGTTAACGGTTCATCATCGGAACCAGTTGGTTCTGGAGTCTTCTCACTCCCCTCAGTTTCTTCTAATTTCGGGTCTTGAGAAGCAATAGGATCATCTAAGCCATGAAGAGCTTCTATTTGCTCCTCTTGCGACCCGGGTTGAGAGGTGGATGGAGGAGTGACCTGGAGAAGCGGAGGAGGAATAATTGGAGGAGGGGGAGTCTGAACGATGCTCGACACTTTCTCTACAGAAGAAAAGAAGTTAAAGTCAGTAAAGAGAGGAGATAAAGGCTCATTGAGGTTCAGGAAATAGTCAAGAAGCTCATCGAACTCATAAGAAGTAAATGAGCAGTCTACTTGAGCAAGATCGACAGTAGAGTTACCTGGAGAAGTCGGCTTCCTGATATCAACCGCATAAGCCTGTGCTTCAGCACTCTCTTCGCCTTCATCTCCACCCTGTGTGCTTGTGATCTCAGTGGTAACTTTAGCAGGGGATGGAGAATGAGAACTGGAGCCGACAATGTCAATTTCAGCCGAAGGTGAAGGCTGAACTGGAACAGCTGAAGCAGTTTTTCCTAAACGTTCCCCTTCTGCCATTTCGGCTCTTAATTTTGCAAGTTGTTCTTTTCCCTTGGCGAGAGCGGCACGAGCGTCGTCTTCCAAGTAATGCTCCTCAAGAGCTGATTCGGCATAGCCAGCACCTTTACCGCCAAGCATGTCAAGTGCGGCCTTCCACACTTCAGCCAGTGTAACTTCATATTTGGGGCCTAGAAAGGCGAGACTACTGCGCCCCAAGACGCTGTGCAGGTAGAAGTCAAATAATGTTGAGCTGATGCTGGTCTTCGTTGCCTCATGAGATTCTTCTGCCGCAATTTTGCCGGCAACGGCCTCATCACGCTCTCTTTCAGCTTTGGTGAGTTGAAGCTTAAGCATTTCGATTTCCGCCTCTTGAGAGTCGGTTTTCTTCCGAAGCTCTGCAATATCAGCAATATAGCCCTCATTTATTCTTTTTGCACTTCGAGCCTGTCTTCGGCGTCTTTTTGGCCGGCATGAGCATCTCTCACTTGTTTCTGAAGCACTTCTTCTTTTTGAGTATAGGAAGTAAAAGAAGTGGCGAGCTCCTCTTTAAGCTTCTCGACCTTCGCTTCAAGCTCTTCATTATAAATAGTGATGCTCTTCATCTCGGTATCATGCTGCTCAAGAACCTTCTGCCATTCAGCTTTGTCATTCTCCATAGTAAGCATGGCGTCGAGATTCGCACGGTTTACCCTTTGAAGTTCGTCAACAAGCTTTTGCCAGCTCGACATTCTTTCAATATCAAGTCTGACGGCATCGAGATTTTGCAGCATCGCAGGCTTGTCAATTAAAACTAAATCGAGATCGAAGCTAACCCCCTTCAAGCACCATTGTGGAAACCGTCTTTGGAGAGTAGCTGGACCTGGCCCAACTTGATATGAAGGCCTATTGATAATTGTCTGAATATCAGTACGGGAAGGGGCAGGAGATTGAGAAGGAATTGTAGCAGTGGCCGTTTCAGGAGTTGTAGATGCATGCTTCTCACCGTACCGGGCACGCTTGCTTGGGTCCTCAACTATATGGCTTTTTCCCTATCATCATGCGACTTTCTTTTGTGAGAGTCGCCACCTCTCTGGGAAGAATCGTGGTGCTCCTCCCTTTCTTTTCTCTCATAACGCTCTTCTTGAGCCCTCCTCTCCTGAGCCTTTCGAGCGGCTCTCTCTTTGTTGGTTTCTCTATGAACGGGAAGGTAGCGCCTATAATCATATTGACTACACCTCCCGTAGCGCTGAAAGTCATCATAGTAGGAGCCGCTGTGTCCCATCGGAGAATCTGAAATTTTTAAAAAAGACAAGTCTTAAAAATCTTCAGAAAAAAAAAGCATAACTGTAGAATCTTCAAAGTACAAAGAATTAGGTGCATGAAAGTGCCGAAAAATTCTAAGTGTGTGTGATGTGCAAACTATGCGCATCAAACTACGAACCACTCTTCGATTGCGGAGTAATCGTGGGGGTAGTAGTTAATGTCAACTCCTGAGTCGACGGAGCTTGTTACAAAGAAGAAGTCGCTTCCACTACTGAAGAAGAAACCCTAGTGGTGACAGGGTCGTCTTTAAAGAGCTCCTGTGAGGTAACAAAGTGGTCGCTTAGCCCTTCGAAAGTGTCATCCCCGCTATGCTTGACAGGGCTTGTTTTCCCGACTTCTTCACCAGACTTCTGTGAATGTCGGGGAGATCCCTGAGGCTCTTCTTCCTCAATTACTGGGGCAAGTGCGAATTTGCCAGACGACCCCGCAACATCGACAGTAGTAGAGCACTTCACCAGAGAAGCTTCGGAGGCAGTTTCTTTTGGTATGGGTGCGTCAGAAGAGACAAGGGCATCTAATGCTTTAGCCGGGGAGTTTGGGACTTCAGGGGGATGTGTAGAACTAGAAATGTGTAAAAGCCCATATTGATGCAAAAGTTAATCCCTCAACAAAAATTTTATACTTCTCTTTTCTACGGCCACAGCACTTAATCTTTCAAAAACTTGCTTATGGCTTGGATCTCCAGAAGGGAGAGGAAGTGCTGAAAAGAGCAAAGAATGAAATTAGCAATTGGTAGTTCGGATCTCGAAAAAGTTTGAAAATGGAGAAAATAGAAACAGGTAATCTTACTTCCAACTCTCCAGATGACATAAAACCCTGGGGGGCAGCGAGCAAAGAAAAACTGGTACAAAAATCCATGAGCACTTTCGGTAAGATCAGAAATAAGCTTGCGGTTTCTAGCGCTTCTCACAATAATGAGGGAAGGATGGTCTTTACTCTTTGCAAACGAGCATAAGTAGCGAATTTCTTCAAAACTTGGCAAGCGATCAAGAGTTCTCCTAAACAAAACACACAACCCCATCAAGATGGCGTAGCCATTAGGATGAAGTTGGAACGGAGAGATTGTCAACCGAAGGAGAAGGGTTCGAAGGAAGTCGTTAAAGGGAGGAATCGCCCCGCTTAGGCACATTTGACGATTGACTGCAACAAAACCGGGAGGAGGACTGTCCGCGGTATCATTTGGCCTGGGAAGTAAGGCATCATTTTCAGCAAAACCAAATTGAGTACGTAGCTGAATAAACGCTCTCGGAGTTAGGATAGTCGAAGTTCTCTCTGGAGGATTCTCTATGGGAACAGCTGTCTGAAGAATTTCTCCCGCTGGAGCTACCGCTTCTTCTTCTTGGGGGGGAAGTCATTCTACACAAACAACTGGATATTCAAACATGAAGGTGCACGTTTCCTAATATGTGTGGAGTGTTGTGTAAAATCAATCAAGCAATAAGCTAATATAACTGGAATAAAAACAAGCAAGTACATGTCAGTTATAAAGTCCAGGGTTCGTTGTTTTAATACGCAAGTGTGATGTTGATGCAAACAAATCAGTTCAAGTTAGTGATACTTTGCATTGATATTTCGCTTTAGTTGATTGGTTCACAGCATTTCAAACAGTATTTTTAAGTTGATTACTCTATGTCAACTAATCTGTCATTTGATGTGGGCAGTCAATGGCAGTATATTCGCCTTGGTTTTCTGTGATTGTTGTTTTCAGCAGGTTGTTAGCCTACAAGCTACCGTGATCTGTGAAATAAGGCAGCAAAGTTAAAACAATCCAGGATTTAAGCAGTTCAGTCCAGTAGATTAAGTTAGGAATTCAAATTGGAATTATGCTTTTAAGTGAGAATTCGAATTGGGCATCCAAGTGTTAATTCAGCCACGATTTAAAGGCTAGGTCGGCAAGTTTCTCCAAGTGTTAGTTCGGCCACGGTTCAAGGGTTAGGTCGGCAAGTTTCTCCAAGTGTTAGTTCGGCCACGGTTCGAGGGTTAGGTCGGCGAATTTCTCCAAGTATTAGTTCGGCCACGATTCAAGGCTTAGGTCGGCGAATTTCCAAAGTGCTAGTTCGTCACGATCTAAGGATTAGATCGTATCAATTAGGTCGGCCAAAAGATAGGTCGAGTTAAGAATCCAAAGGGTTGAGTCGCTCGTACAGCCTAAGTCCTAAGTCATCAGGAAATCAATATGACCTAAAAGCTAAATCGTGTGCAGCCGAGGTTGCAAGAAATTTCTAAGTCGGTATATTCAGAAACTAACTAAGCCATGAGAATTTCGAGTCGTCCCTTCGACCAGTATCTTGCTCCACCCAACCCATTAACCCGATAGCCACTCCCTCAACCAAAAAACCGTCATTTCATTTATGCTATTTCATGCTATCGGATCGTCCAATAAACCAATTCGAAACCACTACAAATTCAACACCTTGCAATCCTAACGCTAATCAAAATCAACTAGCCTGATTCAGTAAACCATCTTCACCGTCTCATCGGTCATTTAAAGCCAAACCGAGCAACCTAAGCTCCATCAGCCATGGGTGTAATAGGATTTGTGATGAAGCATCATGCAAGGAAGCGGTTTAAGTTTGAGTGACGGAATTCATGAGCCAACGGTGTTCTATGATCGAAGAAGAAGGTTTACTTACGCGATGAATAGCAGAGGTTGTCAGTAATTGATTGGAGTGAAATCGCCTTTTGGAGCTCGGGAAAATTTTTAATGGCAGAATCAAGCAAGAGAGTAGGTAATGAGAAGGAAGAAGAAGATGTGACTTATACCATGCAGTGGAGGGATCTGAAGCGGCACGAACGACCTAATTGTTAGGTCGCGTACGACGTACCGACTTAGAGAGTGGACGGGTTAGAGGATATCGAAGCACACGACCTAACCAGTAGGCGTATACTTCGAGGGGCAATTGTTAACTCCGCCCCGGCCATGACTCAACGACTTGAAAGATTACCGACCTAGAAGGATACCGACCTAACAGGCTTGAGAGGGATGCCGACGTAAGGCCTAAGAGGGATACCGACTTAAGGCTGAGCAGTTGCCGACCTAATGCTTTAAAAAGGTTGCCGACCTAATGCTTAACAAGAACGCCGACCCAACTGCCTAAAACAGGATGCCGACCTAAGATAGCTACCGACCTAAGATAGCTACCGACCTAAGATAGAAGCCGACCTAACTATCCAGAGAGTTTGTCGCTCTAACTGCTCAGGACAGGGACAAGATCATGAACTATACCTAAGTTGCAACCGACCTATGTCCTATGTTAAGTCGTTCACGACCCAAGCAAAGGAAGACAAGTTCAATGCAGCTACTTGGCAAAGTGACCTCTTAACTCGTACACGATCCAGGACTTACCAGTTAAGCCGTGACTTGCGACTTGTCAGTTAACTTGTTCAGTCAGTTAACTCGTTCACGACTCACGACATAGCTTAAGTCATCCACGACCTGAAGCTACTAAATGTAAGCCTGATGCCGTATTATTGATACAAGGTTGTGTTGACTCGGGGGTGACCTGGGACTTATACAAGTGAACCTATGTGAAACCATGGGGTTTGGCCAGATAAGTCGGCCACGACCTGCCATAGGTCGGTCATGACTTACGACCCAAGGGGGAAATTTTCCTATAAATACCAACCTACCTCAAACATGAAGGGGACTTTTTTTTTGGCCGATCTCTTTAAGCGCCGATACTCTACTGAATTCTCGACTCACTCGACACTTCAAGTTCGAAAGGCATCTCAACTAACTTCGAGAGGAAATCTAACGCAATCTACATGGATTCAAAGAATTCTTCTGCATCAAAGTTCTAGTTGTTTGTCTCATCAGAATTGTAATTGAAGATTGTTGTAAAGTTGCAATTGATTCAGCAATAAAGAGAATTAAAGTGGACGTACGCTTACCTTCAGCCGAACCACTATAAAAACTGTTGTCTTTTCTGCTTTCTCTGTGACTTTTCTACTTTTTTTAAGTTCCCGTGTTCACGGTTGGTGCTTTCGCTCAACTTCAATCTACACCGGGATGTTAGCGTCTGATTTTTTACGTTATCACAGTCTGATCGTCAGACTGTGGATGATAAACTGTACTGAGATTGAGCTTAGTGCCCAAAGCTTTCTGAAGGCTCTGCCATAATCCACTAGTGAAAAGCGGATCTCTGTCACTAACAATAGAACTAGGCACTCCATGAAGTCAAACGACTTCTTTAATAAACAACTTAGCCAACAAAGGAGCAGTATGATTGGACTTGATAGGAATAAAGGGGATGATTTTTTCAATCTGTCAACAATCACCCAAATACTAGTATGGCCTGACCTCGAACGAGGTAGACCATCAATGAAG
This sequence comes from Allium cepa, assembly GCA_030765085.1. NCBI lineage: Eukaryota > Viridiplantae > Streptophyta > Magnoliopsida > Asparagales > Amaryllidaceae > Allium > Allium cepa. Next base: position 358,191,611 of record CM060942.1, on the reverse strand, counting down.
TCCTTGGAGATCTGATCCCATTTCCATAATGGAAACTCAAGAGGCTGCAAAAGACCACTAGGACGCTGGAGTTCTACTTTAACAAGTTGATAAGTCATGCAACGAATTACATAACTTGCAATATCACGCTTCATACCCTCCCAATAGTATAAGCGCTTCATATCAGCATACATCTTGCTATTACCCGGATGGATAGTATACTTAGAACGATGACAGTCCTCAAGAATGTCATTTCTAAGATAGAAATATCAGGCACGATCAGTCTACCCTTCTTCCAAATACAACCATGAATATCATTATCGAAATCCTTAAGATCATCACTTCGGGATTCCGATTTACAACTCTGAATACGAAAAGCAATATATGGATCTTGTTTCTGGGCATCGGCAACACGATCCAACAAACTAGGACGAGCTTCCATGCTAAATAAAAGCACGGGAGAATCCGAAACTGAAGGACGGTCCCTAATATCACAAGGAGACAAAGCTTCCAAAGTATTCCACTCTGCTAGCAGCATGGAAACAACAACCTGCTGCTTTCGACTAATCGCATCAGCAACTCTATTACCCTTACCAGGCTTATACTGAATATCGGAATCATATGAAGCAAGAAATTCGAGCCAACGCTGTTGCCCCATATTAAGCTCTTTCTGAGTAAATAAATACTTCAGAGATTTGTGATCAGTGAAGAGAATAAAGTGCTCGCCCAATAAATAATGTCGCCAAATCTTTAGAGCAAAGACTATGGCGGCTAACTCCAAATCATGGGTAGCATAACAAATCTTGTTAGGCTTTAGTTGTCTAGAAGCATAGGCAACTACTCTATCCTTTTGCATGAGAACAACACCGAGCCCAAAACCACTGGCATCGGCATAAACAACATGATCATGATTCCCTTCAGGAACAACTAAGATAGGAGCATGAGTAAGGAGATCTTTTAGCTTCAAGAAATAATTCTCACACTTGTCCGACTAAATAAAAGGAACAGCTTTTCTCGTGAGAGTGGTAAGCAGTAAAGAAATACGAGAAAAGTCCTTAATAAACTGGCGATGATAACCTGCCAATCCAGGAAAACTACAGATCTCAGTAACGGTCTCGGGCCTCTTCCAATGCTTAATAGATTCAATCTTGGAAGGATCGATAGAAATACCATCGGAAGAAACGATGCGACCGGGAAATTTCACCCTATTCTCCCAGAAGTGACACTTGGAGAATTTGGCATAAAGTTGATGCTGAAGAAGAGTACTCAAAACAATCTCCAAATACTGAATATGATCGGCTTCAGATTTGGAATAAATAAGAATATCATCAATGAAAACCAAGACGAACTTATCGAGATATTCTCGGAATATCTGATTCATAAGATTTACAAAATACGCCGGAGCGTTCGTCAAACCGAACGGCATAACAAGTCATTCGTAAGAACCATAACGAGTACGGAATGCGGTGAGAGGAATGCTATCTTACGTCACTCATAACTGATGAAAACCGGTAGAAAGATTGAGTTGGAAGAACAGTTTAGCGCCACTTAATTGATTGAACATGTCACCGATCCTAGGTAATGGATACCTATTCATGATAGTAAGCTCGTTAAGCTTACGATAATCAATGGAAAGCCTAAGAGTACCATCTGGCTTCTTAACGAAGACAACGGCGACGCCCCAAGGAGACGAGCTAGAACGAATAAAATGCTTGGCTTCCAACTCAGAAAATTGTTGCTTGAGTTCCACATTTTCCTTACCAAACATCCACGTGGGAGGACGACTGACAGGATGTGCACCAGATATAAGATCAATACGGAACTCAATTGCCCTCTTCAGCGGCAATCGCGAAATAGGCTCAAAAACATCATAAAAATCACAAACAACTAGAATATTATCTATGACATCCTCCGATTCGAAGGAAGAAATAAGAGCATTCGAAGTATGATCCATGCTTTGAAATATAATAGATAATTGCTCGCTAGCATCGTGATGCTTAAGATATAAAGTTCTTTCGGGACATAGAATTTGAACTTCATAACGAACGAGCCAATCCATACCCAATATCATACCAAAAACAAGACGATCCATAACATGCAGATTCGTATGAAAGGAGAAACACAAAGAATAATCTCAACATCAACACACAACAAACCAAGAGTAGCGGATCCACCAATAGGATTTACGATCCTCAAAGGGTCGTAAAGAGTAATAACATTCAAATGAACAATATCAACAAGCTCCTTCGACACGAATGAATGCGATGCACCCGTATCTAAAAGAACTCTAATAGAACGACCATGAAATAAAATGAAACCTTCCAAAACCGAAGGAGTAATACCTTTGGGCTGAGAAGAAACACCAGAAGCTTTAGCAGCATTAAGCTTCCAAGATTTGAAACCCTTAGGAGCAATAGGACTATTCGAACCCAACGACCCTCATTTTTGCAATAACGACAAATGAGAGGCTTAGGACAGCCACGAAGAAGATGATCCGAAGAACCACAATTATAGCACGCCCTCTGAACAGAAGGTGCACTATTAGGCTGAGAAATAGAGGTAGCTTGCTTCTTCTTCTTCTGGTTGGAAGAATTAGGCTTACGAAATGGAAACCTCTTCTTGTTGGGTATCTTGGAAACCTCAACATCATCACCACTATCACGTTCCTTTTCAACAACTTCAAGACAAAGAGCCGAATCAACAAGCTCCTCAAAAGAGAGCTTAAACTGAAGCAAGAGAACTTTCTTCAAATACTTCTTCAAACCATCAACAAAACGAAGATTTTTCTTGCGCGGAGTGTTAATGAACTCAACTCTGTATTTGGATACGGCCTCAAAAGATGTAACATAATCAGAAACAGAGGACTCTCCTTGCTTCAATTCAAGGAAACTACGAGCAAGATTAGCCTTTTCTGATTCAGGAATGAACTTATGTTCGAATCGTTCCTTAAACCGAACCCAAGAGAGAGAGGACTCATGAACTTCCGAAATAAAGAGCTCATACCAATCAAGCGCACGCTCTTGCAGCATAGTAGATGCCACGAGAACGCGATGATGATCTGAAAGATCCATCCGAGAAAATATGCGCTCACAAGTGCGCAACCAAGTCTGAACTTCCATTACACTTTCCAATCCCTTGAAAGGCTGACCTCCCAGGTGGGAATAGTCACTACATGTAACAACCCGGGGTTTTGTAATAATTAATTATAGCCACTAAACGACTAATGGTGATAGCTAATTGTTATAGAGATTTTATTGGGTTGAAGTTCTTTTAAATATTCGTTAAGGGATCGTGGGCTTTAAATCTTGGCCCACATTTTCAATTGTTTTGATGCCGTGATAAATCCAAGACCCGTTTCCTCTTTCTCAATTATTCACTCGATTCGCAAAACCCTAAAACACAAACGATAGAAAAAAATAGCGGCTTGCTCGTTCTCGTTCATTCCGATGTGGAAATTGGGCATCATAAAAATCGAAGGTGCCGACTCCTGTAGCTCGATCGATCGCTACCTTGTTGCTCACTTCGGCTGCTTCTATTTTGATGGAGTTTGACTTCGATCTGGTGAGTGATTTTTATTACTCACATCTAATTCAACTTTATATATATGTGATTTTGTGATTCCCACGGCTTTGAATTCTTTGATTTTCATTCGTATACAAATGTTTGAGTTCGTCACTTGATTTATCTTGGCCATTTTATTTTGCTTTAATACGTGAGACGATTCACTGACATATTCAATTGGTTCTTTTCGTGTTACTTGGTTGACACTGTTTTGATTTTCTTTGACACCGTTTCCCATTGTTCACCACGGTTTCGAAGTCGCTGTTATGTTGACTTCGACCAGAACTGTATTCAGTGGACTGTGGCCATTGGTGTCGACCTGGATTTGCTTGAATTTTTTAAAACACGGCTATGGTTAACTTGTTGCTTTTGGCTTGATGCATTTGACTTTGTTATAAATTGAATCTCTGTCACTAGTTTGATTTCGGCCACTTAACTAGGTTGATTCATCATGTATATTGTGACATGATACTCGACTGTTGAACTGGGTGGTTTCGTGGCGCTTCTTACTGATCAGTTTATTATTGTGGTCTTTGTGTCTTTGTGTTTGTTGTACATAGGAACTTGGTTCATTTTATGCTAGACATGGCCACCCAGTGACATTTGCTTGCATCCTTATCCTTGCGGTCCCATTGATTTAAACTTATTTAATAATTGGGTTTTACCGCGTGACATTATTTTGGGTTGCTCCATTTTCGACTAAAATTGTTCTTGTTTTAGTATGCCACTGTTTGATGTACCTTGTCCATGTTGTGCTGTCCAGTTGAGTTCGGCACTTGCATTGTCGTTGCTTGACTGTTTAGTTTCTTGCCTAATTGCTTGTTCCAGCTGCTTTGAATTCTGATGCATTTGTATCCACAATTATTCTTGTATTTGTATGATTCTTGGTTTGTAACCTTGTCTCATTTGCATATGATGCTCGATACTTATGATATTGATTTTTGAACTTGTTAAAATTCATTGCTTTGAAACTGTTGTGACTCTTTCATTGTTTTTCGACCTGATACTGGATCACTGTTCATTTTTGGAGTTCAGTAGTTTGCATTGGTTTCCTTGTATACAGTTGCATTCGTTGGTCTTCACGGCAACCTTTGGTTGCATATCGAGTTATTTCATTGATGCATCATGTATGGCCATTCACATGAATTAACTATTGGTTCATGCCTTGACATTGACTGTGGATTGACCTATTTTGATTATGTGAGCTGCTATTTTAATAGCAGTTTGTAACTTGTCGAGCATCATTTATATGCATATATATATGCTCCATTGTTGTTTCATTGGTATGTGCTGTCTGCACTTGATTCTTCTCATCTTCAACAATGATGTTTTGAGTCATGCTCGTTTAAGTATATTGTAGTCTTTATATTGTGATTTCACGAGGACTCTGGTCCATTGGCTTTGCTGCCTTCATACATTTGTAGTTTTTAGTTATTTTGGTTGTTGCATAGTCTATATGAACGTGGTTCATATTTATGCAGCGCCTTGAGCATTGCCCTGTATTTTAAATTGCCTGACCACTTTGGTTGCCATTGTGGTCTGGTTCCTTCATGTTGTTGTACTTGACTCATTACTGTTGTGTGCTGTGGTGCCATATTTTTGTGCTCTCACCATCATTCTGATGTTTTCATGTATTCCTACCGCTGCCATGTGCACTTGGTCATTCAGTGTTGCCCAGACCTGACCTTGTGTTATTTCTTGGTATCGTCGTTAACTTTGGTTTGGCCTTGTAGTTGTGTTGAGTCCTGATAGTAGGGACTTGACCTCTCCAGTTTCGACTTGCTGTTAATATTTGGAGTTGTGATGACATAATCACTGTAGTTGCGAGGCAGTGCACACGAGCGTGCACTGCAGCCACACCGTATTGATTTTATTGGTATTTCTTTTGCTTTTGATGCATTGATCTTTTGTGTATTTCATGCTGCAGTGGCGAGGCAGTACACGCGTACGTGTGCTACAGCCCTACCAGAATTGATGTTTTTAAGTGATGTTTCAATTACTTGAACTGTTTTGTCCAATTCAATATTTTGAAGTTGTATTATGATTTGGATTGGTTGATCATTTTTTTGTTGTCTAATTATCTATTTGATAATTGGATTATGAGTTTCTATTTATTTATTTAAATAATTATATATTTTTGTTAATTGTCGTTTAGGAAATTCTTATGTTTTCTAAATTATCTTCATTGATAATACTTTCATTTATCTTTGTTGAAAAATTGGAGTTTGCTGATTTGTTGTTTAACACTGTTATGTGTTATATTTACCATTATCCGATTTCCTTATTAAAGGATTTGATAGGTAAGATTATTTTGACTGTCGTCTAATTTTATTTAATTATTGTTGCTTCCATGCATTAATAACTGAGTTTGAATTAGACTAACCCGTGTATTATTTTCTTTTGAATTTAATACTCAGGTCAAACCGAGTTATTACAGGTTGTAGATACCTTGCTTTGGGTTGCTGCTAGAGCTATAAAGTCTCTTTACACCTTTTGGAGTAGTTGTTGTCTTAGTATAGGATGATATGTATTCATGTATATTATTGTCGATAATGTACTTGTATATGTAACTTCCTGAGTCGACAGCTGTAGTTGTATCATATGTATCGTATCACATGTATTGTAACTGACTTCAGTTATATATATGAATTTTTATATTATCTTTGTTCCGCATTTAGCTTATCTTTGTTATTATTATATATATTGTCCTAAACTATTATGAACCATCGTAGTTCATTTTATACTAGAATTGGCTATGTCGATGGGAGTAAATAAATAAGAGATGAAAAATATAAATATATACCACTCCTATCGAGATAACCAATACTAGTGTATGGCCTAACTACGGATGGCCGCTCCTATCCAGCCTTATTCTTCGTAATAACAAACAGTATTTCCTTTAATACTCTTTGTTATTGTGAGCATAGAGGTGGGGGCGTCACAGCTGGTATTAGAGCTTAGGGTTTATGGACATAATATAAAACATAACTTAGATGGAACATGTGTTACAACTATTAATTGATGTTTTATTTGAGCCTTGAGTCAAAACTGAAGTTTAGAAATTCTGATGAAATTTTTAAATATCTTAATTTAAAAATAAAAGTGAAAGTTGTGTTTTGATAGTTGATTAATTTGTGTTCTATTTATCAGAGTGCGCAGCGGAAACAGTGAGACTTTCTTCGCTGAGTATTGCTGATAACCCTTGTGATTTAAAAATAGATATATGAAATTGGAATAAAATTTTGATTATGTTATTACATAGATGTATTTTTTTTCCTTGAAAATTTCGAATCTGATTTGAGGATCCGAAGCGATTGCAGTTATGTGATTTTGTTGAGATTTTTGCTGTTTTGAATTATCTTCATTGAAGATATATTCGAGTAATTTCTTTGTTCGTTTTGTTGTATACGTGCAAATTTGAGTTGCACGTTACTGCATTAATTTTACGTTGAATCGGTGTTGGGTTTTAAACGTATTTTGTTGCCGTTATTTTTATAACGGGATTTTTACACCGGTGCTAGATTTTTGAAGCACGGTGTTTTGTTGACATTTTTTTTATGAATGAAAATTCTCTGGCATTATAATTTGATGCAAATTATTTGATGATATTTTGACGAATAAAATTACTGTCGCTTTGACTTCAGTAACCGTCAAATTTAAAGTGAATTTTTAAGTGGTTATGCCGCAATGCTGATTTTGAGATCCATTTTTACGGTGTTTTGAGAAGTGCAATTTCCTTATCGAATTTGCTACAGATGTTGCTGTTTTAATCACGTATTTTAAAAATCGTTTTGAAATAAAATTGTTTTCAAAAATTTCTACAGTTTGCGCTTTCAAAGGAATGAGGAAGCGATTTAAACGTTTCAGCAAAATCGAGGACTATAAACCCTTACTTTTGCTGATTCGCTTAATTCCAGACTTGTCCGTTTGAGTACGTAAAATGTTATTTATTTAAAATACACAATTTTGCACTTTCACGGAAACAATGAAGAGGATTAAACGATTTAGTAAAACTCGTGGTTATGGGACATGTGCGTCTGCTATTTTGGTTAACTCCGGACTCGTTAATTGAAATATTTGCTGTTTTGGTGATTTTGATGATTTAGTGTGCTTTCGAGCCACTATGTTGGACCTTCGGGTCATATGTTGGACATCCAGGTCATCTGTTGGACCTTTGGGTCCATACCAGTACTAGACCTTCGGGTCATTTGTTGGACCTTCGGGTCATTTGTTGGACCTCCGGGTCATTTGTTGGGCGCCAAAAATATAGTACTTGGTAGGCTTCGGCCATTTGTTGATGCACGTGCGGCGTAGCTAAAACTCGCCATTTGATGGGATCAATACAACCTTTTATGTTGATTTTCTAGATTATCTTTATTGATTTCTAGATATTTGTTGTTTCCAATTATCTGCAGGTAATTGGAAATTTGTTGATTCTGATTATCGTTTTTGATAATTAGATATTTGTTGTTTCTGATTACGTTTTTTATAATTAGATATTGGTTGTTTCCGATTATCGTTTTTGATAATTAGATATTTGTTGATTTGAGGTTTCTAATTATCTATTTTGATAATTAGATATTTGTTGTTTTTGATTATCGCTTTTGATAATTAGATATTTGTTGTTTCTGATTATCGTTTTTGATAATTAGATATTTGTTGATTCTGATTATCGTTTTTGATAATTAGATATTTGTTGATTTGAGATTTCTGATTATCGTTTTTGATAATTAGATACTTGTTGTTTCTGATTATCGTTTTTGCTAATTAGATATTTTTTGATTTGAGATTTGTGATTATCGTTTCTGGTAATTGGATATTTTGTTGATTCTGATTATCGTTTTTGATAATTAGATATTTGTTGTTCCTGATTATCGTTTTTGATAATTAGATATTTGCTGTTTCTAATTATCGTTTTTGATAATTAGATATTTGTTGTTTCTGATTATCGTTTTTGACAATTAGATATTTGTTGGTTTGAGATTTCTGATTATCGTTTTTTATACTAGATATCTGTTGATCTGTGATTTCTGATTATCATTTTTGATAATTGGATATTTTCGGTTTTGCGATTTGTGATTTGTGTTTTCTAATTATCTTTATTCATAATTAGATTTTGTTGTTTGCTAGTTATCATATCGATAATTAGATATTGCTATTTTGTGATTTTGTATTATAATTATCTAATTGATAATTAAATAATGCCGATAATCGTATTTATTCAGTTTTTCTGTTTTCTGAATTATCTATTGATAATTAGATTTTGTTGAGAATTTGTGAATGTATTTTACGAAATTAAAAGATTTCTTTGGTGTTTGTGTTTTCGACCTTTAATTATCTAACTTAACCAGTTTATGTTAGAAAAATAATTGTTATTGACGACCTTAATTTTGAAAATTGCGAGGGCACAATTTTTATAAGGAGGGAAGTCTGTAACAACCCACGGTTTTGTAATAATTAATTATAGCCATTAAACGATTAAATGTGATGGCTAATTGTTATAGAGATTTTATCGGGTTGAAGTTCTTTTAAATATTCGTTAAGGGATCATGGGATTTGAATCTTGGCCCACGTTTTCAACTTTTCGATGCCGTGTTAAATCCAAGACCCGTTCCTCTTTCTCAATTATTCATTCGATTCGCAAAACCCTAAAACACAAACGAAAGAAAAAAATGGCGGCTTGCTCGTTCTCATTCATTTGGATGTGGAAATTAGGGCACCGTTAAAATCGAAGGCGTCGACTCCTTTAGCTCGATCGATAGCTTCCTCGTTGCTCACTTCGGCTGCTTCTATTTTGATGGAGTTTGAATTCGATCTGGTGAGTGATTTTTATTACTCACATCTAATTCAACTTTATATATATGTGATTTTGTGATTTCCACGGCTTTGAATTCATTGATTTTCATTCGTATACAAATGTTTGAGTTCGTCACTTGATTTATCTTGGCCATTTTATTTTGCTTTAATACTTGAGATGATTCACTGACTTATTCAATTGGCTCTTTTCGTGTTACTTGGTTGACACTGTTTTGATTTTCTTTGACAACGTTTCCCATTGTTCATCACGCTTTCGAAGTCGATGTTATGTTGACTTCGGCCAGAACTGTGTTCAGTGGACCGTGGCCATTGGTGTCAACCTGGATTTGCTTGATTTTGTTAAAACATGGCTATGGTTACCTTGTTTCTTTTGGATTGATACATTTGACTTTGTTATAAATTGAATCTCTGTCACTAGTCTGATTTCGGCCACTTAACTGGGTTGCTTCATCATGTATATTGTGACATGACACTCGACTGTTGAACTGGGTGGTTTCGTGGCGCTTCTTACTGATAAGTTTATTATTTTGGTCTTTGTTTCTTTGTGTTTTTTGTACATAGGAACTTGGTTCATATGTATGCTAGACATGGCTACACAGTGACATTTGCTTGCGTCCTTATCCTTACGGTCCCATTGATTTAAACTTATTTAATAATTGGGTTTTACTGTGTAACATTATTTTGGGTTGCCCCATTTTCAACTAAAATTGTTCTTGTTTTAGTATGCCACTGTTTAATATACCTTGTCCATGTTGTGCTGTCCAGTTGAGTTCGGCACTTGCGTTGTCGTTGCTTAACTGTTTTGTTTCTTGGCTAATTGCTTGTTCCAACTGCTTTGAATTGTGATGCATTTGTAACCACAGCTATTCTTGTATTTGTATGATTCATGGTTTGCAACCCTGTCTCATTTGCATATGATGCTAGGTAGTTATGATACTGATTTTTTAACTTGTTAAAATTCTTTACTTTGAAACTGTTGTGACTCTTTCATTGTTTTTCGACCTGATACTCGATCACTGTTCATTTTTGGAGTTCAGTAGTTTGCATTGGTTTCACTTGTATACAGTTGCATTCGTCGGTCTACACGGCAACCTTTGGTCGCATATCGAGTTGTTTCACTGAAGCATCATGTATGGCCATTCACTTGAATTCTTTGTTGGTTCATGCCTTGACATTGACTATGAATTGACCTATTTTGTTTATGTGAGCTGCTCTTTTAATAGCAGTTTGTAACTTGTCGAGCATCATTTATATGCATACATATATATGCTCCATTTAGCACTTGATTCTTCTCATCTTCGACTATGATGTTTTGAGTCATGCTCGTTTGAGTATATTGCAGTCTATATATTGTGGTTTCATGACGACTTTGGTCTGTTGGCTTTGCTGCCTTCGTATGTTTGCAGTTTTTAGTTATTTTGGTTGTTGCACAGTCTATATGAACGTGGTTCATATTTGTGTTGTGCCTTGAGCATTGCCCTGTATTTTAAATTGCCTGGCCACTTTGGTTGCCATTGTGGTCTGGTTCCTTCATGTTGTTGTACTTGACTCATTACTGTTGTGTGCTGTGGTGCCATATTTTCGTGCTCTCACCTTCATTCCGCTGTTTTCATGTATTCGTACCACTGCCATGTGCACTTGGTCATTAAGTGTTGCCCAGACCTAACCTTGTGTTATTTCCTGGTATCGCCGTTAACTTTTGTTTGGCCTTGTAGTTGTGTTGAGTCCTGATAGTAGTGACTTGACCTCTACAGTTTCGACTTGCTGTTAATATTTGGAGTTGTGACGACATCATCACTGTAGTGGCAAGGCAGTGCATGCGAGCGTGTGCTACAGCCACACCGTATTGATTTCATTGGTATTTCTTTTGCTTTTGATGCGTTGATCTTTCATGTATTTCATGCTGTAGTGGCGAGGCAGTACACGCGTGCATGTGCTGCAGCCCTACCAGAATTGATGTTTTTAAGTGACGTTTCAATTACTTGAACTATTTCGTCCAATTCGATATTTTGAAGTTGTATTATTATTTGGTTTGATTGATCATTGTTGTCTAATTATCTATTTGATAATTAGATTACGAGTTTCTAATTATTTATTTAATAATTAGATTTTGTTGTTAATTGTCATTTAGGCAATTCTTATGTTTTCTAAATTATCTTCATTGATAATACTTTCATTCATCTTTGTTGAAAAATTGGAATTTGCTTATTTGTTGTTCAACACTGTTATGTGTTATATTTACCATTATTCGATTTCCTTATTAAAGGATTGGATAGGTAAGACTATTTTGACTGTCATCTAATTGTTATTTAATTATTATTGCTTCCATGCATTAATAACTGAGTTTGAATTAGACTGACCCGTGTATTATTTTCTTTTGAATTTAATACTCGGGTCAGACCGAGTTATTACAGGTCATAGATACCATGCTTTGGGTTGCTGCTAGAGCTATGAAGTCACTTTACACCTTTCGGAGTAGATGTTGTCTTAGTATAGGATGATATGTATTCATGTATATTATTGTCGATAATGTACTTGTATATGTAACTTCCTGAGTCGACAGTTGTAGTTGCATCATATGTGTTAACTCCTCTAAGCGACCTAATGGAATGAAGAGTGTAGCGACCTAAAAGATCCAGCGACCTAGCGAGTTATCACAAAATGAAGCAAATTCTTATGTCGTTCCCAACCGTAAGTCGCCAACTATTCTCCCTAGGTCGCTCCCGACCAAAACATACCGAAGAAGCTTCTTATGCTGCTTCCTCCCTAGGTCGTTCACGACCTATGACTTGTTAGTTTATTCGAGGTGATCAAATACACTCTAGTTAAGCCGTAAGCCGCTCCCACTAGGTCGCTTACGACCTACGACCTACCTCTAGGTCGCTTACGACCTACGACCTAGCTCTGAAATTTGCCTATAAATACCGTGCCTACACCATCGAAGAGAAGAGGGAATCTTTGGGCTCATTTATGGAACGCCGATACTATTATGAATTCTCGACTCACTCGACACTTCAAACACGAAAGAAATCTCAGCGAACTTCAAGAAGAAATCTAACACATTCGACGTGGAATCAAAGAGTTCTTCTACGTCGAAGTTCTAGCTATTTGTCCTAGTAGTGTTGTAATCAAGATTGTTGTAAAGTTGTAATTGATTCAGTAATAAAGAAGATTAAAGTGGACGTAGGCTTAACTTGAAGTCGAACCACTATAAAACTATTGTCTCCTTACTGCTTTTTCTATGACTTTTCTACTTACTTCTAATTCCCGTATTAACGGGTTGTGATTTCACTTAATCTCTACTTACATCGGGGTGTTAGCGTTCAATTTTTAGAGTTAACATTTTTGTGCTTTCACTGAGAACCCAACTTAGGCTACTTTCTTCATTGCTTCGCAAAAGTTTGTTGAAAAAATCTCTCTCAAAACCAGAAGTCTGTAAGAGATAATGGCTCCTGGAAGAAAGCGCGGATCTACTAGACCCAGTGATGTGCATGAGAATACTGCCACTTCTCCTTCGTTAAGTCAAGCAGCACCAAGTGCTGGAATTACACGAGTGGAGTTAGATGCTGCAGTATCTGGGTTATACCAACAGATGGAAACCCAAAATGCATTAATGCTTGATAGGTTAAATGCATTGCTCGGAGCTAACCGTCAACCAGTGAATAATGGAGAAAACCTTGATGATGATGCTCATAATCCTGAAGAAAGGAATATTCCTCAAAGAGCAGCTAGCCCCGCCAAAGAAATACCTCCCCAAGCTGGAGGATCGAGACCGCAGCTAACTCTCTGCGAACGTTTGTCCTGACAAACTTCCGAGAAAATGGCTGAAGTATGTTCTGCAGAGCCTTTAAATGATGAGGGAAGAAGATGAGAAGGAATGGGGATTCGCTCCGAGCAAAACTCCGTTCACTGGAAGGACTTTGAAAGCTGAATTCCCAAGGAAGTTTGTTCCTCCTACCATCTCGGCTTATAAGGGAACAAGCGACCCTAATCAATTCCTATATAATATGATTGGCACATGACTGGTGCTAGAGAATCTGATGAGATCAAATGCCGGTACTTTCTGGTATACTTGGAAGGAGTGGCTCTACTCTAGTTCACAAAGCTACCGATCTGATCCATAGACCAGTTCTCTAATTTGACTCGGAAGTTTAAAGAACAATTCAGGTTGTATGCTTCAAAGGCAAAGGATATTATGTCACTGTCAAGCCTGAAACAGAATCCTGGGGAATCTATTAGATCTTTCTTGAAACGCTTCAACATAGCTTTGGCTGAAGTGGAAAATGCAGAGCCACGAATGGTCTTGACATACTTGATGAGGGCAATCGACAAATCAAGCGAATTTGGGAAGTGGCAGAAGATGAAAGAACCGAATTTGCTTGAGAAATTCTATAAGAAAGCTGATGAATTCATGCGCTTGGAAAGCCTTCAAGCACCGTTAAAAGTGGCATTGACAGAGGTTAAGGATAATACTGCTGCTCCTACCAAAAAAGAATCCGAAAGTCAGAAGAGGGAGAATAATGGTGGGAAGAAGCAGAAGGATATGAAGAAACCTCGCTTCTTAAAACCTTCAGATTTCACTCCTTTGACTTACACCCCTTGAGAATATCTTTTTTGCTACCAAAGATGTGGTAGAATATCCTAAACCACCTGAGATGAGAATTGGGAAAAAAGCTGCTCAAAGTGGGAGATTTTGTCGGTTTCATAATCAACCCGGTCGTGATAACAATGAATGTCACCACTTGAAAAGTTTGATTGAAGAATTGATGAGAGAGAACAAGTTACAGCAATTTATGAAGAGGAATAGGAATGACCCAACTTCATCCACTAAGGGTCAGAAACTTCCTGCTCATCCATCTGGCTCGGGTGAGAGGACTACTGTGCATGACTCGGAAAGGCCCGTTATTATTGTGATTACAGGAGCTCCTCACCCAGCAGACAAAAGATGGGGCGAGATGGAAACATATGCCCGTGCCTTGAAGTATGCACCAACTGAAGAGAGTGTTTTTGTGTTAGAAGATGCTGCACCTTTAAAGCAGCAGAAAACTTTTAATGATGATATTGTGTTTAGAGCCAGGGACTCTATGGGAATTGAAGCTCCAACTATGGATCCCTTGGTCATCTCTGCAGGCATTGGGCCGGCTATTGTGAGAAGAGTGATTGTAGATTGCGGCGCTTCTTGCAACGTTCTCTTCAAAAAGACATTCGACCAAATGAAAATTCCGATTGCTGAAGTTCAAGCTTCATCTCAGAAGATTGTTGGGTTTACTGGGGAGCCGAAGCAGCTAATTGGAACAATTGACTTGTTCGTCGAGCTTGGAGAGGGGCAGAAAAAGGTGGTTCGAAAATAGACTTTTGTAATTGTTGATGAATCTTTTGCCTACAACGCCTTCCTAGGCCGACCAACTCTTGCGGCTTTTAAGGCAATTCTCGCCCCATGGTGCCTCACTATGAAATTCCCCACGGATAATGGAGTTGGTGTTATTAAAGGGGATCAGAATGCTGGGCGATAACGTTATCTTATAGAGTTGCGTGAAGCGAGGAAGAGAGAGATGGAAAAAGATGCGGCAGCCCTAGTCCGCATCATAGAACTAACCTTGTAGCAATTACAGGGTGGACCCTGCACTGGCGAGCATAGCGGGGCATTAAGAGAAATGGATCCCAGAAAAGCTAGTGCAGGGGAGAATAGAGTGGTGCCAGCGGAAGTAACGGTGCCAGTACCTGTTGACCTGAAAGATCCGAACAAAGTGGTGAATGTGGGTTCACAACTTAGTGTGACAGTTCAAAATTCCTTGATATCATTCTTGAAAGCAAATCTGGACGTATTCACTTGGACTCATGCTGATATGTGTGGAATATCCCTAGAAATTGCAGTACATACTCTGAATATTGATGCAAAGTTTACACCGGTAAAGCAGAAAAGAAGAACCCACGGTCCAGAAAGGTCTGCAGCATTGAAAGAAGAGGTAGATCGGCTCATGGAGAATGGTTTCATCAGGGAGTCTACTTATCCGAATTGGGTTTCAAATCCAGTACTGGTTAAGAAAGCTAATGGAAAATGGAGAGTATGCATCGACTTCTCAGATTTAGACAAAGCCTGCCCCAAAGACTGCTTCCAGTTACCCAGGATAGATCGATTGGTGGATGGAACAGCGGGGCATGAATTCTTACCTTTTATGGATTCTTACTCCAGATACAACCAGATATGATGCATGAGCCGGATTAGGAGGACACGAGCTTCATCATCGACATTGGTCTCTGTTGCTATAGAGTTATGCCCTTCGGACTTAAGAATGCAGGGGCAACATACCAAAGACTCGTCAATGCTATGTTCAAGCCACAGATTGGAAAAACTATGGAAGTTTATGTTGACGATGTGTTGGTGAAAACAAAGAAGGCAGTAGACCATATGGATCACTTGGCAGAAATGTTTGCAGTCCTCCGAAAGTATGGAATGAAACTTAATCCTTTGAAATGTTCGTTTGGGGTGGAGTCCGGAAAGTTCTTGGGTTTCATTATGAGTGCTAGGGGCATTGAAGCTAAACCTGCTCAAATTGCTGCCTTAAGAAAAGTCAAAGCTTCTAGAACGAAGAAGGAATTGCTAAGTCTTAATGGAGAAGTCGCTACCTTGAGTCGATTCATTTCCAAAGCTACAGATAAATGCATTCCATTCTTTGATGCTCTGAAGAGAGGAAGGAAATTTTTTGACTGGACTCCTGAATGCCAGAAAGCTTTCGATGAGTTGATTCTTCATATGGAAACGCCTCCAATACTTTCTAAGCGCGACGATGGTGAAGATCTTTTCGTATATTTGGCAATCTCATCTCATGCTCTCAGTGCAGCGTTGGTACGGGAAGACGCAAAAATTCAGCGCCAGGTCTATTATATTAGCAAAAGATTCACTAGGGCAGAGATGAATTATTCAATATTGGAAAAGCTCGCCTATTGTCTACTGATTGCATCAAGAAAATTGAGGCCATATTTCCAAGCTCATCCTATCAAAGTCCTCACTGATCAACCTCTGAAGCATGTCCTGTTTCGCCATGAGACTTCGGGTTGCCTTCTGAAGTGGAATATTGAACTCAGTCAATACAACATCACTTATCATCTGCGGAGAGCAATCAATGGACAAGCTTAAGCAGATTTCGTCGCAGAATGTACGGACAAAGGTGATAGTGAGGAAGAGGTGACTGATAATACCCCAATTCGATGGAAATTATAGGTTGATGGTGCAAGAAACGATTACTGTTTCGAAGCTGGGGTTGTGCTTGAAACCCCTAATGGGCAGTCATTGTGCTATGCATTGAGATTAGAATTCCCTTCGATAAACAATGAAGCAGAATATGAAGCTCTTATTGCAGGCTTGAAGGTTGCTAAAGAACTGAATGTCAAAGTGTTGCACGTCTTTAGTGATTCACAGCTTATTGTATGCTAAGTCAAGAAAGATTTTCAAATTAAAGGAGGAAATCTTCCTGCATACTTGTCAAGAGCCTGGGAACTTCTCGATGATCTTGACCATTATACAATAAGTCATATACCCCGAGAAGAGAACATGAAGGCAGATTCTCTCACAATGTACGCAAGCACTGGTGAAGCTCAATTATTGGGATTAGTTCCTGTGGAAGTCCTGTCAGCTCTAAGCACTGATGAGATGGATATTGATTTGATCATGACTATATCTCAAGAACAAGAATCATGGATGACTGCGATAATGGAATATCTGCTCAACGATTCTCTACCAATAAATTCAAAGGAGCGTCAGAAGCTGTTGAGGAAAGCCTCTAGATATATAATTCAAGATGGCCGAATGTACAGGCGGGGATTTTCAATGCCATTACTCCGACGTGTGACTAAGGAAGAGGCTAAGACAATTCTAGCTAAAGTACACGAGGGAGAGTGTGGAGATCATTCAGATGGTCAAACTCTAGCAAAGAAAATTCACCGTTATGGGTATTTTTGGCCAGACATTAATCGTGATGCTGTAAGCTACGCCCGAATATGCGACCGATGCCAGAGATTTTCAAAAATCCCAAGAGCACCGTCCACCGAGATGACACAGATGGTCAGTCCATGGCCATTTGCTATTTGGGGAATAGATCTCATCGGGCCTTTGCCAACTGCCAAGTCCAGAATCAGATATGCTATTGTTGCTGTTGATTATTTTACTAAATGGGCTGAATCTTAACCATTAGCTACTATTACGTCTAAAAAGATGGTAAACTTTGTAACTAAGAATATCATTTGCAGGTATGGTGTGCCTCAAAAGATAATCACAGACAATGGAACACAATTCGAAAGTGAAGAGTTCCAAAATTTTTACAAGAGATTCAAGATCCAAAAAAGCTTCTCAGCAGTGGCTCATCCGTAGGCAAACAGGCAAGTGGAAGCGGTAAACAAAAGTATCAAATCAACCATGAAAAACTGCTAGAAAAAGCGAAAGGTGGTTGGGTCGATAAGCTACCACTAGCACTATGGGCATACAGAACTACCCATAAAACTGCGACTGGGCACACTCCATTTCATTGGCATATGGATCGGAAGCAATGATTCCGGTGGAGACAGAAGTCCCTTCACACAGAAGAATCCATTTCGATCAAGCTGAAAATGAAAAGCTGCAACTTGAAGCATTAGACTTCCTTGATGAAAGAAGGGAAGAGGCTCAGCTCAGAATTGCAACCCATCAGCAAAGAATTGCCGGGCACTTCAATTCCAAAGTTCGCCAACGCAGCTTTGAGATTGGAGATCTGGTCTTGAAAAGGATCATGACAGCAACAGTAGTGTTTGCGCCAAACTAGCAAGGGCCGTATGTCATAGGCAAAAAACTTCTTGATGGCACTTTCAAACTGACAACTATCGAAGGAGATCCAATTCCAAGGGCTTGGAACAGTCACTTGCACCCATATTTTACATAGAAGCTTTATTGAAATACTGCAAAAGAATTATGGACATATGATTCTTGTATTGAAAGCTGTAGTAAAACCAGTGCAAGTGAATAATAAGAACTATAAAGTGGATGTAGGCCTAGTTCTTGGCTCTACTATTATAAAATGCATGTTCTATTTCGATATGTAAAGTACTTTAATAGTATTGCTAAAATGTCGATTTAATATTGCAGGCCATTAAAACAAAGCTTACCCATCACAAGACCAAGTGATCCTTGACATCACTCATAAGCCACAAAAATTCCAGACTCAAATCCTACATAAGAAGTGCTTCAAGCAAATAGTTAGTGGTTCCGCCGAAAGTGGGCCCTTGCTAACTAATTGTGATCGCTTGTGCAAATGAACATCCGATTAATTAGCATGTGTCTGCCCCTGCGAACTCACTTAATAATGAAGTACACTTCTTTGGATAAAATAAACTACTTGCAAAAGAAGGGAATGTGTGCTCGAAAATGATAACAAGGAGTCGCTGATATATGCAAATGGCGAAAAGACATGGGTAAGAAGGCAGGAAACAACCAAAGACCTCTTCGAAGGCACAAGCCCTCTTCGGAGGCACAACTCTTCGGAGGATGAAGACCTCTAACGGGACTTGCTAGAAAAAGAAAGTTCTCTTTCTCAACCAAAAACGATTGGTGGAATGACCCGTGGCACCTTCCCAAGTGGAAGGCACCAGGCACTCGTTAACTAGCTGAGAACGTTTGTGCAAACAAACATCCAAGTAACTTGTGTCCGCCCCGTGAATCCATCCAACCATTAGAAAGAAACTTCCAGGCAAAAGCCCTACTTGGAGGCACACATTCCATCGAAATCTGAAATAAAAATTCACAAATGTTGGAATGTGAAAAGCCCTCTTCGGAGGCCCATTTCACCAGAGTTGAAATGCTAAAAGACCTCTTCGGAGGCACACATTTCACCGAGATTTGAAATAAAACTTCACAGCTGTTGAAATGTGAAAAGCCCTCTTCGGAGGCCCACTTCACAAGAGTTGGAGTGCAAAAGCCCTCTTCGGAGGCCCGCTTCCCAGCGAACATGGAAAAAACAAAAGCCTTTCCCCAGAGGCAGAAACGAAAAGCCCTCTTCGGAGGCCTGCTTCCCAGCGAACAGGGAAAAAAAAAACCTCTCCCCAGAGGCAGAAACAAAAAGCCCTCTTTGGAGGCCCGTTTCCCCGCGTACAGGAAAAAAAAAACAAAAGCCCTCTTACCAAAGGCACACACAAAAAAGCCCTCTTCCTAGAGGCATAATCAAACAAAAGCCCTCTTCGGAGGCACAAACAGGTCAATGCCCTTTTTCGAAGGCCCACTTTACCGCGTAGGAAAATTCGTTGCCAAAAATAAAAGTGACTTTCTCCGAAAGTGAAGTGTAAAAACTTCTTCAAAAAAAAATTAAGAAAGAGAAGACTTCTCCAATACGAGGCGCATTTACTAAATCAGAATAATATTTCCTTAAAATGGAAAAATTGTTCTCTAAAGTACAGATGCAAACCTCCTTCAAATGGAAAAGTTGTTCTCTAAAGAAAGAGTACAAGTCTTCTCGAAACAGAAGAGTTGTTCTCCAAAATTTTACCATTGTGAAAGAGATTGCAATAAACCATGTTATGGGGGCAATATAATATAGTTACAAAAATAAAAGCAATGCTCAAGCAACATACCATAGGTTTACTGCAACATCACACAGAGAAAATAAAGAAACTTGTATGAAAAAGAAGAATAAATGCATTCTCTAATACAGACAGAATTTTGTACAAGTAAAAGATTCATTTTATTCCATACGATGAAAATTTTATACATGTGCAGGTTTCAAAACAAAAGAAGGTGGGGGCCGGTACCGGCACAATCTCCGGTCAACACAAGTCTTTATATATACAAGCAAAAAAGAAAAAAGCGAGACGAAAAGCATAGGACCAAACCAATCACTTCTTCTTCCTGCCACCTTTCGAGCCCTCGCCTGGTCGGATGATTAACTTTTTGGTCGGCTTGTGAGAGTATGGGAAGAAAGAGGAAGGGGTGCAATTGGACTTTCTTCTGCTTTACCTTCGCTGGCAGAAGCTTCCCTCTTTTTCTTTGAGACTCCATGCTTCCCCTTCTTCCTTGAAGAAGACTCACTGCCCGGAGTGAAGAGTGAAGACAACTCTATGTCATCAGAAATAGTTTGCTCCGGGGTTCTCTCGCCTTCTTCAGGTTCTTCGGCCTTCTGTTCTTGTGAAGCGATCGGGTAATCCAAGCCTTGAAGAGCTTCTATCTGCTCCTCTTGTGACCCCGGTTGAGAAACGGAAGGAGGAGTAATCTGAAGAGGCGGAGAGGGAACAACTGGAGAGGGGAAGGCTGAACAACACTTGGCGCTTTCGCTACAGGAGAAGAGAAGTCAAAGTCAGTATCCCTCATAAAAAGAGGAGAAAGTGGCGCATCAAAATTTAAGTAATAATCAAAAAGTTCATAAAGCTCATGTGAAGTAAACAAGCAGTCCACTTGAGCAAAATCGGCATTAAGGTTACCTGGAGAAATAGTCTTTACTATATCAATTTCAAAGTCATGTGCTTCAGTGCTCTCTTAAGTCTCATCTCCAGTGCGAGCAGTTGCACTTTCAATGACAGCTTTAGCAGGAGGTGGAGAATGGGCAATGGAGCCAATAATATCAATGTCGGCCGAAACTGAAGGTTGAGCTGGGTCGGTTGAGGTTGCCTTCCCTAAATGTTTCCTTCTTCCATTTTGGCTCTCTCTTTAGCGAGTTTCTCCTTTCCCCTGGCAAGAGCAGCACATGCATCATCGTCTAGATAGTGCGCCATTAAATCTTCTTCAGCATATCCAGCTCCTCCAACCATGTCAAGTGCGGCTTCCCACATTTTGTCCAAAGTGATTTCGTACTTCGGTCCCAAAAATTTAAGGCTACCGCGCCCCAGAACACTATGAATGTAAAACTCGAATAAAGTAGAGCTGACTTGGCTTTAGTTGCCATATGAGATTCCTCGGCTATTGCTTTGCCGGCAAAAGCTTCATCACGCTCCTTTTCAGCTTTAGAAAGTCGAGCTTTTTGCAGTTCAATTTCCAAGTTCCGGGAGCTGGTTTTTTCTCATAGCTGAGGAACATCAGCTCGGTAGCTTTCTGCAGCTTGCTGCTGTGCTTCAAATTTAGCTTCAGCATCTCTCTGTGCAGCGTGAGCATCTCTCACCTGTTTTTGAAGCACTTCTTCTCTTTGAGAATAGGAAGTGGAAGAAGTGGCAAGCTCTTCTTTATGTTTTTCAACTTCCGCTTCAAGCTTCTCGTTGTAAGCGGCAATGCTCTTCATCTCTGCATCATGCTGATCGAGTGCTTTGTACCACTTGGATTTAACATTTTCCATAGTCAACATGGCTTCGAGATTTGCACGGTTTACTCTTTGAAGCTCGTCAACAAGTTTCTGCCAACCAGACATTCTCTCGATATCGAGTTTGACGGCATCAAGATTTCGCAACATGTCTTGCTTATCGATTGTGACCAAGTCAAGATCGAAACCCACTCCCTTTAAGCACCAGTGCGGAAACCGACTTTGAAGAGTAGCCGGACCCTGCCCAACTTGATACGGGGGCCTACTGATGATTGTTTGAATATCAGCTCTTTGAAAGGCGGGAGAGCTTGGAAGGAATTAACAAAGAGACGGGAACAACGGGTTTTTCAGAAATTTCAAATGTCGGTTTCTCACCAAGTTTGGCCCGTTTGCTCGGATCTTCAGCGACATGACTTTTCCCTTTGTCATCACGGGATTTTCGTTTGTGAGAATCATCCTCTCTCTAGGAAGAATCATGTAGTTCATCCCGTCTCCCGTAGAGTTCTTCATAAGCACGCCTCTCACAAGCTTTCCTCGCAGCTCTTTCTTCGTCAGTTTCCCAAGAAGTAGGAACATACCTCTTGGGGTCATAAGAGCCACGTCTCCCATAACGCTGGAAATCATCATAGTAAGAGCCACTTCGTCCCATTGGAGAACCTGAAAATGAAGGAAAGACAAATTCAGAAATCTTCAAAGCAAGGAAGTTGAATGCATACAAGTGCCGAAAAATCCTAAATGTGTGTAATGTGCAAACTACGAACCACTCTTCGGTTGGGGGGTGATGACAGACTTTACAGCAAGTGTTAATTCTTGGGCTGCCGAAGTTTGTTGCAAGACAGATGCCGCTTCAACTGCTGGAGAAATAACATTAGTAGCAGCGGTATCATCTTTAAAAAGCTCCTGTGAAGTGATCATCAAGTCGCTCCTGTGAAGTGATCCAGTGAAGAAATTCATGTTTCAGCAAAAATTGAATACTTCTTTCCTCAATCGGCACAGCACTTAATCTTTCAAAAGTCGACTTGTGGCTGGGATCTTTAGAGGGAGGAGGAAGTGTTGTAAAAGAAAAGAATGAAATTAGCACCTAGCAACTCGGACTTTGAAAAGCTCAAATGGAAAAAGTGAGAGTGAGCAATCTTACTTCCTACTCTCTAGATGGCATAAAATCCTGGAGGGCGACAAACGAAGAAGAATTGATTTAAGAACCCGTGGGCGCTTTCCGAAAGATCGACGGTCAATCTACGGTTCCTACCGCTTGTCACGAGTGTGATAGAGGGATGATCTTTATTCTTTGCAAATGTGCACAAGTAACAGATTTCTGCAAAACTCGAAAGACGATCAAGTGTCCTCCTGAATAGCACACAAAGTCCCATTATTATGGCGTGTCCATTGGGATGCAATTGGAAAGGAGAGATAGTCAATCGGAGAAGGAGTCGCTGAAGAAAGTCATTAAATGGAGGAATAGCACCACATAGGCACATCTGACGGTTGACAGCGATAAAACCGAGAGGTGGCCTGTTAGCAGTATCGTTTAGTGCAGGAAGTAAAGCTTCTGCTTCAGCAATACCAAACTGAATACGTAGTTGGTTGAACGCCCGCTGACTCAGAGTAGTTGGAGTTCTTTCCGGGGGATCATCCAGTGGGTTGGCTATCGAGAAGACCTCTTCAGCTTGCTCTATTATTTCTTCTTGATAAGACATTCTACAAGGAACTGGATATTTAAATATGAAAATGCACATTTCCTTAATGTGTGAAGTGTTGTGCAAAACTAATAAAATGACAAGCAAATATAACTGAAATTAAACTAATATGCATTTGTCAATTATATAGTTTCAGGGCTTGTTGTTTTAAGTCCAAATACAAGTGCAGTGTTGATGCAAACAAATCAGCCTTAATTGATTAATATTGCTTTGCTTTAATACTTCACTTGAATTTGCTGATTCACAGCATTTCATATAATTTCTTTAAGTTGATTATCCTTTATAGACTAATCTGTCATTTGATGTGGGCGATCAGTGGCAGTATATTCGCCCTAGTTTTCTGCAAATGTTGTGTTTAGCAGGTTGTTAGCATTAAAATCTGTGAAGAAAGTACAACTAGTTCAAGTAGTTCATTCTAGCTGTTCAAGTTGCAAATTTAATCAAGTCCTATCAAATTCTTGCAATTGTTCAAGTTCTGTTCAAGTCATTAAGTCGCAAGAACGACTTAAGCTAGCTCGGGGATTATTTAGGTCGTCCAGATCAAGTCAAACGACTTAACATAAGTTGAACTGCTTAAGTCGCATTGTTCGAGGCCAGGCAGTCAAAAATTATCCAAGTCCTAACTCTGTCGCGACCTAAAACCTCTGCCGCAAAAAGTTAGGTCGTTAGTTCGTTAAGTCGCACTGCTTTAAGCTTTATGTTATTCAGGTAAGTAAGATCGCAAGTGAATTAGGTCGCAACCGAGTTAGGTCGTAAGCAAGCTAGGTCGCAAGTAAGTTCGGTCGCGTGTTTTATGATCAAGCCGATAAACCTAAGGTCGGTCGAAGCTCCTCAACCAATCATTTCTTAACTCCCTTTGCTCCTTCCCACTCAGGAAACGGCCTAACGAACAAACCCATTAACCCTAAAACTTATTATCACCTCTACCGTAAAATCCACCGTCCCACCATCATATCATCCAGAATCGATTCAAACCACCTCAGATTCGTCATGGATCTAGTATGCTGATGCGTTTTCGAAGAATTACAATAATTTTGCAACCAAAGGCAGACGAGGATCGGTTGTGACACGATTTATGGCGAAACGCAATGTACAAAGCTGGATTAAGGACGGCAATTGGGGAATTCGCGATTTGATGATGAATATGGTTAAATTTTTGATGGAATTTGCTTACGCAAAATAATGGTGGAGATGATTAATGATTGAATAATGAGAATCGTCTTCGAGAAGCTCAGAATCTTGTTAACGGAAGAACGAATGTTAGAGCAGATGAAGCAAAGAAGAAATGACCTAAAATATTTATGCACCGGAGCAGTGGAACTCGAATCGGCACACACGACCTTAGCTTGTCGTAAGTCGCTTACGATCTAACAGCTCGGAATAGTACGAATTGAGAGATACCGAAGCACACGACCTAACCCCTAGGTGTGTACTTCGAGGGGAAAGTGTTAACCCCTCTAAGCGAACTAATGAAATGAAGAGTCTACCGACCTAAAAGATCCAGCGACCTAGTGAGTTATCACAGAATGAAGCAACTTCTTATGTCATTCCCAACCGTAAGTCGCCAACTATTCTCCCTAGGTCGCTCACGACCTAAACATACCCAAGAAGCTTCTTATGCAGCTTCCTCCCTAGGTCGTTCACGACCTATGACTTGTTAGTTTGTTCGAGGTGATCAAATACACTCTAGTTAAGCCGTAAGCCGCTCCCACTAGGTCACTCATGACCTACGGCCTACCTCTAGGTCGCTCACGACCTACGACCTAGCTCCGAAATTTCCCTATAAATATCGTGCCTACACCACCGAAGAGGGGATCTTTGGGCTCATTTCTGGAACGCCGATACTCTGTTGAATTCTCGACTCACTCGACACTTCAAACACGAAAGACATCTCAGCGAACTTCAAGAAGAAATCTAACACATTCGACATGGATTCAAAGAGTTCTTCTACATCGGAGTTCTAGCTATTTGTCCTAGCAGTGTTGTAATCGAAGATTGTTGTAAAGTTGTAATTGATTCAGCCATAAAGAAGATTAAAGTGGACGTAGGCTTAATTTGAAGCCGAACCACTATAAAACTGTTGTCTCCTTACTGCTTTTTCTATGACTTTTCTACTTATTTCTAATTCCCGTATTGACGGGTGGTGTTTTCACTTTATCTCTACTTACACCGGGGTGTTAGCGTTCAATTTTTAGCGTTAACAATATGTATCGTATCACATGAATTGTAACTGACTTCAGTTATATATATATGAGATTTTTATATTATTTGTGTTCCGCATTTAGCTTATCTGTGTTATTATTATATATATTGTCCTAAACTATTATGAACCATCGTAGTTCATTTTATGCTAGAATTGGGTATGTCGATGGGAGTAAATAAATAAGAGATGAAAAATATAAATATATACCACTCCTATCGAGATAACCAATACTATTGTAAGGCCTAACTACAGATGACCACTCCTATCCAGCCTTATTCTTCGTAATAACAGACAGTATTTCCTTTAATACTCTTTGTTATTAAGACCATAGAGGTGGGGCATCACACTACACATGCGAGAGAAGGCAGACTTCTTAGTAGGAGCAGCGGGAGTAGCGACAGGAGGCTGAGTACCCCGAAATAGCTCCATAAACTGATCAGCTGACATGTAGACACCGTACGGATGAAAACCACTAGACGGGCCTGTAGAAGAACACTTGTGACGACTCGTGAATTTTAATAATTAAGTTGGTAATTTTAATTGGAATTTAGAAATTAAATTTAGAAAAAAACACTTTATAAGTTAATATTAAAATGAACGCTGTAATAAAATATATTGAATAGTTGTTGAATGAAAATGTATGTGAAAAGGTTAATGCAAGTTGATAAGTAACCATATTTGTACAATACCTATTAATTGGGAAAAATATGTAAAGTTTTATTTGAGTGAAATTGTAAATTCGGAGTTAAGTAATAATGGACACAGTGAAGATGGCAATTAAATCAAATATTTGGAAATCAAATTTTATCTAATTTTGAAGTTAATCAATAATTTATGAATTAAATGGTCATTGTTGAATTATACGTTACCTCAATGATTATTAAAAGGGTAACGGAGGTGAATGAAAATTTAATAAAAATAATGCAAATTTAAGGTTAATGATTATGAACTTGCATAAAATTCCAATTATAGAAAAAATTCTAAATGTATGTTTGGCTACAAATTGTACGCAAGAAAATAAATGGGTTAAGAATATAAATAGTAAGTAGTGTACATACTTAGAAAATATAACTAAATAGTATGGAATGAAGCATGCATTGATGAAATAACTACGAACCAATGAATGTATTTAAGTTGTAAAAGTCATAATTGATTGCATTAAATAAATTGGGAATTAAATTCAAAGGTTATGTTAATTGAGAAATAGTACGTAATAAATTGCAATGTCACTGAATCAAGGCTAGGTAAGTAATTTTAATAAATTGTAGTTGATATTTATGTATGAATGTGAGTAAATTTGGCATTTAGTGATAATAGTTAAAATTTACCCATTCATCTAATTTGCTTAATTGGAGCTAAGTCAATGACAACATTTGTGTTAATAACAGCTTGTAAGTGGAAGTAAAAGTTAAATGGTAACAATTATTTAGGTTAACCATTTATTTAGTGTACTAAAGTATAACGGGTAACCGATTGCAATAAATATAAATAAATTATGACGTTAATGTTAATATAAATTAATATTTGAAAATAATGTCAATTTCATTCATAATATGACCATTGGTTGATATAAATATTGCAAATCAAAATTTAATTAATGAGTAAAATTGACAAAATTTCCAATATAACTGAAATGCGGTAATTAATGCAAATTAAAGATGAAAATTGGAAAATATTAATGTAATGAAATGTAAAAAAATGTTAACTATGTTAGTTGAGTAATAATTGATTGAATATTAAGTTGTAATCGAATAAAATCTAATTTATTGGAATTAATTTGCAATTAATTGGATTAATTGCAGTTGACATTTGAACACTATATTTACTAGGATAATTGACACTAAATTGATATGTGAATTTGCTTTTAGTTATTATAAATATCTAAGGGATTAAAAATGACAAAAATCTACTAGTTATAAATATTGAATTTAAAGGTGGTAAATTTATTTATTAATTTATTTAAAAAGTGGAAATAAAACTAGCCATTTTGGCCAATGATTTGCATTTCGACGAAACAAGTTTCATCAGATCCGTAACGGTGAATTGTAATAGTGTTTCAAGTTTCGTAGCGATCGGACTTGTCGTTTGATCGTACGGACTCGAAACGCCTCGAAATTTTTGCAATTGAAATCAATTGAAATTAATTTGGAAAATATTGTTTTCAGTATAACTTCTTCGTACGATGCCATTTGGACCTGAAACTTTTTCCATCGCGTTCAGAATATTTTAAAACATCTATTTTGATATATGGGCTGACCCAATTTCGTTCCGGAGTCAGAACGGGCTTTTTGTGCCACGTTAGCGTTAGCGCGTATATCTATCAACCCGACCCATATATTTTATTTCAATTTGCCTATAAATACCATGCTTGTTAGCGCCAAAATTGGTCACTAACACCCTTAGAGAGTTTGTGTAGAGAGATTAATGAAGAAGATAAATTAAAATAGAGAAGATAATATAAATTAAAATGCGGGAGACGAGAACACATAATTTATAGTGGTTCGGCATTGTAGCCAACGTCCACTTTGAAGTTGATCCTTTATTTATTCATTTAAAACTTGATTACATATACAATCTGTCCTTAAGCATTTGAATACAATTGTTAAATAAACAGTGAAGTTTTTGTATGAGGGTTGAATGTGGCAGAGTCTCCCCAGTGCTCTCTAAAATCTGATCCCGTTTCCTGTGCCCCTGCCTCCCTATTTATAGATGTCAGTGGGTTGGACTTCCCTTGTGGGCCTGGTAGTCGAATAACACGGTCCAAAGAGTGTAGGCAAGGCGCGCCGACCAGGGAGGCCGAACGATGGAATGCCGAACAGAAACCTTCGTGCCGAACGAGTAGGCCGAGCAACAGTTGGAACAGTTGTGTTGAGGAGGATGCGGAAACATCTTGCTGGCAAACGTTCGGGGATGCCGAGCGTTCTTACGCCGAACGTTCGTAGAAAGCCGAACAAACTTTGGTGGCCGAACGATATTATTTGGCCAAGCGGCATTCAATGTCTAACTATCTCTCGATGCCAGACGACCTCTAGATGCCGAACGATATCCTTATGCCGAACGGCCTTATGCTGAATGTTTATTTCAGCCGAACGCTCCGTTGGCCGAACATGCTCTGGATGCCGAGTGTCCTTTGACTGTTGAACACACTTTACACCGAGTACACCTTGGAGGCCGAACGTTAGTCTTGGCCGAATGGCATTCAATGCCGAACGATCTTCTTTGGCCATACGGCATCCAATGCCAAACGTTCTTCTGATGCCGAGCGATACTTGATGCCGAGCGCTCCTCTCTGACCGATCGTCCTTGCTATGCCGAGTACTAGGTTGCCTGGTCAATTCCTTGGGAAACACTTGCCCCCCCAAAGTGCATTACGTGGCCGAAGGTGATGCGCTTTGATCCTTGGTCACCACCTTTGTCTTAAGGCTCTCTTGGCCGAACGCAGTAGGGAAGGCCGGACGTTAGCAGGGAAAGCCGAACGACATATGTTACCCCGAGTGAGTTTGAATGCCAAGTATTCGGGCCGAACAATACAAGTGCTGGTAGATCCAAGTGGGCCCAAGCTGGACGAACCGAGGTGTTCGAACATGACCGTTTTGACCGGTAGAGCCGGTGAGAACCCCTTCGACTTCCTCTTCTCCCTTATAAAACCCAACTTCTTCTTCCTACCCCTTTTTCTCTACTTTCACTTCTGCACTCTCGATCAACCCCAGCCATCAGACTTTTCAGACTTCTCAACCCTTCCTAACACTCGATCCACAAACTAGGTAAAATCCCTTCATCTGATTCCTTTCCTTGATAAGTTTCGATCGGTTGGGATAGGTTAGAACGGTGGCTGAACGAGCTATGCGGGTGGATGATCCAAACCCTGATTTGGACGTCCCCACGGCCGAGCGACTTAAGGCAGGGAGGTGTGGTGAGGGTTGATCACCTCATAGGGTTCGTTCCCTTGTTTGAGAGGGATGCCGTGGTTCGGCACGGCCTCTATGTATTAGATGAGACCGCGGGAAAGAGTTGGGCGGAAGAGTGGAAAGTATGGAGGCCGTGTTGAGTGTTAGGACAAGATTCAACTTTGGTTCGGCATGGCATATTGTCGGCCGAACGATGGGTCAGAAGTTTAGGGAGGAAGTGTGAGCCAGTAGGTAGGCCGGGCGTTGTTTCGGCCGAATCATGTTTTGGCCGAACAACACTAACTCAGTACGAACTGAGGTTGAGCCGAACGATGGTTGTAGGCCGAATAATTGTTTTGCCGAGCCACTACTTTAGCTGAACAAACTGTTATGCCGAGCGTACATAAATGCCGAGCCTACCTCCATGCCGAGCAAACCAACATACCGAACGTACTTGAGTGCCGAACAAACTATCCTGCCGAACAAACTAAGCGCCGAGCAGACCTTAATGCCGAACCTAAGTAAATGTCGAATATACTTAACATGCCGAACATAAATAAATACCGGACCTATCTTCATGTCGAACATAGTTAGCATGCCGAGCATAATTAAGTGCCGAGCACACATAAATGCCGGACATATACAAATGCCGAACATACTCTCCTTGCCCAATTTCATAACTGGTCTTTACTTGGCATAATCAGATAATTACCTCTAGTGTCTTACTCCAGTCGTTATTCAGAAGGCTTTCGGAGACGGTCAGCGATGACGGTTTTCAAAAGCGATGTTTTTAGGCTTGACGTTATGCACGATTGATTGCACTAGTTCACACTCCACACGGGAGGGTTATCTGCGTTGTTAATTCTAACGTCGATCATTTTTCGAGTATAGTTCACACAGGTGCTTGGTTGGGTCTGTTATTTATTCAAGATGTCCAAAAGATCCAATTCTGCTACACTTTCCGACAAACCTGGGCCGTCTTCTAAGCGAACGGCCCCCGACACAACTGACCCGTCAGTTTCTCCCGCTCATGACTGGGCTCCCGATACTTTGGAATCGTCGATTTTACTGGATGACCCAGTTGGCTCACAGGCTTCGAGAGTCACTGAGACCGCTCTTAAGCGGATATGTTTTACTCATGGCATTCCGTTTGCTGACGTGCTCGTTCCGTCGGGGCATGACCGCCCACATCTGCCGCCAGTGGGATATACGGCGTGCAGCAAGTTCATGCGCTGGGTTGGTAGCGTGCCACCTTTCAATCTATTCCTTCGCGACGTGCTACAGTATCTGGACGTCGCCCCGTCTCAACTTCATCCAAATGGTCACGCTTTCATTTATGGCACGTACATGCTTTTCATGGACGTCTTCTCCAGGCCTCCAACTCCCGGCGATATAAGGTACATCTATATGACCAAGAAACGGGGAGAAAGCCCCTCTTACATGTTTCTTGAGCCACATCGGAAGTGCCAACTTTTCACTAGCGCGTGGAGTAGAAAATTCGCCCTGTACAAATAGGAGTGGTTTTACGTGCGCTGCCCCCAAGGCTTTGCGAGGCGGTGGGTTGAAGGAAGTAAGTCTTTTCTCTGAGTTGATGTCCGTTCCCGATTGAGGTTGAACTTCTCCTAACTCATTGTTCTATTTTTTCAGATCTCGTCCCCCGTCCCGAGGGCCGGGGGTACTCCGATGCTGTCGACGCCATTAGAGCTCTTCCTGCTGAAGAGCGAGATATCCGAGCCCTCATTTCTAATGAGTCACTATCGAAGTTCGGCTTGCTAGCACCTGGCCGCCGGGTTAGCCTTCCAGAGGGCGTATCGCTTCCCAAGTCCGTGCCCGGCAGAGGGAAAAAATTGCATGAATCATCCGTTCGCCCTTCTCTTGAAGCGCCGGAAGAAGGGGAAATTCTAGGCGAGCCACCTAAAAAGCGAGGTGGGGATTTAGGTCCTGCGGCTGAAGTTCATGATATCGAAACGTCATCTTCCCCTTCGAAGGGGAGAAAGGAGCTGGCGCGCAAGTTGAGGAAGGAGAAGGTTGGTGGGACTTCCAAAGCTACGCCTGTTCAGCCAGAGAAAGAGGCTTCTTCACAGCGCGTTGGAAGTTCTCTGAAAGGATTATTGAACCTCTCCATTCCCGACGATTTGCTCAACTACGATTTCGATGATCAGGAGCTGTTTAAGTTTCGCTCACCCATCAGGGGTGATGCGGGCATCCCGGCCCCGATCCAAGGGGAAAAGACTCCCGTTAGCAAAGCCACTGGTCCGTCAGGGGGTAGCACTAGGACACACACAGACACATGCATTTCACTTTGCATCTACTTTTCTTTCACCATTCTGCTCTCTCGCTAATTTGCTATTGTCTGATTGCAGGTGACATGGGGCGCTCTCACGGATACGACCGCCTCCATGGTTCATCGACTTTACGGCAGTCTGGTCAGGACTCGGGCCTCGGGAAGCGCCGAGACAGAGACAACGACAGCGACCGAGATTATCATGCCCGGGACTCGTCATCCCGGAAGAAAGCTTATTATCAGCCCAAACACCGCCAGGAGACCTCTTCTTATCAGGAGCGAAGCAAAGACAAACGTGGCCATAAGAGGTCGCATTCTGATGCTCCCCCGGGATCAACACTCTGACTCTTCTTCTACCCGGCACTCCCGAGATTCTCATAGGAAGGGCGAACTTTCAAAGCCGTCTCCTCCCGCTCCCGTAACAGACCCAACAGTGTCGGAGAGATTGAACGAACTTAAGGGTAAGTTTCCGAAGATTTGTTTTGATGGGTTAAAGTTCCTCCCGGCGATTCATCCTATTCCCGGAGATGTCAAACAAAATGCTATCACCTGTACCAATGACGTCTACGTGCAACATGACGCGTTCGTCCATCTGGCTGAGAAACTTTCTGAAGTCTCTATGGAACGCCAGCACGAAATTGACAGCCTAAAGCTTAAAGCTATTCATGACAGGGATACCATTAAGGCCCAGGATGAAGAAATTGCCGCCTATAAGTCCGAGCTTGAAGCTACTCGCCAGAGCGCTAAGGACACCGCTGAGACTGTTTCCCGCCTTGAATTGACTCATAAGAAAGAGCTCGATGAAGCGGTTCAACGGTGTGGGGCATTAGCTTTGGAGAAAGACTCCGTTCAGAAGGAGCGGGACACACTTAATTATCGGGTTAAGGAACTCGAAGAGCAACTTTTCGAGGAGAGGAAAGAGAAAGTGGCTGCCCAGGTTGAGGGACAACATTATTGTGATGAGATTGTCGCCACCCGACTCCTAAAGGGGAAACTCGAAGACGATCTCTCCAAAATCGAGGCACTGAGGAATGAGGCCCGTGAGGAAGGTAAAAGGGCAGCAACTGTCGACATCGACTCTCGCCTCGAGGTGGCCAGGGAAGAAGGTAGGGAGGAGATAAAGACTGAATTCGACCCGCTTATCGCTGAGTTTGATGCCCGAGTTCTCATGCATCGAGATCTAACTTTTCTGGGCGACGGCTACCTTGAGTCATTGGCCGAGGCATGGGGGACCCTGATTCAGATCAGGAAGGTTGAGAGCGGCGCCGATGAGGTCGACGAAGAAGCATTGATAAAAGAATTCCTTAGGGGGAAGGAGCCTTCAGATTTATCAACGGCTAAAGCCCTCTACAACAAAGGCTCTCCCTCCAGGAAAGGGAAAGAGGTGGCTACCGACTCTTCCGGCGTCGTGCCCCCAGTTCGCATGCCTACTCAATCGGCCAGTCGGCCAATACTTGACCCCTTCGAGCAACACATTGGCTATGACCCTGAAGCCCCCGGGCTTGGCATTCATGTTTTATCTCCCATCCCGGAGGGTGAGACCCCCCTGATGAATGAGAACCCACCGGCATCTGGTGAGTAACCTCTGTGCTTCAGAAAGATCTTTCTCGTTCCCCCAGAGGTTGTTGTCTTCTAACACTTGTTTTTTTTTTGGTGATTTCTGCGCAGGCTATTCTGACCCTGAGCCCACTCCGAGGAGAGATGCCGCCAAGGAGGTGGAGTAAAAGGCGAGTGACGCTACTCAAGCTGGCGGGGATCCTGGTCCAAATGCTCAGGTAATCGGGGCGCTTGATGAAGGCAAATCCGAATCTTCCTCGGGGAGTTTTGAAATAGAAATCACAGGCGCCTCTGAGCACACATCCGAGTTGAGCATAAAGGAACGGCTAGAGAAGGAGAAGAGAGATACAGCCTCAGTCAACATTGAGCTGTGTGAGGTGGACCTGGATGATCCCTTGCACAAACCATTGAAGGTCATTCTTCCTGGCAAGTCCCAGCCCATGGATGTTCCCCCTACGTCTTCGGTCGTCACCCCTCCGTCAGGGAAGGATTCCAAGAGTAAGCGCTCTGGGAAGGAACCATCCGGGATGACGTCAAAGAAACACAAGAAATGACCATCGTCCCCGTTCAACGAGAACTAGTTTAAGTCCTGTACTAATTTTTGTAGGCTGTGTAAATAGACTGTTGGCTCCGGACTTCGGAGCATTTTTGTAACGGGAAGCTTTTTGTGAATAAAATTTGATCTTCACTTTGTCTTCTCAAAATACTTTTATTATTCAGTTTCTTTTATGGTTGTGATTGAAATCTGAATTGTTATGGGTAACTTAGACTTCTTGGTTCGTCTATACATGGCTTGGGAGCTTCCCTGGATTTGATCAGTCTCCACTTGGTGCTTCAAGCACTTAGAATATTTCATAGCCCGTATGTTGGGGACTTGACATATCCAAGTCATTTGCAACGTAGTTCCTATTCAAGGAACTCGGAGGTCTGAACTGCTTGTAATTAAGTCTATACACCGGACTTCGAGTACTCCAGTCCGCGCTCTGGGGATTTGGAGGTTTCAAATCGTTTATACTCGAGACCGCACTCTGGGGACTTAGAGTACTCCAGTCCGCACTCCGGGGACTTGGAGATTTTTTGTCGTTTATACTCGAGTCCGCACTACGGGGACTTAGAGTACTCCAGTCCGCACACCGGGGACTTGGAGATTTTGAATCGTTTATACTCGAATCCGCACTCCGGGGACTTAGAGTACTCCAGTCCGCACTCCGGGGACTTGGAGATTTTTGTCGTTTATACTCGAGTCCGCACTCCGGGGACTTAGAGTACTCCAGTTCGCACTCCGGGGACTTGGAGATTTTTTGTCGTTTATAATCGAGTCCGCACTCCGGGGACTTAGAGTACTCCAGTCCGCACTCCGGGGACTTGGAGATTTTGAATCGTTTATACTGGAATCCGCACTCCAGGGACTTAGAGTACTCCAGTCCGCACTCCGGGGACTTGGAGATTTTGAATCGTTTATACTCGAATCCGCACTCCAGGGACTTGGAGATTTTGAATCGTTTATACTCGAATCCGCACTCCGGGGACTTAGAGTACTCCAGTCCGCACTCCGGGGACTTAGAGATTTTTTTCGTTTATACTCGAGTCCGCACTCCAAGGACTTAGAGTACTCCAGTCCGCACTCCGGGGACTTGGAGATTTCTTGTCGTTTATACTCGAGTCCGCACTCCGGGGACTTAGAGTACTCCAGTCCGCACTCTGGGGACTTGGAGATTTTGAATCGTTTATACTCGAATCCACACTCCGGGGACTTAGAGTACTCCAGTCCGCACTGCGGGGACTTGGAGATTTTTGTCGTTTATTATAAGCGTTCGTACGCTAGCCAGGATATCATAATTTTTAATTGCGCGTCATAGGAATATCATACGAAGAGACATTGGTCATTCATGGAAAAGATGGCTTCAAGCCTTTATTGATGAAAACAAGCTAGATTATCTTATTACATGCCAAGAAGAAAGCATACTGGAAATAAATACAACTACAGCATAAAGGAAATAGACTAAGTGTAATAACGCCGCAAATGCTCGCTGTTCCATGCTCGGGGGAGTGTCGCACCATCGACGGTCTTTAGCTTGAAAGTTCCTTCTCCAAGCCTCCGTTCGATGACGTATGGACCTTCCCATGCGGGATTAATGTGCGAAGGGGTTGGAAAGACTCGTTTCAAAATGAGATCTCCCACACTAAAGGTTCTTGGCTGGACTTTTCCATTATAATATTTAGCGACTCGGTGTCTGTATGAGGCTGCTCTAAAATCAGCTTCTTCGCGTTTCTCATCAATGAAGTCTAATGATTCCAATAGGAGATCCTGGTTTGACACAGGATCGTAATAGGTTACCTGGTGTGACGGAACTTCAAGTTCTACGAGTATGACGGCTTCCGTGCCGTACGCCAGTGCGAATGGTGTGTGGCCAGTCGCGGTTTTGTGGGTAGTTCTATAGGCCCAAAGCGCTGTTGGGAGTTCATCCACCCACTTGCCTCTAGCCTTTTCCAAACGCTTCTTCAATATGGACTTGATGATTTTATTGACGGCTTCTACCTGCCCATTCGCCTTCGGGTGAGCAACTGCTGCGAACCTTTTCTCAATGCCAAACCTATGACAGATCTCTTTGAATTCCTTACTTTCGAATTGATTTCCGTTATCCGTTATGATGGTCCGTCGGAGGCCAAAACGGCATATGATATTTCGTACAACGAAATTAATGACTTTCTTGGTGGTTATTGTGGCCATTGGCTCTGCTTCCGCCCACTTGGTGAAATTATCGACTGCCACTATTGCATATTTCGCGCCTCCTTTGGCTATGGGCAGAGATCCAATTAGGTCGATTCCCCACATTGCAAATGGCCAGGGACTAACCATTTGTGTGAGTTCCGTTGGCGGAGCTCTCGGAATCTTTGCATATATCTAGCATTTGTCGCATCTTCTCGCATAGTCTGCGGCATCCCGATTTACAGTTGGCCAATAATATCCATAGCGGAGGATTTTCCTCGCCAAAGTTTGCCCCTCGGTATGATCACCACATTCTCCCTCATGGACTTCTTCCAACACCCGTTTTACCTCGTCATGGGCCACGCACCGGAGTAAGGGGGTCGAGAATCCCCTCCGATACATTATCCCGTCTTGCATTACATAACGCGAAGCCTTACGAAGGACTTGGCGGCTTTCACTTCTTTTCTCAGGTAAGTCCCCGTATAGCAAGTATTCTTTGATCGGGGTCATCCATGATCCCCTTTCGAGTTCGGTCTCCAAGACGAGATCTATCTCCATCATGTCTATACTTGGAGCAAGCAGAGTCTCGACAGGGAACAATCCCATCTGATGTGCATCGCCAGTACTCGCGAATTTAGCCAACGAGTCGGCCTCCTTGTTCTGTTCGCGCGGGACATGCGAAATGTCATAATATTCCAGGTTTACTAGTAGCT
Organism: Allium cepa; assembly: GCA_030765085.1. NCBI lineage: Eukaryota > Viridiplantae > Streptophyta > Magnoliopsida > Asparagales > Amaryllidaceae > Allium > Allium cepa. Next base: position 358,154,958 of record CM060942.1, on the reverse strand, counting down.
CCCGGACTCGAGCAAGGTAAGGAGCCAGTCTCTGTCCTTTCGCTTGGTTGTCTCCCCGTACCTAATATACCACCAGCTGTGAGTCGTAGAAGATTTCGATGGACTTTACCCTCAGTTCATTGGCAAGTCTTAAGCCAGCAATCAGTGCTTCGTATTCTGCTTCGTTATTTGTCGCTATAAATTCGAACTTCAAAGCGTAGCAAATCGATCAGTTTTCGGGAGTTACCAGAACTATCCCAGCTCCCGACCAACGGTCGTTAGATGCCCCGTTAGTGAACATCTTCCATCGGACAGGAGGGATTACTTTGTGATTTTCATCCGGTTTATCCGGAATGGTGAACTCAGCAACAAAGTCAGTTAATGCTTGCCCTTGGATGGTCCTTCGCGGCAGGTAGGTGATATCAAACTGGCTTTACTCGTTGTTCAACTTTAGCATCCTACCGGAAGTTTCCGGTCATTGGAGTACCTGTCGCAAGGGTTGGTCAGTGTAAACACTGATTGAGTGCGCCTGAAAGTAGGGACGAAGCTTGCGTGATGCAATCACCAGGCAATAGGCAAGTTTCTCGATCTTTGGATAATTCTTTTCTGGCCCCGTCAGTCGTTTACTAACATAGTACACCGGCCTTTGAACCTTGTCTTCTTCGCGAACTAGGGCTGTACTGATAGCATGTTGAGACACAGCCAAATATACGTACAACGTCTCGTGGTCTACTGGTTTTGACAACACTGGAGGACTTTCCAAGTGTCTTACCAGGGCTCGGAATGCTTTCTCGCAGTCAGTCGTCCATTCGAAGTTTCTCTTTCCTTTCTTTATGACATCGAAGAAAGGAACACACTTATCCGTGGCTCTGGATATGAATCGACTGAGCGCAGCTACTTTTCCGTTCAAGCTCTGTACCTGCTTTATGGTTCTAGGTGCCTGTATATCTCGGATGGCCTGGATCTTCTCCGGGTTAGTTTCAATTCCTCGTGCATTCACAATGAATCCCAATAACTTCCCTGATGCCACGCCGAATGAACACTTTGAAGGATTGATCTTCATCCCATAGTGCCTTAGTATATCGAACATTTCCGCCAAGTCTCGAATGTGGTCGTTTGACTGCCGTGACTTCACAAGCATGTCATCCACATAGACTTCCATTGTTTTCCCAATCTGATCTTTGAACATTCGATTTACCAGACGCTGGTAAGTTGCTCCGGCGTTCTTCGGTCCGAAGGGCATCACTACATAGCAGTATAACCCAACATTTGTGACAAAGCTCGTGTGTTCTTTGTCCGGGATGTGCATCGGAATTTGGTTGTATCCAGAGTATGCATCCATAAATGACAATAACTCATGCCCTGCAGTTGAATCGACCAGTTGATCAATTCGTGGTAGCGGGAAGCTATCCTTCGGGCATGCTTTGTTTAAATCATAATAGTCAACGTAGGTTCTCCATTTCCCGTTTGCTTTCTTTACCAACACAGTGTTGGACACCCATTCCGGGTAGAGGGCGCCGCGGACAAACCCATTGGCTTTGAGTTTATCCACCTCCTCTTTGAGAGCTGTAGACCTCTCCGGGTCCATGCCTCTCCTTTTTTGCTTCACAGGTACGTGTTTCAGGTCTATATTCAACATATGGCTCACAATTGCAGGTGAAATCCCACGCATATCAGAGTGTGTCCAGGCGAAGACATCAAGATTCGCTCGGAGGAAATCAAATAAATGCTCTGCCATTAGGGGATCGAGCTGTGACCCAATTTTAAGAACTCGTGTCGGGTCGCTGTGGCTAACTGGAATATCAATTGTTAGTTCAGCCGGTGTTGCGTCTGGTTCCCTGGGTTCCCCTTTGTCATCTCTCAGATCTATGTCTCGAATGATCCGAGAATGTCGCCCGAGCCAGGGCTCGGGCGCAAATTGTCAACCATCAGAATTCGGGATGCGGACGATGTTGTCCGCAGTCTTCCCCTTTTCTCTGCGCTGGGCCTCTCTCAGCTCAGCCACGTAACATGCACGTCCGGTTGCTTGGTCTCCATGCACTACGGCAACTCCTTTGTCCATCGGGAATTTCAGTGTGAGACACCACGGGGCCAAGGCTACCCTGAAATCTGCGAGGGCTGGTCATCCCAAAAACACGTTGTATGGTGAATCAACATCCAGCACTATGAATGGTAGGATTCGCACTCTCCTGCGTTCACCTTGTCCCAGTTCAACTGGTAACTCCACATATCCTACTGCGTCTGTGGCTGTGCCGTTAAAGCCATGGATTCGGGCTTTAGAAGGCGTCAAATCCTTAGTCTCCAGCTTCATTTGGTCATACGCTTTCTTGAAGATGATGTTAACGGAACTTCCACAATCAACTAGGATTCTCCTTACGAATGTCGGTCCGATGGTTGCGGATATGACCAACGGATCGATGGTGGGAGCTTCCACCTTATCCGCGTCCCTATTCCTAAATACAATATCGTCGTGCATCGTGCATTGCTGCTTTGCGGGAGTTCCATCCTCCACATTTGAACAGCACTCATGCTCTGTATGTCTCAAGGAATTAGCATATCGCTCCATTTCCTGCTAATTTTTATCCGTAGGATGAGGTCCACCAGCAATTGTGTTAATAATTAATCTTCCCACAGTTCGAGTAGGTTGCTCTGGTTGGTGTAGAGCTGGGCCACATCCGAGGTCTGAAGTCTCTTGTCTTCCTTCTGGCGTATCTTTGACGAATTCCTGCAGCTTCTTCTGCCTAATCAATTTCTCAATAGCGTCATGGAGATGCATGCATTCGTTTGTGTTGTGCCCATAAGACTCGTGAAAGCGGCAATACTTTCCAGTCCGCTTTTGCTCATCTGTAGATTCCTTAGGGCGTGGTTTTCTGTATTGAAAAGTGTGCAGGTCGATAAGCAGATGTTTTCAAGAGACGCATTCAGTGGAGTGTATTCGTTGTAGGTTGGGATCCTTGATTTCCATCTCCCCATTTCCATCTTCTTTCCAGGATTTCCACTTCCAGTTCCCTTAGACAGCCCGGGCTTATTTTGGACGCTGGCCTGAGTCTTTCCAGGGTTATCGTCGGTTGCTTTCATGGCGATGTTGCCCTTTACAGACTCCTGAACGGACCCTGGTGCCTCATCCTTCCTTATCCACCGAGCTTCTTCCCTCCTTATGAACCGGTGGGCCTTCGAATAGAAACGTTCCAACGTAGCCGGTGGCTTTCCCGCCAACCAATCCCCAAATTCAGAGTCTGGATCCACTCCACGCGTTACTGCCATCAAAATCACGTGGTCGTTTGGAATGCTCACTTCAGTGGCGGCAACATGAAATCTCTGCAAGTATGCTTTCAGTGATTCTCCAGGAGCTTGGGTCACGCTTGATAAGGACATCACATCCTTGGGTCGAGTGGCGTGTATCCTGAATTGTTCTATGAATTTCCTTGCTAATTCGTCGAAGTTTGAGATTGACCGTGGAGGAAGTCGAGTGAACCACATGGTGGCAATTCCGGACAGAGTTATTGGAAAGCACCTGCACTTAGTTGCGTCGTTGGCCCTTGCTGAATCCATCATCCATCCATACCTCATTACATGTTGTCTAGGGTCAGTTTTTCCTTCTTAGGCGGGTATGGTGGGCATGTTAAACTTCCTTGGGTATTCAGCCTATAGAATGGTATCTGTGAATGGAGTATGACTCTTAGACATTCCCCAATCTTCATTAGTCAAACCTTGATTCTCTCTCATCAACTGCCTGACCATAGCTGTCAAATCTGGGGTTTGTATGGTAGGAGGAAGGTTGGGTTCCGCTCCACGGGCTTGATTTTTAGTAGAGTGATCAGTGGCACCTGCTTGGTCATCTTCATCCTTGCGGCGTCTACGCCTTGGAGGTTCATCAGCTGAAGTTGAGCTATCATCTTCGGAGTAGGGGACAGGGCTACCTCCAGCATTCTGATGCTGCTGTCGAGCAAGTTGGGCCATGAGGTCAGCATTAACTTGCATTTGCTCAGCGAGTTGCCTTTTACTTTCCGTAAGCTCTTTTATCAAGTCATTCAATTCCGCTCGTGAAACAGCTTCCGCTTGGTTTTGGCTGGAGGGCCCCGTGCCTCGAATTGCTTGTTGATCGTTAGGTCCAAGTTGTTGAACACTAGCGGTTTCGCGGGCATCTACATTTTGGGAGGTCGATCTTGTTCGTGGTCTTCCCATGGTAGAGTTGTTGGTTGTAACTCTGAGTAGAATCAACAAATGCCTTATGAATAATTACGGATCTTCTTCGAGGGATTTATGCAATCCACTAGCTACAAAGTAGATCCTCACAACCTGAGAATTCGGTTCTCAGTGAAAGCACCAAAATGTTAGCACCAAAATTGGTCACTAACACCCTTAGAGAGTTTGTGTAGAGAGATTAATGAAGAAGATAAATTAAAATAGAGAAGATAACATAAATTAAAATGCGGGAGACGCGAACACAGAATTTATAGTGGTTCGGCGTTGTAGCCTACGTCCACTTTGAAGTTGATCCTTTATTTCTTCACTTGAAACTTGATTACAGATACAATCTTTCCTTAAGCATTTGAATACAATTGTTAAATAAACAGTGAAGTTTTTGTTTGAGGGTTGAATGTGGCAGAGTCTCCCCAGTGCTCTCTAAAATCTGATCCTGTTTTCTGTGCCCCAGCCTCCTTATTTATAGATGACAGTGGGTTGGACTTCCCTAGTGGGCCTGGTAGTCGAATAACACGGTCCAAAGAGTGTAGGCACGGCGCGCCGACCAGGGAGGCCGAACGATGGAATGCCGAACAGAAACCTTCGTGCCGAACGAGTAGGCCGAGCAACAGTTGGAACAGTTGTGTTAAGGAGGATGTTGAAACATCTTGCTGGCCGAACGTTCGAGGATGTCGAGCGTTCTTACGCCGAACGTTCGTAGAGAGCCGCACAAACTTTGGTGGCCGAACGATATTATTTGGCCGAGCGGCATTCAATGCCTAACTATCTCTCGATGCCAAACGACCTCTAGATGCCGAACGATATCCTTATGCCGAACGGTCTTATGCTGAATGTTTACATCGGCCGAACGCTCCTTTGGCCGAACATGCTCTGGATGCCGAGTGTCCTTTGACTGCTGAACACACTTTACACCGAGTACACCTTGGAGGCCGAACGTTAGTCTTGGCCGAACGGCATTCAATGCCGAACGATCTTCTTTGGCCGTACAGCATCCAATGCCAAACGTTCTTCTGATGCCGAGCGATACTTGATGTCGAGCGCTCCTCTCTGACCGAGCGTCCTTGCTATGCCGAGTACTAGGTTGCCTGGTCAATTCCTTGGAAAACAATGCTAAACCCAAGCCTCCGCCTATTCTCGTTTATCTGCGCATAAAAATTTCATCAACTCTTCCTCTTCCTCAATGGATACAAACCCTGGATGCAAACACAATTGAAATTCAAAATCAAAGTCAAAAATTCAAAGACCTTAGATAAATTTTAGAAAAAATATATGTTGAAGCTCTCGAAATGCATAATCTGCTGGTGTAATTCGTTTTTCAATTCGAGTTATCGTTTGCTCTGAAATTTAAGGTTTACCCACAGCCGTTCATCACCGTCGCGATAAAATTCATTGGATCGAGAAACCCTTTCTGGGTTTTGAAGAGAGGACCGAGGGGACTTCATCCATGCAGTTTATTTCACGAATCGATGGTCGGATTTTCGTCAAAAATTGATTAGGGTTAGCATTTTTAATGGCGGCCGGTGGTTTTACACGTCGATCGAATGTGGGGGAGGAACCTCGTGAGCGCTTAAACATGGGGAAGAGAGGAAATGTTTTCTGGTGGTCGCAAGGGGTTTGGAACGAGCTCCGTGGCGTGTGCGTTCATCTGGATGGAGGCGGTAGTTCATCGGTTCGGTTCACGTACAGGTCGTTGGAAGATAGCTGATGACGTGGTGAGAGATGCTGTTTCTTTTTTTTGTGATTTATTTTGTTTTATATTTTTTTTGATTTCATATGTTCTAACTCGTGTAATTTCTACGTACGATGTCTGAATTACACGCCGTTTTCTCCGCTAGGTTCGTATTGGAATTCCAGACTTGATGACGCTGGTTTGGAGGAATTCTGAGATGGTCAAATTTTTGGGTTTAAATTGAATTTAAATTCAATTTAAATCCAAAAAGTGAGTGTTTTAACCCACTCACAACTTCTAAAATTTCTTATGGTTATTAAATTGATATATGATGTGATTTGAAATTTATTTATGTTTGTTAGGGAATTTTTAATCATCATCTCAGTTAATTGCATTTACTTAATTAAATTGTTATTTATTATTTATTGCATATTAACTGCCAGTTAAATTTATATTTATTTTTATTGCATATAAACTACCAGTTAAGCAGTTATAATATATTTTGAATATAAACTGATAGTTGATACCAGTTATTTATCACCTGTTATATTTGATGTATTGTTTGAATTTGGATGACGATTGTAATAAATGGATGTATGATTTTGAATGATGGATGGTGTTTATTTATATTGACTGCAATTTGTTATGCATTTCATTCCATCCGGGATTGCAGTTTGAAATGATATGTAACCGTAATTTTTATTTTAAATTACGGATTGAAATGATAGATATCCGTATCACTTGACCATAGGGCAGAAAATTATATACAAACACCGTCGGTCTATATATATATAAATATTTTGAAAATGATTTCTATGGTTTGGATTGGATACGGTTTAATAAATATTAATTTTTGATCTTATAAAAAAGATCTTATTTTATATATACATATATAGTTAAATTTTTGAATTTAAGTTATGTATGAATTTGTTAAACAAGAAAATAAATAAGTTGAATGATGGAGTTTGATAATTTATATTATATGATTAAGTACAGGTATAAGTTATCGTATATATATAGAGTTTTAAGTGGTTCAAATCAATTAAGAATGGAAATAAATAGGAAATTTATTTGGAATTGAGCTTATTAAAAAAAATTAAACCCCACAAGTTGGTGTAAACTTATTAAACTTGAAAATTGTAATGACCCGGAATTTCTGTCATTTGAAATTCAAATGTTTAATTGATTTTAAATATCAACAAGTAAAATTAGTAAGTCGAATAGTTTACTTTTCGAATATCTGGATTTTATTGGATAATTTAATTGGATAATTAAATCGACAATTTAATATTTGAAATTGCGTAAATAATTGGAATTAGGGTTTAGTGGGGATAAAAATGATTTATAAAGTTATATTAAATCATATTGAAGCTAGACCAATGTTTGTGAACTTTTAAAATTGAATTAAAAGTTAATTTGCGATAATTGAATATTTTAATCTTTAATCGACTAGTGAAAATAGCCATTCTTCAAACAGTCTCGGATTTCGACGAAACTAATTTCATCGGATCCATAACGTCAAATTATTGTAAGGTTTCAAATTTCGTGTCAATCGGATTTACGGTTTGTCCGGGGCATGCCAAAACGCATAGAAATTAGTTTAATCAATTTAATTTAAATTTAATCGTTTATTTCCTTAACTCGCACATATGATCGAATTGGCTTTCGAAGCATATTCCATTCTGGATACAGGAGTGTTATGGAGCTCAAGTGGCGAGCTGGATGGCGAGACGTACCACTTGTATATGATATTATCTTTTCTGCTATAGAATTCGCTTGTAAGGGCATGTTTGTATAGGTGTCCATTGTTTTGTTGTGTTGTATATTGTTGTTGTACACTCTGATGATGTAATGTATTAACTGATACGGTTCTTTGTTCTAAAGATTATTTATTTATTTATTATATGTTGTTCCGCTACGATACATGAGATTCTGATATTGTTTCTGTTCTGTTTTCTTACTTCTTCTATCTTTTTCTTCTACCTCTTCGTTTTAACCCTCATGGTTCGGTTTTCCGGCATTCGATTGCTCAGTAGTTGATACAGTGGACATATTGATGTCGATTTTCGGAAGTCGAAGAATCGGGTCCTGACAATGTGGTATCAGAGCATATGGTTAAGTGACAACCTCGACTCTGTTGGGAATTACTCATTAGAGATAGAGTCAGCAGTACTCTAGAATGAGTTTGAGTGTAATAATAGATATGATCACGTAATTGTTAGTGAATATGAAATTGTTTTGTATTGTGTTGACTTATCGGTTGATTGTTTATAAATTCTGGTCGGTGTAGTTTGGCCAACAGTTTCGATAGGGGTTTCTAAATTCTTAAACAAGATAAACTAACACAGTTTTTTTTTGAAATAGGGTAAATGAAATAACTTTACCCAAAAGCTATTTTTGTATATAAAGGAAATATTTTCTTTAAATGTTTATAATATATGATTGCTTGGTTGTTTGGAAGTGATGATATTGAAGTATTATCATTATTATATAGAAATTGAAATAATAACTAAAGGAATGAATTTATACACTAATGGAATATGAGCATGTAAACTAAAAAAAAATGTGATTTATAATTTAGGATAAAATTCATTAATGGAATGAAATTGGTAATGTGAATGTATAAATGAGTTTTATAAATTGAAATGAGATTTGATTGGGATTAAGTTGAATAAAAATCCAAACTTGGGAAAAATAAAAATACAATGGATTGAATCTAAGTAACCAAATATTGTAACTAATTAATTCATGATATAGAAAAGGTTGAATTAGTTAGATTAAAACTTGAATTGTGAGTTAAATAAAAATTATTTAAATTTGTAGGAAAATTCAAGTAAATAGAAATAAATTGAAAATGGAAGTTTGGTTGTGATAAACAAATTTGAAATTAAAATCCAAGTCGTAATTTATAAATAAAAGTGAAATGAATTTTGAACTTATAATATGAGATAATAAAGTTTTAACTTTAGTAAAGTTGAAATAAATTTGAATTAGTATGATAAAATATATGATGTGAAATTTAACTAAAGGAAGTTAAATAAATTAAATCAAATCTGGAAGTTGAATAATAAGTTGTATAACTCATTAAATGTGAAGATGTAAGTAAAACCAATTATTAAGATGGTTAAGCGACTTTGTTAAGCAAAACGAGGTATGAATCTGAATAAGTGATGAAATTGACTTTGGTAAAAGTTAAATAGAATTTACTTTGGAGTTGGAATTTGAATTGGATTTAAACTGGATTAGATATGTTGTTGAAGTGGAAATTTAAGTTAAGTTAAACAAATGATGTTTAAAATGAATATAACTTAAGTGTTGCTGAATGAAGTTGATTTTGGTATCAAAGTTAAACAATGAAGTGAATTAAATGAATATAAATTTGAATTATATAAAGGAGATTCAACTTTATTTGTAAAATAAATGAGTAATTGAACTAATGAATTGAATATTAATCAATCGAATGTAATGAATTGATATCGAATAATGGATATAAGTGTAAATTTATTTAAGGCTAATTGAATGTTAAACCAAATTGAAGGTAAACAAAGTGAATATGAATGTTGAATGTAAAGTGAATAAATTCGGTTGTATTGGATATACATTGGTTGTTAGATTATTGTTAAATGATTGAATAGAAATTAATATGCAAGTGGATGAATAGAAATTGAAAGCTAAAGAAATTAAATTCAAATTGGAAGTTAAGTAAATTTAAATTGAATGGAAATTGATTTGAATTGAAAGTGAACAAATCTGAATGTAGATTAGTGAATGTACACTAATTGAAAAGGAATAATTGAATGTCGTTGTATATGAATTGGTTGTACACAATTACAAGTAATGTTGAAGTCATATAAGTTGTTTATAAACCTTGTTTCGTATGCGTTTCTTTTAATATGCATGTGTTGTAGTTGTTTAAAAGAGTAAAATGTTAATAACTTCCTATACATGTCACTTACATATTTATATTAAGTAAGTACAGGTACCGGGGCTACCCTTAGCAGGATTTTGGTTGCGAAAAATGCTAAATAAATAACTGTTTTGCTTAAGAATGCTAAAAAGGTACGCCTACGCAATAAAAATAGGAAATATGAACTGTTTTTCTATTTTCCGACCGCGTGGGTTGATGTATATATATTTATATCTATTGTGATATTGTAAAAGCTCCTCCGTACAAAGGAGGTTATGGAAAAAGTTTCTGAAAATTTAAAGCGTTAGAAAATTTTCGAGAAATTTTGGAAAGATTTTTTTGTGAAAACTACGTTTTGATTTGAAGTTAAAGGTTAAACGATATAGTTGATTTTGAAAAGATAACTAAGTTGGATTTCAAAACTTAGTAAAGTTATTGTAAGAAATTTAACTATTGAATTTTCGGGAAAGTTAAACACTTAAGTGATTTTGGTAGTTTAATTTGAACAAATTATAATGAAAATGTAGGAATTGAACTAGAAAATGGAAACCAGTGTTTTGGTTGAAGTTAAAGGTTTTGGAAAAGGTGAATATAAAATTTTCATTAAGTGGACTTTTGAAAAGTCAATGGATTATGTAACTTTTTCTCACCTGGTAATTTCGAGGACGAAATTCTTTTATGGGGGAAAGTTTGTAACGACCCAGAATTTCTGTCATTTGAAATTCAGATATTTAATTGATTTTAAATATCAACAAGTAAAATTTGTAAGTCGAATAATTTATTTTTCGAATATCCGGATTTAATAGGATAATTAAATCGACAATTTAATATTTGAAATTGCGTAAATAAATGGAATTTGGGTTTAATGGGGATAAAAAAGATTTATAAAGTTATATTAAATCATATTGAGGTTAGAACAATGTTTGTGAACTTTTAAATTGAATTAAAATTTAACTTGCGAAAATTGAATATTTTAATATTTAATCGACTAGTGAAAATAGCCATTTTTCAAATAGTCTTGGATTTCGACGAAACCAGTTTCATCGAATCCGTAATGTCAAATTATTGTAAGGTTTCAAATATCGTGTCAATCGGATCTACGGTTTGTCCGGGGCGAGCCAAAACGCATAGAAATTAGTTTAATCGATTTAATTTAAATTTGATCGTTTATTTCGGTAACTCGCACATATGATCGAATTTGCTTCCTAAACATATTCCATTGTGTCCGAAACGCGGGGTAAACGCTTGAACGTAGGTCACCGCGCGAGATTTGGAGTTCGGAAAATTTTGAATGAATAGTGTTTTCGTTGAAATTTATATAAAAGCACCCTTATTATCTACATTTGCAAGATCACAGCCCTAGGGTTACGGCCGCCACCTCTAAGAAAAACAATGCCTGAAAATTGTTCTCGTTCTTCCTCCATTTTTTTCAATCCACACATTTATTCAAGAAATCTCAAACTAGAAAAGTGTTAAGCTCAGCGAGATCTTTGATATCAACGGTTGTGATCGATTTTCGTTGAAAAAATCAATGGCAATCTACGTTCAGAGGGTGCACGTCTCAGCATTAATTTCGACGATATTACAGTGCCGAGCTTCGAGCCCTTCAAGCCGAGGGTGGAGTTGAGTGCAGGCTACAAGATGGCGGCCTTTGATCGTCGTAGAGTCGTGTATATTGATCGCGTGATTTAGGGTTCGAACGGCATATGGGTTTCAACGTGCTTGCATTTTCACTGAGAAGAAGAAGAACGCGTGCGCGGCCTTGATGCATGCAGGGAAATCTAACGGTCCAGATGTAAAGGTTGAAAAAAAATTGTAATTTAGTTATATTATAATTCGTGTAAACTTTAAAAATGTGTAACTTTTTGATACGAGGTCGAAAACGCACGAAATGAATTGCGTTGGCTTTGTTTCGTCTATCACCACGCAATGAAGCTGGTTTGGAGCCGTTTGGAGCCAGTGATAATTTCGGGTAAAATTAAACGCACGTTTAATTTTATTCGAAATAGACGCTACAAGTGTTATCGGAAACTCAAGGTGAGAACTTCTCACTCAGTCGAATTTGTTTCGATTTCAATTTTAAATAGTTAGATTTAAAATTGCTTGATTGTGTGATTGGATGATAGTTATTATCTGTTGTTTTCAAATAGACCCTATACGTCGTATATTAAGCGGTGGTTATTTATTAAGCACATATACCGCGATAATTCCAACTTGAATGGAATTGGTATTATATATGTACTTGGAGTCGATTTCCCGCATTATATAGCGGATGAGACCCTATTGCGCCGCATAATAGCGGATAATATTTTATAAATACCATATATCGTGATATTCCATCTTGAAGCGAAATTGGTATTGTGCTAACATCTTTAGATGCAGGGAAACAGGTTGGAGGGATCCAACTGGATTCCTCAAACATTTGAATTTGTTCCAATGTTGTGTGTTGATCTATTTATAATCTGCGTGATTATCTTTGTGATTGAAATCGTTAAAGGCTAAATTTTAGCCGAATATAAATTGGTATCGTTCGATACCGAAAATAAGTAAAATGTGAATTTTCGAAATTTAAGTTGAAAATTTATAATTAAATTTATTTTTGAGAATCGTATAAATTTGAAGGAAGGAATTTTTAAAATGATAAAGTTTTATTTTTATCTTATTGAATAAAATTCCAAAATATGGTAAAAAGGCTAAATAAATGGATTTTCGATAATATTGTTCAAAGGTTGAAAATTTATTCAAATATGGATTTTAAAGAGTTGGAAAATAAAAGAATTAGTATTCCTTAAAAAAAAATTATTTTGAAAAGAAATAAATTCAGAAATCCATTTGGGAATTGATTTTGGTAATTAAAAATAGATCTTTTGGAAATCCAATTGGAAATTTATTTGGTGCTTTAAAGTGAATTTGGAATCAATTTGGAAATTAATTTGAGGTTTGGTAGAAATTGATTCAATTTGAAATTTGGATGAAATTCACTTAGTGTTTAATTTCTTGGAAAATCAATATGGAATTTGAATTGGTGTTTTTGGAAATCAATTGAAAACTGATTTGGTGTTGAAACTGAATAATTGAAATCGATTTGAAAAATCGTATAAAAAGTGAATATTTGGGAATGAAAATTCACAATGAAATTTATAAGGGGAATTTGTTTTAAAAATAAACATTGATTTATTTTTAAAAGTGTGGAAATAAATTTACGGATTTGGAACGTAAATTTAATAAATCGTAAGGATTTATTTAAGTGGTTTGAATGAACCATTTTTGAAATGAAAGTGTATCCTCCCTGGAAAGCCGAATAAAATTTCTGAATAATTTTGGATAAATATATTATTCATATATATATATATATATATATATATATATATATATATATATATAATTCTAGTATGGGTTTTGAAAAGGATACTTTGAAGAAATTTACCTCTTAAATTATTTTAAGTCCTTTAAGTAAAGATTTATCAAATTGTTTATAGATATGATTATTTCTAAGATTTAATCAGTAATTGTTTTAGAAAATAGTTATTTAAATAGTTATACTCTATTTACTAATTTTATTTTGAAAAATTAGTTTGGGTTTAAGTATATATAATATAGGTATAATATTTTATAACTAATATATTAAGTAAAGTGTTAAAGAAAAATAGTTTTATTTTTAAAGTGTTTTCCAAATATATTTTTGGATAAGAAGTTTTCAATTATTTTAAAGTATTTGAACTCAGCAGATTTCCAATGAGAATGAATAACTATTTGGAAGTGTTTTCCGCTTAAGGAAATGATTCGAAATTTAATTTCAAAGGTTGTAAGGGTGAAAATTGATTTGAAATTTGTTTTCAAATGGTTGAAGTGTGGAAATTATATCCTGTAAAGATATTTTCTAAAATAAATAATTTGGGAAGATTATTTGAAATCGAGTGATGTTGTGAATATTGATTGATTGTTAAATAATCGACTATCAATATTACCCTTAAATGGCTATTTATTGTGAATTGGTTGAAATTGAATGCTACACTTATTTTTAAATTTTTGCGCTTGTTATTCGGATTACCCATTTGGAATAGTGATACGACGTAATGGATAGCATTGAAGACCGGTGGTGAAGACCGGGTATTTGTGAAAAAGATAGGATGACATATCGATTGTCTCTGCACCGTTAGCTACGGTATGGAGATTTCCTCTATGATGGGAAATTCGATCGGGATTGTGAATATCCGGATTGCAAGGGCTTCTTTTGAAGTGCCTTCGGTTCTGTTCGAACCCGAAACAAACTTGTATGGTTACATGTCTGACATTACATTTTGAGATATAAAGCAGATTTCTTTCAAATACATTTCTATTGGCCGCGGAGGATTTATTCTCTTAGCTTAACACCCTTTTCTGAGACGTACGAGCTCAGAGGTTATGTAGTTGAAGGTTATCAGCGTTATATTCTCAATTTGGCAATGTGGCATGCTGAATGTTGTTGTGTGATGATTATTTATCGATCATTTGTTGATCAAAGCGTGGCTTTCTGCAAAAGAGTAGCTTTGTGGACAAGACTTTGTTAGACCTCACACCCTAGAAATGGTCAAAACAGGAATATGCGGCAAGGTTATGAGGGTCGCTCCCTTCAGGGTATATCATTTGCTTCTGGAAAAGGGTGGTGTCGGGTATGGAGCCCTGATGCTTAACCTATGTGGTTGCTCCAATCTCATTTTCTGTGTGGTTGTTGCTTGGTGATAGAGGGCCCTCAGATAAAGGTCCCAAAGGACCGGGGAGTGGCATACTCGAGTAGTAGTTACCTAGTTACAGAGGTAACCCGACCTTGTGTTGGCAGAGATCCGGTTAGGTTCTCAAGAAGTCCAGCCAGTGGTGATCCCAGTTGGCAGTAGGAAGTTCCTTAGCCTGACCATTTGTTGGAAATCCAAAGAAACAATACGAGCCCTGTACGGTTTTAGTTTTATTACCTTCCGTTCACTTATGGTGGCGCCCCACTGTTTGGATGGTAGCTATAGTAGGCATAGTTCGGAATGTCTATAATGGCTAAGATTAATATTCTATTTTTGAAATGCTTTCATTCACTATGCACTAATAATAATATCAAAAATTATTTGTTTTGCGTATTAAGCATCTTTGACTATCATAAGGAGAAATCTCCTCCAATTCTACATTTGCATTGTGTGCGTGCGAGGAGGCCTTATGGTAGTTTCATTTTCCAAAAGCATTGCGGATATATTTCACTTCCCTTGTTGTTGTTTTAAAAGATAAATAACTGATTTAAGTTCTCACACCAGTCCCATGACTGACCTGGAGTTTATTGTTCTCTTCCTAAACTCTGGGTGGCCAAAATTTTCCACACGGGCAGTCTAGAGTTAGGTTATCAGGTCATTCTGGATTTAGGAGTGCTATGGAGCTCAAGTGACGAGCAGGATGGCGAGACGTACCACTTGTATATGATATTATCTTTTCCGCTGTAGAATTCGCTTGTAAGGACATGTTTGTATAGCTATCCATTGTTTTAATTGTGTTGTTTATTTTTGTTGTACACTCTGATGATGTAATGTATTAACTGATACAGTTCTTTGTTTTAAAGATTATTTATTTATTATATGTTGTTTCGCTGCGATATGTGAGATTCTGATATTGTTTATGTTATGTTTTCTTACTTCTTCTATCTTTTTCCTCTACATCTTCTTTTTAACCCTCATGGTTCGGTTTTCCGGCATTCGATTGCTCAGCAGTTGATACAGTGGACGTATTGATGTCGATTTTCGGAAGTCGAAGAATCGGGTCCTGACAATGTGGTATCAAAGCATATGGTTAACTGACAACCTTGGCTCTGTTGGGAATTACTCATTAGAGATAGAGTCAGCAGTACCCTAGAATGAGTTTGAGTATAATAATAGATATGAGCGCGTAATTATTAGTGAATAGGAAATTGTTTTGTATTGTGTTGACTTATCGGTTGATTGTTTATAGATTCTAGTCGGTGCAGTCTGGCCAACTGTTTCAATAGGGGTTTCTAAACTCATAAACAAGATAAACTAACAAAGTTTTGTTTTGAAACAGGGTAAAGGAAATAACTTTACCCAAAATCTATTTTTGTATATAAAGGAAATGATTTTCTGTAAATGTTTATAATATATGATTGCTTGGTTGTTTGGAAGTGATGATATTGAAGTATATCATTATTATATAGAAATTGAAATAATAACCAAAGGAATGAATTTATATAAAAATGGAATTTGAGCATGTAAACTAAAAAAATGTGATTTATAATTTGGGATAAATTCATTAATGGAATGAAATTGGTAATGTGAATGGATAAATGAGTTTTATAAATTGAAATGAGATTTGATTGGGATTAAGTTGAATAAAAATCCAAACTTGGGAAAAATAAAAATACAATGGATTGAATCTAAGTAACCTAGTATTGTAACTAATTAATTCATGATATAGAAAAGGTTGAATTACTTAAATTAAAACTTGAATTGTGAGTTAAATAAAAATGATTTAAATTTGCAGGAAAATTCAAGTAAGTAGAAATAAATTGAAAATTGAAGTTTGGTTGTGATAAACAAATTTGAAATTAAAATCTAAGTTTTAATTTATAAATAAAAGTGAAATGAGTTTTGAACTTATAACATGAGATAATAAAGTTTTAACTTTAGTAAAGTTGGAATAAATTTGAATTAGTATGATAAAATATATGATGTGAAATTTAACTAAAGGAAGTTAAATAAACTAAATCAAATCTGGAAGTTGAATAATAAGTTGTATAACTTATTAAATGTGAAGATATAAGTAAAACCAATTATTAAGATAGTTAAACACCTTTGTTAAGCAAAACGAGGTATGAATCTGAATAAGTAATGAAATTGACTTTAGTAAAAGTTAAATAGAATTTACTTTGGAGTTGGAATTTGAATTGGATTTTAACTGGATTAGATATGTTGTTGAAGTGGAAATTTAAGTTAAGTTAAACAAATGATGTTTAAAAGGAATATAACTTAAGTGATGCTGAATGAAGTTGATTTTGGTATCGAAGTAAAATAATGAAGTGAATTAAATCAATATAAATTTGAATTATCTAAAGGAGATTCAACTTTATTTGTAAAATAAATTAGTAATTGAACTAATGAATTGAATATTAATCAATCAAATGTAATGAATTGATATCGAATAATGGATATAAGTGTAAATTCATTTAAGGCTAATTGAATGTTAAACCAAATTGAAGGTAAACAAAGTGAATATGAGTGTTGAATGTACAGTGAATAAATTCCGTTGTATTGGATATACATTGGTTGTTAGACTATTGTTAATTGATTGAATAGAAATTCATATGCAATTGAATGAATAGAAATTAAAGCTAAAGCAATTAAATTCAAATTGGAAGTTAAGTATATTTAAATTGAATGGAAATTGATTTGAATTGAAAGTGAACAAATGTGAATGTAAAATAGTGAATGTAAACTAATTGAAAATGAATAATTGAATGTCGTTGTATATGAATTGGTTGTAAACAATTACAAGTAATGTCGAAATCATATAAGTTGTTTATAAACCTTGTTTGGTATGCGTTTCTTTTAATATGCATGTGTTGTAGTTGTTTAAAAGAGTAAAATGTTAATAACTTCCTATATATGTCACTTGCATATTTATATTGAGTAAATACAGGTACCGGGGCTACCGTTAGCAGGATTTTGGTTGCGCAAAATGCTAAATAAATAATTGCTTTGCTTAAAAATGCTAAAAAGGTACGCCTATGCAATAAAAATAGGAAATATGAAATGTTTTTCTGTTTTCCGACCGTGTGGGTCGATGTATATATATTTATATCTATTATGATATTGTAAAATCTCCTCCGTACAAAGGAGGTTATGGCAAAAAATTTTGAAAATTTAAAGCCTTAGAAAATTTTCGGGAAATTTGGGAAAGTTTTTTTTTGTGAAAACTAAGTTTTGATTTGAAGTTAAAGGTTAAACGATATAGTTGATTTTGAAAAGATAAGTAAGTTGGATTTGAAAACTTAGTAAAGTTATTGTAAGAAGTTTAGCTATTGAATTTTTGGGAAAATTAAATACTTAAGTGATTTTGGTAATTTAATTTGAACAAATTATAATGAAAACGTTGGAGTTGAACTAGAAAATGGAAACCAGTGTTTTGGTTGAAGTTAATAGTTTTGGAAAAGGTGAATGTAAAATTTTCATTAAGTGGATTTTTGAAAAGAATGGATTCTGTAACTTTTTCTCACTTGGTAATTTCGAGGACGAAATTCTTTTAGGGGGGAAGTTTGTAATGACCCAGAGTTTCTGTCATTTGAAATTTAGATATTTAATTGATTTTAAATATCAACAAGTAAAATTTGTAAGTCGAATAATTTATTTTTCGAGTATATGGATTTAATTGGATAATTAAATCGACAATTTAATATTTGAAATTGCGTAAATAATTGAAATTTGGGTTTAATGGGAATAAAAAAGATTTATAAAGTTATAATCATATTGAAGTTAGAACAATGTTTGTGAACTTTTAGAATTGAATTAAAAGTTAATTTGCGAAAATTGAATATTTTAATATTTCATCGACTAGTGAAAATAGCCATTTTTGAAATAGTCTCGTATTTCGACAAAACCAGTTTTATCGGATCCATAATGTCAAATTATTGTAAGGTTTCAAATTTCGTGTCAATCGGATTAACGGTTTGTCTGTGGCAAGGCAAAACGCATAGAAATTAGTCTAATCAATTTAATTTAAATTTGATCGTTTATTTGCAGAACTCGCAGATATGATCTGATGCAAACCAGAGAGACGAAGTCATAGGTCGGCTCCGACCTAACTTGTTTTTAAGATGAGCACGACCTAAGAAATCACAAGGTGAAGAGTTCCGACCTAACGAGCCTCGATCTAATGAGCTCCGACCTAAGGGGTTACAGGAGGAAGACACACGAGTTAGTAAAGAAAGATTGAGTCGTTTCCGACCTAACTGGAATCCAGGATGTGAAGGCCTAGGTCGGCTCCGATCTAAGGAAACATGTGGAAAGAAGCTACGAGCTAACAGACCCTTAGGTCGTATGGAGGAAGCCGTGTTTTTAGGTCGCGTACGACCTAACTCCTTTAGTTCACGGAATGATTTCTGAAGCCGCTCCTTTAGGTCGCGAACGACCTAAATCATAAGCCGTTGATGTGCTAGGTCGCAGACAAGTGTGAGCCGTTGGTCTTTAGGTCGTTATGTGTGAAGCGCCTACTGTTTTGTAATATGTTTGGTCGGCAACGACCTAGTAAAGTCGTAGGTCGTAGGAGGGTGGAGTTACCGTTGTTTTAGGTCGTTGGAAGGGTGTTGTGTGTCTGTTAAGTCGGCAACGACCTAATATAGGTCGTGTGATGTGTTGTTTGTAAGTGTGTGTTGTAGTAAGTCGTGCGCGACCTAAGTGTTGACCAATGTTGAGTTGTGTGTGTGTTGTAAACTCTATAATAGCAGGGTTGAGTCATTTGTAAGGAGGTTGATTTTTGAATAAAAATTTCTTGTTGATTGCTGTGTGCTTTCATCTTAAATTGGTAGTTGAGTGTAATCTCCTATCTCCACTTTCGGTTATTCGAGTGCGCTCGAATCAACGATTGTTGAAGCCGATTCGCGGAATCAAGTGCGCTTGATCAATGCTTGAAGAATTGAAGATCCTCTTTCACGGTATCGTGCGCGATCAACGTGTTAGAGATAGCTAGAATTCGGTATCTTCGGATCAACGAATTTGGGCATTTTGGTATTCATCAATCCACCGATTGCTACTTTCACCGATTGAAGTTTATTTTGATTAATCCGCTGCGTCAGTTTTGGTATCAGAGTGAGACTTAGCCAATCATAGCTAAGCCGAGACTTGGAGCCAAATTTTGGAGTTGAAGTTTTGAGGTTGGAGTTCATCGTGTTCATCTTGAAGTTGCAACGAGTCTGAAGATTTTGATCCATCTCATTTTGGATCTAGAGTTGGAGAAGTGTTTGAATTTGAAGTTGCGTGGGGACCTTGAGCCGAGCCAAGTTAAGCCGTGAGGTGTTTGAAGGCCGAGCATAGTTGTCTGAAGCACATTTTGTTGAGGTGGAGGCCTAGTCAACTTGTTGCCGAGTTAAGTGGTTGAGCCGTGACTTGCTTGTGTTGAAATTTTGTGTTCTATTTGTTGAAGTCTTTGAAGAGTTTTGAAGTGTTTGTGAAGAGTTTCCAATCATGCCACCAAGAAGAGCTAATCGTCATCAAAATGTTGAAGCGTTGTATAGAAGAGAAGAAGCCGAGCTTATGGAGCAACGTATTAATGAGAAATTTGATGAAGGCATTGGAAAGTTAGAGAAATTGATGAATGATTTGAATCAAACTCAAAGGAGGAGGTCACCAAACTCGAACCATGGAGGAAACCGAGTTTCGCCATCGGTTACGGAAGCGAGGAGGGTATCACCGCATTCTTTTAGAGAAAGAAGAGAAACATCAATTTCATCACGGAGAGATCACCATGAATATAGACATGAAGAGAGAAGAAGTCCACGAGAATTTGAGAACGAGCCATATAGAGATGAAGAGAGACATAGTAGAAGAAGCATGCATGAACGAAGGGATGTTGATGGTCGAGATCGATATAAACGTACATTTGATTTTGATGAAGAGGGTGATAGAGCTAGCATTCATTATCGAGATCGAGACCAAGTTCGAAATTCTTATCGGGATGTTGAAGATGGTCGTCGATGGGAATCAGGTATGAAGATGGAAATTCCTGAATTTAAAGGTGGGATGGTAGCTGAAGAATTCTTAGATTGGTTGTCAAATGTGGAGGAAATCTTTGATTTCAAGGAGGTTCCGGAGAATAGAAAGGTGAAGTTAGTTGCTACTAGGTTGAGGGGGAGAGCTTTGGCATGGTGGCAGCAAACTAAACTTACTCGTGAGCGAATAGGAAAGTCAAAGATTGAATCATGGGAGAAGATGAAGAAGTTGATGAGAGCTACATTTTTACCTTACAACTACCAATCACTTATGTACCAGAGGTTGCAGAATCTGAGGCAAGGGACGAAGTCTGTTAGTGATTATGCTGATGAATTTTACCAACTCATTGCCAGGAATGATATTATGGAAACGGAAGAACAACTAACTGCTAGATTCATTGGGGGATTGAGAATGCAGATCCAGGATAGGGTTAATATGTTTGATCCTAGATCAGTAGCAGAGGCACATCAGAAAGCGTTGGCTTGGGAGAAGCAAGGAAGGCGTGGAGGTGGTGTGTTTACTAATTCCAATAATCAAGTGAAGGGTGTTAGTAGGTGTTCTAATGTTTCTAAACCTGTCAGTAAGCCAGTGGTGAAGGAGGCTGAGAAGGCTAAGGTTAGCAGTGGTTTCAAATGTTACAATTGCCAGGAGTTGGGTCATAAAAGCAATGGATGTCCGAAGCCGAAAAAGAGAGCAATGGTTGCTGAGATTGAAGATGATGGTGAGGAGGCAGAATGTTCAAATGCACCTTATGTTGAGGAGGAAGAAGAATTGTCTGGAGATGAAGGTTGTAATCTTATGATGAGGAGGTCATGTCTTACACCAAAGCAAGAGGAGGATTGTAGTTGGTTGAGAAGCAATATTTTTCAGTCGACATGCACTATTCTAGGGAAAGTTTGCAAGTTCGTTATTGATGCTGGAAGCTGTGACAATATTATTTCTACAGAAGCAGTAAGAAAGTTGAACTTGAAAACTGAGAAGCATCCTAAACCGTACAAGCTTGCATGGTTGAGGAAGGGTGGTGAAGTGAAGGTATGTCGAAGGGCTTGTGTGAACTTTTCTATTGGAAAGAAGTACAAAGACGAAATTTGGTGTGACGTTGTAGACATGGATGTGTGTCATCTGTTGTTGGGAAGACCATGGCAGTTTGATAGAGCAGTACAGCATGATGGTCGTGCTAATAGTTACAGTTTCATGTTTGAAGGTACTAAAATCACTTTAGTTCCTAAGAAGCAACAACAGAAGAAGAGCAAGCTGGAGGAGATTGAGGAATTGAAAACTCTGTTGACTTTGAAGGAGTTTGTTAAGGAAGTTGAAGAGGAGCCTGAAGTATACTTGTTGATTGGGCGTGAGAGCAGTGAAGATGTTGAAATTGCCGAAGAAGCAAAGCCAGTTTTGAAAGAGTTTGAAGATGTATTTCCAGAAGAGTTGCCAAAGGAGTTACCGCCACTGAGAGACATTCAACATCAAATCGATCTTGTTCCGGGAGCAGTATTACCGCATAGACCACATTATCGAATGAGTCCGAAGGAACATGAAGAGTTGAGAAGGCAGGTGGAAGAGTTGCTTGAACAGGGACGTGTGCAGGAGAGTCTGAGTCCATGTGCTGTGCCAGCTTTATTGGTACCCAAAAAGGACGGGACGTGGAGGATGTGCACTGACAGTCGAGCATTGAACAAGATTACCGTGAGATATAGATTTCCAATGCCGAGGTTGGATGACTTGCTGGATCAGTTGAGTGGGGTAACTATCTTTTCGAAGATTGATTTGAAGAGTGGTTACCACCAGATTCGGATTAGACCTGGAGACGAATGGAAGACAGCGTTCAAGACAAGAGAGGGGTTATACGAATGGTTGGTTATGCCATTTGGTTTATCAAATGCACCTAGTACATTCATGCGGGTGATGAATCAAATCTTTAGACCATTCATTGGGAAGTTCGTGGTAGTTTATTTCGATGATATTCTGATATATAGCAGGAGTATGGAGGAGCATGTTCTACATTTGAGAGAAGTGTTGATTATTCTTCGCGAGGAACAATTTTATGCTGCTACGAAGAAATGTGTGTTCATGGCAAGAAGTGTTTTATTTCTGGGGTATATTGTTTCGGAAGCAGGAATTCAAGTTGACCAGAATAAAGTGGAAGCAGTCAGGAATTGGCCACAGCCGAGGACGATTAAAGAGGTGAGAAGTTTTCATGGGCTAGCATCATTCTACCGAAGATTCATTCCGCACTTCAGTAGCGTGATGGCTCCAGTTACTGATTGCATGAAGGGGAAACAGTTTGTATGGTCAGAGGAAGCGGGGGTTGCTTTTGAGAAGATCAAGGAATTGTTGACGTCTGCACCAATTGTTGTTTTACCGAATTTTCAGTTATTGTTTGAATTGCATACTGATGCATCGAAGGTCGGTATTGGAGGAGTTCTGAGTCAGAATGGGAAGCCAGTTGCTTATTTCAGTGAAAAGTTATCAGGAGCAAAGATGAGATACAGTACATATGAAGTTGAATTCTATGCTGTGGTACAAGCTGTTAAGCACTGGAGGCACTATCTATTTCAGAAAGAATTTGTTCTGTACACTGATCATGAGGCATTGAAGCATTTACAGGGGCAAGACAAGATTTCAGCGAGACATGCATCATGGATTGCTTATTTACAACAGTTTACTTTTGTCGTGAAACATAAGTCAGGGGTGACGAATCGTGTAGCAGATGCATTAAGCAGGAGGAGTCATTTATTAACAACATTGAAGGTTGAGGTGACATGGTTTGAAATGTTGCCAGAGCTGATTGAAGAAGATCCTTACTTTGTGAAATGTGTAGAGAAAGTCAAGGAAGGAAATACCGATGAATTTGTGATGGTTGATGGATTCTTGTTCAAGGGGAATCAATTATGTATTCCAGATTGTAGTTTGAGATTAAAAATTATCAAGGAGTTACACGAGGAAGGGCATGTGGGCCGTGATCGTACTTTGCAATTGATTTCACAGTCTTACTTTTGGCCGTCGATGAGGAAAGAAGTGGGAAGGTTTGTGGAGCAATGTCATATTTGCCAAGTTTCGAAAGGAACCGCGACCAATGCTGGGTTGTATATGCCGTTGCCTGTACCGGCTAAACCATGGGTTGATGTGAGTATGGACTTTGTATTGGGATTGCCGAGAACGCAACGTGGTAATGATTCTATATATGTAGTGGTTGACAGATTTTCTAAAATGACACATTTTATTGCTTGCAAGAAGACGGCGGATGCTGTTCGTGTTGCTCGGTTATTTTTCAAGGAGATCTATCGACTTCATGGATTGCCAGAGTCTATTGTGTCGGATAGAGATACTCGTTTTCTGAGTCACTTTTGGTTAAGTTTGTGGAAGATGGTGGGAACGAAGTTGAATTTTAGCAGTGCTTATCATCCACAAACAGATGGACAGACCGAAGTTGTTAACAGATCGTTGGGAAATTTGTTGCGATGTCTTGTGAAGGACAATCTGAAGAGTTGGGACATGAAGTTATGCCAAGCTGAGTTTGCACATAATCATGCAGTGAATCGTAGCACGGGATTCAGTCCATTTCAGATTGTATATTCAAATTTACCCAGAGGACCGTTGGACTTAGCGGTGGTACCACAACCGAAGGGGACGGTTAAACGAGCTGCTGATTTTGTTGAAGGATTGACGGAATGTCATAGAATCGTTCAAGAATGATTGGAAAAGTCAAATGAGAAGTATAAGTGGGCTGCTGATTTGAAACGACGGAGTGTTGAATTTAAGGAAGGTGATTTGGTTTATGCTGTATTGACAAAGGATCATTTTCCGGTGGGTGCTTATAACAAGTTGAAAGCTAGAAAAATTGGTCCTGTGGAAGTTGTGAAACGGATTAATGAAAACTCTTATAAGTTGAAGCTGCCGGAGGATGTGTACACTTCTGACGTGTTCAATGTTAAACATCTTATGCCATATTATGAAGATGAACAATCAGATGTAGGAAAATTTACAAATTCGAGGACGAATTTTTCTCAACCCGGGAAGGATGATGCAAACCAGAGAGACGAAGTCATAGGTCGGCTGTGACCTAACTTGTTTTTAAGACGAGCACGACCTAAGAAATCACAAGGTGAAGAGTTCCGACCTAACGAGCCTCGATCTAATGAGCTCCGATCTAAGGGGTTACAGGAGGAAGACACACGAGTTAGTAAAGAAAGATTGAGTCGTTTCCGACCTAACTGGAATCCAGGATGTGAAGGCCTAGATCGGCTCCGATCTAAGGAAACATGTGGAAAGAAGCTACGAGCTAACAGACCCTTAGGTCGTATGGAGGAAGCCGCGTTTTTAGGTCGCGTACGACCTAACTCCTTTAGGTCACGGAATGATTTCTGAAGCCGCTCCTTTAGGTCGCGAACGACCTAAATCATAAGCCGTTGATGTGCTAGGCCGCAAACAAGTGTGAGCCGTTGGTCTTTAGGTCGTTATGTGTGAAGCGCCTACTGTTTTGTAATCTGTTAGGTCGGCAACGACCTAGTAAAGTCGTAGGTCGTAGGAGGGTGGAGTTACCAATGTTTTAGGTCGCTGGAAGGGTGCTGTGTGTCTGTTAAGTCGGCAACGACCTAATATAGGTCGTGTGATGGGTTGTTTGTAAGTGTGTGTTGTAGTAAGTCATGCGCGACCTAAGTGTTGACCAATGTTGAGTTGTGTGTGTGTTGTAAACTCTATAAATAGCAGGGTTGAGTCATTTGTAAGGAGGTTGATTTTTGAATAAAAATTTCTTGTTGATTGCTGTGTGCTTTCGTCTTAAATTGGTAGTTGAGTGTAATCTCCTATCTCCACTTTCGGTTATTCGAGTGCGCTCGAATCAACGATTGTTGAAGCCGATTCGCGGAATCAAGTGCGCTTGATCAGTGCTTGAAGAATTGAAGATCCTCTTTCACGGTATCGTGCGCGATCAACGTGTTAGAGATAGCTAGAATTCGGTATCTTCGGATCAACGAATTTGGGCATTTTGGTATTCATCAATCCACCGATTGCTACTTTCACCGATTGAAGTTTATTTTGATTAATCCGCTGCGTCATGATCGAATTGGCTTCCGAAACATATTCCATTGTGTCCGAAATGCGGGGTAAACCCTAGAAACGCCGGTTACCGTGCGAGATTTGGAGTTCGGAAAATTTTGGACGAATAGTGTTTTCGTTGAAATTTATATAGAAGCACCCCTATTATCTTCATTTGCAACATCACAGCCCTAGGGTTACGGCCGCCACCTCTAAGAAAAACAATGGCCAAAAATTGTTCTCGTTCTTCCTCCATTTTCTTTCAATCCACACATTTATTCAAGAAATCTCAAACTAGGAAAGTGTTAAGCTCAGCGAGATATTTGATATCAACGGTTGTGATCGATTTTCGTTGAAAAGATCAACGGCAATCTACGTTCAAAGGGTGCGCGTCTCGGAACGAATTTCGAGGTTATTATAGTGCCGACTTCAAGCCCTTCAAGCCGAGCGTGGAGTTGAGTGCAAGCTACAAGATGGCGGCCTTTGATCGTCGTAGAGTCGTGTATATTTATCGCGTGATTTAGGGTTCGAATGGCATATGGGTTTCAACGTGCTTGCGTTTTCACTGAGAAGAAGAAGAATGCGTGCGCGGCCTTGATGCACGCAGGGAAATCTAACGGTCCAGATGTAAAGGTTGAAAAAAATAATTGTAATTTAGTTATATTATAATTCGTGTAAACTTTAAAACTGTGTAACTTTTTGACACGAGGTCGAAAACGCACGAAACGAATTGCGTTGGCTTCGTTTTGTCGAGCACTACGCAATGGAGATGGCATGGTGTCGTTTGGAGCCAGTGATAATTTTGGGTAAAATGAAACACACGTTTAATTTTATTCAAAACAAATGCTACAACTGTTATCGGAAACTCAAGGTGAGAACTTCTCACTCAATCGAATTTGTTTTGATTTCAATTTTAAATAGTTAGATTTAAAATTGCTTGATTGTCTGATTGGATGATAGTTATTATATGTTGTTTTCAAATTGACCCTATACGATGTATATTAAGCGGAGGTTATTTATTAAACACATATACCGCGAAAATTCCAACTTGAATGGAATTGGTACTATATATGTACTTGGAGTTGATTTCCCGCATTTTATAGCGGATTAGACCCTATTACGCCGCGTAATAGCGGATAATATTTTATAAATCACATATACCGCGATATTCCATCTTGAAGCGGAATTGGTACTGTGCAAACATCTTTGGATGCGGGGAAACAGGTTGGAGGGATCCAACTGGATTCCTCAAACATTTGAATCTGTTTCAATGTTGTGTGTTGATCTATTTATAATCTGTGTGATTATCTTTGTGATAGAAATCGTTAAAGGCTAAATTTTAGCCGAATATAAATTGGTATCGTTAGATACCGAAAATAAGTAAAATGTGAATTTTCGAAATTTAAGTTAAAAATTTGTAATTAAATTTATTTTTGAGAATCATATAAATTTGAAGGAAGGAATTATTAAAATGTTAAAGTTTTATTTTTATCTTATTGAATAAAATTCCAAAATATGGTAAAAAGGATAAATAAATGGATTTTCGATAATATTGTTCGAAGGTTGAAAATTTATTCAAAATATGGATTTTAAAGAGTTGGAAAATAAAAGAATTAGTATTCTTTAAAAAGAAATTATTTTGAAAAGAAATAAATTTAGAAATCCATCTGGGAATTGATTTTGGTAATTAAAAATAGATCTTTTGGAAATCCATTTGGAAATTTATTTGGTGCTTTAAAATGAATTTGGAATCAATTTGGAAATTAATTTGAGGTTTAGTGGAAATTGATTTCAATTTGAAATTTGGACGAAATTCACTTAGTGTTTAATTTCTTGGAAAATCAATATGGAATTTGATTTGCTGTTTTTGGAAATCAATTGAAAACTTATTTGGTGTTGAAAGTGAATAATTGAAATCGATTTGAAAAATCGTATAAAAAGTGAATATTTGGGAATGAAAATTCACAATGGAAATTTATAAAGGGAATTTGTTTTAAAAATAAAAATTGATTTATTTTTATAAGTGAGGAAATAAATTTACGGATTTGGAACGTAAATGTACTGAATCGGTAAGGATTTATTTAATTGGTTTGAATGAACATTTTTTGAAATGAATGTGTATCCTCCCTGGAAAGCCGAATAAATTTTTTGAATAACTTTGGATAAATATATTATTCATATATATATATATATATATATAACTCTAGTATGGCTTTTGAAAAGGATACTTTGAAGAATTTACCTCTTAAATTATTTTAAATCCTTTAAGTAAAGATTTATCAAAATGTTTATAGAAATTATTATTTCTAAGATTTAATCAGTAATTGTTTTAGAAAATAATAATTTAAATAGTTATACTCTATTTCCTAATTTTATTTTAAAAAATTAGTTTGGGTTTAAGTTTATATAATATAGGTATAATATTTCATAACAAATATATTAAGTAAAGTGTTTAAAGAAAAATAGTTTTTTTTTTAAATTGTTTTCCAGATATATTTTTGGATAAGAAGTTTTCAATTATTTTATAGTATTTGAACTCGGCAGATTTCCAGTGAGAATGAATAACTATTTGGAAGTGTTTTCCGCTTAAGGAAATGATTTGGAATTTAATTTCAAAGGTTGTAAGGATGAAAATTGATTTGAAATTTGTTTTCAAATGGATGAAGTGTGGAAATTATATCTTGTAAAGATATTTTTGAAAATAAATAACTTGGGAAGATTATTTGAAATCGGGTGATGTTGTGAATATTGATTGATAGTTAAATAACTGACTATCAATATTGACCACTAAATGGCTATTTGTTGTGAATTGGTTGAAATTCAATGCTACACTTATTTTTAAATTTTTACGCTCATTTTTCGGATTACCCATTCCGAATAATGATACGACGTAATGGATAGCATTGAAGACCGGTGGTGAAGACCGGGTATTTGTGAAAACGATAGGATGGCCTATCGATTGTCTCTGCACCGTCAGCTACGGTATGAAGATTTCCTTTGTGATGGGAAGTTCGATCGGGATTGTGAATAACCGGATTGCAAGGGCTTCTTTTGAAGTGCCTTCGGTTCTGTTTGAACCCGGAACACACTTGTATGGTTACGTGTCTGACATTACGTTTTTGAGATATAAAGCAGATTTCTTTCAAATACATTTTTGTTGGTGGCGGAAAATTTATTCTCTTAGCTTAACACCCTTCTCTGAGACGTACGAGATCAGAGGTTATGTAGTTGAAGGTTATCAGCGATATATTCTCAATTTGGTAATGTGGCATGCTGAGTGTTGCTGTGTGATGATTATTTATTGACCATTTGTTGATCAAAGCGTAGCTTTGTGAAAAAGCGTAGCTTTGTGGACGAGACTTCATCAGACCTCACACCTCGGAAATGGTCAAAACAGGAATATGCAGCAAGGTTATGAGGGTCGCTCCCTTTGGTGTATGACATTTCCTTTTGGAAAAGGGTGGTGTCAGGTATGGAGCCCTGATGCTTAACCTATGTGGTTACTCCAATCTCATTTTCTGCGTGGTTGTTGCTTGTTGATAGAGGGCCCTCGGATAAAGGTCCCAAAGGACCGGGGAGTGGCATACTCGAGTAGCAGTTACCTAGTTAAAGAGGTAACCGGCCTTGTGTTGGCAGAGATCCGGTTAGGTTCTCGGGACGTCCCGCCAGAGGCGATCCCATATGGCAGTAGGAAGTTCTGTAGCCCGACCATTTGCTGGAAATCCAAAGAAACAATACGAGCCATGTATGATTTTAGTTGTATTACCTACTATTCACTTATGGTGGCGCCCCACCGTTTGGATTGTAACTATAGTAGGCATAGTTCGGAATGTCTATGCTGGCTAAGATTAATATTCTATTTTCGAAATGCTTTCATTCACTATGCACTAATAATAATATCAAAAATGATTTGTTTTGCGTATTAAGCATCTTTGACTATCATAGGGGGAAATCTCCTCAAATTCTGCGTTTGCATTGTGTGTGTGCGGGGAGGCCTTATGGTAGTTTCATTTTCCAAAAGCATTGTGGATATTTTTCACTTCCCTTGTTGTTGTTGTTTTAAAAGATAAATAACTGTTTTAAGTTCTCACACCAGTTCCATGACTGAACAGGTGTTTATTGTTCTCTTCCTAAACTCTGGGTAACCATAATTTTCCACACGGACAGTCTAGAGTCAGGTTATCGGGTCATTCTGGATTTAGGAGTGCTATGGAGCTCAAGTGGCGAGCTGGATGGCGAGACATACCAATTGTATATGATATTATATTTTCTGTTGTAGAATTCGCTTGTAAGGACGTATTTATATAGTTATCCATTGTTTTGTTGTGTTGTATATTGTTGTTGTACACTCGGATGGTGTAATGTATTAACTGATACAGTTCTTTGTTTTAAAGATTATTCATTTATTTATTATATGTTGTTTCGCTGCGATATGGGAGATTCTGATATTGTTTCTGTTCTGTTTTCTTACTTCTTCTCTCTTTTTCTCAAACCTCTTCTTTTTGACCCTCATGGTTCGGTTTTTCGTCATTCGATTGCTCGGCAGTTGATACAGTGGACGTATTGATGTCGATTTTCGAAAGTCGAAGAATCGAGTCCTGACAATGTGGTATCAAAGCATATGGTTAAGTGATAACCTTGGCTCTGTTGGGAATTACTCATTAGAGATAAAGTCAGCAGTACTCTAGAATGAGTTTGAGTGCAATAATAGATATGAGCGCGTAATTGTTAGTGAATATGAAATTGTTTTGTATTGCGTTGACTTATCGGTTGATTGTTTATAGATTCTATTCAGTGCAGTGTGGCTAACTGTTTCAATAGGGGTTTCTAAACTCTTAAACAAGATAAACTGACACAGTATTGTTTTGAAATAGGGTAAATGAAATAACTTTACCCAAAAGCTATTTTTGTATATAAAGGAAATGGTTTTCTGTAAATGTTTATAATATATGATTTCTTGGTTGTTTGGAAGTGATGATATTGATGTATTATCATTATTATATAGAAATTGAAATATAAACCAAAGGAATGAATTTATATACAAATGGAATTTGCGCATGTAAACTAAAAAAAACATGATTTATTATTTGGGATAAAATTCATTAATGGAATGAAATTGGTAATATGAATGTATAAATGAGTTTTATAAATTGACATGAGATTTGATTGGGATTAAGTTGAATAAAAATCCAAACTTGGAAAAAATAAAAATAGAATGGATTGAATCCAAGTAAATTAATATGATAACTAATAATTCATGATATAGAAAAGGTTGAATTAGTTAAATTAAAACTTGAATTGTGAGTTAAATAAAAATGATTTAAATTTGCAGGAATATTCAATTAAGTAGAAATAAATTAAAAATTGAAGTTTGGTTGTGATAAACAAATTTGAAATTAAAATCCAAGTTGTAATTTATAAATAAAAGTGAAATGATTTTTGAACTTATAATATGAGATAATAAAGTTTTAACTTTAGTAAAGTTGAAATAAATTTGAATTAGTATGATAAAATATATGATGTGGAATTTAACTAAAGGAAGTGAAATAAATCAAATCAAATCTGGAAGTTGAATAATAAGTTGTATAACTTATTAAATGTGAAGATGTAAGTAAAACCAATTATTAAGATGGTTAAACGACTTTGTTAAGCAAAACGAGGTATGAATCTGAATAAGTGATGAAATTGACTTTGGTAAAAGTTAAATAGAATTTACTTTGGAGTTGGAATTTGAATTGGATTTTAACTGGATTAGATATGTTTTTGAAGTGGAAATTTAAGCTAAGTTAAACAAATGATGTTTAAAAGGAATATAACTTAAGTGATGCTGAATGAAGTTGATTTTGGTATCGAAGTAAAACAATGAAGTGAATTAAATGAACATAAATTTGAATTATATAAAGGAGATTCAACTTTATTTGTAAAATAAATTAGTAATTGAACTAATGAATTGAATATTAATCAATCGAATGTAATGAATTGATATCGAATAATAAATATAAGTGTAAATTCATTTAAGTCTAATTGAATGTTAAACCAAATTGAAGGTAAACAATGTGAATATGAATGTTGAATGTAAAATGAATAAATTCGGTTGTATTGGATATACATTGGTTGTTAGATTATTGTTAATTGATTGAATAGAAATTCATATGCAATTGAATGAATAGAAATTGAAAGCTAAAGCAATTAAATTCAGATTGGAAGTTAAGTAAATTTAAATTGAATGGAAATTGATTTGAATTGAAAGTGAACAAATGTGAATGTAAATTAGTGAATGTAAACTAATTGAAAATGAATAATTGAATGTCGTTGTATATGAATTGGTTGTAAACAATTACAAGTAATGTCGAAATCATATAAGTTGTTTGTAGACCTTGTTTAGTATGCGTTTCTTTTAATATGCATGTGTTGTAATTGTTTAAAAGAGTAAAATGTTAATAACATTCTATATATGTCACTTACATATTTATATTGAGTAAGTACAGGTACCGGGGCTACCGTTAGCAGGTTTTGGTTGTGAAAAATGCTAAATAAATAACTGCTTTGCTTAAAAATGCTAAAAAGATACGCCTACGCAATAAAAATAGGAAATATGAACTTTTTTCTGTTTTCCGACCTTGTGGGTCGATGTATATATATTTTTATCTATTGTGATATTGTAAAAGCTCCTCCGTACAAAGGAGGTTATGGCAAAATTTTCTGAAAATTTAAAGCGTAAGAAAATTTTCGGGAAATTTTGGAATTTTTTTTTTTTGTGATAACTAAGTTTTGATTTGAAGTTAAAGGTTAAACGATATAGTTGATTTTGAAAAGATAACTAAGTTGGATTTGAAAACTTAGTAAAGTTATTGTAAGAAGTTTAGTAATTGAATTTTTGGGAAAGTTAAACACTTAAGTGATTTTTGTAACTTAATTTGAACAAATTATAATGAAAACGTAGGAGTTGAACTAGAAAATGGAAACCAGTGTTTTGGTTGAAGTTAAAGGTTCACTAAAATTACTTGCTTTACACTTACTTGAAATTGTAAATTCATTTATTCATTCACAATTTATTTATACCTTGATAAGTTTGTAATTAAGTAACCATTTCACTTAGTCCACCTAGACCCCTTCTTTTAACATTCATCTTTACTTATCTAGATTTAATTTCACTCTGATTTAATTCAAAATTTTAAACTTCCATAAGTTTCCCAAATTTAATTACACCTCAATTAAAAATCTTTTTACTTATTTATTTGTTTACTTCAACATCTTATTTTGTTTTCATATTTATTTTAATTTAACTATCTTCAAGTTAAATTTTCTATTCTAGAAAATCGTAAATTTTACTAGTTATCAAATCCGTTTAATATTTCCATAACATTTTAAATAAACTCAAGAGTTTAAACTATTCGAAATCAAATTTGAAAACATATATATCCACGTAAACTATTCTTTGAATCTCAAAACCAAACCCAGTTTTGCAAACCATTCCAATTTAAAACAATTTGCCAGCAATTCATCTCCTGGAAACTCAAAAATGAACATCGATGATGCTGCAGTCATCACCGAAGTTATTTTCCAGTGACCGAAGTGAGTTCAATGCTTTTAGTCCTTCCAAAAACCCTTCCCAAATATTTTTAAATTCCAAATCCCACCAGATTTCATATCCGATTCAAAAATATTTTCGAAATAATACCATTATTATTTCTCCCAAACCTTTGAAAACCATTTTCAAATTCAAAGGAATTTAAATTTCCCAAATTTTCAAATTTTTTCAATCTATATTCAAATATTACTCTTGAATTTTTATTTCAATCTTAATTATACATTACTTTTATAATTTACATTTACAAAATCCATTCTATTATATGAATTTATTTCCTTAGCTTTTGGTTATGATTTCAATTTCTTATTCAATTTTTAACACATCAATGATAATAATTTAATATTATCACTTCCTAACAACCAAGCAACTATATATAACTATAATAATTACGGAAAAAGTATTTCTTTTATATACAAAAATAATTTAGGTAAAATTATTTCATTTACCCTATAAAACAATACTATGTCAGTTTATCTTGCTCAAGAGTTTAGAAACCCCTATCGATAACATGGCGTCCCACATATCGACCAGAATCCATAAACACTCAACTGATAAGTCAATATAATATAAAACAAATTTACATGCACTAACAAATACGCGCTCATACCTATTAATACACTCAAACTCATTCTGAAGTAGTACGGACTCTATTTCAATGAGTAATCCCTACCAGAGCCAAGGTTCTTGCTTAACCTTCAACTCTGATACCAAACGGGACGACCCGATTATTCGATGCCCAAAAAATCGACATTAATACGTCCACTATATTAAATGGCAAAAAATTGAATGCCGAAAAAGCGGACAGTTAAGGTCAAAGAAGAAAGAGGTAGAAGATGAAATAGAAACAATAACAGAATCTCACAATTGCAGCGGAACAGTATATAATAGATAAATGACTAATCTTTAAAACAAAGAACTATATCCATTTATACATTACAACATCAGAGTAGAACAACATCTATAGAACACAACTAGACAGTTATCATATCCTGTCCGCACAAATCTAACTATACAGTTAATCATACACATCAGAATATTTATCAAATACGTGTGATAAGCCTCGCCATCCAGCTCGTCTCCTGAGCTTTATAGCATTCTTTCCTATAACCAACAATACTCGGTCTGACTCGAGCATTATAGTTAAACAACACCAGAGTCAATCTGGAAAAGCAGAGTGAGAAAACACACTCAATTGGATTATTAAAGTTTTTAAAATCTTTTGAAACCAAAGGTATCTCGTAAGACCATGCCATAAATAAACATGCCGGGTTTTTACCTTACGATAACCGAAACATTTTTATCAAATCCGTCTGATATTATAGTAGTGTCTATAGAAAGTAAAATAGAATCTTGCTGAAATGCTTGCATCTCACGTTTCAGCAATAGTTGGGCACAATCAAAACTGTAAAGGCGCTTATTGGAGATTGGATTCCATACAATGGCAGGGCTATTGGGGTACCGTCCGTCACAGTACGTGGCCTAGATCACCGTACCGAGGATCCACCCTGATCCCCTGCGTCACAAGACTGGAGCTACCCCTTACTGGATAGTCAGAATAAGTTCACCCCACAGTTGGGATCAGAAACCGCCCACACAGCCGAAATAAAGGGACATCTAGACAGGGGTGACCTTTCCCTAATTGGTTGCTGGCCACCTAGCCTTGTGTGCACCTCCTCTGTTTTAGCCATTCCTGATTGATGATGCTTTAGGCTATGCGTTATCTTTTTAGCACACATTCACTTAGAATGCTCATCGTCCTCCTGACAATGTTGTCAAAGCATTTATCCATAAAAGTCCGTTCCGGGTTCGAACGAAACCGAAAGCACTGCTCCTACTACATCCATTTTGGAATCACCCTCAAGATTAGTAGTGATTAGCCCTTGCACTTCACAGTTCCATCTTCGACTCCGAGCTCTTGTCTTCCTCACAAAAACGTTCAAACCGGATCGAAGTGGTTTTCGAGAAATTAATCCCGATCCCGGTCTCTTCGAAATGATCAACACATTGGCCAATATTGATAGTCGTTTATTTAACTATCAAATAACATTCACAAACAATCATCAATCCATAATAATTTCCCAAATTATTTATTAATTTCAAAATATCTTCGAAAGATATATTTTTCTACACTTCAACTTTTGAAATATTTTTCAAGTCTCTTTTCTCTTTCGGAATAAATTTGCCAAATATTGTTTATTTCCACTCAAAATCAACAAGTCCAAATACTTTAGACTTTAAAATAATTTAAATCACTTTATTCTAAAATATACTTTTAAAACATTTAAATTAAAACTACTTTAACACTTTATTCAAAAATAAATACTTTAAAATATTTTAAAAATAAAACTACTTCATAAAATGTAAAACTAATTTTTAAAATAAAAGTTAAGCCAAACTAAATTTTAAAATAAGAGTTACGAAATTCTATACAAGTTTTGAAATAGAACTTTAACCAAACTATCCTTAAAATAAAAATAGTTTATAAAATATAAAAATTTACCTTTAAAAATTTAACAACTTAATAATAATTTCTTAAAACATTCCTTTAAACAATTTTAAAACTTTTAACATATACTTAAAAAAAATCTACTTTGAAAACGTACTTGGCCTTTTAGGGAAATACACTTTTCCTTCACCCCTTTAAAAATAAACTACTATTTATTTTTAAATCAAATTACCCATTCCTTTATAAATTCTCGCCATGAATTTATACTTCCGAATATCCACTAATATCTTTTCACTTTATAATCCCGGTTTATAAATTCCATAGCCTCATTCCCCTTTTAAAACACATTTTCAAACACTAAATCAATTTTCAATCGATTTCCAAATTTATTCCGTTTTAAAATAAATTCCTTTACATACTCAATTTATTTCGAAACCTATTCATTCCAGATTAAATTTCCTTGTTATAATTTAAAATCTTATTTTAACTGAAAATATCGGTTTTATACTTTTCCCAAATTCCTTCTTTATATTTTTTTCAGACAAATTTAAATCTTGAATTTAAAATAAATCTTTCATTCCTTAAAATAATAACATTTAAGTTTAAAAATTCATTTATTTCTATTTATTCGATAAATCTCCTTCTCATACTCGAAATTTATTTACTAGAATTTAAAAATCAACTTTTGTCCTTTTCCAATTCATTCTTTAATTCATCCAAATTCCCTATTTTATTTTCCTTTAAAATTTCAATATTTATCTTTGAAAACTCAATATGCCCAAATATATTCAATCAAACCATAGCATCCAATATTTTTAATTACCAATATAATTTATCACAGATTATCAAATAAACCATAACACAGAACATTAAAACAATCTAAATAATTTTGAGGAATCCAGTTGGATCCCTCCAACCTATTTCCCTACATCCATAGATGTTAGCACAATATAAAAATTCCAATTCCACTTCGAGGTGGAATATCGCAATATATGCGGGCATATTATCTTATCCGCTATTATGCGGTGCATAGGGTCTCATCCACTATATAATGCATATATACTATTATATATAATACACCACATCCAATCAATTCAATCATTCAACCAAAATTTAAATTTAACTATTTATATTTAAATAATAACCCAGATGAGTGAGATTAACTTACCTTGGATTTATTTGCAATCCACTTCCAATCCAGCTTACTTTCTTTTAGATTTTGACCATGTATAAACAGTTTATATGATTTATTAATATTTGAAACAAATCTAACAAACCAATTACCATTTAATAATTTTATTTATTCTAATAATTTAATTTTAAACTAATTCCTTGCTATAAAAATCTTTTCAGATGCTAAAAATAATTAAATATGTAAATTGAACAAATTAATCATCAAAATCCATTATTTTTAAAATAAATTTAGTAAATTAAAACATGTAAATGCATATTTACTTTCTTTAGGAATTACATACATATTTTTAACATTATCTATATAGATCTGTTTTTACATAAACTTTACCATTTAAAAATTCCTATGTTATAGTTCAAAGTCTTTCTATAAAAAATAATTTCCTGTAAATACTAACAGTAAATTTTTTTACTGTAAATTGTCTTCCTACAATATATATATATATATGTTTGTAAGACAGTAATTTCCTCCTTTCCTCATTTTTTAAAAAAAAACTTTACTATCAATTTCCTAATTTCATTTTCTAACCTGTAAAAACAACATCAGATACAATAAAGCGATGATACCTCACTGCCGTCGTCATCGGCCTTGAGCTCGCGAAACCGTAGCCTCACGACCACTCTCGATGTGCCGATCTTCACGTCGCTCCCATGCCTATCGACGAATCATGAACCAGCTCCTCACCTTACCTTTCCTTGGCGATGAAGAAATGGCGAGGAAATGTCGATCGTGATCTCTACGACATCGTCCTGCCTCCACAAACACGCTCGAATACCAAACCCTAGTAGCCATCGATTGACGAAACTGTAGAGTATCTGGGGCCTTGCTCGCCTGATTGCAACGACGTCACGTTAGACTCTCCAATCTCGACCATGGGGATGCTGGGAAGTTTTTAAATCAAAATCGATTTGTTCTCATGAGGGCTAAAAATTAAGGTGAGGTGATGAACGATTTGAGGAGAATCCATTATTATTTAATTTTGTTTACTTTGGCCATAATTTCAAACTGTTGTTTTTATTTGAACGAGAATTTTTTTTCGATCCAAATGATGATTTTTGATTATATTACCTCAGCTGGTCGATTATTATTTTCTTCCTAACGCGTCTCAAAATTTTTTGCCAAGTGTTGGAAGAAAGAAGAAATGTGTAATTTCCTTGTGAAAATAGTGTTATATTAAATACTGTATATATTATTTTTAAATTCAAATTTAAATTTAAATCGTTACAATTACGCAATTCACAATCTCGACCTCCTACCGTGGCATGCCACTAGACGTTTATAGTGTTAAACCCCTATTCTGAACTTAATGGAAGAGGTTTCGAGTGCAAATTTGATCGTTTGGAGAAGATAGGTTTTTTTACCCGGTTATTAAATTAAATTTTCGACATAAATTCTAGCGTGTTTACCTATTGTACGGCCACATGACAACTCCAAACATTATGAAACTTGAAATCTGATAATAATACACTATGACGAATCCAATGGAACTTGTTCCGTCGAATTCCAAAACTGTGCCCCATAAGGTTTTTTTTAAATATCAATTTAAACAATATATTCTTAAAGCTGAACAAATCATTATTCAATTCAATTTAAAACTTCCATTATCTCCGGTATTATAAATATAAATTTTTCTAGGCTTTGAAATATTTTTAACTAGCTTAAAAACCAAGATCCATTATTTTAACCAATTTCTTATTATTGAATTAAATAATTTAATTGCCAAATAAATAGTGATATTTGAAATTTAAGTTAAACTAACTTTCAAATATTTAAAATTAATTAAATATTTCAATTTCAAATATCCATAAATTCCGGGTCGTCACAAAGACCGTCAATAATGTCCGTGGAGATTTGTTCCCATTTCCAAACTGGAATGTCCAAACGTTGCAATAACCCACCGAGCCTTTGATGCTCGGCCTTTACGAGTTGGCAAGTCATGCAATGCTTAATGAAGTTAGCAATATCATAATTCATTCCATCCCAATAATAATGTCGCTTCATGTCCGCTTACATTTTACTACTATCGGGATAAATGTTAAATTTAGAACGTTGAGAATCTTCTAAAATGTCTATATAGAGATTTCTAATATTTGGCACAATAAATCTACCAAATATTTGAATGCCCCCCTGAGCATCAATGTCAAAGTCTTTTGAACCATCAACCTTATTTTTATCCCGACAACTTTGGCTAAGATGCGCCAATTCGGGATCATGTTTTTGAGCTTCAAGAATGCGGACTAAAAGAGAAGGATGAGCCTCAAGGCTACATAAAAAAAGAGATGAAGATGAATCGGATTCATGATCTCGAATCTGACAAGTAGATAACGTCTTAAGATCATTCCATTCGAGTATCATCGTAGAAACAACCGCTTATTGCTTACCACTAAAAGCATCGGCAACACGCTTTCCTTTTCCGCGAGTATAATGAATATCAAGATCATAAGATGCAAGGAATTTGAGCCAGCGTTGTTGATGCAACTAAGTTCCTTTTGAGAGAATAAATACTTTAAAAATTTATGATCGGTGTCGAGAAAAAATTTCTCCCCCAAAAGATAATGACACCGAATTCCAAGAGAAAAAACAATGGCCGTGAGTACTAGATCATGAGTGGCATATCTAGTCTCGGCAGGCTTTAATTGTATAGAAGCATAAGCTATAACACATTCCCTGTTTGCATGAGAACGGAACCTAAACCAATACGACTAGCATCGGTGAAAACTGTGAAGTATTGGTTCCCTTTGGGAATCACAAGAATAGGATCATCGGAAAGGAGTTCTTTTAATTTCTGAAAAGCAGCTTCTATGCTAAATCAATTTTTTCATTATCCTCTTTCCCGAAAAGCTAAGACATTCAAAATTATAATTAACTTTATGTATTTATCTTTTTAGAAAAATTTACGTATTACAAGTCAATTTACTATGTCTGACTGTCTCATCATTGCGTTTAGGAGACTCATATCGATAATGTCGATCAAGCGCATTGACCAGAGTTCTTAAAGTACACGATGAGCAGTAGAATACAAAATAATCTTCTATATGATAAACATGTCTCTTAAAATCTTTATGAATATTCTTTGCTCGTTTTAAGAACAAAATCCAATTATTCTTATAAATATATCTTATTAGAAAAATTTGCAATTTGAAGTTGCTGTTTTCACCCATAATCAGAGAATAAAAGGATGGACTCATCGAGATATTCGCACAATACTCGATTCATAAGATGAATGAAATAAGCTGGAGGGTTCGTCAATCCAAATGACATAACGAGCCACTCGTAAAACCATACCGAGGGCGGAATGAGGTAAGTGCAACATTATCTTTCGCAACTCGTAGCTGATGAAAACTGACGGAAAGGTCGAGCTAAAAAGACCTTAGCACCACTCAATTGATCACTTAGGTGGTAATCCTAAGACAGGCTCAAAGATATCGGGAAATTCACGTACTACTTGAATGAGGAAATATCATCTTCCTTATCATGTGGGTTTAAATAATAAAATGATGCCACCGAATTGGGATCGAAATCATTAAGAACCATAGAAATCCGCTTAAAATAATGAGGATATCGAAGATAGTTATCTGGGGATATAGGATATAAGCTTCATAACGATTAAGTCTATCCTTTCCCAAAATAAATTCTGAAACCTAAGTAGCACATAACATGCAAATTAGGTCGAAAAGTATAATCACATAAAATAATCTCGACATTTTTACGTAGTAAACCGAGTGTCAACAAGCCCATAACATTTAAAGACAAAGTATCAACAGGTTCCTTTGATATGAAAAAGCTAAATGCACCCATATCAAAAAGAACTCGAATACGATGATCAAAAAACATAATAATGCCATCAAGGATAGAATGGAAAATACCTTGACCGAGAGAAGTGTTACTAGGGGCTTGCACAACATTCAGCTTTCCCTCTTTCTTGCTTTGAAGTTTGGGACATGAACATAAAAGATGATTTAAACTTTCGCAACAGCGACAAGTAAGGGGCCTTGGACACTTATTTGCATAGTGGTCCTTAGAACTAAAATTGTAGCATACTCCACGATCAGGGGTAGGAGTCTTAACTATCAAAGTTACTTGCTTCACTTTCTTGTTGGGATTAGGGCTTTTGAACTTAGTATGCCTCTTCTTATAAACTCCAATATCACCATCACTTCCTTTATCGGCCTCTTCAAGTTGAAGAGTGATATCTACAAGCTGGTCGAAAGGCACTTCTAATTTCAGAGGTAAAACATTTTTGGGGTTCTTATTCAAAGCACAGATAAACCTTTTCTTTACAAAATCCAAAAGTTGTTAGGCAGACATGAGTACGCCATCCAGAGGAAGACCACTTGATTGACCAGCGCTAGGACTGTCAGCTCTAACCATCTCCTCTTCTTTAAGAAAGAAAGAAACAACGAAGAGGAAAAATGCTATTCTCAAAATGAATTCAAATAAGCTTGATTGGTAAAACAAAGCATCATAAAAGAAAATAGGATAGAGCGGGTCCTAAGACTCGAATTAAATCCTAAGGCACGATTCCTAAGAGATACTTAGGACAATGATTCTTATCATAATATTATACATTGTTCCGAAGTTTGGCTCTAATACAAAGCTGTGGCGCCCTAGCTCTATAATCAAACTAGCCAAGGACACTACGGGATAATGCCATCGACTAGCATGAAGAATAAACCTATTGATGAGTGACCACAGTGTAATTCCTTTGTGCGAGTACCGATATGTCAGATAATATGACATGCATTTCATTTCAAGAGGAAATCTAACATATCAAATACAAACTCAAAGCTACTACATAGTGGCTATGTAGCCTTCGGAACAAAATATAAAATAAGCATAACACAAATCACTCACGGATATTCATATCACTAAGGCAGAAACAGATATGAATATAACATATAGATGTGAACGTCAAAGTAGCGGTTATATAAGATCCACTACATCACAAAAGAATAGGTACAGGTGCTAGACTAAAGAATAAGTATACATCAAGGAGTCTCTATCAAGGAAGCACCAGAAACACCTCGGTCTGACCCGAGTATTATTTTAGAGGAAAAATAGTAAACGGACCAGTCTAGCAATAATTATCATGTAAGATGAGATAGAATATGAGATACAGCAAATATATACGATAATAGTAAAATTCGTATAATATCTCAAGTTTTCTCAAATACCCAAAAAGAATATCATATTTTTTAGCTTATTCAATAAACCTCAAATATTGGCAAAACATATCAATGCAAATCAAAAAAATTGGTGAAACACAAATTCTAGAAATCAATAATTAGAAATCCATAAAACATAAAAGGGGGAAGGCCTATCATAAAAGGGAGCATGAAAACTCACCAACACATGTATCATAAACGAAACGCTCTCCCAAGGGTCGCTAACCCATAAAATGAGCCAAACATCAATGCACCTAAATGATACGCCCATGTACAGACTCGAGTCGAACATCGATGCACTTAAAAAGATACGCCTGATGTGTAGACTTGTTGAGCAGAACCTCGACACACTTAAAAAGATATGCCTCATGCACAGACTTGTTGAGTCGATCATCAACGCACTTAAAAAGATACACACCATGAACCGAACTCCATAAAACGATTGAAAGACCATGGGTCGCTAGCCCACCAAAATTATCACCACTAATCAATAAAAGTGTAAATTACACTAAGCTATTAAATAAATGATTTAGGCTTCATATCCAATAACCACTGGCTTAGCTTAAATATTTACGAACGAATTGTTAGACTTCCACTCGAAAATAAGTGTACACTAAGCTAGTAAATAAACAAGTTTAGCTTCATGTCCCATAACTACTAGCCTGACTTAAATACGTACGAACAAATTGTAGATTTGCCCTCAAAGATTGTCACGAGATTAATCAAACAAGTGTAAAAATTAACCGACGAAGTAATCGCAACCGTTTCACACTACTTGCTTTGCTAAATCGTTTAGTTAGAATTCTTATACGAATGAGGTAAAGGTTTTTATAAACTAATAGATTGGGAATATGGTTTTAAAACGAGTTTTGTATTAAAAATAGTGTTGAAATGGTTTTTGTGAAAGAATTTTAGTATTTACTACTAGTATAAAAAAGGTTTTTTTGCAATTTAAAGTGAAAAATCACAGAAATGATTGTAAAATTAATCTATCACCAAAAATCCACATTCGACGATGTGAATTAAAACCAAGAAAGTTGTGACGCCCCACCTCTATGCTCACAATAACAAAGAGTATTAAAAGAAATACCGTCTGTTATTACGAAGAATAAGGATGGATAGGAGCGGCCATCCGTAATAAGGCCTTACACTAGTATTGGTTATCTCGATAGGAGTGGTATATATTTTTATTTTTCATCTCTTATTTATTTACTCCCATCGACATACCCAATTCCAATATAAAACGAACTACGATGGTTCATAATAGTTTAGGACAGTATATATAATAATAACACAGATAAGCTAAATGCGGAACATAGATAATAAAAGTCTCATATATATAACTGAGGTCAGTTACAATACACGTGATACAATACATATGATACAACTACAACTGTCGGCTCTAGAAGTTACATATAAAAGTACATTATCGTAAATAATATACATGAATACATATCTTCCTATACTAAGACAACGACTACTCCAAAAGATATAAAGAGACTTCATAGCTCTAGCAGCAAACCAAAGCAAGATATCTACAACCTGTAATAACTCGGTCTGACCTGAGTATTACATTCAAAAGAAAATAATATACGGGTCAGTCTAATTCAAACTCAGTTACTAATGCACGGAAGCAGTAATAAATAAATAATCAAATAGACGACAATCACATTAAATCTCGTCTATCCGATCCTTTAATAAGGAAATTAGATAACGGTAAATATAACACGTAACAGTGTTAAACGACAAATTAGCAAATTCAAATTATCAACAAAGATGAATAAAATGATTATCAATGAATATAATTTAGAAAACAACAGAATTGCCTAAACAGCAAGTAACAACAAAATCTAATTATTAAATAAATAATTAGAAACTCATATTCTAATTATAAAATAGATAATTAGACAACAACAAAATAATCAAATCAAACCAATTAAAAATGCAATTTCAAAATATTGAATCGGACACACAAAACAACTCGAGTAATTGAAATATCAATTCAAAATGTCAATACTGTGTGGCTGCAGTACACGCACGCGTGCACTGCCTCGCCCCTACAACATGAAATACACAAAGGAAGTCACAGCAAAACCAAAATGGACAGCAGCTACAGCTAAGCAAGTGGCACAGCTGGTTCGAATATGTATCAAAGAACATATGAAAGGGTCAAGCTAGTGAAATATGCAAACATACCAATAAATGCAACAGATATATGGTGATGCACAAGCAAGAATATGAATGCAAACATATACACTATAGTGAAGCATGTACATGTGTGAACAACAACTACAAATTGCTCATGAACACAACCAGAGCTCAAATACATGTGAACTCAATTGGACAGTACAAGGTAAAGATATGAGCAATTCTAGTGAAACTAGGTTACTACGTAACGCAACAGCAACTAAAAAAAGATAGTGCAACAGGTCAAGGCAGAAAGCATTCATTCCTGAAACATAAATGCAAACTGGATGACTCATGTGATATAAATTATATGCTCTGTGCACCGTGAAATTCAAATGATTGGCACTACATGAATGAACTAGCATAAGTCTAGCAACATGATTATCAAAGTAAACT
Source organism: Allium cepa (assembly GCA_030765085.1). Lineage (NCBI taxonomy): Eukaryota > Viridiplantae > Streptophyta > Magnoliopsida > Asparagales > Amaryllidaceae > Allium > Allium cepa. The sequence goes on along the minus strand of CM060942.1, from coordinate 358,110,456 downwards.
ACAGTACTCAAAGCTATGAACTAGACAATGCGAACTACAACATGAATGACCAGTTTCAACCAAGAATGTAACCAAATGTACAACTGCCCAAGCTCAAAGATAAATATATGCATACACATATATGAAGATTACAAAGTCAGTGCACAACAATAATTGAACACAGCTGAAATGTCACCTGAGGATGCAGATACAAAATGAAGCGGTGCAAAATCATCAACGAACTTCTAGTGTCAACCAGATGTCATGATGAACCAACTACACAACTACAAGCAAGTGGAGTATAACCAGTAAACAAAGTAACCAGAGGCAAATGGACAGAGGCAACAACCTACGCGTACTCAAGGCAACATGGAAGGAGTGCAGTAGTTCAAAAAGGCAACCAACAGAATGCTGAACATCAAACAAATGCAAAGCAAAAATTGTCACAATTTATGAACGAGTAAACCTTCATCACAAAGTAAAAATAATTCATAGCCGGGTGTGACAAAGTCAACAGGAAAATAATCAGAGCCGAAGCCATGGAAATCAAGGAGTCGAATAAGTCAAGCTATAATCAAAATCAACACCGTGGTGACCACGAAATCAATCAAAACTGATATGCAAAATTCCTATGACCGAAGTCAAGTGAAGCCGAAAGCATATCAAGAGGCAACGATCGAACAAAAGTCGACTACCACCAATTAGAGAAAACCCTAAATTGAGTTCGCAAATCACAAGGAAGCCGAAGCCCGAATACTATCACAAAATTAAAATGACCGAAGTCAAAGTACCAGATTCAAAGCCGTGGAAATCACAAATCACATATATATATGAAGTTGAATTAGATGTGAGTAATCAAAAATCACTCACCAAATCGAAGTTGAACCCCATCAAATAGAAGCAGCCGAAGTGAGCTACGAGGAGATGATCGATCAACTTAAAGTCGGCGCTTCGAATTTGCTCGAAACCCTAATTTTTGAACGAAGAGGAAGAGGCCGCCATTTATTTTCTTTCGTGCATTTTGTTTTTGGGTTCGCGAATGAATAAAAGGGGAACGACATCGGCTTTGATAAGTATCACAACAGAAATAAGAAATATGGGCCAATAATAAAGCCCACACAACATTTAACAAGTTTATAAAAGAATTACGACCCGATTTTAAAAACTCTAAACAGCAATCAGCCATCAGATTAATCGTTTAACGACGATAATTAATTGTTACTAAACCCCGGGTTGCTGCAAAAGTCGGTATCAAATTGTTATTTCCAAAAATCCAAAAAAAGAAGTCATTAAAGTGGATAATGAATGACAACAACTAACCGGATCAAAAAATCGATTAAAATTGGAAATCCACTCAAAAACAGGCAAGATAGGAAAAATTCCACAAAACCAGACGTTCGGTTGGTCTGACTAGACGTCTGACCAGTGGCTCTCGAAATTTATAACTTTTTCTCTTTTCTCATTCTACCTCCTGAATCCTCCCAAACGTCTGGTTGGACTTAACAAGACTTCTGGTCCTTGGCTCTTGAATTTTATTTTATCTTCATTTTAAAAAAATTCAAGAAACCCAAACTAGACGTCTGGATTCAACCAGGTGTTTAATTGCCTGTATTGGGCAATAATTTGCCTAGGCCATTGATTGCCAAATCAATTCGAAAGCGACCGAATGAGCGATAGATGTTAGGGATTTATGCCAAGCGACAACCAAGCCCTATTGGCTCTTCGAAACACACTAAATAACATGTTCAAACATTTATATTAGGATTTTCATAAATTTTGACCTCAAAAACCAAAATTGGGAAATTTACCAAAACAATTCAAATCAAAAGCAATTGAACATGAAATAGATGTTAGGAATTCATATCTAACAAAAATGAAAGCTATAGACATAGATGTGAGTTCGTGAACTCACCTTTAAACTCAAAACAAGGAATGAGAAGCTCTGAAAAAAGGAAAGATCAATTCCTCTTTAACTGCACCTCAAAGATCTTCAATCTATTATTACATGCAAACATTTCCTATGTTCAGTTATGGGAAATTCTGAAAATTGAAGAGAGATTAAGATGGAGAAGGTGAAGAGGATGCTTACCTAAGCTTGTCTTTGATTTATAACTTGAATTTGAATTCCCAAGAAAAGCTAGGGATTAGGAATTTTAATTTCCTTTATTTTCCCCCATTTTTCCTTTTGTTTGAGAGTTAGGAATTATTATGAGTAGAATGAATGAAGCGGATGGGAGTTAGGGTATTTGGCAGAAGGGTTTAGGTTAGCTTTTTGGGTTAATGGGCTAGAACACAACCCAAAGCTCAAATGAAAATAGCAAAATCCTAATCAACTCCATACATATTGATGTTCACACTTAAACAAGTTGTATACGTCGTTTTAAACTCAATGGAAGTGTTCTCCAGTCCGGACTCGACCATTTACAAAAAGTCACATTTCGGACTTTAATTCAACTAACGATGTTATATTTAAATAAAACATTTAAATATGTAATCGTAAAATATGTGGGTTGTTACACAACCTATTGATATAATTTTTTAAAAGCGTCCATGAACTAGAGTATCTTGAAGCTTCGTAGTGCTATCCATGAATCTTTCTTCATTTGGTTGCATTCCAATGGTTTTTGATTGAATGATTGGTTCGTCCTCGTAGTAGTTTTGCAATTTTTGACCACTTGTTTACTATTTCCATATGTGCTTTGATTAAAATTATATCTTCTTCTTCGCTCCAAGCATCCTTCTTTATATTTGGCCTAAACATTCCTTGCATTTTTTTACAATTTTTCCTTTGAAACATTGTTTTGTGTAAAACCATTTTCCATACCATGCTGCTCCACTAACATTGTTAACAGTTTATCTTCTTTAGGTGTCCATACCCCTCTCACGAAGTGTGATTCCTTTTTGTTTCCACCTTCATCTTTTCTACCTATAAAAAATTTGATATTTGCATTAACTTGTTGATTACATAACATTCTATTGCAAGTTGAAAGTGCTACAATCAGAAATTTTGCTTGTAAAACTAGTTAAAAATTGAAAAATACCGTTTGGAAACAATAAAAAATTCAACGAAATATTTTGTGTAGTCTTTGAAGCATGGAATTGATTAACATTATTATCACTATCAAAAATTGAAAATTCAGTAGCACTTGACTATAATATACTTCCATTGCTGTTGTTGGTTTTAGGTTGAATGATATTATCATCCAGGTTTGGAAGCTGGTAAGTATTTTGGGTACGTGTTGATCGTCACAATTTTCTAATGGGTCTGAAGATCTTGGAATACAGCTGAATCCCCATCAAATTGAAAAAGTGGGGAGTCAACATCCATATCTATTTTTAATTTTGAATGACAATGAGTTTTCAGAAAAAACAGTCATTCATTGCTTAATATAACAAGTGTATAACATAAAATTAATGTAATTTAGACTGTAGTATTAATAAACATGAATTTAATATTGGTTAAAGAGATTGAATAACTTATTTACACCTTAGAATACCGATCAAAGAGATTAAATGAAAAACTTGCTTTATAAAAACACTTTGTAACATACATCAACTAAATAGCTTATTAGAAGTTTTAATGTGAGCTTCAACTCTCCATTGAATATTGATAACCTTTTTTATAAAATAGTTAAAACTTCCATTAGGAAATACTTTATAACATGCATTTAGTAGAGAATAAATGAAAAAATTAAGTTGTATTTATATATCATTGAGCAACTACAGAACTATTGGAACAGATGCTTTAGTTAATCGAAATGTTTACTAATTTGTTGTTAAAGTAATTATATTATATTAAAAAAACTTTATGTCATATAATTTGCAGACAATAAAAAGACATTAAGTTTGATATATATTATCATTAAATGACATTAGAACTATCGATACAAACAAATTAACTAATCAAAATATTTGCTAATTCATTTACTGTAACGACCCGAAATTTTCGATAATTAGAATTTTGAATTCAATAAGATTTTGTAATTCAATATTGGAAGAAATTAAAATTTATGCTTTATTAATAATAAATAACTGGAATATAATGTTAAAAATGTTAATTCAAGACAACTGATAACTACTTTAATGTATGTTCAGTTAACTTAAATGATTGTAGTGTTAAAATTGGTTATAGGTTGTAAATAAAGAAACAGGGTTGAATAATGTAAATTTAATATAATAAATGAATAATTGAATGAAATCTAAAATAATTATAATAAATTGAAAAGTTACATTGGTTAGAAATTTTAAATAAGAAGATAAAATCAATGTGAAGTTATTTGCTTTGTTATTTAACAATAAACTTGGAAATGTGTTTGAACTGGCGAATTGTAACAATGGTTAATTATTCCATTGAAATTTAATTAGTTATAAATGGTAAATAAGGGAATAAATTAAATGTTATAATTAATTGGTGAAATAAAATGTAATTCATTGTAATTGGGAAAAAACAGGGTGGTGTAGGTAGTTATAACATTTGTTTGAAGATAATAAACCTATAAGTGTGTTTAAAGTAAGAAAAGGTAACAATTGTTATACGTTACCTATTTAATCAATCTATTGAATTTAATTTGGAATAAATTGCGAATAAATGTAATTAAATATTACATTAATGTAAATTAAGATGAAATTGGGGAATATTAATTTAAGAAGATATAAACCAATGCTAATTGTGTCCATAGGGTAATGATTGATTTTAATAATAGATATTAATATAAGAATGGAATAATTTAAGAAATAAATGTTGGAATATGAAATGAATAGTAAATAATTGTGGTGTATAATGAGAATTTGTTTGAAATCTAATATTGAATATAAACTGCAATAATAGTAGTTAGAATCATTTAATTGAAACGAAAAGGCAAGTGCATTGTAATTAATAAGTTTAACATAAGAGCTTACATTTTAAATTAAACTAAGACAAAGATTTTAGTGAAATTTAAGCTTTGACTTAAAAAGAATAAATTGTATGTTTCCTTCTAACCGGAATAACAAATGCTCAATTTGAATAAAGGATGGAGTGAATGTTTTAATGAAAGAATAACATAATTTGTTATTTGAAATGCATCATGGAGAAGTTGATTTTCAATCAGATAAAAACATTTACTTCGTAAATAGTGTCTAAATTTTGATGTATACGAAATTTTATAAAAACATGTTTGAATTGGTAGAAATGACAAGAAAACAGTGTTTATAATTAGAATTTGTTGAAATTAGTAATGAAATAAATTGGAATTGGATTGATTGAAATGTTTCAATTAAAAGGAAACATAAATGAAATTGTAATGAATGATTTAATATAGAAACTTGCATTTTGTGTCAATATGGAATAAACATTTTTATTTAAGATAATTGCATATTTTGAGATGTTTAAAACTATAACTTTCATTTTGAATAAGTATGATTTTTGGAAAAAAATTGGATTTTAGGATAATACACACACACATTGATATCCATATTTCTAAATATATCAGAGGGTTCATGGTTGTATAAATGTTGTGAAATCAATTAGAATTACCTTTAATTAACAATTGTACATTAATTACACATGTTCATGTATATTTATTTTTCCATTTCATGTAAGGTTAAAACTTGTAAATTTGTTGCATTAATGTGACCGTTACGGTAATTAAAAAAGTAAAGTAAATCATTTTATAATGCATAGATAGATATATATACATTAATTAATAAAATTGGTTTGAGTAACATAAATAAATGAATAGATTAATTTACTAATTGATTGATTGCGCTAATTGAGTGTGCACATATATAAACGTAAAACGAATGATTTAATAAAGAATTAAACGATAAATATGTGTACATTTGGCTTTGTTGAAGTGAATTAATGGGAATAATTTTTGGAATTTGGATCCCAAAGGTTTGTTTATATTATATAAGTGGTCCCTTCATTTACTTTGCATTAATTATCATATCCACATTCTCTTTCTTTTCATTTTCAAGTTCTTTGTGTAGGTTTCAGTTGAACATTCATGTAATTATTAGACTACTCATTCGTTTCTTATTAATTAATAATTGCCTCATTCTTTTCATTTGTTTCTCATTTGTTCCTTTACTCCTTTCAAGTGCTTTACTCGACGTTTTTTTTCTTTTTTCTTTTTCTACTTTTAATGTGAACATCCAAATTAATTTACATGCCATCTAATTAGCATTTATTATTCTCCGTTTGTGAAGTTTATTTTGATTATGCATTATTAGCTCTTGTAGTTTCCTTGCATTAGCAACTTTTTCTTTTGAAGCTTCATATTAAAGAATGGAAGATTTGTTTTTATTTTTATTCATATATTTTTTCCTTTACTTTACCTCTTTCAATACTACCATTTAACGCTGTTCATATTCTTACTTTATTTCAATTACTAGTTTGTTTACATATACTTTATTAGCTTTTCATTTGTTTCCATCTTCACCCCTGTAGCCACATTTCATTTTTCAAATCTCATTTTCGGTAGCTTCATTCCTCCAAACAAACTTCCGTCTCATTTTTTATCTCACTATTCATTTTCCTCCTCCTTTATTTTTTTCTTCCTCAAATCTCCTTCTTTTTTCTTCTTCGAAGCTTCCCTTTCTTATTCTTATTCATTAAATCTTCTTCTTCTTTTTCACAACTTCCTTTTCTTCTTTAATTTTTCATCTTCTTTAAATTTTCTTCTTCTTTTCCAAACATTTATTTTTTCCATATCATTTTCTTCAAATCCAGGTCTATCCTGTCTCTTCCAAAACTTTCTATAAAAAAAATAGAAGATTAAGATAGCAAGAAAACAAATCAAAATGGGAAGTAGTAGCGGACCCAAATCCGACTAGAAAAGGGAAATCCATAAGGTGAGTTTTTTAGCCCACTCACAAATACTAAATTATCTTATGTTAGTTAAATTGAATTTATGATGTGATTTGGAATTGATTGGTTGATGTTTGGTATATTTAAATTATCATTCTAGTTAAATTTAACTTTTATTCCACTTAATCATCGTTTAATTTAATATTAAATGTAATTGTCAATTTAATACCTGTTAATGATAATGAATTATGTATTGATGTTTATTGGTTGATTTGGGTGAAGATTGTGATGTATGTTTAATTATTGATATTGGATGATTTGATGTTATATTTATATTGTTATAACACTATAAGTTCTCTTAGTTATTTTTAGAAAATCCCTATGGGTTGAAATGATACATACTCGAACGATCATATAGAATAGGAGAAAATTGTTATGGATTGAAATGATAAACCTAAGCGATTTTCATTGATTTAGAATGTAGGATTGCGGGTTGAAATAATATATACCCATAAATTTAAATTTTTGCGGATTGAAATGGTAAATATCTCTATCACTTGACTATATGGTTGAAAATTATATACGGACACCAGATTAGTTAAATTTAACGATTTTAAAACCCTTGAATCTTGAATTGGGTTAAATGATATTTTGAAGGAAATTGATATATACAAATTGAATTACTTTAAAAAATCCAAGTATGAAGGTTGGAATTGGAATTTGGTTTAAATCGAAATTCTGAAGTATTTTAATCTATTTTACATCTATTTAAAGTGTTTTAACCGATTTTAATCTATTTTAAATCTATTTAACCTATTTTAATCTATATTAAACTATATTAAACTATTTTAATCTTTTTTAAATTATATTAATCTATTTTAAATTATATTAATTTATCCTGTTCTATTTTAAACTATATTAAACTATTTTAATCTATTTTAAATTATATTAATCTATTTTAATCTATTTAAACTATGTTAATCCATTTTAATCTATTTTAAACTATATTCTATTTTAACCTATTTTAAACCGTCTTAAACTATTTTTAAAACCATTTTAAAGTATCTAAACTAATTTCTGAATTTTAGGTTTTGTAAAGTGGAAGTTTTATATTTAAATCCTTGATTTTTAAGTAGAATACGATTAAATGATGTTATAACATAAGTAGGGATTTAGATGACATAATTGAAAAATATGATGATTTTAAATGAGGATTTAATCTATACTGGAAATATGAATTTGAAAGTTATATGATTTCAAACGTGATATAATTTCGAAAGTAAATATGATTTCAAAAATGATATGGTTTTGAGAATATGATATTTTGATATATGAAACGATTTTTGAAATTTAAAAGAACCATTCGGTGTGAAATAAGCATTTGGTTGTTAAAGAGACCGGGATGTCATACTCTGTGCCGATACCGAAAACCACTTTAACAACTATGTACGTGATGGAGATTCCAGAATGAAGTAGGAAGTTTGATGTTCGATTCTGTATGAGGTATTTACGTAGCCCTGACTCCCCTGAGTCAGCTTAGATATGACTAAAACATGAGCTGTACTTGGGCCAAGTGAGGTTGCACCTCCGATCGGACAAGCTTCATCGATCCCATATTATGACTTTGTGATTGATTTTGTGGCTACCGCTTAATTTGATTATGGATGTGTGTTCCGAAGTATGCGGTAGTAGCTGCTATGCATTACCACTAGCCCGGTTCTAAAAAACTGTAGAGTCCTACCCTGGCATTGCCTCGAATGTTGTGTTCACATGCTTATCGCTCCTTCTACGAGTAAGTTTTGTAACGAACCGTAAATTTTAACTATTTTTATAACGTATTACAATTAACTGAAATTTTGCTTGAAATTAAATAATTAAATTTAGCAACGAAAATTTGATATTTGACACGCTTCTATTTATACATAGCAAATGGTAAATTTTCATCAGAAAATATAGAAGTTAGTTATGTTGTGTAATTTCCAATTTTTAACTTAAAATCAGTTAATTCGATGAAAATTAAATATTTTTCAAACCTGAGTATTTTTATATAATAAAAATGTAAACTATATTCTTAACGAGGCGTCATATTTTGTTTTGTTAAGTTTGGACTACTTTGGTCCCATTTATCTTATTTTCGATGGATTAGCAGCATTTTGACAACGAATATCAACTTTTAATAGGACGATCGCATCGCTAATGTTAACGATAAAAATTGAACGCTAACACCCCGGTGTATGTAGAGATTAAGTGAAAGCACCACCCGTGAACACGGGAATTAAAAACAAGTAGAAAAGTCACAGAGAAAGCAGTAAAAGACAACAGTTTTATAGTGGTTCGGCTTCAGGTTAAGCCTACGTCCACTTTAATCCTCTTTATTACTGAATTGATTACAACTTTACAACAATCTTCGATTACAATACTGATGAGACAAACAACTAGAACTTCGATGTAGAAGAATTCTTTGAATCCATGTTGATGGCGTTAGATTTCCTCTTGAAGTTTGTTGAGATGTCTTTCGTGTTTGAAGTGTCGAGTGAGTCGGGAATTCACCACAGTATCGACGTTTCAGAAATGGGCCCAAAAAGATCACCTTTCAGTTGGAGCTAGTGCCTTATTTATAGGAGAGTTCGGCTTTAAGTCAAGGTTGCAAGCGACCTTGGATAGGTCGTAGGTCGTCCGCGACCTAATGGGAGTCGTCTACGGCTTATACATAGGACACTTGATCGTTCTGGAGAAACTAGCAAGTCATAAGTTGTGGCCGACCTAGGTAGGAAACGTCGTAGGAAGCGCCTTTGGTATGTTTGGGTCGTGAGCGATTTATGTATAGGTCGTAGGTCATGGGCGACTTAGTAGACGCGGTTTACGGCCTAACAGGAGCACCTTTGAACATTCGATCAAGTCATAGATCATGGACGGCCTAGGGAAGGAATGACATAAGGAAGACAAGTTACCTCGGCTTTGTATAGCTCGCTAGGTCGCTAGATCGTTAGGTCATAATACCTTAGCTTACTGCAGAACTTTATCCATGTTAGGTCGCTCCTCTTACTAACTCGCTAGGTCGCGTATACCTTTAGGCCGCTAGGTCACCTCAGTACATAGGTCGTTGGTGCGCTAGATAGCTCAGTCCATTTAGCCACTAGGTCGTTTAACTTGCTGAGCCGCTTTATGTGCTAGGTCGTTTACTCCCTTAAGTAGTTAGGTCGTGCCTTCTCATAAGCCGTTAACTCGTTGAGTCATAGGTCGTTGGACCATCTAATCCTTTAGGTCCTGTACCTCATTAGGTCGTAATGCTTGCTGCACCATTAGGTCGTTAGGACCGTCCTATCTATAGGTCGCTTATGAAGTTAGGTCGCTAGGTCGCTCAAAAATAGGAGTTAACACTTGCCCCTCGTAGTACAGGCCTATGTCATAGGTCGTGTGCATCGATCTAATTCGGTTAGGTCGTGAGAGACCTAAGACTTCTGCAAACTCGCGAACCCCTTCGTCTCCTTCTCTTTGTTCCATATAAATTGCTAACTCATTTCTTCCTCCTCAGTCAGTTGCTTACTTCCGCCGCCATTGCCACTCTTGAGCTCGAATTTTTTTGAAGCGAATCTACTCGTTGCTTTGTTGGTCATCTCGTCACATTAAGTAAGTGGATCTGGTTGTTGCTCAACTACACTCATCATCGATCTTCCGACCCTCCCGTTTTCCGATTCCAAACCACTTTTTGTGCCGTGTTTCTTCACGAACCATTTTTTGATTGATCTGCAACTGCCATCGATCATGTCGTTGCTGTGATTTGAGATAAATCGGCAGTGCATTAGATTTGTAGTGATTTCGAGGTGATTCGAATTGGTCTTTAGGGTGATTCGGCAGTATGGAGAGACGAGGGTTTTTGTTGATGGAGAAGATAACAGGTTAAAGGGTTAGGAGCTAAGAATTAGGCGAATTGACACATTGAGGAGGAACGAGCGACCTAGGGCGTTAGCAGTTTAAACCGGATCCACGAGACTAAGCTCGACAAACGGCTCAAAGAATCGGCGCGACTTAACTCTTAGGTCGCGTGGGCGACTTAGCATTTAACAAAATATCCATTGTCTTGACTTGAACAACGTAACTTAGAAGAGTTCGATTTATGCAACTCGTGACCTTGTTGTGTCTTAACTTGCCAGAATAGCATATGAACTCCAAGCAGGACGACCTATAAGACCAATGACCTAACTTTGTGCGGCATAGGTTGTAGGTCACGGCCGAGCTAGAGACAAATTTGCTTTATTAATAATGTGACTTAAACTTTAGATCGCGTGAGCGACCAAGTTTTTAGGTCGTGTGAACGGCTTAGTGCTTAGGTCGTGTAGACGACTTAGGACTTGAACAATTTTCACTACCGAGTGGCTTCTTGCGACCTAAACCAATTTCAACCCAACCGTTAGGTCGTGAGCGACCTAGGACTTAGAGAACTTCTTGACTCGGATTGTGAATTAAGGACTTGAACAAAACATGAAAGCTTCAGAATTTTGATAGAACTTGATTGTACTTCTAACTTGAACTGCTAGAATGAACTGCTTGAACTTTGAACTTGTCTGGACTTTAAACTATTTGAACTTTGATTGACAGCAATTTAACTTGAATTCTTCATTTGAACTGCCAAGATAACTTGCATGACCTTGCTGTACTTCTTAACAGATTATATTCACTTGTAAGCTAACAACCTGCTGAACACAACATTTGTAGAAAACTAGGGCGAATATACTGCCATTGACAGCCCACATCGAATGACAGATTAGTCGATAAATGATAATCAACTTAAAGAAATTATATCAAATGTTGTGAATCAACAAACTCAAGTGAAGTATTAAAGCAATGCTAAATTAATCAACCAAAGCTAAACCGTTTGCTTCAACACTGTACTTGAACTTAAAACAACAAGCCCTGAAGCTTTTTAACTGACAACTATTAACTAGTTTAATTTCAGTTACTTTTTCTCATTATTTTATTAGTTCTGCACCACACTTCACACATTTAGGAAACCTGCACCTTCGTATTTGAATATCCAGTTCCTTCTGTAGAATGTCTTCTCAAGAAGAGATAATCGAGCAATCAGAAGGAGTCTTCCGATAGCCGACCCATTAGATAATCCTCCGAAGAGAACTCCAACAACCCTGAGTCAGCGGGAATTCAACCAATTACGTATTCAATATGGGATCGCCGAAGCGGATGCTATACATCCCGGGCTAAATGATACTGCCGACAGGCCACCTCTCGGTTTTTTCGCTGTCAACCGTCAGATGTGCCTTTGTGGTGCCATTCCTCCTTTCAATGAGTTTCTTCATCAACTCCTTTTTCGACTAACTATCTCTCCCTCTCAACTACATCCCAATGACTATGCCATACTGATGGGATTGTGTGTTTTATTCAGGAGGACAATTAACCGTCTTTCTAGCGTCGAAGAAATCTGCTACTTATGCACATTCGCAAAGAATTAAGACCACCCCTCCATTATACTCGTGAGAAGTGCCAGAATCATAAACTTATCATCGATCTTTCCGAAAGTGCTCACGGTTTTCTGAATCAATTCTTCTTCGTACGCTTCCCCTAGGGTTTTATGTCATCTGGAGAATAGGAAGTAAGATTACTCATCCCCGTTCTTTCCATTTAAGCTTTTCGAGATCCAAATTCTCAAGTGCTAACTTCATTCTTTTTTTTACAGCACTTCCTCCTCCCTATAGAAATCCCAGCCACAAGACGACTTTTGATAGATTAAGTGTCGTGCCGGTTGAAGAAAGAAGTATTAAGTTTTTGCTGAAAGATGAACTTCTGCACCAATACGGGCTTTTGCACCCTTCTCATTCTACCCAAACTCATGAAGTCCCCTACTCTCCAGTAAAATCATCGGATGCCCCAGTTCCCGTTGGAGAACTTACACCGAAAGAACATACTGTTGAGGCATCCTTGGTAAAGTGTTCTACTTCAATTGATGTTGCGGGGTCATCCGGCAAACATGCACTTGCCCTGGTTATCGAAGAAGAGGAGCCTCCTCAACAACCCGGGAAATCTGGCGACGAAGGAGCTGAGAGAACAAGTCCCGCTAGGCACAGTGGTGATGATACTTTTGAGGGGTTGAGCGACTTGATGATTACTTCACAGGAGCTTTTTAAAGATGATCCTATCACTACTAAAGTTACTTCTCCAGTAGTCGAAGCGACATCTGTTCTGCAACAAACTCCATCAGCCCAAGAGGTTACACTGGCTGTTAAATCCATCATCATCTCCCAACCCAGGAGTGGTTCGTGATTCGACGCACGTAGTTTGCACGTTACACACACTTAGGACTTTTCAGCACTTATATGCGTTCAACTCTCTTGCTTTCAAGATTTATGAGTATATCTTTTCTTCATTTTCAGATTCTCCAATGGGATGAAGTGGCTCCTACTACGACGATTTCCAGCGTTATGGGAAGCGCGGTGCTTATGACCCCAGGAGGTATCTTCCTGCCTCTTGGGAAACTGATGAAGAAAGAGCTACGAGGTAGGCTCGTGGAAGGCGGCGCGCCTATGAAGAACGCCGTGAAAGACGAGATGAGCGACATGACTGATGTGCATGTAAATGTGCATATTTTAACCACCATATTTATTCTTTTTAAATTAAATAAATGATCATATTGGGTATTTTAACTTGTTTAAACCAAAATTCATATTATTTGAAATTGTCACATATTCATCTTCATCCAGGGGCAAAATGGTCATTTTTGTGCATATATTAATTTGAGAACATTTAATTGGAAATTTTTATATTATTTTGTAGGAAATTACACTCAATTACAAGTGGGTTCATGAAGGAATATGCATGCACAAAATGAATACAAAGGAATGAAGATGGAAATAATTCAAAGTGAAGAACATGGAGGACCCCACCTACCCACTACCTAATGTACAAATTAAAGGCTAATGCACATGCTAAAAGACATTTAAAGCTTCATGTACATTTAAGTAGGGGATTATTAAAGCTAATGATAACTTGGCCACCACACTTTCTCCAAGGGCATTTTGGGTACTCCCCAAAAATATGCATTAGGGTTTCCAACTTGTATAAATACCCCTTATGTTTCATGTAGCCATCTTCCTCTTAGTTAGTTAGTTTTAGTTTAGAAAATTAATCAAAGCTCTCTTTCTTTCCATGGCTACTTAGCCATTTTTTATTTTATGTAATCTTTTTTTATGCAATTTAATACATGCGCTTTCCTTTTCATTTTCATTTACTTTCATGTTGTAGTGTAGATCTCTTCTCTTTTATGCAAGTAGAATAATTTTTCCTTTCATTTTGCTCTCTTTTTCCTCTTCTTTTTATTTCATGTTGTTAGCTACATTTGTTAATAAAATGAAAAATATGAGAAGCTAAACCCCTTCAATTTAGGGGTAATGAAGATCTCTAATTAATGTAACTTCAACATTTTGTTAATTCATGCTCTCTTTTTGTGCTTAATGATGATGATAGAAGTGGTTTTATTTGTTGTTTTTGCTTTGAATTTGATAGTCTATATTGTTGACACCAAATAGGCTATGCTTAAATAATCACTAACACAAATGCCTCTTCATCAATATATGACTATGGCATAAGAAAGTGATTTGAAATTAAAATTTGATGGTCTATGTTTCTAATCAATAGTTAATAGGCCATACTTAAAATAGATTTCATTTTCATTTTCTTTGTCAAGTTTCATGAAAGTTAGTAAGTGTTTTAAGGGGCGTGTTATAGTTTGATGGCTTATGTTGGCTAATCAATAGCTCAAATATATCATACTTATGATAAACACATTAATTGAAACACTAATGACCATAAAAGAGAGATCATGATTTCATGTGTTGAACTACATGATATAGAGAGTGGATTTATTCTCTAAATTGACATTTAACTCTCATATTTGCATTTCTTTTCTTTTTATTAGTTAGTTCATTTTTCTCATTTTCTAGCATAAATACACTCTCGACTTTGGTATAATTTGATTGAGTAGGAAATTTAAATCATCAATTCCCTGTGGATCGACCCGTATTCGCCGCGTGCTACATTCGTGCACCGTGCGCTTGCGGTTATTTTAAAATTTAAATTCGTTCGACGGTTTTATAAACCGATAGAATTTCCGTCGATGAACAATGACTCTTCCCAGAGGGAACATGATTCTCATAGATGAAAATCCTGTGATGATAAAGGGAAAAGCCACATCCCTGAAGATGCGAGTAAAAGGGCCAAACATGGCGAAATGCCGGCGTCCGAACTTCCTGAAAGGCCCGCTGCTCCTGTACCTTCTCAATCTCCTGCGCTTACTCGTACTGATATTCAAACAATTATTGGTAGGCCCTCATATCAGGTTGGACAAGGCCCGTCCACTCTTCAAAGTTGGTTTCCGCATTGGTGCTTGAAGGGAGTGCGCTTTGACCTTGATTTGGCCTCGATTGACAAGCAGGCTATGCTACGCAATCTTGATGCCGTCAAACTCGATATTGAGAGAATGTCAGGTTGGCAAAAGCTTGTCGACGAGCTCCAGAGGGTAAACCGTGCAAATCTTGAGGCCATGCTAACAATGGAAAACGACAAATCTGAATGGCATAAAACTCTTGAGCAGCATGACACGGAAATGGGGAGCATAGCCACTTATAATGAGAAACTTGAAGCAGAAGTCGAAAAACTTAAGGAAGAACTCGCCACTTCTTCCACTTCCTACTCTCAAAGAGAGGAAGTGCATCAAAAACAAGTGAGAGACGCTCATACGGCGCAGAGAGATGTTGAAGCCAAATTTGAAGCGCAGCAGCAAGCTGTAGAAATCTACCAGGCTGATGTTGCTCAACTTCGAGAGAAAACCAATGCCCAAAACTTAGAGATTGAACTGGTCAAAACTCGACTTTCTGAAGTTGAGAAGGAGCGTGATGAAGCTATTGCTGGCAAAGCTGCAGCCAATGAATCTCATATGGCAATTAAAGCTGAAGTGAGCTCCACTCTATTCGAGTTTTACATCCATAGTGTTCTGGGGCGCGGTAGCCTTAAGTTTTTGGGGCCGTCATATGAAATTACTTTGGCCAAAGTGTGGGAGGCCATACTTGATATGTTTGGAGGAGCCGGATATGCCGAAGCAGATTTAATGGCGCATTATCTAGATGATGATGCATGTGCCGCTCTTGCCGGGGAAAAGGAACAACTTGCCAAAGAGAGAGCTGAAACGACAGAAGGAGAACATTTAGGAAAGACAATCTCAACCGACCCAGTTCTACCTTCAGTTTCGGCCGATATCGATATTGTCGGCTCCAGATCCCATTCTCCTCCTCCTGCTAAAGCCGTTATTGAAAGTATCACCGCCCACACTGGAGATGAGACTCAAGAAAGCGCTGAAGCGCAGGACTTCGAAGTTGACATAGTAAAGTCTACTTATCCAGGTAACCTCAATGTTGATCTCGCTCAAGTGGACTGCTTGTTCGCTTCGACCGAGTTAGATGAGCTTCTGGCTTATTTCTTAAGTGTTGATGAGCCATTATCCACTCTTTTTATGAGGAACACTGACTTTAACTTTTCTTCTCCTGTAGAGAAAGCATCAAGTATTGCTCAGCCTTCCCCTCTTCCAATTGTTTCCTCTCCACCTCTTCAGATTACTCCCCATTCCGTTTCTCAACCAGGGTCACAAGAGGAGCAGATAGAAGCTCTTCAAGGCTTGGATGACCCAGTCGTTTCTCAAGAACAGAAGGCTGAAGAACCTGAAGAAGGCGAGAGAACTCCAGAACAGACTGCTTCTGATGACATAACATTATCCACACTTTTCTCTCCGGGCAGTGAATCTTCTTCTAAGAAGAGGGGGAAGCGCAGAGTCTCAAAGAAAAAGAGAGAAGCTTCTTCTGGCGAGGAAAAAACCAAAGAACGTCCAATTGCACCTCTTCCACTTTCTTCCCCTACTCTCACAAGCAGGCCCCAAAAATTGATCATCCGGCCAGGAGTAGGCTCGAAAGGTGGTAGGAAGAAGAAATGATGGGCTTGGGACTTATGCTTCTTGTCTTTCTTTTTTCTTTTTTGCTTGTATATACAAAGACTTATGTTGACCGACGATTGTGCGGGTACCGGTACCCGCCTTCTTTTGTTTCGAAACCTGCACATGTATAAAAAATTTATAGTATGGAATAAAATGATTCTTTTACTTGTACAAACTTCTGTCTGTATTTGAGAATGTATTTATTCTTTTTTTTATACAAGTTTCTTTATTTTCCCTTTGTGATGTTGCAGTAAACCTATGGTATGTTGCTTGAGCATTGTTTTTATTTTTGCGACTATATTATATTGCCCCCATACCATGGTTTATTGCAATCTCTTTCATATTGGTAGAATTTTGGAGAACAACTCTTCTGTTTCGAGAAGACTTGTGCTTTTTCTTTAGAGAAAAAATTTTCCATTTGAAGGAGGTTTGCATCTGTACTTTATAGGATAATATTTTCGTTTTAAGGAAATATTTTTCTGAATTAGTAGAATGCGCCTCGTATTGGAGAAGTTTTTTTTTTTTTTTTTTTGCGAAATATTTACACTTCACTTTTTGAGAAAGTCACTTTTATTTTGGCAAGTGAATTTTCCTTCGTGGTACAGTGGGCCTCCAAAAAAGGGCTTCGACCTGTTTGTGCTTCCGAAGAGGGCTTTTGTTTGATTGTGCCTCTGGGAAGAGGGCTTTTTTGTTTAATTGTGCCTCTGGGAAGAGGGCTTTTTGGTGTAATTGTGCCTCTGGGGAGAGGGCTTTTTTGTTTCTGCCTCTGGGGAGAGGCTTTTATTTTTTCCTTGTCTGCTGGGAAGCGGGCCTCCGAAGAGGGCTTTTCACATTTCGACTCGTGTGAAGTTTTATTCAGATCGCAGTGAAATGTGTGACTCTGAGTAGGGCCTTTTCCTAGAAGTTTTGAGTTTCCTTCTCTCGGTTGGATGGATTCATGGGGCGGACACAAGTGACTTGGATTGTTTGTTTGCACAAACGTTCTCAAGTAGTTAACGAGTGTCTTGTGCCACCGGTCAGTCCATAACTTTCTATCGAGAAAGAGAACTCTCTTTTTCTGGCAAGTCCCATTAAAGGTCTTTTAGAATTTCAACTATGGTGAAATGGGCCTCTGAAGAGGGCTTTTCACATTCCAGCACTTGTGAAGTTTATTTCAGATCTCGGTAGAATGCGTTCCTCCGAGTAGGGCCTTTGCCTGGAAGTTTGGAGTTTCCTTCTCTCGGTTGGATGGATTCACGGGGCGGACACAAGTAACTTGGATTGTTTGTTTGCACAAACGTTCTCAGCTAGTTAACGAGTGTCCTGTGCCACCGGTCAGTCCACAACTTTCTGTCGAGAAAGAGAACTCTCTTTTTCTGTCATGTCCCATTGGAGGTCATTATCCTCCGAAGAGTTGTGCCTTCGAAGAGGGCTTGTGCCTCCAAAGCGGTCTTTTGCTGGTTGCTGCCTGCTCGCCCATGTCTTTTCGCCATTTCCTCATATCAGCGATTCCCTATTATCATTTCCAAGCGCACATTCCTTTCTTTTGCAAGTAGCTTATTCTATCCAAAGAAGTGTACTTCATTGTTAAATGAGTTCGTAGGGGCAGACACAGGCTAATTAATTGAATGTTTGTTTGCACAAACGATCACAATTAGTTAGGAAAGGTCTACCTCTGGCGGAACCACTAACTGTTTGCTTGAAGCACTTCTTATATAGGATTTGAATATGGAATTTTTGTGGCTAAACCTTCATTTGTTGAGTGATGTAAGGGATCGCTTGATCTTATAATGGGTAAGCTTTGTTTTAACGGCCTGCAATATTAAATTGACATTTTAGTAATACAATTAAAGTACTTTATATATCGAAATAAAACAAGCAGTTTATAATAGTAGAGAACACAAGATTTATAGTGGTTCGACCAAGAACTGGGCCTACATCCACTTTATAGTTCTTATTATTCACTTGCACTGGCTTTACGATGGCTTTCAATAGAAGAATCATACATTCATAATTCTTTTTAAAAAATTAAGCAAAGCTTTTAAGTAAAATATGGACACAAGTGATTGCTGTTCCAAGCTCTTGGAATTGGATCTCCTTCGACAGTTGTCAGTTTGAAAGTGCCATCAAGTAGTTTTTGGCCTATGACATATGGCCCTTCTCAGTTGGCGCAAACACTCCTGTTGCTGTCATGACCCTTTTCAAGACTAGATCTCCAATCTCAAAGCTGCGTTGGCGAACTCTGGAATTGAAATGCCTGACAATTCTTTGCTGATGGGCTGCAATTCTACTCTCAACCTCTTCCCTTTTTTCATCAAGGAAGTCCGGTGCTTCAAGTTGCAACTCTTCGTTTTCAGCCTGGTTGAAATGAATTCTTCTATGTGAAGGGACTTCTATTTCCACTGGAATCATTGCTTCTGATCCATATGCTAATGAAAATGGAGTGTACCCAGTTGCAGTTTTGTGGGTAGTTCTATACGCCCATAGTGCTAGTGGAAGCTTATCGACCCAACCACCTTTTGCTTTTTCCGCCTGTTTTTTGATGGTTGATTTGATAATTTTGTTTACTGCTTCCACTTGCCCGTTTGCCTGCGGATGAGCCACTGCGGAGAAGCTTTTCTGGATCTTGAATCGCTTGCAAAAATCTTGGAACTCTTCACTTTTGAATTGGGTTCCATTGTCTGTGATTATCTTTTAAGGCGCACCATACCTGGCAATTATATTCTTAGTTACAAAGTTTATCATCTTTTTTGAGGTAATAGTAGCTAATGGTTCAGATTCATCCCATTTATTAAAATAATCAACAGCAGCAATAGCATATCTGATTCCGAATTTGGCGGTTGGCAAAGGCCCGATGGGATCTATTCCCCAAATAGCAAATGGCCACGGACTGACCATCTGTGTTATCTCAGTGGAAGGTGCTCTTGGGATTTTTGCAAATCTCTTGCATCGGTCATATTTTCGAGCGTAGCTTGCAGCATCACGATTAATATCTGGCCAAAAATACCCATAATGGAGAATTTTCTTTGCTAGTGTTTGACCACCTGAATGGTCTCCACACTCTCCTCCGTGTACTTCAGCTAGAATTGTCTTAGCTTCTTCCTTGGTCACTCACTGGAGTAATGGCATTGAGAATCCCTGCCTGTACAATCGGCCATCTTGAATTATGTATCTGGAGGCTTTTCTTAGCAACTTCTGACGTTCTTTTGAACTTTCTTGTAGAGAATCGTTGAGCAGATAATCCATTATCGGAGTCATCCATGATTCTTGCTCTTGAGATATAGTCATGATCAAGTCAATATCCATCTCATCAATGCTTGGAGATGACAGGACTTCCACAGGAACTAATCCCAATAATTGAGCTTCACCAGTGCTTGCGTACTTTGCGAGAGAATCTTCCTTCATGTTCTCTTCCCGGGGTATATGATTTATGGTATAATGGTCAAGATCATCAAGAAGTTCCCAGGCTCTTGACAAATAAGCAGGAAGATTTCCTCCTTTAATCTGAAACTCTTTCTTGACTTGACATATAACAAGATGTGAATCACTGAATATCTGCAACACTTTGACATTCAACTCATTAGCAATTCTCAAGCCGACAATAAGAGCTTCATATTCTGCTTCATTGTTTATCGAAGGGAATTCCAATCCCAATGCATAGTATAATGACCGCCCTTCAGGGGTTTCAAGCACAACCCTAGCTCCGGAACAGTAATCGTTTCTTGCACCATCAACATATAATTTCCATCGAATTGGGGCAGTCATTTCTTCCTCGCTGTCTCCTTTATCTGTACATTCTGCGATGAAATCTGCCAAAGCTTGTCCATTGATTTCTCTCCGGGGATGATAAGTGATGTCGTATTGGCTAAGTTCAATATTCCACTTCAGAAGACGCCCGAAGTCTCAGGACGAAACAGGACTTGCTTTGGAGGTTGATCAGTGAGGACTTTGATAGGATGAGCTTGGAAATACGGCCTCAACTTTTTTGATGCATTCAGTAGACAATAGGCAAGCTTTTCCAATTTTGAATAATTCATCTCTGCTCCGGTGAATCTATTGCTGATATAATAAACCGGGCGCTGAATTTTTGCGTCTTCCCGTACCAGCGCTGCACTAAGAGCATGAGATGTGATTGCCAAATATACGGAAAGATCCTCATCATCGTCGGGCTTAGAGAGTACTGGAGGCGTTTCCATATGACGAATCAATTCATCGAAAGCTTTCTGGCATTCAGGAGTCCAGTCAAAATTCTTCCTTCCTTTCTTCAATGCATCAAAGAATGGAATGCATTTATCAGTAGCTTTGGAAATGAATCGACTCAAGACTGTGACTTTTCCATTAATACTTTGCAATTCCTTCTTCATTCTAGGAGTTTTTACTTCTTTTAAGGCAGCAATCTGAGTAGGATTAGCTTCAATGCCCCTAGCGCTCACAATGGAACCCAGGAATTTTCCGGACTCCACCCCAAACGAACATTTCAAAGGATTAAGTTTCATTCCGTACTTTCGGAGGATTGCAAACATTTCCGCCAAGTGGTCCATATGGTCTGCCGCTTTCTTTGACTTCACTAACATATCGTCAACATAAACTTCCATAGTTTTTCCAATCTGCGGTTTGAACATAGCATTGACGAGTCTTTGGTAAGTTGCCCCTGCATTCTTAAGTCCGAAAGGCATGACTCTATAGCAGTAGAGACCAACATCGGTGATGAAGCTTGTATCCTGCTGATCCGGCTCATGCATCATAATCTGGTTGTATCCGGAGTAAGCATCCATGAAAGACAACAATTCGTGCCCCGCTGTTCCATCCACCAACTGATCTATCCTGGGTAACGGGAAGCAGTCTTTGGGGCAGGCTTTGTTTAAATCTGAGAAGTCAATGCAAACTCTCCATTTCCCATTAGCTTTCTTAACCAGTACAAGATTTGAAACCCAATTCGGATAAGTAGACTCCCTGATGAAACCATTCTCCATAAGCCGGTCTATCTCTTCTTCAACGCTGCTGACCTTTCAGGACCTTGAGTTCTTCTTTTCTGTTTTACCAGTGTAAACTTCAGATCAATATTCAAAGTATGTTCTGCAATTTCTGGGGAAATTCTGCACATATCAGCATGAGTCCAAGCGAATACGTCCAGATTTGCCTTCAAGAATGATATTAAGGAATTTTGAACTTCCACATTAAGTTGCGAACCCACATTCACTACTTTGTTCGGATCTTTCGGGTCAACAGGTACTGACACCGTTACTTCCACTGGCACTACTCTATTCTCCCCTGCACTAGCTTTTCTGGGATCCATTTCTTTTCGTGCCCCGCTATGCTCGCCAGTACAGGGGCCACCTTGTAATTGCTACAAGGTTGGTTCTTTGATGCGGACTGGGGCTGCCGCATCTTTTCCCATCTCTCTCTTCCTTTCTTCTCGCAACTCTATTAGATAACATTCTCGCCCAGCATTCCGATCCCCTTTAATAACTCCAACGCCATTACCTGTGGGAAATTTCATAGTGATGCACCACGGGGCGAGAATTGCTGTAAAAGCCACAAGAATTGGTCGGCCCTGGAAGGCGTTGTAGGCAGAAAATTCGGCAACAATTACAAAAGTCTGTTTCCGAACTACCTTTTTCTGCCCCTCTCCAAGCTCAACGAACAAGTCGATAGTTCCAATGGGCTGCTTCGGTTCCCCAGTGAAACCAACAATCTTCTGAGATGAAGCCTGAACATCAGCCATTGGGATTTTCATTTGATCGAATGTCTTTTTGAAGAGAATGTTGCAAGAAGCGCCGCAATCTACAAGCACTCTTCTCACAATAGCCGGCCCAATGCCTACAGAGATGACCAAGGGATCCATGGTCGGAGCTTCAATGCCTATAGAGTCCCTGGCTCTGAAGACAATAACATCATTAAAAGTTTTCTGCTGCTTCAAAGGTGCAGCATCTTCTAGCATAAAAACACTTTCTTCTGTTGGTGCGTACTTCAAAGCATGGGCATATCTTTCCATCTCGCCCCAGCTTCTGCCTACTGGGTGAGGACCTTCTGTAATCACATTAATAATAGGCCTTTCTGATTCATACACAGTATTCCTCTCACCCGAGCTAGATGGATGAGCAGGAAGTTGCCGACCCTTAGTAGACGAACTTGGGTCAATTCTACTTCTCTTAACATATTGCTACAACTTGTTCTCCCTGAATAGTTCTTCAATTAAAATTTTCAGATGGCGACATTCGTTGGTATCAAGACCGGGTTAATTATGAAACCGATAGAATTTCCACTTTGAGCAGCTTTTTTGTTAACTCTCATCTCAGGCGGTTTAGGATATTCTACCGCATCTTTGGTAGCAAAGAAGATATTCTCCGGAGGGTCGGTCAAAGGAGTGAAATCTGAAGATTTTAAAAAGCGAAGTTTCTTCATATCTTTCTATTTCTTCCCACCATTATTCTCCCTTTTCTGACTTCCGAATTCCTTTTTGATAGGGCAGTAGTATTATCCTTAACCTCTGTCAATGCCACTTTAACTAGTGCCCGAAGGCTTTCCAAGCGAATGAATTCATCATCTTTCTTATAGAATTTCTCAAGTGAATTAGGTTCTTTCATCTTCAGCCACTTCCTAAATTCGCTTGATTTGTCAATTTCCCTCATCAGGTATGTCAAGACCATTCGTGGCTCTGCATTGTCCACTTCAGCCAAAGCTATGTTGAAGCAGTTCAAGAAAGACCTGATAGATTCCCCAGGATTATGTTCCAAGCTTGACAGCGACATAATATCCTTTGCCTTTGAAGCATACAACTTAAATTTCTCTTTAAACTTCCGAGTCAAATTGGCGAACTGGTCTATGGATCGGACCGGAAGTTTTGTGAACCAGAGCAGAGCCACTCCTTCCAAGTATACCAGAAAGTGCCGGCATTTGGTCTCACAAGACGCTCTAGCACCAGTCATGTGCCAATCATACTTATATAGGAATTGATTGGGGTCGCTTGTTCCCTTATAAGCCGGGATGGTCGGAGGAACAAACTTCCTTGGGAATTCTCCCTTTAGAATCTTCTCAGTGAACGGAGTTTTTCTCGGAGCGAATCCCCATTCCTTCTCATCTTCATCTCTCTGCATGCTTCCTTTCATGATTTGTCGCACCATGCCCGAAAGATATTCCTCATCATTTTGAAGGATCTGCAGGACAGACTTCGGCCATTTTCTCGGAAGTTTGTCGGGACAAACATTCGCGGAGAGTTGGCTGTGGTCTCGATCCTCCAGCTTGAGGAGGTGTTTCTTTGGCGGGGCTAGCTGGTCTTTGTGGAATATTCCTTTCCTCAGGATCATGAATATCATCTGCAGGGTTTTCTTCGTTATTCACTGGTTGACGGTTTTTTCCGAGCAATGCATTTATCCTCTCAAGCATTAAAGCATTCTGAGTTTCCATCTGCTGGTATAATCTAGATACCGCAGCATCTGACTCCGCTCATGTAATTCCGGCACTTGGTGCTGCTTGACTTGACGAAGGAGAAGTGGCAGTATTTTCATGGACATTACTAGGTCTTGTGGATCCACGCTTTCTTCCAGGAGCCATTATCTCTGATAGACTTCTGGTTTTGAGAGAGACTCTCTCAACAAACTTTTGCGAAGC
This sequence comes from Allium cepa, assembly GCA_030765085.1. NCBI lineage: Eukaryota > Viridiplantae > Streptophyta > Magnoliopsida > Asparagales > Amaryllidaceae > Allium > Allium cepa. The sequence continues at coordinate 358,086,106 of CM060942.1, read as the reverse complement.
AATGACGAAGATAGCCGGAGTTGGGTTCTCAGTGAAAGCACCAAAAATGTTAACGCTAAAAATTGAACGCTAACACCCTTGTGTATGTAGAGATTAAGTGAAAGCACCACCCATGAACACGGGAATTAAAAACAAGTAGAAAAGTCACAGAGAAAGCGGTAAAAGACAACAGTTTTATAGTGGTTCGGCTTCAGGTTAAGCCTACGTCCACTTTAATCCTCTTTATTACTGAATTGATTACAACTTTACAACAATCTTCAATTACAATACTAATGAGACAAACAACTAGAACTCCGATGTAGAAGAATTCTTTGAATCCATGTTGATGGTGTTAGATTTCCTCTTGAAGTTTGTTGAGATGTCTTTCGTGTTTGAAGTGTGGAGTGAGTAGGGAATTCAGCAGAGTATCGGCGTTCCAGAAATGAGCCCAAAAAAGATCCCCTTTCAGTTGGAGCTAGTGCCGTATTTATAGGAGAGTTCGACTTTAGGTCAAGGTCGCGAGGGACCATTGATAGGTCGTAGGTCGTCCGCGACCTAATAGGAGTCGTCTATGGCTTATACATGGGACACTTGATCGTTCTGGAGAAACTAGCAAGTCATAAGTCGTGGCCGACCTAGGTAGGAAACGGCATAGGAAGCGCCTTTAGTATGTTTGGGTCATGAGCGACTTATGTATAGGTCGTAGGTCGTGGGCGACTTAGTAGACACAGTTTACGGCCTAACAGGAGAACCTTTGATCATTCGAACAAGTCATAGATCGTGGACGGCCTAGGAAAGGAACGACATAAGGAAGACATGTTACCTCGGCTTTGTATAGCACGCTAGGTCGTTAGGTCATAATGCCTTAGCTCGCTGCAGAACTTTATCCCTGTTAGGTCGCTCCCCTTACTAACTCGCTAGGTCGCGTATACCTTTAGGTCGCTAGGTCACCTCAGTCCATAGGTCGTTGGTGCGCTAGATCGATCAGTCCATTTAGCCACTAGGTCATTTAACTTGCTGAGCCGCTTTATGTGTTAGGTCGCTTACTCCCTTATGTAGTTAGGTCGTGCCTTCTCATAAGCCGTTAACTCGTTGAGTCATAGGTCGCTGGACCATCTAATCCTTTTGGTCATGTACCTCGTTAGGTCGGAATGCTTGCTGCACCATTAGGTCGTTAGGACCGTCCTATCTTTAAGTCGTTTATGAAGTTAGGTCGCTAGGTCGCTCAAAAAGAGGAGTTAACAGCTGATGTTCATGAACCATCTTGTTCGTCTCACCGAATTGATCTCCAAGGTATATTCATTTGTATATTTTGGAGTCCGGTACGCGGCGAAATCTGTAAAACGGTTAGCCGTATTGGTACCTATTTTGTGACCTTTGGGTTTCTAGTGGCTATTCAGTTGCCCATCGGTTAAAAATCAACAGTGAGTTGCTTTTGATATTTCATAAATTATTATGTTTGGACTTTGCTATTCACTTATTGATTTGTATATTCTAGTCAGTTGCTTTCTCTCTCTCTCTTCTTTCTATGTTTGATGATAAAATATATAAAATATTCAAATCAAATACATAGCAGTGCAACATTGATCCATCTTCTTTCATGTTTGAAACTTCTTGTAATTACTTTCTACAACTTGCCTATTTGTAAACTATTGATTGGCTGCCATAAAAAAATTTCTAATACTCTACCCTTTTAAAACTACTGCATTAATTAAGATCCAAATTAAAAGAATTTAACGTTAAAACCTTTCCATATAACAAAACTGACATTTTGCAGAAACGTGAATAACAATTCTAGTTCAATTTAATTAAACCAATCTTATTTACACCATGACACATGAATAAAAAAGTTTTTGTTCCAAATTTCAACCCAAACATGAATAAGAATTAAGAAGTGGAAGAAGATACAATAATTTACATATATTTCAATCTTATTTATGCCATAAAAGTGAATAAACAATTTATATGTCCCATATTTTAAACCAAGCATGAATTAGATTTGAGAAGTGGAAGAAGAAGAAGTTGCAATAATTTTCATCTATTATCAATTAATAACAGAACTAATTCATATTAACGTGCTATAAAAGAACTGAAATTGAACTACTTTATTTTTCTATTTCATATTATTTCCCACTCACCTGGCACTTGAGCTTGTATAAATTTGAAAAAACTTTGCTTTAATCTTTCTCCCTTTGATTCTTCAAAATTCCCTAAATTGCTTGAATATATACAGATGATTTAATTTGGTAGAGATTTGTTTATTTAGTAGAGAAAAGGAGGAAGAATAATACATACTAATTTTACTGTAGAATTATGGCGATGGCTGAATAAGAGATTAGTAGGTTAGATGGTTTATTTATAGATTGTCTGAGCGAATATAATACATTAGATTATTTTAGATTAAATCTGGTTCTTTCATACACTTAATGGTTGTCCATTCTAGCCCATACACATCACTCAACCAATAAAATTTAGCCACCTCATCCTATTACATAACTAGAGCGAATGGGAAGCCGCCACATGTCAAAAACAATGCTGAAGTATGCAGGAAAATCGCTGGAAAAGAATCGTCTAAAAAACATCACTCTAGATTTTGGGCACCAACAGGACTTGATCCCTGGTCACTAGGGAAGTCAACATGCGCCTTTACCATTGTACCAAATGCGCTTTTAATTTCTTTGTAATTATATTTTCTGTAAAATATTAGGGTGTTACACAAACGATCAATAAATTTTATAACATTATTAATTTGATACAACAAAATTAAATGTGAGTTAAACTCATGTTGATTTTCATTTCCGTCGAAACGCACAAGTTTCGGACTAAAACCGAACGACCGTCCGATTTGAGCCTAAATTTTCATTTGCTCTAAATCTAACCTAATCATCTCCATCACAAAGTTCTCGACGACACAAGTCCAGTGCAAAAAACGGCGTCCGAATCCGACCTTGCATAAGCTAGATATACAATTTAGAAGTTATCGATAATTTAAATAAAAATCAAAATAACTTTAAACAATTTACAAATATACCCCTCTCCATCCTTTCTTCTTCCTCCCCCCATCTTTACAGTGCACGAACAAGAATACTCAAACTCACGTGTATGTCATCCATTGACACTGAGCGTTATTTGATGAAATTGGATTCCGTCTTCGCCGATGTGCTCCTCTACTCGATCTCCACTTGCACGTACCCAAAGCTCATGCCCAAAGGCATTCCGATAATTCACGACTGATGGTCGACCACCCTCCGTCCCATGACAACGCGATCGCCATAACACTATCGCACACACTAAAACTCGGCTACAAGCAGCTCTCGGACATGCCAAACCCAAATATAACCTCCGTTACATGAATCGATGAACCAATGCTTAAGAATCTCAAACCCTAGTTCCTATTACCATTCGACCTCTGCGATGACCCGAATTTCAGTGCTCAGAAATTGTCATCCATACTTCACCCATATTCAAATGCCGCAGATTCGACCGTCGAAATCCAATTGGCCAAAGCTTATAACACATTAATTAAACAACATAGCGGAAACAGAAGAATAATATCATAGATACAACAATGGATACAATATCTTCTACAACAATGATATAATGAAATGTTCAACATTATCAGAGATACAAGACAATAGCGGAAAAGATATCATCATAGACTCTAAGAGAAAGAGAGAATCCAATAGAATGCATCTCCATTCCCAAAGCTCCAAAGACTCGAAACCAATAAGCTCGAACCACCATCATGTTGTAGTGAAGCAAACTAGGTAACTATGTGAAGTGAAACAAATGCGATCGCCAAATCCAAAGGCTTCGAAGAACAGACTCCAAAGTTTGCTAAAAGCTACACCTACTATATGACTATCTGAAAATCTAACTCTAGGCTGCCCGCGTGGAAAATTGTGGGCATCTAGAGTTTAGAAAGGGAATTATAAACTCTAGGTTAGTCATGGGACTGGTGTGAGCAAACGAAAACAGTTTATCTTTAACAAAAGAAAACAAAAGAAATTATAAGAAATCTGCAATGCTTTTTTGAAAATGAATCTACCATAAAGTCTCCCCGCACACACACAATGCAAGTGCACAATTGGAGGAGATTTCTCCTTATGATAGTCAAACATGCTTGATACGCAAAATCCTTTTGATATTATTATTAGTGCATAGTGCAGAAAACATTTCGAAAGTATAATACTAAACTTAGACCGCATAGGTACCATTATATTATGCCTGCTATAGCTACCACCTGAGGTGGCATGTTATACAACTAAAACCGTATAGGGCGCGTATTGTTTGATTGGATTTTCAACAATGGTCAACCTAAGGAACTTCCTATGCCACATGGGTACGCCTCAAAAGGGTCGCCCCGAGAACTTAACCAGCTCTCTGCCAATACAAGGCCACGTTACCTCTGTGACTAGGCAACTACTACACGAGTATGCCTTCCCTCAGTCATCACTGACCTCTATATGAGGATCCTCAACAGCAACTGCCACAAAGCAATGGATTTGCAGCTACCACATAAGTTAAGTATTTAGGCTCCATACCATGATACTACTTTTTATAAAGAAGGAAATGGACATATCCTAAGGGGCGCTACCCCCAATGACCATGTCGCATCCTTCCTGTTTCGACAATTTCAGTTTGTGAGGTCCTGATGAAATCACTCCCCACAAAGCTATCTTTTTACAAAAGCCATGCTTCGATCAAAAAATGATCAGCAGCACTCAGCATGCCACATTACCAAATTCGGAATGTATCGCTAGTAACCATCAACTACATAACCTCTGAGCTCGTACGTCTCAGAGAAGGGTGTTAAGCTAAGAGAATAAATTCTCCGCCACCAGACAAAAATGTATTCGATAGAAACCGGCTTTACATCTCAAAGTGTAACGTCAGACATACATCCATACAAGTCTATTTTGGGTTCGAACAGAACCGAAGGCACTTCGAAAGAAGCCCTTGCAAATCCGGATAATCCCTAATCACGTCCGGACTTCCCATCACAAATTGTGATCAAATCTCTATACCGGGGCTATTCGGTGCAGAGACATTCGACGAGTAATCCTTTCGCTTTCAATAATACCCGGTCTTCACCACCGGTCTTCAAATGCTATCCATTTCGTCGTATCATTATTCGAAATGGGTTTAATGACACAAAGTCCTCTCCTGGCTAAACCGAATAATGAGCACTAAATTTAAAAATCATATGGATATAGAGGGATAGCTAAGTCTCAACTTATTACCCAAAACCTTTCTTTTGAATGGTTTAAAAAAATTTCCACTTTTAATCTTTTAAACAAAAGATTCACCTTTTAATATCACTTTCAATTTGAAACAAAGTTCACCAATCTTTCACAAAGATTCATTCATAGCTTTTAAAATTATTTCAATTCCAAATCTTTTATACAAAAGACACACTTTTAAGATCCTCTTCGGTTTGAAAACAAAGTTCACCAAACTTTAACAAAGATTCATTCATATCTTTCAAAACTATTTGAATTCCAAATCTTTTATACAAAAGATACACCTTTAAGATCATCTTCATTTTGAAAACAAAGTTCATCAATCTTTCACAAACATTCATTCATAGCTTTCAAAACTATTTCCATTTCAAATTTGAAATCCTATCAACGCAAATTGGAAATCCTTTCTTTATATGACAGCTATTATTATTTGAAAAACAAAGGATTTCATTTCGAAAAAATTCGATCAAATATGCACAAGTTATATCTTTTAAAGTATAAACTTAGGTTAAATTTAAATTCCTAAAATAATACTTTCAAAATACTTTAAAGATGGCTTTAAAATCCATATATATATTATATAACGTGTATAAAACTTTCAAACCAAATTTCCAAAACAATTTCAAAACTTAAACAAGATATATTGTATTCAAGCTAAATTTCAACTTCAAAATTTCCTTTACAAAAGCTTTCCATATTCAATTCCTTTTCCAAAACCATTTGGATTCAAAATTCAATCTTCAAAATCATTTCACTATTTGAATAAAATAACATTAAATTCAAAATATCTATGACTTAACCGATTTCCTGTAAAATCCGTACTTTTGTGTGTGTGGTGTAGTCCAGGGATTTTGCACACAGTCCTCAATCATCACAAATCCAAATGCAGCAATAGTGATAAGTGGTATAATCTTATAACGCTTATCTTCATTCATAGATTCACAGATAAATAATATAAATTCATCACAGATATATAAATTACGTTCATCATAGCTCAAATCAAAATAATTCATATCACAAAGCATCACACATTAGGGATATCAAGCAATTCAAAGCATTCCATACAATCCAAACATCCAAAAGCAAGGTCAATTAGTCATCTGATTAATTTAAACTAGATTAGTTACTTATGAATAAATCACAAATCCTGGTTAATTAACATTAATTAATTATAAACCATTTAACTAATTATCCTTTAATCATTTATTAATTAATCTTTAATAATAAAATTAATTAACCTTTTCTTATTAATTAATCAACCTTAATTAATAAACAAATCAACCTTTAATCATTTAAATATTTAACCTTTAATTGTTTAATTATCCTTTAATTAATTATCTTTAATTAATTACATTAATTAATTAACTCTTAATTAAAAATTCATCCCTTAATCACTTTCATTAATTAACTAAAGTTTAATAAATTAATTATCCTCAAATTAATTACCTTATTTAATTAATCACCTTAATTAATTATTCTTTATTAATTATTATTTAATTACTTGATTAATCAACTTTTAATCATTAATTAATTATCCTCAAATTAATTACAATAAGGATTATCCTAATCGCTTATATTAACAAATCAAAAATTAATTACATTGAGTAATTATCATTTAATCCCTTGATTAATTATCTTTAATCATTAATCATTCATTAAGTAATTAAGCTTTAAGTAATCAATTATCTTTTATTTAGTTACACAAAGTAATTAGCCATCAAATCAATTACATAAAGTAATTATACTTACTTAATCACTTAATTACATCCTTTAAATAAAATAAATTATCATTAACAAATATTTTAATTTTAAAACCTTTAAGTTAATTAATAATCAAAACATTATTAAGATAAGCCATTTATTTTTATTAATTGCTTAATTATGATCAACACATAAATTTTAAAACATTTTGTCTTTTCATTTAACACTTAATTACATTTCTAAATTAAGTTTTCAAAATAGAAAGAATTTTAGCTTAACAAATTTAAAGTTAAACAAATTACATAACTTCTAAAAACATTTATTATATAAAGGAATAGATTCTAAGAAATAGATTAAACTTGATTTATTTTAGATTTAAAAACTTGCTTTCTTTTAAATTTTAAAACTGTTTATATTCTTGCATCGGGTTCAACCCGTTAAACTCTCGAGTCCTGACCCGAGAAATCACCCTTCCTTCTCTTTTTCAAAATTTAACTAGTTTAAATTTTAAACCTGGAAACATGTATACACACACGAGCCTACACGTGACTAACCCGAAACATTACCTTCGTTTCCTTGAGTCACACCCAAGTATGCTACCTCTTCCCAAAACACAACATCACTTACACCACCCAACCACCCGTTCACATGCACCGTCAATCGCCAGAGCTCCGGCCTCTAAGACCACCTCCAACAAGTCCCCTTCGACCACCTCAAGTTGTCTGACCACCTAGAAACTCGAATTTAACTTGGAAACGAATTCGAGTCATCTCGATCAAAATGGCACTGCAAATCATCACCAGAAAACTGCCTCGAACAGCCGACGCTGACCACCAACATTAATGAAACTCCGGCCACACCTTCTCTGGCCATCTACGCAGCCATTCCCCCTAGTCCGATGAGCTTCGGTCATTCAAAGACACCACACCAACACATTTCCCGACCTCGACCCATTTTAGGTTTTAAACCCTACTCCAACCTATCGCCGCCGCATGGTGGCGGAGAAAACCTCCACCCACTTTTCCCGGACTCGGTAACTCCCCAGCTACCTCTAGTCGAAACCCCGACCACCGCGATTACCTCGATCACCAAAAAACCCAAAGTTCAATTTCTGGTCATCTTCGAAATACACACTCGATACAACACTAATAATCATGATTTTAATTTTAAAAATCATATTTTCCAAGGTTGATTCAAGTTATATACTTGAATCGACAAATCAAAAGATTTAATTTTAACATGTTTTAAAAATGCTACTGTATTTTTTTGATTCTAGATAATTTTCAAACCTAAAATAATTAAACATATTTTTAAAACCTAGATTATGTTTTAACAAACTTATCTTTTTTGAAAATCTGAACCTATCAGAGAACAGATAAAAAGATTTTGAATTTTATCAAAATTTTAAGCTCTGAAACTATGAAACAGAGATAACACAGATACATCAGACATGCACACTTCTACACATTAATATATACAGGGATTCCACTCATATATACACGTGCAAGGAATAATTCATTTCAGCAATTCACATTCAATAGATTATCACTTATTTAAGCTTTTAAAAAGGATGTTTACTCACTAGTAAGAAGATGAACAGAGAGCTTGTAACAGATTTTAATTTGAAAACTTGAATGTTGTGATCTTTCAAAAACTGAAATGCTTTGTTGTTTAAACTAGAAATCCTTTCAAATCTGAAGCTTAGTTGTTGAGAAGATTTACCTTTGAAAACTGAGATGATCAAGGCTTTTGATTTCAGGTTGAAGCTTGATTTGCTTTGGTGACTTCAGGTTTGGATAGCTTGATTATTTTCTGGTCTAAGTATTTGTTACAGGCTTTAGTTTTGATCTAGTGTGAAATGTTTTATTTTTTCTTGTTTTTGAAATGAAGATAGGAAAAAAGAAATGAAGGAGATGGAATATTTGAATATATAGACTAATTTATGGTTTTTAAAATTTAAAGAAAATAGAAATAAAATGTGACAGTTGTTAACTTTCACATAATACATGTTTTACATTTGTATGAATGCATATTTAAAATAGTTACACTTGTATTTTTCATATAATCTTTATATTACAATATGTATTTATATTTTTCTATAATTAATTTATGCATTTCCTTATATATACCTTTAAGTTTTTTAAAGAAATTGATTTTAAAACCTAATTATACTTGAATAAATAAACATACATATATATATATATATTGTATATATAGAATTTATCTTTCAAAGATCTTTTGAAAATTTCTATATTAAATTAAAATCATAATTTTCAAATTACATACATATATTATAATTAGAAAATTCAATTCTATTAGTATTAAATTATTGAATTTTCAAATTCAATTTATTTTTCAACATATTCATTTTTGAAATTCAAATTCACAATTCAATTTACAATTAATTTGTATTTATAAATGAATAAACAAACATCTTATTTAATTTGGAAAATATCAAATTAATTCACAATTTAATTCCAAAAATTAAATTAATTACAAGATTTATTTGGCCTAAAAACGGGAATGTAGCAACCTCACTGTTGAGATTACCAAATCAAAGCCGAACATCTCTAGAAGCACACCAACCTGAAGATCCCCTCAAATTAAGATTTTCAAAGCTTGTATTGGAATTTTTCATTGAATATATTTCTAGTTTTCGATTTTTGAAGTTCGGTTTGAAAGAGGAAAGTCATTTCTTAATTATAAGCATTGCTTTATAAGGAGAAGGAGCATGATTGAGTATATGAGGGGTATGGGTGTGTGGGCTATGAAATGATGAAATGATGGGTGTATGGGCTATGAAATGATGGGTGTGGTATGGTGGGTATGTGCATATAAATATTATTTTGATTTTAAACTATTCAATAAATCGTACCCAAAAACCTCGAACTCCAAACGAGATGTGCCACCTGGCGTTCCATATGTTATACCCCTATTTCGAACACAGCGCAAATCAACGTTGACCGTTCAAATGAGAATTTAATCGATCCAGCGGTGGATCTGCTTCCAATCGGCGATCGGGTGGTGCCGTTGCGAAGCTTGTGACGAGCAGCTCACGAATCTGCAGTTCATTTGCCATCAACTGGTCGAGATTCGCCGGAATTCATGCATATAGGAACGGCGGCTTGGGGGGAGGGTTTCCAGCACCTGGGGGCGGCACGACTTCACCCAAGGGGCGGCATGAAGGGGGCTTCACGGTGGTGGCATCGGATCGTGTCGTCGAAGATCGTAGCGGCGTCGTTTTTAGGTCAAAGGTGGCGGCGGGTTAGTTTTATTATTTTTCTTAATTTAAATTTGTTTTTAAACTCATTTTAATGTGTTATCTTTCGCATACGAACCCCGTTTCACGCGCGATTTTTTGTTAAGATCGTAATAAAATTTCAGATATTTTGACGCTGGTTTGGACGAATTCTAAGATAGTCAAATTGTCAAGTTTAAATTGGATTTAAAATTCAATTTAGATTCGAAAGGTAAGTGTTTTAACCCACTCACAATTTATAAAATTTCTTATGTTTGTTAAATTGATTTATGATGTGTTTAGAAATTTATTTATAGCTATTTGGCATATATTTCATTATTATATCAGTAAATTTGCATCCATATAATTTACTTGTTATTTAGTTCATTTTGCATATAAACTGCCACTTAAAAATTTTTGTTAAATTTGTTATTGCATATAAACTGCTAGATAAATTTATTTATTATTGCATATAAACTACAGTTAACAGTTTTTAATTCATTATTGAAAATTAACTGTCAGTAATTAACTATTATTTATTGATGTGATTGTTTGAATTGGATGATAAATTGATAAAAGTTTGATGATTGATATGATGGATGAATTGATGTTGTATTTATATTGTAAAAACTGCAAGTTATTATGCATTTTCATATCATTCAGGATTACGGTTTGAAATAATATACAACCGCTTTTTTTATTTTTAAATTGCGGATTGAAATGATAAATATCCGTTTCACTTGATCGTAGGATAGAAAATTATATACATGCACCACGGTATATATATAAAATTATTTTTGAAATGATTTTCTATGGTTTTGGAAAGAATACGGTTTAACAAATATTAAATTTTGATATATATAGAGTAAAAATTCTTGAATTTAGCTATGTATAAATTGTTTCGAATTTTAAGATAAGCTAAATAATGAAGTTGATTTCGTTTATATAATATGGTTAAGAATATATTTGAAATTCTATTGTATATAGAGTTTATAATAACTCAAATAAAAGTAAGGTTGAAGATAAATGTGAATATGATTTGAACTGATGTATCTAAGAATTTTCCTCGAAAAATTTGTTTTGAAATGTAAATAAATTAAGATTTAAAGGGTATGATCTTATAACTTTATTTTTGAGTAAAGGATTTAAAGGAATATCAAATTTATTTAAAGAATATTATCAAGTTAATTAAATTTAAAGAATATCCTGTTAATGAAGTTTATGGGTTTTACCAGAATAATATTTGTTTAGTAAGTAAATATTTCAAATTTAAATAATAGGAATTTGATTTGATATATATTAAATTATCAAAGAATCCATTTTTGAAATAGTAGAACATTTAAAGATTGAAATATATGAACTATAAAGTTTTAAAATATAGAATATTTAAGCTTTGAAAAATATAGCAATTAAAATGGTTTATTTGTAGGTTCAAATTGATATTGGAAATTTATTTTGAAATTTGGAGAAGCTGTTTATTTTATAAAGTAATATAGTATTTGAACCATTAAGTGTTAAAAGTTATGTTTCAAACCTATGGTTTCAAGGTATATATATTTGAAAATATTATGATTTTGGGAAAGGGATATTTATAAAATAAAATGATATCATATTGATTTGGGTTTTAAAAATATAAATGATATCGTATTTATATGGTTTGAAAGAGATATTTTATTCTAGTTTTTAAAAGTGTAAACTATTTTAAAAGACCGCGGTGTTATGATAACGATTGGTTGTTGAAGAGACTGGGATTGGAAGTTGTCATACTCTCTGCCAACTCCGAAAACCACTTTAACAACCGTATACGCGGTGGAGATTCCAGAATGAAGTAGGATGGTGACGGCGTTTCCTTTGAGGTAAATACGTGGACCCAACTCCCGTAAGTTGGCATAAGTGGCTAAAACAGGGGCGATTGACGGGCCAAGGGGGTTAGCGCCCTTTATCGGAACTCCTCTTCGATACTATACTCTGACTTTGGATTGATTCAGTGGCCACTTTTGATTTTGATTTTAGTGGGGAGTTTGTCCGAGGTGGACGATAGCTGAGGCTACGCGTTACCACCAGCCCGGAAGCGTAGTTGGTATATCTACCCTGGAATTGCCCAGTTGCACCGTGTCACCAACCCTATCGCGCCTTGTACAAGTTTGGTTTTCTCACGTAGCCCGTGGAATATTTAGGGTAGTCTCCCGATATGGAGATGCGCTAATATTGGATGGACTACTGGGACTATTACGTGTTAAGGGCTATATGGGTAACCCCTTAATGATAAGAAAAAAGTAAGTTTATTTTACATTTAGACACTATTATAATAGCGAAATATACTACATAGTAAATAGTTTAACGGATCCTTAAGAGATGTGAATCCCAAGCATATTTTGAGTTACTGTACTCATGTTTATTTTTTTTGATCTAACTTACATAAGATCTTTTAGTTCTGACTCGAGTGTTTTGTCTTTTCAATTTGCTCGGGTTAGTTCGAGCATTTCAGGATCGAAGACTTTAGCTCTGGAGGACGAAGACGGAGATTTCTATTGTTATTATTTATTATATTCCTGTAACGAATGCGATTTTATCGGGATCCGAAGGTTGGCATTCCTACATCCACTGTATCAAATGTCGCATAATCGAATGTCGAAAAACTGAATTGTTAGGGTTAAAAAGAAAAGGTAGAAGAAAAAGATATAAGAAGTAAGAAAATAGAACAGAAACAATATTAGAATCTCACATATCTCAGCGGAACAACATATAATAGATAAATGAATAATCTTTAGAAGCAAAAAACTATCTCAGTTATTACATTACATTATCATTAGAGTGTTCAACAACAATATAAAACATAACAAACAATGGACAGTTAAACAAACATGTCCTTACAAGTGAATTTACAACGGAAAGATAAAATCACATACAAGTAACACGTCTCGTCATCCAGCTCGCCACTTGAGCTCCAAAGCACTCCTGAGTCCAGAATGACCTGATAACCTGACTCTAGACAGCCCGTGTGGAAAATTACGGGCACCCATAGTTTAGTAAGAGAATAATAAACTCCAGGTCATTCATGGGACCAGTGTGAGTACTAAAGAAGTTATTTATCTTTAAAACAACAACAACGACAAGGGAAGTGAAAAATATCCGCAATGCTTTGGGAAAATGAAACTACCATAAAGCCTCCCCGCACACACATAACGCAAACGGAGAATTAGAGGAGATTTCTCCTTATGATAGTCAAAGATGCTTACTACGCAAAACAAATCATTTTTTTATATTACTATTAGTGCATAGTGATGAAAACATTTCGAAAGTAGAATATAAATCTTATCCAACATAAAACCATTATCGTATGCCTAATATAGTTACCTTGTTCAATAGCAGGTTACCGCAACATTGCATGGCAGGTCATACAACTAAAACCGTACAAGGCTCGTATTGTTTCTCCGGATTTTCCAACAAATGGTAAGGCTAAGGAACTTCCTACTGCCACATGGGATCGCCTCTGGCGGGACGTCCCGAGAACCTAACCGGATCTCTACCAATACAAGGTCGGGTTACCTCTGTAACTAGGTAACTACTACTCGAGTATGCCACTCCCCGGTCCTTTGGGACCTTTATCCGAGGGCCCTCGATCACCAAGCAACAACCACACAGAAAAATGAGATTGGTGCAACCACATAGGTTAAGCATCAAGCCTCCATACCTGATACCACCCTTTTCCAGAAGGAAATGACATACCCTAAAGGGCGCGACCCTCATAACCTTGCCGCATATTCCTATTTTGACCATTTCCAGAGTGTGAGTTCTGAAAAATTCTCGTCCACAAAGCTACGTGTTAACGCTTAAAATTGAACGCTAACACCCTGGTGTAAGTAGAGATTAAGTGAAAGAACCACCCGCCAATACAGGAATTAGAAGTAAGTAGAAAAGTCACAGAGAATGCAGTAAAAAGACAACAGTTTTATAGTGGTTCGGCTTCATGTAAAGCCTATGTCAACTTTAATCTTCTTTACTGCTGAATCAATTACAACTTTACAACAACCTCCGGTTACAACACTGCTAAGACAAATAACTAGAACTCCAATGTAGAAGAACTCTTTTAATCCATGTCGAATGTGTTAGATTTCCTATTGAAGTTCTTCGAGATGCCTTTCGTGTTTGAAGTGTCGAGTGAGTCGAGAATTCAGCAGATTATAGGCGTTCCAGAAGTGAGCCAAAAGATCCTCCTCTAGTTGGAGTAGGTGGGGTATTTATAGGAGAATTCTGAATTAGGTCATAGGTCGCGAGCGACCTTGGACAGATCGTAGGTCATGCGACCTAGTGGGAGCGGTTTACGGCTTAACTAGGGTGTACTTGATCACCTCGAACAATCTAGCAAGTCATAGGTCGTGACCGACCTAGGGAGGAAGCGGCATAAGACGTTACTTCGGTATTGTTTAGGTCGTGAGCGACCTAGGGGAGGATGGTTGGCAACCTAAGGTTGGAAGCGGTCTATAAGCAAGCAGCTTCATTCTGTGATAACTCGCTAGGTCGCTGGATCTTCTAGGTCGCTAGGTCGCGATATCTTTATCTCGCTAGATCGTAGGAGACCTTTTGGAGCTTGGTCGCAGGAGACCTTCTGGAGTTAGGCCGCAGCTTTCTTTATCTCGTTAGGTCGCAGGCTTGTTATAGATTGTTAAGTCGTGAGCCTTAGGTGGCTAGGCCGTTAGGTCGTTCGGTCATTAGGACACTAGGTCGCCGGGTCGCTAAACCATTAGGTCGCTGGGTCGCTGAAAGAAAGAGGGTTAACAGTTGCCCCTTGAAGTATACGCCTAGGATTTAGGTCGTGTGCTTCGATATCTCTTAACCCGTGCTACTTTAGATCGTTTAAGTCGTGAGCGACCTATGAGGGAGTTAGGTCGTTCGTGCCGATTCGTGTTTCTCTGCTCTTGTATATAAGCCGCTGAGACCACCTCTTCCTTTCTTTACCTGCTCTAACAGTCTAACCTGCTCTCAAAGGATTTTTCAAGCTCTTAAAGAAGAAATCAATCAGTCGCCAATCATCTCTACAATCACACTATATAAGTGAATTCCGATCATCCTCCAACCACGATCACTGTTGAATTGTGAACTCCTCATTTTTCGACCTAACCCGATTTCACATGCCATATTTTTCTACGAATCACATTACGATAGATTTTTGACCGTTATTGGACATGCCGTCACTGTAATTCATGTGAGCACAGTGTATCGGGTTTATGATGGATCTGAGGCATTTTAAGTTGGTTTTGGATGATCTGGTGGTGTGGGGAGACGGTGGAATTTACTGTAGAGAGGATAATGGGCTATTGGGTTAACCGGTTAGTGGGTCAGGCGATTTGTTGAAAGAAAAGGAGTCCCGAGTTAAGGAGAGTTAGGCCGTGCTCAACCTAAGAGCCTTGAACGACTTAGGGCTTCAACAGTGTGGACATGAATCGCACGTCTTAGCTCTGTGAACAACTTAACGACTTAGCTATTAAACTCCAAACGACAAAAGGACAGCGACTTAACTTGCCAGGATTACATGCGAAGTAAAGTTGAACGACCTAAAGGACCAGCAACCTAATTTACCAGAATAACACACGGCTTAAAACTAGAGGACTTAAAGAATCAGCGACCTAACTTAACTCGCAGCATAGCTTTAACTTGTAGGAAGATAACTGAAAAACTTCATAACTTGAGCAGTGCGACCTAAGGAGAATGGTTGACTTAACTTCTTGCGGAATAGGTCGTTGGTTGCATATGTATAGGTCGTAGGCCGTGTATGCATTTGAGCGACCTAGGACTTAGCCTGTTTTGCTTTTCCTTAAACTCCTTTCAACTTGAATGAACATGACGTTGCTGAATTGAATTCCCCACTTGAACTGCCGAGATAACATGCTTGAACTTGTTGTACTTCTTTACAGATTTCATTAACTTTTAACGCTAATAACCTGCTAAATACAACATTTGCAGAAAAATAGGACGAATATACTGCCAATGATCGCCCCACATCGAATGACAGATTAGTCGATAAAAGATAATCAACTTAAATAAATCATATGAAATGCTGTGAATCAATAAACTCAAGTGAAGTATTAAAGCAAAGCAATGTTAATCAATTAAAACTGATTTGTTTGCATCAACACTACACTTGTATTTGGACTTAAAACAACAAGCCCCGAAACTTTATAATTGACAAATGCCTGTTAGTTCAATTTCAGTTATATTTTCTCATTATTTTATAAGTTCCGCACAACACTTCACATATTTAGGAAACGTGCACCTTCATATTTGAATATCCAGTTCCTTGTGTAGAATGTCTTCTCAAGAGGAGATAATAGAGCAAGCTGAAGCGGTCTTCCCGATAGCCAACCCCTTGGATAATCCTCCGGAAAGAACTCCAACTACCCTGAGTCAGTGGGCATTCAATCAGTTACGCATTCAGTTTGGTATTGCCGAAGCGGATGCTATACTTCCTGGGCCAAATGATACTGCTGACAGGCGAACTCTCGGTTTTATCGCTGTCAATCGTCAGATGTGCCTATGTGGTGCCATTCCACCTTTTAATGACTTTCTTCAACGACACCTTCTCCGATTAACTATCTCTCCTTTCCAACTGCATCCCAATGGCCATGCCATCCTAATGGGACTTTGCGTGCTGTTCAGGAGGACACTTGATCGTCATCCGAGTTTCGAATAAATCTATTACTTGTGCACATTCGCGAAGAACAAAGATCATCCCTCTATCACACTCGTGAGAAGCGTCAGGAACCGTAGATTGATCGTCGATCTTTCGAAAAGTGCCCACGGGTTCTTAAATCAATTCTTCTTCATTCGTCGCCCTCCAGGATTTTACGCCATCTGGAGAGTAGGAAGTAAGATTGCTCAATCCCATTTTTTCCATTTGAGCTTTTCGAGATATTAGTTGCTAAGTGCTAACTTCATTCTTTACTTTTACAGTGCTTCCTCCTCCTTCTAGAGACTCTGGCCACAAGCCGACTTTTGAAAGATTAAGTGTCATGGCAATTGAGGAAAGAAGCATTAAATTTTTGCTGAAAGATGAATTTGTTCACCAATTCGGGCTTCTACACCCTTTCCGATCTACTCAGCCTCATGAAGTCCCTGATTCTCCAGTTGAGACATTGGATGCTCCAGTTTCCGTCGGAGAACTTACACCGAAAGAACATACTATTGAGGCCTCACTGGTGAAGTGCTCTGCTTCTATTGACGTTGCGGGGTCGTCCGGCAAACTTGCACTTGCCTCGGTCATTGAGGAAGAGGAACCTCCTCACCGGTCCGAAAAGACTGTTGATGAAGGAGCTGAGGGGAAGGGTCCCGCCAAGCATAATGGTGACGACATTTTTGAGGGGTTGAGCGACTTGATGATCACTTCACAGGAGCTTTTTAAAGATGATACCGCTACTACTAAAGTTATTTCTCCAGTAGTTGAAGCGACATCTATCTTGCAACAAACTCCGTCAGCCCAAGAGTCGACACTTGCTGTTAAATCCATCATCACCCCCCAACCGAGGAGTGGTTCGTAGTTTGACGCTCGTAGTTTGCACGCTACACACACTTAGGATTTTTCAGCACTTTTATCCATTCAACTTCCTTTTTTTGAAGATTTATGAATTTATCTTTTCTTCCTTTTCAGGTTCTCCAATGGGACGAAGTGGCTCTTACTACGATGATTTCCAGCGTTATGGGAGACGTTGCTCTTATGACCCCTAAAGGTATCTTCCTACTTCCTGGGAAACCGACGAAGAAAGAGCTGCGAGGAAAGCTCGCGAGAAGCGTGCTTATGAAGAACGCTACGGGAGAAGGGCGAACGACATGATTCTTCTCAGAGAGAGGATGATTCCCACAAACGAAAATCCCGTGATGATAAAGGGAAAAGTCATGTCATTGAGGATCCGAGCAAACGGGTCAAACTTGGTGAGAAACTGACATCTGAAATTTCTGAAAACCCGCTGCTCCCGTCTCTTTGGAAATTCCTTCCAACTCTCATGCCCTTCATAGAGCCGATATTCAAACAATTATCAGCAGGCCCCCATATCAAGTTGGACAGGGTCCGGCTACTCTTCAAAGCCGATTTCCGCACTGGTGCTTAAAGGGAGTGCGTTTCGACCTTGACTTGGTCCCAATCGATAAGCAAGCCATGTTGCGAAATCTTGATGCCGTCAAACTCGATATCGAGAGAATGTCTGGTTGGCAAAAACTTGTTGACGAGCTTCAAAGAGTAAACCACGCAAATCTCGAAGCCATGCTGACTATGGAAAATGACAAATCTGAGTGGCAAAAAACAATCGATCAACATGATGCCGAGATGAGGAGTATCGCCGCTTATAATGAGAAGCTTGAAGCGGAAGTTGAAAACTTAAAAAAGAACTCGCCACTTCTTCCACTTCCTATTCTCAAAGAGAAGAAGTGCTTCAAAAACAGGTGAGAGATGGTCATGCTGCAAAATGAAACGCTGAAGCTAAATTTGAAGCACAACAGCAAGTTGTAGAGAGATACCGAGCTGACGTTGCTCAGCTGCGAGAAAAAACCAGCCCCCAGAACTTGGAAATTGAACTGCTAAAAGCTCGACTTTCTAAAGTTGAAAAGGAGCATGATGAAGCTATTGCCGGCAAAGCAGTAGCCGAGGAATCTCATATGGAAACTAAAACCGAAGTCAGCTCTACTTTATTCGAGTTCTACATTCATAGTGTTCTGGGGCGCGGTAGCCTTAGATTTTTCGGACCGAAGTAAATCACTTTGGCCAAATTGTGGGACGCTGCACTTGATATGCTTGGAGGAGCTGGATATGCTGAAGAATATTTAATGGCGCACTATCTAGATGATGATGCATGTGCCGCTCTTGCCAAGGGAAAGGAGAAACTCGCCAAAGAGAGAGCCGAAATGGTAGAAGGAGAACATTTAGGGAAGGCAACTTCAACCGACCCAGTTCAACCTTCGGTTTCGGCCGACATTGATATTGTTGGCTCCAATTACCATTCTCCACCTCCTGCTAAAGCTGTTATTGAAAGTGCAACCGTCCGCACTGGAGATGAGACTCAAGAAAGCACTGAAGCACAAGACTTTGAAGTTGACATAGTAAAGCCTACTTCTCTAGGTAACCTCAATGCTGATCTTGCTCAAGTGGACTGCTTGTTTACTTCACATGAGCTTGATGAACTTTTTGATTATTACTTAAATCTTGACGCACCACTTTCTCCTCTTTTTATGAGAGATACTGACTTTAACCTCTCTTCACCTGTAGTGAAAGCGCCAAGTGTCGTTCAGACTTGCCCTCCTCCAGCTATCCCCTCTCCGCCTCTTCAGATTACTCCTCCTTCCGTCTCTCAACCGGTGTCACAAGAGGAGCAAATAGAAGCTCTTCAAGGCTTGGATGACCCGGTCGCTTCACAAGAATAGAAGGCCGAGGTACATGAAGAAGGCGAAAGAACTCCGGAGCAAACTATTTCTGATGACATAAAGTTGTCTACACTTTTCACTCCGGACAATGAGTCTTCTTCAAGGAAGAAGGTGAAGCGTGGAGTCTCAAAGAAAAAGAGAGAAGCTTCTGTCAGCGAAGAAAAAGCAGAAGAAAGTCCAATTGCACCCCTTCCTCTTTCTTCCCCTACTCTCACAAGCCGACCCAAAAAGTTAATCATCCGGCCAGGCGAGGGCTCGAAAGGTGGCAGGAAGAAGAAGTGATGGGTTGGCCCTTATGCTTTTCGTCTCGCTTTTTTGCTTGTATATATAAAGACTTATGTTGACCGGAGATTGTGCGGGTACCGGTCCCCGCCTTCTTTTATTTTGAAACCTGCATATGTATAAAATTTTCATAGTATGGAATAAAATGATTTTTTTACTTGTACAAACTTCTGTCTATATTTGAGAATGCATTTATCCTTCTTTTTTATACAAGTTTCTTTATTTTCTTTGTGTGATGTTGCAGTAAACCTGTGGTATGTTGCTTGAGCATTGCTTTTATTTTTGTAACTATATTATATTGCCCCCATACCATGGTTTATTGCAATCTCATTCACGTTGGCAGATTTTGGAGAACAATTCTTCTGTTTCGAGAAGACTTGTACTCTTCCTTTGGAGAACAACTTTTCCATTTGAAGGAGGCTTGCATCCGTACTTTTAGAGCATAATTTTTTCCATTTTAAGGGAATATTTCTCTGATTTAGTAGAATGCGCCTCGTATTGGAGAAGTCTTCTCTTTCCCTTATTTTTTTGAAGAAGTTTTTACACTTCACTTACGGAGAAAGTCACTTTTATTTTTGGCAAGCGAACTTTCCTATGCGGTAAAGTGGGCCTCCGAAAAGGGCTTTGAAGTGTTTGTGCCCCGAAGAGGGATTTTGTTTTATTATGCCTCTGGGAAGAGGGATTTTTATGTGTGCCTCTCGGGAGAGGGCTTTTGTTTTTTCCCTATACGCGGGGAAGCGGGCCTCCGAAGAGGGCTTTTTGTTTCTGCCTCTGGGGAGAGGCTTTTGTTTTTTCCCTGTTCGCTGGGAAGCGGGCCTTCGAAGAGGGCTTTTCACATTTCGACTCTTGTGAAGTTTTATTTCAGATCACGGTGAAATATGTGCCTCCGAAGAGGTCTTTTAGCATTTCAACTCTGGTGAAATGGGCCTCCGAAGATGGCTTTTCACATTCCAACACTTGTGAAGTTTTATTTCAGATCTCGGTGGAATGCATGCCTCCGAAGAGGTCTTTTCACACTTCGACTCGTGTGAAGTTTTATTTCAGATCACGGTGAAATGTGTGCCTCCAAGTAGGGCTTTTGCCTGGAAGTTTCTTTCTCATGGTTGGTTGGATTCACGGGGCAGACATAAGTAACTTAGATGCTTGTTTGCACAAATGATCTCAGCTAGTTAACGAGTGCCATGACTTCCACTTGGGAAGGTGCCTCCAGTCATTCCACCAATCTTTTTTGGTTGAGAAAGAGAACTTTCTTTTTCTGGTAAGTCCCGTTAGAGGTCTTTATCCTCCGAAGAGTTGTGCCTCCGAAGAGGGCTTGTGCCTCCGAGGAGGTCTTTGGTTGTTTCCTTCCTGCTCGCCCATGTCTTTTCTTCATTTGCACATATCAGCGACTCCTTGTTATCATTTTCAAGCACACATTCCTTTCTTTTGCAAGTAGTTTGTTTTATCCAAAGAAGTGTACTTCATTGTTAAGTGAGTTTGTAGTGGTAGACGCAGGCTAATTAATCGGATGTTCGTTTGCACAAACGATCATAATTAGTTAACAAGGGCCCATCTCCGACGGAACAACTAACTGTTTGCTTGAATCACTTCTTATATAGGATTTGAGTATGGAATTTTTGTGGCTCATCATTTGTTTATTGAGTGATGTCAAGGATCGCTTGGTCTTGTGATGGGTGAGCTTTGTTTTAATGGCCTGTAATATTAAATCGATATTTTAGCAATACAATTAAACTACTTTATATATTGAAATAAAACAGGCATTTTGTAATAGTAGAGAACACAAGATTTATAGTGGTTCGGCCAAGAACTGGGCCTACAACCACTTTATATTTCTCATTATTCAGTTGCACTGGCTTTACAATGGCTTTCAACACAAGAATCATACATGCATAATTCTTTTACAGTATTTCAATATAGCTTTTAAGTAAAATATGGGCGCAAGTGATTGCTGTTCAAAGCCCTTAGAATTGGATCTCCTTCGACAGTTGTCAGCTTTAAAGTGCCATCCAGAAGTTTTTTGCCTATGGCATACGGCCCTTCCCATTTTGGCGCGAACACTCCTGTTGCTGTCATGATCCTTTTCAAGACTAGATCTCCAATCTCAAAGCTACGTTGGCGAACGTTGGAATTGAAGTGCCTGGCAATTCTTCGCTGATGGGCTGCAATTCTGAGTTGAGCATCTTCCCTTTTTTCATCAAGAAAGTCAAATGCTTCGAGTGGTAGCTTTTCGTTTTCAGCTTGATTGAAATGGATTCTTCTGTGTGAAGGGACTTCTGTTTCCACCGGAATCATTGCTTCTGATCCACATGCCAATGAAAATGGGGTGTGCCCCGTTGCAGTTTTATGGGTAGTTCTGGATGCCCATAGTGCTAGTGGTAGCTTATCGACCCAACCACCTTTTGCTTTTTCAGCTGTTTTTTGATGGTTGATTTGATAATTTTGTTTACTGCTTCCACTTGCCCGTTTGCCTACGGATGAGCCACTCCTAAAAGCTTTTTTGGATCTTGAATCGCTTGCAAAAATCTTGTAACTTTTTACTTTTCGAACTGGGTTCCATTGTCTATGATTATCTTTTGAGGCACACCATACTTGCAAATGATATTCTTAGTTACAAAGTTTATCATCTTTTTAGAGGTTATAGTAGCTAATGGTTCAGATTCAGCCCATTTAGTAAAATAATCAACAGCAACAATAGCTATCTGATTCCGGACTTAGCGGTTGGCAGAGGCCCGATGAGATCTATTCCCCAAATAGCAAATGGCCATGGACTGGCCATCTGTGTTATCTCGGTGGAAGGTGCTCTTGGGATTTTTGCAAATCTCTAGCATCGGTCACATTTTCGGGTATAGCTTGCAGCATCACGGTTAATGTCTGGCCAAAAATACCCATAACGGAGAATTTTCTTTGCAAGAGTTTGACCACCTGAATGATCTCCACAGTCTCCTCCGTGTACTTCAGCTAGAATTGTCTTAGCCTCCTCCTTGGTCACACATCAGAGTAATGGCGTTGAGAATCCCCGCCTGTACAATCGGCCATCTTGAATTATATATCTAGAGGCTTTTCTTAGCAACTTCTGTCGTTCTTTTGATTTTTTTGGTAGAGAACGTTGAGCAGATATTCCATTATCGGAGTCATCCATGATTCTTGCTATTGAGAAATAGAATGACCCAATCAATCTCAATTTCATTAATACTTGGGGCTGACAAGACTTCTACAGGAACCAATCCCAGTAATTGAGCTTCACCGGTGCTTGCGTACTTTGCGAGAGAATCTGCCTTCATGTTCTCTTCTTGGGGTATATGACTTATCGTATAATGATCGAAATCAACGAGAAGTTCCCAGGCTCTTGACAAGTAAGCAGGCAGATTTCCTCCTTTAGTTTGAAACTCTTTCTTGAATTGGCATACAATAAGCTGTGAATCACTGAAGATTTGCAACACTTTGACATTTAGTTCTTTAGCAATCTTCAAGCCGGCAATAAGAGCTTCATATTTTGCTTCATTGTTTGTCGAAGGAAATTCCAATCTCAATGCATAGCACAACGACTTCCCTTCAGGGATTTCAAGCACAACCCCAGCTCCGGAACAGTAATCGTTTCTTGCACCATCAACATACACTTTCCATCGAATTGGGGTATTATTAGTCACCTCTTCCTCACTGTCACTTTTGTCCGTACATTCGCGATGAAATCTGCTAAAGCTTGTCCATTTATTGCTCTCCGGGGATGATAAGTGATGTCGTATTGGCTGAGTTCAATATTCCACTTAAGAAGAGGACCCGAAGTCTCAGAGCAAAACAGGACTTGCTTCAAAGGTTGATCAATGAGGACTTTGATAGGATGAGCTTGGAAATATGGCCTCATTTTCTTGATGCAATCATCATACAATATGCGAGCTTTTCCAACTTTGAATAATTCATCTCTGCCCCAGTGAATCTTTTGCTGATATAATAGACCGGACGCTGAATTTTTGCGTCTTCCCGTACCAACGTTGCATTGAGAGCATGAGATGAGATTGCCAAATATACGAAAAGATCTTCACCATTGTCGGGCTTAGAAAGTATTGGAGGCGTTTCCATATGACAAATCAACTCATCGAAAGCTTTCTGGCATTCAGGAGTCCAGTCAAAGTTTTTCCTTCCTTTTTTCAGAGCATCAAAGAATGGAATGCATTTATCAGTAGCATTGGAAATGAATGGACTCAAGGCAGCGACTTTTCCATTGAGACTTTGCAATTCCTACTTTGTTCTAGGAGCTTTGACTTCTCTTAAGGCAGCAATTTGAGCAGGATTAGCTTCAAAGCCCCTAGCACTCACAATGAAACCCAAGAACTTTCTGGACACCACCCCAGACGAACAGTTCAAAGGATTAAGATTCATTCCGTACTTTCGGAGGACTGTAAACATTTTTGCCAAGTGATCCATATGGTCTACTACCTTCTTTGATTTCACCAGCATATCGTCAACATAAACTTCCATAGTTTTTCCAGTCTGTGGCTTGAACATAGCATTGACGAGTCTTTGGTAAGTTGCCCCTGCATTCTTAAGTCCGAAGGGCATGAATCTATAGCAATAGAGATCAACATCGACGACAAAGCTCGTGTCCTCCTGATCCGGCTCATGCATTATGATCTGGTTATATCCACAGTAAGCATCCATAAAAGATAACAATTCATGCCTCGCTGTTGCATCCACCAACTGATCTATCCTGGGTAACCGGAAGCAGTCTTAGGGGTAGGCTTTGTTTAAATCTGAGAAGTCAATGCATACTCTCCACTTCCCGTTAGCTTTCTTAACCAGTACTGTATTTGAAACCCAATTCGGATAAGTAGACTACCTGATTAAACCATTCTCCATGAGTCGATCTACCTCTTCTTTCAATGCTGCTGACCTTTCAGGACCTTGGGTTCTTCTTTTCTGCTTTACCGGTGTAAACTTTAAATCAATATTCAGAGTATGTACTGCAATTTCTGGGGATATTCCACACATATCAGCATGAGTCCAAGCGAATACGTCCAGATTTGCTTTCAAGAATGATATCAAGGAATTTTGAACCGTCACACTAAGTTGCGAACCCACATTCACCACTTTGTTCGGATCTTTCGAGTCAACAGGTACTGGCACCGTTACTTCCACCGGCACCACTCTATTCTCCCCTAAACTGGCTTTTCTAGGATCCATATCTCTTCATGCCCCGCTATGCTCGCCAGTGCAGGGTCCACCCTGTAATTGCTACGAGGTTGGTTCTTTGATGCGGACTGAGGCTGCCGCATCTTTTCCCATCTCTCACTTCCTTGCTTCGCGCAACTCTATTTGATAACGTTCTCGCCCAGCATTCTGATCCCCTTTAATAGCACCAAGTCCATTATCCGTGGGGAATTTCATAGTGAGGCACCACGGGGCGAGAATTGCCTTAAAAGCCGCAAGAGTTGGTCGGCCTAGGAAGGCGTTGTAGGCAGAAGATTCATCAACCTTTTTCTGCCCCTCTCCAAGCTCGAAGAACAAGTCAATAGTTCCAATTGGCTGCTTCAGTTCCCCATTAAACCCAACAATCTTCTGAGATGAAGCTTGAACATCAGCCATCGGAATTTTTATTTGATCGAATGTCTTTTTGAAGAGAACGTTGCAAGAAGCGCCGCAATCTACACTTAAGGGTTTTCAATGCCCATAGAGTCCGTGGCTCTGAACACAATATCATCATTAAGGGTTTTCTGCTACTTCAAAGGTGTAGCGTCTTCTAGCACAAAAACACTTTCTTCTGCTGGTGTGTATTTCAAGGCACGTGCATATCTTTCCATCTCGCCCCAGCTTCTGCCTGCTGGGTGAGGACCTCCCGTAATCACATTAATAACAGGCATTTCTGATTCATGCACAGTGTTCCTCTCACCCGAGCTAGATGGATGAGCTGGAAGTTGCTGGCCCTTAGTAGATGTAGTTGGGTCATTGCTAATTCTTTTAACATATTGCTGCAACTTGTTCTCTCTCAGCAATTCTTCAATCAAACTTTTCAGATGGCGACATTCGTTGGTGTCATGACTGGGTTGATTATGAAACCGACAAAATCTCCCACTTTGAGCAGCTTTTTTCCCAACTCTCATCCTAAGTGGTTTAGATATTCTACCACATCTTTGGTAGAAAAAAAGATATTCTCCGGGGTGTCAGTCAAAGGAGTGAAGTCTGAAGGTTTTAAGAAGCGAGGTTTCTTCATATCCTTCTGCTTCTTCCCACCATTATTCTCCCTCTTCTGACTTCCGGATTCCTTTTTGGTAGGATCCGCAGTAGTATCCTTAACCTCAGTCAGTGCCACTTTAACCGGTGCTTGAAGGCTTTCCAAGCGCATGAATTCATCAGCTTTCTTATAGAATTTCTCAAGCGAATTCGGTTCTTTCATCTTTAGCCACTTCCCAAATTCGCTTGGCTTGTCGATTGCCCTCATCAAGTATGTCAAAACCATCCGTGGCTCTGCATTATCCACTTCAGCCAAAGCTATGTTGAAGCGGTTCAAGAAAGATCTAATTGATTCCCCAGGATTCTGTTCTAGGCTTGACAGTGACATAATATCCTTTTCCTTTGAAGCATACAACCTGAATTGCTCTTTAAACTTCTGAGTCAAATCGACGAACTGGTCTATGGATCGGACCGGAAGCTTTGTGAAGCAGAGTAGAGCCACTCCTTCCAAGTGTACCAGAAAGTACCGACATTTGATCTCATCAGATGCCCTAGCACCATTCATGTGCCAATCATACTTATACAGGAATTGAGTAGGGTCGCTTGTTCCCGTAGAAGCTGGGATGGTAGGAGGAACAAACTTCCTTGGGAATTCCGCCTTTAGAATCCTTTCTGTGAATGGAGTTTTGCTCAGAGCGGGACCCCATTCCTTCTCATCTTCTTCCCTCTGCATGCTCTCTTTCGTGATTTGTCGCACCATGCCCGAAAGGTATTCCTCATCATTTAAAGGCTCTGCAGGACGGACTTCAGCCATTTTTTCGGAAGTTTGTCTGGACAAACGTTCGCGGAGATTTGGCTACGGTCTCGATCCTCCAGCTTGGGGAGGTGTTTCTTTGGCGGGGCTAGCTGCTCTTTGAGGAATATTTCTTTCTTTAGGATTATGAGCATCATCAACAAGGTTTTCTCCATTATTCACCGTTTGACGGTTAGCTCTGAGAAATGCATTTAACCTATCAAGCATTAAAGCATTCTGAGTTTCCATCTGCTGGTATAACCTAGATACTGCAGCATCTAACTCCGCTCGTGTAATTCCAACACTTGGTGTTGCTTGGCTTGATGAAGGAGAAGTGGCAGTATTCTCACGAACATCACTTGGTCTAGTAGATCCGCGCTTTCTTCCGGGAGCCATTATCTCTGATAGACTTCTGGTTTTGAGAGTGCTTTTTTCAACAAACTTTTGCGAAGCAATGACGAAAGTAGCCTTAGTTGGGTTCTCAGTGAAAGCATCAAAAATGTTAACGCTTAAAATTGAACGCTAACACCCCAGTGTAAGTAGAGATTAAGTGAAAGCACCACCCGCCAATACGGGAATTAGAAGTAAGTAGAAAAGTCACAGAGAAAGCAGTAAAAAGACAACAGTTTTATAGTGGTTCGGCTTCAAGTTAAGCCTACGTCCACTTTAATCTTCTTTATTGCTGAATCAATTACAACTTTACAACAATCTCCGATTACAACACTGCTAAGGTAAATAACTAGAACTCCAATGTAGAAGAACTCTTTGAATCCATGTCGAATGTGTTAGATTTCCTCTTGAAGTTCGTCGAGATGCCCTTCATGTTTGAAGTATCGAGTGAGTCGAGAATTCAGCAGTGTATAGGCGTTCCAAAAGTGAGCCAAAAGATCCTCCTCCAGTTGGAGTAGGTGGGGTATTTATAGGAGAATTCAGAATTAGGTCGTAGGTCACGAGCGACCTTGGATTGGTCGTACATCGTGAGCGACCTAGTGGGAGCGGTTTACGGCTTAACTAGGGTGTACTTGATCACCTCGAACAATCTAGCAAGTCATAGGTCGTGACCGAGCTAGGGAGGAAGCGGCATAAGATGTTACTTCGGTATTCTTTAGGTTGTGAGCGACCTAGGGGAGGATGGTTGGTGACCTAAGGTTGGGAGCGGCCTATAAGCAAGCGGCTTCATTCTGTGATAACTCGCTAGGTTGCTGGATCTCCTAGGTCGCTAGATCGTGATATCTTTATCTCGCTAGATCGCAGGAGACCTTCTGGAGCTAGGTCGCAGCTTTCTTTATCTCATTAGGTCTCAGGCTTGTTATAGATTGTTAAGTCGTGAGTCTTAGGTGGCTAGGCCATTAGGTCGTTCGGTCATTAGGTCACTAGGTCTCCGGGTCGCTGAACCATTAGGTCGCTGGGTCGCTGAATAAAAGAGGGTTAACACTACGCTTTTTCACAAAGCCATGCTTTGATCAACAAATGATCAATAAATAATCATCACACAGCAAACTCAGCATGCCACAATACCAAATTAGGAATATATCGCTGATAACCTTCAACTACAAAACCTCTATGCTCGTACTTCTCGGAGAAGGGTGGTAAGCAAAGAGAATAAATTCTCCGCCAGCAACAGAGATGTATTTGAAAGAAATCTGCTTTATATCTCAAAATGCAATGTCAGACACGTAACCATACAAGTCTGTTCCGGGTTCGAACAGAACCAAAGGCACTTCAAAAGAAGCCCTTGCAATCCGGGTATTAACAATCCCGATCGAATTTCCCATCACAAAGGAAATCTCCATACCATAGCTAACGGTGCGGAGACAGTCGATAGGTCATCCTATAGTTTTCACAAATACCCGGTCTTCAACACCGGTCTTCAATGCTATCCATTATGTCGTATCACTATTCGGAATGGGTAGTCCGAATAATGAGCGCAATAATTTAAAATAAGTGTAGCATTCAATTTCAACCAATTCACAACAAATAGCCATTTAAGGGTCAACATTGATAGTCGGTTATTTAACTATCAATCAATATTCACCACATAACCCGATTCCAAATAATCTTCCCAATTTATTTATTTTCAAAAATATCTTTACAAGATATAATTTCCACACTTCAACCATTTGAAAACAAATTTCAAATTATTTTTCACCTTTACAACTTTCATTTCAAAATGGTTCATTTAAACCAATCAAATAAATCCTTACCGATATATTAAATTTATGTTCTAAATCCGTAAATTTATTTCCACACTTCAAAAAAATAAATCAATGTTTATTTTTAAAACAAATTTCCCTTATAAATTTCCATGGTGAATTTACATTTCCAAATATTCACCTTGTATACGATTTTTCAAATCGATTTCAATTATTCACTTTCAATTTATCTTTAAAAGATATAATCTCAAAACATTCACTTCATATTGGAAAACATTTCCATACTTATTTAATAATAAGTAATTCACCAATCTATTTATATTCAATATTTGGAAAATATTCAATATACCTAAATCACAATTAACTATAAATTTTATTCTTTAAGGAAAACGTTCCTCTTAAACACATTGGTTTGAGTCAAAACGAATGTTGCGTAAATCATCGTTACGACAACCCAAAATCACTAGTATATGGATTCGAAATTACGATAGATATATAAACCCCAATACTATACAAAACTTTCCCTTTCGGAAATCATTTACTATAACAACAATGTTATAGTCCACCATTTCCTTCTATTTCTCGAAAACGTCTATTTCAACAATAAATGTTGAAATCTATGGTTTCAATACTTAATACATTTTAAAACATTTTTGAATCGTTTTAATTCTATTTAAAATATCACTTTTCCAAAATATTTCTTTAAAATATTATTCACCGTCCAAAATCGTGAATGTACTTCGTTAACCAAATTCAATTTCTACATATTTTATTTAAAGGATTTTCCTCCGTCCCAAAATCATTGATATATCTCCTTTAATAAGCTATAATGGTTAAACTTATTAAAATAAGTTGATTTCGGATTTATAAAACAACGCTTATAAATTCCATTTATACTTTATAACAACTTCAACTTATAAAATCACTTTATTAACAAATTCTATCCACATTTCATTTACACGCCAAAATCAAATTTATAAGTTAATTACATATAAATCTTTTATTTTACAAAAATCTATTCATTTTATAAATTCACAATTTATAAATCTATAGATTTCATCCACTTATGAAATCCATTTATACTTCATTTTAACACTTATAAAAACTCGTTTTGCAATTCCAATATTTTTAATTTATAAAATATCAATTTTATAAATCTTTTATATAAATAATTTATAATAATTCAAAAATCCCAATTTAAACAATTTTATAAATTAATCAACTACTTATTTGAAAAATCACATTTCGGTTATATTTCACAAAAATCATAATTTTTATAACCTAAAAATTACAGCGCTTATTTATTTAAAATGAATCAATTCCAAAATTATATTTTATTATGAATTCTCAACTTAAATTTTCAAAAGTCAAATTTTATTTATTTTCGGCATCTAACGGTACCAAAAATATATTCGGCTAAATTTTAGCCTTTAATGATTTCAATCACAAAGATAATTTCGTAAATTATAAATAGATCAACACACAACATTGAAACAAATTCAATTGTTTGAGGAATCCAGTTGGACCCCTCTAACCTGTTTCCCTGCATCCAAAGATGTTAGCACAATACCAATTCCGCTTCAAGACGGAATATCGCGGTATATGGGATTTATAAAATACTATCCGCTATTATGCGGCGTAATAGGGTCTCATCCGCTATATAATGTGGGAAATCAACTCCAAATACATATATAATGCCAATTGCATACAAGTTGGAATTATTGCAGTATATGTGTTTAATAAACAACATCCGCTTAATATACTGCGCATATGGTCTATTTCAAAACAACAGATAATAACTATGATCCAATGACACAATCAAGCAATTTTAAATTTAACTATTTAAAATTTAAATCGAAATGCAATTCGATTGAGTGAGAAGTTCTCACCTTGAGTTTCCGATAACAGTTGTTGCGCTTTATTTCGAATAAAATTAACGTGCGTTTAATTTTACCCGAAATTATCACTGGCTCCAAACGATTCCAAACCAGCTCCATTGTGTATTGCTCGACAAAACGAACCCGATGCAATTTGTTTCGCGCAATTCCGACCTCGTATGAACAAGTTATCAATTTTTTCAAGTTCGTACACATCATAATATAATTTAATTTACAAATTAATTTTATTTTCAAACCCTCTATAATCTGGGCCGTTGCTTTTAGAAATAGGATCGAGGCCGCGAAATTGCTTCTTCTCCTTCCAGCCTTCGTTCGAACGAACGAACCCACGACCGCCGTTTGCTTCACGAATTTTCGCACGACGTCGACGACATCTACGATTATCAATGACCACCATTACGCGCGCCTCACCCAGAGCTACCACCGGCCACGATTTGACCAAGCTTGGCTCCGCGAATTACGAGAAAAACATGAATGAATGCGTCGACTTCTCGTATGAATTGCCGACCATCCACGCTTCTAAAATCGATCTTAACCGTTGAAGTCGTAGATCTCGAGACGATCTACAACATTGCAGTTGGAAGTTTGTTGAATCGGTGAGTGGATTTAAAAAAATTGAGGGGGAAAGAACAAGCATTTTAGGCCATTGGTAGATATGGAGGCGGCTGAAGTAAATTAGGGTTAGGGTTGCAAATGATATGAGGGAGGGTTCCTTTTATAGAATTCCAACGAAAATACTATTCACTCCAAATTTCTGAACTCCAAATCTCACGTGGTGACCGGCGTTTCTAGGGTTTAACCCGCATTCCGGACACAATGGAATAGGTTTCGGAGGCTAATTCGATCATCTGTGTGAATTACAGAAATAAACGATCAAATTTTAAATTAAACCGATTAAACTAATTTCTATGCGTTTTGGCTTGCCCCGGACAAACCGTAAATCCGATGGACACGAAATATGAAACCTTACAATAATATAACATTACAGATCCGATGAAACTGGTTTCGTCGAAATCCAAGATTTTTTGAAAAATGGCTATTTTCACTAGTCGGTTAAATATTAAAATATTCAATTTTCGCAATTTAACCTTTAATTCAATTTTAAAAGTTCACAAACATTGTTCTAACTCCAATATGATTTAATATAACTTTATAAATCATTTTTATACACATTAAACCCAATTTCCTTTTGTTTACGCAATTTAAAATATTAAATTGTCGATTTAATTATCTAATTAAATCTAAATATTCGAAAAATAAATTATATGTCTCATAAATTTTACTTGTTGATATTTAAAATCAATTAAATATCTGAATTTCAAATGACAGAAATTCTGGGTCGTTCCAAACTCCCCTCTTAAAAGAATTTCATCCACGAAATTGCCAAGTGAGAAAGGGTTTTGAAATCCATTAACTTTTAAAATAAATCATTCAAATTTGATTTACAAATCTCATAAGTGTTTAACTTTTCCAAAAATTCAATAGTTAAACTTCTTACAAAACTTCACTAATATTTTTCAAATCCATATATAGTTATCTTTTCAAAATCAACTATATCGTTTAATCTTTAACTTCAAATCAAAACTTAGTTTTCATAAAAAAAATCCAAAATTTCTCGAAAATTTTCTAACGCCTTAAATTTTCTGAAAATTTCACCATAACCTCCTTTGTACGGATGAGCTTTTACAATATCACAATATATAAAAATATATATACATCGACCGACACAGTCGGAAAACAGAAAAACAGTTCATATTTGCTATTTTTTATTGCGTAGGCGTACCTTTTTAGCATTTTTAAGCAAAGCAGTTATTTATTTAGCATTTTGCGCAACCAAAACCAGCCAAACATTAGCCCCGGTACCTGTACTTGCTCAATATAAACACGTAAGTGACATATATAAGAAGTTATTAACATTTTACCTTTTTTTGAACAACTACAACACATGCATATTAAAAGAAATGCATACTAAACAAGGTTTATAAGAAACTTATAAGATTTCAACATTATTTGTAATTGTTTACAACTAATTTATATACAACGACATTCGATTATTCATTTTCAATTAGTTTACATTCACTAACTTACATTCACATTGGTTCACTTTAAATTCAAATCAATTTATATTCAATTTAAATTTACTAGCTTCCAATTTGAATTTAATTGCTTTAGATTTCAATTTTATTCATTCAATTGCATATGAATTTCTATTCAATCAATTAACAATAATCTAACAACCAATGTATAACCAACACAGCAAAAATTTATTCTCTTTACATTCAACATTCATATTCACTTTGTTTACCTTTAATTTGGTTCAACATTCAATTAGCCGTAAATGAATTTACACTTATATCCATTATTCTATGTCAATTCATTACATTCAATTAATTAATATTCAATTCATTAGTTCAATTACCAATTTATTTTACGAATAAAGTTGAATCTCCTTTATATAACTCAAATTCATATCCATTTAATGATTTCATTTCATTAATTCATTTTGATACAAAAATCAAGTTCTTTCAACATTACTTAAGTTATATTCCATTTCAACATCATTTGTTTAACTTAACTTAAATTTCCACTTCAACAACATCTCTAATCCAGTTAAAATCCAATTCAAATTCCAA
The DNA here is from genome assembly GCA_030765085.1 of Allium cepa. Taxonomy (NCBI): domain Eukaryota; kingdom Viridiplantae; phylum Streptophyta; class Magnoliopsida; order Asparagales; family Amaryllidaceae; genus Allium; species Allium cepa. The sequence continues at coordinate 358,052,613 of CM060942.1, read as the reverse complement.
CTTTGATGCAGCATACCAGGCTTTAGGTCGTAGGTCGCGTGCTTTAAGTCGCCAGCGACCTAGCGGGTTACGGCATAGTGAGATACAAGGGGAAGATGAAGCAAGTTATGTAGGGATTAATGATCCAGCGACCTATGATAAGTCGCTGAGCGACCTAACGAGCTATGCATTACATGATAAGCGCAATCAACCTGAGCCGCATTGATTCCTTAGGTCGCGCGTTCACTTAAGTCGCTCCGTGCTTAAGTCGTGCCTATTCTTAGAAGTTATGTCGTTAATTCCATAGGTCACACACTTGTGCTGCTTCCTTAAGTCGTTCATGCATCCAAGGCCGCATCTTTTAGGTCGCAATATCTTATGCCGCAGGTTCCTTAAGTCGCTACTGAAGATAAGTCGCAAAGTCGCTCCTGGAGGTTATGTTAGGTCACATAAGTGGTGTATTTTACTTATGTCGTGAGGTAGTTGAGTCGCTTATGTACATGATAGGTCGTATGTCGAGTTGTATTTCCTTTATGTTGTATTTGTTAACTCGTTGTGGTTAAGTCGTAGGTCGCGTCTGTTGAGTCGCTTGTGAGTTAGGTCGGTCGTGTGTTAGATCGGCTGAGTTGTATGAGTTGTAAATCTCTATAAATAGCGGGGTTATGTCATTTGTAAGGGTGGTTGATTTTGAATAAACTTTTTTTTGAGTGCTTTGTGCCTCTTTGAAATTGGAAGTTGAGCGTTGTCTCCTTTCTACGTTTTTGGTTATTCGAGTGCGCTCGAATGAACGGATTTGAAGCCGATTCACGGAATCTCATGCGCGAGATCAACGTAGAAGCATTGTAGATCTTTTACACGGTACCGTGCGCGATCAACGTGTTGGAGATAGCTTGAATCCGGTATCTCGCGAGATTAACGGATTTGGGCATTTATCCTTGGTATCTTTAATCCATCAATCCATATTTGCATCATTCCATCGTTGTTTTGTTCGTTGTGCATCATTTGATCACAACTTAAAGTTATCCGCTGCGTCAGTTTGCTATCAAAGCTGGACTTATCCAATCATAGCTAAACCGAGCCTATTGGGAGAAGATTTGAAGTGTTGAAGTGTTGGAGTTTGAGCCGAGTTGAAGTTTTGGATCAAGGCCGAGAGTTACAAGCCGAGCCGAGCTAAGTGCAGGCCGAGTGAAGTCAAGTTCAGATTTGAGTTGAAGTTGTGCTAGTTGAAGTGTTCTTGGAGATTGTTTTTTGATAATCATGCTGCCGAGACGTGCTAACCATTTTCATAATGTTGAAGATGTATATCGAAGGCAAGAAGCTGAGCATATGGAACAACGTATCAATGAAAAGTTTGATGAAGGTATTGGGAAGTTAGAAAAATTGATGAATGACATGAATCAAAGTCAAAGGAGAAGGTCACCAATCTCGAACCATGGAGGAAACAGAGTTTCGCCATCACTTGCAGAAGCGAGGAGGGTGTCACCTCAATCTTGTCGATATAGAAGAGAATCATCAGTTTCAATGAGACGAGAATACCATGAGTACAGAAATGAAGAGAGAAGAACTCCACGTGAGTTTGGAGACGAGCCATATCGTGATGCTGAAACACATAGTAGAAGAGATATGGGTGATCATGGAGATGTTGATGCTTGAGATCGATATCGAAGTACATTTGATTATGATGAAGATGGTGATGGAGGTAGTTTTCATTATCGAGATCGAGACCAAGTACGAAATCCATACCGGGATGTAGAAGATGATCATTGATGTGAGTTGGGGATGAAAACAGAGATTCCAGAATTTAAAGGGGGAATGGTAGCAGAGGAGTTTCATGATTGGTTATCAAATGTTGAAGAAATTTTGACATCAAGGAAGTACCCGAGCATCGTAGAGTTAAGTTGGTTGCTACACGATTGAGGGGAAGAGCTATGGCATGGTGGCAACAAACTAAACTTACACGGGAGAGAATGGGAAAGTAGAAGATTATTTCATGGGAGAAGATGAAAAAGTTGATGAAGGCTACTTTCTTGCCTTATAATTATCAACCTCTTATGTATTAGCGCTTACAAAATTTGAGACAGGGAACAAAGTTGGTGAATGATTATGCAGATTAATTTTATCAGTTGATTGCCAGAAATGATATCATGAAGACAGAGGAACAATTGACATCTAGATTTGTTGGAGGATTGAGAATGCAGATTCAGGATATGGTGAATATATTTGATCCAAGGTCCGTTGCTAAAGCACACCAAAAAGCTCTAGCATGGGAGAAGCAAAGTAGAAGAGGAGGTGGTGTGTTTACAAATTCCAACAATCAAGTGAAAGAGGCGAGTAGCAATACGAATGTTTCTAAGGCAGTTAGTAAACCGATTGTCAATGAAGTTGCTAAGACCAAGGTCAACAACAATTTCAAGTGTTATAATTGTCAGGAGTTTGGTCTCAAGAGCAATGAATTCCCGAAGCCTAAGAAGCGTGTGATGGTTGCTGAGGTTGAGGATGAGGATGCAGAAGTAGAATGTTCCAATTCACCACAAGTTGAGGAGGAAGAAGAATTATTGGTGGGAGACGAAGGATATTCTTTAATGATGAGGAGATCTTGTTTAACACCAAAGCAGGAAGAGGAGACTAGGTGGTTGAGGAGTAATATTTTCCAGTCAACGTGCACTATCTTTGAAAGGGTTTGCAAGTTTGTTATTGATGCAGGAAGTTGCGATAACATCATCTCTACAGAAGCTATATTTGACTAACATCTGTGGATGTAGGGAAAACAGATTGGCGGGATCCAAATGGATTCCTCAAAGATATTTGTTGTTCATATATATATGTTGATGTATGATATGGTGGATAAATTGATATGGTTTGTGTGAAGTGAATTATAAAGTGTTAAATGGCATGGAAATTTAAAATGGGTATTTTATATACCAGAAATAATTAAATTAGAGGAATTTAAAAGGAAATTTGAAAGAAATAGAAAAGTTTTGTGCTTGGTGATTTCAAAAGAAATAGAAAATATTTGGGAAATTTATTCAGAAAATATTCCAAGTGTTATAATTGTCATGAGTTTGGTTTCAAGAGCAATGAATTCCCGAAGCCTAAGAAGCGAGTGATGGTTGTTGAGGTTGAGGATGAGGATGCAGAAGTAGAATGTTCCACTTCACCACAAGTTGAGGAGGAAGAAGAATTATTGGCGGGAGACGAAGGATATTCTTTAATGATGAGGAGATCTTGTTTAACACCAAAGCAGGAAGAGGAGACTAGCTGGTTGAGGAGTAATATTTTCCAGTCAATGTGCACTATCTTTGAAAGGGTTTGCAAGTTTGTTATTGATGCAGGAAGTTGCGATAACATCATCTCTACATAAGCTGTAAAGAAGTGGCGTTAAGACAGAAAAGCATCCCAAACCCTACAAATTAGCTTGGTTGAGGAAAGGTGGGGAGGTGAAAGTTAATCGAAGATCTTGTGTAACTTTTTCCATCGGAAAGAAGTATAAAGATGAAATTTGGTGTGATGTTGTGGATATGGATGTATGCCATTTGTTGAGAGACCGTGGCAATACGATAGAGCTGTGCAACATGATGGGAGGACTAACTGCTATAGTTTCGTGTTCGAGGGCACCAAAATCACTTTAGTTCCTAAACAGCGACAACAAAGTGAAAGCAAGTTGGAGGAAATTGAAGAACTAAAGACTCTGTTTTCTTTGAAGGAATTTTTCAAGGAAGTGGAGGATGAGCCTGAAGTATTTCTGTTAATTGGACGTGAAAGTAGTGAAGCCGTTGAAATTCCTGAAGAAGTTAAGCCAGTGTTGAAGGAGTTTGAAGATGTATTTCCTAAAGAGTTGCCAAAAGAGTAACCACCGTTAAGAGACATACAACACCAGATAGATCTTGTTCCGGGAGCTATGTTACCATATAGACCACACTATAGAATGAGTCCGAAGGAGCACGAAGAGTTGAGAAGGCAAGTGGAGGAGTTACTTGAACAAGGGCGCATACAAGAAAGTTTTAGTCCTTGTGCAGTACCAGCATTGTTAGTGCCGAAGAAGGATGAAACTTGGAGAATGTGTACAGATAGTCGAGCATTAAACAAGATTATAGTGAGGTACAGATTTCCGATGCCGAGATTGGATGACTTGTTAGACCGGTTGAGCGGAGCTGCTATCTTTTCAAAGATTGATCTGAAGAGTGCATATCATCAGATTCGAATTCGACCAGGTGATGAATGGAAGACGACATTCAAGACACGGGAAGGGTTGTATGAATGGTTGGTCATGTCGTTTGGTCTTTCGAATGCACCTAGTACTTTTATGCGAGTGATGAATCAGATATTTCGACCGTTCATTGGAAAGTTTGTGGTGGTATACTTTGATGATATATTGATATACGGTGGGAGCACCGAAAACATCTACTACATTTGCGGGAAGTGTTGATGATACTTCGTCAGGAGTAATTCTACATGGCAATAAAGAAGTGTGTGTTCATGACTCGAAGTGTTTTATTTCTGGGATATGTTGTATCTGAAGGAGGAATACAGGAGGATCAGAATAAAGTTGAAGCAATCAAGGAATGACCACATCCCAGGACCATAACAGAAGTTAGAAGTTTTAATGGCTTAGCATCATTCTACCGAGGGTTTATTCCACATTTCAGTAGCGTGATGGCACCTGTTACTGATTGTATGAAAGGCAAGCAGTTTTCAAGGTCGAAGGAAGCAGGATTTTCTTTTGAGTGAATCAAGGAACTTTGGACGTCAGCACCAGTTCTAGTTTTGCTGGATTTTCAGTTGCTATTTGAATTTAATATAGATGCATCTAAAGTTGGAATTGGAGGAGTGTTGAGTCAGAGGGGACGTCCAATTGCTTATTTCATTGAGAAGCTTTCTGGAATAAAGATGAGATATAATACTTATTGTTTGCACAAAAAATGGGCAAACACCTCCAAGTCGTATGAATTAGTCGATTTTATGTTGTTTCTAGTGATTTGGGTAATTTATGCGAATATATGAAAAATAGGGACTAAATTGTAAAAGACACACAGATTTATAGTGGTTCGGCCAGAACGTGCCTACGTCCACTTTATATGTTATTCTCCTTTTTCTTTCAGAATACAAGTACAAAGCTTTGTATACAAGTATATGAAAGTTGTTTGAAAGTTCCTTCCGTGCTTGAGCTCTCAAACTTGTCTTCCATTGTTGTACCCCTGCCCTTCTATTTATAGAGTGAGGTTGGGGGCAGTGGTCTTGGAAGTATATAGCTGTTGGTGGGCCTGGGCTGAAGAAATCTGGCCTGGCAGTGTTGGTTCGGAATGCCTTAGTTCGGTAGTGGTTGAGATGGTTGGACCGGTGGTAGGTTGGTTCGGTGGTAAGTTGAGTGGAGTGTTGGTCCGGTGGGAGGTGGAAAGGAATGTTGGTCCGGTGGTTTAAGTGATAGTGGATGGAAAGGAGGTTGATTCGGTGGGAGGTGGAGAGGCCTCTGGTTCGGCATGTGGTGCCTTGGGTCTGATTCGGGATGTAGCGAGGCGAGGTCTGGTTCGGCAGTGGTGTTTTGGATTGGTAAGACGTTGGTCCGGTACCGAATGGTTCGATGGCCTCCTCCTCATGCTGGTTCGGTAGCGAAGGAACATGGTTCGGCTTTGGTTTGTGTACCGGATGGGCTTAGGTACCGGATGGAATGGAACAAATAGAGTGGGCGAACCCAGATGAAACTGATGCTTCTTGGTCTCGAGATCTCCTGGGTGAGAATTCACCCAACATTTGCCCCCTAAAGTGCGGCATATGCCGGCATATGCCGCGCTTTGTTTTGGCTCGAGGTTTCACATCTGGTCGGGTGTGCCGAACCAGCTGGTCCGGCCGATGCATTTTTCCTATAAATATGGGCCTAGAGTTCTTGGTTTTCCAAACACTTGACATTGCTGAATCAACTTTGCCGAATCAAACGCATTTGCCGATCCAGGATCTTGCTCTTACCGAATCAGGTGACCTTCCTTTCCGCCGAATGAATTTTTTTTTTCGTTTCACTTCGTTTCACTTCGTTTTACCGAATGAGCTTTAAAAATTTATTACCGAGTAGACCTTATGCTAGGAATGCCGAATGAACACTTGTATTGGGAATGCCGATTGTGATATGCCGAATGAACCCTTATGTTGGGAATGCCGAATGAGCTATGCCAAATGAACCGTTGTGTTGGGAATGCCGAATGAACACTTGTATTTGAATCAAGAGTGAAATCCCGGACTTATATACACTTGCTTGCTTATATTTCCATACTCCTTGTTCTAACAACATGTCTTTCGCTTTTGTGTATGCAGATAAAATGTCTCAAAAAGTGGAAACCCGATCAGAAAAGAAGAGATCCCAGGACAGAGGAGAGCCTTCTACCGTACCCCCAGCTCAGCCAAGACCGGAACGTCATGGACCTGCCCCAAGGTCATTAGTGGACGGATATGGTCCTCAGGAGCTTTTGAATTCTCCGCCCGATTGTTTTCCTAGATCCCTTAGGGAGGAGCAGCTTGATGTCATCTCTCGTTCCTTTGGGATTGACAGGGCTCGCATGCTGTTGCCGGGAGACGGAGTGATGCTGTATAATCCCCCCGAAGGATATTTTGCATACAGTAGGTACCATTGCATGTGTGGGGCCATTCCTCCGATCAGTGCATGGATAGTCAGCTTCATTTCCTATCTGAAAGGTGGCCCCTCTCCAGCTCCAGCCCAATTCTTACGCTATCCTGGTGTGCTTATTTGTTTTCTTCCAAAGGAGGTATGGGCGCCCCCTTCTAACCGGGAAATTCGATACTTGTATAACCTGAGAGGCTACAAGAAGGGGTCTCCGTATGTTAGTTTAGAAGCGGCTGTGCTCTTCAAACCGGTCTTGGACTTATACTCAAAGTTCACCATGTTTAAGAAAGAATGGTTTTTTATCAAGGACGATTCTGTCTCCTTCCGCCTCTTCACTTCTGGCTGTAAGTTGAACCTTATTTACAATTTTCTTGTTCCGACTGCTGTGCTTCTTCTGATATGCTTCTATTTCTTGCTAGCGACAGGTGGCTTTGCAGTCGAAGAGAGTGATTCCCTGGTCTAGATGGCTGTGGAAATAAAGGCCATTTCGGGACGGGACAGGTCGGCTTCTTTCCTGATCAGGAATGCTACTCTCCTGGAGCACAACTTGATCCTGCCACACCAGTCCGTGGTTAAGCAGAGAGACACGACTGAGGAGAAGGCTGCCAAAGCCAAGGAAGGGGCCACGGTGAAGAGTGGCAAGAGGGAACCTTTTACAAAGCCTCCCGTTGTTGGAGGTAAGAAACTTAAGAAGCCTGATGGTCCCTCTCCTAGCACTTGCCCAATTGCTCCGGGAGAGGAAGATGTGGAGGAAGATAGAGGTGAGGGTGAAGGAGGAGATGGACAGAGCGGTAGTGGCGTTGGTGCCTTAACCTCTGGGCAAGCGGGAGAGATTCATGAGTGGACGGACGATGCTTTCCGTCAAGCTTTTGGGGAGTCGGAGGAAGGATCGGCTTTGGTCGAGAAGGCAAAGGAGGCTGACAAGGCTGGGGCTGGCGCCGATTCATTCTCCAAGAGTTCTTCAGCTACGGCGACTCCAGCGATTCAAGGTGAACTTTTGACTTCTGTAGACTCCATTTACGATAGGGGCTTAGGAATATTTTATGGTTCGCTTCAGTCCCGGAATGAGATTCAGGACTTATTGCAGTATCCTACTCCTCCGCAGGGTTTGTATAATAGATGTGCCTTCTCACTCTTTTTATCTTAACATATTTCTTGAATTGTGGATCATTGTATGTTCATAACACTTGGCTTTTATTCCAGGAGCAGGTAAGGCGACCAAGTCATCAGATATTCGACACCGCCTCGAACAGTATAAGCTACTCAAAGCTTCTGCCAAACCAAAGCCGCCAACTAGCCATTCTGGGGGTGTAGTTAGATATCGCCCTCTTCTTGAAGTCATTGAGGAAGATATGCAAAAGAGGAAGAGGGGCCGATCTTCGTTTGAACCTTCTCCTGGCCCTCAGCCTCCAGTCCAGCCCATCCATGATATTACTGAGGAGGATACTGAGTTTATGCCTTCCCCCCATCCGTCCGAAAATCCAACCGTCACTCCGATAGACCGTCCTGGTTTGGATCGCAACCCATTTGCCGGCCACCCGGATCTGGACCCGAGTTTTCAGGACATCTCTTTTGACGAGGTCACGGGTGAGCATCTTCTTCCCCGCAATCCCATGGTACGGGTGCTTGATGAGGCTAAATCGTTAGACCTCGATTTGCTTACTACTCGGATTGTGACCATGGGGAATGAGGCCAAGGAAAGCATTGATCGGGTGGCTGAGTAAACCAAGAGGCTAATGGAACATCACGCTCGACTTGCCAGGGCTGGGGAGGAAATTGGAAGTGCTAACATCCGGTTGCGGCTACAGGTTTCTGATCAGGCCAAACAGCTTGCCGATCAGGCTATCCAGATATCTCAACATGAGGCGGCTTCTCGACGACTAAAGAAAACCATGGAGGAGGCTAGCAAGGCTGAGTTGTGAAAGATGGAGGTCACCTGCAAGGAGCGGATTGACATAGCCATTTCTACAGTGGACGAGGTTCGGAGGGCGGATCTCAAGCAAGTAGAGGAATTATCTGGGAGGCTTGAGGCCGCAGAGCTTGCTCAGGCCAGGCTTAAAGGAAGAGATGGAGGAAATGAGGAGGTCTCTCCAGGCTGACCGCTTGAGATATTGATCGGAGAGGGATGTTGTTGTCGCTAAGTTGCTGTCCTCCGAGGCCCGGGTGAGGGAGTTTGAGGAGAATGAGGGGATGATGGATGAGATGTTGCAGGACATGTACTTCCGTACCTGGAAGCAGGGTAATCTATCCTGGATGGATGACTATCCCCGGATCATGGCTAGGTTATATCTTCGGGCTTTAGAGGAGGCCAAGGCCGATGCGGATAAGGAAGGTGGAGCGGCATTCAGGATGGATATGGTTACCGCCCAGTTCTCAAAGGAGGAGAAGGTAGTGGTGAAGGAGGGGATGCGGCTACTCGCTGCGGAGGAAGCCGGTGTGCAGTTGGGCGATGAGGACCATGAAGCGGGTGTTGGTGAGTTTTTCCCTTTTTAGCTTTTCATAACTTGATCGTTCGCTGTTTATCTGATGGATTCTTCTCCTGAATTGGACAGGTGGGACCTCTGGTCAACATGCTGGGAGTTCCGATCCAGCAACCAAGTAGATTCGGAGAGCCGGTTCTGAGGTGTAGTGGTTAGCACTAATGTAGCTAGTTATTTTATTTGGTCTGCTTGACATTCCCGTAAATGCTAGTTCAAAACATTAATGTACTTTCGAGCTATAATTATGTCATTGAATGACTTTATGTAAGTTTATAACACAAGATGATTCTGTTATATTTTGAATGTTGTTATTATTTTGATGTGCTGTATAAGAAGTATAACTATGTATATGCCTGTGGTTTAGTTGTGTTTGATGCTAAGCTCTTGCTTGAAATATAACTTCATGTTTTGCAATGTTAGTGTGATGTATGAATAAGTTATAGTTACATGTTTATGTACAAGAGAAGAGAGTACCACCCTTCATGTTTTAGTTGCAGGGGGTAGCTTTGAGCGTCTTGTGTATCTGGTCATGGATACAGCTGAGTGCCTTGTTATCCAGTTTGCGGGCTCCGATCCTTATGAGCGAATGACTCCTAGTCGGTGTCCTGTACTTTAGGGACCGTTACACAGGATAGGAGAAAAGTATTTAAATGGAATGGAAATATGAGAAAAGTAAAACTTCCAGTCACGGAAGGCCGTCGATGTGCTTAAGTTCGTGGCAAACGGGTTTTGTAGTCACTTTCCCTAGATGTTGGTCTTGGAGATATTTGTCACCCATCTTACGCCTCCGCGGTGAGTTTTCTTTTTTACCACAGCCGCACTCAAGACACATCGGAGCCGAGATCGCGCACAGTAACTACCCGAGCCATTATGGCCCGTAATCGTGGGTATTATTCGATTTACTGTGGCCGGCTAGCGTGGGTGCCGATCGTCAACCGTGAACTACCCCTGGCTGGCCACACCTTATGTTGGGGCTTAAAGTAGGTTCATAGTCGCCGGCGAGTCGAACGCCGTAATGAGCTGCCATCGGCTATAGTCGGCCTTCGTGATGGCTTATGATCGGCTCATTACAGTTGGCTTTAAGGGCAGTCGCGAGTAATGAGTTAACCCGTAGCAGAGGGATGCTGGAGCAAAAGCATCTCATTAGCGAGTGCATAGAATCGCATAGTACTTGTTAGGCGTTGTCCAGATGAGGCCGTGCCCTGATGTGGCTTGAATGGAGGTGCCATTACACAGAATTTTGTTCAACAGAAAAGGATACAGTTAACAAGTAGCAAAGATATAAAGGAACAAGTTAAAAAGAGACAAGATTTTTTAAAGTGGTTCGGCACAAAAATGACTACGTCCACTGATTCTCTTTGCTAATTCGCTTCATATGGGCAGTACAAGTTAAAAAAAGTATCGACGAAGGTGTTGGTTCCATGCCCTCTGGAACACCTCTCCGTCCACTGTTGACAAAATATAAGCTCCGTTGTGGAGATCTTTATGAATTACATATGGTCCGTCCCAGATGGGGTCAAGTCCCCCGGGGCGCCGAAAGATTCGCTTGAGGATAAGGTCTCCTTCTTGTAAGCTGCGATGCTTGACTTTAGAGTTGTATTGTGCTGCAACTTTTTGCTTATGAGCTGCTGCTTTGAGTGCTGCATCGTTTCTTATCTCCTCAATTAGATCCAAAGACATGAGGAGGAGTTCTTCGTTCTCTTCCGGGTTGTAGTGGATCCTACGGTGAGAGGGCACTATAGTTTCAACTGGGAGCATGGCCTCCGATTCGTATGCCAAAGAGAAAGGAGTATGCCCTGTTGAAGTTCTGTAAGATGTGCGATAGGCCCAAAGTGTCGTGGGAAGTTCGTCCACCCAAGCGCCTTTCGACTTTTCAAGTTTCTTCTTGATTAAGGTTTTGAGAATCTTGTTGACAGCTTCGACTTGTCCGTTTGCTTGAGGATAAGCTACAGATGAGAAGCTTTTATGAATTCCGTGCTCTTGGCACCAATCGGCGAATTCTTCGCTGTCAAATTGAAGTCCGTTGTCTGATATGATCTTGAGTGGGACTCCGTACCCGCACAGAATATTTTTGATCAAGAAGTTGATAACTTTTGCTAAAGATATTTTATTTAGAGGTTCCGCCTCCACCCATTTAGTGAAATGGTCAAATGCCACTATAGCATATTTGGCTCCGCCTCGGCCCGTTGGTAGTTCGCCAATCAAGTCAATTCCCCATACTGCAAATGGCCAAGGGCTGGTCATTTGAGTAATCTCATTTGTGGGTAGTCGAGGAATCTTGGCGAATTTCTGACATCTGTCGCATCTCTTGACGAATACCAAGGCATCTTTGTTTAAAGCGGGCCAGTAATATCCATATCGGAGTATCTTCTTTGCCAGAGTCTGCCCTTTAGTGTAATCTCCGCAACTTCCTTGATGGATGTTGGATAAGACTTCCCTGGCTTCCTTTCCAGCGATACACCTTAATAAGGGAATAGAGAAACCGCGCCGATAGAGGATGCCATCTTGTAGTGTATAGCGGGAAGCTTTCCTCAAGATTTTCTTGATTTCGTTACGCCTGTCGGGCAGTGTGCCATCTTGTAAATATTTCCGGATAGGAGTCATCCAAGTTTCTTCGTCGATCGCAGCTATCAGACTCACTTGCTCGAAACTTGGTGCCAGCTGTTTTGTGATGGTTAATGCTCCTAAAATAGTGATGTTCTCCATACTAGCTTGCTTTGCTAGTTCGTCGGCCTCTTGGTTCTCTTCTCGAGGAATGTGTTTGATTAGATAGCGATCCAATTGATTGAGTAGCTGCTTGGTCTTCTTTAGATACGCTGTGAGTCGTTCTCCTCGAGTCTGGAATTCTCCTAGTATTTGATTTACAATAAGTTGAGAATCACTGTGGAGATATAAAGAACAGACTCCAATTTCCAGTGCAAGTTCTAATCCGGCTATCACTGCTTCGTATTCTGCGTCATTGTTGGTGGCAGCGAATTCCAATCTTAGGGCGTAGTGCAGCTTCTTTCCCCTGGGGGTGATTATCACAACACCTGCCCCCGAGCCTTGTTCGTTCGACGCTCCATCTACGAAGAGCTTCCACTTGATATCTTCTGCTATTTCAGATTGGTCCTTACCTTTGCTAGTAGTGAATTCGGCAATGAAATCAGCTATGGCTTGCCCCTTGATAGCGGTGCGAAGATGGTAAGTGATATCATATTGACTTAGTTCGATGCACCACTTAAGTAATCTCCCAGAAGTGTCGGGGCGATGGAGCACTTGCCTTAGCGGTTGATCGGTTAAAACTCTGATGGAATGAGACTGGAAATAGTGTCGCAGTTTCCGTGACGTGATAAGCAAACATTATGCTAGCTTTTCAAGTTTAGGGTATTTGGCTTGTGCCCCTGTGAATCTCTTGCTTACAAAGTATACGGGTCGCTGCACGCGGTTGTCTTCTCTCACCAAAGCGGCGCTCAAAGCGTGGGACGATACAGCAAGGTATAGGTATAGTTCCTCGCCTTCATTTGGAGTTGAGAGCACCGGTGGTCTCTGGAGGTGTCCGATTAAGTTAAGGAAGGCTGTTGAGCATTCGTCAGTCCATTGGAACTTTCCTTTGTCTTTCTTTAGGGCTTCGAAGAAAGGGATGCATTTGTCGGTTGCTTTAGAGATGAACCTACTTAGGGCGGCCACTTTCCCGTTTAGGCTTTGCATCTCTTTTCGAGTGGATGGTATCTTGATATCTTGCAAAGCTCGAACTTGTTCGGGGTTTGCTTCAATCCCCCTGGCATGAACGATGAATCCCAAGAACTTTCCCGATGATACTCCGAAGGAGCACTTTAGAGGGTTCAGTTTCATTCCATATTGGCGAAGTACTTGAAACATCTCGTCCAAGTGGTTTATATGATCGTTGGCTTTCCTCGATTTTACCAGCATGTCATCCACATAAACTTCCATAGTTTGTCCTATTAGTCCCGCAAACATTTTGTTGACAAGGCGCTGATAAGTATCTCCGGCGTTCTTAAGTCCAAAAGGCATTACTTTGTAGCAGTATAATCCCCGGTCAGTGATGAAACTAGTGTGGTCTTGATCGGGGGCGTGCATGGGGATCTGGTTATATCCTGAGTATGCGTCCATAAAGGATAAGAGTTCGTGCCCGGCAGTGCTGTCCACGAGTTGGTCGATTCGGGGGAGTGGGAAGCAGTCTTTCGGGAAAGCGTCATTTAAGTTGGAGAAATCGATGCATGTTCGCCACTTCCCATTAGCTTTCTTTACCAGTACCAGGTTGGCGATCCATTCTGGGTGGATGGTTTCCCATATGAAGTCATTGGCAAGTAGGTTCTTCACTTCTTCCTCTAGGGCTGCTGACCGTTCTGCCCCCATGCTCCTCTTTTTCTGCTTCACTGGCACCTTGGTGGGATCGATGTTCAGCATGTGGCATGCTACGTCTGGGGAGATTCCCAAATACATCCATGTTGTGGCGAAGAAAATCAATGAGTTGACTCTTTAATTCTCTTTTTAACTGAGACCCGATTCTCAGCAGTCTACTTTGGTCGTGTTTGTCTACAGATACGAACTCCATAGCTTCTGCAGGCTCGGCGGTAGCCTCCTCCTTTTTGTCCCTGTGGTCTAATTCATTGAAAGAATCACTGGTATATCGAATAGGAGGGGCTTTCTTTAGTTACTATGCTTCCAAACTCTTCATGCAGAGAGTAGTCTCTGCATTTTTCCCTTTATCATTTCTGCAGTTATTGCGAAGTTCAGTTACATAGCAGTCTCGAGCAGCGTCTTGATCTCCCTCCATTTCTCCTATTCCGTTATCGGTCGGAAATTTCATCTTCAAGCACCACGGGGCTAGGACAATTTGGAAGTCAGACAAGGCTGGTCTTCCCAAAAAGGCGTTATAGGCCGAGTGGTTCTCTATTAGCACAAATGTTTGTTTTCGCACAGCGGAGCGGGAATGACTTCTTATTTCAACAAAAAGGTTCAGTTGCCCGAGGGGTATCTTCGCATCTCCAGTGAAACCATGTAGTGGCTTGTTGCAGGGAGACACATCCTTCATTGATAGCTTCATTTTGTCGGAAGCATGCTTGAATAGGATATTTACTGAACTTCCAGTGTCTATTAAAATTCGGAAAACTTTGGCTGGACCGAACCAGGCAGAGATGACCATAGGGTCCATGTGTGGGTACTGTCTTCCCTCTAGATCACATCTACTGAATTTGATGTCGTCACTCTCTTTCCGTTTTGGGTGGCGTTCTTCTGTAACAGAATTAACGTAGCCTTCATTGTTTCTAAATGACTTGCCGTATCTTTCCATCTCTTCCCAGCTTCTGTCGGCGATGTATGGTCCTCCCGAGATGGTATGGACCACTATCTTCTCTTGCCTAGAGCCGCTGGTGTTGTGATTTCCTCCACTTACTTCTGGGAGGGGTAGCCTAGGATTCTCATTGGTAGGAGTCGAAATCCTATTTTGGCTCTTCACATAGCGTTCCATCCTCTTCCTTCTGATGTGTTCTTCAATTAAATCCGGAGATGGTGGCATTCATTGGTGTCATGTCCATGGGATTCGTAGAAGTGGCAGAACTTTCCTGACTTGAGTGCGTTATCTGACTCCTTCTTATGCGGGGGGCGCTTGTATCTAACTTCGTCTTGAGTGGCTAGGAAGATGTTTTCGATTGTTTCATTCAAAGCGGTGTAAGAGTCAAATCTTGGTCCTGGTCGATACAAGCACTTTTCTCCCTTCTTGCCCCCAGAATTGTCTCTAGCGTCATTTCTTCGAACATCCTTTGCTGCAGCGGGGAACCTGTCCGTAGTCGTCTTCGCCTGTTGCCCTGATTGCCTCTCAATGGCGGCGTCCTCAAGTCTCATATACTTTCCAACTTCATGGAAGAAATCAGGTAACGTAGCTGGTTTTTCTTTGGTTAGTCTTCTAGCAAATTTAGTATCTGGATGTACACCACTGCAGAGGGCCATTAGGATAAGTTTCTCGTCGACATCTTGGACTGCGTTTGCCGTGGCGTTGAATCGGGTTAGATATTGTTGCAATGTCTCTCCGGGTTTCTGTTTGATATTAGATAAGGAATAAGCGTCCTTGGGTTGCTCCACATGAATGCGGAACTGACTGATGAACTTTTCTTTCAACATTTCCCATGAGCTGATGGACCCTTGGGGTAGGTGGCAGAACCAGGAGGTAGCTAGATCTGCCAAGAATAGTGGGAAGCATTTACATAACACTCCTTCTGTTACTCCGCTTATGAGCATATGCTGGGTGTATCTCCGTAAGTGTATGATGGGGTCAGAGGTTCCCTTGTAAGGTTCCATCGTTGGCATTTTCCATTCTCAGGGGGTGATGGCAGTTTCGATATTGCGGGTGAAGGGGCTGGTTACCCTAGCGCCTATTCCCCGATCCCTTTGCTCCCGTTGGACGCACTCTCTGAACAATCGCGCCATCCTTTCATCAGAACTTGGAGCTGATAGAAATGAGTTTGGTTCTTCTCTTGGGATTGAGTCCGTCCAGATGACTTGTAGGGATGGTATCGTCTGTCACTCCTAACATTCTCCAAAGGCTGCCTATGCTCTTCTGGAGGCATGCTGGGGTCAGCCATAGTTGGCCCTTGCCTTGATCTTCCCCTGTTGGGTTCTGTTCTCAGCACTTCCTCGGGTCCAACTCCGGGCTGGACTCCAGCTCGGCCCCGTCTACTGGTGTTTTCATGGTTAGGTAGCATGACAGGCTCAGCTATATCCGACACTTGCCTCGCACCTCCCCTGTTGGGTTCAGTTCCAAGTGTTTCCTCGGGTCGGAATTCGAGCTGAGTCCGGGCTCGGCTCCTACTGTTAACCCCGTTTGATCAATGAGTTAAGACCTGAGACGACTCACGACTTAGAGAAGCAGAGCGACATAAGGAGTGGTCCGACTCAATAAGTAACTGACTTAACAAGTTAGCGACTCAAGGGAGTTACACGACTTAACGAGTCAGGGATTGGTCAACCTAAAGGAGTAAACAACTTACGGAAGTGAACGACTTACGACATATAGGAGTCTACGACTTATCTAAGAAAGAAGGGATGGATCACGACTTAAGGCCTTCACGACTTAAAGTTCTTACCGACTCAATGGGTCTACGTACTCAAGATAATTCACGACTCAAGGGTAGAAGCGACTCAACAAGCTGACGAGTTAGAATTCAAGGCGGCTTAAGAGAAGCGGAACGACTCAACGAGTTACCGACTCAACAAATTGAGGAGTTGCGCGGGTCGCAGAATCGTGCAACCTACGACCTACCTTGAGTCGTCAGCGACTCAAGGAAGCGACTGACGACTCAGCATGACTCACCTACGACCTAAAACCACTGAGTCGTAGCTGGCAGTCACAATGCTTATGTCAAAGAGAGTTGACTCGTAAGCGACTCATGACTTGTAATTCTGAAGAAGTGAACCATTGAGGAACCAAGGGCTTAGTCAGCTAAGTCGGCCTAAGACCTCTTAACTCGTGAACGAGTTAAGACTTGCATCCAGATGAACGAAGACAAACTTAATACCGCTTTGCCTATGCCGCTTCCTGCTAACTCATGATCCTTAAGTCGGGCGCGACTTACGACTTTCCTTAAGTCGGTCGCGACTTATAACTTAGGCGAAAATTCATGTCCAGATTTCTCTATAAATACAACATTAGATCCAACTTTCAAGGGGACTTTTGGCCGACCATTTCAAGCGCCGATACTCTGTAGAATTCTCTACTCATTCAACACTTCAAGTACTCCAAACACCAAAGACACTACGACGATCTCCAAGAGGAAATCTACATCATTTCAACATGAATTCGGAAGATTATTTTCTATCAAAGTTTGATCTACTGGTCTAAAGTGTGTTGTAATTGAAGATTGTTGTTAAGTTGTAATCAAATTCAATAATAAAGAGAGTTAAAGTGGATGTAGGCTTACTCTAAGCCGAACCACTATAAAAATTGTTGTCTTTTCTGCTTTTTTCTGTATTTTCTCTACTTGCTTGTAGTTCCCGTATACACGGGTGGTGCTTTCATCCAGCCTTATTTCACACCGGGGTGTTAGCGTCTGTTTTTCACGTTAACATTTTTGGTGCTCTCATTGAGAGCATCGAACCCAGGGTATTTACATCATTGCGTCACCAAACTGTGAGGAAAGAATCTCCGTAAAGACCAGAAGTTTAACAGGAATTATGGCTCCCGGTAGGAAACGTAGATCTGCCAGATCTGATGACGTTCAAGAGAACACCGCTACTTCTCCTCCTCTAAGTCAGACAACTCCAACTGTGGGAGTTACACGAGCAGAATTAGACGTTATGGTTTTGGGATTGAATCAACAGTTAGAGGCTCAGAATGCTCAGAATACCTTGATATTGAATAAGCTAAATGATTTGCTCGAGGCTAATCGTCAGCCAACAAATAAAGAAGGAAACTCTACTGATAGAGCTGAGGATGTTAGAGGGAATACTTCTCAAAGGGCGGTAAGTCCCGTTGAAAGGCCACTTCCTCAGGATGGAGGATCGGGACCTCAACCGACTCTTCGTGAACGACTGTCAAGGCAGAACTCTGAAAGAATCGCTGACGTTTTCCCCGCAGGGCCTGTGGATGATGAAGAGTACTTTTCAGGGATGGTCCGTCAAATCATGAAAGAAAGTATGCGAAAGGACGAGGATGAGAAAGAGTGGGGCTTTGCTCCAAGAAAAACTCCATTCACTGAGAGGATTCTGAAAGCTGAATTCCCGAGAAAATTTGTTCGGCCCACAATTCCAGCTTACAAAGGAACAAGTGATCCTAACGAATTGCTGTATAAATATGACTGGCATATGACTGGTGCCAGGGCATCCGATGAGATTAAATGCCGATACTTCCCGGTGTATTTGGAAGGAGTAGCTTTATTATGGTTTACCAAGCTGGCAGTAAGATCCATTGATCAATTCTCGGACTTAACTAAGAAGTTCAAGGAGCAGTTTCGGTTGTACGCCTCTAAAGCAAAGGACATAATGTCATTGTCAAATCTGGAGCAAAACCCAAGGGAATCCATCAAGTCGTTTCTGAATTGATTCAACATAGCTTTGGCTGAGGTTGATAACGCTGAGCCACGCATGGTTTTAACATACTTGATGAGGGCAATTGATAAATCGAGCAAGTTTGGGGAATGGTTGAAAATGAAAGAACCAAATTCGCTCGATAAATTCTATAAAAAAGCCGATGAGTTCATGCGCCTGGAAAGCCTTCAAGCGCCGGCTAAGGTGGCATCAGCGGAAATTAAGAATGATGGTAATGCTCCAGACAAAAAGGAATCCAATGCTCAGAAAAGGGGGAACGACAGCAGAAAGAAACAAGGGGATGCAAAGAAAGGTCGAGCTTTCAACTTCACACCTTTGACTGATACCCCTGAAAATATCTTCTTTGCAACCAAAGATAATATCAGTTATCCTACGCCATCTAAGATGAGGGTTGGAGGTAAAATGGAGAAAAGTGGAAGATTCTGTCAGTTTCACAATCAGCCTGGTCATGACACTAACGAATGCCGACACTTGAAAGAAGTAATTGAGCGACTGTTGAAAGAGAACAAGCTCTAACATTATGTTAGAAGGGGTAGGGACACAATAACCTCATCGGTCCAAAGGCAACAAGTCCCCGCTCACCATCCAAGCTCGAGTGAGAAGGCCGTAGAACATGCGTCAGACAGGCCTGTCATTAATGTGATAACGGGAGGTCCTCACCCAGCAGGCATGAGCTGGGGTGAGATGGAAAGGTATGCTCGTGCACTGAAGCATGCACCCGCAGAAGAAAGAGTTTTTGTGTTAGAGGATGCTGCGCCATTGAAACAACAGAAAACTTTCCCTGATAACATCATATTTAGCACCAGGGATTCTATGGGTATTGAAGCCCCTACGATAGATCCTCTGGTCATTTCTGCCGGTACTGGCCCAGACACTGTGAGAATAATTCTGGTCGATTGCGGGGCTTCGTGTAATATTCTCTTCAAGAAAATTTTTGACCAGATGAAGATACCAATGGCTGACGTTCAGGCTTCGTCATTGAAAATTGCTGGCTTCACTGGGGAGCCAAAGCAGCCGATTGGGACTATAGACTTGATTGTAGATCTCGGAGAGGGGCTGAGAAAGGTGGCTCGAAGGCAGACCTTTATAATTGTTGAAGAATTTCCTGCTTATAATGCTTTCTAGGGCCGACCGACTCTAGCGGCATTCAAAGCTGTTCTCGCCCCATGGTGTCTAACTATAAAATTTCCCACTGATAACGGAATTGGGATAATTAAAGGAGATTAGAACGTGGGACAGGAATGCTATCTTGCAGAGCTACGTGAAACAAAGAGGAGAGAAATGGGAAAAGATGCGGCGCCTTCAGTCCGCATCAAAGAACGAACCTTGTAGCAACTACAGGTTGGTCCCTGCACTGGCGAACATAGCGGTGCCCGGAGAGAGATGGATCCAAGAAAAGCTAGTGCAGGGGAGAATATAGTAGTGTCGGTAGAGGTGACAGTGCCGGTACCTGTTGACTTAAAGGACCCAAACAAGGTGCTGAATGTGGGTTCACAACTCAACACTACAGCTCAGAATATTCTGGTCTCGTTCTTGAAGGCAAATTTAGATGTATTCGCATGGACTCATGCCGACATGTACGGAATATCACCAGAGATTGCGGTACATACTCTGAACATCGGTCCAAAGTTCACGCCAGTAAAACAGAAAAGAAGAACTCAAGGTCTAGAGAGGTCAGCAGCGTTGAAAGAAGAAGTCGATTGACTCGTGGAGAATGGTTTCATCAGAGAATCTGTTTACCCAAATTGGTTCTCAAATCCTGTCCTGGTTAAAAAGGCTAATGGGAAGTGGAGAGTATGCATTGACTTCTCAGATCTGAATAAGGCTTGCCCCAAAGACTATTTCCCGCTGCCTAGAATTGACCACTTGGTGGACGGAACGGCGGGACATGAATTGTTGTCTTTTATGGATGCTTACTCCGGGTACAATCAGATCATGATGCATGAGCCAGATCAGGAGGACACGAGCTTAATAACGGATGTTGGTCTTTACTTCTACAAAGTCATGCCCTTCAGACTCAAGAATGCGGGGGCAACTTACCAAAGGCTTGTTAACAACATGTTTAAACCACAGATCGGAAAGACAATGGAAGTCTATGTCGATGATATGTTGGTAAAGTCAAAGAAAGCAGTGGACTACATGGATCACTTGGCGGAAAAGTTCGCGGTCCTCCGGAGATACGGAATGAAGGTTAACCCATTGAAATGTTCATTCGGAGTGGAGTCCGGAAGGTTTTTGGGATTTATTGTAAGCGCTAGGGGCATTGAGGCTAATCCTGCACAAATCACTGCTTTGAAGGAGGTCAAAGCTCCTAGAACAAAGAAGGAATTGCAGAGTCTTAACGGAAAAGTTGCTGCTTTGAGCCGATTCATTTCTAAAGCTACTGATAAATGCATTCCATTCTTTGATGCTCTAAAGAAAGGAAGAAAAAACTTTGATTGGACTCCCGAATGCCAGAACGCATTTGATGAGCTGGTTCGTCATATGGAAGTGCCTCCAATACTCTCAAAACCCGACAATGGTGAAGATCTCTACATATATCTAGCAATATCATCTCACGCTCTGAGTGCAGCATTGGTTCGAGAAGATACAAGAATCCAGCGACCAGTCTATTACATTAGTAAAAGATTCACTGGGGCTGAGATGAATTACTCGAAGCTGGAGAAACTCGCCTATTGCCTATTGATTGCATCACGGAAATTGAGGCCGTATTTTCAAGCTCATCCCATCAAAGTCCTCACTGATCAACCTCTGAAGCAAGTCCTGTTTTGCCCTGAAACTTCGAGCCGTCTTTTAAAGTGGAATATTGAACTCAGTCAATATGACATCACTTACCATCCCCGAAGAGCTATCAACCGACAAGCTTTAGCAGACTTCATTGCTGAATGCACAGATAAAGGTGATAGTGAGGAAGTGGAAACTAATGACGTCCCGGTGAAATGGAAATTATACGTTGATGGCGCAAGGAATGACTACTGTTCTGGGGCAGGGTTTGTCCTTGAAACCCGTGGAAACTAATGACGTCCCGGTGAAATGGAAATTATACGTTGATGGCGCAAGGAATGACTACTGTTCTGGGGCAGGGTTTGTCCTTGAAACCCTTGAAGGACGATCATTGTGTGATGCACTGAGGCTAGAATTTCCTTCGACTAATAATGAAGAAGAATATGAAGCTCTCATTTCAGGTTTGAGAATCGCTAAAGAGCTAAATATCAGAATATTACAGATCTTCAGTGACTCTCACTTATCGTATGCCAAGTCAAGAAGAAATTCCAAGCTAAAGGAGGAAATTTACCCGCTTATTTGTCAAAGGCCTGGGAGCTTCTTGAAGATTTTGATCATTATTCAATAAACCATATTCCCCGGGAAGATAATATGAAGGCAGATTCCCTCGCGAAGTATTCAAGTCTGGTGAAGCTCAACTATTGGGATTAGTCCCCGTAGAAGTCCTGTCAGCACCAAGTACAGACGAGATGGATGTTGACTGGATTATGAATATATCTCAGGAACAAGAATCATGGATGACTCCAATACTGGACTATCTACTCAGAGGTTCTTTGCCAGAAAATTCGAGAGAAAGACAGAAGCTTCTAAGGAAAGCCTCCAGATATATAGTCCAAGATGGCCGATTGTACAGGCGGGGTTTTTCAATGCCATTACTCCGATGTGTAACTAAAGATGAAGCCAAGACAATTCTAGCTGAAGTACACGGAGGGGAATGTGGAGATCACACGGGTGGTCAGACATTAGCAAAGAAAATTCTCCGTTATGGGTATTTTTGGCCGGAAATTAATCAAGACGCCGCTGTATATTCTCGGAAATGTGACAAGTGCCAGAGATTCGCCAAAATTCCTAGAGCACCTTCCACTGAGCTAACACAGATGGTCAGTCCGTGGCCATTTGTCATTTGGGGAATGGATCTCATTGGGCCATTACCAACTGCCAAATCAGGGATTAAATATGCTATTGTTCCAGTTGATTATTTTACTAAATGGGCTGAAGCTGAACCTTTGGCTACTATTACCTCTAAGAAAATGATAAATTTTGTAACTAAAAATATCATTTGCAGGTATGGTGTGCCGCAGAAAATAATCACAGACAATGGTACTCAATTTGAAAGTGAGGAATTCCAGGACTTCTGCAAACGATTCAAAATCCAGAAGAGTTTCTCAGCAGTGGCCCATCCACATGCAAACGGGCAACTGGAAGCAGTAAACAAAATCATCAAATCAACCATCAAAAAGCAGCTGGAAAAAGCAAAAAGTGGCTGGTTTGACAAGTTACTGCTTGCACTATGGGCATACAGAACCACCCACAAAACTGCGACTGAGCATACTCCATTTTCATTGGCATATGGATCAGAAGCAATGATTCCAGTGGAAACTGAAGTCCCCTCACATAGAAGAATCCATTTTGATAAAGATGAGAATGAAAAACTGCAATTGGAAGCACTTGACCTCCTTGATGAAAGAAGAGAAGAGGCTAGACTTAGAATTGCGGCTCATCAACAAAGAATAGCCAGGCACTTCAATTCCAAAGGTCGTCAGCGCAACTTTGAAGTTGGGGACCTAATTCTGAAAAGAATCATGACAGCCACAGGTGTGTTTGGGCCAAACTGGGAAGGGCCATATGTTATAGGCACGAAGCTTCTTGACGGCACATTCAAACTCACAACTGTCAAAGGAGAACCAATCCCAAGAGCATGGGACAGCAATCATTTGCGTCCTTATTTTACTTGAAAGCTTTGGTGAAATATTGTAAAAGAATTGCAAAAAATATGATTCTTGCATTGAAAGCAATTGTAAAGCAAGTGAATAATGAAAAGCTATAAAGTGGATGTAGGCCCAGTTTTTGGCCGAACCACTATAAATCTTGTGTTCTCTACTATTATAAACTGCTTTGTTTTATTTCGACATATAAAATACATTAGTTGTGTCATTAAAATGTCGATTTAATAATGCAGGTCATGAAAGTAAAGCTTACCCATCCAAAGACCAAGCAAACACACACTAAACCATCAAAAATTTCCATACTCAAATCCTACAAAAGAAATGCTTCAAACAAGAGTGAGTAGTGTGGGTGGAAACGGACCATTTCTAACTAACTATAAATGTTTGAACAAACAGCTAGTTAAGCAAAATGTGTCCACCACCACCAACTCACCTAACTGTGAAGTATATTTCTTTGGATAAGGGAAATTATTGGCAACCAAAAAGTGTTGACACTTGCAAAAGACAAGGAGGATCGCCAACATGAGTGGATGGCGAAAGAGACATGGGCGAGCAAGCATCAATCAACAAAAGACCTCTTCAGAGGCGCAAGCCCTCTACGGAGGCACAACTCTTCGGAGGAGAAAGACCTCGAGTGGGCCTAGCCAGAAAAAGAGAGATCTTTCTCGTTACAAAGTTTCGGAATGATCGGTCGATACACTCCCGTGAATCCGTCCAACCGACAGAAAGAAACTCCAAACTTCCAGGCAAAAGTCCTACTCAGAGGCACACGTTTCACCAAGATTGAAATAAAACTTCCAGGTGTTGAAACGTGAAAAAAAAGCCCTCTTCGAAGGCCCATTTCACCACAGTTGAAATGCTAAAAGACCTCGGGCGCGCCAACCAGAAAAAGAGAGATCTTTCTCGATACAAAAGTTACGGAATGATCGGTCGATACACTCCCGTAAATCCGTCCAACCGAGAGAAAGAAACTCCAAACTTCCAAGCAGTAACCCAGCTCAGAGGCACACATTTCATCATCGGTCAATACACTCCCGTAAAATGAAATGTGAAAAGCCCTCTACGGAGGCCCGCTTCCCAGCGAACAGGGAAAAATAAAAGCCTCTCCCATGGGGCAGAAACCAAAAAGACCTCTTCCCAGAGGCACAACAGAAACAGAAAGACCTCTTCCCAGAGGCAGAAATGAAAAGACCTCCTCCCGGAGGCACAAGCAAGCAGAAAGACCTCTTCGGAGGCACACGTTTCACCAAGATTGAAATAAAACTTCCAAGTGTTGAAACGTGAGAAAGCCCTCCTCAGAGGTGCAATTTTTCAAAGGCACACTTTAACTCTCAAAAGAAGAATGATCCACCTATTATGGAAAATTCTCTTCCTTAAAAAGGAGTTAAAGTACCCTTCAAATACCCGCTTTACCACATAGAAGAATTCATTCAGTAAAATGTGTATATGCACAAAAGAAAAAGTGATATCTTCGAAGGATGAAGCGTAAAAACTTATTTGTACTCTGTTTTTTAACGAAATAATATTCCTCCAAGTATGGAATAATTATTCTTTAAAAAATAAAAGTACAATTTGCTCATAAAATAAAATAAAATATTGCAATGAGCTTATGGTATAGGGGCAACATGGTATAACTACATCGGTAAAATTGCGCTCGAACAGTATACCACAAGCTCACTGCAATATCGTGCAAAAAAACTTGTACAAAAGTGAATAATAAATGCATTATCAAATTCAAACAAGAAGTTTGTACAAATAAAGGATCATTTTATTTAATTCTGTTACAATTTCTTACATATACAAGTTTTGAAATAAAGAAAACGGGGGTCGGTACCCGCACAATTTCCGGTCAGTACATGCAAAAAAACAAAAAGCGATATGAAAGCCACAAAACCAGAGCCATCATTTCTTCTTCCGTCCACCTTTTGAGCCCGCACCTGGCCGAATAACCAACTTCTTAGGCCGGCTTGTAAGAGTAGGGGATGAAGGAGAATGGGGCTCAGTCGGACATTCTTCCGTTTTTTCTTCGCCAGTTGAAGATCCCTTCTTCTTCTTCTTGGAGACTCCCTGCTTTCCTCTCTTCTCGGAGGAAGACCCACTCCCTGGAGAAAAAAGTTTAGCTAATGGTTCATCATCGGAACCTGTTGCTTCTGGTGTCTTATCACACCCTTCAGTTTCTTCTCCTTTGTGTTCTTGTGAAGCAATGGGATCGTCCAAGTCTTGGAGAGCTTCTATTTGCTCCTCTTGTGATCCCGGTTGTGAGGCAGAAGGAGGAGTCACCTGAATAGATGGAGGAGGAATAATTGGAGGAGGGGAAGTTTGAACGATGCTCGACGTTTTCTCTACAGAAGGAAAAAAGTTCAAGTCAGTAAAAAGAGGAGATAAGGGTTCGCTGAGGTTCAAGAAGTAGTCAAGAAGCTCATCAAGCTCGTAAGAAACAGACGAGCAGTCTACTTGGGCAAGATGAACAGTAGGGTTACCTGCAGAAGTCGGTTTCCTGACATCAACTTCGTAAGCCTGTGCCTCGGCACTCTCGTTGCCTTCATCTCCACCTTGTATGCTTGTGATCTCGGTGGTAACTTTAGTAGGGGATGGGGAATGGGAACTGGAACCAATGATATCAATTTCGGTTGAAGGAGAAGGTTGAATCGGAGCAGTTAGGATAGCCTTTCCTGAATGTTCCCCTACCGCCATTTCGGCTCTTAATTTCGCAAGCTGTTCTCTTCCCCTGGCGAGAGCAGCGCGAGCATCGTCATTAAAATAATGCTCCTCAAGAGCTGATTCGGCGTAACCAGCACCCTTACCGCCAAGCATATCGAGTGCAGGCTCCCAAACTTCAGCCAGAGTAATTTCATACTTGGGGCCTAGAAAGGCGAGGCTACCGCGCCCCAAGACGCTATGCGGGTAGAAGTCAAATAATGTTAAGCTGATGTTGGTCCTTGTTGCCTCATGAGATTCTTCAGCTGCAATTTTGCCAGCAATGGCCTCATCACGCTCTCTTTCAGCTTTAGAAAGTTGACGCTTAAGCATTTGAATCTCCGCCTCTTGGGAGCTGTTTTTCTTCCGAAGCTCTTCAATATCAGCAACATAGCCCTCACTGATTCTTTTTTGCACTTCGAGCCTGTCTTCGGCATCTTTTTGGCTGGCATGAGCATCTCTCACTTTTTTTAGGAGCACTTCTTCTTTTTGAGTATAGGAAGTAGAGGAAGTAGCAAGCTCTTGTTTAAGTTCCTCAACTTTTGCTTCAAGCTCTTCATTGTAAGTAGCAATGCTCCTCATCTCAGTATCATGTTGCTCAAGAACCTTTTGCCATTCGGCTTTATCATTCTCCATAGTAAGCATGGCCTCTATATTTGCACGGTTACCCTTTGGAGCTCGTCAACAAGCTTTTGCCAGTTCGACATCCTTTCAATATCAAGCTTGACGGCATAGAGATTTCGTAACATGGCAGACTTGTCAATAGGGACCAAGTCAAGGTCGAACCGCACTCCCTTCAGACACCACTATGGAAACCGGCTTTGCAAAGTGGCTGGGCCCGGTCCAACTTGAAATTTAGGCCTGCATATTATTGTTTGAATATCTGTTTTCCCAAGAGCGGGAGAGCCAGAAGGAATGTCAAGCGAGACGGGGGCAGTAACATTTTTAGGAGTTGTAGAGGTATGCTTCTCACCATGTCGGGCTCGCTTGCTTGAATCCTCAACCATATGACTTTTTCCTCGGTCATCATGGGATTTTCTCTTATGGGAATCGTCGCCTCTCTGCGAAGAATCATGGCGCTCCTCCCTCTCTCTTCTTTCATAACGCTCCTCTTGAGCCCTCTTCTCTTGAGCCTTTCGGGCGGCTCTTTCTTCATCGGATTCTCTGTAAGAGGGATGTAATGCCTATAATCATATTAGCTACGCCTCCCGTAGCGCTGGAAGTCATCATAGTAGGATCCGCTGTGTCCCATCGGAGGATCTGAAATAAAAAGAGTTAAGTTTTAGAATTCTTCAAAGTACAAAAAGTCAGAAGCATAAAGGTGCCAAAAGATTCTAAGTGTGTGTAATGTGCAAACTACGCGCATCGAACTACGAACCACTCTTTAATTGTGGAGTAGTTGTAGGTGTAGAAGTTAGCATCAACTCTTGAGTTGACGGAGTCTGTTGCAGAATAGAAGTCGCCTCGACTACTGAAGAAGAAACCCCGGTAGTGATAGGATCATCTTTAATGATCTCTTGCAAGGTGGCGAAGAGGTCGCTTAGTCCTTCGAAAGTGTCGTCCCTGCTCTGCTTGACAGGGCTGGTTTTCTCGGCTTCTTCGTCACCAGACTTCTTTGAATGTGGAGGAGATTCCCGAGGCTCTTCTTCTTCAGTAACCGGGGCAAGTTTGCCAGATGACCCCGCGACATCAACAGAAGTGGAGCACTTCACTAGAGAAGCCTCAGAAGAAGGTTCTTTTGGTATGGATGCGTCAGTAGAAACAGGGGCATCCGATGCTCTAGCTGGAGAGTCTGGGACTTTATGGGGGTGTGTAGAGCGAGAGGTATGCAAAAGCCCATATTGGTGCAAAAATTCATCCCTCAACAAGAATTTTACACTTCTCTCCTCCGCGGCCACGGCACTCAGTCTCTCAAAAACTTGCTTATGGCCTGGATCTCTGGATAGGGAAGGAAGTGCTGAAAAAGGAAAGAGTGCAATTAACGATTAACAACTCAAAATTCAAAGAGTTCGGAAATGGAAAATAGAAGCAGGTAATCTTACTTCCTACTCTCCAGATGGCTTAAAACCCTAGGGGGCAGCGAATGAAGAAAAACTGATTTAAAAATCCATGAGCACTTTCGGGTAGGTCAGTCACGAGTTTGCGATTCCTAACACTCCTTATGACGACAATGGAGGGATGGTCTTTAATCTTGGTGAAAGAACATAAGTAACAAATTTCTTCAAAGCTCGGTAACCGACCCAGGGTTCTCATGAATAAAACACGCAACCCCATCAGAATGGCGTAACTATTAGGGTGCAGTTGAAATGGGGAGATAGTCAATCGAAGTAGAAATTGCTGAAGGAACTCGTTGAAGGGAGGAATAGCACCGAACAAGCACATTTGGCGGTTGACAGCGAAAAAACCGCAGGGAGGGCTATCAGCAAAATCATTTGGCCCAGGCAATATAGCTTCTGTTTCAACGATGCCAAACTGAGCGTGCAATAAGCTAAACGTCCGGTAGTTTAAAGAAGTTGAGACTCTTTCCGGCGAAGAATCCAGTGGAGTAGCTGTTGGAAGAGCCTCTCCAATCTGTTCCGTTACTTCTTCTCGACGTGAGGCCATTCTACATAAGCAACTGGATATTCAAATTTGAAGGTGCACGTTTCCTAAAAGTGTGGAGTGTTGTGCAGAACTAATAAAAATAAACAAGTAAATATAACTGGAGTTAAGCTCGTCGACAATTGACGGGCTATCAAATTTCAGGATTTGTTAATTTGAAATTCAAGTATAGTGTTAATGCAAACAGGAAAGTTTAGTTGACTATTCCGATGTTGCCTTGATACTTTGCCTGAATTCGTTGTCTTAAAGCACTTCGTTCACACAATCTGTTCAAGTTGATTAATTGTTATTAACTAATCTGTCATTTGATGTGGGCAGTCAGTGGCAGTATATTTGTCCCAATTTTCTGTAAATGTTGTATTAGACAGGTTATTAGCTTGCAAGAGTGACCTGTGGAAAAATGCAACAATGTTTAACAAGTTAAAGTCCAAACAATTCAGCACTCAGCAGTTTATTTCAGCAAATCAAGTTAAAGTTCAAGGTTCAAACAAAATTGTCAACTGCAACAACTTAAATGTTGACTCGGAGACGACTTGAGTGTTGGCAACGACTTAAGAAATTCTTCCTACGGGTTAAATCAAATTATTGGTTATCTGTCTGACTCGTCCACGACCTAAGGATTACGAGGTGACTTAAGTTAGGTCGTTTCAATCTTGGATTGTTGGTGCCTTAAGTCGGCCATGCTCTAAGTCGTAAACCATGGAAAATAGAAAAGGCTTCAGTCCGAAGCAACGTGAAATTCTCCAAGTCCTATCCCGGCTACGACTTAAGACTTGTGTCGTGAAGGTTGGTAAGTCGGCCAAAGGATAAGTCGCGATGGTTATTGAATTGCTCAAAATTACCGCGCTCAAGATTATTGGATCGCGTCCAAGCTAGCGTCACGTTTCCTTCAACCGACCAACCTCTTCTCAAGTTAGTAACCCGTTATCCTCCTAACTCCTAACCCATTATCCTTCTAACCCCTAACCCGTTATCCTCCTATCTCCTAACCCGATAACCCATACACGACCGTATCATCTCCTCTAAATTCATGGATCAACTGACTCGAAATATAAAAACCCATCGTCTCCTCCTTGCAAGTCGTCTAAAAACTCAAATCAAAAAATCAAACCGCTCCAAGCTTGTCAGAAATCAGTCATAACATGGCCTGAAATAAAGCACGGTGCGAGGATTTGGATTGAGGTTAAGAAATGGGAAGTCCATGATCGAAGGGTAACGGTAATTGCGAAATAGAGCGGGCGATGGGTTTACTTATGTAGCGTAATGATGAAGATTATAGGAATTTGGTTGGAAAGAGGTAAGCTGGATGAACTCGACTCTGAAAGCTTCGAAGGTTGCTAATGGAGGAAGTAAACAATTAAGCAGGAAGGTGATGTAGAAGGAGCGAATTTAGCCTTTTATACACCAGGACAGTGGAACTCGAAACCTTACACGCGGGTCAAGGGAAAGTCGAAGCATGCGACCTACAACTTAGGCGCGCACTTCGAGGGGCAAATGTTAACCCCGTTTGATCAATGAGTTAAGACCTGAGACGGCTCACGACTTAGAGAAGCAGAGCGACTTAAGGAGTGGTCCGACTCAATAAGTAACCGACTTAACAAGTTAGCGACTCAAGGGAGTTACACGACTTAACGAGTCAGGGATTGGTCAACCTAAAGGAGTAAACAGCTTACGGAAGTGAACGACTTACAACATATAGGAGTCTACGACTTAACGGTCTAAGAAAGAAGGGATGGATCACGACTTAAGGCCTTCACGACTTAAAGTTCTTACCGACTCAATGGGTCTACGTACTCAAGATAATTCACGACTCAAGGGTAGAAGCGACTCAACAAGCTGACGAGTTAGAATTCAAGGCGGCTTAAGAGAAGCGGAACGACTCAACGAGTTACCGACTCAACAAATTGAGGAGTTGCGTGGGTTGCAGAATCGTGCAACCTACGACCTACCTTGAGTCGTCCGCGACTCAAGGAAGCGACTCACGACTCACGACTCAGCATGAATCACCTACAACCTAAAACCACTGAGTCGTAGCCGGCAGTCACAATGCTTATGTCAAAGAGAGTTGACTCGTGAGCGACTCATGACTTGTAATTCTGAAGAAGTGAACCATTGAGGAACCAAGGGCTTAGTCAGATAAGTCGGCCTAAGACCTCTTAACTCGTGAACGAGTTAAGACTTGCATCCAGATGAATGAAGACAAACTTAATACCGCTTCGCCTATGCTGCTGCCTGCTAACTCATGATCCTTAAGTCGGGCGCGACTTACGACTTTCCTTAAGTCGGTCGCGACTTATAGCTTAGGCGAAAATTCCTGTCCAGATTTCTCTATAAATACAGCATTAGCTCCAACTTTCAAGGGGACTTTTGGCCGACCATTTCAAGCTCCGATACTCTGCAGAATTCTCTACTCATTCAACACTTCAAGTACTCCAAACACCAAAGACACTACGACGATCTCCAAGAGGAAATCTACATCATTTCAACATGAATTCGAAAGATTATTCTCTATCAAAGTTTGATCTACTGGTCTAAAGTGTGTTGCAATTGAAGATTGTTGTTAAGTTGTAATCAAATTCAATAATAAAGAGAGTTAAAGTGGATGTAGGCTTACTCTAAGCTGAACCACTATAAAAATTGTTGTCTTTTCTGCTTTTTTCTGTATTTTCTCTACTTGCTTGTAGTTCCCGTATACACGGTGGTGCTTTCATCCAGCCTTATTTCACACCGGGGTGTTAGCGTCTGTTTTTCACGTTAACACCTACCATGGCTGTTTCTGTTGTTAACCTCTTCGAAGAAGAAAGGTCTTTGTCGCCTTCCAGATCCTCCAGATTGGGACTCGCCCCATGATTCGGTGTTGCGGTTGGATTCTTCAGCATCCCTTAGGCGTGACATGAGTTGGTCCACCAAGGCTTCTTGTTGAGATGCGAAGCGGTTAGTTACTTCAGACACAACCCTGTCTAGATCTGCCCTAGTAATTGGTTGTTCCGTGGCGGGGGCTGTTGGATTTGCCTGGTTTTCATCTGGTATTGCTGTTAAAATGGGATGATTCTCTTGATTTGGGGCCACTAGATCTGGGATACTGCTAGTTGCGACGTTCTTTCATTTGTTAACCTCTCTCCTCTACCTGGAAGTCATGTTGTCGGAGCAAGGAACGATGCTGTGAGGAAGAAGGTTGAGTAGGAGAAGCTGTAGCTTCTAGCTCGTTCTCAGTGAAAGCACCAAAAATGTTTGCACAAAAAATGGGCAAACACCTCCAAGTCGTATGAATTAGTCGATTTTATGTTGTTTCTAGTGATTTGGGTAATTTATGCAAATATATGAAAAACAGGGACTAAATGGCAAAAGACACACAGATTTATAGTGGTTCGGCCAGAACGTGCCTACGTCCACTTTATATGTTATTCTCCTTTTTCTTTTAGATTACAAGTACAAAGCTTTGTATACAAGTATACGAAAGTTGTTTGAAAGTTCCTTCCGTGCTTGAGCTCTCAAACTTGTCTGCCATTGTTGTACCCCTGCCCCTCTATTTATAGAGTGAGGTTGGGGGCAGGGGTCTTGGAAGTATATAGCTGCTGGTTGGCCTGGGCTGAAGAAATCTGGCCTGGCAGTGTTGGTTCGGAATGCCTTAGTTCGGTAGTGGTTGAGATGGTTGGACCGGTGGTAGGTTGGTCCGGTGGTAGGTTGAGTGGAGTGTTGGTCCGGTGGGAGGTGGAAAGGAGTGTTGGTCCGGTGGTTTAAGTGATAGTGGATGGAAAGGAGGTTGATTCGATGGGAGGTGGAGAGGCCTCTGGTTCGGCATGTGGTGCCTTGGGTCTGATTCGGGATGTGGCAAGGCGACGTCTGGTTCAGCAGTGGTGTTTTGGATTGGTAGGATGTTGGTCCGGTACCGAATGATCCGGTACCGAATGGTTCGGTGGCCTCCTCCTCATGCTGGTTCGGTAGCGAAGGAACATGGTTCATCTTTGGTATGTGTACCGGATGGGCTTAGGTACCGGATGGAATGGAACGAATGGAGTGGGCGAACCCAGATGAAACTGATGCATCTTGGTCTCGAGATCTCCTGGGTGAGAATTTACCCAACACTTATGATGTGGAGTTTTATGCTATTGTGCAAACTGTGAAGTATTGGAGACATTATTTGTTTCATAAAGAGTTTGTTTTATATTCGGATCACGAAGCATTGAAGCATTTGCAGGGCCAGGATAAGGTTGCAACCAGGCATGCTTCATGGATCGCATACTTGCAACAGTTTACATTTGTTGTAAAGCATAAGTCGGGAGTTACAAACCGTGTGGTAGATGCATTGAGTAGAAGAAATCATTTGTTGACTACAATGAGAGTTGAAGTGACAGGGTTTGATGTGTTGCCAGAATTACTTGTTGAGGATCCTTACTTTGCTAAGATTATAGATGAAGTCGACAAAGAGAAGACAGATGAGTATGTGTTGGCAGATGGTTTTCTCTTCAAAGGAAATCGGTTGTGTATACCAGAGTGTAGTTTGCGAGTGAAGACTGTGAAAGAATTGCATGAAGAAGGACATGTGGGAAGAGATCGTACCTTGCAGTTGATTTCTCAATCATATTTTTGGCCTTTCATGAGGATAGAAGTCGAAAGATTTGTGGAGAGATGTCACATATGCCAAATTTCCAAAGGGACAGCTACGAATGCAGGATTGTATATGCCATTGCCCGTGCCTACTAGACCATGGGTTGATATTAGTATGGACTTTGTTTTGGGTTTGCCAAGAACTCAACGAGGGAATGATTCTACATATGTTGTGGTGGATAGATTTTCAAAGATGGCACATTTCATAGCTTGTAAGAAGACAACTGATGCAGTCCGTGTTGCTCAATTGTTCTTCAAAGAAGTTTATCGACTACATGGACTAACGGAGACCATTGTTTCTGATCGGGATACTCGATTTCTAAGTCATTTTTGGTTGAGTTTGTGGAAGATGGTTTGAACTAAGCTGAATTTTAGTAGCGCCTATCATCCGCAAACAGATGGGCAAACGAAAGTGGTCAACAGATCTTTGGGAAACTTGTTGAGATGTCTTGTGAAAGATAATTTGAAGAGCTAGGATGTGAAATTGTGTCAGGCAGAATTCACACATAATTATGCAGTGAATCGAAGTACTGGATTTAGTCCATTTCAACTAGTATATTCAGCAATTCCGAGGGGACCGTTAGATTTGTCGACTGTGCCACGTCATAAAGAAGTTGTTAAAGGAGCTTGTGATTTCATGAATGAGTTGCAGGAGTGTCACAGGATTGTTCATGAACGATTGCTTAAGTCAAATGAGAAGTATAAGCAACTGGCGGATAAGAAACGAAGGAGTGTGGACTTCAAAGAAGGTGATTTTGTTATGCATTTTTGACGAAAGATCGTTTTCCAGTTGGAACTTACAACAATTTGAAAGCTCGAAAGATTGGTCCAATGGAAATCTTGAGGAAGATCAATGATAATGCTTATCAGTTGAGATTGCCGGATCATATCCATGTAGCGACGTTTTTAACATCAAACATTTAATTCCATATCACGGGAAAAAGTGCATCGAAGAACAGGAAAGTGTGAATTCGAGGTCGAATTCTTGTCAACCGGGGGAGGATGATGCAGCGTACCAGGCTTTAGGTCGTAGGTCGCGTGCTTTAAGTCGCCAGCGACCTAGCGGGTTACGACCTAGTGAGATACAAGGGGAGGATGAAGCGAGTTATGCAAAGATTAATGATCCAGCGACCTATGATAAGTCGCCGAGCGACCTAACGAGCTATGCATTACATGATAAGCGCAATCAACCTAAGCCGCATTGAATCCTTAGGTCGCGCATTCACTTAAGTCGCTCCGTGCTTAAGTAATGCCTGTTCTTAGAAGTTATGTCGTTAATTCCTTAGGTCGCACACTTGTGCTGCTTCCTTAAGTCGTTCATGCATCCAAGGCCGCATCTTTTAGGTCGCAATATCTTATGCCGCAAGTTCCTTAAGTCGCTACTGAATATAAGTCGCTAAGTCGCTCCTGGAGGTTCTGTTAGGTCGCATAAGTATTGTATTTTACTTATGTCATTATGTAGTTGAGTCGCTTATGTACATGATAGGTCGTATGTCGAGCTGTATTTCCTTTATGTTGTATTTGTTAACTCGTTGTGGTTAATTTGTAGGCCGCGTCTATTGAGTCGCTTGTGAGTTAGGTCGGTCGTGTGTTAGATCGACTGAGTTGTGTGAGTTGTAAATCTCTATAAATAGCCGGGTTGCGTCATTTGTAAGGGTGGTCGATTTTGAATAAACTTTTGTTTGAGTGCTTTGTGCCTCTTTGAAATTGGAAGTCGAGCATTGTGTCCTTTCTCCATTTTTGGTTATTCGAGTGTGCTTAAATCAATGGATTTGAAGCCGATTCACAGAATCTCGTGCGCGAGATCAACATAGAAGAATTGTAGATCTTTTAACACGGTATCGTGCGCGATCAACATGTTGGAGATAGCTAGAATCCGGTATCTCGCGAGATCAACGGATTTGGGCATTTATCCTTGGTATCTTTAATCCATCAACACATATTTGCATTATTCCATCGTTGTTTTGTTCGTTGTGCATCATTTGATCACAACTTGAAGTTATCCGCTGCGTCAAACTTCAATTCCAAAGTAAATTCTATTTAACTTTTAACAAAGTCAATTTTATCGCTTATTCAAATTCATACCTCGTTTTGCATAACAAAGTTATTTAACCATTTGAATAATTGGTTTTACTTACATCTTCACATTTAAAAAGTTATACAACTTATTATTCAACTTCCAAATCTGATTTAACTTATTTAACTTTCTTTAGTTAAATTTCACATCATATATTTTATCATACTAATTCAAATTTATTTCAACTTTACTAAAGTCAAATCTTTATTATCTCATATTATAAGTTCAAAACTCATTTTACTTATATTTATAAATTACAACTTGGATTTTAATTTCAAATTTGTTTATCACAACAAAATTCCAATTTTCAATTTACTATGGTAGCAAATTCATCACACAGAAACTCGAAAATGATACCGATGATGCTGCAGTCATCACCCTTATTATTCCCCAGCAACAGTAGTGACTCCAATGCTTTAAATTCTTTCAAAATTTTCTTTTATTTATAAATCTCATTTATAAATCTTGCTTATATAGTTTCACTATTTCCCTTTACTTATACAAAATTATTTCACAATTGTAAATCATTTCAATTATAATTCTATACTTATACAATTGTTTCTTTTATACAATTTATTCTTTCATAATTGTTGTTTTTATTTAGATTATTCGAACAACTTTGATTCACTTATATATTTTCTTACATTTTCAACAACCAAACAATTCAATTTTACATACAATTTGATAATTCTGAAATATTATTCCTTTATATATAAAATATAATCGAGGTGAAATTATTTCACTTACCCAATTTAAAATGATATTATGTCGGTTTATCTCGTTTAAGAGTTTAGAAACCCGTACCGATACAGTTAGCTAGACTGCACCGATCAGAATCTATAAACAATCCACTGATAAGTCAACACAATACAAAACAATTTCATATTCACTAACAAATACGTGCTCATATCTATTATTACACTCAACTCATTCTAGAGTACTACTGACTCCATCTCTAATGAGTAATCCCCAACAGAGCCAAGGTTGTCACTTAACCATATGCTCTGATACCAAATGTAACGTCCTAGGCTTTTCAACCGTCGGAAGCGGCCATTCTTGACTGGTAGGCTTTTTAACCATCGCAGCCCCACTGTAGCTTACAATGGGATCCCAAACTTGCTTTTACGACCAGCCTTTCGACTGTCACAACTTACACCTAACCAACCCCGTAAAGAGGACATGTGGGGGTAAGAGTCTCCCGTTCGCCACCTAACCGCGAAGCGAGAACCCCCCTTCACGTTTCACCTAGTTAAGCAAGACTGGTGTGAGAACTAAAGAAGTTATTTATCTTTAAAACAACAACAACAAGGGAAGTGAAAAATATCCATAATGCTTTTGGAAAATGAAACTACCATAAGGCCTCCCTGCACACGCACAATGCAAACGCGGAATTGGAGGAGATTTCGCTATATGATAGTCAAAGATGCTTACTACGGAAAACAAATCAATTTTTTTGATATTATTATTAGTGCATAGTGATGAAAACATTTAGAAAGTAGAATATAAATCTTAGCCAACATACGACCATTATCGTATGCCAATTGTAGCTACCATGTTCAATAGCAGGTTACCGCCACATTCCATGGCAAGTTATACAACTAAAACCGTACAAGACTTGTATTGTTTCTTTGGATTTTCCAACAAATGGTCAGGCTAAGGAAATTCCTACTGCCACATGGGATCGCCTCTGGCGGGACGTTTCGAGAACCTAACCGGATCTCTGCCAACACAAGGACGGGCTACTTCTGTAACTAGGTGACTACTACTCGAGTATGCCACTCCTCGGTCCTTTGGGACCTTTATCCAAGGGCCCTCGATCGCCAAGCAACAACCACACAGAAAAATGAGATTGGAGAAACCACATAGGTTAAGCATCAGGGATCCATACCTGACACAACCGTTTTCCAGAAGGAATTGACATACCCTAAAGGGCGCGACCCTCATAACCTTGCCGCATATTCATGTTTTGACCATTTCCGGGGTGTGAGGTCTGACGAAGTCCCGTTCACAAAGCTACTCTTTTTCACAAAGCCACGCTATGATCAACAAATGATCAATAAATAATCATCACACAGCAACACTCAGCATGCCACATTACCAAATTGGGAATATATCATCGACAACCTTCAACTACAAAACCTCTGAGCTCGTATGTCTCAGAGAAGGGTGTTATGCTAAGAGAATAAATTCTCCGCCACCAACAGAGATGTATTTGAAAGAAATTTGCTTTATATCTCAAAATGTAATGTCAGACACGTAACCATTCAAGTTTGTTCCGGGTTCGAACAGAACCGAAGGCACTTCAAAAAAATCCCTTGCAATCCAAGCATTCAAAACCCCGATCGAATTTCCCATCACAAAGGAAATCTCCATACCATAGCTAACGGTGCAGAGACAATCGATAGGCCATCTTATCGTTTTCACAAATACCCGGTCTTCAACACCGGTCTTCAATGCTATCCATTACGTCGTATCACTATTCGCAATGGGTAGTCCAAATAACGAGCGCAATAATTTAAAATAAGTGTAGCATTCAATTTCAACCAATTCACAACAAATAGCCATTTAAGGGTCAATATTGATAGTCGGTTATTTAACTATCAATCAACATTCACAACATAACCCGATTACAAATAATCTTCCCAAATTATTTATTTTCAAAAATATCTTTACAAGATTAATTTCCACACTTCAACCATTTGAAAACAAATTTCAAATTATTTTTCACCGTTACAACTTTCAATTCAAAATGGTTCATTTAAACCAATCAAATAAATCCTTACTGATTTATTAAATTTACGTTCCAAATCCATAAATTTATTTCCACACTTTAAAAAAATTAATCAATGTTTATTTTTAAAACAAATTTCCCTTGTAAATTTCTATTGTGAATTTACATTTCCAAATATTCACCTTTTATACAATTTTTCAAATCGATTTCAATTATTCACTTTCAATTTATCTTTAAAAGATATAATCTCAAAGCATTCACTTCATATTGGAAAACATTTCCATACTTATTTAATAATAAGTAATTCTCCAATTTATATATTTTCAATATTTGGAAAATATTCAATATACTTAAATCACAATTAAGTATATATTTTATTCTTTACGGAAAACGTTCCTCTTAAACACATTTGTTTGAGTCAAAACGAATGTTACGTAAAACATCGTTACGACAACGAAAAATCACTAGTATAGGGATTCGAAATTAAGATAGATATATAAACCCCAATACTGTACAAAACTTTTCCTTTCGGAAAACATTTAGTATAACAACAGTGTTATAGTCCACCATTTCCTTCTATTTCTCGAAAACATCTATTTCAACAATAAATGTTGAAATCTATGGTTTCGATACTTAATACATTTTAAAACATTTTTGAATCATTTTAATTCTATTTAAAATATCACTTTTCCAAAATATTTCTTTAATATATTATTCACCGTCCAAAATCGTGAATATACTTCGTTAACCAAATTCAATTTCTACATATTTTACTTAAAGGATTTTCCACTATCCCAAAATCGTGGATATATCTCCTTTAATAAGCTATAATAATTAAACTTATTAAAATAAGTCGATTTCGGATTTATAAAACAACGTTTATAAATTCCATTTATACTTTATAACAACTTCAACTTATAAAATCACTTTATTAACAAATTCTATCCATATTCCATTTACACGCCAAAATCAAATTTATAAGTTGATTACTTATAAATCTTTTATTTTACAAAAATCTATTCATTTTACAACTGCACAATATATAAATCTATAGATTTCATCCACTTATGAAATCCAATTATACTTCATTTTAACACTTATAAAAACTCGTCTTATAATTCCAATATTTTTAATTTATAAATATCAATTTTAGAAATCTTTTATATAAATCATTTATAATAATTCAAAAATCCCAATTTAAACCATTTTATAAATTAATCAACTACTTATTTCAAAAATCACATTTCGGTTATAATTCACAAAAATCATAATTTTTATAACCTAAAAATTACAACATTTAAAATGAATCAATTGAAAAATTAAATTTTATTATGAATTCTCAACTTAAATTTTCAAAAATCAAATTTTATTTATTTGTTTTTGGCATCTTACGATACCAAAAATATATTTGGCTAAATTTTAGCCTTTAACGATTTCAATCACAAAGATAATCATGTAGATTATAAATAGATCAACACAAAACATTGAAACAAATTCAAATGTTTGAGGAATCCAGTTGGACCCCTCCAACCTGTTTCCCTGCATCCAAAGATGTTAGCACAATACTAATTCCGCTTCAAGATGGAATATCGCGGTATATAGGATTTATAAAATACTATCCACTATTATGCGGCGCAATAGGGTCTCATCCGCTATATAATGCGGGAAATTAACTCCAAATACATATATAATGCCAATTCCATACATGTTGGAATTATCGCGGTATGTGTGTTTAACAAATAGCGTCCGCTTAATATACGGCGCATATGGTCTATTTCAAAACAACAGATAATAACTATCAACCAATGACACAATTAAGCAATTTTAAATTTAGCTATTTAAAATTTAAATCGAAATGCAATTCAATTGAGTGAGAAGTTCTCACCTTGAGTCTCCGATAACAGTTGTTGCATTTTATTTCGAATAAAATTAAACGTGCGTTTAATTTTACCAAAAATTATCACTAGCTCCAAACGATTCCAAACCAGCTCCATTGCGTAGTGCTCGACAAAATGAACCCGACGCAATTTGTTTCGCGCAATTCCAACCTCGTATGAACAAGTTATCAATTTTTTAAAGTTCGTACACATCATAATATAATTTAATTTACAAATTAATTTTATTTTCAAACCCTCTGTAATCTGGGATGTTGCTTTTACAAATAGAATCCAGGCCGGGAAATTGCTTCTTCTTCTTCCAACCTTCATTCGAATGAAGGAATCCAAGGCCGCCGTTTGCTTCACGAATTTTCGCACGACCTCGATGACATCTACGATGATCAATGACCACCATTATGCGTGCCTCACCCAGAGCTACCACCGACCACGATTTGACCAAGCTCGGCTGCGCAATTACGAGAAAATCATGAATGAACGCGTCGACTTCTCGTACGAATTGCCAACCATCCACGCTTCTAAAATAGATCTTAATCGTTGAAGCCGTAGATCTCTAGACGATCTACAACATTGCAGTTGGAAGTTTGTTGAATTGGTGAGTGGATTTGAAGAAACTGAGGGGAAAAGAACGAGCATTCTTGGCTATTGGTAGATATGGAGGCGGCTGAAGTAAATTAGGGTTAGGGTTGCAAATGAAATGAGGGAGGGTCCCTTTTATTGAATTCCAACGAAAACACTATTCGCTCCAAATTTCCAAACTCTAAATCTCACGCGATGACCGACGTTTCTATGGTTTACCTCGCGTTATGGACACAATGGAATAGGTTTCGAAGGCTAATTCGATCATCTGTGCGAGTTACGGAAATAAACGATCAAAATTTAAATTAAATCGATTAAACCAACTTCTATGCGTTTTGGCTTGACCCGGACAAACCGTAAATCCGATTAACACGAAATTTGAAACTTTACAATAATATAACATTACTGATCCGACGAAACTGGTTTCGTTGAAATCCGAGACTGTTTGAAAAATGACTATTTTCACTAGTCGATTAAATATTAAAATATTCAATTTTCATATTTTAACTTTTAATTCAATTTTAAAAGTTCACAAACATTGTGCTAACTCCAATATGATTTAATATAACTTTATAAATCATTTTTATACACATTAAACCCAGTTTCCAATTGTTTACGCAATTTCAAATATTAAATTGTCGATTTAATTATCCAATTAAATCTTAATATTCAAAAAATAAATTATTCGACTCATAAATTTTACTTGTTGATATTTAAAATCAATTAAATATCTGAATTTCAAACGACAGAAATTTTGGGTCGTTACAATTCGACTACACCGATATTTTTCCTGTGCATTGTTATTGGTATGTGTAACTCTGATAAATATTGTAAGTATAATCGAATATTTTGTAAAACAACTTTACAAACTGTATATTTGATTATTATATTTTATCCTTCTGCTGTGAGATTCTATTTTGCTTATTTCTTTCTTGTTTTTCTTATTTACCCCATAACAATCCGCCATTTCGTATGGTTTGAATTGGCACATGTGTCCATTTGAAGCGTGCGAAAAGGCGGGATGTTACAATGTGGTATCAGAGCTTTGATTTAGCGATAAACCTTAGCTTTGTAGGGTCTGACTCTTTATTAATAGGGTAGTAATACCCTATGGGAGTCGTTGAGTGTATATATATATGAGAGAGCGTATTTGTTAGTGTTATTAAAAGGTTTTAATATTGTGTTAATTTGTTCTGTTTTGTACTTATAAATTCTGGTTGATGCATGGGACGCTATGAAATCAATAGGGATTTGTAAACCCTTGATAGGACAGACCGACATAATATTTGGTTTTATTATAGGTGAATGAAATAATTTTGCCTATTATATTTCTATATATAAAGTAATAAATTTTATAAAGATTATATTTGGTTGTAATATATTGGTTGTTAGGTAATGAAATTTATATATAATGGTTGAAATAAGATTTAAAATAAGTAAATGAATTTGGAAATTTAGAATCTAAGTTCTGGGGGTTTGAAACTTTCTTTCGAATAATTTTGGAATATAGTAATAATATGGTTAGAAGTATTTTCAGATATAAATATTCAATTTAATTTGAAAGAATTGTTTTAAAAGAAACTTTGAAAAGGAATAAGTTATGTACTCCCCTCTCTGTCGCTGGGAAATAATTTCGGTGATGAGTACATGCATCATTGACATTCATTTTCGAGTTTCGATATGGGAAGGCCACTGTAGTAGTTTTACTGTAGAGTTATTTTGATAGACAAATATAAATTTTAAATTGTTTAAATATATTTTGATATATAAATCTGTAAGAGTATATTTATTTGTTATTTTAAAATAATTTGAATAAAACCCGGTATTTAATTCTTAAGTTTCCATTGATTAATAGTTTCAGTTATTGGAGTGAAATTGAATGTAACTAATTTAAAATTAGAACCTTCAATTAAAATAAGAAATTTAATGTTAAGTTATGGATGAAATTAAAAGAGATCTGAAATGTGTAACCTATAATAAAAGGATATAATTATTGAACATTGAATGAATTTTTAAAAGAAATAAGATAAACTTGTATGATTTTCAATTACATTCTTAAAGGCATATATATAACTTACCAAAAGATATAAAAGTTGAAATGTTTAATAAGAAATTGTAATAGAATATTTTACAAGAAAATCTGAAATAATGAAAGTATTCAATGAAATTTCCTTAATGAATAAGAATTTAGTGTTGTAGATGTTAGGAACTTAAGTATGATTGAAAGACTATTAATTAAAACGGAAAGGTAAGTATTATAAATGGAATTTAGTAGTAAATGAAAGTAAATAAATGAAATTAAGTTGTATATATGAAAGATAATAAACTTAAGTAAATGACTGAAGCTAATTATTAATAAAATAAGCAGAAAGATGAATAATGCAAATAAACGAAGATAATAAAAGGATAAACTACTATATGTATAAAAAGGAAATCAAACAACAATAGAATGAAATGGAAATATTGTTTAAATGGTCGTTTGTTTTGGGTTTATGAGTGTTTTGGTAAGGAAACTTTAAAATTGTTTGGATGTTTGAATAATCTATTTAGTTTCACCTAAGACTCTTGAGTGAAGGGTACACTTAGTAGTTTATTCTTCATTCTGTACAATTTAAAGTTGTGAACCCGAACAACTATTTGTTTTGTTTGACATAAATGAATGATTGATTTTATGGCTGTATGCCTTGTTGCAAATGTTTGATGTTGTATGGATTTGTTTGTTATCGATTGAAACAAGTTAAATATTTCATCTTATATAATTGTTAACCTTTTTGGATTATATAAGTGAAATACAGGTTATGGAAGCAATTGCTGCTGCTTTTAGTTTCATAATTAAGCGTAAATTGCCCGACAAATAGGCACGTTTTCGGATTATGGATTATAGCATTATTATATTGTTTTCCCGTGTTGGGATATATATTATTTTAGGAAATATACGTCATATATTGTTATTTTTGATATTATATTTTCTTCCGAGCATCTTCGTACAAAGGAAGCTCTACCAAAAAATTTCGTAAATTTTGGACTTAGAAAAACTTTGAAAAGTTTTTCCAAAATTTGTTTACTTGAATATAAAATGATTTAAGAGTTATAA
Source organism: Allium cepa (assembly GCA_030765085.1). Classification (NCBI taxonomy): domain Eukaryota; kingdom Viridiplantae; phylum Streptophyta; class Magnoliopsida; order Asparagales; family Amaryllidaceae; genus Allium; species Allium cepa. The sequence continues at coordinate 358,009,487 of CM060942.1, read as the reverse complement.
ATTGATATTTTGTTTAAATTAATTGAGTTTCTAAATTAATTTTTATGAATTTAATATTTTAATAGGATATATTATTTGCTTAAAAATTTTCTTTTCCCTTCTTTTTCCTTTTCGGGACGATAATTTTTGAGTGGGGGAGAGTGTAACGACCCGTAAATTTTGATTAATAAATTTTGTTAGTTTAATTTAAATTTTGCAATTTAATTTAGGAAGCAGATGTTAGAAATTTAAATGTGGCAATTGGAATTAAACTAAAAAATTCAAAATGAAATTGCAATTTATTGAAATTATGAAAATTGTCATACTTGGTTATAAGTTTAAAATAAGAAACAAACGTGAATATTAAATTAACTAATGAAATGTTATAATTAGAAGTATAATGGAAATGCTACTAATTTAATATAATAAGAAGGTAAGTAATAAATAAATGATTGTAAACTTTAGTAAATTAATTAATGTGCAAATGAATTGAATGTAAGAAACAAAAAGAAATGTTAAATCATGAATATTTTTTTTTAACTAGAATGGGATTCAAATTTATAAAATAATGTAAAGTTTCAAATTGTTGCATTTGGGTAATAAGTTAAAATATAAGTAAATAAAGGCAACTATTGAATTTATCAATGAAATAAAATATTGATTAATGGAAATTGAATGTGAATTGAGGTAATAAAGTAATACAGGACGATAAATAATTTAATTAGTGCAATCCCCATTTTTATTTGTAAACAATTGTAAGGTTTTAATTTATTGAAGTTGGAAAATTAGGAAATAGATTCAAAATTTATATTTGATAACGAATTTCAATAATTAAAGATAATAATTAATGGATTAAATGGAATACCAATTTATTTATAAAGTGAATATAAGTGAATGTAACAAAATGAATAGGAAATGCTAATTTATTCATAAAGTGATAGTTGATGTGAAAAGGAATGGAAACAAGATGGAATGATTTATGGGATTTAGGATCTTAATTTGTATGTGTGCATAAATGTATAATGAATGTGAAAAACGAATCAATTAAGATATGTATTTATTTTTTTAGTATGTTGCATAAAATTTGGAAATCAGTTTGCAATCAAAGGAGATTAAGTAGCACGTTAAATGGGAAATAAATTAATTAATACATTAATGATGTGTAATATAATTCATTGTTAATTACACCCACACAATGTCAAATTATTAAATAGCTAGATTTTAAATCAATAAATGAATTTATTTATATTTCAATTTATAATTAATAACAATTAATGTGAAATCAATTATATTTAATTGACTTTAATTGTCCAGTAGGGTAGATGTGATTTGTCATTGGAATCGGTAAATTTTATAAGATGCAATTAATGCTAATCCTATTTATAATATGACAATTGGATAATTTAAAGAATAGAAAGCTAGATTTTTTTATTTAATTGAAAAAAGTTAATTATTTTCTTTGAATTTATTGTGAATAAATGAAATATAACAGTTAAATTTTACGTTGAAGGAAATGTAGAGGAAATCCAAGAAAATAAATGTAAACAATAGTGAACCAATTTAAATTGCATCTTTTTGATAATAATAGACAGAATAATAGAATGAAAGGTAAATAAATGAAATTTTGATAATTTAGTTTACAATTTCTAAATTCAATGAATTTGAGATAAACACTGAAATTGTTAAATTCGTCAACTTTAAATTGACTTTTAATTTGGATAAAGCATTGTAATTTGATTGAGAAATATAAAGTGATAAAATTGGTCAATTTTAAGATTGAAATTTAAAAATTGAAGTTTATTAGTTTATTATTAAATTATTTAATTAATAGAAAATAGCCATTTTGGCCACTGACTCGGATTTCGACGAAACCAGTTCATCGGATCAGTATCGGTGAATTATTGTAGGATTTCAAGTTTCGTATCGATCGGACTTGTCGTTTGATCTTATGGGCTTGAAACGCCATGAAATCGATTTAATTGAAATCAATTGAAATCAATATGAAAATATTGATTTTAGCATAACTTCTTCACACGATGGAATTTGGACGTGAAACTTTTTCCATCGCGTTCAGAATATTTTAAATTATCTATTTTGATATATGGTTTGACCCAATTTCGTTCCGGAGTCAGAACGGGCTTTTTGGGCCAATTATCGTTGGGCACGTTCATAATTCGGATCCATCTGTCTATTCCAACTTTATCTATAAATACCCTGCTAAACCCTAGACTCCACCTATTTTCATTTATCTACGCGTAAAATTTCATCAGCTCCTCTTCTTCTTCAATGGACGCAAACCCTAGATCCAATCACAATTCAAAATCAATGTCTAAAATTCAAAGTCCTCAGAAAAATTTGAAAAAAATATATGTTGGACCTCTCGATGAGCGTAATCTTTGGCGTGATTCGTTTTTGGATTCGAATCATCATTTGTCCTGAAATCGCAAATCAACACTGGCCGTTCATATGAGAATTCAATCGATCCAACGTTGGATCTGCTTCCGATCGGCGATCGGGTGGTGCCGTTGCGAAGATTGTGACGAGCAGCTCACAGATCTGCAGTTCGTTTGCCATCAACTGGTCGAGATTCGCCGAAATTCATGCATATAGGAACGACGGCTCGGTGGGGTTTTCCAGCACCTGGGGGCGGCGCGACTTCACCCAAGGGGCGGCATGATGGGGGCTTCACGGTGGTGGCATCGGATCGTGTCGTCGAAGATCGTAGCGGCGTCGTTTGTAGGTCAAAGGTAGCGGCGGTTTTTTTAGTTTAAGTTGGATTTAAAATTCAATTTAAATTCAAAAGGTGAGTGTTTTAACCCACTTACAATTTCTGAAATTTCTTATGTTCGTTAAATTGATTCATGATGTGTTTAGAAATTTATTTATAACTGTTTGGCGTATATTTCATCATTATCTCAGTAAATTTGCATCCATATAATTTAGTTGTTATTTAATTCATTTTGCATATAAACTGCCAGTTAAAATTTTTGTTAAATTTATTATTACATATAACTGCTAGTTAAATTTATTTATTATTGCATATAAACTACAGTTAACAGTTATTTAATTCATTATTGAAAATTAACTATCAGTAATTAACTATTATTTATTGATGTGATTGTTTGAATTGGATGATAAATTGATAAATGTTTGATGATTGATATAATGGATGAATGGATGTTGTATTTATATTGTAAAAACTGCAAGTTATTATGCGTTTTCATTTCATTCGGGATTGCGGTTTGAAATGATATACAACCGCATTTTTTATTTTTAAATTGCGGATTGAAATGTTAAATATTCGTATCACTTGACCATAGGATAGAAAATTATATACAGGCACCGCGATATATATATATAAAATTATTATTTAAATGATTTTCTATGGTTTTCGAAAGAATACGGTTTAATAAATATTAAATTTTGATATATATATATATATATAGTAAAAAAATTTGAATTTAGCTATGTATAAATTGTTTCGAATTTTAAAATAAGCTAAATAATGAAGTTGATTTTGTTTATATAATATGGTTAAGAATATATTTGAAATTCTATTGTATATAGAGTTTATAATAACTCAAATAAAAGTAAGGTTGAAGATAAATGTGAATATGATTTGAATTAATGTATCGAAGAATTTTCCTCGAAAAATTTGTTTTGAAACGTAAATAAATTAAGATTTAAAGGATATGATCTTATAACTTGATTTTTGAGTAAAGTATTTAAAGGAATATCAAATTTATTTAAAGAATATTATCAAGTTACTTAAATTTAAAGAATATCCTGTTTTTGAAGTTTAAGGGTTTTACATGAATAATATTTGTTTAGTATGTATATATTTCAAATTTAAATAATAGGAATTTGATTTGATATATATTAAATTGTCAAAGAATCCATCTTTGAAATAGTGGAATATTTAAAGATTGAAATATATGAACTATAAAGTTTTGAAATATAGAATATTTAAGCTTTGAAAAATATGGGAATTAAAATGATTTATTTGGAGATTCAAACTGATATTGGAAATTTATTTTGAAATTTGAAGAAGCTGTTTATTTTATAAAGTAATATAGTATTTGAACCATTAAGTATTAAAAGTTATGTTTCAAAGCTATGGTTTCAAGGTATATATATTTGAAAATATTACGATTTTGGGAAAGGGATGTTTATAAAATAAAATGATATCATATTGACTTGGGTTTTAAAAATATAAATGATATCGTATTTATATGGTTTGAAAGAGATATTTTACTCTTGTTTTTAAAAGTATAAACTATTTTAAAAGACTGTGGTGTTATAATAACGATTGGTTGTTGAAGAGACCAGGATCGGAAGTTTTCATACTCTCTGCCAACTCCAGAAACAACTTTAACAACAGTGTATGCGGTGGAGATTCCAGAATGAAGTCAGATGGTGGCGACATTTCCTTTGAGGTAAATACGTGGACCCAACTCCCGTGAGTTGGCATAAGGTGGCTAAAATAGGAGCGATTGACGGGCCAAGGGGGTTAGCGCCCTTTATCGGATACTCCTCTTCGATACTATACTCCGATTTTGGATTTATTCGGTGGCCACTTTTGATTTTGTTTTTAGGGGGGAGTTTGTCCGAGGTGGGCGGTAGCTGCGGCTACGCGTTACCACCAGCCCGGAAGCATAATTGGTATATCTACCCTGGCATTGCCTAGTTGTGCCGTGTCACCTACCCTATCACGCCTTGTACGAGTTTGGTTTTCTCCCGTAGCCCGTGGAAAATTTAGGGTAGTCTCCCGATCTGGAGAAGCACTATTATTGGATGGACTACTGGGACTATTACGTGTTAAGGGCTATATGGGTAACCCCTTAAAGCTAAGAAAAAAGTAAGTTTATTTTAAAATTAAACACTATTATAATAGCGAAATATACTACATTGTAAATAGTTTAACGGACCCTCAAGAGATGTGAATCTCGATCATCTTTTTAGTTACTGTACTCATGTTTATTTCTGTTGATTTAACTTACATAAGATCTTTTAGTTCTGACTCGAGTGTTTTGTCTTTTCAATTCGCTCGGGTTAGTCCGAGTGTTTCAGGATCGAAGACTTTAGCTCTGGAGGACGAAGACGGAGATTTCTATTGTTATTATTTATTATATTCCACTACACTCATATTTTTCCGCCGCATCGTTATTGGTATGTGTAACTCTGATAAATGTTGTAATTATAATCGAATATTTTGTAAAACAGCTTTATAAACTGTATATTTGATTATTATATTTTATCCTTCCGCTGTGAGATTCTATTTTGTTTATTTCTTTCCTGTTTTTACTGATTTACCCCATAACAATCCGCCATTTCGTATGGTTTGAATTGGCACATGTGTCCATTCGAAGCGTACGAAAAGGCGGGATGTTACAGTTTCCCCATGGCAAAATCATGAAATTTGCTTTGTTTTTGAGTAAGTGTGGCATTTTAGGGTTTACGGAAGAGTGGAAGTGGGTGTTGAACACGACCAAACTACGATGGAGGGAGGTGGCCAGTTGGTTGCGGTCTTTGACCGAAGATGCTGGAGGGGATAGGCGATCTAGACATGTAGGTGCAAATAATTCAAAAAGGGTGTGGTTGTCGTGGGACGAGATCATTGGTTGAGACTCAAAAGCTGGTTCGGTTCATACAATCGAGAACAGTCAAAGGGCATTGATGTTGGAACCAAAGGGTGGAGATGGTCGTGCATGTGGAGGCGAACATGCTGGTAAGTTCGAACGGAGGGATGTTGGCTTGGTCCGATTGGGCGAACATGCTGGTAAGTCTGAAGGAGGGATGCTGGCTTGGTTCGATCATGCATGTGCACGCGTGCAGTTGTGGATGAACGGGTTGTTGATTTGCTTGAAACAAGTTCGGATGGAAGAGGATTAAGGAAGAACGCGTAGTGGTCTTTATGTACGAGGTTTTGTACTTCGGCCCATGTGCGAGGAAAAAGAATTATAAATAAAATATTTATATAAACAAAATTTGACTAGAACCATGAGCAACGAGAAAGAGGAGAAAAGGGGAAGAGAAAGAGGGGCAAAGAACTTTTTTTCCTTTGTTTCTTCTTGTAGATGAGATATTGGGCTTCGGTCCAGTTTATAAAATATGTAATAATAAATAATGCATTAGTTATATAGAATATAAAAGCTAAAATCTGTGGAATATCATAACTCGTTCATACGAAGCCCGACTATCACAATTCGTTTTGTAATGGCTCCTTATCATCGACTATTTCGATGCCATGAAGTTTATTCTCAGTTTTGACTAAGCGATAATTTAGGGTATTTTAAAACGGTCAAGTTTTAAACATAAAATTTTAAATCACATATGCATTTTTTAGATTTTAAAAACATTACAACTTATGCGTATGGATTCTGATTGAAGCGAAATTCATCGCGACGGGTTGATATCGACGAATAATATGTCATCATATGAATTGTTGTAAAGTTTGAGCAAGTGAAAATTTATTGTATATTTAAACGGATAGAAATTTAATCACCGATTTAAAACAAATATCGTTGTTAAGTTCATATGACCTTTCTATTGAAGTTATTTGTCCAGATAAAAATGACGATGACTAAATTTTAAGCAATTACGATGTTTGACATCTATTTTAGTGGAATAAAACACCGTTCTGCTAATTTTATAAAATTGGACCCTTACTAGCAGAATAAATCATCGTTCTGCCATTATTAATGAATATATGTGTTTTTCACATAGACTAGCAGAAATAAAAAACCTTTTCTGCTATTATATTTATATGAACATCTATTTATTATCCTGATAATTACATTGGGCAATATAATGTTGGATTGATTGTTAAAAATATTTTGATATGAATATCTGTATCTATTATTCTAGATGGTTATGGAATGAATGATAATTTGATTAAGTACCACTGAAATTAATAAGTCTTTTCCAATTTGGAAGTTGACTTTGAACCAAAATTGTTTTAAAGATAATTGTTAATTATTAAATATATTTTAAAGATAATTTCCAATTATTTGAAAATCATTTAAAGTTAATGTTAACTCCTATTTCTGAAGCGACCTAAAACTTACGCGACCTAACGACCTAAGAGTGCTAATGACCTAAAAGTGAGCGACCTAACTATAGCAGCGACCCACGACCTATAGAAAGTTGCAACCTAACGACTCAATTTGTAAGCGACCTATCGAGCTCAATGGTCTAGTTCGCGACTTAACAATTCATAACAGGCGACGACCTAAGCGGGTGAGCGACCTAACTATGGAACGGCTCTAGGGACCTAACTACCCACCGACCTAAGTGGATAAACGACCTAACAACTTAAGAAGTTAGCGACCTAACGACTTAAGAGGATCAGCGACCTAAAGGTTCCTGTAACTCCACGACCTAAAGCATATGCGACCTAAGCAATGCGACAGCCTATCGACCTAAGAACGAAGTGGTTTCAGCGACCTAAACCTCAGTTGACTTACGACCTATAATGAGTCGTACACGACCAATTAACTTGCTCAGAAAAGAACCAAATGCAATCAAGATAAGTCAGATCCCATCTCTTAGGTCGCTGCCGACCTAATAACTTATTCAGCGCAAGTTCCAATATAGCTGGTACAGGTGATCCCCTATGTCGTCGCCGACCTATGACCTACGACCTACCTTAGGTCGTATACGACCTAGCACTTGGTGATAAAATTCTGCCCAGAGTATTCCCTATAAATACAACTCCAACTCCAACTAGCAAAGGACTTTTTTGGCCGATCACTTCAAGCGCCGATACTCTGCTGAATTCTCAACTCACTCAACACTTCAAGTACTCCAAACACCAAGGACACTACTACGATCTCCAAGAGAAAATCTACATCATTCAACATGAATTCGGAAGATTATTCTCCATCAAAGTTCTAGTTGTTTGTATCATCAGAATTGTAATTGAAGATTGTTGTAAAGTTGTAGTCAAATTCAGTAATAAAGAGAGTTAAAGTGGACGTAGGCTTACCCTAAGCCGAACCACTATAAAAACTGTTGTCTTTTCTGCTTTTTCTGTGATTTCTCTACTTTTTCTTTCGTTCCCATGTTCACGGGTGGTGCTTTCGCTCAACTTCAATCTACACCGGGGTGTTAACGTCTGATTTTTACGTTAACATTTTTGGTGCTTTCACTGAGAACCCAACTCAGGAAATTTCCACTATTGCTCCGCAAAGGATTGTTGAAAGAATTTCTTTTAAAACCAGAAGTTTATTGGAAATAATGGCTCCTGGGAGAAAACGAAGTTCTGTAAGATCCGATAATGTTCAAGAGAATACTGCTACCTCTCCTCCTTCAAGTCAAGCAGTTCCAACTGTTGGAGTTACACGGGCAGAGTTGGACGCCGTAGTTTTGGGATTGAATCAACAATTGAATGCTCAGAATGCGCAATTGGAAGCCCAGAATGCCCTGATCTTGAGTAAATTGAATGATCTACTTGGGGCAAACCGTCAACCGGGTGATAATGATGGGAACCCTACTGTGGGAGCTCAAGATGTTGAAGGGAACATTTCTCAAAGAGCCGCATACCCTGTAGAAAGGACTCCTCTTCAAGCGGGAGGATCAGGGCAGCAGCCGACCCTTCGTGAACGATTGTCAAGGCAGAATTCAGAGAGAGTGGCTGATGTGTGCCCTCCAGAGCCTCTAAATGATGAAGAGTATTTTTCGGGTATGGTTCGTCAAATCATGAAAGAAAGTATGCGAAGAGATGAAGATGAGAAAGAGTGGGGATTTGCTCTAAGAAAAACTCCATTCACTGAAAGGATTTTGAAGGAAGAGTTCGCAAGGAAATTCGTTCCCCCTACTATTCCAGCTTACAAGGGGACGAGTGATCCAAACGAGTTTCTGTATAAGTACGACTGGCATATGACTGGTGCTAGGGCGTCTGATGAAATTAAATGTCGATACTTTCCGGTTTATCTAGAAGGTGTAGCTCTATTGTGGTTTACGAAGCTGCCGGTCAGGTCCATCGACCAATTCTCCGATTTGACCAGGAAGTTCAAGGAGCAATTTCGATTGTATGCTTCTAAAGCAAAGGACATAATGTCGCTGTCAAATCTAGATCAAAATCCGGGAGAATCTATCAGGTCGTTTTTGAATCGCTTTAACATAGCATTGGCTGAGGTGGATAATGCTGAGCCACTCATGGTGCTGACATACTTGATGAGGGCGATTGACAAATCGAGTGAATTTGGAAAATGGTTGAAAAAGAAAGAACCAAACTCGCTCGACAAATTCTACAAGAAAGCGGATGAATTCATGCGCTTGGAGAGCCTCCAAACACCGGCTAAGGTGGTATCAGCGGAAGCTGGGAACAATGGCGCTGCTTCGAATAAGAAAGAACCTAACACTCAGAAAAGGGGAAACGATGGTGGGAAGAAACAGGGAGACGCTAAGAAAGGCCGTTCTTTCAATTTCACACCCTTGACTGATACCCCTGAAAACATCTACTTTGCAACCAAATGATGTCAATTATCCGACACCACCTAAAATGAGAGTTGCGGTTAAGATGGAAAAAAGTGGAAGGTTCTGCCGGTTCCACAACCAGCCCGGCCATGACACCAACGAATGCCGCCAGTTGAAAGAGGTAATTGAACAACTCTTGAAGGAAAACAAACTCCAGAAGTATGTGAAAAGGAACAGAAATGCCCCAGCTTCATCAACTCAAGGACAGCAAGTTCCCGCTCACCGTCCTGGCCCAAGTGAGAAGGCCGTGGAACATGAATCGGAAAGGCCTGTCATCAATATAATAACTGGAGGACCTCACCCAGCAGGTAAAAGCTGGGGCGAAATGGAAAGGTATGCCCGGGCCTTGAAGCATGTACCAGCTGAAGAGAATGTTTTTGTTTTAGAGAGTGATGCGCCATAAAGCAACAAAAGACTTCCACAGATGATATTGCGTTCAGTGCCAGGGATTCTTTGGGTATCGATGCTCCGACCATAGATCCTTTGGTCATATCCGCTGGTATTGGGCCGGCAACTGTGAGAAGAGTTCTAGTTGATTGTGGAGCTTCATGCAACATCCTCTTCAAGAAGACCTTTGATCAAATGAAAATTCCAATGGCTGACGTTCAAGCTTCTTCACTTAAGATCGCTGGGTTTGCTGGAGAACCCAAACGGCCGATTGGGACCATAGATTTGTTTGTAGAACTCGGAAAGGGACTGAGGAAGGTGGCTCGAAAGTAGACCTTTATAATTGTTGAAGAATTCTCTGCCTACAACGCCTTTTTAGGTCGACCAACTCTTGCTGCATTCAAAGCTGTTCTTGCCCCATGGTGCTTGACTCTTAAATTCCGCACAGACAATGGGGTTGGTGTGATTAAGGGAGACCAAGATGCGGGGCGAGAATGTTATTTTGCAAAATTGCGAGAATCCAGGAAGAGAGAGATGGGAAAAGGTGCGGCGATTCCAGTCCGCATCAAAGAACCAACCTTGTAGCAATTACAGGGTGGACCCCGCACTGGTGAATGTAGTGGGGCACGAAGAGAGATTGATCCAAGGAAAGCCAGTGCAGGGGAGAATAGAGTGTTACCAGTAGAAGTAACAGTACCAGTGCCTGTTGACCTAAAGGACCCAAACAAAGTGCTTAATGTGGGTTCATAACTCAACCCGACAGTTCAGAATGTTCTGATTTCATTTTTGAAGGCTAATTTGGATGTATTCGCTTGGACTCTTGCTGACATGTGTGGAATATCCCCAGAAATTGCAGTACACACTCTGAATATTGATCCAAAGTTTACACCTGTGAAACAGAAGAGAAGAACTCAGGGTCCTGAGAGGACGACAGCATTGAAAGAAGAAGTTGATCGGCTCATGGAGAACGATTTCATTAGAGAATCTACTTATCCAAATTGGGTCTCAAATCCAGTGCTGGTTAAGAAAGCTAACGGAAAGTGGAGAGTATGCATTGACTTTTCAGATTTGAACAAGGCCTGCCCCCAAGACTGTTTCCCACAGCCCAGGATCGATCAGTTGGTGGATGGGACGGCAGGGCATGAATTGTTATCTTTTATGGATGCATACTCTGGATATAACCAGATTATGATGCATGAACCGGATCAAGAGGATACAAGCTTCATCACAGATGTTGGACTCTACTGCTACAAGGTCATGCCTTTCGGACTCAAGAATGCAGGGGAAACTTACCAGAGGCTTGTTAATGCCATGTTTAAACCACATATTGGCAAGATAATGGAAGTTTATGTTGATGATATGCTAGTAAAGTCTAAGAAAGCAGTGGACCACATGGATCACTTGGCAGAGATGTTTGCAGTACTCTGAAAGTATAGAATGAAGCTTAATCCACTGAAATGTTCATTTGGAGTGGAGTCCGAAAAGTTTTTGGATTTCATTGTGAGCGCTAGGGGCATTGAAGCTAATCCAGCTCAAATCACTGCCCTGAGAGAGGTCAACGCTCCTAGAACGAAGAAGGAATTGCAAAGTCTCAATGGAAAGGTTGCTGCTCTGAGTCGGTTCATTTCCAAAGCTACTGACAAATGCATTCCATTCTTTGATGCTCTAAAGAAAGGAAAGAAAAACTTTGAGTGGACTCCCGAATGTCAGAAAGCATTTGATGAGTTGATTCGTCATATGGAAGTGCCTCCGATACTTTCAAAGCCTGATAGTGGTGAAGATCTCTTCATATATTTGGCAATTTCATCTCATGCTCTCAGTGCAGTGTTGGTACGGGAAGACGCAAGGATTCAACGCCCAGTCTATTATATCAGCAAAAGATTCACTGGGGCAGAGATGAACTATTCAAGGTTGAAGAAGCTCTCCTATTGTTTGTTGATTGCATCAAGAAACTTGAGGCCGTATTTCCAAGCTCATCCCATCAAAGTCCTCACTGATCAACCTCTAAAGCAAGTCCTATTCCATCCTGAGACTTCGGGCCGTCTTTTGAAATGGAATATTGAACTCAGCCAATATGACATCACTTACCATCCCCGAAAAGCAACCAATGGACAAGCTTTGGCAAATTTCATCGCAGAATGTACGGATAAGGGTGATAGTGAGGAAGAAGTCATTGATAGCATCCCAATCCAATGGAAATTGTATGTCGATGGCGCAAGGAATGATTACTGTTCCGGAGCAGGGGTTGTCCATGAAACCCCAGAAGGGCGATCGCTATGTTATGCGCTAAGACTAGAATTCCCTTCGACAAAGAATGAAGCCGAATATGAAGCTCTCATTGCTGGTTTAAGGATCGCTAAAGAACTAAACATCAAGGCAATGCATATCTTCAGTGATTCTCAACTTATTGCTTGTCAAGTAAAGAAGTAATTTCAAGCTAAAGGAGGGAATTTACCAGCCTATTTGTCAAAAGCCTAGGAGCTCCTTCAAGATTTTGACCGTTATTCAATAAACCATATCCCCCGAGAAGAAAATATGAAGGCAGGTTCTCTCGCGAAGTATTCAAGTACTGGTGAAGCTCAACTATTGTGGTTGGTTCCCGTCGAAGTCTTGTCACCTCCAAGCACAGATGAAATGGATGTTGATTGGATTATGAATGTATCCCGAGAGAAAGAATCATGGATGACTCCAATACTTGAATATCTACTCAATGGTTCTATGCCAGAAAATTCAAAAGAACGACAAAAGCTGATGAGGAAAGCCTCCAGATATATAGTTCAACACGGTCGTTTGTACAGACGAGGGTTTTCTATGCCATTACTCCGATGTGTGACAAAGGAAGAAGCTAAGACAATTCTAACTGAAGTACACGGAGGGGAATGTGGGGATCATACAGGTGGTCAAACTTTAGCAAAGAAAATCCTCCGTTGTGGATACTTTTGGCCAGAAATTAATCAGGATGCTGCTGACTATTCCCGAAAGTGTGATAAATGCCAGAGATTCGCTAAAATTCCTAGAGCACCTTCCGCTGAGCTAACACAAATGGTCAGTCCATGGCCGTTTGCCATCTGGGGAATAGATCTCATTGGGCCTTTGCCGACTGCCAAATTAGGGATTAAATATGCTATCGTTGCTGTTGATTATTTTACTAAATGGGCTGAGGCCGAACCATTGGCCACTATTACCTCTAAGAAAATGATAAGTTTTGTGATTAATAATATCATTTGCAGGTATGGTGTGCCTCAGAAAATAATCACAGACAACGGTACTCAGTTCGAAAGTGAGGAGTTCCAAGATTTTTGCAAACGATTCAAGATCCGAAAAAGCTTCTCAGTAGTGGCTCATCCGCAGGCAAATGGGCAAGTGGAAGCAGTAAAAAAAATCATCAAATCAACCATCAAAAAGCTGCTGGAAAATGCGAAAGGTGGTTGGGTCGACAAGTTACCGCTTGCACTATGGGCATACAGAACCACCCACAAAACTGCAGTTGGGCATACTCCGTTTTCATTGGCATACGGATCAGAAGCGATGATTCTAGTTGAAACTGAAGTCCCGTCACACGGAAGGATCTATTTCGATCAAGATGAGAATGAAAAACTGCAACTAGAAGCACTTGACCTCCTTGATGAAAGAAGAGAAGAGGCTAGGCTTAGAATTGTAGCTCATCAACGAAGGATAGCCAGGCACTTCAATTCCAAAGTTCGTCAGCGCAGCTTTGAAGTTGGGGACCTAGTTCTAAAGAGAATCATGACAGCTACAGGTGTATTTGGGCCAAACTGGGAAGGGCCATATGTTATAGGCATGAAGCTTCTTGACGGCACATTCAAACTTACAACTGTCGAAGGAGAACCAATCCCAAGAGCTTGGAACAACAATCATTTGCGTCCTTATTTTACTTAAAAGCTTTGCTGAAATGTTGTAAAAGAATTGCAAATATATGATTCTTGTATTGAAAGCAATTGTAAGGCAAGTGAATAATGAAAAGCTATAAAGTGGATGTAGGCCCAGTTTTTGGCCGAACCACTATAAATTTTGTGTTCTCTACTATTATAAACTGCTTTGTTTTATTTCGACATATAAAATACGTTAATTGTGTTACTAAAATGTCGATTTAATAATGCAGGCCATAAAAATAAAGCTTACCCATCGCAAGACCAAGCGGTCCCCGACATCACTCAGTAAGAAAACACTAGACCATTCAAAATTTCCATATTCAAATCCTACAAAAGAAGTGCTTCGAACAAAAGTGAGCAATGTGGATAGAAGTGGACCATATCTAACTAACTGCAAATGTTTGAACGAACAAACAACCAATTAAATAGCCTGTGTATGCCACCACCAACTTGCTTAACTATGAAGTGTATTACTTTGGATAAGGGAAATCATTGGCAGCTAAAAAGTAATAACACTTGCAAAAGACAACGGGGATCGCCAACATGAATCGATGACAAAGAGACATGGGCGAGCAAGCGTCAATCAGCAAAAGACCTCTTTAGAGGCACAAGCCCTCTTTGGAGGATAAAGACATCGAGCGGGCCTAGCCAGAAAAAGAGTGATCTTTCTCGATACAAAGTTGCGGAATGATCGGTCGATACACTCCCGTGAATCCCTCCAACCGAGAGAAAGAAACTCCAAACTTCCAGGTAAAAGCCCTACTCAGAGGCACACGTTTCACCGAGATTGAAATAAAAATTCCAAGTGTTGAAACGTGAAAAGCCCTCTTCAGAGTCCCATTTCACCACAGTTGAAATGCTAAAAGACCTCGAGCGGGCCAAACCAGAAAAAGAGAGATATTTCTCGATACAAAGCAGCGGAACGATCGGTCGATACACTCCCGTGAATCCGTCCAACCGAGAGAAAGAAACTCCAAACTTCCAGGCAGTAACCCTACTCAGAGGCACACATTTCACCATGATCGGTGATACACTCCCGTTAGACGAAATGTGAAAAGCCCTCTTCGGAGGCCCGCTTCCCAGCTAACAGGGAAAAATAAAAGCCTCTCCCAAGGGGCAGAAACAAAAAGACCTCGTCCCAGAGGCACAATCAAACAAAAAAGACCTCTTCCCAGAGGCAGAAACAAAAAGACCTCCTCCCAGAGGCACAATCGAAAAGAAAGACCTCTTCGGAGGCACACGTTTCACCGAGATTGAAATAAAACTTCCAAGTGTTGAAACGTGGAAAGCCCTCCTCGGAGGCACAACTCTTCGGAGGCACATGTTTCACCGAGATTGAAATAAAATTTTCAAGTGCTGAAACGTGAAAAAGCCCTCCTCGGAGTTACAACTTTTCGAAAATGCATTTCGTCAGAAATGCAAAGCAAAGATCAGAAAGCCCTTTACTGAGGCGCAATAAAAAAAAGAGAAGAGAGAAGCCCTCTTTGAAGGCACACTTTAACTTTCAAAGGAAGAATGATTCACCTATTCTCGAAAATACCCTTCCTCAAAAAGAAGTTAAAGTGCCCTTCAGAGGCCCGCTTTACCACATAGAAGAATTCACTTGGTAAAATGTGTGTATGCACAAAAGAAAAAGTGATACCTTTGAAGGATGAAGCGTAAAAACTTATATGGAGGGAGCTGTACTCCATTTTTAACGAAATAATATTCTCCAAGTATGGAATAATTATTCTCCAGAAAATAAAAGTACAATTCCCCTCAAAATACAAAATATTGCAACGAGCTTATGGTATAGGGGCAACATGGTATAGCTACGTACAACATGGTATAACTATATTGGTAAAATTACGCTCGAACAACATACCACAAGCTCGCTGCAATATCATGTAAAAAAACTTGTACGAAAATGAATAATAAATGTATTCTCAGATACAGACAGAAGTTTGTACAAAGAAAAAGAATCATTTTATTCAACACTGTTAAAATTTTGTACAGGTACAGGTTTCAAAATAAAAAGAAAAAGAAAAGCGGAGGCCGGTACCCGCACAATCTCCAATCAGTACATGCAAAAAGCAAAAAGCGATACGAAAGCCACAGAACCAGAGCCATCAATTCTTCGTCCATCCACCTTTTGAGCCCGCACCTGGCCGGATGATCAACTTCTTAGGCCGGCTTGTAAGAGTAAGGGACGAAGGAGAAAGGGGCATACCTGGACTTTCTTTCGTTTTTTCTTCGCCAGTTGAAGATTCCTTCTTCTTCTTAGAGACTCCCTGCTTTCCTCTCTTCTTGGAGGAAGACCCACTCCTTGGAGACAGAAGTTTAGCTAACAGTTCAACATCAGAGCCAGTTGGTTCTGGAGTCTTCTCGCTTCCTTCAGTTTCTTTTCCTTTCGGATCTTGAGAAGCAACAGGATCATCTAAGCCGTGAAGAGCTTCTATTTGCTCCTCTTGTGACCCGGGTAGAGAGGCGGACGGAGGAGTGACTTGGAGAACCGAAGGCGGAATAATTGGAGGAGGAGAAGCTTGAACAATGCTCGATGCTTTCTCTACAGAAGAAAAGAAGTTAAAGTCCGTAAAGAGAGGAGATAAAGGCTCGCTGAGGTTTAGGAAATAGTCAAGAAGCTCATCAAGCTCGTAAGAAACAGATGAGCAGTCTATTTGGGCAAGATTAACAGTAGAGTTACCTGGAGAAGTCGGTTTCCTGACATCAACCTCATAAGCGTGTGCCTCGGCACTCTCGTCGCCTTAATCTCCACCCTGTATGCTTGTGATCTCGGTGGTAACTTTAGTAGGGGATGGAGAATGAGAGCTGGAACCGATAATGTCGATTTCGGCCGAAGGAGAAGGCTGAACTGGAGCAGTTGAGATAGTTTTTTCTGAATGTTCCCCTACCGCCATTTCGGCCCTTAATTTCGCAAGATGTGCTCTTCCCCTGGCGAGAGCGGTGCGAGCATCGTCATCAAAATAATGCTCCTCAAGAGCTGATTCGGCATAGCCAGCACCTTTAGCACCAAGTATATCAAGTGCGGCCTCCCACACTTCAGCCAGAGTAATTTCATACTTGGGACCTAGAAAGGCGAGACTACCGTGCCCCAAGATGCTGTGCAGGTAAAAGTCAAACAATGTCGAGCTGTGTTGGTTTTCGTTGCCTCACGAGATTCTTCAGCGGCAATTTTACCGGCAACGGCCTCATCACGCTCTCTTTCAGTCTTGGAAAGTTGAAGCTTTAGCATTTGAATTTCCGCCTCCTGAGAGTTGACTTTCTCCCGTAACTCTGTAACCTCAGCACGATACCTTCCTGCTGTTTTCTGTTCAGCTTCAAGTTGTGCCTCGGCATGTCGCTGAGCCGCGTGAGCATCGCGAACTTGCTTCTGAAATACTTCTTCTTTTTGAGTATATGTGGTAGAAGAAGTAGCAAGCTCTTGTTTAAGTTCCTCAACTTTTACTTCAAGCTCTTCATTGTAAGTAGCGATGCTCCTCATTTTGGTATCGTGCTGCTCAAGAACCTTCTGCCATTCGGCCTTATCATTCTCCATAGTAAGCATGGCCTCTATATTCGCACAGTTGACCCTTTGAAGCTCGTCTACAAGCTTTTGCCAGTTCGACATCCTTTCAATATCAAGCTTGACGGCATCGAGATTTCGCAGCATGGCAGGCTTGTCGATAGGAACCAAGTCAAGATCGAACCGCACTCCCTTTAGGCACCACTGTGGAAACCGGCTTTGCAAAGTGGCTGGGCCCGGTCCAACTTGGATTTAGGCCTGCTAATTATTGTTTGAATGTCTGTCTTCCCGAGAGCGGGAGAGCCATAAGGAATGTCAAGTGGGACGGGGGCAGTGACCTTTTCAGGAGTTGTAGAAGTATGCTTCTCACCATGTCGAGCACGCTTGCTTGGGTCCTCAACCATATGGCTTTTTCCCCTGTCATCATGGGATTTTCTCTTGTGGGAATCGTCGCCTTTATAGGAAGAATCATGGTGCTCCTCCCTTTCTTTTCTCTCATAACGCTCTTCTTGAGCCCTTCTCTCCTGATCCTTTCGAGCGGCTCTCTCTTCATCGGTTTCCCTGTGAGTGGGAAGGTAGCACCTATAATCATATTGACTACGCCTCCCGTAGCGCTGAAAATCGTCATAGTAGGAGTTACTGCGTCCCATCGGAGAATCTGAAATAAAAAGAAGAGACAAGTCTTAAAAGTTTTCAGAGAAAAGAAGTGTAACTTTAGAATCTTCAAAGTACAGAGAGTTAGAAGTAAAAGTGCCGAAAGATTCTAAGTGTGTGTGATGTGTGAACTACGCGCATCAAACTACGAACCACTCTTCAATTGCGGAGTAGTTGTGGGGGTAGTAGTTAACGTCAACTCTTGGGTCGAGACCTAACTTTTTAGGTCGCGAGCGACCTAGGACTTAGCTAGATTCGCACTGCTTTGACCTAAAGCTTTAACCTGTGTCATAAATTTTAACTGATGGAAACATGATACTGCTGGACTTTTTGACTTGAACAATGCAACTTTAAGAATCTTCGACCTATGCCAATTCGTTTGAGCTTGACCACTGGTAAAAATTGGACAACATTTAACTGAATTTTTAACTTGAACTATTGAGATAAATTGCCTGAAGTTGTTGCACTTCTTTACAGATTATATTAACTTTTGATGCTAACAACCTGTTAAATACAACATTTGCAGAAAACTAAGGCGAATATATTGCCACTGACTGCCCAAATCGAATAACAGATTAGTTGATAAAGAATAATCAACTTTAAAGAAATTATACGAATGAAGTGCTATAAATCTACAAATTCAAGTGAAGTATTAAAGCAAAACAAAATTAATTAATCAACTAAGGTTGATCTATTTGCATCAACACTGCACTTGTATTTGGACGTAAATAACAAGCCTTGATATTTTATAATCGACAAATGTCTATTAGTTTAATCCTAGTTATATATGCTTGTCTTTCTATTAGTTTTGCACAAAACTTAACTCATTTAGGAAACGTGCACCTTCATATTTGAATATCCGGTTCCTTGCGTAGAATGACTTCTCAAGACGAGATAGTAGAGCAAGCCGAAGAAGTCTTTCTAATAGCTAAACCCTTGGATGATCCCTAGAAAAGAACTCCGACTACTCTGAATCAACGGATTTCCAATCAACTATGTATCCAATTTGGTATTGCTGAGGCTGACGCTTTGATTCCTGGTGTAAACGATACTGCTGACAGGCCACCTCTTAGTTTCATCGCAGTTAATCGTCAGATGTGCTCGATTGGAGCCATTCCTCCCTTTAATGAGTTTCTTCGACAGCTCCTTCTCCGGTTGACTATCTCTCCCTTCTAGTTGCACCCCAATGGCTATGCCCTCTTGATGGGACTATGTGTACTGTTCAGGAGGACACTCGACCGTCTTCCAAGCTTTGAAGAAATTTGTTACTTATGCACGTTTGTGAAGAATAAAGATCATCCTTCTATAATACCTGTGAGAAGCGCAAGGAATCGTAAATTAATCACCGATCTTCCCGAAAGCGCCCACGGGTTTCTGAATCAATTTTTCTTCGTCCGTTGCCCCCTAGGATTCTACAGCATTTGGAGAGTAGGAAGTAAGATTGCCTATTTTCGTTCTTTCCGTTTCCGAGATTTTCAAAATCCGAGTTGTTAAGTGCTAATTTCATTCTTTACTTTTACAGCACTTCCTCCTCTATCTGAAGATTTCAGCCATATGCTGACTTTGAAAAGACTAAGTGATGTGGCGGTTGAGGAGAGAAGCATCAAATTTCTACTGAAGGATGAATTTTTTGCATCAATTCGGACTTTTGCATTCTTGCCGATCTACCTAGCTTCATGACGCCCCTTGTTCTCAAGCAGAGACTCAAGATGCCCCAGTTTCCGCCGAAGAACTTACACCGAAGGAACCTACTGCGGAGGATTCATTGGTGAAATGTTCTGCTTCCTTTGACGTTGTGGGGTCATCCGGCAAATTTGCACTTCCCCCACTTATCGAAGAAAAGGAAGCTCCTCAACATTCCGGGAAGGCTGCTAATGCGTGAGCTGAGGGAAAATGTCCCACTAGGCATGACGGTGACGACACTTTTGAGGGATTGAGCGACTTGATGGCTACTTCACATGAACTCTTCAAGGATGATTCTACCGCTTCTAAACTTGCTTCTCCTGCGGTTGAAGTGACATCGGTTTTGCAAACAACTCCATCAACCCAAAAGATAACTCTTAAGACAAAGAGTGGTTTGTAGTTTGACGCGCGTAGTTCACACGCCACACACACTTAGGATTTTAGCAGCTTTGTTCACTAAATTTCCTTGCTTTGAAGATTTCTGAACATGTCTCCTCTTCATTTTCAGGTTCTCCAATGGGACGTCGGCTCTTACTATGATGATTTTCAGCGCTATGGAAGGCGCGACTCTTATGATCCCAAGCGGTATCTTCCTTCCCCAAGGGAAATTGATGAAGAAAGAGCCGCAAGAAAAGCTCGCGAGAGGCGGGCTTATGAGGAGCGCTATGGGAGAATGGATGAACGACATGATTCTTCCCAGAGACGTATTGATTCCCACAAAAGAAAATCTCATGACGACTAAGGGAAAAGTCACATCGTTGAAGATCCAAGTAAACGGGCCAAGCTTAGTGAAAGGCCAGAGTATGCAAATTCTGAAAAGCCAGACGCTCCCATCTCTTTGGAAATCCCTTGTAGCTCTCCTGCCCTTCAAAGAGCTGATATTCAAACGGTCATCAGTAGGCCTTCATATCAAGTTGGAAAGGGTCCGGCTACCCTTCAAAGCCGGTTTCCGCACTAGTGCTTAAAAGGAGTGTGTTTTGATCTTGATTTGGTCCCAATCGACAAGAAAGCTATGTTACGAAATCTTGATGCCGACAAACTCGATATTGAGAGAATGTCTGGTTGGCAAAAACTTGTTGACGAGAGTCAAAGAGTAAACCGTGCAAATCTTGAAGCCATGCTGACTACGGAAAACGATAAATCCGAGTGGCAGAAAACTCTCGACCAGCATGATGCAGAGATGAAGAGCATCGCCGCTGACAATGAGAAGCTTGAAGCGGAAATTGAGAAACTCAAAGAAGAGCTTGCCACTTCTTCCACTTCTTATTCTTGAAAAGAAGAAGTGATTCAAAAACAGGCGAGAGATGCTCATGCCGGACAAAGAGACGCTGAAGATAAATTTGAAGCACAACAGAGAATTGTAGAAAGCTACCGAACCAACATTGCTCAGTTACGAGAAAAAACCAGCTCCCAAAACTTGGAAATTGAAATGTTAAAAGCTTGACTTTATGAAGTTGAAAAAGAGCGTGATGAAGCTATCACCAGCAAAGTAGCAGCCAAGAATCTCATGAAGCGACCAAGGCCAACATCGGCTCTACCTTATCCGAGTTTTACATACACAGTGTTTTGGGGCGCGGTAGCATTTCATTTTTGGCCCCGAAGTACGAGATTACTTTGTCCGAAGTGTGGGAGGCCGGAATTGATATGGTTGGAGGCGCTGGCTATGCTGAAGCAGAACTTGAGGCACACTATCTGGATCATGATGCACATGTCGCCCTTGCCAAGGGGAAGGAGAAACTTGCTAAACAGCGAGCCGGAACGACGGAAGGAGAACAACTACGGAAGGCACCCTTGACCGACACAATTCTTCCTTCGGTTTTGGCCGACATTGTTATCGCTGGCTCCAATTCCCTTTCTCCGCCTCCTGCCAAAGCTGACATTGAGATTCTGACTACTCATAATGGAGATGAGGCTCAAGAGAGTTCCAAAGCACAAGGCTTTGAAGTTGACGTGATAAAGCAAACTTCTCCAGGTAACTTCAACGTTGACTTAGCTCAAGTGGATTACTTGTTCGCTTCACATGAAATTGACAAACTTTTTGATTATTACTTAAGTCTTGACACGCCACTATCTCCGCTCTTGTGGGGAATACTGACTTTAACTTCTCTTCTTCTGTAGTGAAAACGCCAAGTGCCACGGAGACTTCTCCTCTTCCAACTATTCCGCCTCCATCTCTTCAAATTACTCCTCCTTCTGCTTCTCAACCGGGGTCGCAACAAGAATTAATAGAAGCTCTTCAAGGCTTGGACGACCCGGATGCTTCGCAAAAGCTGAAGGCTGAGGAAATCGAAGAAGGTGAAAAGACTCCGGAGCAATTTCATGATGACACAAAACTGTCTGCACTTATCACTTTGGGCAGCGAGTCTTCTTCAACGAAGAAGAGGAAGCGTGCAATTTCAAAGAGGAGAAGGAAAACCACTTCTGCTGGCGAAGAGAAGGCGGAAATAGACCAGCTGTAACTCTATCTCCTTCTTCCCCGACTCGACTAAGCCGACTCCCAAAGTTAACCATTAGGCCAGGCGAGGGCTCTAAAGGTGGCGGGAAGAAGAAATGAAGAGTCTCGTTCTACCCTTCTTGTTTTGTTTTTTGCCTGTACCTAAAGGCTTGTACTGACCGGAATTTGTGCGGGCACCGGTCCCTGCTTTTTTGAAAACTGCAGATGTATTAAAAATTTATAGTATGGAATGAAATGATTCTTTTTATTTGTACAATTTTTTGATTGAATTGTGAATGCATTTATTCCTTATTTTCGCACAAGTTTCTTCACTGTGATATTGCAATAAGTTTGTGGTATGTTGCTTAAGCATTGTTTTTATTAACGTAACTATATTGTATTGTATTGCCCCCATACCAGGGCTTATTGCGATTTCTTTCATTTGATAAAACTTTGGAGAACGGTTCTTCTGTTTCGAGAAGACTTGTACTCTTTAAGTTAGAGAACAATTCTTTTGTTTCGAGAAGATTTGTACTCTTTAAGTTAGAGAACAATTCTTCTGTTTCGAGAAGATATGCACTCTTAAGTTGGAGAACACTTCTTCCATTTTGAGAAAGCTTGCACTTTTTCTTTAGAGAATAATTTTTCCATTTTGAGGAAATGTTACCCTGCATTAGTAGAGTGTGCCTTGTATTGGAGAAGTCTTCTCTCTCTTTTATTTAAAAAAGTTTTTACACTTCACTTTCGGAGATGGTCACTTTTATTTTTTGACAAGTGGATTCTCCTTTGCGGTGAAATGAGTTTCCAAAGAAGGCTTTGAATTGGCACTACAATTTCTGGGGAAGAATATTTCCAGGATAGGGAAATTGATCTTCCCTTGAGAGCTGCAGCGTGCCTCCGAAGAGGGCTTTCTTTTTTTTTTCTTTTTATTCTTGTTGTGCCTCGTTGGAGGGCTTTTTTGCTTTGTTTGCTTGAAAACACTTTTCTCGGGACGTGCCTCCTAAGAGGTCTTGTGCCTCCGAAGAGGGCTTGTGCCTCCGAAGAGGGCTTGTGCCTCCGAAGAGGTCTTGGGATGCCTCGAGAGAGAGCTTATTCCCCAAAAGAGGGCAGGGGTGTGCCCTTGGTGAAGGCGAGTGCCTCCGAAGAGGGTTTGTGGTGCCTCGGGAGAGGGCTTCTACCTCCAAAGAGGGCAGGTGTGTGCCTTTGGTGAAGGGGAGTGCCTCAGAAGAGGGCTTGTGCCTCCGAAGAGGTCTTTATTTGATTGCCTGGAAGTTACTTTCTCATGGTTGAATGGATTCACGGGGCAGACACAAGTTAGTTAATTGGATGTTTGTTTGCACAAACAATCGCAGCTAGTTAACAAGGGCCCTCGGTGATTCCACCAATCTTTTTTGGTTGAGAAGAGAACTTTCTTTTTTCGGCGTGCCTCGTTAGAGGGCTTTAACCTCCGAAGAGGGCTTGTGCCTCCGAAGAGGTCTTTTGCCTCCGAAGAGGTCTTTATCCTCCGAAGAGTTGTGCCTCCGAAGAGGGCTTGTGCCTCCTAAGAGGTCTTTTGCCTCCGAAGAGGTCTTTATCCCCCGAAGAGTTGTGCCTCCGAAGAGGGCTTGTGCCTATGAAGAGGTCTTTTGCCTGCGAAGAGGTCTTTAGGGTGGTTGGCTTGCCATGAAGGTTGCGTCTCATGGTTAAGTGGATCCACGGGGCGGACGCAAGGTATCCAACCAGATGTTTGTTTGCACAAATGATCGCAATCAGCTAGCAAGGGCCTGGTGCCTTCATTTTTGGAAGGTGCTCCTCCGGTGATTCCACCAACCTTTGAGAGGCAGGACTCCTTTTTGGCTGTTTTCTGTCTGCTCGCCCTTGTCTGTTTGTCATTTTCTCATCAGCGATTCCCTGTTATCATTTCCAAGCACATGTTCCTTTCTTCTGCAAGTAGTTTGTCCTATCCAAAGAAGTATACTTCATTGTTAAGCGAGTCCAACGGAATCACTAACTGTTTGCATGAAGCACTCCTTATATAGGATTTGGAATCTGAATTTTTATTGCTTGACATTTGTTTATTGAGTGATTTCAGGGATCTCTTGGCCTTATGATGGGTAAGCTTTGT
Source organism: Allium cepa (assembly GCA_030765085.1). Taxonomy (NCBI): domain Eukaryota; kingdom Viridiplantae; phylum Streptophyta; class Magnoliopsida; order Asparagales; family Amaryllidaceae; genus Allium; species Allium cepa. The sequence continues at coordinate 357,985,371 of CM060942.1, read as the reverse complement.
TTTAAGAGCCTGCAATGTTAAATCGACATTTTAGCAATACAATTAAAGTATTTACACATCGAGACAAAACAGGCATTTTATAATAGTAGAGAACACAAGATTTATAGTGGTTCGGCCAAGAACGGGGCCTGCATCCACTTTGTAGTTCTTATTATTCATTTGTACTAGTTTTACAATAGCTCGCAATACAAGAATCATACATCCATGATCATTTTACAATTTAAGCAAAGCTTTTAAGTAAAATATGGACGCAAGTGATTGTTGTTCCAAGCTCTTGGAATTGGATCTCCTTGGACAGTTGTCAGTTTGAAAGTGCCATCAAGGAGTTTTTTGCCTTTGACATATGGCCCTTCACTGTTTGGCGCAAACACTCCTGCTGCTGTCATGATCCTTTTCAAGACTAGATCCTCAATCTCAAAGCTGCGTTGGCGAACTTTGGAATTGAAGTGCCTGGCAATTCTATGTTGATGAGCTGCAATTCTGAGCTGAGCCTCTTCCCTTCTTTCATCAAGGAAGTCAAAGTGCTTCAAGTTGCAACTCTTCATTTTCAGCTTGGTTGAAACGAATTATTCTGTGTGAAGGGACTTCTATTTCCACCAGAATCATTGCTTCAGATCCATACGCTAATGAGAATGGAGTGTGCCCAGTCGCAGTTTTGTGGGTAGTTCTATATGCCCATAGTGCTAGTGGTAGCTTATCGACCCAACCAACTTTTGCTTTTTCCAGCTGTTTTTTATGGTTGATTTTATAATTTTCTTTACTGCTTTCACTTGCCCGTTTGCCTGCGGATGAGCCACTGCTGAAAAGCTTTTTTGGATCTTGAATCGCTTGCAAAAATTTTGGAACTCTTCACTTTCGAATTGGGTACCATTGTTTGTGATTATCTTTTGAGGCACACCATACCTGCAAATAATATTCTTAGTCACAAAGTTTATCATCTTTTTAGAGGTAATAGTAGCTAATGGTTCAGATTCAGCCCATTTAGTGGAATAATCAACAGCAACAATAACATATCTGATTCCGGACTTGGCGGTTTGCAAAAGCGCGATGGGATCTATTCCCCAAATAGCAAATGGCCGTGGACTGACCATCTACGTTAGCTCGGTGGAAGGTGCTCTTGGGATTTTTGCAAATCTCTGGCATCGGTCACACTTTCAGGCGTAGCCAGCAGCATCACGATTAATGTCTGGCAAAAAATACCCATAGCGGAAAATTTTCTTTGCTAGAGTTTGACCACCTGAACGATCTCCACACTCTCCCCTGTGCACCTTAGCTAAAATTGTCTTAGCCTCTTCCTTGGTTACACATCGAGTAATGGCATTGAGGATCCCCGTCTGTACAATCGACCGTCTTGAATTACATATCTTGAGGGTTTCCTTAACAGCTTCTGACGCTCCTTCGAATTTCCTGGAAGGGAGCTGTTGAGTAGATATTCCTTGATTGGAGTCATCCACGACTCCTGCTCTTGAGAAACAGTTATGATCCAGTCAATATCCATCTCATCAGTACTTGGGGCTAACAAGACTTCTACAGGAAGCAATCCCAGTAATCGAGCTTCGCCAGTACTTGCATACTTTGCGAGAGAATCTGCCTTCATGTTCTCTTCCAAGGGTATATGACTTATCGTATAATGATCGAGATCATCGAGAAGTTCACAGACCCTTGACAAGTAAGCCAGTAGATTTCCTCCTTTAGTTTGAAACACTTTCTTGACTTGGCATACAATAAGCTGTGAATCACTGAAGATCTGCAACACATTGACATTCAATTCTTTAGCATTCTTCAAGCCGACAATAAGAGCTTCGTATTTCGCTTCATTATTTGTCGAAGGAAATTCCAATCTCAACGCGTAGCACAATGATCGCCCTTCAGGGGTTTCAAGCACGACCCCAGCTCCAGAACAATAGTCGTTTCTTGAGCCATCAACAAATAGTTTCCAACGGGTCGGGATGTCATTAGAAACTTCTTCCTCGCTGTCATCTTTATCTGTGTATCCTGCAATGAAATCTGCTAAAACTTGTCCATTGATTGCTCTTCGAGGATGGTAAGTGATATCATATTGGCTGAGTTCAATATTCCACTTCAAAAGACGACCCGAAGTCTCAAGGCGAAACAGGACTTGCTTTAGACGCTGGTCAGTGCGGACTTTGATAGGATGAGCTCGAAAGTATGGCCTCAACTTTCTGGAAGCAATCAGTAGGCAATAGGCGAGTTTTTCTAGCTTTTAATAATTCATCTCTGCCCCAGTGAATCTCTTGCTGATGTAGTAGACCGGGCGTTGAACTTTTGCATCTTCCCGTACTAATGTTGCACTGAGGCCATGAGGCGAAACTGCTAAATATATGAAAAGATCTTCACCGCGGCTAGGCTTAGAAAGTATTGGAGGCGCTTCCATATGACGAATTAGTTCATTGAAAGCTTTCTGACATTCCGGAGTCCATTCAATGTTTTTCCTTCCTTTCTTTAGAGCGTCAAAGAATGGAATGCATTTATCCGTGGCCTTGGAAATAAACCGACTCAAAGCAGCAACTTTCCCATTGAGGCTCTGTAATTCCTTCGTTGTCCTAGGGGCTTTGACTTCTCTCAGAGCAGTGATTTGAGCAGGATTAGCTTCAATGCCCCTAGCACTCACAATGAAACCCAAGAATTTCCCGGACTCTACCCCGAATGAACATTTCAAAGGATTAAGTTTCATTCTATACTTTCGGAGGACTACGAACATTTCTGCCAAGTGATCCATATGGTCCACTGCCTTCTTTGATTTCACTAACATATCGTCAATGTAAACTTCCATAGTTTTGCCAATATGTGGCTTGAACATAGCATTAACAAATCTTTGGTAAGTTGCCCCTGCATTCTTCAGTCCAAAGGGCATGACTCTGTAGTAGTAAAGACCGACATCGGTGATGAAGCTCGTGTACTCCTGATCTGGCTCATGCATCATGATCTGGTTATATCCGGAGTAAGCATCTATGAAAGACAACAATTCATGCCCGGCTGTTCCATCCACCAACTGATCAATCCTGGGTAACGGGAAGCAGTCTTTGGGACATGCTTTGTTTAAATCTGAAAATTCGATGCAGACGCTCCACTTTCCATTTGCTTTTTTAACCAGCACCGGATTAGAAACCCAATTCGGATAAGTGCACTCTCTGATGAAGCCATTCTCTATGAGCCGATCTACATCTTCTTTCAATGCTGCTGACCTTTATGGACCCTGGGCTCTTCTTTTCTGCTTCACAGGTGTAAATTTCAGATCAATATTCAGAGTGTGTACCGCGATTTCTGGAGATATTCCACACATATCGGCATGACTCCAAGCAAATACATCCAGATTTTCTTTCAGAAATGGTATCAAAATATTCTGAAACTTCACACTAAGTTGCGAACCCACATTTGGCACATTGTTTGGGTCTTTCGGATCAACATGTACTGGCACCATTACTTCCACTGGCACCACTTTATTCTCCCCTATACTGGCTTTTCTGGGATCCATTTCTTTTTGTGCTCCACTATGCTCCCCAGTGCAGGGTCCACCCTGTAATTGCTACAAAGTTGGCTCTTTGATGTGGAGTGGAGCTACCTCATCCTTTCCCATCTCTCTCTTCCTTGCTTCCCGCAACTCTAATAGATAACATTCTCGCCTAGAATTCTGATCCCCTTTCATAATGTCGACGCTGGTATCTGTGGGGAACTTCATAGTAAGGCACCACGGAGAGAGAATTGCCTTGAATGCTGCAAGAGTTGGTCGGCCTAAGAAGGCATTGTAAGCAGAAAATTCGTCAACAATCACAAAAGTCAGCTTTCGAACCACCTTTTTCTACCCCACTCCAAGTTCCACCAATAAGTCAATAGTTCCAATTGGCTGCTTTGGTTCCCCAGTGAACCTAGCAATCTTCTGTGATGAAGCCTGAACATCAGCCATAGGAATCTTCATTTGATCGAATGTCTTTTTGAAGAGGATATTGTAAGAGGCGCTGCAATCAACAAGCATCTTTCTTACAATAGCAGGCCCGATGCCTGCAGAGATGACCAAGGGATCCATGGTAGGAGCTTCGACACCCATAGTGTCCCTAGCCCTGAACACAATATCATCATTAAAAGTTCTTTGCTGCTTCAAAGGTGCAGCGCCGTCCAACACAAAAACATTCTCTTCTGCTGGGTGTATTTCAAAGAACGAGCATATCTTTCTATCTCGCCCCAGCTTCTGCCTGCCGGGTGAGGACCTCCCGTGATTACATTTATAACAGGCCTTTCTGATTCATGTGCAGTAGTCCTCTCACCCATGCCAGATGGATGAGCAGGAAGTTGCTGGCCCTCGGTAGATGAAGCTGGGTTGTTCATATTTCTCTTAACATATTGCTGCAGCTTGTTCTCTCTTAGAAGTTCTTCAACCAAACTTTTCAAATGATGACATTCGTTAGTATCATGACCGGGTTGATTACAAAACCGACAAAATCTCCCACTCTGAGCAGCCTTTTTCCCAATCTTTATCGCAGGTGGTTTCGGATATTCCACGGTATCCTCGGTAGCGAAAAAGATATTCTCCGGAGTATCACTTAAAGGAGTGAAATCTAAAGGCATTGAGAAGCGAGGTTTCTTCACATCCTTCTGCTTCTTGCCACTGTTATTCTCCCTCTTCTGACTTCCGGATTCCTTTTTGGTAGGAGCAGCAGTGTTATTCTTAACCTTTATCAATGACACTTTCGCCGGCGTAGGAATCTTTCCAAGTGCATGAATTCATCTGCTTTCTTGTAGAATTTCTCAAGCGAGTTTGGTTCCTTCATCTTCAACCATTACCCAAACTCACTCGATTTGTTGATAGCCCTCATTAAGTAGGTCAAAACCATTCGTGGCTCTGCATTGTCGACTTTAGCCAAGGCTATGTTGAAGCGGTTTAAGAAAGATCCAATAGATTTTCCGAGATTCTGTTCCAAGCTGGACAACGACATTATGTCCTTCGCCTTTGAAGAATACAACCTGAGTTGTTCTTTAAACTTCCGAGCTAAATCGGAGAACTGGTCCACGGATCGGACTGTAGCTTTATGAACTAGAGTAAAGCCACTCCTTCCAAGTATAACGGAAAGTACCAGCATTTGATCTCATCCGATGCTCTAGCACCATTCATGTGTCAGTCATACTTATACAGGAATTGGTTAGGGTTGCTTGTTCCGTTATAAGCTGAGATGGTAGGGGGAACAAACTTCCTTGGGAATTCCGCCTTCAGAATCCTTTCAGTGAACGGAGTTTTGCTTGGAGCGAACCCCCATTCCTTTTCATTGTCTTCCCTTTCCAGACCTTCTCCCATAATCTTTCGAACAATTCTTGAGAGATATTCCTCGTCGTTCAGAGGCTCTACGGGACATACTTCAGCCATTTTCGCGGAAGTTTTTCTTGACAAACGTTCGTGGAGAGTCGGCTGTGGGATTGATCCTCCAGCTTGGGGATGTGCCTCTTCAGCGGGGCTAGTTGTCTTTTGAGGAATATTCCTCTCTTCAGGATTATGAACATCTTCAGCAAAGTTTTCTTCATTATTCACTGGTTGACGGTTAGCTCCAAGCAAAGCATTAAACCTATCAAGCATTAAAGCGTTCTTGGCTTCCATCTGCTGATATAACCTAGATACTGCAGCATCCAACTCTGCCCGTGTAATTCCAGCACTTGGAGCTGCTTGACTTGACGAAGGAGAAGTTGCGGTATTTTCATGGACATCACCGGGTCTAGTAGATCTGCGCTTTCTTCCAGGAGCAATAATCTCTGAGAGACTTCTGGTTTTGATAGAAATTCTTTCAACAAACTTTTGCGAAGAGACAATGAAATCACCCTGATTTCGATGTTCTCAGTGAAAGCACCATAAATGTTAACGCTAAAATTGAACGCTAACACCCCAGTGTAAGTAGAGAGAAAGTAAAAGCACCACCCGTCAGTACGGGAATTAGTAGTAAGTTACAAAGTCATAGAAAAAACAGAAAGTGACAAAAAATTTATAGTGGTTCGGCCTTAAGTTAAGCCTACGTCCACTTTAATCTCCTTTCTTGCTGATTCAATTACAACTTATAGAACAATCTCCGATTACAACACCACTTAGACAAATAACTAAAACTCCGATGTAGGAGAATTCTTCAAATTCATGTTGAATGTATTAGATATCTTCTTGAAGTTCGTTGAAGTGTCTTTCATGTTTGAAGTGTCGGATGAGTTGTGAAATCGGCAGAGTATAGGTGTTCCAGAAATGAGCCGAAATGTCCTTTTTTCAGTTGGAGTAGGCATGGTATTTATAGGGGATTCCTAGAGTTAGGTCGTACGTCGTGGGCGACGTAGGAGTTAGGTCGTAGGTCGTGGGCGACCTAGGAGTTAGGTCGTAGGTCGTGAGCGACCTAGAGGTTTGGTTGGCTATTTTATTGGTCGTGGGCGACCTAAGGAGTAGCAGGAGAGGGAGTGTCGACCTAAGGAACTATGGCATAAGGAGGTTGTCTGGGTTTGTTTAGGTCGCGAGCGACCTAATGGAAGATGCGGCATGTAGCTTAGGTTGTGAGCGACCTAATGGAAGTGGTCATGTTTGCTAGTAGAAGGTGCTAGGTCGCAACTTGTTAAGTTGCGAGGGCTTTTAGGTCGTTTGGTCGTTAGACCTTTTGGTCGTTAGGTCGTTAGTCGCTATGCCTTTAGATCGTTAGGTCGTTGGACCATTAGGTCGTTAGGTCGCTTGACCATTAGGTCGTTAGGTCGCTTGTGAGTTGACCCGTTAGGTCGCTTGGCACCTCAACTAGTTAGGTCGCTAGGCTCTCCAACTGGTTAGATCGCTATTAGGAATAGGGTTAACAATATCCGACGCATGATTTGGAATTGGTTGTTGTGATTTTTTCTTTGAAGGTGTGGAGACATTAACTTTTAGAAGAAAGATTTGAGATATACAGATCATAAGTCACTGAAGTATTTTTTCTCTTAGAGGGAGCTGAGCATGAGACAGTAGAGATAGTTAGAATTTATACCACTTGCGATTTTTGGATTGAGTACACTCCGGGGAAAGGCAACAAGGTTGTATACGCACTTAGCAGGAAACATCGTAATGCAGTGCTAGCGATGATTGTTGAGTGGAAAGATTTTGAAGCATAAGTAGATTGCAAAGCGTCGTAGAGATTTGAGGCTGGGTCTAGTAGGGATAAAGTTGTATTATCTTGTTTGGAAGTTCATCCAATGTTGATTGAATGGATTGATTCTTAGCAGATGGTGGATCCAGTATTAGATTAATGGATTAGGAATCTATGCGAAGGAACCCAGAGCGATGACTTGAATGATTTTTGTTTTAACCATTATGGGTGGTTGAGAAAGAAAAGAAGATTATGTGTTCCGAGTGTTGCAAACATAAGAATGGAAGTCCTGGAAGAGTGCCAAAATTCGAAGCTAACTATACATTCCCGGAGGTACTAAAATGTATCAGAATGTAAATAGGAGTTTATTCTTGGAAGGTATGAAGCGTGTTATTGGCTTGTGTGTGAAGTTGTGCTTGAATTGCCAGTCGGTAAAAGCCGAACACTAGAAGCCTACTAGTTTGCTTCTGCCATTAGACATTCCAGTGTGGAAGTGGAATTCTATTTCTATGGACTTTTTGATGGGTTGCCAAGGTCGGAAAAGGGTAATGAAAGTATATGGGTCATTGTGGATAGATTGACCAAGAGAGCACATTTCATTCTAGTTAGGTCAACTAGGGTGTCACCTGTTTTGGCGAGGTTGTTCATGATGAATGTGGTTAGACTACATGGAGTTCCTAGAAGTATAGTTAGTGACAGAGATCCCTTGTTCACTAATGAGTTTTAGAAGAGTATGTAGGAAGTTTAAGGAACAAAGCTCAACATGAGCACCGCTTATATCCGTAGATAGATGTGCAAACAGAAAGAGTTAACATGATCTTGGAAGATTTGTTAGGAGCTTGTGTTTTAGATTTCATGGGATCAAGGGAGGACCATATGCATCTCGTCTTGTTTTCGTATAACAACAGTTATCAAACTAGCATTGGGATAGTACCGTTTGAAGCTTTATGTGGAAGGCCATGCAAATCTCCCATATGTTGGTAGTAGACCAGGGATAGGTTGATTCTTTGTCCAGTTCTTCTTAGAGTAGCTATATAAAAGATTAGGGTCATTCGGGCTAGAATGAAGGAGGCTCTGTTTAAGCAGAAAAGTTATGTAGATAAGAGGCGGAAAGATTTAGTGTTCTCAGTTGGGGACTTGGTTTTCGTCAAAATTTCACCAATGATGAGTGTGATTAGATTTGGGAAATCGTTGGACCTTTTACTATTGTTGGAAATATCGGGAAACACGCGTTGAGTTACCGAGCTATTTGGTTGGTTTCCATGATTTTTTTCATGTTTCTCATCTAAAAAGTGTGCTAGAGACCCGGATAATTTAATTGCACCAACTGTGCTAGATGATTTAGTGAACCGGACTTGACAATAGTGAGGAAGCCAGTTTGCATTGTAGCGAAGAGATGGAAAGAGGCTTAGAAATAAGACGGTCAGATTACTCAAAGTCTAGTGGAGTGACGATGAAAAGGACTGTGCTAGGGAGGTTGAAAGCTGGATTAGAGATACTTATCCTAACTAGTTCGAAGGTATTTTTTTACCTATTTGATTTTTGTGTGCTTTATCGTAATTTCGAAGACAAAATTCTTCAAGGAGAGCAGTCTGTAACATCCTAGATTTTTGGTAATATTATTTAGGATATTTAATTAGATAAATTAAATAATGTGTCATTTAGGGGATTGAGATTTGATTTTTATTAAAGGATAGCCATGCCATTTAACATTTAATCAAAAAAAGGTTTAAAATGAATAAAAGGGGAGGTAATATAGGAAAGAGGCCATTCCTATATCTTCTCCCATGGTCGTGTGTAGTAACACATGTTCATATCACTTCATTTTCAAGTTTTAAAAAGCTAGGCCGGCCACCATTAATAAGAAAAGGGGAAAAAGACCGAAGTTAACCTTGGCAGAAGCTTAAGCAAATCAAATCTATTCATATCTCAATCTCTTTAATCATAAAGCCTAAGGTAAATAACGTTTACATCTCTATTTTGGATTGATTTCAGTTTAATGACGATTCCGAAATGTTTTGCAATATATTTCCATATTTTTTAACGATGGAATGTTTATATATACTTGTTGATGAATTATACATGTTCGTATAGGATTTTAAGATATTTTTAAGTTAAAACCCTATTAAATGGGATCATTATGTCTGCTACTTTTTTTTATAGGTAAAAATAATATTTGGAGATGAGTTTCAATTTTCAAAATTTTTGGAACTAATGTTGATTTTATATGAATTTTTTAGTAAAGTAAAAGATAGTTTGGGTTATAAAATGTATATGGGTAAATAATTAATTATTCGGGTTTGAAATTGTTATACGTTACATAACATATATAGTTTGATTTACTAGAATTTTTCCATATTTTCTTAGGACTTTCGATGGTTATATAAAATTATTTAAGGTATAAGACTTGAATGTTTTATATAATTAGAGGGGAGAAGGGGCTTTTTGTAAATGTTTAATTTGCCAAAAATGGAAAGTCGACAGCACTTTTGAAAAGATAAACCTAGCAAAAAATCTGATTTGGTAAAATAAGGCAGGTTAGGCACATAAGAACTATTTTAACGTACAAATAAACAACCTTTTAACTGCTTCGTCTCCTTCGGCACCTAGGTTCCACCTCTGTACTACCCTTCCGACACAGTCGAAATGAAAGCCTATGGTATCTGGAAACTGGTACGTAATGAGTTGGAAGAAGGTGAAAGTTATAGGGTTGAAACCATGGGACTTCGAATGGCATGAGACTTAGCTTTGGTTTTAAAGAAAAGAACACGTGCTTGCTTTCGACTAAGTTTCATTCGACTTGGCTGGGCTTCGACTAAGTCAAATGGTTTAAAGGAATGGTTTCGACTAGGTTTCTCTTTTGTTTTAAATGATAGCTTTCAACATGGTCGAAGCCATTAGCTTCCACTTTCTAATTTTCGATCCAGATGGATTCCAAGGGGACCTTTTTGCTTTCTAAAATCTAGCTACCTCTCCATTTTTTTCGAAAAGATGGTTTCGACACCGTCATTTTATTACTTAGGAAAATTGGTTTCAAAACAGATGCTTTCAAATTTAATGATTTTAAAGGACCTTTTTTGAATGATGTATAACCGAAAATAAGTTTCAATGGAGATGATTTGAATGGTATCAAACAGTGCTTTCGACTTTAATAGGTTTATGTTTTTTCCTCTAATCGAAGGCATAACCAAAACGATTTTGAACAAAACGTGTTTTAAAGTAGTCAACATCAAATAGTTTCAAAAGATTTCCACATGTTTTACAATTGAATCCAAAAATTCTTTCGAAAGATTTACATTTAATGCTTTTGGAAGGTTTTAAAAGAGATTTTGAATGGGTGGTTCCCTAGGGGTTTCGAAGGAGTCCAAAGGTATTGTTTTCTGATGGTTTCGAAAGGAAAGGTTTTCTAAGGGTTTCAAATAGCAATGTGTAATGGCTCATAATTTTCTATAATTAAAAATATGAATTAAATAAGATTTTGAAATTTAATATTGGAGGAAATTGAAATTTATGATTTATTTATGAGGAAAAACAATTAAAATATGATTTAATATAGTTGTTTGGATGTAATTAACAACTGTTTTAATATAATTTCAATCAATTGAAATAATTATGAAATTAATTTGGTTAGAAATTGTAAATAAGGAATAAATCAAACGTTGTATTAGTAATGAAATTGTATTTAATTTTATTTAATTGCTTTTAGTATATAATATGAAATTGATTATTTGTACGTAAATTTATAATCTTATTGTAAGTATTATACTTATAAATGTGATTAAATAAGTAAAAATAAAAATTGCTTATTTATCATCTTACTATTTAATCCGTTCAAAGTAATTTGGAGATTAATAAAATTAAATGTAATTAAATATTGCGTTAATATGAGTTAAGATGACAACTTTAGAATAAGAATGTAATAAAAGTGAACTAGTGTAAAATGAATTTATATTGGTATTGGATGATTGAATAATAAGAAGAAAATAAAATCAAATGTATTTATTTGAATTTAAATTATAACTAGTGAATTTATTACAATTATAATTGGACGCTGTAAATAGTGTAATATTTGAATTTTGAATTTGACAGGATATTTTATTTTAATGGATTGTAAATTTACATGTAATCAAGAATGATGAAAAATGGTTAACTTTGAAATTTTAATTTCAAAGTGATTAAAACAATTGATAATAATTTATTTAATAACATTAAAATAACCATTTTGGCTATTGTCTAGGATTTTAAGAAACCAGTTTCATCGGATCGGGAACGTTGAATTATTGTAGGATTTCAAGTTTCGTAGCTATCGAACTTATCGTTTGATAGTGCATGCTCGAAACACGTAGAAATAAATTTAATGAATTCAATTATAATAAGCTAATTTTAAAATCTAACTACTGTATACAATGGAATTTCGATTTGATACTAGTTCCATTGAGTTTAAAAATATCGAAAACATCTATTCTGATATATTGGATGACCTATTTTCTTTTCGGAGATGGAATGGGATTTTCGGGTCATTATTGTCATTTCGAACTATTTCGATATGTTATTCTTTGTTATCTAGCCTTGTCCATATAAATAGAATTTGTTTCTCAAACCCTAGTAGTCTTTTAGTTTATTCCTTCTAATGATTGAAACCTAAATCCAGATTCAATTTTAAATTCAAAATCAATTTCAAATAAATTCAAACTCTCCTAACGCTGGCAAATTATATATCATTGAAATGCTCTCGATGAGCAAAATCTACTGCAATGATTCATTTTTTGATTCGAATCATGGTTTAGCTGGAAATTTGCGATTTAGTCTCGACCGTAGAAAATAGCGTTTCGATTTTTGTTGGACAGATTTCCACCCACCACAGAACTAAGGGGTAGGAGGTGGAAGCCGGACCGGTGCTCCCCCTCCACTACCGAAACAAACGGCAACCGGACCAAGCTCTCGTACTCTACCACCGGACCAGATCCACCAAGCACCCATGCCGATTGAAGCCTCTCGAACCAACCTTCCCCCAAACCATACCGAACCACATCTCCACTTCAACACCGATCTTCCTCTCCACTTCCATGCCGAACCAACCCACCACCGGTCCAAAACCCATCATCACCGAACCACTTCCCTACCGAACCAAACTCCAACCACTCCAAACACTGCCGAACCAGGATGCCACCAGGCCAGAATTGCTTCAGCTCAGGCCCGCCAGCAGCTATATGCATCCAGGACCCCTGCTCCCAGCCTCACTCTATAAATAAAGGGGCAGGGGTACAACAATGGCAGACAAGTTTGAGAGCTCAAGCACGGAAGGAACTTTCAAACAACTTTCATATACTTGTATACAAAGCTTTGTACTTGTAATCTGAAAGAAAAGAGAGAATAACATATAAAGTGGACGTAGGCACGTTCTGGCCGAACCACTATAAATCTGCGTGTCTTTTTACAATTTAGCCCCAGTTTTTTACTTATTTGCATAACTCACCCAAATTACTAAGAACAATATAAAATCAACTAAATCATACGACTTTGAGGTGTTTGTCCATTTTTTGTGCAAACATTTTTGGTGCTTTCATTGAGAGCTTGGAACTCGAAGCTTTAGCTTCCCTCACTCAGCCTTCTTCCTAACAGCATCGCTTAGTGCCTGGACAACATGACTTCCAGGCAGAGAAAGGGAAAGAACATCGCAGCTAGCAGCATTCCGGATCCAGTAATCACAGATCAAGAGAATCATCCCATTCCAACAGCAGTACCGAACGAGGATCAGACAAACCCGACAGCCCCTGCCACAGAACAACCGGCAGCAATTACTAGGGCAGATCTAGACAGAGTTGTGGCTGAAGTAACTAACCGCTTCACATCCCAACAAGAAGCTTTGGTGGATCAACTCATGTCACGCTTAAGGGATGCTGAAGAATCCAACCGCGACACTGAATCATGGGGTGAATCCCAATCCGGAGGATCTGGGGGGCGACAAAGGTCTTCCTTCTTCGAAGAAACTATCAACAGAAACAACAATGGTAGGAGCCGGGCCCGAACTCAGCCCGAACTCCGACCCGAGGAAACGCTTGGAACCGAACCCCGTAAGGGAGGTACCAGGCAAGGATCGGATGTAGCTGAGCCGGTCATGCTGCCTAGCCAGAGAAACACCAACGAACGGAGCCGAGCTAGAATCCAGCTCGAAGTTGACCCCGAGGAAATGCTTGAAACAGAACCCCACAGGGGAAAATCAAGGAGAGGGCCAACTATAGCTGAACCTAGCATGCATCCGGACAGCCAAAGGCAGCCGTTGGGAAACGTTAGGAGTGATAGACTATACCACCCCTACAGGCCATCCAGACAGAATCGATCCCGCAGGGAAGAACCAAGCTCTTTCTTATCTGCCCCATATTCTGATGAGAGGATGGCACGATTGTTCAGAGAATGCGTCCAACGGGACCAAAGAGATCGTGGGATAGGTGCTAGGGTAACCAGCCCTTTTCACCCGCGATATTGAAATTGCCATCACCCCCCGAGAGTGGAAAATGCCGACAATGGAACCATACAAGGGAACCTCTGACCCCGTTGTACACCTGCAAAGATACACACAACATATGTTCATGAGCGGGGCAATGGAAGGAGTATTATGCAAATGCTTTCCACTATTTTTAGCAGATCTAGCTACCTCTGGTTCTGCCATCTACCCCAAGGATCCATCAGTTCATGGGAAATGTTGAAGGAGTAGTTTATCAACCAGTTCCGCATTCATGTGGAACAACCCAAGGATGCTTACTCCCTATCTACTGTCAAACAGAAACCCGGAGAGACACTGCAGCAATACCTAACCCGGTTCAATGCCGCAGCGGCAGCAGTTCAAGATGCCGATGAGAAACTTGTCCTGATGGCCCTCTGTAGTGGTGTGCATCCAGATACCAAGTTTGCTAGAAGACTAACTAAAGAAAAACCAGCTACCTTGCCCGATTTCTTCCATGAAGCTGGGAAGTACATGAGACTCGAAGAGGCTGCCACTGAAAGGCAGATAGGACCACAGGCTAAGATGGCTCATGGAAACGCCCCCGCCGCAGCGAAGGACATTCGGAGAAACGACTCTAGAGACAATGCATGGGGCAAGAAGGGAGAAAAGTGCTTGTACCGACTAGGACCAAGATTTGACGCTTAGACTCCCTTGAATGAAACAGTCGAGAACATCTTCCTGGCCACCCAGAATGAACTTACATACAAGCATCCCCCGTACAAGAAAGAGTCAGATTGCGCAATCCAGTCCGGAAAATTCTGCCATTTCCACGAGTCTTTTGGGCACGATACCAATGAATGCCGCCATCTCCGAGACCTAATTGAAGAACACATCAGGAGAAAGAGGCTGGAACGCTATGTAAAGGGCCAGGACAGGACTCCAGCTCCCGCCAAGGAAAACCCAAGGCAGCTCCACCCAGAAACAGGCGGAGGAAACCGCAACACCAGCGGTTCCAGCCAAGAGAAGATAGTGTGTTAACGCTAAAATTTGAACGCTAACACCCCGGTGTGTAAAGTGTAGTTGTGAAAGCACCACCCGATGATTCGGGAGCAGAGTATAAGCAGAAAACCACAGAAAAAGCAGTGAATAACAACGATTTTATAGTGGTTCGGCTCAATAGTTTGCCTACGTCCACTCTGAATATCTTTATTGATGATTTCGTTACAAGTCGATACAATTCCTCCCAAGTACAATACACATTGAACTGCTAAATACTTTGAATGAGTAGCTTAAACTTCAATGTAAGTGAAGGTCCTCAAATCCATGTCGGATGCATGAGATTTCTTCTTGAAGGTGTTGATAGCATTCTACGTGTCTTGAAAGCTTTGGGTGTTGAGTTAGTTTGGAATGTAGCAGAGTATCGGTGTTTGAAAAGAATGAGCCCCAAAAAAGTCCCTTCAATGTTGGAGGTGGTCGTGTATTTATAGGTGTGATTCTGGGCGGCATTTTTTCACTCAAGTCATGAGTCGTGCACGACTCATGGAGAGTCGTAAGTCGCATTCGACTCAAGGTTCAAGAGTCAGCAGGCAGTGGAGTAAGTGAAGTGGTTCTGAGCTTTTCTTTGTTCATTTGGATACAAGTCCTAACTCGTTCACGAGTTAAGAGGTCACGGTTTAAAGTGAGGCAGTACTAAAATCTTGGCTCTGCGGTTTTAGGTCGTGTACGACTTAAACTAGGTCGTAAGTCGTCTACAAGTCATCTTGTTGCGGCATGGTATTGAACTTGTTCTCTAAGTCTTAGGTCGTAATTATGTTAGGTCGTTAGTTCCTTAACTCGTAAGCTTTTAACTCGCAGGCTCTTTAACTCGTGCACTTCCCCTGAGACATGACATATCTTAAGTCGCAGAGGTTTTAAGTCGTAGACTTCTTGGTCCGTTGAGTTGCTGTTTCCCTTGAGTCGTAGAAACCTTAAGTCGTGGATGCCTTAAGTCGTGGATGCCTTAAGTCGTGGATGCCTTAAGTCGCGGATGCCTTTGGTCGTAAAGTACTCTGAGTCGGCAACTTCTTTATGGTATTGAGTTGGTCTATTTTCTTAGGCCGTTACGTCGCAGCTTCCTTAAGTTGGTAAGTCGTCAGTCCCTTAAGTCGTCCATCCTCTTGACTTGTTGAGTCGTGTATCTGGTAACTCGTTATGTTGATAACTCACTGAGTTGTTTGTCCATTGAGTCGTCGTCCACCTTGAGTCGTTTTCTTATTGAGTCGCGCGGTTTTTGAGTCGTAGGAATTTGAGGGTTAACATTTGCCCCTCGAAGTACGCGCCTAAGTCGTAGGTCGTGTGCTTCGACTTATCTTAACTCGTGTGCCATTTCAAATTCCTCTGCCTTGAGATATAAAAGGTCTAGGTCGCTCCTTCTTCACCTACTTATTTCCGTGTTTACTTCCGCCATTAACGATCTTCGAAGCTTTTCAGAGACGAATTCGATCAGTTCATCTTATCACCAATTAAGTTCCAGCCACCTTCATCATTACACTACGTAAGTAAACTCATCGCTCGCCCAATTTCACAATTACTGTTACCTTTCGAACATGGATTTCCCATTTTCCAACCTCAATCCGAATCCTCACATCAGGCTTCTTCTTGAATCGTGTTATGATCGATTGCTGACAAGCTTGAAGCAGTTTGATTGAGTTTTTTTTAGATGACTTGCAAGGAGCAGGCGATGGGTCACCATATTTCGATTCAGTTGATTCATGAATTTAGAGGAGGCGATATTGTCCTACATGAGTTAACGGGTTAGGAGTTAGGAAGATAACGTGATGTTTTTTGCGACTTTGCCAATCTGCATAGTTTTCGAAGTGACTGACTTAAGATCCCCCACGACCTTAATTGCATACGACTTAACCCCTTAGGTCATGTTTGCTTCTGGACGACTCAAGACTTAGATTCATTTGCACTTCATTCGTTCTATCTTGATTTGAGACTTTACGACTTGGCCTCTAGGTTGTGCACGACTTAGCCTTGAGTTGCAGCCGAGCTACGACTTTATCTTTTAATTCGTGGACGACTTAACTTTTAGGTCATGGATGACTTATGACTTAGAGAATTCTTCGGACTGTGACTCAATGATTTGAACAAAATTTAAAAACTTAGAGATGTTGATAGAACTTAATTTTATTTCCAATTTGAATTGCCAGAGTATACTGCTTGAACTTTGTTGTGTTTCTTCACAGATTATTCTAACTTTGACACTATCAACCTGTTAAACGCAACATTTGCAGAAAAATGGGACAAATATACTGCCATTGACTGCCCACGTCAAATGACAGATTAGTTAATAACAGATAATTAACTCAAATAAATTGTGTGAATGAAGTGCTTTCATCAATTTCAAGTAAAATATTACAGCAACACTGAAATAGTCAATTGAAACTGACCAGCCTGCACTAATATTATGCTTGAACTTTATATTAACAAGTTCTGAAATTTTGTAATCGACCAATCATCGACTAGTTTAATTCCAGTTATATTTACTTGCTATTTTTATTAGTTTTGCACGACACTTCACACTTTTTTAGGAAACGTGCACCTTCGCATTTGAATATACAGTTGCTTGTGTAGAATGACTTCTCAGGAAGAAGATACAACGGTTCAGACTGGAGAGGCAACTGTAATTCCGGCTCCTCTGGTCAATCCTCCCGAAAGAGCCTCTTCTACATTATCGTACAGAGTTTTCCGCCAATTGCGTGCTCAGTTTGGCATTGCTGAATCAGATGGCATTCTTGCCGAGAGAAGTAACACTGCTGACATAGCACCCCCTGGCTTTGTAACGGTCAATCGACAAATGTGCCTGAGTGGGGGCGTTCCTCCTTTCAATGACTTTTTCCAACAACTTCTTCGTCAATTGGCCATCGCCCCGTCCCAATTACACCCAATGGTTATGCCATTTTAATGGGGTTGTGTGTACTGTTTAGGAGGACGCTTGATCGATTCCCAAGCTTTGATGAGATTTGCTTCCTATGCTCTTTCACCAGGACTAAAGATCACCCCTCTATTACTGTCGTGAGAAGTGCTCGAAATCGTAAATTGATCATCGGTCTTCCTGATAGTGCTCATGGGTTTTTGACTCAATTTTTCTATGTCCGTTGCCCCCCGGGGTTTTATGCTGTGTGGAGAGAAGGAAGTAAGATCATCTACCTTTACCTCCATTATATTCTGAGTCTTTTGAAGTTCGAATTGCCAAGAGTTAACTTCGTCATCACTTCTTTTCTTTTATTTCAGTGCTTTTCCCTACTTGTAGAGATCCCAGTCACAAGCCAACCCTGGAGAGGCTTGTAGCAGTACCGGTTGAAGAATGGGATATGAAATTTTTGTTGAACGACGAATTCCTTCACCGGTTCGGACTTCTTCACCCTTCTCGCTCCACACACCCCTGCGAGATTCCAGACTCCCCACCTAAAGCATCAGATGCTCTGGTTTCTACAGACACATCCATACCAAAAGGACCTGCTCCCGAGGCTTCGCTAGTGAAGTGCTCCACTTCGGTTGATGTTGTGGGGCCATCTGTCGAACTTGCCCGGTTATTGAGGAAGAAGAGCCCCAGGGATCTCCCCGACTGTCACAGAAATCTGGCGAAGAAGCTGAAAAAAGTAGCCTTGCCAAGCAGAGCACGGACGATACTTTCGATGGGTTGAGCGACCTCTTTGCCACCCCGCAAGAGATCTTTAAAGATGATCCTATCACTACCGGGGTTTCTTCTTCAGTAGTTGAAGCGACTTCTGTCCTGCAACAGACTCCGTCGACTCAAGAGTTGACGCTAACTATTACACCCACAACCACTCCTCAATAAAGAGTGGTTCGTAGTTTGATGCGCGTAGTTTGCACGCCACACACACTTAGAATTTTTTGGCACTTTTATGCTTCTGACTTTTTGTACTTTGAAGAATTCTAAATTCTAGCTCTTTTTATTTCAGATTCACCGATGGGGCGCAGCGGATCCTACTATGATGATTTTCAGCGCTAAGGGAGGCGTAGCCAATATGATTATAGGCGTTACCTTCCCTCTTACAGAGAATCTGATGAAGAAAGAGCCGCTCGAAAGGCTCAAGAGAAGAAGGCTCAAGAGGAGCGTTACGAAAGAAGAGAGAGGGAGGAGCTCCACGATTCTTCGCAGAGAGGCGACGATTCCCATAAAAGAAAGTCCCATGATGACAGAGGAAAAAGTCATATGGTTGAAGATTCGAGCAAGCGAGCCCGACATGGTGAGAAGCACAACTCTACAACTCCTGAAAAGGTTACTGCCCCTGCCTCGCTCGACATTCCTTCCGGCTCTCCCGCTCTCGGGAAGATAGACATCCAAACAATAATTAGCAGGCCCAAATTCCAAGTCGGATCGGGTCCGGCCACTTTGCAAAGTCGGTTTCCACAGTGGTGTCTGAAGGGAGTAAGGTTTGACCTTGACTTGGTCCCCATTGACAAGTCTTCTATGTTACGAAACCTCGATGTCGTCAAGCTTGATATTGAGAGGATGTCGAACTGGCAAAAACTTGTTGACGAGCTCCAAAGGGTTAATCGTGCAAACATAGAGGCTATGCTCACCATGGAAAATGATAAAGCCAAATGGCAAAAGGTTCTTGAGCAACATGACACTGAGATGAGGAGCATTGCTTCTTACAATGAAGAGCTTGAAGCAAAAGTTGAAGAACTGAAACAAGCGCTTGCTGCTTCCTCTACTTCCTATTCTCAAAAAGAAGAAGTGCTCCTAAAACAAGTGAGAGATGCTCATGCCAGCCAAAGGGATGTCGAAGACAGGCTCGAAGTGCAAAAAAGGATCAGTGAGGGCTATATTGCTGATGTTGCAGAGCTTCGAAAGAAAACCAGCTCCCAAGAAGCGGAGATTCAAATGCTTAAGCTTCAACTTTCTAAAGCTGAAATGGAGCGTGATGAGGCTGTTGCCGGAAAAATTGCAGCTGAAGAGTCTCACGAGGCAACGAGGGCCAACATCAGCTCAACATTATTTGATTTCTATCTGCATAGCATCTTGGGGCGCGGTAGCCTCGCCTTTCTAGGCCCCAAGTATGAAATTACACTGGCTGAAGTTTGGGAGGCTGCACTCGATATGCTCGGTGGTAGCGGCGCTGGCTATGCTGAGTCAGCTCATGAGGAGCACTATCTTGATGATGATGCTCGTGCCGCTCTCGCTAGGGGGAGAGAACAGCTTGCAAAATTAAGGGCCGAAATAGCGGCAGGAGAATATTCAGGAAAAATCATCTCAACTGCTCCAATTCAACCTTCTCCTTCAGCCGAAATTGACATTATCGGTTCTAGTTCTCATTCTCCATCTCCTACTAAAGTTACCACTGATATCACAAGCATACAAGGTGGAGATGAAGGCGGCGAGAGTGCCGAGGCACAGGCTTACGAAGTTGACGTCAGGGAACCGACATCTGCAGGTAACCCTACTGACAATCTTGCCCAAGTAGACTGCTCAGCCGTTTCTTACGAACTTGATGAGCTTTTTGACTACTTCTTGAATCTCAATGAACCTTTATCTCCGCTTTTTACTAACTTGAACTTTTTTCCTTCTGCAGAGAAAACGTCGGGCATTGTTCTGGCTTCTCCTCCTCCAATTATTCCTTCCCCGCCTCTGAAGGTCACTCCTCCTTCTGCCTCGCAACCCGGGTCACAAAAGGAGCAAATAGAAGCTCTTCACGGCTTAGATGATCCCGTTGCTTCTCAAGATCCGAAAGAGAAGAAACTGAAGGAAGTGAGAGGACTCCAGAACCAACTGGCTCCGACGCTGAACCGTTATCCAAACTTTTTTCTCCAGGGAGTGGGTCTTCCTCCAAGAAGAGAGGAAAGCAGGGAGTTTCCAAGAAGAAGAAGAAGAAGGGATCTTTAACTGGTGAAGAAGAGACGGAAGAAAGTCCGACCGAGCCCCTTTCTCCTTCATCCCCTACCCTTACAAGCCGGCCTAAAAAGTTGGCCATTCGGCCAGGTGCGGGCTCAAAAGGTGGGCGGAAGAAGAAATGATGGCTCTGGTTCTGTGGCTTTCATATCGCTTTTTGCCTTTTTTGCATGTACTGACCGGAAATTGTGCGGGTACCGGCCCCCCGCTTTTCTTTTGCTTTTTACATTGGAACCTGTACCTGTATATAAAATAGTGTTGAATAAAATGATTCTTTTTCTTTGTACAAACTTCTGTCTATATCTGAGAATGCATCTACTATTCATTTTTGTACAAGTTTCTTTGTACGATATTGCAGTGAGCTTGTGGTATATATTGTTCGAGCGCAATTTTACCGATGTAGTTATGCCATGCTGCCCCTATACCATAAGCCCATTGTAATATTTTATTTTATGAGGAACTTGTGCTTTTATTTTTTAGAGAATAATTATTCCACTTTTGGAGGAATATTATTTCATTAAAAAATAGAGCACAAATAAGTTTCTACGCTTCATCCTTCGAAGATATCACCTTTTATTTTGTGCATACACACACTTTACTGAATGAAATCTTCTATGTGGTAAAGCGGGTATTTGCAAGGTACTTCAACTTCTTTTTGAGGAAGAGAATTTTCTAGAATAAGTAATTCATTCTTCCTTTGAAAGTTAAAGTGTGCTTTTGATGGGGATTTTTTATTTTTTTAATTTTTTTTACTTGCCACAATAAAGGGCTTCTTGATTTTTGTTTCTTTAAAAAATTGCACCTTCGGGGAAGACTTTTTCACGTTTCAGTGCCTGGAAGTTTTATTTCAATCTTGGTGAAACGTGTGCCTTCGAAGAGGTCTTTCTGCTTGATTGTGCCTCCGGGAGAAGGTCTTTTCATTTCTGCCTCTGGGAAGAGGTCTTTCTGTCTTATTGTGCCTCTGGGAAGAGGTCTTTTCGAAACGGGCCTGCGAAGAGGGCTTTTATTTTGTTTTGCATTTCAACTCTGGTGAAGTAAAACTCCGAAGAGCGGCTGTTGCACTTCAACTCCTGGCGAAATGGGCCTCCGAAGAGGGCTTTTATTTTGTTTTACATTTCAACTCCGGTGAAGTGAAACTCCGAAGAGCGGCTGTTGCACTTCAACTCCTGGTGAAATGGGCCTCCGAAGAGGGCTTTTATTTTGTTTTACATTTCAACTCTGGTGAAGTGAAACTCCGAAGAACGGCTGTTACACTTCAACTCCTGGTGAAATGGGCCTCCGAAGAGGGCTTTTATTTTGTTTTACATTTCAACTTTGGTGAAGTGAAACTCCGAAGAGCGGCTGTTGCACTTCAACTCCTGGTGAAATGGGCCTCCGAAGAGGGCTTTTATTTTGTTTTACATTTCAACTTTGGTCAAGTGAAACTCTGAAGAGCGGATGTTACACTTCAACTCCTGGTGAAATGGGCCTCAGAGGATTGCCTGGAAGTTACTCTCTCATGGTTGGAGGGTCATGACTTCTCCAATCTTTTTTGGTTGAGTAGAGAACTTTCTTTTTTGCGGCATATGCCTCGTTAGAGGTCTTTATCCTCCGAAGAGTTGTGCCTCTGAAGAGGACTCATGCCTCCGAAGAGGGCTTTAGTTGTTCCTTGTCCACTTGCTTATGCCTTTTCAGCGATTCTCTATTTTTTTCTTTTCAAGCTTGCACTCCCTTCTCTTACAAGTAGTTTGTTTAATCCAAGGAAGCGTTCTTCTTTGTTAGGCAAGTTGACGAAAACGGGCATAAGCTTCTTAATTGGATGTTTGTTTGTTCAAACGATCTCAATTTACGAGCAATGGCCCGTTTCCGGCGAAATCATTGGCCGTTCAATTGAAGCACTTCCTATCTAGGATTTGAATTCGGGACTTTTGTGCTTTTGTGACTCGAAATTTGTTTGCTGAATGATAACCAGAATCACTTGGTCTTGTAATGTGCAAGTTTTATTTTCGTTGTCTGCAAAAATTCAAATCGACATTTCAGCAATACATTTAATGTACTTTTCATATCGAAAATAAAGCAAACATGTAATAATAATAAGAAACACAAGATTTATAGTGGTTCGGCCAAGAATTTGGGCCTACATCCACTTTATCGTCTTTCATTATTCACTTGCATCGGTTTTACAATCGTTTTCAATCACAGGAATCATACATTCATAATTCTTTTTACAATATTTCAACAAAGCTATCAAGTAAAGTATGGGCGCAAGTGATTGCTGTTCCAAGCTCTTTGAATTTGATCTCCTTCGACAGTAATGAGTTTGAATGTGCCGTCAAGAAGCTTCTGACCTATGACATATGGTCCTTCCCAGTTTGGCCCAAACACACTTGTCGCTGTCATAATTCTCTTTTGGACTAGATCTCCAATCTCAAAGCTGCGTTGGCGAACTTTGGAATTGAAATGTCTGGCTATCCTTTGCTGATGAGATGTGATTCTGAGCTCAGCCTCTTCTCTTTTTTCATCAAGGAGATCTAGTGCCTCAAGCTGTAGTTTTTCATTCTCCGCTTGATTGAAATGGATTCTTCTATGTGAAGGGACCTCTGTTTCTACCGGAATCATTGCCTCTGATCCGTATGCCAATGAAAACGGAGTATGCCCAGTCGCAGTCTTGTGGGTAGTTCTGTATGCCCATAGTGCTAGCGGTAGCTTATCGACCCAACCACCTTTTGCTCTTTCAAGTTGCTTCTTGATGGTGGACTTGATAATTTTATTTACTGCTTCCACCTGCCCGTTTGCCTGCGGATGAGCTACTGCTGAGAAGCTATTTCGGATTCTGAATCGTTTGCAAAAATCTTGGAATTCTTCACTTTCGAACTGAGTACCATTGTCTGTAATTATCTTTTGAGGCACACCATACCTGCAGATGATATTTTTAGTCACAAAACTTATCATCTTTTAAGAGGTGATAGTAGCCAGTGGTTCAGCTTCTGCCCATTTAGTAAAATAATCTACAGCCACAAGGGCATATTTAATTCCAGATTTGGCAGTTGGTAACGGTCCTACAAGGTCTATCCCCCATATTGCAAACGGCCATGGACTGACCATCTGTGTGAGTTCAGTAGAAGGCGCTCTAGGAATTTTGGCGAATCTTTGGCATCTGTCACATTTTCGGGAATAGTCTGCTGCATCTCGATTAATTTCTGGCCAAAAATATCCGTATCGGAGAATCTTCTTTGCTAAAGTTTGACCACCTGAATGATCACCACATTCTCCCCCATGTACCTCAGCTAGGATTGTTTTGGACTCTTCCTTGGATAAACATCGAAGTAACGGCATTGAGAATCCCCGTCTGTATAATTGGCCATCCTGGACCATATAGCGAGAGGCTTTCCTCAGTAGCTTCTTTCGTTCTTTTGAATTTTCCGGTAAAGACCCATTGAGCAGATATTCTGTTATTGGAGTCATCCATGATTCTTGCTCTTGAGACACGCTCATGATCCAATCAATATCCATCTCATCAATGCTTGGAGCCGACAGGACTTCCACTGGAGTCAACCCCAGAAATTGAGCTTCGCCTGTGCTCGAGTACTTTGCGAGAGAATCTGCTTTAGTGTTTTCTTCTCGAGGAATATGACTTAACATGTAATGATCGAAATCACCTAGGAGTTCCCAAGCCTTTAATAAGTAGGCGGGCATATTTCCCCTTTTCGCTTGGAATTCCTTCTTGACTTGGCATACAATAAGCTGAGAATCACTGAAGATCTGTAATGCTAGGATGTTTAGTTCTTTAGCAATTCTTAAGCCAGCGATAAGAGCCTCGTATTCTGCTTCATTGTTTGTTGAAGGAAATTCCAATCTCAGTGCGTAGCATAATGACCGACCTTCAGGGGTCTCAAGTACAACTCCGGCTCCATAATAGCTGTCATTCCTCGCGCCATCAACATATAACTTCCATTGGATTGGGGAATCATCGATCGTTTCCTCCTCACTGTTACCCTTATCTATGAATTCTGCGATGAAATCCGCTAAAGCTTGTCCGTTGATTGCTTTTCGGGGATGATAAGTGATGTCATATTGACTGAGTTCAATATTCCACTTTAGAAGACGACCCGAAGTCTCAGGGCAAAACAGGACTTGCTTTAAAGGCTGATCAGTGAGGACTCTGATAGGATGAGCTTGGAAATATTGCTTCAACTTCCTTGATGCAATCAGTAGGCAATAGGCGAGTTTTTCCAACTTGGAGTAATTCATCTCTGCCCCAGTGAGTCTTTTGCTGATATAGTAAACGGATGTTGAATCCTCTTGTCTTCTCGTATCAGCGCTGCACTTAAAGCATGAGATGATGCTGCCAAGTATATAAGAAGATCCTCAACATCGCCAGGCCTAGAAAGTATTGGAGGCGTTTCCATATGGTGAATCAATTCATCAAAGGCTTTTTGGCATTCGGGAGTCCAATCAAAGATTTTCTTTCCTTTCTTTAGGGCGTCAAAGAATGGGATGCATTTATCAGTGGCTTTGGAAATGAACCGACTCAAGGCGGCGACTTTTCCATTGAGACTCTGCAATTTCTTCTTCGTTCTAGGAGCTTTGACTTCCTTTAAGGCGGTAATTTGAGCTGGACTAGCCTCAATGCCCCTAACGCTCACGATGAAACCTAAGAACTTTCCGGATTCCACTCCAAATGAACATTTTAAAGGGTTAAGCTTCATTCCTTATTTTCAGAGGACTGCGAACATGTCTGCTAAGTGTTCTATGTGATCCACTGCTTTCTTAGACTTTACTAACATGTCATTGACGTAGACTTCCATAGTCTTGCCCAATTGCGGTTTGAACATAGAATTAACAAGTCTTTGGTAGGTTGCCCCCGCATTCTTCAGCCCGAAGGGCATAACTCTATAGCAGTAAAGACCAACATCGGTGATAAAGCTCGTGTCCTCCTGATCTGGCTCATGCATCATAATCTGGTTATATCCGGAGTAGGCATCCATAAAAGATAACAATTCGTGTCCTGCAGTTCCGTCTACCAGTTGATCGATCCTGGGTAACGGGAAGCAGTCTTTGGGGCAGGCCTTGTTTAGATCTGAAAAATCGATGCACACTCTCCATTTTCCATTGGCTTTCTTAACCAGCACTGGATTTGAAACCCAATTCGGATAGGTAGATTCTTTGATAAAGTTATTCTCCATGAGCCGATCAACTTCTTCTTTTAATGCTGCTGACCTTTCTGGACCTTGAGTCCTCCTTTTCTGTTTCACAGGTGTAAATTTTGGATCAATATTCAGAGCGTGTACTGCAACTCCTGGGGATATTCCGCACATATCGGCATGAGTCCAAGAAAAAACATCCAAATTTGCCTTTAAAAAAGATATTAAGATATTCTGAATTGACACATTAAGTTTTGAACCCACATTCAACACCTTGTTTGGGTCCTTTGGGTCAACAGGTACTGGTATTGTCGTTTCCACTGGTACCACTCTATTCTCCCTTGCACTGGCTTTTCTAGGATCCATCTCTTTCCGTGCTCCGCTGTGCTCGCCAGTGCAGGGTCCGCCCTGTAATTGCTACAAGGCTGGTTCTTTGATGCGGACTGGGGTTGCCGCATCCTTTCCCATCTCTCTTTTCCTTGTTTCTCGTAGCTCTGTCAGATAACACTCCCGCCCAGCATTTTGATCCCCTTTTATAACTCCCACTCCATTATCTGTGGGGAATTTAATGGTGAGGCACCATGGGGCCAGAACAGCTTTGAATGCTGCTAGAGTTGGACGGCCAAGGAAAGCATTATAAGCAGAAAATTCGTCAACAACCACAAAAGTTTGCTTGCGGACTACTTTTCTTTCTCCCTCTCCAAGTTATACAAGCAAATCACGGTTCCTATCGGCTATTTTCGCTCCCCAGTGAAGCCAGCGATTTTCTGCGATGAGGCTTGCACATCAGCCGTAGGGATCTTCATTTGGTCGAATGTTTTCTTGAAGAGGATATTGCAGGATGCGCCACAATCAATGAGAACTCTTCTGACAATTGCTGGCCCGATACCAGCCGAGATGACTAAGGGATCCAAGGTAGGAGCTTCAATACCTGTGGAATCCCTGGATCTGAACACAATATCATCATTGAAAGTTCTTTGTTGCTTCAGGGGCATAGTACCTTCCAAAACAAAGACATCTTCCTCGGCCAGTACATACTTCAAAGCTCGGTTATACCTTTCCATCTCACCCCAGCTCCTGCCTGCTGGGTGAGGTCCTCCCGTAATGACATTGATAACTGGCCTTCCGGATTCATGCCCTGCAGTTTTCTCACTTGTCCTGGGTTGATGAGCAGGAGCTCGTTGCCCCTGACTAGACGAAGCGGGATTGCTGCTATTCTTTTCCACAAATTGCTGCAGCTTGTTTTCCCTTATCAATTATTCAATCAAATTTTTCAATTGGCGGCATTCATCGGTATCATGACCGGGTTGATTATGGAAGCGGCAAAACTTCTTGCTTTGTACCGCTTTTTTTTCGGTTCTCAAAACGGGAGGTTTAGGATAATCGACAGAATCTTTAGTGGCAAGGTAAATGCGCTCTGGCGTATCTGATAGAGGGGTATATCCTGATGACTTGAAGGAACGAGGCTTCTTCAGATTTTTCTGTTTCTTCCCATCGTTATTTTCCCTTTTCTGTCCTACAGATTCATTCTTGCGTGGAGCAGTAATGTTATCTTCATCTTTTTCCAATACTGCCTTTACCGGTGCAGGACAGCTTTCCAGGCGTATGAACTCATCTGCTTTCTTGTAGAATTTTTCAAGGGAATTTGGTTCCTTCATGTTAAGCGATTTTCCAAATTCGCTCGTCTTGTCGATGGCCCTCATCTGATAGGTCCAGATCATCCGTGGTTCTGCATTGTCTATCTCGGCCAGCGCTATATTAAAGCGATTCAAGAAAGATCTGATAGTTTCCCCTGGATTCTGTTCTAAACTTGACAACGACATGATATCTTTGGCTTTTGAAGCATATAGTCTGAACTGCTCCTTGAATTTTCGGGTTAGGTCAGAAAACTGATCTATAGACCGAATTGGTAGCTTGGTGAACCAAAGCAGAGCTACACCTTCCAAACATACAGGAAAATATCGACACTTTATTTCATCAGAAGCTCTGGCACCTGTCATGTGCCAATCATACTTATACAAGAATTCGTTCGGATCACTTGTTCCGTTGTAAGCTAGGATAGTTGGAGGGACGAACTTCCTTGGGAATTCAGCCTTTAAGATCCTTTCGGTAAACGGGGTTTTACTTGGAGTGAAACCCCATTCCTTCTCGTCTTCATTCCTTTGCATGCTTTCTTTCATGATTTGTCGAACCATTTCAGAAAGATACCCCTCATCGTTTCGAGCTTTAGATCCACCAACTTCAGGAAATGTCCGCTCAAAGGGGCTGGCAGCCCTCTCAGGAATGTTTCTTTCTTCAGCTTCATGAATGTTGCCAACAAAGTTCCTTTCATTACCCGTTGGTTGACGGTTTACCCCAAGCAAATCGTTCAACTTATTCAAAATTAGGGCATTTTGGGCATTCTGAGCCTCCAATTGTGCACTTTGGGCATTTATCTGCTGGTTCAGCCCTAAGATTACAGCATCCAACTCCGCTTTTGTAACCCTGACAGGTGGAGTGGCTTGATTAGGTACTGGGGAAGCGGAGGTTCCCTCTTGAACATTTCCAGATCTAACAGATCCACTTCTTCTCCCCGGAGCCATGATTTCAGATAAACTTCTAGTCTTCAGAGAGATTACTTCAACAAACTTTCGTGGAGCAATGATGATAATTCGCCTGAGTTCGATTCTCAGTGAAAGCACCAAAAATGTTAACGCTAAAGTTTGAACGCTAACACTCCGGTGTGTAAAGTGTAGTTGTGAAAGCACCACCCGATGATTCGGGAGCAGAGTATAAGCAGAAAACCATAGAAAAAGCAGTGAATAACAACGATTTTATAGTGGTTCGGCTCAATAGTTTTCCAATGTCCACTCTGAATATCTTTATTGATGATTTCGTTACAAGTCGATACAATTCCTCCCAAGTACAATACACTTTGAACTGCTAAATACTTTGAATGAGTAGCTTAAACTTCAATGTAAGTGAAGGTCCTCAAATCCATGTCGGATGCATGAGATTTCTTCTTGAAGTTGTTGATAGCATTCTACGTGTCTTGAAAGCTTTGGGTGTTGATTTAGTTTGGAATGTAGGAGAGTATCGGTGTTTGAAAAGAATGAGCCCCAAAAAAGTCCCTTCAATGTTGGAGGTGGTCGCATATTTATAGGTGTGATTCTGGGCGGCAGTTTTTCACTCAAGTCATGAGTCGTGCACGATTCATGGAGAGTCGTAAGTCGCATTCGACTCAAGGTTCAAGAGTCAGCAGGCAGTGGAGTAAGTGAAGTGGTTCTGAGCTTTTCTTTGTTCATTTGGATACAAGTCCTAACTCGTTCGCGAGTTAAGAGGTCACGGTTTAAAGTGAGGCAGTACTAAAATCTTGGCTCTGCGGTTTTAGGTCGTGTACGACTTAAACTAGGTCGTAAGTCGTCTACAAGTCATCTTGTTGCGGCATGGTATTGAACTTGTTCTCTAAGTCTTAGGTCGTAATTCTGTTAGGTCGTTAGTTCCTTAACTCATAAGTTTTAACTCGCAGGCTCTTTAACTCATGCACTTCCCCTGAGACATGACATATCTTAAGTCGCACAGGTTTTAAGTCGTAGACTTCTTGGTCCGTTGAGTTGCTGTTTCCCTTGAGTCGTAGAAACCTTAAGTCGTGGATGCCTTAAGTCATGGATGCCTTATGTCGTGGATGCCTTAGGTCGTAAAGAACTCTGAGTCGGCAACTTCTTTATGGTATTGATTGGTCTATTTTCTTAGGCCGTTAGGTCGTAGCTTCCTTAAGTTGGTAAGTCGTCAGTCCCTTAAGTCGTCCATCCTCTTGACTTGTTGAGTCGTGTATCTGTTAACTCGTTATGTTGATAACTCACTGAGTTGTTTGTCCATTGAGTCGTCGCCCACCTTGAGTCGTTTTCTTATGGAGTCGCGCAGTTTTTGAGTGGTAGGAATTTGAGGGTTAACATAGTGGTTCATACAATATCTGGGGGGCCACACATCGCCGACAAAAGCTGGGCAGAAATGGAAAGGTATGGAGACTCACTCAGAAGCGAGGGAGACTGCGTCAATTCTGTTATGGAAGAACGCCACCCTAAGCGGAAGGAAAATAATGACATCACATTCAGTGGGCGCGACCTAGAAGGAATGCAATACCCTCATATGGATCCTATGGTCATCTCTGCCTAGTTCGGCCCAGCTGAAGTTTTTCGAATCCTAGTAGACACTGGAAGCTCAATAAATATTCTGTTCAACCATGCTTTCGACAAAATGAAGCTGTCAATGAAGGACGTGTCTCCCTGCAACAAACCGCTACACGGTTTCACTGGAGAAGCAAAGATGCCCCTCGGACAATTGGATCTCTTTGTTGAATAGGGAAGTCATCCCCGCTCCGCCGTTTGGAAACAAACATTCGTGCTAATAGGCAACCACTCGGCCTACAATGCCTTTTTAGGAAGACCAGCCTTGTCCGACTTCCAAATTGTCCTTGCCCCATGGTGCCTGAAGATGAAGTTCCCAACGAATAATGGAGTGGGAGAAGTAGAAGGGGATCAAGACGCCGCTCGGGGCTGCTATGTAACCGAACTTCGCAATTATCGGAGGAGAGATAAAGGGAAAAATACAGAGACTATTCTCTGCATGAAAAGCTTGGAAGCATAGCAACTAAAGAAAGCCTCTCCTCTACGGTATACCAGTGATCCTTTCAATGAATTAGACCCCAGGGACAAAGAGGAGGAGGCCACCGCCGAGCCTGCAGAGGCTATGGAATTCGTATCTGTAGACAAACGCGACCCAAGTAAACTGCTGAGAGTCGGATCTCAGTTCAAAAGAGAATTAAAGAATCAACTCATTGATTTTCTTCGCCACAACATGGATGTATTTGCATGGACGCACGCTGATATGACTGGAACCTCCCCGGACATAGCATGCCATGCACTAAACATCGATCCTACCAAGGTACCGGTAAAGCAAAAGAAGAGAAATATGGGGGCAGAACGATCAGCAGCCCTCGAGGAAGAAGTAAAGATCTTACTTGCCACTGACTTCGTACGTGAAGCCATCTACCCGGAATGGATCGCCAACCCGGTACTGGTAAAGAAAGCTAATGGGAAGTGGCGAACATGCATCGATTTCTCTAACTTAAATGACGCTTGCCCGAAAGACTGCTTCCTACTCCCCCGAATCGACCTACTCGTGGACAGCACTGCCGGACACGAACTTTTATCCTTTATGGACGCATACTCAGGATTTAACCTGATCCCCATGCACGCCCCCGATCAAAAACACACTAGCTTCATCACTGACCGAGGATTGTACTGCTACAAGGTAATGCCATTTGGACTTAAAAACGCCGGAGCTACTTATCAGCGCCTCGTCAACAAGATGTTTGCAGAACTGATAGGACGAAGTATGGAAGTTTATGTGGATGACATGCTGGTAAAATCGAGGAAAGCCAATGACCATATAAACCACCTAGACGAGATGTTTCAAGTACTTCGCCAATATGGAATGAAGCTGAACCCTCTAAAGTGCTCCTTCGGAATATCATCGGGAAAATTCTTGGGATTCATCATTCATGCCAGTGGGATTGAAGCAAACCCCGAACAAGTCCGAGCTTTACAAGATATCAAGACACCATCTACTCGAAGAGAGATGCAAAGCCTAAACGGGAAAGTGGCCGCCCTGAGTAGGTTCATCTCTAAAGCAACCGACAAATGCATCCCTTTCTTCGACGCTCTAAAGAAAGACAAAGGAAAGTTCGAATGGACTGACGAATGCTCGACAGCCTTCCTTAACTTAATCGGACACCTCCAGAGACCACCAGTACTTTCAACTCCAAATGAAGGCGAGGAACTATACCTATACCTTGTTGTATCATCCCATGCTTTGAGCGCCGCTTTGGTGAGAGAAGACAACCGCGTACAGCGACCCGTATACTTTGTAAGCAAGAGATTCACAGGGGAAGAAGTCAGATACCCTAAACTTGAAAAGCTAGCATACTGTTTGCTTATCACGTTGCGGAAACTGCGACACTATTTCCAGTCTCATTCCATCAGAGTTTTAACCGATCAACCGCTAAGGCAAGTGCTCCATCACCCCGACACTTCTGGGCGATTACTTAAGTGGTGCATCAAACTAAGTCAATATGATATCACCTACCACCCCCGCACCGCCATCAAGGGACAAGCTATGGCCAATTTCATTGCCGAATTCACTACCGGCGAAGGTAAGGAGCAATCCGAGGTGTCAGAAGACGTCAAATGGAATCTCTTTGTAGATGGAGCATCAAACGAACAAGGCTCGGGGGCAGGCATCGTGATAGTCACCCCGAGGGGAAGGAAGCTGCACTATGCCCTGAGGTTGGAATTCGCCGCCACCAATAACGATGCAGAATACAAAGCAATGATAGCCGGATTAGAACTTGCACTGGAAATTGGAGTCAGTTCTTTATGTCTCCATAGTGATTCTCAACTTATTGTAAATCAAATACTGGGAGAATTCCAGACTTGAGGAGAACAACTCACAGCGTATCTAAAGAAGACCAGGCTACTGCTTAATCAATTAGATCACTATTTAATCAAACACATTCCCCGAGAAGAGAATCAAGAGGCCGACGAACTAGCAAAACAAGCTAGCATGAAGAACATCACTATTTTCGGAGCATTAACCATCTCAAAACAGCTGGCACCAAGTTTCGAGCAAGTAAATTTGGTAGCTGCAACCAAAGAAGAAACATGGATGACCCCTATCCGAGAATACTTACAAAACGGCACCCTACCCGAGGGCGAAATGAAATCAAGAAAATTGTAAGGAAACCATCCCGCTACACAATGCAAGAAGGCATCCTCTATCGGTGCGGCTTCTCTAACCCCTTATTGAGGTGCGTTGCTGGAAGAGAAGCCAAGGAAATTCTATCCAATATCCATCAGGGAAGTTTTGGAGACCACACCGGAGGGCAGACCCTAGCAAGAAAGATACTCCGATATGGGTATTTCTGGCCCACTTTAAACAAAGATGCTTTAAACTTCGTCAGAAGATGCGACAGATGTCAGAAATTTGCTAAGATTCCTCGACTACCAACCAATGAAATTACTCAGTTGACCAGCCCTTGGCCCTTCGCAATATGGGGAATTGACTTAATTGGCGAACTGCCGATGGGCCGAGGCGGGGCCAGACATGCTATAGTGGCAGTTGACTATTTCACCAAATGGGTGGAAGCGGAGCCTCTGAATAAAATATCTTCAACTAAAGTTATCAACTTCTTGATCAATAACGTTATGTGCATGTACGGGGTTCCACTCAGAATCATATCAGACAACGGGCTTCAATTTGACAGCGAGGAATTTGCCGACTGGTGCCAAGAGCACGGAATTCATAAGGGCTTCTCATCCGTTGCTTATCCCCAGGCAAATGGACAAGTCGAAGCTGTCAACAAGATTATCAAGACTCTAATCAAGAAGAAGCTTGAAAAGTCAAAAGGCGCTTGGGTGGACGAACTTCCTACAGCACTATGGGCCTACCGCACTTCTTTTAGAACATCAACAGGGCATACTCCGTTCTCTTTGGCATACGGGTCAGAGGCCATGCTCCCAGTTGAAACTATTGTACCTTCCCATCGTAGGATCCACTACAACCCCGAAGAAAACGAAGAACTCCTCCACATGTCTTTGGATCTAATTGAGGAGAGAAGAAATGATGCAGCACTCAAAGCAGCAGCTCACAGACAAAAAGTGATAGCACTATATAACTCCAAAGTCAAACATCGCAGCTTACAAGAAGGAGATCTTGTCCTCAAGCGAATCTTTCTGCGCCCAGGAGCGCTGGATCCAATCTGGGACGGACCATATGTAATTCATAAAGATCTCCACAACGGAGCTTATATTTTGTCAACAGTGGACGGAGAGGTGTTCCAGAGGGCATGGAACATCCGACACCTCCGTCGATACTTTTCTTAACTTGTACTGCCCATATGAAGTGAATTAACAAAGAGAATCAATGGACGTAGGCATTTTCGTGCCGAACAACTTTAAAAACTTGGCTCTTGTTAACTTGTTCCTTTATATCTTGGCTACTTGT
Source organism: Allium cepa (assembly GCA_030765085.1). NCBI lineage: Eukaryota > Viridiplantae > Streptophyta > Magnoliopsida > Asparagales > Amaryllidaceae > Allium > Allium cepa. The sequence goes on along the minus strand of CM060942.1, from coordinate 357,951,768 downwards.
TAAGCTTTATCCTTTGCTGTTGAACAAAATCCTTTGCAAATGACATTTCAATTCAGAGCTTCACAACACAACTCCACCTGGACAAAACCTAACAGGTACGCTACGATCCTATGCCCTCGCCAATGAGACACTTTCGCTCTGGTATCCCTCTACCGAGAGTTAACTCATTGTTTGCCTCGGCCCTTAAAGCCGACTGTAATAAGCCGAGTATAAGCCACCGAAAAGGCCGATTATGCCATGGCAGCTCATTACAGCGATTCGGCTCGCCGACAACTGTGAACCGACCATAAGCCCCAACATAAGGTGTGGCCAGCCAGGGGCAGTTCACAGTTGAAGATCGGCCCCCACGCTAGCCGGCCACAGTAAATCGAATAATACCCGCGATTACGGGCCATAATGGCCCGGGTAGTTACAGTGCGCGATCGGCTCTGATATGTCTTAAGTGCGGCTGTGATAAAAAAGGTGGGCGGAAGAAGAAATGATGGCTCTGGTTTTGTGGCTTTCATATCGCTTTTTGCCTTTTTTGCATGTACTGACCGGAAATTGTGCGGGTACCGGCCCCCCGCTTTTCTTTTGCTTTTTACATTGGAACCTGTACCTGTATATAAAATAGTGTTGAATAAAATGATTCTTTTTCTTTGTACAAACTTCTGTCTGTATCTGAGAATGCATCTACTATTCATTTTTGTACAAGTTTCTTTGTACGATATTGCAGTGAGCTTGTGGTATATATTGTTCGAGCGCAATTTTACCGATGTAGTTATGCCATGCTGCCCCTATACCATAAGCCCATTGTAATATTTTATTTTATGAGGAACTTGTGCTTTTATTTTTTAGAGAATAATTATTCCACATTTGGAGGAATATTATTTCATTAAAAAATAGAGCACAAATAAGTTTCTACGCTTCATCCTTCGAAGATATCACTTTTTATTTTGTGCATATACACATTTTACTGAATGAAATCTTCTATGTGGTAAAGCGGGTATTTGCAAGGTACTTCAACTTCTTTTTGAGGAAGAGAATTTTCTAGAATAAGTAATTCATTCTTCCTTTGAAAGTTAAAGTGTGCTTTTGATGGGGATTTTTTATTTTTTATTTTTTTTATTTTTTTTATTTTTCTTACTTGCCACAATAAAGGGCTTCTTGATTTTTGTTTCTTTAAAAAATTGCACCTTCGGGGAAGACTTTTTCACGTTTCAGCGCCTGGAAGTTTTATTTCAATCTTGGTGAAACGTGTGCCTTCGAAGAGGTCTTTCTGCTTGATTGTGCCTCCGGGAGAAGGTCTTTTCATTTCTGCCTCTGGGAAGAGGTCTTTCTGTCTTATTGTGCTTCTGGGAAGAGGTCTTTTCGAAACGGGCCTACGAAGAGGGCTTTTATTTTGTTTTGCATTTCAACTTTGGTGAAGTGAAACTCCGAAGAGCGGCTGTTGCACTTCAACTCCTGGCGAAATGGGCCTCCGAAGAGGGCTTTTATTTTGTTTTACATTTCAACTCCGGTGAAGTGAAACTCCGAAGAGCGGCTGTTGCACTTCAACTCCTGGTGAAATGGGCCTCCGAAGAGGGCTTTTATTTTGTTTTACATTTCAACTCTGGTGAAGTGAAACTCCGAAGAGCGGCTGTTACACTTCAACTCCTGGTGAAATGGGCCTCCGAAGAGGGCTTTTATTTTTTTTTACATTTCAACTTTGGTGAAGTGAAACTCCGAAGAGCGGCTGTTGCACTTCAACTCCTGGTGAAATGGGCCTCCGAAGAGGGCTTTTATTTTGTTTTACATTTCAACTTTGGTGAAGTGAAACTCTGAAGAGCGGCTGTTACACTTCAACTCCTGGTGAAATGGGCCTCAGAGGATTGCCTGGAAGTTACTCTCTCATGGTTGGAGGGTCATGACTTCTCCAATCTTTTTTGGTTGAGTAGAGAACTTTCTTTTTTGCGGCATATGCCTCGTTAGAGGTCTTTATCCTCCGAAGAGTTGTGCCTCTGAAGAGGACTCGTGCCTCCGAAGAGGGCTTTAGTTGTTCCTTGTCCACTTGCTTATGCCTTTTCAGCGATTCTCTATTTTTTCTTTTCAAGCTTGCACTCCCTTCTCTTACAAGTAGTTTGTTTAATCCAAGGAAGCGTACTTCATTGTTAGGCAAGTTGACGAAAACGGGCATAAGCTTCTTAATTGGATGTTTGTTTGTTCAAACGATCTCAATTTACGAGCAATGGCCCGTTTCCGGCGAAATCATTGGCCGTTCAATTGAAGCACTTCCTATCTAGGATTTGAATTCGGGACTTTTGTGCTTTTGTGACTCGAAATTTGTTTGTTGAATGATAACCAGAATCACTTGGTCTTGTAATGTGCAAGTTTTATTTTCGTTGTCTGCAAAAATTCAAATCGACATTTCAACAATACATTTAATGTACTTTTCATATCGAAAATAAAGCAGACATGTAATAATAATAAGAAACACAAGATTTATAGTGGTTCGGCCAAGAATTTGGGCCTACATCCACTTTATAGTCTTTCATTATTCACTTGCATCGGTTTTACAATCGTTTTCAATCACAGGAATCATACATTCATAATTCTTTTTACAATATTTCAACAAAGCTATCAAGTAAAGTATGGGAGCAAGTGATTGCTGTTCCAAGCTCTTTGAATTTGATCTCCTTCGACAGTAATGAGTTTGAATGTGCCGTCAAGAAGCTTTTGACCTATGACATATGGTCCTTCCCAGTTTGGCCCAAACACACCTGTCGCTGTCATAATTCTCTTTAGGACTAGATCTCCAATCTCAAAGCTGCGTTGGCGAACTTTGGAATTGAAATATCCGGCTATCCTTTGCTGATGAGATGTGATTCTGAGCTCAGCCTCTTCTCTTTTTTCATCAAGGAGATCTAGTGCCTCAAGCTGTAGTTTTTCATTCTCCGCTTGATTGAAATGGATTCTTCTATGTGAAGGGACCTCTGTTTCTACCAGAATCATTGCCTCTGATCCGTATGCCAATGAAAACGGAGTATGCCCAGTCGCAGTCTTGTGGGTAGTTCTGTATGCCCATAGTGCTAGCGGTAGCTTATCGACCCAACCACCTTTTGCTCTTTCAAGTTGCTTCTTGATGGTTGACTTGATAATTTTATTTACTGCTTCCACCTACCTGTTTGCCTGCGGATGAGCTACTGCTGAGAAGCTTTTTCGGATTCTGAATCGTTTGCAAAAATCTTGGAATTCTTCACTTTCGAACTGAGTACCATTGTCTGTAATTATCTTTTGAGGCACACCATACCTGCAGATGATATTTTTAGTCACAAAACTTATCATCTTTTAAGAGGTGATAGTAGCCAGTGGTTCAGCTTCTGCCCATTTAGTAAAATAATCTACAGCCACAAAGGCATATTTAATTCCAGATTTGGCAGTTGGTAACGGTCCTACAAGGTCTATCCCCCATATTGCAAACGGCCATGGACTGACCATCTGTGTGAGTTCAGTAGAAGGTGCTCTAGGAATTTTGGCGAATCTTTGGCATCTGTCACATTTTCGGGAATAGTCTGCTGCATCTCGATTAATTTCTGGCCAAAAATATCCGTATCGGAGAATCTTCTTTGCTAAAGTTTGACCACCTAAATTATCATCACATTCTCCCCCATGTACCTCAGCTAGGATTGTTTTGGACTCTTCCCTGGATAAACATCGAAGTAACGGCATTGAGAATCCCTGTCTGTATAATTGGCCATCCTGGACCATATAGCGAGAGGCTTTCCTCAGTAGCTTCTTTCGTTCTTTTGAATTTTCCGGTAAAGAGCCATTGAGCAGATATTCTGTTATTGGAGTCATCCATGATTCTTGCTCTTGAGACACGCTCATGATCCAATCAATATCCATCTCATCAATGCTTGGAGCCGACAGGACTTCCACTAGAGTCAACCCCAGAAATTGAGCTTCGCCTGTGCTCGAGTACTTTGCGAGAGAATCTGCTTTAGTGTTTTCTTCTCGAGGAATATGACTTATCATGTAATGATCGAAATCACCTAGGAGTTCCCAAGCCTTTAACAAGTAGGCGGGCAAATTTCCCCCTTTCGCTTGGAATTCCTTCTTGACTTGGCATACAATAAGCTGAGAATCACTGAAGATCTGTAATGCTCGGATGTTTAGTTCTTTAGCAATTCTTAAGCCAGCGATAAGAGCCTCGTATTCTGCTTCATTGTTTGTTGAAGGAAATTCCAATCTCAGTGCATAGCATAATGACCGACCTTCAGGGGTCTCAAGTACAACTCCGGCTCCATAATAGTAGTCATTTCTCGCGCCATCAACATATAACTTCCATTGGATTGGGGAATCATCGATCCTTTCCTCCTCACTGTTACCCTTATCTATGAATTCTGCGATGAAATCCGCTAAAGCTTGTCCGTTGATTGCTTTTCGGGGATGATAAGTGATGTCATATTGACTGAGTTCAATATTCCACTTTAGAAGACGACCCGAAGTCTCAGGGCAAAACAGGACTTGCTTTAAAGGCTGATCAGTGAGGACTCTGATAGGATGAGCTTGGAAATATTGCCTCAACTTCCTTGATGCAATCAGTAGGCAATAGGAGAGTTTTTCCAACTTGGAGTAATTCATCTCTGCCCCAGTGAGTCTTTTGCTGATATAGTAAACTGGATGTTGAATCCTCTTGTCTTCTCGTATCAGCGCTACACTTAAAGCATGAGATGATACTGCCAAGTATATAAGAAGATCCTCAACATCGCCAGGCCTAGAAAGTATTGGAGGCGTTTCCATATGGTGAATCAATTCATCAAAGGCTTTTTGGCACTCGGGAGTCCAATCAAAGATTTTCTTTCCTTTCTTTAGGGCGTCAAAGAATGGGATGCATTTATCAGTGGCTTTGGAAATGAACCGACTCAAGGCGGCGACTTTTCCATTGAGACTCTGCAATTCCTTCTTCGTTCTAGGAGCTTTGACTTCCTTTAAGGCGGTAATTTGAGCTGGACTAGCCTCAATGCCCCTAGCGCTCACGATGAAACCTAAGAACTTTTCGGATTCCACTCCAAATGAACATTTTAAAGGGTTAAGCTTCATTCCTTATTTTCGGAGGACTGCGAACATGTCTGCTAAGTGTTCTATGTGATCCACTGCTTTCTTAGACTTTACTAACATTTTATCGACGTAGACTTCCATAGTCTTGCCCAATTGCGGTTTGAACATAGCATTAACAAGTCTTTGGTAGGTTGCCCCCGCATTCTTCAGCCCGAAGGGCATAACTCTATAGCAGTAAAGACCAACATCGGTGATAAAGCTCGTGTCCTCCTGATCTGGCTCATGCATCATAATCTGGTTATATCTGGAGTAGGCATCCATAAAAGATAACAATTCGTGTCCCGCTGTTCCGTCTACCAGTTGATCGATCCTGGGTAACGGGAAGCAGTCTTTGGGGCAGGCCTTGTTTAGATCTGAAAAATCGATGCACACTCTCCATTTTCCGTTGGCTTTCTTAACCAGCACTGGATTTGAAACCCAATTCGGATAGGTAGATTCTTTGATAAAGTTATTCTCCATGAGCCGTTCAACTTCTTCTTTTAATGCTGCTGACCTTTCTGGACCTTGAGTCCTCCTTTTCTGTTTCACGGGTGTAAATTTTGGATCAATATTCAGAGCGTGTACTGCAACTCCTGGGGATATTCCGCACATATCGGCGTGAGTCCAAGCAAAAACATCCAAATTTGCCTTTAAAAAAGATATTAAGATATTCTGAATTGACACATTAAGTTGTGAACCCACATTCAACACCTTGTTTGGGTCCTTTGGGTCAACAGGTACTGGTATTGTCGTTTCCACTAGTACCACTCTATTCTCCCTTGCACTGGCTTTTCTAGGATCCATCTCTTTCCGTGCTCCGCTGTGCTCGCTAGTGCAGGGTCCGCCCTGTAATTGCTACAAGGCTGGTTCTTTGATGCGGACTGGGGTTGCCGCATCCTTTCCCATTTCTCTTTTCCTTGTTTCTCGTAGCTCTGTCAGATAACACTCCCGCCCAGCATTTTGATCCCCTTTTATAACTCCCACTCCATTATCTGTGGGGAATTTAATGGTGAGGCACCATGGGGCCAGAACAGCTTTGAATGCTGCTAGAGTTGGACAGCCAAGGAAAGCTTTATAAGCAGAAAATTCGTCGACAACCACAAAAGTTTGCTTGCGGACTACTTTTCTTTCTCCCTCTCCAAGTTATACAAGCAAATCACGGTTCCTATCGGCTGTTTTGGCTCCCCAGTGAAGCCAGCGATTTTCTGCGATGAGGCTTGCACATCAGCCATAGGGATCTTCATTTGGTCGAATGTTTTCTTGAAGAGGATATTGCAGGATGCGCCACAATCAATGAGAACTCTTCTGACAATAGCTGGCCCGATACCAGCCGAGATGACTAAGGGATCCAAGGTAGGAGCTTCAATACCTGTGGAATCCCTGGCTCTGAACACAATATCATCATTGAAAGTTCTTTGTTGCTTCAGGGGCATAGTACCTTCCAAAACAAAGACATCTTCCTCGGCCAGTACATACTTCAAAGCTCGGGTATACCTTTCCATCTCACCCTAGCTCCTGCCTGCTGGGTGAGGTCCTCCCGTAATGACATTGATAACTGGCCTTCCGGATTCATGCCCTGCAGTCTTCTCACTTGTCCTGGGTTGATGAGCAGGAGCTCGTTGCCCCTGACTAGACGAAGCGGGATTGCTGCTATTCTTTTACACAAATTGCTGCGGCTTGTTTTCCCTTATCAATTCTTCAATCAAAATTTTCAATTGGCGGCATTCATCGGTATCATGACCGGGTTGATTATGGAAGCGGCAAAACTTCTCGCTTTGTACTGCTTTTTTTCCGGTTCTCAAAACGGGAGGTTTAGGATAATCGACAGAATCTTTAGTGGCAAGGTAAATGCGCTCTGGCGTATCTGATAGAGGGGTATATCCTGATGACTTGAAGGAACGAGGCTTCTTCAGATTTTTCTATTTCTTCCCATCGTTATTTTCCCTTTTCTGTCCTACAGATTCATTCTTGCGTGGAGCAGTAATGTTATCTTCATCTTTTTCCAATACTGCCTTTACCGGTACAGGACGGCTTTCCAGGCGTATGAACTCATCTGCTTTCTTGTAGAATTTTTCAAGGGAATTTGGTTCCTTCATGTTAAGCCATTTTCCAAATTCGCTCGTCTTGTCGATGGCCCTCATCTGATAGGTCAAGATCATCCGTGGTTCTGCATTGTCTACCTCGGCCAGCGCTATATTAAAGTGATTCAAGAAAGATCTGATAGTTTCCCCTGGATTCTGTTCTAAACTTGACAACGACATGATATCTTTGGCTTTTGAAGCATATAGTCTGAACTGCTCCTTGAATTTTCGGGTTAGGTCAGAAAACTGATCTATAGACCGAATTGGTAGCTTGGTGAACCAAAGCAGAGCTACACCTTCCAAACATACAGGAAAATATCGACACTTTATTTCATCAGAAGCTCTGGCACCAGTCATGTGCCAATCATACTTATACAAGAATTCGTTCGGATCACCTGTTCCGTTGTAAGCTAGGATAGTTGGAGGGACGAACTTCCTTGGGAATTCAGCCTTTAAGATCCTTTCGGTAAACGGGGTTTTACTTGGAGCGAAACCCCATTCCTTCTCGTCTTCATTCCTTTGCATGCTTTCTTTCATGATTTGTCGAACCATTTCAGAAAGATACCCCTCATCGTTTCGAGCTTTAGATCCACCAACTTTAGGAAATGTCCGCTCAAAGGGGCTGGCAGCCCTCTCAGGAATGTTTCTTTCTTCAGCTTCATGAATGTTGCCAACAAAGTTCCTTTCATTACCCGTTGGTTGACGGTTTACCCCAAGCAAATCGTTCAACTTATTCAAAATTAGGGCATTTTGGGCATTCTGAGCCTCCAATTGTGCACTTTGGGCATTTATCTGCTGGTTTAGCCCTAAGATTACAGCATCCAACTCCGCTTTTGTAACCCCGACAGGTGGAGTGGCTTGATTAGGTACTGGGGAAGCGGAGGTTCCCTCTTGAACATTTCCAGATCTAACAGATCCACTCCTTCTCCACGGAGCCATGATTTCAGATAAACTTCTAGTCTTCAGAGAGATTACTTCAACAAACTTTCGTGGAGCAATGATGATAATTCGCCTGAGTTCGATTCTCAGTGAAAGCACCAAAAATGTTAACGCTAAAGTTTGACCGCTAACACTCCGGTGTGTAAAGTGTAGTTGTGAAAGCACCACCCGATGATTCGGGAGCAGAGTATAAACAGAAAACCACAGAAAAAGCAGTGAATAACAACGATTTTATAGTGGTTCGGCTCAATAGTTTGCCAACGTCCACTCTGAATATCTTTATTGATGATTTCGTTACAAGTCGATACAATTCCTCCCAAGTACAATACACTTTGAACTGCTAAATACTTAGAATGAGTAGCTTAAACTTCAATGTAAGTGAAGGTCCTCAAATCCATGTCGGATGCATGAGATTTCTTCTTGAAGTTGTTGATAGCATTCTACGTGTCTTAAAAGCTTTGGGTGTTGAGTTAGTTTGGAATGTAGGAGAGTATCGGTGTTTGAAAAGAATGAGCCCCAAAAAAGTCCCTTCAATGTTGGAGGTGGTCGCATATTTATAGGTGTGATTCTGGGCGGCAGTTTTTCACTCAAGTCATGAGTCGTGCACGATTCATGGAGAGTCGTAAGTCGCATTCGACTCAAGGTTCAAGAGTCAGCAGGCAGTGGAGTAAGTGAAGTGGTTCTGAGCTTTTCTTTGTTCATTTGGATACAAGTCCTAACTCGTTCGCGAGTTAAGAGGTCGCGGTTTAAAGTGAGGCAGTACTAAAATCTTGGCTCTGCGGTTTTAGGTCGTGTACGACTTAAACTAGGTCGTAAGTCGTCTACAAGTCATCTTGTTGCGGCATGGTATTGAACTTGTTCTCTAAGTCTTAGGTCGTAATTCTGTTAGGTCGTTAGTTCCTTAACTCATAAGTTTTAACTCGCAGGCTCTTTAACTCGTGCACTTCCCCTGAGACATGACATATCTTAAGTCGCACAGGTTTTAAGTCGTAGACTTCTTGGTCCGTTGAGTTGCTGTTTCCCTTGAGTCGTAGAAACCTTAAGTCGTGGATGCCTTAAGTCGTGGATGCCTTAAGTCGTGGATGCCTTAGGTCGTAAAGTACTCTGAGTCGGCAACTTCTTTATGGTATTGAGTTGGTCTATTTTCTTAGGCCGTTAGGTCGTAGCTTCCTTAAGTTGGTAAGTCGTCAGTCCCTTAAGTCTTCCATCCTCTTGACTTGTTGAGTCGTGTATCTGTTAACTCGTTATGTTGATAACTCACTGAGTTGTTTGTCCATTGAGTCGTCGCCCACCTTGAGTCGTTTTCTTATTGAGTCGCGCAGTTTTTGAGTGGTAGGAATTTGAGGGTTAACATAGTGGTTCATACAATATCTGGGGGGCCACACATCGCCGACAAAAGCTGGGCAGAAATGGAAAGGTATGGAAACTCACTCAGAAGCGAGGGAGACTGCGTCAATTCTGTTATGGAAGAACGCCACCCTAAGCGGAAGGAAAATAATGACATCACATTCAGTGGGCGCAACCTAGAAGGAAGGCAATACCCTCATATGGATCCTATGGTCATCTCTGCCTGGTTCGGCACAGCTGAAGTTTTTCGATTCCTAGTAGACACTGGAAGCTCAATAAATATTCTGTTCAACCATGCTTTCGACAAAATGAAGCTGTCAATGAAGGACGTGTCTCCCTGCAACAAACCGCTACACGGTTTCACAGGAGAAGCAAAGATGCCCCTCGGACAATTGGATCTCTTTGTTGAATTGGGAAGTCATCCCCGCTCCACCGTTTGGAAACAAACATTCGTGCTAATAGGCAACCACTCGGCCTACAATGCCTTTTTAGGAAGACCAGCCTTGTCCGACTTCCAAATTATCCTTGCCCCATGGTGCCTGAAGATGAAGTTCCCAACGAATAATGGAGTGGGAGAAGTAGAAGGGGATCAAGACGCCGCTCGGGACTGCTATGTAACCAAACTTCGCAATTATCGGAGGAGAGATAAAGGGAAAAATGCAGAGACTATTCTCTGCATGAAAAGCTTGGAAGCATAGCAACTAAAGAAAGCCCCTCCTCTACGGTATACCAGTGATCCTTTCAATGAATTAGACCCCAGGGACAAAGAGGAGGAGGCCACCGCCGAGCCTGTAGAGGCTATGGAATTCGTATCTGTAGACAAACGCGACCCAAGTAAACTGCTGAGAGTCGGATCTCAGTTCAAAAGAGAATTAAAGAATCAACTCATTGATTTTCTTCGCCACAACATGGATGTATTTGCATGGACGCACGCTGATATGACTGGAACCTCCCCGGACATAGCATGCCACGCACTAAACATCGATCCTACCAAGGTACCGGTAAAGCAAAAGAAGAGAAGTATGGGGGCAGAACGATCAGCAGCCCTCGAGGAAGAAGTAAAGATCTTACTTGCCAATGACTTCGTACGTGAAGCCATCTACCCGGAATGGATCGCCAACCCGGTACTGGTAAAGAAAGCTAATGGGAAGTGGCGAACATGCATCGATTTCTCCAACTTAAATGACGCTTGCCCGAAAGACTGCTTCCCACTCCCCCGAATCGACCAACTCGTGGACAGCACTGCCGGACACGAACTTTTATCCTTTATGGACGCATACTCAGGATTTAACCTGATCCCCATGCACGCCCCCGATCAAGAACACACTAGCTTCATCACTGACCGAGGATTGTACTGCCACAAGGTAATGCCATTTGGACTTAAAAACGCTGGAGCTACTTATCAGCACCTCGTCAACAAGATGTTTGCAGAACTGATAGGACGAACTATGGAAGTTTATGTGGATGACATGCTGGTAAAATCGAGGAAAGCCAACGACCATATAAACCACCTGGACGAGATGTTTCAGGTACTTCGCCAATATGGAATGAAGCTGAACCCTCTAAAGTGCTCCTTCGGAGTATCATCGGGAAAGTTCTTGGGATTCATCATTCATGCCAGGGGGATTGAAGCAAACCCCGAACAAGTCCGAGCTTTACAAGATATCAAGACACCGTCTACTCGAAGAGAGATGCAAAGCCTAAACGGGAAAGTGGCCGCCCTGAGTAGGTTCATCTCTAAAGCAACCGACAAATGCATCCCTTTCTTCGACGCTCTAAAGAAAGACAAAGGAAAGTTCGAATGGACTGACGAATGCTCGACAGCCTTCCTTAACTTAATCGGACACCTCCAGAGACCACCGGTACTTTCAACTCCAAATGAAGGGGAGGAACTATACCTATACCTTGTTGTATCATCCCACGCTTTGAGCGCCGCTTTGGTGAGAGAAGACAACCGCGTACAGCGACCCGTATACTTTGTAAGCAAGAGATTCACAGGGGCAGATGTCAGATACCCTAAACTTGAAAAGCTAGAATACTGTTTGCTTATCACGTCGCGGAAACTGCGACACTATTTCCAGTCTCATTCCATCAGAGTTTTAACCTATCAACCACTAAGGCAAGTGCTCCATCACCCCGACACTTCTGGGCGATTACTTAAGTGGTGCATCGAACTAAGTCAATATGATATCACCTACCACCCCCACACCGCCATCAAGGGACAAGCTATGGCCAATTTCATTGCCGAATTCACCACCGGCAAAGGTAAGGAGCAATCCGAGGTGTCAGAAGACGTCAAATGGAATCTCTTTGTAGATGGAGCATCAAACGAACAAGGCTCGGGGGCAGGCATCGTGATAGTCACCCCGAGGGGAAGGAAGCTGCACTATGCCCTGAGGTTGGAATTCGCCGCCACCAATAACGATGCAGAATACAAAGCAATGATAGCCGAATTAGAACTTGCACTGGAAATTGGAGTCAGTTCTTTATGTCTCCATAGTGATTCTCAACTTATTGTAAATCAAATACTGGGAGAATTCCAGACTTGAGGAGAACGACTCACAGCGTATCTAAAGAAGACCAGGCTACTGCTTAATCAATTAGATCACTATTTAATCAAACACATTCCCCGAGAAGAGAATCAAGAGGCCGACGAACTAGCAAAACAAGCTAGCATGAAGAACATCACTATTTTTGGAGCATTAACCATCTCAAAACAGCTGGCACCAAGTTTCGAGCAAGTAAATTTGGTAGCTGCAACCGAAGAAGAAACATGGATGACCCCTATCCGAGAATACTTACAAAACGGCACCCTACCCGAGGGCGAAATGAAATCAAGAAAATTGTAAGGAAACCTTCCCGCTACACAATGCAAGAAGGTATCCTCTATCGGTGCAGCTTCTCTAACCCCTTATTGAGGTGCGTTGCTGGAAGAGAAGCCAAGGAAATTCTATCCAATATCCATCAGGGAAGTTTTGAAGACCACACCGGAGGGAAGACCCTAGCAAAAAAGATACTCCGATATGGGTATTTCTGGCCCACTTTAAACAAAGATGCTTTAAACTTCGTCAGAAGATGCGACAGATGTCAGAAATTTGCTAAGTTTCCTCGACTACCAACCAATGAAATTACTCAGTTGACCAGCCCTTGGCCCTTCGCAATATGGGGAATTGACTTAATCGGCGAACTGCCGATGGGCCGAGGCGGGGCCAGACATGCTATAGTGGCAGTTGACTATTTCACCAAATGGGTGGAAGCGGAGCCTTTGAATAAAATATCTTCAACTAAAGTTATCAACTTCTTGATCAAAAACGTTCTGTGCATGTACGGGGTTCCACTCAGTATCATATCAGACAACGGGCTTCAATTTGACAGCGAGGAATTTGCCGACTGGTGCCAAGAGCACGGGATTCATAAGGGCTTCTCATCCGTTGCTTATCCCCAGGCAAATGGACAAGTCGAAGCTGTCAACAAGATTATCAAGACTCTAATCAAGAAGAAGCTTGAAAAGTCAAAAGGCGCTTGGGTGGACGAACTTCCTACAGCAATATGGGCCTACCGCACTTCTTTTAGAACATCAACAGGGCATACTCCGTTCTCTTTGGCATACGGGTCAGAGGCCATGCTCCCAGTTGAAACTATTGTACCTTCCCATCGTAGGATCCACTACAACCCCGAAGAAAACGAAGAACTCCTCCACATGTCTTTGGATCTAATTGAGGAGAGAAGAAATGATGCAGCACTCAAAGCAGCAGCTCACAGACAAAAAGTGGTAGCACTATATAACTCCAAAGTCAAACATCGCAGCTTACAAGAAGGAGATCTTGTCCTCAAGCGAATCTTTCTGCGCCCAGGAGCGCTGGATCTAATCTGGGACGGACCATATGTAATTCATAAAGATCTCCACAACGGAGCTTATATTTTGTCAACAGTGGACGGAGAGGTGTTCCAGAGGGCATGGAACATCCGACACCTCCGTCGATACTTTTCTTAACTTGTACTGCCCATATGAAGTGAATTAACAAAGAGAATCAATGGACGTAGGCATTTTCGTGCCGAACAACTTTAAAAACTTGGCTCTTGTTAACTTGTTCCTTTATATCTTGGCTACTTGTTAAGCTTTATCCTTTGCTGTTGAACAAAATCCTTTGCAAATGACATTTCAATTCAGAGCTTCACAACACAACTCCACCTGGACAAAACCTAACAGGTACGCTACGATCCTATGCCCTCGCCAATGAGACACTTTCGCTCCGGTATCCCTCTACCGAGAGTTAACTCATTGTTTGCCTCGGCCCTTAAAGCCGACTGTAATAAGCCGAGTATAAGCCACCGAAAAGGCCGATTATGCCATGGCAGCTCATTACAGCGATTCGGCTCGCTGGCAACTGTGAACCGACCATAAGCCCCAACATAAGGTGTGGCCAGCCAGGGGCAGTTCACAGTTGACGATCGGCCCCCACGCAAGCCGGCCATAGTAAATCGAATAATACCCACGACTACGGGCCATAATGGCCCGGGTAGTTACAGTGCGCGATCGGCTCTGATATGTCTTAAGTGCGGCTGTGGTAAAAAAGAAAATTCCCCCCATAGGCGTAAGATGGGTGACAAATGTCTCCAAGACCCACAGCTAGGGAAAGTGACTACAAAACCCGTTTGCCACGAACTTAAGCACATCGAAGGCCTTCCGTGACTGGAAGTTTTACTTTTCCTATATTTCCATTTCATTTAAAAAATTTCTCCTATTCTCCGTAACGGTGCTTGAAAGTATAGGACATGAAATAGGGAACGCTCGCTTATGGGAACAGAAACTTACGATCGGATGACGAGACATTCAACAGCATTCCGTGCTTAGTCTTACAGGGCGCACAAAGTTGCCGTCCACAGCCGAAACATGAAGGGCGGTACCTTCTACTTTTATACATTAATGCATAGCTGCAGTTCATATTCACACATCACATTTACGTTGCAAAATGAGAAAATTATACTTTAAGCAAAAAACTTGGCATCAGGCATAGTCAAGTCACTAGTAACATGCATAGTTACATCACTTACACAGCACAACAAAATAGCGATAACATTCCAACATAAAGGAATCAGCTTATGTTATAAAATTACATAAAGTCATTCACCACAAACAATATTATTACAGTCACATCAATGTTTTGGACTAACATAAACAGCAATAAAAAGAAATCAAAAGGTGACCGAATCCGGACAAGGAACCATCTGTGTCCACGCTTCGCCCTCATCCTACCAACTCTCCGAGCCTACTTAGCCGTAGGGTCGGAGCTCCCAGCATGTTGATCGGAAGCCCCACCTGTCCAATTCAGAAGAGGAGTCCATTAAACAAACAGTAAGCGATCAAGTCATTAAAATCTAAAAAGAAAAGGGAAAGAGAAGAGAGACTCACCAGCGTCCGCCGCTTGATCCTCATCCTCCAATTGCACACCCGCTTCCTCCGCAGTAAGCAGCCGCATCCCCTCCTTCACCGCCACCTGCTCCTCCTTCGAAAACTGAGCGGTGACTACATCCAGACTAAAGGCCGCTCCACCTTTCTTACCCGCATCAACCTTGGCCTCCTCTAAAGCCCGAAGACATACCTTGGCCATAACCCGGGGATAATCATCCATCCAGGATAAGCTGCCCTCCTTCCAAGTGCGGAAGTACATGTCCTGCAGCATATCATCCATCATCCCCTCATCCTCTTCAAAGCTCTTCACCCGGGCCTTGGAAATCTGCAACTTAGTGGCAGCAGCATCCCTCTCCCACTGGTATCTCAAGCACTCAGCCTGAGGGGATCTCCTCATCTCCTCCATCTCTTCTTTCAACTTGGCTTGAGCAAGTTCTACAGCTTCAAGCCTCCCTGATATCTCTTCAACCTGCTTGAGATCCGCCCTCCTAACCTCATCAACCATGGTAATGGCCATGTCAATGCGTTTCTTGCAAGCGGCCTCCATTTTCCGCAACTCAGCTCTGCTAGCCTCTTCCATGGCCTTCTTCAGTCGTTGGGAGTCGGCTTCATGCTGCAAAATCTGAATAGCTTGGCCGGCAAGTTGTTTGGCCTGATCAGCAACCACTAACCGCAACCTTATATTAGCACTCCCTATCTCCTTCCCAGCCTTGGCCAATAGGGCGTGATGTTCCATTAACTTCTTGGCCTCCTCCGCGACCCGGTCGATGTTGGCCTTGGCTTCGTCCCCCATAGCAGCTATCCGAGTGGTGAGCAGATCCAGATCTAGGGACTTAGCCTCATCAAGAACCCGAACCATGGGATTGCGGGGGAGAATATGCTCGCCCGTGGCCTCGTCAAATAAAATATCCGGAAAGCTTGGGTCCAAATCCGGGTGGCCGACAAAGGGATTGCGAGGCACGTCGAGACGTTTTATGCGGATAACAGTAGGATTCTCGGAAGGATGCGGAGAGGGAACAAACTCCATGGTCTCCTCCGTGGTATCTCGGGAAGGCTAAGTAGGAGGCTGAGGACCAGGTGGTGAATGAAACAAGGAACGCCTCCTCTTCCTCTGCTGGATTTCCTCCTTGATAACTCAAAGGAGAGGGCGGTAGCTGACCACGTCCCCAGGACGACCAGTAGGAGGCTTCGGCTTAGCAGAAGCTCTCATCAACTTGAATTGTTCGAGGCGGTGTCGAACATATGACGTTTTAGCCACCTGGCCTGCCCCTGGAGTAAAGAATAAATGTTGCAAGCATGCATCAAATCATGAGGCAAGAGATATATCGAGTTAAAAAAAAAGGAACAGGAAAGACGCTTTTACTATACAAACCCTGCAGAGAAGGAGGATCTTGCAATAAGTCCTGGATTTCGTCCTAGGACGGGAGCGAGCCATAAAATATTCCTAAGTCCCTATCGTAAATGGAATCTGCAGAAGTCAAAAGTTCACCTTGCACCGCCGGAGTCACCCTAGTTGAGGAGCTCTTAGGGGATGGATCGGCGCCAGCCCCGGCCTTGCCAGTCTTCTTCGCCTTCTCCGCCAAATCCGATTCTCCCTCCGATTCCCCGAAAGCTTGACGGAGAGCCTCATCCATCCACTCCTGAAGCTCCCCCACTTGCTAGGAGGTTAAGGCACTAGTGCCACTACCGCCCTGTCCGTCGCCATCACCATTGCCCTCTCCATCTCCATCGCCATCTCCTCCACCCTCTGACTCTCCTCCTACATCGCCTCCTTCGCCCTCGCCTCTATCCTCTTCCACATCTTCCTCCTACGGGATAATCGGGCAAGTGCTAGGAGAGGGGCCGTCAGACTCTTTAAGTTTCTTACCCCCGACAACCGGAGGCTTTGTAAAAGTTTTCCTCTTGCCACTCTTCTTCGTGGCCCCTCCTGTAGTCTGGGAAGCTTTCTCTTCCGTCGTATCTCTCTGTTTAACCACGGACTGATGTGGAAGAATCAAGTTGTACATCAAGAGTCTAGCATTCCTGATCCGGTAAGTAGCCGATCTGTCTCTCTCTGAAATAGCTTCTATCTCAGCTGCCGTCTGAACTAGGCGATCGTTCTCCACAACCACAAAGCCACCTGTCGCTAGCAAGAAATGAAAGCACATAAGGAAAAGAATTGCGGCCAAGACAAGGAATGTAAATAAAACTTTGACTTACATCCGGAGGTGAAGCGACGGACAGAGACGGAGTCATCTCTGACGAAGAACCACTCCTTCTTGAACATACTGTACTAGGAATAGACGTCCAGAACCGGCTTAAAAGAGACGGCAGACTCCAAGCTAATATATGGTGATCCCTTCCTGTATCCCCTCAGATTGTACAGATACGGTATCTCTCGGTTGGAAGGAGCGCGCCCATACTTCTCCTGAAAGATAGCGTACAAGCACACCAGGATGGCGTAAAAGTTGGGCTGGAGTTGGAATGGAGCCACCTTCAGATAAGTGATGAAGCTGACTACCCAGGCGTTGATGGGAGGGATGGCCCCGCACATACAGTGGTACCTACTATACGCAAAATACCCTTCAGGAGGGTCATATGGCATAACCCCAGCCTCTGGCGACACCATGAGCGCTCTATCAATCCCAAAAGAACGAGATATGGCGTCGAGCTGCTCCTCTTTGAGGGAGCTAGGAAAACAATCGGGCGGAGAATTCAGAAGTTCCTGGGGACCATACCCATCCACTAACGACCTCGGGGCAGGTCCATGTTGCGCCGGTCTTGGCTGGGCGGGGGGCACAGAGGAGGACTCTCCTTCTCTGTCCTTGGACTTCTTTCTATCTGATTGAGTTTCTGCTTTGCGAGACATTTATCTGCGGCACAATAAAAACATGATATTAGAACGAGGAGTATGGGAATATAAACGAATAGTTATCAAGTTCATTCGGTGCCAAATGCTTCCATGTTTCATTCGGGATTAGGTCCGTTCGGCACCCAAAACTACCGAGCACTTTCGGTAAAACAAAACCAATACTCATTCGGCACAAGCTCATTCGGTAGAGCAACACGATGAAGCATTCGGCATTGAAAACCATTCGTGGTCATTCGGCGAGAAAATGTATACCTGGTTCGGTACGAAAAAGATTCGGCAAGGGATCGATTCGGTACAAGGTGATTCGGCTCTCTCTGATTCGGTAAGGGATAACGAAGGGGGGTGTAGCCCCTATATATAAGCGAGCGCGGGACAACCGGACCAACCGGTTTGGCACTCCAAACCGAATGAAGCTATCCAAAATACCCAACTTAAAACAAAGCACGCCATATAAAGATATATGCCCTACTTTGGGGGGCAAATGTTGGGCAGATTTCCACCCACCATAGAACCAAGGGGTAGGAGGTCGAAGCCGGACCGGTGCTCCCCTCCACTACCGAAACAAACGGCAACCGGACCAAGCTCTCGTCCTCTACCACCGGACCAGATCCACCAAGCACCCATGCCGAATGAAGCCTCGCCGAACCAACCTTCCCCCAAACCATACCGAACCACATCTCCACTTCAACACCGAACTTCCTCTCCACTTCCATGCCGAACCAACCCATCATCACGAACCACTTTCCTACGGAACCAAACTCCAACCACTCCAAACACTGCCGAACCAGGACGCCGCTAGGCCAGAATTGCTTCAGCCCAGGCCCGCCAGCAGCTATATACATCCAGGACCTCTGCCCCCAGCCTCACTCTATAAATAGAGGGGCAGGGGTACAACAATGGCAGACAAGTTTGAGAGCTCAAGCACGGAAGGAACTTTCAAACAACTTTCATATACTTGTATACAAAGCTTTGTACTTGTAATCTGAAAGAAAAGAGAGAATAACATATAAAGTAGACGTAGGCACGTTCTGGCCGAACCACTATAAATCTGCGTGTCTTTTTACAATTTAGCCCCAGTTTTTTACTTATTTGCATAACTCACCCAAATTACTAAGAACGACATAAAATCAACTAAATCATACGACTTTGAGGTGTTTGTCCATTTTTTGTGCAAACAATTTTAACATTGGATCATCGTTCTAGGGTCGATCGAAGGGCATGGGCATGTAGAGGAGGTTGAGCAGGCCCTATAGGTGGTCTTCGTTTGTCTCGTAGACAGTCAGAGATCGCCATAAAATTTAGTGATAGGAGCGACGGCCGTGGTTTCTATGGTGATGGAGGATGGTCGCATAGCCCTAGAGAGGGGCGCCTTTGCACGACAACTGTAACAACCCTGTATTTTCTGATTATTGTAATTGTATATTTTAATTATTTTAATTTAAATTCCTAGTTTAAAAACTTAATTTATTTATTAAAATGAATATATTTTGTTTATTTAAATATAAATGTTGATTTTGATGTGGATTAGAATTTCAATCACGCATATATTGAATATTTCCAAGAAAGTGAATTTTGGTCAATCTGGTCAAACTTTGACTTTTAAATTTAAATTTTAAAAGTTTTAAAATTTTAATTTTACCTTTTGTTATGAAATTAAATAAAATTTCAAGAACAATGCTTTTCGTTTCGTTGAAATCCGAATAATATTGTGGAAGTTATGCTTTTTACAAAATTAGGTGTAAATTGTTTTATTTAACAATATTGTTTATTTTAAATTAAATAAATATTTTTTTTTACTTGTCATATCTTATTCTAAATTATATTATATGTTATGTTACATATATTTTTACCTTTTAAATATTTTTAAAGTGATGTTTGAATTTTTCCAAAGCTCATTGAATTTATTTTCTATTTTTAAAGGTTAGTTTCCATTTTTCTGTTATTTTCTTTATTAAAATTATATTTAATTAAAATTTATTTATTCATTTTTATGTATGCATTTTTATTTTTATGTTTTTATATTTATTTGTAAATATGTTTCATGTACATACAATTTTCCAAAAGTTCATTTCATTATTTTCAAATTTTCAAGCCTAGTTTACATTTTCTTTGCTATTTTCTTAATTTAATTATATTTAATTAATATTTATTTATTTATTTTTGTTTGTTTACAATATTTTCGTGTTTTTATCTGTATTTATATATATTTTACATGTATTTAAAATTTAAAAAGAAATGGTGGAAATTTGAAAGGTTTGTGACTCTTTATTTGCTCAAGTCTTTTTGTATTCTCTTTTCATTTCTCAACCAACATCTCTTCAATTGGCTGCCTTAACTCCACTCTTCAGCTGACATTCCATTTTCCTTTTCACGTGAAAACTCTTCCTCATCTTCCCCCTAAAAATCACGGCCATGTATGAAAAAAAAAACAAAAAAAAAAAACAATGGCTTTTCTTTCACATTTTCCCCTCTTCTTCACTGATTTAGCCTTCCTCTTCTTCATGTTTGCTTGGCCTCAACTCTCTCCTTGCTGACCTCCATCCTCTCCACCATCTACAGCAGCACCAAACGCCTCTCCTCTGACCACCACCTCTAGCCATGACCATTAGATGAAGCCACCACCTCAAATTTGCAAAGCACTTCACCAAAACAATGCTAGCCAAGCCTATACTCCACTATTGCCTTCATAGTTGCCTTTGGCCACCCCTTAGCCGCCACCACCATCATCTACTTCACCTCTGGCTGCCCTTTTCACTACTGTCCAGATCTGACCTGACATGAAGACCCCATGGCCGAGCATATATGTGGTCATAGCCGAGTCAAAATGCACCAAAAACTTCACATATTTGCCTTGAACCCATGTATGCTTCATGTTGTAACTCTTCCACTACCTTCATCCACTTGTAACCTAACCTTTATGGTTGCAATACCAGACCCAAACTAGAGCCTAGTATGGTGAGATCAAGATCATTTGATTATGTGACAAGCTTATGTTGTCGTGTGCAAGTCTTTTGCTTCTAAGGTTTGGTCATCTATCTTGTTTAGCAACTGTTCTGCAAACTAAAGTTGTTGATTATATTTGTATATCGTTATCTATATTTGTTCTTATGTATGCTATATTTTGTGTTGTTTACAAGGGTCTCCATCTATTCAAATCAAATCGTGCTTTTCGTGCCTTTGGAATCGCTCTTGTGTGTGTTGTTTGTCTCTAGCTTTGATAAAGGTGAGTCTTTCTCACTCTGACATTTATACTTATGAAATAGTGAATTGATGACAAGTGTTTAGTAATATAAAATGTTTATGCAAGTTAATGACGATCATATGATATGCTATGCCATGTTGTTACCGTGTTAAAACTGTTAATTATAACCTGACATCTGATATATGACATTATATTGTGACATTGACATTATTTATATTGTTTATGCATATATTCACACTGCAAGTTCCCTGTTAGAATATAATCACTATAGGTTGAAATGATACATACCAAACGGACTTTAGAATTGGAAAAAATCAGTATGGACTGAAATGATAGGCCTGAGCGATTTTTATTGTATTTTATTTGACTTGGGATTGCGGGTTTGAAATGATAGAACCTGGGTTTTCTTTGTAAACTGCGGATTGAAATGATATATATCTGTATCACTTGACCTAGGTTAGAAAATTATAATACAGACCCCGTGGTATATTTTTAAATGATTTTTATTAAAATATGTATTTTTAAAAGTATGAAATTTTGATTTAAAAATATATTTTTTATGGGTTTAAGAAAAATAAATATTAAGTCTTGAAATTGTGAATTTGAGTACGTAAATTTGAAGTAATTGAGATTTTAGACTTCAAATTTTATTTTAAAACGTAAATAAATAATGGAAATTAAATCTAAATTTTTAAAATTATATATGAAGTAAAATTTTAAGTTTTATTTAATTTATATGTTAATAAACAGTGAATTTTGACTTAATAAATGAATGGAGTTTTTAAATTGAATATTTGATCTAAAAATTTTGTTGTGTTAAATCATATGTAAAAGTGATTTTAAATGTGAAATTTTGAAGTCTAGAAATATGACTTTTAAGTTATAATAAAAATTTGGAGTTTTATTATTATTTTCGAAAAGCTAAAATGAAATCTGGAATTTTATAGCATTTTCAAAATGTTGTAGTCTTTTGACAACATTTTTAAATGCTATTGTTTTGAATCTAACAATGTTTGAAATAACTAAATATCTATTACGACATTTTATAAATGTCGTTATTCTTGAACTAAACCATTTTTGGAATCTATAATCTACGATAGCACTTTATAAATGCTGTCGTTGCTATAATTTGACAATGTTTGAAATGTCATAGATTTTAACACTGTTTGAGCTATATTTTAAAGTGTTAAATGATTTAAGTTTTGAAAATTGATTAATTGTGAAATTTAAGAAGTTTTGAATATATTTTAATGTTTAAATTTGAATTTTTAAGGAATTTAAATTTGAATTTGAATTTAAATAGGGTTTACTTGGTTATGTGTTAAATGGAATGAAATGAATGAGATAAATGAATTTTTGAATGGAATTTTTAATGTATTTTGTAATGATACTTGAAATAACAAATGAATGATTTATTTGATTTAAAATGATATTTAAATTTGAGTATTTGAATTTGAATTCAAATAATGATTTGATAATAAGGTTTGGAAATGATTTGATCTTTATTTGATAAAGAATATGAATTGGAATGATATGTACTTTTGATTAATGAATATTTGAAATTTTTATTGGTATGAAAGGGTATTTATTTTAAACTGTAATTTAAGTTTATTTTAATAATATTGGATTTATGAAACGAATATTTCAAAACTACATAATAATGAAATTAGATTTGAGATATGAATATATGGAATTATAAAGTTTAGTTTTGAAATGTGGGATATTAAAGTTTGGAAACATATTAAAATTGGATAGCTTATTTTGTAGATCAAATCTATATTTGAAATTTATAAGATTTCAAATGTTTTGTTAGAAAACTGAATTGAATTGAAATTGATGGTTTGATTTGAATTAAATTGGAAATCTGAAATTTTGAATTAAATTGGAAATAAATTTGTAAAATGTAAAGAATTAAATGAATGTTTCATGATATCAAATGTGTGATTTCAGAATGTTATGATTTTCAAAGTGTAATGATTTCAAGTATTTTGGTTTCGAAAGGGTTATAACTTTGAAAGTATTATGATTTTTGGAAGTGGATATAGGTTTGAGATGGAAATGATAAAGTATAAACTATTTTGATTTCAATATAGTTTTGAAATAAAAATGATTTTGGTTTCGAAGTATAAACTATTTTGATTGAATAAATAGTTTTTAAATAAAAATGGTTTTGGTTTCAAGGCGTAAACTATTTTGAAAGGAATATAGTTTTGAAATGAAATGATTTGATCCTTTAGAAATATAAACTATTTTGAAATGACCACGGCGTTATAATAACGTTTGGTTGTTAAAGAGACCGGGATCGGAAGTTGTCATACTCTCTGCCAACTCCGAAAACCACTTTAACAACCCTGTACGCGGTGGAGATTCCAGAATGAAGTAGGATGGTGGCGACGTTCTTGAGGTATATTACATGGACCCAACTCCCGTGAGTTGGCATAAGGTGGCTAAAACAGGAGCGATCTCGGGCCAAAGGAGGTAGCACCTCTGGTCGTACACATTCCTTCAATACTATACTCTTACTGGTGATTGATTAGATGGCCATCCTCCGATTTTGATTGGGATTGTGTTCCGAGGTGGGCGTATGTGGCTGCTGCGTTACCACTAGCCCGTGTGCGTAATTGGTATATCTACCCTGGCATTGCCTTGTGTGCCTTGTCACCTACCATACCGAGCCTTTACTACGAGTTTGTTTTTCTCCCGTAGCCCGTGTGGTATCCTCTGACAGTCACCCGGAGTGGAGATGGCATGATATTGGATGGACTACTGGGACTATTATGTGTGAAGGGTGATATGGGTAGCCCGGAACGCTATTTAAAAGTATGTTTATTTTACTATAGACATTATTATAGTAGCGCAATATTACTACATAGTAAATAGTTTAACGGATCCTTAAAGGATGGGCGATCCCAAGCATCCTTTAAGTTACTGATGCATTTTTGTTACTGTTCACTTGAGTTTATTTACAGTTCATAAGTATTTATGTCCTGACTCGAGTGTTTTGTATTTTGCTTTACGCTCGAGTCAGATTGAGTGAGTTAGCATTCAAGATTCACCTTCGGAGTTGGAGCTTTCCTTGAAGATCCAGCCATCTATTTTGCTTTCTGTATCCAGTGATTTCAGTGATGTATTCTGATTTGTACCTGATGTATCTTGTTACTTTTTATTGTATCATGTTTAACTCTGATGTATCTTATTTTTATATAGTAGCTTCATGAACTACTATTTCTTTTAAATTCCGCTGCATTATTAAATACCCTGTGTCTGTGATATGTGATTATGCATTTATTCTATATTCTGAGATTTGCCAAATTTTATTTACAACGCGGTATTTTGAGCAATTCAAGTCCGACATGTGCGGATGTGAATGGTTGAAAATATCCGGTCGTTACAGTTGGTATCAGAGCTTTGGTAGCTCTAGGCAAAACTCAGTATATAGGGTAAATGTATTTACAAAATCACTTTCATTCGAGTTTAAATCTCTTCCTTCTTGACTCGATTCTTTGAATTTTGGAACATTCCCTGTGGTTCCAAAATCCATTCGTGTCCCTCACTATTTATCTTCTTTTGTTTCTGGAGTATCCCATAACTCAACTTCAAAAGATCTTCATAATGAGTCGGCGGTCTCGCCAACCTCAAATTTATTTGTAAAGGGGGAAAACTCCTTTACAACAGCATCGATTCACCAGAGATTCTATATCCTCGGTTTAGGTGCTAGTACCTCTTATAATCCCGAACTCTATCATCTTGAGATCGAATGTTGATTTACCCAAGAAATCCACATCGATCTTATTCTTTAAGTCACGGTTGACCCGGTTAAGGTTGCCCGCGATTTATATAAACTCATCCATCTCCCTATTCTGTTATTTAATCATCTCATCTTTGTTTCCAACTTATCTTCAAATTATTCTTGAAGTGTATTTGTAAATTAATATTTAAAATGTTTTATATATTGTGTTGTTTGAGTTGTTGATGTTGATTTGGGTTTCTAATCGATTCGTCTGATCAACGCTATCGATAAGATTTCCAAAACACTTGAACAGAGCAAACTGACACAATATGTTTTTAAAATATAGTAATGAAATAAATTTTGTGAAATAAATTTTGTAACTATATTATAAATCTTTATCTGGATTTTTATTTGAATTGGTTGTTAAGAAATAATATTTGATTTTATATATCATTTTCTATTGTTTCATATATCTAATTGAACTATAAAACATGGTTATAAATTTAATTGAAAATTTAAAATGAATGCAAAACAAGAATTTGAGAATTTAATTTCCGATGGATTTCAAACCTTATGTTTAAAATTTTAAAAGGATATATTATTTAAAGTATTTTCAAGTAGAAATTTGTTTCCAAAGAATTTTAAAGTTTAAAATTAGTGCTCTTCTCTTGGTCGCTGAAAAATAACTTCGGTGATGACTGCAGCATCATCGACATTCATTTTCGAGTTTCGAAGTGAAGAGACCATTCTGTAGTCTTGCTACAGGTTTGTTTTGGAAATTTAATTGATTTGAATTTCTTAAATAATACTGGATTTATAACTTATGTTGATATATGATTTGAATTTGAATGGATATATATATATATATATAGAGTATATGAGCATTTATTTATCTCTAAATAGTTTGGAATTTATCGAAAATTTAATTCATAAATTTTATCTTCAAAGATAATTTCTAAGTATAATTTCAAGATTTGGATAAATATTCAAGCTTGAAATAATTTAATTAGAAAGTTTTATTTGTATAATACACAATTTCATTCCAATATAACTTACCTTAATTTTCAGAAGTTGAATATGTAATTGGATAATGTACAATATAAAAAAAAGATTTTATAAATAAAATTTGAGTGGTTATTATAAATGTTATATACTTAAATTTTAGTTATAAAAGGGATTAACAGAGGTAAATAAAGAAAAGGGTAATGGAATAATTTACAAAATAAAATGACGTTAAAGAAACAGAGAATAAATTATAGCAGTTATAATTAGTATAAATTTATTTAACATGGGTGATAAGATATATTGAGAGAAATAAACTTAATTTTAATTAGAAATGAAGAAGAATTAAATTTTATTTGGTACATTTTGAGTATAATAAAAGATTTTTCAAATACACGATTTTAGGGATTTGTTAATTTAAGATAATTGGATGATAAGATAATGAAATTAGAGACGCTTAAGATTTATTTGACTTATGTAAAATTAATTTTCAGTTTAAGTTGAAATTTTATGGTTTTAAATTTATTATCTTATTTTTTTTTTCAAACTATCTTTTGGTTGTCCTAATTTGCCTTATCTTGCTACAGAATGGGAGGCTATTGCCTATACCAGTATGTTTAGAAATCTTTCTATAATCTTTAATAATCTTTGGTACTCATCTTTGGATCTGAGCACAGCTTGCCATCCACAGACCATCGGTCAAACGGGAAGGGTGAATCCGATTCTAAATGATTTTTTTTTCTCGTGCTTGTGTTCTTGATTCTTGAAGATCTTGGAAAGATCATCTACACATTGTTATCGGGTATAATTTTAATCTTCTTGTCATCTTGTCTTAATACTATTTCATTCTATCTTTTTCTGTGCTTTCCTGTACCTCATTCCTTTTCGGGGACGAAAAGTTTTGAGTGGGGGAGAGTGTAACAACCCTGTATTTTCTGATTATTGTAATTGTATATTTTAATTATTTTAATTTAAATTCCTAATTTAAAAACTTTATTTTATTTATTAAAATGAATATATTTTTTTAATTAAAATATAAATGTTTATTTTGATGTGGATTAGAATTTCAATCATGCATATATTGAATATTTCCAGAAAAGTGAATTTTGGTCAATCTGGTCAAACTTTGACTTTAAATTTAAATTTTAAAAGTTTTAAAATTTTAATTTTACCTTTTGTTATGAAAGTAAATAAAGTTTCAAGAACAATGCTTTTTGTTTCGTTGAAATCCGAATAATATTGTGGAAGTTATGTTTTTTACAAAATTGGGTGTAAATTGTTTTATTTAACAATATTGTTTATTTTAAATTAAATAAATTTTTTTTTTACTTTTCATATCTTATTCTAAATTCTATTATATGTTATGTTACATATATTTTTACCTTTTAAATATTTTTAAAGTGATGTTTGAATTTTTCCAAAGCTCATTGAATTTATTTTCTATTTTTAAAGGTTAGTTTCCATTTTTCTGTTATTTTCTTTATTTAAATTATATTTAATTAAAATTTATTTATTCATTTTTATGTATGCATTTTTATTTTTATGTTTTTATCTTTATTTATAAATATGTTTCATGTACATACAATTTTCCAAAAGTTCATTTCATTATTTTCAAATTTTCAAGCCTAGTTTACATTTTCTTTGCTATTTTCTTAATTTAATTATATTTAATTAATATTTATTCATTTATTTTTGTTTATTTACAATATTTTCGTGTTTTTTATCTGTATTTATATAAATTTTACATGTATTTAAAATTTAAAAAGAAATGGTGGAAATTTGAAAGGTTTGTGACTCTTTATTTGCTCAAGCCTTTTTGTATTCCGTCTTTTCATTTCTCAACCAACATCTCTTCAATTGGCTGCCTTAACTCAACTCTTCAGCTGACATTCCATTTTCCTTTTCACATGAAAACTCTTCCTCATCTTCCCCCTAAAGATCACGGCCATGTATGAAAAAAAAAAAAAAAAAAAACAATGGCTTTTCTTTCACATTTTCCCCTCTTCTTCACTGATTTAGCCTTCCTCTTCTTCATGTTTGCTTGGCCTCACCTCTCTCCTTGCTGACCACCATCCTCTCCACCATCTACAACAGCACCAACCCCCTCTCCTCTGACCACCACCTCTAGCCATGACCATTAGATGAAGCCACCACCTCAAATTTGCAAAGCACTTCACCAAAACAATGCTAGCCAAGCCTATACTCCACTATTGCCTTCATAGTTGCCTTTGGCCACCCCTTAGCCGCCACCACCATCATCTACTTCACCTCTGGCTGCCCTTTTCACTACTGTCCAGATCTGACCTGACATGAAGACCCCATGGCCGAGCCTATATGTGGTCATAGCCGAGTCAAAATGCACCAAAAACTTCACATATTTGCCTTGAACCCATGTATGCTTCATGTTGTAACTCTTCCACTACCTTCATCCACTTGTAACCTAACCTTTATGGTTGCAATACCAGACCCAAACCAGAGCCTAGTATGGTGAGATCAAGATCATTTGATCATGTGACAAGCTTATGTTGTCGTGTGCAAGTCTTTTGCTTCTAAGGTTTGGTCATCTATCTTGTTTTGCAACTGTTCTGCACACTAAAGTTGTTGATTATATTTGTATATCGTTATCTATATTTGTGCTTATGTATGCTATATTTTGTGTTGTTTACAAGGGTCTCCATCTATTCAAATCAAATCGTGCTTTTCGTGCCTTTGGAATCGCTCTTGTGTGTGTTGTTTGTCTCTAGCTTTGATAAAGGTGAGTCTTTCTCACTCTGACATTTATACTTATGAAATAGTGAATTGATGACAAGTGTTTAGTAATATAAAATGTTTATGCAAGTTAATGATGATCATATGATATGCTGTGCCATGTTTTTACCATGTTAAAACTGTTAATTATAATCTGACATCTGATATATGACATTATATTGTGACATTGACATTATTTATATTGTTTATGCATATATTCACACTTCAAGTTCCCTGTTAGAATATAATCACTATGGGTTGAAATGATACATACCAAACGGACTTTAGAATTGGAAAAAATCATTATGGACTGAAATGATAGGCCTGAGCGATTTTTATTGTATTTTATTTGACTTAAGATTGCAGGTTTGAAATGATAGAACCCGGGTTTTCTTTGTAAACTGCGGATTGAAATGATATATATCCGTATCACTTGACCTAGGATAGAAAATTATATACAGACCCCGTGGTATATTTTTAAATGATTTTTATTAAAATATGTATTTTTAAAAGTGTGAAATTTTGATTTAAAAATATATTTTTTATGGGTTTAAGAAAATTAAATATTAAGTCTTGAAATTGTGAATTTGAGTACGTAAATTTGAAGTAATTGAGATTTTAGACTTTAAATTTTATTTTAAAATGTAAATAAATAATGGAAATTAAATTTAAAGTTTTAAAATTATACATGAAGTAAAATTTTAAGTTTTATTAATTTATATGTTAATAAACAGTGAATTTTGACTTAATAAATGAATGGAGTTTTTAAATTGAATATTTGATCTAAAAATTTTGTTGTGTTAAATCATATGTAAAAGTGATTTTAAATGTGAAATTTTGAAGTCTAGAAATATGACTTTTAAGTTATAATAAAAATTTGGAGTTTTATTATTATTTTCGAAAAGCTAAAATGAAATCTGCAATTTTATAGCATTTTCAAAATGTTGTAGTCTTTTGACAACATTTTTAAATGTTATTGTTTTGAATCTAGCAATGTTTGAAATAACTAAATATCTATTACGACATTTTATAAATGTCGTTGTTCTTGAACTAAACCATTTTTGGAATCTATAATCTACGATAGCACTTTATAAATGCTGTCGTTGCTATAATTTGACAATGTTTGAAATGTCATAGATTTTAACACTGTTTGAGTTATATTTTAAAGTGTTAAATGATTTAAGTTTTGGAAATTGATTAATTGTGAAATTTAAGAAGTTTTGAATATTTTTTAATATTTAAATTTGAATTTTTAAGGAATTTAAATTTGAATTTCAATTTAAATAGGGTTTACTTGGTTATGTATTAAATGGAATGAAATGAAAGAGATAAATGAATTTTTGAATGGAATTTTTAATGTATTTTGTAATGATACTTGAAATAACAAATGAATGATTTATTTGATTTAAAATGATATTTAAATTTGCGTATTTGAATTCAAATAATGATTTGATAATAAGGTTTGGAAATGATTTGATCTTTATTTGATAAAGAATATGAATTGGAATGATATGTACTTTTGATTAATGAATATTTGAAATTTTTATTGGTATGAAAGGATATTTATTTTAAACTGTAATTTAAGTTTATTTTAATAATATTGGATTTATGAAATGAATATTTCAAAACTACATAATAATGAAATTAGATTTGAGATATGAATATATGGAATTATAAAGTTTAGTTTTGAAATGTGGGATATTAAAGTTTGGAAACATATTAAAATTGGATAGCTTATTTTGTAGATCAAATCTATATTTGAAATTTATAAAATTTCAAATGTTTTGTTAGAAAACTGAATTGAATTGAAATTGATGGTTTGATTTGAATTAAATTGGAAATCTGAAATTTTGAATTAAATTGGAAATAAATTTGTAAAATGTAAAGAATTAAATGAATGTTTCATGATTTCAAATGTATGATTTCAGAATGTTATGATTTTCAAAGTGTAACGATTTCAAGTATTTTGGTTTCGAAAGAGTTATAACTTTGAAAGTATTATGATTTTTGGAAGTGGATATAGGTTTGAGATGGAAATGATAAAGTATAAACTATTTTGATTTGAATATAGTTTTGAAATAAAAATGAATTTGGTTTCGAAGTATAAACTATTTTGATTGAATAAATAGTTTTGAAATAAAAATGGTTTTGGTTTCGAGGCGTAAACTATTTTGAAAGGAATATAGTTTTGAAATGAAATGATTTGATCCTTTAGAAATATAAACTATTTTGAAATGACCACGGCGTTATAATAACGTTTGGTTGTTAAAGTGACCGGGATCGGAAGTTGTCATACTCTCTACCAACTCCGAAAACCACTTTAACAATCGTGTACGCGGTGGAGATTCCAGAATGAAGTAGGATGGTGGCGACGTTCTTGAGGTATATTACGTGGACCCAACTCCCGTGAGTTGGCATATGGTGGCGAAAACAGGAGCGATCTCGGGCCAAAGGAGGTAGCACCTCTGGTCGGACACATTCCTTCGATACTATACTCTTACTGGTGATTGATTAGATGGCCATCCTCCGATTTTGATTGGGAGTGTGTTCCGAGGTGGGCGTATGTGGCTGCTGCGTTACCACCAGCCCGTGTGCGTAATTGGTATATCTACCCTGGCATTGCCTTGTGTGCCTTGTCACCTACCATACCGAGCCTTTACTACGAGTTTTTTTTTCTCCCGTAGCCCGTGTGGTATCCTCTAACAGTCACCCGGAGTGGAGATGGCATGATATTGGATGGACTACTGGGACTATTATGTGTGAAGGGTGATATGGGTAGCCCGGAACGCTATTTAAAAGTATGTTTATTTTACTGTAGACATTATTATAGTAGCGCAATATTACTACATAGTAAATAGTTTAACGGATCCTTAAAGGATGGGCGATCCCAAGCATCCTTTAAGTTACTGATGCATTTTTGTTACTGTTCACTTGAGTTTATTTATAGTTCATAAGTATTTATGTCCTGACTCGAGTGTTTTGTATTTTGCTTTACGCTCGAGTCAGATTGAGTGAGTTAGCATTCAAGATTCACCTTCAGAGTTGGAGCTTTCCTTGAAGATCCAGCCATCTATTTTGCTTTCTGTATCCAGTGATTTCAGTGATGTATTCTGATTTGTACCTGATGTATCTTGTTACTTTTTGTTGTATCATGTTTAACTCTGATGTATCTTATTTTTATATAGTAGCTTCATGAACTACTATTTCTTTTAAATTCCGCTTCATTATTAAATACTCTGTGTCTGTGATCTGTGATTATGTATTTACTGTATATTCTGAGATTTGCCAAATTTTATTTACAACGCGGTATTTTGAGCAATTCAAGTCCGACATGTGCGGATGCGAATGGTTGAAAATATCGGGTCGTTACAACAACGCTAACTTGGGGGGTCAGATCGTAGTCGCGATGCATGAAGAGGAAGGTGGTAGAAGGAAATCGAGGCGGTTGGTCATGTGTTGTGTTCGAGCAGGACTATAACGTGTCTATGGTATGAATAGAGAGGTGTCATTTGTTCCTTTATTACTTTCTTTTTATTCAAAATTTAAAATTTTCAATCATTCTAACGTATATAATTTTTACATACGAACTCGGATTCGCGCACGGGTTTCTCCGTTGCCATCATATCGAAATTCCGAACATTATGCAACTGGTTTGGCTGGAATCTAAGACTTAGAATTTTGGGCTTTATTTGGATTTCATGAGTGTTTTAACCCGCTCGCTAACCCGCTCGCAACTACTAAATCACCTTATGTTAGTTAAATTAAATTTATGATGTTATTAGAAATTAATTGATTGTTGTTTGGTATATTTAAATTGTCATTCCATTTAAATATGAATTTTATGGAATTTAATCGCCATTTAATTTAATACTGAATTTTAAACTACTAGTTGTTGAATATGTGCTTATATGATTTTTGTTTGATGATAATAAACATATATATATACACACACGTTTAAATGTATTTGTTAATGCACTATTTTATTTTTCATAGACTAAATAAATATTTGCTGAATAAAAATAAATAACACAGAATTTGAATTCAAACAGAAATTTTATTCAAACAAATATTTATTACAATTTTGAATAGTACAAATTCAAGCTCTCACTATTCACTATACAATTTCAATTACAATACAATTTCTGATTACATCACAATTCAATTTACATAAATTCCTCACTACATATCACTGACACTCGTAGTTTATCTTCAACTTCATTCCAGTTAGAATCCAGTATCTGAGCAATCTTGTGACGCCCCACCTCTATACCCACGCTAGCCAAGAACACTACGGTGTAGTGCTGTCAACTAGCACGGAGAATAAGGCTGTTGAGGAGCGGCCATCAATAGTTAGGCCTTACACTAGTATTGGTTATCTCGATAGGAGTGGTATATATATATAAATATTCTTTCAATTTTCATCTTTGATTTATTTTCTCCCATCGACATACCCCAATTCCAGTATAAAACGAACTACGATGGTTCGTAATAGTTTAGAACAAAATATATAATAATAACACAGATAATATAATGCGGAACACAAATAAAACAGAAAGTCTCATATATACAATAACTGATG
Organism: Allium cepa; assembly: GCA_030765085.1. Taxonomy (NCBI): domain Eukaryota; kingdom Viridiplantae; phylum Streptophyta; class Magnoliopsida; order Asparagales; family Amaryllidaceae; genus Allium; species Allium cepa. Next base: position 357,918,818 of record CM060942.1, on the reverse strand, counting down.
TCAGTTACAATACATTTGATACAATACATATGACACGGTACATATGATACAACTACCACAGTCGACTCAAGGAGTTACATATACAAGTACATTAACGTATATAATATACATGAATACATATCTTCCTATACAATTATATAGACTACTACAAAAGACGACGACTACTCCAAAAGATATGAAAGAACTTCATAGCTCTAGCAGCAACCCATAGCAGAATATCTACAACCTGAAATACTCGGTCTGACCCGAGTATTAAATTCAAAAGAAAATAATACTCGGGTCAGTCTAATTCAAACTCAGTTATTAGTGCACAGAAGCAATAATAATTAAATAATGAATAGATGGCAGTAATTAAACCAAATCAGAATACAATTCAGAATATTGAACTGAATAAACAAAACAGTTCGAACCATTGAAATATTAATTAAAATATTAATTCAAGTAGGGCTGCAGTACACGCACGCGTGCACTGCCTCGCCACTACGGAATATGGAATACGCAAAAAGATCCATAAGTCAAAACAAATAGAATATCACAAAACCATACCGTGTGGCTGCAGTTCACGCTTGCGTGCACTGCCTTGCCACTATAGTGATGATGTACCCAAAAGATCAACGAACCAAAATCAATGAAGGTTCAAATACCAATGGAAACAAGGCGGTGTGGCTGCAGTACACACGTACATACATGTGCACTGCCTCGCCAACTCGAGTGCACAAGGTCGAATCAAAAATCAGGTTCAACACAAGTACAAATGGCCTCGACCAAAAACTCAAAATAACATTGCAAAAATGAAACTGTACATGTACATAGAAATACAGCAACAATGATCAATACAAAAGCTACAGATTGTAAATGGCCAAGTATCTGCATATTAAATACGCAATACAAAAGTGGCAGTGAAACAATAAAATATGCTCAAGTGTTTGCATATATATATAAAGTAACCAAAGTGGCAGTGAACAACAAAGTAATGCTCAAAATGGTCCCAGACTAAAGCAAATATACTGTAATAATATGGTTGCAGTGAATCAGGCAGCTCGACCAAACCCAACAACTATATGAATGCATGCATATGGTCAAGCAGTCAAGACAAGCCAATGCTAACATGTAGTGCGTCGAAACAAAACAGTGATACCCAAATGCTACAAGAAACATAATCAACACAGCAAAAATGCAGCAACAGGTCGGTCATACATGCATACACACATACGAATGTATGTATGCATATATATACTGATAAGTAAACCCAACAATTTGAACTACATCGAGAGCCGAAGGCCCAACAAAACAAGACTGCAATTACACTTGCAGTTAAAACTGTTCTCGAAGAGATTGAAAACAATTGCAAGGGTACAGCATGAAACCAAAGTGCATCGCACCCATTAAATAAAGAATAACAGCACTCAAAATCAAGCGCAGTGAAACCACAAGAGTAGACTCAAGAACATATGCATGCACATATACTATAGTATGTATGCACATATACGAAGACGCAAAAATAATCATATGCCAGCATTCGAAGAGGACAAAGGATATGCATGCCTTCAGACCTGTATATATGCAGTGATGACTTGACTTCAAGTTTACATATGCAAGGCTACCATGACTAGATAAGTGAAACAATAAATTGCAGACTCGATGCTTCAGTGGACATAAGCACAATGCAAATACGATGAGACAACACATAACTCGAACAATGGTCAACCATACATGCATACCCACATACGAATGTATGTATGCGTATATATACAAATAAGTCAACCAAACAATTCGAACTACATCTACTTCGAACGAAATCGAACAAGTCAAGTATGCTACAGGGGTGAACCAAAGTGACAAAGTCACAATGACCGAAGTCAAAAGAACCCACTGTGATGAACGAGTCATCATCAGAAAATCCAAGCAAATATACACCAGAAAAATCCAAAAATGCATATACCTTTGTTGACACAGTATATACCTACTGCAAATGTAAGGGGAGCAATACATGAAGCAACACATGAAACCTATAGTGCAACTGATCAGAGATGGAACGAGCATCAAACCAACCAGTACGCCAAGGCAATGGTACAAAATGCCCTATGACACAGTACACAAAAGCACCAGTATAGTTCAGTATGCTAAGCACAGGAAACAAAAACACATATATATGAAACAGTGTGACAAACAGTCATATATATACAACATGAATGCTTGATTCATCACTGAGACATGAATGCATGGAGTAAAAGCATCAGTCAACAATGAAGACATCTAAAATATTTTCACAAATCGAGTTACAGATTTCAATCCATAATCAGAAATCACTCCATGTATTAAGATAATTCATACGGCCGAGATATGCATGAGTTCAATCCCTATATATTTAGTAACATCATCAGCAACTGAAATTAATAAAACATCGAATCAAAAGCACTCGGCAAATTCAAGAAATTCCAGACGAACTAAAATTAAACAGTGTCGTGAAAATCAAACTATCGAAAACAAGAAATCAAACTGAGTCAGATATCAATACCGAGTCATAAATCAACGATATCGAGACAACAAAATCGAACGACTGAAGGATGAAATAGATGTGAGTGTTACTCACCTTGTCGACGAAATGAGGCATCATAGAGATGCGCAAAGCCAAGAACAACCGCGAGCAACGATCAAACAAATCAAAGTGGCGTCTTTGATTTTTTTCACAAGCCCTAACTTCGAAAAGAAGAACGAAAGGAACGGCTGCCATTATTTTTCTCCTTTTCGATTTCTTTAATTAGGTTTACAAACGTGAATTATAAAAAATGAAAGGGGGGGAAAGAACGGGCCGAAATAAAAAGAGGGGTAAATTTGTTTAAGGTTTGGCAAAAGGTGAAGGGTGGAACGAGTATATCTTGAAATAATTCGGCACTTTTCAAAGCCCACAATTCCTTTCAACAATTTATAAAAGAATTTTAACTAAATTTTAAAAACTTCAATTGGTAATTAGCGAAAATATAAATCATTTAAATGTCGATTATTAATTGTTGCGAAGCACCGGGTTGTTACAAATCTACAAAAATATTCACTAACGCAGTAAAATTCGAAAAGAAATATTTTTGCAATATAAAATAAAATGTGAATTTTGAAAATAATATTTGCGTCAGTTATTTGGGTTGTTCGTCATCATTTAACTTTGAATTCATCATACACGAACAGCTTGTGACATACACAGTGTATCGCTGTATATGCCACAAGGCTGTGCACATCGAATATACACTTGATAAAGTTACAGGGACAGGTGCGCACAAGGTCAAACCCAAAATAAAAGGACGGGTTCAACTCAGGTGCAATATAAATAAAATCTCGACACGAGCACAAGGTCAAACCCAAGCGTTTAAGCTGGATTCAACTCAATGTACAAATCATAATACAACAGTGCGAACAGACTAGAGAAGAAAATGAAATGGCATATGCATATATAGTGCATTCAAGTCATAGAAACAAATGAAACAATTTATGAATGACTCAAGTGACACAAGTGACAATGCTCAATGCACAGTGCAAACCAATGCATCTAGTAAGTGACACAGCGAACATGACAGCAGACAACAGTGCACCGAACAACTCACACATATGCAACCTGATAGAGCTCGAAAATATACATGCGTGGAGACCAACAACAATTTATACAACACTACAAAGGATGATGCCAGGACCAGTATGCAGGGATGTATATGCATGTGTACATATGGTGATACGGCTATAATATGAATCAAGTGCATATGAACCCAAATCAAGCATGAAGTATACATATACATAACAACCAAATCAGAATTTCAACCAGTACACAATGATCAAGAACCAGACTTCAAGCCATGCACGGGTCAGGGAAGCAACCAATACACAGTGCGTATATGAAGTACATAAGTACAAAATCAGACAGCAAACTACATGTTGAAGAATATGCAGCAGCGACCAAAGTCAAAGCAAAATCAGGTCGAACAGAGACTACAAGCAGTGAACACTTGTACACATATACAAGCAACTCAAGTGAAGATACCAAATACAACATGAATGAACTAGCTTAAAACAATATGCATAAGACAGCAAGCAATCATGCCTACCTACAACATAAATGACTAGTTTCAACCAAGTGAATATCCATCATACACACAATGACAACCAAGTTAAAAATACAAATCCGGTTAGTAGTTCTACACCACATGAAGAAAAATGGAAGCAGTGTGCACACAGCAGGTCGAAAAGTACTCGAGGATGAACACAAAAATGTACAAACAAAAGAACACATGACCAGACATACGTGAACATGAAGACCACAAAGCTAAGCATGTACATGTGTGGACAGTGAAAACCAAAGCCAACAGCAACTACAAACTGCTCATGTACACAACAGACTCAAGTGCTAGCCAGAAGGAGATGCATCAGAAGAATCATGACTAATTCGAACTAATATAAATATACAATGACACAACAAACCAAGTGGCATGTGACAATATCAGATTAATGCAAACTGTCTCCAAAAATAAGTGAAAGTTAAATGTCAATGTCATAGCTGCAGCCAATCGAGGTCAAAAGTACTACCGAAGCTAGCAGATACATGAATGATGCAAATGCAAACAGTAGAGTGATGAACATAAAGATGGCTAGAGTCAAAGCCGACGAAAAATTAACGTAACAAATCTTAGGTCAAGGCCGAAGCAGTACAATGAATTCACAAGGCTGAAGCAGTACAATGAATTCACGAATCCAAAATCAATTTTGACCAAGTGAGAAATCAATCGTATGAACAAGTCAAATTCGTTACCGTGGTGTCCAAGTAAAGTCAGAAGTAATCAAATATACGAAGTGACAAATTGGAACAAGTCAGAAGTCATCACATTCACTCAAGTATAATCAAGTGGCCAAGATGAATCAATAGACAAATTCAAGTAAATATATACGAACGATAAAATAGGGATTCAAACCCTATATAAGCAATCAACATCATCGGCATTTGAATATCGAGTTCAAAACAAGCCAAAACCAGCAAAGCAAAAGGAATAAAGTACTTATGGAAATCGTAGACGAACTCGATAAAATAGAAGTAGTAGTGAGCAACTCAAAGAAATAGACGATCGAAAAAGAGACGACTAGAATCAATCATACGCTCGAACGACTATCGGCAGCTTCTGTTTCAAAACCCTTAATTGGATCGAAGGGACGAAGCCCTAATTTGCAAAGACGAGAAGAAAGCCGCCGCTATCTCAAAAAACAACGAGCCGAACTCAAAATTATAAAAAGAGAAAAGGGCCGGCTATTTTAGAAGGCTATTGTTTTTTAAGAGTTTTTTTTTTGTTTTTAATTTTTTTTTAAATTGTTTTTAATTTTCTTTTTAAACCATTGTATTTACTAGTCGTGTGACTAGGGTACAAACTACGTGGCGTGATTTTAGAATTCGCAACTCAGTGGCTCAGTTGTGGCAGGGTTTTGAGCGTAGAGTTAGGTTTAGTCGATTGCGGGTGTCGCGAGTTTACGTGTGTATGCGTCCGACCATCTAATTTCTAGTAGAAACCTTGGGGGCAGCACGTAGGCAGGGTTTTGCCGAAGCTGGGTAAATTCTGTGTCGTTCTATTTCTGCATTTTATTCTGCTATTTTTCTATGCTGCTATTATTCCGTGTTCTATGTTGAAAACATTATAATCTTCCGCAATTAATTCTTATAATTAATACCATCACCCTATTAACCCCCCCTCTAGGGTGAAATAGATCCTACAAGTGGTATCAGAGCTAGGAATAGAAGTCAATTCTTGTTTTAAAAATTCGTGTTTCAAAAATCGGTTTTTGTTTTAAAAATTTGAATTTTTAAAATGGCTTCTTTTAACAATACTTTTATTGAGGGTCGTTCCAATATTTTTCCTTCTATTTTCGATGGAATAGATTTTTTGAATTGGAAATTGAAAATGGAATTTTATTTGAAATTTGTTAATGTTAAATGTTGGGATATTATTGAAAACGATTGTGATATAACAGATAAGAAAATTATCTCGATTAATGCTCTTGCTACGCATATATTATATTCTCATATTAATCAAGATAATTTTAGTTTCATCTCTCATTGTGAAAATGCACATGAAATCTGGAATACTTTCAATGCAATATATGGTGCAAAAGTCAACAGCAATGAGAAATCCTCCACAACAACCTCAGTTGAAGAAATGTGCTTAACAGGATTTGTAAAAAACAGTTGTGATGAGGATGATGATGGAACAGCTGAGCTGGCGTTATTAATGAAGAAATTCAAAAGGTGGAACCACAAATATGGAAATCCAGCTCTAAATCAAAAATTAGAAGAAGAATAATCAAAGCACTAGACAATTCGGAAGAACACGGGATCATTTGCAATAAACCCGGTGATATCAAGCCCAATTATCCCCGATTTCAACGCGATTTTGAAAAGAAATCAAAACGGAGAAATGCTACAGCCACGTGGAATACAAGTGATGAAGATAATCAAAGTTCTAGCAGTAAGAGTGAGAAAGAAGATATGTGCCTTCATGGAAATATAACTGATAGTGACGATGACGAGCCAAGCGAGGTATCAAAACTTACTCACTCTGAATTACTTATTTATTTCCACGAAGTAAATGGCTGTTTTGAACGACTTAGGGAAAAATACGCTAAACTTGAATCACAAAAAGGTACTTTGATAGAATTAAATGAAAAACTTGACCAATTAGTTAAAAACTATCAAAGAAGGATCCCTAAGTGTGATAAGTGTCCAACATTCGACGAGGAAATTAAAAAATCAGAAATCAATATAAAATCACTTGAAATTGAAATTCTGATTTTAAAAGAGAATGAAAATACTGGGAGGGAGAATTCTATTAAAAAGTGCACACAATTATTAAACGAAAATGAATCTCTCAAAACACAAGTCCAACAATTGTCAACGACTTTAGATAAATATTCAAAAATTAAAAAATCGTTGAATATGCTATTAGGAAAGTAAACTGTAAATACGGTAAGACAAGGACTTGGATATAATCATTCTGAAAACGTTGAAAGAAATAATAATCAAGTTAATTCTATGTGCACGATTTGTAGAAAATATGGACACGCTCAAAATAGTTGTTGGTATAGACCCAAACATGTGAAAACTACCGATTTAGATTCCAAAAGGCATAAATATAAAATCTCTCAAAGTTAAACAAATTTGGGTGATGAAAGGAACATATATAAATAGTTTTGGGTCTTCACAAAATTATTTTTCAAAATATTCTACCACTAACAACCATGGACCTATAAAAACAAATAGGTCACATAAATCTTTTCCCGTGTAGGTGTGGTGACAGGCTAAGGAACAACAACAGTGTTCTCTGGATTTTTGGCTGTTCCAGAAAGACAATGGGCGACAAAGCAAAGTTCCTTTGCCTAGTTCAAAGGTGACAGAATCACAATAGACAACAACGAAAAAATATCATAAAGGTAAAATAGGTAATGGTATGTTTTGAACGATATATTAAATGTGATAATCTGCACCGTATTCTGAATTAAATCAGCCAATAATGAGATGATGCAAAGATGATGATTCTAACTTATTCAACATAGTTTGCCAAATTATATTCTTATGCCAAAACACTATAAAATTCCCTAGATTCTTTGAATTACTTCATATATATTAATTTGGATTAATAATAGTGTTTTTTGTTTATTGATAATCGATTTGCTTATAATACGGCTAACTCTATATTCACGGTTATTGATTATTTACATGGCTTCAATTCAAATTCAAATGAATTGTTGTTAAAATTGAGTTTGGAATTTTGAGGCATGCTTCATGGTTTGGTTGATCAAATTCAATTAATGATAATTTTGAGTGAAAAAGAAATTCAAATACAGATTACACTGGTAATCTAGTTGATAGAAAAATTACTAGTTGAACGTGATTTTTGAGACATTTAGTAACTGCATCGTTTTTCAAAGAAAATGTCTACATATTTTTCATTTCAAATAATTTTCAAATAGCATAAAATTTTCTTATAAAACCCCCTCGAGAAAATCATTTTTGACCATATTTTCATATTAGTCATTTTGAAAAATTGATTTCATAATTATTTTTGAACTTAATTTTAAATGACTATTTTGACTAATCTGACTCCCTAATAATTATCAAAAAGATAAGTAGTGATTGAAAAAGTGATGAGTGTTGATATTTATTATATATTATGACTCGGTACGGTATAATTAGTAAATTTCTTTAGAAATTTAAACAAGATTTATAAAACTTTTGTTGGTAAAAATTCCATGACCACCACTATTTCTATCATATTTCTAACGACCATCACTCATCAAAATTTAATATAGTTTGTCGGTATGTGGTACTTTAAACAGGAATCGTTCGTTTTTCGTTTTATATTTTTTAAAAAAAAATTATAATAATAATAATAATAATAAATAAATACCAAAATATTCAGTCTCATTTAAAAGTCCTCACGGTTATGCATGGGTGAATTACTTGGAATTTGTTATGTGCTTCCATGCTCATTTAAAAGTCCTCACGGTTATGCATGTATGGAACGCATATCAAAAGTTGATTTTTAAAATAAACAAGTTGATTCTAATCCGATTTAAAAGTCCTCACGGTTATGCGTGATTAGAAGATACTTGAATTCATTTTTTTAAATCAAATTGGAATACTACTAATCTCATTTAAAAGTCCTAACGATTATGCATGGTTAGTAGATATTCAAATTCCTGAATAAATATACCACAATTAGACACAACTGTATGGTTTTATATGATGACATCATTCCCATCATTCTAAAAGTGGAATATGCGCCTAACAAAATATTTATGATTTTTGTTTGAATTTATAATGAAATTTAATATTTATATTCAATTGAGTTTTTAATGTTGGATTAATATCGATCACTTTATCTCTATTATTCTTTTGCTGATAACAAAAGGGGGAGAGAAAAGTTAAGATTTTGTCAAATAACATCAAGCAAAGGTCAAATAATTTTCTATTTGCATCTAGGCTCATTTGCATATTTTTATTTGTATGCATATATGTAGGGGGAGCTTTATGTAGAGAGGAAGCATTTAAATAGAGGGAGCAATTAGAGCATATCAATGATCAAATACATTTAACATATTCAAAACCTTAAATATATGTTTGTTATCATCAAAAGTGGGGGATTGTTGAATATGTGCTTATACGATTTTTGTTTGATGATAATAAACATATATATATTCGTTTAAATGTATTTGTTAATGTACTATTTTATTTTTCATAGACTAAATAAATATTTGCTGAATAAAAATAAATAACACAAGATTTGAATTCAAACAGAAATTTTATTCAAACAAATATTTATTATAATTTTGAATAGTACAAATTCAAGCTCTCACTATTCACTATATAATTTCAATTACAATACAATTTCTGATTACATCACAATTCAATTTGCATAAATTCCTTACTACATATCACTCACACTCGTAGTTTATCTTCAACTTCATTCCAATTAGAATCCAGCATCTGAGCAATCTGCAAAAATATTCACTAACGCGGTAAAATTGAAAAAGAAATATTTTTGCAATATAAAATAAAATTTGAATTCTGAAAATAATATTTGCCTCAGTTATTTGGGTTGTTCGTCATCATTTAACTTTGAATTAATCATACACGAAAAGCTTGTGACATACACAATGTATCGCACTATATGCTACAAGGCCGTACACATCGAAATATACACTTGATAAAGCTACAGGGACAGGTGAGCACAAGGTCAAACCCAAAATAAAAGGACGGGTTCAACTCAGGTGCAATATAAATAAAATCTCGACACGAGCACAAGGTCAAACCCGAGCGTTTAAGCTGGATTAAACTCAATGTACAAATCATAATACAACAGTGCCAACAGAGCAGAGAAGAAAATGAAATGGCACATGTATATACAGTGCATTTAAGTCATAGAAACAAATGACACAATGTATGAATGACTCAAGTGATACAAGTGACAAATGCTCAATGTACAGTGCAAAAAAATGCACCAAGTAAGTGACACAGCGAACAAGATTGCAAACAACAGTGCACCGAACAACTCACACATATGCAACCTGACAGAGCTCAAGAATATACATGCATGAAGACCAACAGCAGTTTATACAACACTACAAAGGATGGGCCAGGACCAGTATGCAGAGATGTATATGTATGTGTACATATGGTGATACGGCTATAATATGAATCAAGTGCATATGAACCCAAATCAAGCATGAAGTATACATATGGATAACAACCAGATCAGAACATCAATCATTACACAATGATGAAGCACCAGACTCCAAGCATGCACATGTCAGGGAAGAAACCAATACACAGTGCATATATGAAGTAAACAAGTACAAAATCAGACAACAAACTACATGTTGAACAATATGCAGCAACGACCAAAGTCAAAGCAAAATCAGGTCGAACAGAGACTACAAGCAGTGAACACTTGCATACATATACAAGCAACTCAAGTGAAGATACAAAATACAACATGAATGAACTAGCTTTAAACAATATGCATAAGACAGCAAGCAATCATGCATACCTATAACATAAATGAGCAGTTTCGACCAAGTGAATATCCATCATATACACAATGACAACCAAGCTAAAAATACAAATCAGGATAGTGGCTCTACACCACATAAAGAACAATGGAAGTAGTGTGCAAACGATAGGTCGAAAAGTACTCAGGGATGAACACAAAAATGTACAAATCATAGAACGCATGACCAGACACACGTGAATATGAAGACTACAAAGCTAAGCATGTACATGTGTGGACAGTGAAAACCAAAGCCAACAGCAACTACAAACTGCTCATGTACACAACAGACTCAAGTGCTAGCCAGAAGGAGAGGCAACAGAAGAATCATGGCTAATTCGAACTAATATAAATATTCAATGACACAACAAACCAAGTGGCATGTGACAATATCAGATTAATGCAAACTGTCTCCAAAAATAAGTGAAAGTTAAATGTCAATGTCATAGAACTGCAGCTAATCAAGGTCGAAAGTACTACCGAAGCCAGCAGATACATGAATGATGCAAATGCAAACAGTAGAGTGATGAACACAAAGATGGCCACAGTCGATGCCGACCAAAAATTCACGTAACAAATCTCAAGTCAAGGCCGAAGCAGTACAATGAATTCACATGGCCGAAGAAGTACAATGAATTCACGAATCCAAAATCAATTTTGACCAAGTCAGAAATCAAGCGTATGAACAAGTCAAATTCGTTACCATGGTGGCCAAGCAAAGTCAGAAGTAATCAAATATACGAAGTGACAAATTGGAACAAGTCTGAAGTCATCACATTCATTCAAGTATAATCAAGTGGTCAAGGTGAATCAATTAAAATTTTCAAAGAAATATATACGAATGAGAAAATAGGGATTCGAAACCTATATAAGCAATCAACATCACCGGCATTTGAATATCGAGTTCAAAACAAGCCAATACCAGCAAAGCAAAAGGAATAAAGTACTTACCAAAATCGTAGACGAACTCGATCAAATAGAAGTAGCAGTGAGCAACTCAAAGAAATAGACAATCGAAAAAGAGAGGACCAGAATCAATCATACGCTCGATCAACTATCGATAGCTTCTATGTCATAACCATAAATTGGATCGAAGGGACGAAGCCCTAATTTGCAAAGACGAGAAGAAAGCCGCCGCTATCTCAAAAAACAACGGGCCGAACTCAAAATTATAAAAAGATAAAAGGGCCGGCTATTTTATAAGGGCTATTGTTTTTTAAGGGTTTTGTTTTTTTTTAATTTTGTTTTTAAATTGTTTTTAATTTTATTTTTAATCCGTTGTATTTACTAGTCGTGTGACTAGGGGACAAACTACGTGGCATAGTTTGAGAATTTGCAACTCAGTGGCTGAGTTGTGGCGGGTTTTGAGCGTAGAATTAGGTTTAGTCGATAGCGGGTGTCGCAAGTTTACGTGTGTAAGCGTCTGACTATCTAATTTCTAGTAGGAACCTTGGGGGTAGCACGTAGGCAGGGTTTTGCCGTAGCTGGGTAAATTCTGTGTCGTTCTATTTCAGCATTTTATTATGTTATTTTTCTGTGCTGCTGTTATTTTGTGTTCTATGTTGAAATCATTTTATAAGCTTCCGCAATTAATTTTTATAATTAATACCATCACCCTATTCACCCCCCCTCTAGGGTGAAATCGATCCTACACTAGTTAAATACCTGTTAATGATAACCAGTTAATTGTTGTTGTTTATTGCTGATTTGAGTGAAGATTATGATAGTTGTTTAGTTGTTGATATTTGGACAATCCGACATTATATTTATTTTATATGTTGTTATCACACTACAAGTTCCCTTAGTTTGCTGTTATGAAAAATCACTCTGGATGGAAAAGATACATACCCGAATGGACTTGTAGATTAGGAAAAATTGTTATGGGTTGAAATGATACATACCCGAATGGACTTGTAGATTAGGAAAAATCGTTATGCGTTGAAATGATACATACCCGAATGGACTTGTAGATTGGGAAAAATCGTTATGGGTTGAAATGATAAACTCGAGCCAATTTATTGATTTTGGATTTTTCGAAATTGTGGGTTGAAATGATATATGACCGCATAAATTTAAATTATTTCGGATTAAAATGATATATATCCATATCTTTTGACCATAGGATAGAAAATTATATACGGACGCCGAATTGGTTAAATTAAATGATTTTAAATCCTTAATTTTTGAATCCAGTTTAATTGTATTTTGAAACAAAATTTGATTTATATGAATTGAATTGCTTTCAAAATCCAAACATTAAAATGTTGAATTTGAAGCCGGTTTAAATGAATTGTGTATAGAATTTAAATTGAAATTTAAAGTTGAATTTTGAGATATAAATTAAATTTATCAAAATTGAATTATTATAAATGCTTGAATATTTAAACTTTGAGACCTATTAAATTTAAAGTGGTTTAAATTTGTAGCTCAATATGGAGTTGAAATAAATATAAATTGAAATGGTTTAAAAGAGAATTTGAAATGGAAGATTAAAATTGAATTTTGTTGATTTGAAATCTGGATATAGTCCAGTTTTATTGAAATGGAAGAGGTAATTTGATTCCATATTATTTTCAAATTAATTATTTTAATAAAGATTGTTTAAAATCTATTATTTTAAAATTTAGATTATTTGTATTTTCAAACTATTTACTATGTAAGCCATCCTAATAATCAAACCATTCTATATTAAACTATTTTAACTATTTTAAAATCCTTAAGCTGTTTAAACTATTAAACTATTTTGAACTAATAATAATATTTTAAACTATTTAAACTATTATAAACTATTTTTAATACATTAACTATTTTAATATATAACAGATTTTACTATATACACTTCTTCTACTATATAAAATATTTTTAATCTGTAACTAATTTTTAACATATAAACTAATTTTAATTTATAACTATTCCAATATATACCACTTTTAAATATTCAAACTGTTATGTTGGAACTGTTATGATTTAGATTTAATTGATTTAAATGAAAATATTGGATATAGTGGTTTAAACTATTTTGTGGCAATGATTTTGAAAATAGATATGATTTCAAGTGAATACTGATTTCGAAATTGAATATGATTTCGAAAGTGATATGATTTTTGAGTGAATATGATATTTAATATCAATATGAATTGATTTTGAAAATGTAAAAGAACCAACCAGTGTGAAATAAGCATTTGGTTGTTAAAGAGACTTGGATTGAACATTGTCATACTCTCTACCAATGCCGAAGACCACTTTAACTACTATGCATGTGGTGGACATTCTAGAATGATGTAATGACCCGGAATTTGAGGCATTATCAATTTAATAATCGGAAATAATAATTTAATTGATTTGATAATTTTCTTTATAATTTTAATTTAAATTAGTGAAATTAATCTTTCAAAGGAAAACAAATATTTAATCTAGTAAGTGTGATCAATATCTTTAAAAAATTACAATTGGTTAGAATTGTTTTCCAAAAGCTAATAAAATTTTATTTTGTTCATAATATATATATTTAATATATATTGTGAATGGAATATCCTTTTTTTTAAATTAAGAATTGAATTTTCAAATTGTAATATATATGGAAGTCTATATTATAATTTGATATTGTTTTGAATTTAATTTAATCTATTTATAATTTATATTTGAATGTATTGTAGTTTAAAGCTTGTTTTAATCTATATTTTCAAAAGTTAAATTTAGATTTATCAAATTTTTTCAATTATAAGAAAATTGTTTGTTTTTAAAAATATAAGACAATTGTTTATTTTTAAAATATGATAGTTAAAAGGAATTTGAACAAGCTTTGTTTTAAAATGTTTAATTTAAAAATGGTTATAAGTGTATGAAAAAATATATTTAAGGACATGTTAACCTATCTTAATAACAAATTTTCAATTTATATTGAAAATAAATTAGTTGTATCAAATTTTCTTTTTAAGGCATATATAAGTATTTATTAATTAAGTTGCTTTAATAAGTAAGTTACATTACATTTTAAAATTTAATAAAATTTATTTAAATACTTATGCACATATATAATCATATTATCACATTTTAATAACACATGTAAAGCTATTAAACTAATTAAAATGACAAGTGTAAGTGTTAGTGACAAGTGTTTAACAAGTGTCTTTATTTTGGAATTCATTTTCTTTAATTTTAATAAATATAACACTTCCATTTTTTTTATTCTCATTTCTTAACTCAAACTAGGAAAAAAAATTCAAAACCAGAAAACTATTTTATCAAAAACCAGATAATGTAAACCAAAAAAAAACGCTACTTGAATTGAAACCAAATCTGCAATTTTACAAACCTGCAACTTCAAGTCTTCTCAGCAAGTTTCTAGCAACATAAAAACTGCAACATCAACTTCAACCTACATTCCATTTGATGGCAAGTGCAAGTTTAAAAGCATCAGATTGAAGTATGCTTCTGCAAATCAAAAAGCATTATACAGATTTAAAAATTTTCAGGCCAGGAAGTAATAAACTTCTCTGCAAAATCAAGTGAGTAAATTATTTTAAAAACATATTTACTAATCTGTAGTTACTTGTGGATGCATGCAATAAAATTTGGCTTGGATTATGAATATTAGTTTACAGGAAAGTATGTTTGTTTGAATGCCTGTACATTGAAATATAAGTTCTGTTAATTTGATCTTATCCCTCTTTAAATTCAATACCTCATTTTTATTCATTGATAATATGTAATTTGCAAACTGGAGATGATTGAAATCATGAAACTTCATTACTAAATCTTTCTAGGAGTTTAAAATAAATGTTCAAGTTGAAAATTTTAAAATGAGAGTGAAAACTAAATTTTGATAAAAATCAACTATTTTAATTTCAAACTTGGATTACATGCATGTAACCACGAAGGGAAATCGTGAATTTTGATAGGCATATTGTAAATTTTAGTTGAGGAATTGGTGTGAATTTTGGGTTTGAAGTTTTTTGGGTTTTTGCTGTACTGCCGATTATCCACGAAATAAATTGATTTGGAATTTTGTTAGAAGTTTTTTTGTCAATCAGGAACTAGGGGAAAAATGCAATTAAAATTTTTCATTGAGTAATTTGAGCGTAATAAATCAAACTAGGGTTTATACTGGTAATGGGTTTGGCTTGACTGTCTTGGAATTTTCGTCGCGAGTGATTAATCGAAGTCATGCGCATATGGGGGAAAATGAAGTTCGTATTGTGGCGGTTCTATAGTGCAGACGGTGAGTTCAAGGGCGTCGAGTTGATCGTTGGCGATGGAATTTTCGGTTCGAAGCTTCTGCAGATTTTCGAGCAAATAGGTTGAATTTTGATTCGTGTGGAATTGGATCGATCTGGGGTTATTTCAATGCTCGTATGGGTTCGTATGACCGTTGATGTCGGTCGCGATGACCCACGGTGGTTGTCGGCAGGAGGGCACGTGCACATTGCACGTTGATGTGTGCACTGGAAATCGTTTGGGGAAGATGAGATGATGACCATGTACAGCTCGCGTTATGCTCGCGTTTTCCTGAGGGGCGACTCGAAGTGAATATGGATGGGGGATAATTCGAGACAAACTCAGGAATTAGCTGGTGAATGACTCAGGTATTTGGAGGTCGCTTTTGTTTTCTGGTTTGTGCAGTGGGTTGGTATTTGCAATTTTAACCTGTTGATTGAATGAATCAAGTTCAAGTTTTATGAAAGAAAACAATCTTTAAAACTTGTAGTTTTAAAATAGATGTTAAACAAACTTATAACAGTAGTAATTAAATTTATTTGCAAATTTAAAAGGTTTTAAAGTGACTACTTTTGTAAGTTATTATCTCAATTTAATTCTAGTTTAAAAAGAAGTGACTTAAATTTAAAGGATTAAATCAAAGTCTTAGGTTAAAAGTTTAAGTAATGGTTTAGTACTTCAAGATTTCAAATTATTTTGAAAATAAATAAGTTTAAATTGGGTAATTAAATTATTTTAAAATTTTAAATTTGATTTCTAAATATCTTATTTTCAAATAAGATTATTATTATGAATTTGAAAACCAAATTGAATACATTTGTCTTAAGTTATTGAAATTTAATTTAATTTCAAATAATTTAATTATAAAGATAAATAGGGTTAATTTATCTTTGTTATTAACTTTAGAATACTTGATTTGAATATGATTTGTAATTAAGTAAAGAATTAATTAAGATAATTTTTTTTTAAAATTAATTAAATTTTTTGGAATATAAGATGTTAATTAATTGTTTAATTAATTTTAAATAATTAGTTAATTGTTTATTTAATTTTAAATAATCACCTAATTATGGATTAATTAATTGTAATTACTTAATTAATGATGAATTATCTATTATGATAATATAATTCATCTATTTGTTTATATATAATCTTGAATATGAGTTTATTTGTTCAAACCCTTAAGTACAACTTGGACATTAAAATGGCGTTTGGTTTCGATGAGACCGGGATCGGGTTTCCGTATTTGGAATTTGAAAACCACATCGATTACAATTAAAAGTTAGGTCGTGAATCCAAGTGGAGCAAGTGAAGACTCGAGGTGTAAGGGCTATACGTTAGTATAACTCTGTGGGTGATTCCGTAATGAGTTTAACGGAATAGTACTTATAGGTTCGAGATGGCGATTTAGAGTGCAAGGGCTATGGTCGTTGACTCTTAGGGTGATTCCAAAATGAGTGCAACGAGATAGTTCCTTCGGTTTCGTTCGAACCCGGAATGGACTTGTATGGATTGAATGCTTTTAGAACATCGTCAGGTGGACGATAAGCATTCTAAGATAGATGTGTTCTACAAAGGTAATCGCAGCCTCGATCCTCATCAACTGGGAATAGCTAAAACAGGGGAGGTGCAATAAGGCTACGTGGGTAGCTTCCACTAGAGAGCAAGATTTACCCCTGTCTAGAATTCCCTTTTTATTCGGCTGTGTGGGGCAGTTGAATTCCGGACAATCGCCTGGGTTGTCTTTTTCGGGACTGTTCAGTAAGGAATGGTTCCGGCCTTGTGTTGCAGGGGAGCGGGCGTACTCCTCGGTACGTTGATCTAGGCCACGTACTGTGACGGGCAGTACCTTAGTAGCCCTGCCATTGATGGAAACTCATTCTTCCTACGAGACCCTACGGTTTTGATTGTATTACCCACTTTTGTGGCTAGTAGCTGGAATTTAATAATGTAACAATTTCGGCTATTTCTTATTTACTTGGAAACCCTAGACACTATTATAATATCATTGGATTACCTATCAAATGTTTCGGGTTAGCGTAAGGTAAAAACTTTTCCATGTTTATGTGTGGGAAGTCTTACGTGATACCTTTTCTTTTCAAAGGATTTTCTAAAGTTAAGCAACTTTAAACCGTTTACTCACATCAGACCCCTGTCTGACCCGAATGTTTATTTTTTTGTTTTTTTAAACTCTTGGGTACTCATATTATATATATGAGTAGTCCAGTGATTCAGGTTAGCTTGACGAATTCTGAAGGAGATATGGAGCAGGAGGCTTCCATGTGTAGTTATATATTGGTTCTGCCGTGTTTGTTTGGTATCTGTATCCGTGTACTTGAGTTGTATAGTTAGGCAGATGTTTATAACTGTCTAACATCTGTTGTATAATTTGTGAACTCTGATGTAATATGATACTATGTAATATTTTAAGTGATATATTACATTTCATTCTTTCCGCTGTGAGTTCTCTGATGTTGTTGTCTTTCTTCTTTCTCTGTCTTTTCTTCTTCTATCCCTTTCTTTCTTCAAGATGATGCAATTTTCGGGAGATAGGAAGTCGAGTCGTCTAAAATAAAGTAGCATGGTTTGGAGAACGCTACTGTATGAGGTATGAACATGACCCTGACCCCCTCGAGTCAGCTTGATTTGACTAAAATGGGAGCTATACGGGCCAAGTAAGGTCGCTCCTCTGTTTGGGCACATTTCATCGATATCATTTCATTACTTTGTTATTTATTTGGTGGCCACCCCTCGATTTGACTATGGAGGTGTGTGGGCGGTTGTAGTTTTTATGCATTACGACCAATCTGGGAGAGCAAATGGTAGAATCCTACCCCGGCATTGCCTCACGTGCCTTGTCATATGCCTAATCGCGCCGAGTACGAGTTTGGTTTGTACCATACCTATGGAGTGCTCCCTAAGTATCCCACTGGCATAGTGGGGCTTACAGTATCTATATAGACTGTAGGAATTGTATAAAAATGTGTTAATGGGGATATGGGTAACGCTTTAACGTTGTTTAATACTTTACTTTACTAGTTATAATAGCGTATTGTACTATGTTTGCATATAGTTTAATGTATCCTTAGGAGATGGAATCCCGAGCATCTCTTAAGTTATTGTATGAACGTTAGACGCTGGATAGGAGATGTCAAATCGAGTAAACATCTCTGAAGCCGTTACACTCATATTTAATTATCCTGATTTAACTTACATAAGTTCTTTTAGTTCTGACTCGAGTTTTTTTTCTTTTCATTATGCTCGGGTCAACCTAGATTTTTCAGCACATTGAAGATGCATATCTGAAGGATGAGGACGAAGATTCTATACTATTCACATATTTATATTCCATTGCATCATGTTGTTCCACTGCATTATTTATTTATTCCTTCTATATGTATAACTCTAATTGTATTGTAAAGTGTAATCAAATGTATTTGTAAAACAACTTAATGAACTGTTTATTTGATTATTATATTTTGTCATTCCGTTGTGAGATTCTGTGTTTTGTTTTTCTTTCTTTTCTCTTCTTTTTCTTATTTACCCATAATAATCCTACCTTTTGAATGGTTTGGAATCGACATGTGGCGTCTATTATCGATTAAACTATCCAAAATGGTGGGTCGTTGCACAATGTTTAAAGGTTTTAAAAGGAAGATGTCAAGGTTTTAACACTTTCGAAAGGAAGATTTCCAAAGGTTTCGAAAGGGTTTTGAGAATGGTTTTGAAAGGAAGATTTTGGTCTTTCGGCCTAGATAAAAGAAAGGGTTTTGCATCATTTAAAAAGGGGTACTTTCGATGGTTACGAAAGGGGGTACTTTCAAAGGTTTTGGAATGGGGACTGACAAAAGTTAAGCGTTTTCATCAACTATGTTTCGAGTAAAGTATATATAACACGGCAAGGTGGTTTTGTGTGAATCATAAGAGATCTTACTATTTTCCTTTTTTTAGTTTGATTTGAAATCTTAAATCATTTTCGAAAGGTTTTCAATAAAATTTTTGGGAAGATGTCCCACGGTAAAATGACTTGATATTAGATACCAGATGGGACCGGTATAGTGTTGCACCCTATATATTAGCTGTTAGCCCTACCTAGTTTTGTCCGAAATTCCAGTGTGTAGGGATTTGTCACAGGTAAAACTAAAATTATGGATACATATAGAAAGGAATAAAATTTGTATAAAGATTGGTTATTGGTGAGCCCGCAAAAACATTAGGTTCAGGTGAACTTGGAAGATTACAAGATAAGGATAGAACATCATGAAGGGAAGTATTTAACAGATAGCTAAGAACTCATAGTCCAGATGAAAAAGAGTGTCTAACAAATGTAAGATAAAATTTTTATTGTCTGTTATGCCCGAGTCAGCCAAAGGTTAAAAGTTAGCCAAACAAAACACTTGTATATAAACAGGTGGTTCATTTTATTACCTGATTTATCTACGTATGTTTACATAATGATGCTTCATTGATATTTGTCCTGTTTTGGTTGTAGGAAAAGAATAGCAAAAAGATATGTTTTAGGGGAATGTTAGTGAGGGGAAATCCGTTCTGCTAGGCGGCATTGTCGCACTTAACATAAATTAGCAGAGATGAACAGTATTATTCACACCAGGCTTTATGTGTTACTCGACGTTTCTATTTCCCTTCAACTCCAGGGTTCTCAAAATTGATTTGAGTAGGCTGAGGGTTGAGGCGTTCATGGTTTTGATATTTTGGTGAATAAGCTTACAAAGACGAGCATGTGGCTAACAGATAGCTAACTAGGAATTCTGTTCTTTTCTTTTGTTTCCGCTATGTATTAAGACAGTTATGTCTATATTGCTTTGATCATCCAACGGGGAATCGTCATATATCCTTCTTTACTATTGTTGTAAATTATATTTTGCCATTGTTGAGATATGTTTTGGGGAATTTATAACTTGGATTTGATTTATTTGAAATGTTATCACTAAATTTATTATTTTTGGAAATTTATGATTTTGTTTATAATCAAGCGCTTATGATAATGTGGATACCATTAGCATTACAATATTTTTCACCGAAGTTAATGCAATGGATGACTGCAGCATCCGTTGCGCTTTGCTTTTGGCCTATAGATACGTGGAGAAATAAATGGAGAAAACTTGATTCTATTCCTTAGTGAGAGAGAGTAGAAGAATTTAGTTATGGTTTTTAAAAAATTAAGTAATTATGAAAAGGTGGATGAAAGTGGGTGTGCGGATAAATGTGTTAGATAATGTGATTAAGTGGGTGTAAACAGTATCGCTAATTCTTAAAGATGAAGATTACTAGAATTTTACTAAATGATTATACATGTAATAAATTGTTTAAAGTAAATTTGAAATTATTCATGTTCAATATTTAAAAACTTGTCTACCAAGTTGAACATTGTAAAATTTCAAGATAAGAAAAGGTTAATGAATATTTTCGAAGTATATTAATCTTCTTAATGTTTAAAGTGTAATACTCATGCGTAATATTAAAGATTTAAATTCAATTTTGAAAAATAAAGCATATAAGATTAATTAATCATGATTTGTATAAAATAAGAAAATTAATCAATATTAAGGTAGTAAGTCCAACAAATAATATATTAATTTTATCATTGTAAATGAAATCAAGAAGGATGTATATTAAAGAATTATTTAAGAACTAATATAAGGATAGGGAACTAAATATTCAAAATATTACACATACGCAAACACACACATACATATTTGTACAAAAATATGTGAATAATGTGTAGTTTAAAATAAGCATCTTACTCTACTGGTTGTAAAATAAATATAACAAAACATAAGAAAAAATATATTTTTTCTTTGCAAAAGCTAAAAAAAAGTTGTTAAAAGCAAGATTTGAACTCCTAATTGCCTAAAAATAAAAGGCATTTTACTCAGAGTGAGATTCAAACTTGGGACCGCATAAAAATATTAAAGTGTCTTGTTAAGACCAAGATTGTACTATGTGAGCTTGCATAGAAAGTAAGGAAAGTATTTGGATGTTCAAGTCCATGCATAAAGCTTATGACACAAAAGAGTATTAAATTCAAAAATAAAAGTATAATTTGCTATGGGGCATATCCATTTCGAATATGCATAAAGCAAAATCCGTGATTGTATACTCTAAATTTGTGTATGGTGCAGTCTTAAGTAACTGAATTGGTTTAACAATGCATACTACTAAACATTTTCATTGGAAATAAAGATCCGCTTCGTTAAATTTAAAAGATAGGGGCATGTGAGAAACATAATTATGACCAAGTCATGATACTATATATTTTATAGAAATAACCGGGCGTTAAAATAACTTTCAAAACATATAGTTGATAAGGTAATAAATCATCGTTTTAATGTCACCCCATTATTCATCTAATTAATCAATGTCAAGAAAGAAATCCAAATCAAAATAATCTACAATTGTCAATAAATTAATGCGTGAATATTACATGGAAAAGATTAAATTCCCTTATTGAATATGAATAAATGTAAAATTTTGATTAATTATTGAATCAACACCCAAAATTGTGCACATTCATTATCATTAATATTAACTATCCATATGTTTGTGTGAATTTTACCAATTAATGCATAAACATAAAAAGTAGCCGATATACTACATATAATACCAAATCTATATTTCCATTAAAAACACCATATAAATTTCATTCTTTTTTATGAAAATGATATAAACCTGATTACTTTTAATTACAAAATGCTAAATCGAATTGACTTCTTATTTTAAATAATCAAAATTAATAAGAAGTTATTAGTATGAGCTTTTTTTTAAAAAAATCACTCGTCTATTATAACCATGGATGTCCTCTGTAAACAACATTCTTTTAGTATATATTTAAGAGAATTCCAAATAAAACTCAGTAATGAATAAATACATTTTCATTGACAATAAGTTAATGCATGGATACCAAATTTAGGAAGTTGTACGATATAATTGTATTAACTAGAAAGACAATCAATTTTATCATTATTTTCACAAATATCATGGTACGTAATTCTTATATAAAGGACATACCCATGACATTCATGATATATTACACATTTGAAAGTTAAGAAGAAAAAACACAATCCTAACATTATGTCACAAGTCAAAGTTGTCCTTCTCATAATGTTTTTGGCTATCTATGCAACAGGTAAGAAACCATTTATTCTTCTTTTTTATTAGTTGTTTTAGCAAGAAACCTCATTTTATGTGTTTAATTAATATTTAAATATTTTCAGAAAACAAAAACAATTTAGGCTACGCTTCTACACCCCAATGTTGCGCTGATTTTGAAACATGGGGCCCGGAAGACCTGGTTGGTTGCTCGAATGATGCAGATCGAACTGAATGTGGACAATGGTGTAAGACTAAATGTAGTGGAGGAGACTGTACTATTACAAATGGTGTATCAGTGTGTCGTTGTGCTTGTTGAATTTATATTCTTTTCGAATGATGTTTGAATTGGATTAGAATATTGTTGAACATGTCATAACCATTGCATCTATTTTCTTCTTTTAATCTATATTTTTTGTTCAAATAACACTAGACTTGTCTGCTGTTCGCTTTGGTTTTTGTTTTCTGCCATATCAAAGAAATTTATCGTTAATAACTGAGAGAAAGAGCTATGAATTTTTTGGAGTTTATAAGGACATAAGGAGAGAAGTGTTTAGGCTAAGGGAAAAGTAGGACGATTGAAAAAAAATAGAACAAGATAAAATTTACGAAGTGGATATATCTGGCCTGTATTTAATTTAATATACAAATTTTGAAGACATCTTTCCATAGGAAATCTCATCATTCTCTCTCTTCGTCAAAAAAAGTAGCCAACTGATTCATCTCCTCTACTTCTTCCTTTGTTATTATTAATTTTGTTTCAGCGGATATATTTATAAAATTAATTGGTAGCTATATACCATTGATTAATACTTTATCAAGACATAAAATCAGAAAACTCATCTAGATAGAATTGATATCTTGAATAGAATGAAATCAATATCCATATCCTTTTATAATGTTTAGATTTAGATGAACAATGAGATAACAGAGATATACTTGGATATAAGGATCAAATCACACTACATAAGTTAGTGGCTAGAATGATGCAAAGCCGGACTTGGTAACAAATTTTTTGTCTTAGGAAAACTGAGTATAAGGTTTGTTGACGAAGTGAGGATGAGGAAAAAAATTTATGGTAAGTGAAAGTATGCAGAAAGTAAAGGGAAAATAAATTATGGAGATGTCAAGTCATTTTTAATTTATTTGTATACGAAATAATCTCAAATTTGGTTTTTCCTACAAATATTATTAAAAATCTATCATTTTCCAGTCCTTTTACCCAAAACTCCCCTCTCGCACCTCGGTTAATTTGGTATTTCTTGTATAATGACATGAAAGCGACGAATATAACATGTAATTTTTTACACATACACATTTGATGAGGATTACTTAGTTTTTTATCACAATAGTTAAGTGGGAAGCATCTTAATATGTTCATTGTCCTCTTATATGACACAACCATCTTATAAATGCATTTAGATGGAAATTAAAACAAAAGTAGTTAATAACAAAAATCAAAAGACCAAAAAATCATAGTAATAACATGTAAATTCATGTTTATTTTCATCATGATATGCATGACTGGTTTGAATTTCAACTTCAGAAACACAAAATTAGATGTAATTCAATAGTTTGCTTATTTTAAAAGAATATTCTATTATGTTTAAGAGGCATTCATTTCAGACTTATATATTTGATAGATTTGCACGTATTTTTCTAAAACAATTTGATTCAAATATGTGGATTTGACTGTTACAAATTTATCCAAATTGTGCGAATTTTTTGATTTGGATTATGGATGGGTAATTAACTTGGTTATAGAGTGAAATATAGTTGGAAAATATTATAAATGATGAAATAAAAAGAGGAGAAATATCTATCCTGCATTTCTATACTTACGCCAACTTACACCCTACCCTTTCCTTATTACCTTTTATTCTCCTTCTTTTCAAAATGTTACCATAATTCGTCTATCTCTTCTAATTTCTTAGCCGTACTCCAAATGTCGTACCTTGATAATCCACCGCCCACTCCCTCTTTCTTCTTACCCATCATGCCTTTTCTACTTGTAATCATTATTTCCTTTTTACCATTTCTCCTCCAAAAATTTTTCTATAAATTTTAGTTTTAAAAAATATACCTAAAATAATGGATCTTCAAGTTCCTTTATGGGATGATCATTTACGATTTTTTTCTCCATAGTTAATTTAGTTTTAGATTTCTTTCAAAAATGTTATATAAAGTAGGCAAACTTATGAAATTATTTAAATTTAGAAAGAAATAGAAATCTTATTTATTTATATGAAGGAGAATGTTGAAATTAGATGTATCAAGGGTAATTAAAATTTACAAACTAAATTATATATTGTAATTTATTGTAATAGTGGAAATTATTGCATTTGGATATTAAGTTAGAAATAAGTAAATAAAGGCAAGTATTGAATTCATCAATGGAAAAATAATTATTTAGTACAATTCCTTTTTATTTGTAAACTATTGTAAGGTGTTAGTTAATTGAAATGTGAAATATTAATAAGAATATTAAATAGAATGGAATTCAAATAATATAACAATAGAAATGTGAAAATTTGGGAATAGATCCAAAGTTATAAATAAGCTGTTGAAATAATACATAATAACTGCAATTTGAATGAATCAATATGAGTATAGATTTAAGCAATAATTGGGAATCATACTATGAAATGTTAACGAGAATACAAGGTAATAAATGCCAATTAAGGGTAATAACTAATAAACTTAATGAAATTCCAATTTTATATAAAATAATTTAAAAGTCAAGTTTGGCTGTAATTTGAACATAAGTAAATTGAATTTGTAATATGAAAATATATGCCAAAATTCAGTTTTGTAATAAAAGATTTTGTATGTGACAAAAAGGTAACGGTAATGTTTATGGTAGGTTGCCTATTCATTTATTTAGATTGTTGGTTGGAATTGGAAATAAGTTTGTAATAAATGTAAATGAATGATACATTTATGTGAAATATAACCAATGTAAATTTTATTTATAATATAACAAAGGGTGGATTTAAGAAGTGAAATTGTTGAATTTGAAGCTAATTAATAATGAATATAGTAAAGATGACAATCCAATCAAATACTTAGGAATCTAATTTATTTGGAAGGTAGTCTAATTTATAAATAAATGGTAAATAATTAGGATTTAATTAATTCTATATTAATTGAAACTGATTGTAAATTTAGTGTAGTAACGTTAAAGCTAACATTTTGTTAATATAGATTTAAGTATAGAAAGCAATATTTATTACTTTAATTTAAGTATTATAAAATAAATGAAATTTAACGTTTAAATATTACGTTAGCAGAGATTTAACTGAAATTTGAGAATATTAAATTAATAGATTTGAACCCAACATTTGAATCCATCTACTTAAAACTTTTAGATGGAATAATCATTAACTATTTAAATTAATAGAAATTTTGGGAGCCTAATTTATAATTTTGAATATAATGAAATAGAAGATTTGACACTGCAACTGATAGATTTATCAACTCTAAATTGACATAAAGACTTGTTTAAAACAATTGTAAATGTTGAGAAATATAAAGGTGATAAAATTTACAAATTTTAGAATTGGAATTTAAAATTTGATTTGTTCAACAAATTGTAAATTAATTTAATTAATGGAAAAATAGCCATTTTGGCCACTGACTCGGATTTTGACGAAACAAGTTTCATCAGATCCGTAACGGTGAATTATAATAGTGTTTCAAGTTTTGTAGTGATCGGACTTGTCGTTTGATCGTACAGACTCGAAACGCCTTGAAATTTATGCAATTGAAATCAATTGAAATCGATTTTAAAATATTGATTTTTGCATAACTTGTTCATACGACATAATTTGAACCTGAAACCTTTTTAAAATATTTTTAAACATATATTTTGATATATAGGTTGGCACAATTTCGTTCCGGAGTAAAACGGGCTTTTCGGGCCATTTAGCGTTCAGCGCGTATACCAATCTGATCCATCTATTATTTTTCAGCCTTGTCTATATATAACCGTTATAAACCCTAGCCACTCCTTATTTTCATTTGTCTATGCGTACATCTCCTTCTCAAATCCTCATTCCAATGGCAGAAAAAAAACCAATTCCAAAATTCCAAAATTTATTTCAATTTAAAAAAAAAAAAAAAATCAGATCTGCAGCCACTTCGAGTCACGCTTCGAGTTTCAGAGGCAAAAACGCTGTATCTACTTCGGGTCAGGAAGAAAATGACTTGGGTCGCTCCGGGTCGTTTTGGCAAAAACTCCTAGCAAGCACCGGGGATTTGAGGCGGCGCACCAAAGTCGTACCTAAAGTCGACACAGGACCACAAATTTCCAATTTTCAAATTTTCATAAGTTTTGCGTATGAGCTCAGATTCACGTGCCTTTTTTTGCTGCAATTGTATCGAAATTCCGGACACTATGACGCTAGTATGGACATATTTGAAGACCGTCGAATTTTTGGGTTTAAATTGGATGTAAATTCGATTTAAATTCAAAAGGTGAGTGTTTTAACCCACTCAAGATTTCTAAAATTTATTATGTTTGTTAAATTGATTTTTGATGTGTTTAAAATTTTATTTATAGCTGTTTGGTATATATTTCATCAATTTCTCAGTTAAACTGCAGTCATTTAATTTACGCGTTATTTAATTCATTATTGCATATTAACTGCCAGTTAAATTATATTTATTTTGCATATAAACTGCCAATTAACAGTTATTAAATTTATTTGAGTATAAACTGAAATTGATACTAGTTATTTATCACCTGTTATATATTGGTGTTTGTTTAAATTGGATGATGATTATAATTAACGACTGATGATTGATGTTTGGTGAATGGATGATGTATACTATATTTTAAAATCTGCAAGTTATCATGTATTTTATTCATTCGAGATTGCGGTTTGAAATGATAAACAACCGCATTTTTTTATTTTTAAATTGCGAATTGAAATGATAAATATCCGTATCACTTGACCATAGGATAGAAAATTATATACAGGCACCACGGTATATATATATATATATATATATATAAAATTATTTTTGAAATGATTTTTCTATGGTTTGGATAGGATATGGTTAATAAATATAGATTTTGATATTATATAAAATCTTATTTTATATATACATCTACAGTTAAAGTATTGAAGATAAGCTATGTATGGATTTGTTAAATAAAATAAATAAGTTGAATGACGGAGTTGATTATTTTGTATTATATGGTTAAGTACATGTTAAGATATTGAAATTACATATAATTTTAAAGGATTTAAATTAACTAAGATTGGGAGTTAAATTTGCAAATTTATTTGGAATTGAGCTTAATTAAGAAGTTAACTTCATAAGTTGATGTAAAATTTATTAACTGGAAATTTAAAAAAAAAGGTATGATATTTATAACTAAATTCTATTCAAGGTGAATTAAATGAATATTTCTAGTATAAAAATTTAAGGAAATTTTCTCTTATAAGAAATTTGAGTTTTACTTAAATGATTACGGGTTTATTATGCAATTATTATTTCAAACTAAATAATAGGACTTTAAATTGGTGAAATAGAAATTTACAACCTTAGTTCCAATTGTTTAATATTCAAAGTTTGAAATATATTGAAACTGAAGTGGTTTATTTAAACTGAAAGCGATTTTAAATTTATGTATTTTGACTTAATCTTAAATGAAATAAATAGTGAGTCGTGGAGATTATTTTATTTTATAATGAAATTTTGAATCCAAACTATTGATGCTATATACTGTTTGAATATCCAAACCATTTAAGTTTTAGAAATTATGGTTTAAAGCTATGAATTCTCGAAGTATTATAGTTTGAAAGTTATAATTCAATGTTTGGTTTCCTATTATCATGGGTTTTATAAAAATAATATCAAATGAGTTTGTTTTGGAAAGGAAATGATATCGTATTTATGGGTTTTGAAATGGATAATTATATTCTGGTTTTTGAAAGTGTAATAAATTTTTAAATGACCGCGGTGTTATAATAACGTTTGGTTGTTGAAGAGACCGGGATCGGAAGTTGTCATACTCTCTGCCAACTCCGAAAACCACTTTAACAACTGTGTACGCGGTGGTGTACGCGGTGGAGATTCCAGAATGAAGTAGGTTGGTGGCGGCGTTTCCTGTAAGGTAAATACGCCGACCCAACTCCTGTGAGTTGGCATAAGGTGGCTAAAACAGGAGCGATCGACGGGTTAATAAGGTAGCACCTTTGATCGGACACATCCCTTCGATATTATACTTTGACTTTTGGATTGATTCGGTGGCCACTTTTGATTTTATTTGGGGGTGTGGCTCGAGGTGGGCGGTAGCTGCGCGCTACGCGTTACCACCGACCCGGAAGCGTAATTGGTATATCTACCCTGGCATTGCCTAGTTGTGCTGTTTCGCCTACCCTATCGTGCCTTGTACGAGTTTGGATTTCTCCCATAGCCCGTGTGATATCCTCTGGTGGCTTTCCGATCAGGAGGGACTATGATATTGGATGGACTACTGGGACTATTACGTGTTAAGGGGGAAAATGTAAAGCCTTAATGCTATTTAAAAGTCTGTTTATTTTACTTTAGACACTATTATAATAGCGAAATATACCATATAGTAAATAGTTTAACGGATCCTTAAGAGAGGTAAATCCCGGGCATCTCTTGAGTTACTGCACTCATATTCATTTCTGTTAATTTAACTTACATAAGATCTTTTAGTTCTGACTCGAGTGTTTTGTCCTTTCAATTCGCTCGGGTCAGTCCGAGCGTTTCAGGATTGGAAGTTTTAGCTCTGGAGGACGAAGATGAAGATTTGTATTTCTATTATCTACTATTATTCCACTACACCATTTAATTCCGCTGCATTGATATTTATTGGTATGTGAACTCTGATATTTATGTTAATAAGTAGAAGCAAATGTCTGTAAACAGTTTTATGAACTATAGATTGATTATTATATTTTATCTTTCAGCTGTGAGATTCTGTTTATTTTATTTCTTCTCTGTTTTTCTTATTTACCCCATAAAAATCTGCCCTTCCGTATGGTTTGAATTGGCACATGTCTCGATTTGAAGCGTGCGAAAAGGCGGGACGTTACAGTTGGTATCAGAGCTTTGGTTTAGCGATAAACCTTAGCTTTGTGGGGTTTGACTCCTTATTAATAGGGTAGTAATACCCTATGGGAGTCGCTGAGAGTATATATATGAGAGAGCATATTTGTTAGTGTAATAAAAAGGTTTTTATATTCAGTTAATCTGTTCCGTTTTGTATTTATAAATGCTGGTTGGTGCATGGGACGTTGTGACATCAATAGGGATTTCTAAACACTTAATAGGACAGACCGACATAATATTTGTTTTATATAGGTGAATGAAATAATTTTGCCTATTATATTTTCTATATATAAAATAAAAATTTTCAAAAGATATCTATATTTGGCTGCAATAGATTGGTTGTTAGGCAATAAAGATTGAAAAAAATAAAATAAATAAAAAGTGGAAATTTAGAACTTTTGATCCGGGGTTTTGAAATTTCTTTCGAATAAATTTTGGAACATAATAATATTGTTATAATTATTTTCTGATATAAATATTTGATATAATTTGAAAAAAAAATTGTTTTAAAGAGGATTTTGGAGAAAAGAGGTTTTGTACTTTCCTCTCTATCGCTGGAAAATAATTTCGGTGATGGCGGCTGCATCATCGACTTTCATTTTCGAGTTTCGAAGGGGAAGGCCACTGTGGTAGTTCTACTGCAGATTCATTTTTGAATATATATAAATTTTGAATTGTTTTAAATATAATTAGAGATATATAAGTTGTAAGAATATATTTATCTATTGTTTTAAAATAAATTGAAAATTTAACCCGGTATTAAATTCTTAAATTTCCATTAATTAATTTGTTTTGAATTAGTGTAGTGAAATGAAAAGTAAGTAATTAATAATTGAAACCTCTCATCTAGGTAAGAGATTTAATGCTAAGTTATAAAGGAAATGAAAAGGAAGTTAAAATTGTAACTTATAAGAAAAAGGTAAAGATTTATTGAACAATGAATGAATTAAAAGAATTGAGATAAAACTTGTATAAGTTCATCTGCATTTTCTTACCATATATAACTTACCAAATATTAAAAGTTGAAATGTTTAATAAGAAATGTAATGAAAATTGTACAAGTAATAGTAGGTAATGAAGCATTCAATGAATTTTCTATTAAATGAGAATTTAATGTTATAAACTTAAGTTATAATTGGAATTTTACTATAAGTGCATATAATTAAAGGTAAGTGTTCAAATAGATGATTATTAACTTAAGTAAATAAATGGAAATGCTAAGAAATAAATGGGACATGAATACTATTGATAAACAAATGAAAATAAATGAGGTCATGCAATAAATGAATAATTATAATGAAATAAAAAGAACGGGCATGACCTGAGTTAATGGGAATGAATAATTGTAAGTAATAAGTGAAATTAAATGAAACAAACATTAATGAGTAAATGAAATTAAAAGTTTGTTAGAAATAAATGTAAATTATAAAAGGAAAATTTATGTGGTATGAATAAAAAGAGAAATTTAACAAAAAATGTATGAATGAAATTAATAAGGATAAACAAAATTTGTTGTTCAAATTGGTTGTTGTTTGTTTATGGTTGTTTGGGTAAGATACTTTAAAAATTGGGTTTGGGAGAATGAATAATCTATTTAGTTTTATCTAAGACTGTTGTGTAAATGATGAGCTAGTAGTTTATTCTTCATTCCGTACAATTTAAAATTTTTGAACCCGAACAACTATTTGTTTGTTTAGTTTAATGGTTGCTTTGAATTTGTTGGGTATGCTGTTTGTTGAAAATGATGGTTGTTGTATTGATTTGTTGTTAGTAATTGAAACCACTCAAATATTTCACTTTACATAAATTGTTAACCCTTTGGATTTTATAAGTGAAATGCAGGTTATGGAAGCAATTGCTACTGCTTTGGTTCCATAAATTTAGCGTAAATTGCCCGACAAATAGGTACGTTTCGGATTACGGTTTATAGCGCTAATTTATATAGTTTCCCGAGGTTGGGATATAATATTTTGCATAAAATATGTAATAAAATTTGTTATATTTTAATATTATATTTTCTCCCGAGCCTCTCCGTACAAGACAGACTCTGCCAAAAAATTTCGTAAATTCTGAACTTAGAAATATTTTGAAATGTTTACCAAACTTTAGTAATTTAAGTATAAAAAGATTTAATGGTTATAAATTGAGATATCTTATCTAAATTAATTAATTGTATAAATTTAATTGTTTATAAAGTTAATGTTTGAATAAGGTATATTGATTTCTTAGTTATTCGTTTCCCTTCTTTTCCTTTTCGAGGACGAAAAGTTTTGAGCGGGGAAGAGTGTAACGACCCGTGTGAATTCGATGTTTAAAATGAATTAAATTAATAGGATTTTTATTTAAATTTAGAAATAAATAGAAATTTTATTTATTTATATGAAGGAGAATGTTGAAATTAGATGTATCAAGGGTAATTAAAATTTACAAATTAAATTATATATTGCAATTTATTGTAATAGTGGAAATTGTTGCATTTGGATATTAAGTTAGAAATAAGTAAATAAAGGCAAGTATTGAATTCATCAATGAAAAAAATTATTTAGTACAATTCCTTTTTATTTGTAAACTATTGTAAGGTGTTAATTAATTGAAATGTGAAATATTAATAAGAATATTAAATAGAATGGAATTCAAATAATATAACAATAGAAATGTGAAAATTTGGGAATAGATCCAAAGTTATAAATAAGCTGTTGAAATAATACATAATAAGTGCAATTTGAATGAATCAATGTGAGTATAGATTTAAGAAATAATTTGAACATAAGTAAATTGAATTTGTAATATGAAAATATATGCCAAAATTGATTTTTGTAATATGAAAAATGTTTATGGTAGGTTTCCTATTCATTTATTTAAATTGTTAGTTGGTATTGGAAATAAGTTTGTAATAAATGTAAATGAATGATATATTTATGTGAAATATAACCAATGTAAATTTTATTTATAATATAGCAAAGGGTGGATTTAAGAAGTGAAATTGTAGAATTTGAAACTAATTAATAATGGACATAGTAAAGATGGCAATCCAATCAAATACTTAGGAATCAAATTTACTTGGAAGGTAGTCTAATTTACAAATAAATGGTAAGTAATTAGGATTTAATTAATTCTATATTAATTGAAACTGATTGTAGATTTAGTATAGTAACGTTAAAGCTAACGTTTTGTTAATATAGATCTAAGTATAGAAAGCAATATTTATTAATTTAATTTAAGTATTACAAAATAAATGAAATTTAACGATTAAATATTACGTTAATAGAGATTTAACTGAAATTTGAGAATATTAAATTAATAGATTTGAACCCAACATTTGAATCCATCTACTTAAAAATTTTAGATGGAAAAATCATTGACTATTTAAATTAATAGGAATTTTGGGAGCTTAATTTATAATTTTGAATATAATGAAATAGAAGATTTGACACTTCAAGTGATAGATTTATCAACTCTAAATTGACTTAAAGACTTTTTTAAAACAATTGTAAATGTTAAGAAATATAAAGGTGATAAAATTTACAAAATTTAGAATTGGAATTTAAAGTTTGATTTATTCAACAAATTGTAAATTTTGTTAATTAATGGAAAAATAGCCATTTTGGCCACTGACTCGGATTTCGACGAAACAAGTTTCATCAAATCCGTAACGGTGAATTATAGTAGTCTTTCAAGCTTCGTAGTGATCGGACTTGTCGTTTGATCGTACGGACTCGAAACGCCTTGAAATTTATGCAGTTGAAATCAATTGAAATCGATTTGAAAATATTTATTTTAGCATAAATTCTTCATATGACATAA
The DNA here is from genome assembly GCA_030765085.1 of Allium cepa. Lineage (NCBI taxonomy): Eukaryota > Viridiplantae > Streptophyta > Magnoliopsida > Asparagales > Amaryllidaceae > Allium > Allium cepa. Next base: position 357,885,024 of record CM060942.1, on the reverse strand, counting down.
TTTGAACCTGAAACCTTTTCCATTGCGTTTAAAATACTTTTAAACATATATTTTGATATATAGGTTGACCCAATTTCGTTCCGGAGTAGAAACGGGCTTTACGGGCCATTTAGCGTTCAACGCGTATACCAATCTGATCCATCTATTATTTTTCAGCCTTGTCTATATATCACCCGTTATAAACCCTAGCCACTCCTTATTTTCATTTTTCTATAAGTAAATCTCCTTCTCAACTCCTCATTTCAATGGCAGAAAAAAACCTAATTCCCAAATTCCAAAAATTAATTTCAATTTTAAAAAAAAAAAAATCAGATCTGCAGCAACTTCGAGTCACGCTTCGAGTTTCAGAGGCAAAAATGCTCTATCTACTTCGGATCAGGAAGAAAATGACTCGGGTCGCTCCAGGTCGTGTTGGCAAAAACTCCAAGCAAGCACCGGGGATTTGAGGCGGCGCACAGAAGTCGACACAGGACCAGAAATTTCCAATTTTCAAATTTTCATAAGTTTTACGTACGAGCTCGGATTCACGCGCGGTTTTTTTTGCTGGGATTGTATCGAAATTCCGGACGCTATGACGCTGGTTTGGACAGATTTGGAGAACATCGAATTTTTGGGTCTAAATCGGATTTAAATTCGATTTAAATTCAAAAGGTGGGTGTTTTAACCCACTCACGATTTCTAAAAATTCTTATGTTTGTTAAATTGATTTTTGACGTGTTTAAAATTTTATTTATAGCTGTTTGGTATATATTTCATCAATTTCTCAGTTAAATTGCATTCATTTAATTTACTCGTTATTTAATTCATTATTGCATATTAACTGCCAGTTAAATTATATTTATTTTGCATATAAACTGCCAATTAACAGTTATTAAATTTATTTGAGTATAAACTGAAATTGATACCAGTTATTTATCACCTATTATATATTGATGTTTGTTTAAATTGGATGATGATTATAATTAACGATTGATGATTGATGTTTGGTGAATGGATGATGTGTACTATAGTTTAAAATCTGCAAGTTATCATGTATTTTATTCATTCAGGATTGTGGTTTGAAATGATATAAAACCGCATTTTTTTATTTTTAAATTGCAGATTGAAACGATAAATATCTGTATCACTTGACCATAGGATAGAAAATTATATACAGGCACCGCGTTATATATATATGTATAAATTATTTTTGAAATGATTTTTCTATTGTTTGGATAGGATACGGTTAATAAATATAGATTTTGATATTATATAAAATCTTATCTTATATATACATCCATAGTTAAAGTATTGAAGATAAGCTATGTATGGATTTGTTAAATAAAATAAAGAAGCTGAATGACGGAGTTGATTATTTTATATTGTATGGTTAAGTACATGTTAAGATATTGAAATTACATATCATTTTAAAGGATTTAAACTAACTAAGACTGGGAGTTAAACTTGAAAATTTATTTGGAATTGAGCTTAATTAAAAAGTTAACTTCATAAGTTGATGTAAAATTTACTAACTGGAAATCTAAAAAAAAGTATGATATTTATAACTAAATTCTATTAAAGGTGAATTAAATGAATATTTCTAGTATAAAAATTTAAGGAAAATTTCTCTTATAAGAAATTTGAGTTTTACTTAAATGATTACGGGTTTATTATGCAATTATTATCTCAAACTAAATAATAGGACTTTAAATTGGTGAAATAGAAATTTCCAACCTTAGTTCCAATTGTTTAATATTCAAAGTTTGAAATATATTGAAACTGAAGTGGTTTATTTAAACTAAAAGCAATTTTAAATTTAGGGATTTTGACTTAATCTTAAATGAAATAAATAGTGAGTCGTGGAGATTATTTTATTTTATAATGAAATTTTGAATCCAAACTATTGATGCTATATACTGTTTGAATATCCAAACCATTTAAGTTTTAGAAATTATGGTTTAAAGCTATGAATTTTCGAAGTATTATAGTTTGAAAGTTATAATTCAATGTTTGGTTTCCTATTATCATGGGTTTTATAAAAATAATATCGAATGAGTTTGTTTTGGAAAGGAAATGATATCGTATTTATGGGTTTTGAAATGGATAATTATATTCTGTTTTTTGAAAGTATAATAAATTTTTAAATGACTGCGATGTTATAATAACGTTTTGCTGTTGAAGAGACCGAGATCGGAAGTTGTCATACTCTCTGCCAACTCCGAAAACCTCTTTAACAACCGTGTACGCGATGGAGATTCCAGAATGAAGTAGGTTGGTGGCGGCATTTCCTGTAAGGTTGTTTGCACAAAAAATGGACAAACACCTCCAAGTCGTATTATTTTAGTTGAGTATGTGTGATTTTCAATGATTTTAGATGAGTATGTAAATATGAGAAAAGTAAGGGCTGAAATGTAAAAGACACGCAGATTTATAGTGGTTCGGCCAGAATGTGCCTACGTCCACTTTATATGTTATTATCTTTCTTCTTCCAGATTACAAGTACAATGCTTTGTATACAAGTGTATGAAAGTAGTTTGAAAGTTCCTTCCTTGCTTGAGCTCTCAAACTTGTCTGCCATTGTTGTACCCCTGCCCCTCTATTTATAGAGTGAGGTAGAGGGCAGGGGTCTTGGATGTATATAGCTGCTGGTGGGCCCGGGCTGGAGCAATCTGGACTGGCAGTTGTCTGGTTCGGCGAGGTCTCATTCGGCATGGAGCTTGGACCGGTGGTAGGCTTGGACCGGTTGTGAGTGTGGAACGGTGGTCCGGTGCTTGTTTGGACCGGCTGTGGGGTTGGTCCGGTAGGTCATTTGGTCCGGTGGTTGCAATTGCTTTGGTTCGGTTATGGTTGGACCGGATGTGGGGATGACCGAATGGCCTTCGGTTCGGCATGAATTGGAGATGCCGAATGGACTCATGCCGAATGGACCTTCACACTTGGAGTGCCGAATGAGCTAATAGGCTTGTATAGCCGGATGAAAAGGTACTCCGGATGGACCATCACTGCCGAATGAGCTTGTTCCTTCGAATCGCCGAATGGACATAGGAGCTGATGGAATGGAGGTTGCAAACCCGGGTGAAACTGACACTTCTTGGTCTCGAGATCTTCTGGGTGAGAATTCGCCCAACATTTGCCCCCCAAAGTGGGGCGCGTGCTTGCACGTGTCGCGCTTTGTTTCCCGGTGATAGAAAGGCTTGTTTCGTAACGCCATGGGCTGGACGTTCGTATCCTGCTGATGTCCTGCAAAGGAATTTACAGTTTTAGTGTGGTTTCAAATAACGACCGTTCATGATCGAAATATTTGAGATGAAGTGAACTGTGTCGCTCGGGACGAGCAAGTGTGCCCCGAAGGGGCTTAGCATCGTCGATGCCAGGTTCACGTTAGAGTGGGTCCCTGGGTCGTTTGCCAAGGTGGCTTATCGCCAGCTCAGAGCATGCCTAGGGATCGTTCGCGACCCCGTACATGTGTAAGTAGCTTAGCCATTTCACAATTATCAAATATCCATTTGACCGATGGGCTTAAAAATGCGTGTCAAAGTGTAAATTCCCACGATGATAGGGTTAATGACCATTCAGAGCGTGCCTATGGACCATTCGTGGTCGCGTACACGTGTGAACGATTTAATTCATGCTAGTGGGAGTTTTACGACTTATTCATCGTTGTCATAATCTTATTTTATTAGTTAGTTCTGGAGTTCGGTACTTATCTGAGTGAAGCGCCCTGCGTGCCCCCTGTTTCTGGTTTCTGCTGGTAGAGACAGTTTTATTCGGTTGTTGGTTGGACCGGTACGCTGGTCCGGTATGTTGGTCCGGTAGGCCGAACCAGCTGGTTCGGCAATCCTGAGTTTGCCTATATATAGAGGCTACCCCCCTTAGTTTTCCCTTACCGAACCAAAGAGAGCCGAATCAATTTTTAGCCGAACCAAACTTCTGCCGAACCAAGCTTATACCGAATTAGGTATATATTCTTTTGCCGAATGGTTTTTTATCACCGAATGAATATGATTGCCGAATGCACACGAAGGGTTTTGTTTTACCGAATGATATGTATACCGGATGTGTTTTTTAGTGCCGAATGGACTTATGACCCCATTGCCGAATGAACTTAAGTCCCTAGTGCCGAATGAGCATAAGACCCTAGTGCCGAATGAACTTTGTATTCGGTCTTTGGGTGGAACTCTGGACTTATGTATGCTTGCTTGTATTCTTGTTCTAACATCATGTTTTTCACTTTTGTGTATGCAGATAAATGTCTCGCAAGGCGGAAACACGATCAGACAGACGGAAATCCAAGGATGGAGGAGAGTCTTCTTCTGTGCCCCCAGCCCAACCAGGATCCGGGCAACATCGACCTGTTCCGAGGTCGTTGGTGGACGGACATGGTCCACAGGAACTTCTGGTCTCCCCTCCCGACTGCTTTCCTAGCTCCCTAAAGGAGGAGCAACTTGACGTTATATCCCGTTCCTTTGGGATAGACAGGGCTCTTATGCTGTTACCGGGGGAGGGGGTCATGCCATATGATCCCCCTGAGGGGTACTTTGCTTACAGCCGTTACCATTGTATGTGCGGGGCTATTCCTCCAGTCAACGCCTGGATATTAAGCTTCGTCACTTATCTGAAGGTGGCTCCATTCCAGCTCCAGCCCAACTCTTATGCCATTCTGGTTTGCTTGTATGCTATCTTCCAGAAGAGATACGGGCGTGCCCCCTCCCACCGGGAAATACGATATCTGTACAATCTGAGGGGGTACAGGAAGGGGTCCCCATATATTAGCTTGGAGTCAGCTGTTTCCTTCAAGCCTGTTTTGGATTTATACTCGAAGTATAGTATGTTCAAGAAGGAGTGGTTCTTTGTCAGGGATGACTCCGTCTCTATTCGCCGATTTACCTCCGGATGTAAGTAAAAACTCTACTCATAATTCCTGTCTTGGCTGTAATTCACTCTCTTATGCGCTTTTATTTCTTGCTAGCGACAGGTGGTTTTGCGATTGTGGAAGATGATCGCTTGGTTCGGATGGCAGCAGAAATTGAAGCTATTTCCGGGAGAGACAGATCGGCTGCTTATCTGATTAGGAATGCCAGGCTCTTGTCGTATAATTTGATCCTCCCACATCAGTCCGTAGTCAAACAGAGGGACACGGCAGAAGAGAAGGCTGCCCAGCCTAAAGGTGGGGTGACAGCGAAGGGTGGCAAGAGGAAGCCCTTTGCACAACGTCCAGTCGTAGGAGGCAAGAAGCTCAAGGAGTCCGATGGCCCTTCTCCAAGTACTTGCCCGGATGTCCCGGAGGAGGAAGGTGTAGAAGAGGAGGAAGGAGGTGAAGTTGGAGAAGGGTCGGAGGGTGGAGGAGATGACGATGGTCAGGGTGGTAGCGGTGTTGCTGCTCTAACCTCTGAGCAGGACCTCGAACTGGATGAGGCTCTCCGTCGGGCCTTCGGGGAGTCAGAGGGGGAGTCGGAAACAGAGAAGGAAACGGAGAGGGCAGAGGAAACCGGCAAAGCTGTGGTTAGCACTGACCCATCCTCTAAGGGTTCCTCAGCTAGGGTGACCCCGGCGATGCAAGGTGAACTTTTGTCTTCTGCCGATTCCATTTTCGATAGGGACTTAGAAATTTTTTACGGTTCACTTCCGTCCTGGAATGAGATCCAGGACTTATTGCAGTATCCCACTCCTCCGCCGGGTTTGTATAACAGATGTGTCTCCTCACTTTTCTTTCTTTTTAACTTAGCACATTTTTTGAATTGCGGATTATTGTATGTTCGTAACACTTGTTCTTTATTCCAGGGGCAGGCCAGGCGGGTAAAACGTCGGATGTTCGACACCGCCTTGAACAATTTAAGTCGAGGAGAGCTTCCGCGAAACCTTCTACTGATCGCACTGGGGACGTAGTCAAGTACCGCCCTCTTCTTGGGGTCATCGAAGAGGGCATTCAGAAAAGGAAGCGGAGCCGTTCCTTATTTGAGTCTTCTTCTGCTTCGCAGCTTCCTACTCTGTCTCCCCCTACTCAGCCTCCTTGTGATACTACGGAGGAGAGCACGGAGCCCTGCCCCCCTCCTCCTCCTTCCAAGAGATCTACTGTCATTCATATAAGGCGTCCCGATGTGCCTCGCCCCGTGCCTCGTGACCCTTTTGCCGGTCATCCTGATTTAGACCCAAGTTTTCGGGATATTTCATTTGATGAGACCACGGGCGAGCACCTACTTCCCCGCAACCCCATGGTACGTGTGCTGGATGAGGCCAAGTCCCTAGATCTTGATCTGCTTACTACTCGGGTAGTTACTATGGGGGACGAGGCCAAGGCTAATATTGACCGGGTGGCCGAAGAGACTAAGAAGTTAATGGAGCATCATGCTCGATTGGTCAAGGCCGGGGAGGAGATTGGGAGTGCTAATATTCGGTTAAGGCTAAAGGTTGCCGATCAGGCCAAGCAGCTTGCCGACCAAGCCATCCAGATCTCCCAGCATGAGGAAGCCTCCCAGCGTCTGAAAGAGACCATGGAGAAGGCCAGTAGGGCGGAGTTACGGAAGATGGAGGTTACCTGCAGGGAGCGGATTAACATGGCCATTACAACGGTGGATGAGGTTCGAAATGCGGATCTCGAGCGGGTAGAGGAGTTGTCGGGGAGACTCGAGGCTGCGGAGATGGCTCAGGCTGAGTTGAAGGAGGAGATGGAGGAGATGAGGAGGTCCCTTAGGTTGAAGGAGGAGGAAATGAGGAGGTCACTCCAGGCTGACTGCTTGAGATACCAATCAGAGAGGGACGTCGCCGTCGCTAAGTTGCAAGCTTCCGAGGCTCGGGTGAGGGAGTTTGAGGAAAATGAGGGGATGATGGATGAGATGCTTCAGGATATGTACTTCCATACTTGGAAAGAGGGCGGCTTGTCTTGGATGGACGATTACCCTCGGGTCATGGCCAAGGTGTATCTCCAGGCTTTAGAGGAGGCCAGGGTGAACGCGGGTAAGGAAGGCGGAGAGGCTTTCAACTTGAGTGCGGTTACTGCTCAGTTCTCAAAGGAGGAGCAAGCGGCGGTGAAGGAGGGGATGCGGCTGCTTGCTGCGGAGGAAGCGGGCGTGCAGTTGGATGATGAGGATCAAGCGGCGGATGCTGGTGAGTTATTCTTTTTCCCTTTCTTTTCTTTCCGTGTTTTCATAACTTGATCGTTCGTTTAATGAATTCCTCTTCCGATCTGGACAGGTGGGACTTCAGATCCACATGCTGGGGGCTCCGATCCTGCGGCTAAGTAGGCTGGGGGAGTTGGTGATGGAGTGTGGATGCATCTGCCATCTTTTTGTTTCTTTTTTATCACTGTTCATGTTAGTCTTTGATATGCAACTGTAATAAAATTATTTGCAAAGAATAACTTCGTGTGATCTTATAATATAAGCTGATTTTGTCATGTTTAAGTGTTGTTGCTATCTTTATGTGCTGTGTGAGAAGTATAATTATGTATATGCCTGTGATTCCACTTGTGTTTGATGTTAAGTTTTTGCTTGAAATATAATTTCACGTTTTGCAATGTCAGTGTATGAATAAGTTATAGTTACGCATTTATGTACAAGAGAAGAGAGTACCGCCCTTTATGTTTTATTCGCAGGCGGTAGCTTTGAGTGTCTTGTGTAACTGTTCACGGGTATAGCAGAGCGCCCTGCTACCCAGCACGCAGGCTTAGAGCCTCATGAGTGAATGTTTCCTATTTGGTTTCCTGTACTTTAGAGTTTGTTATACAGGATAGGAGAAAAATATTTAAATGAAATGGAAATATAGTAAAAGTAAAACTTCCAGTCACGGAAGGCCGTCGATGTGCTTAAGTTCGTGGCAAACGGGTTTTGTAGTCACTTTCCCTAGCTGTGGGTCTTGGAGACATTTGTCACCCATCTTACGCCTCCGCGGGGAGTTTTCTTTTTTACCACAGCCGCACTTAAGACACATCGGAGCCGAGATCGCGCACGGTAACTACCCGAACCGTTATGGTCCGTAATCGTGGGTATTATTCGATTTACCGTGGCCGGCTAGCGTGGGTGCCGTTGGCCGTGAACTACCCCTGGCTGGCCACACCTTATGTTGGGGCTTAAAGTAGGTTCACGGTTACCGACGAGCCGAACGCCGTAATGAGCTGCCATCGGCTATAGTCGGCCTTTATGATGACTTATAATCGGCTCATTACAGTTGGCTTTGAGGGCAGGCGCGCAATGAGTTAACCCGCAGCAGAGGGATGCTGGAGCAAAAGAGTCTCATTGGCGAGTGCATAGAATCGTGGCGTACCTGTTAGGCCTAGTCTAGATGAGGCCGCGGTGCGTCTTGAGTGGAGATGCCATAGGATTTTGTTCAACAGAAAGGGATAAAACTTAACAAGTAGCCAAGACATAAAGGAACAAGTTAAAAAGAGACAAGATTTTTTAAAGTGGTTCGGCACGAAAATGCCTACGTCCACTGGTTCTCTTTGTTAATTCACTTCATATGGGCAGTACAAGTTAAGAAAAGTATCGACGGAGGTGTCGGATGTTCCATGCCCTCTGGAACACCTCTCCGTCCACTGTTGACAAAATGTAAGCTCCGTTGTGGAGATCTTTGTGAATTACATATGGTCCGTCCCAGATGGGGTCCAGTGCCCCGGGGCGCGGAAAGATTCGCCTGAGGACAAGATCTCCTTCTTGTAAGCTGCGATGCTTGACTTTGGAATTGTATAGTGCTGCCACTTTTTGTTTGTGAGCTGCTGCTTTGAGTGCTGCATCGTTTCTCCTTTCCTCAATCAGTTCCAAAGACATGAGGAGGAGTTCTTCGTTTTCTTCTGGGTTGTAGTGGATCCTACGGTGGGAAGGCACAATAGTCTCAACTGGGAGCATTGCCTCCGATCCATATGCCAAAGAGAAAGGAGTATGTCCCGTTGATGTTCTGAAAGATGTGCGGTATGCCCATAGTGCCGTAGGAAGTTCGTCCACCCAAGCGCCTTTTGACTTTTCAAGTTTCTTCTTGATTAGGGTTTTGAGAATTTTGTTGACAGCTTCAACTTGTCCGTTTGCCTGAGGGTAAGCTACTGATGAGAAGCTTTTATGAATTCCATGCTCTTGGCACCAGTCGGCAAATTCTTCGCTGTCAAATTGGAGTCCGTTGTCTGATACGATCTTGAGGGGGACTCCATACCTGCACAGAATGTTTTTGATCAAGAAGTTAATAATTTTTGCTGAAGATATTTTATTTAAAGGTTCCACTTCCACCCATTTGGTGAAATAATCGACTGCCACTATAGCATATTTGGCTCCGCCTCGGCCCGTTGGCAGTTCGCCAATTAAGTCAATTCCCCATACAGCAAAGGGCCAAGGGCTGGTCATTTGAGTAATTTCGTTTGTGGGCAGTCGAGGGATCTTGGCGAACTTCTGACATCTGTCGCATTTCTTAACGAAGTCTAGGGTATCTTTGTTTAGTGTGGGCCAGTAATATCCATATCGGAGTATCTTTCTTGCCAAAGTCTGTCCTCCAGTGTGATCTCCGCATCCTCCCTGATGGATGTTTGTTAATATCTCCTTGGCTTCCCTTCCGGCGACGCATCTTAATAAGGGGCTAGAGAAGCCACGCCGGTAGAGGATGCCTTCTTGTATTGTGTAGTGGGGAACTTTCCTCAAGATCTTCTTGGCTTCGTCACGCCTGTCGGGTAGTATGCCATCTTGCAAATATTTCCGGATAGGAGTCATCCAGGTTCCTTCTTCGATTGCAGTTATCAGATTCGCTTGTTCGAAACTCGGGGCTAGCTGCCTTGAGATTACTAGTGCTCCGGGAATGGTGCCGTCCTTCATACTAGCTTGCTTTGCAAGTTCATCTGCCTCTTGGTTTTCTTCTCGAGGAATGTGTTTGATTAGATAATGGTCCAATCGATCGAGCAGCAGTCTGGTTTTCTTTAGGTATGCTGCGAGCCGTTCTCCTCGAGTCTGGAATTCTCCTAGTACCTGGTTTACGATAAGCTGAGAATCACTATGAATACATAAGGAATTGATCCCAATTTCTAGGGCCAGTTCCAATCCCGCTATTACTGCTTCATATTCAGCATCGTTGTTAGTGGCCGTGAACTCCAATCTTAATGCATAGTACAACTTTCTTCCCCTGGGGGTGACGATCACAATACCTGCCCCCGAGCCTTGTTCGTTCGATGCTCCGTCTACAAAGAGGTTCCACTTGATGTTTTTTGCTACTTCGGATTGTTCCTTGCCTTCGTTGGTAGTGAATTCGGCAATGAAATCAGCCATGGCTTGTCCTTTGATAGCGGTGCGGGGATGGTAGGTGATATCATACTGACTTAGTTCGATGCACCATTTGAGGAGTCGCCCAGAAGTGTCAGGACGATGGAGCACTTGTCTTAGTGGTTGATCGGTTAGAACCCTGATGGAGTGAGACTGGAAGTAGTGTCGCAGTTTCCGTGACGCGATCAATAAACAATATGCTAACTTCTCAAGTTTAGGATATCTGGCTTCTGCCCCCGTAAATCTCTTGCTTACAAAGTAAACCGGACGTTGTGTGCGGTCTTCTTCTCTTACCAAGGCGGCGCTTAGAGCATGAGATGATACAGCGAGGTATAGGTATAACACTTCACCTTCATTTGGAGTTGAGAGTACTGGTGGTCTCTGAAGGTGTTCGATTAGGTTGAGGAAGGCTTTTAAGCATTCGTCGGTCCACTCGAACCTCCCTTTGTCTTTCTTGAGTGCTTCGAAGAAAGGGACACACTTGTCAGTTGCCTTGGAAATGAATCTGCTTAGGGCGGCCACCTTTCCGTTTAGGCTCTGCATTTCTTTTCGAGTGGAAGGTATCCTTATTTCTTTTAAAGCTCGGATTTGTTCAGGGTTTGCTTCGATTCCTCTGGCGTGGACGGTGAATCCTAAGAATTTTCCCGATGATACTCCGAAGGAGCACTTTAGAGGATTCAGCTTCATTCCATATCGGCGAAGTACCCGAAACATATCGTCCAGATGGCTTACATGGTCGTTGGCTTTCCTGGACTTCACCAACATGTCATCCACATATACTTCCATAGTACGTCCTATCAGTTCTGCGAACATTTTGTTGACGAGGCGTTGATAGGTAGCTCCAGCATTTTTGAGTCCAAAAGGCATGACTTTGTAACAATATAATCCGCGGTCGGTGATGAAGCTAGTGTGGTCCTGATCGGGAGCGTGCATGGGGATCTGGTTATATCCGGAGTATGCATCCATAAAAGATAGGAGTTCGTGCCCAGCTGTGCTGTCCACGAGTTGGTCAATTCGGGGAAGTGGGAAGCAGTCTTTCGGGCAAGCGTCATTCAGATTGGAGAAGTCAATACATGTTCGCCACTTTCCATTGGCCTTTTTTACTAGCACTGGGTTAGCGATCCATTCTGGGTAGATGGCTTCCCGTATGAAGTCATTAGCAAGTAGATTTTTTACTTCCTCATCAAGGGCTGCTGATCGCTCTGCCCCCATGCTCCTCTTTTTCTGCTTTACTGGTACCTTGGTGGGATCGATGTTCAACATGTGGCATGCTACGTCTGGGGAGATTCCTGTCATATCGGCATGGGTCCACGCAAATACATCTAAGTTGTGGCGGAGAAAGTCAATGAGTCGATCCTTCAATTCCGTTTTCAGCTGAGATCCGATTTTTAATAGTCTACTTGAATCATGCTTATCTACAGATACGAATTCCATAGCCTCTGCAGGCTCGGCGGTAGCCTCCTCCTCTTTATCCCGGGGGTCTAGTTCATTGAAGGGATCGCTTGTGTATCGAAGAGGAGGGGCTTTCTTTAGTTGCTATGCCTCCAAGCTTTTCATGCAGAGAGTAGTCTCTGCATCTTTTCCTTTATTCTTTCTGCGGTTGTTGCGAAGCTCAGTTACATAGCAGTCTCGGGCAGCGTCTTGATCTCCTTCTACTTCTCCTATTCCGTTGTCTGTCGGGAATTTCATCTTCAGGCACCAGGGGGCTAGGACAATTTGGAAGTCAGACAAGGCTGGTCTCCCCAAGAAGGCGTTGTAAGCCGAGTGGTTCTCTATTAGCACGAACGTTTGTTTTCGCACCACGGAGCGGGGATGACTTCCTATTTCGACGAAGAGGTCAAGTTGCCCGAGGGGCATTTTTGCATCTCCAGTGAAACCGTGCAGTGGTTTGTCGCAGGGAGACACATCCTTCATTGATAACTTCATTTTGTCGAAAGCATGTTTGAACAAGATGTTTACGGAGCTTCCCGTGTCTATTAGAATCCGAAAAACTTTAGCAGGGCCGAACCAGGCAGAGATGACCATAGGATCCATATGTGGGTACTGTCTTCCTTCCAAATCGCGTCTACTGAATATGATGTCGTCGCTCTCTTTTCGTTTCGGTTGGCGTTCTTCTGTGACGGAGTTAACGTATCCTTCGGTATTTCTAAGCGACTTGCCGTACCTTTCCATCTCTGCCCAACTTCTGTCGGCAATGTGTGGTCCTCCTGAGATGGTAAGGACTACTATCTTCTCTTGACTAGAGCCACTGGTGTTGTGATTGTTGCGACTCCCTCCGCCTACTTCTGGGAGGGGTTGCTTTGAGTTCTCATTGGCAGGAGTTGGAGTCCTGTTCTGACTTTTCACATAACGTTCCAGTCTTCTTCTTCTAATGTGTTCTTCGATCAAGTCCCGAAGATGGTGGCATTCATTGGTGTCATGTCCGTGGGATTCGTGGAAGCGACAGAACTTTCCGGACTTGAGTGCGTTATCTGATTCTTTCTTGTGCGGGGGGCGCTTGTATCCGAGTTCGCCCTGAGTGGCTAGGTAGATGTTTTCGATTGTTTCATTCAAAGGAGTGTAGGAGTCAAATCTTGGCCCTGGTCGATATTGGCGCTTCTCACCCTTTCTGCCCCCAGCATTGTCTCTAGATTCATTTCTTCGAGCGTCCTTAGCTGCAGTGGGAACCTTGTCCTGAATTATCTTGCCTTGTTGCCCTGGCTGCCTCTCCGTAGCAGCGTCTTCAAGTCTCATATACTTTCCAGCTTCATGGAAGAAATCAGGCAAGGTAACTGGTTTTTCCTTAGTTAATCTTCTGGCAAACTTGGTGTCTGGATGCACACCACTACAGAGGGCCATTAGAGTGAGTTTTTCATCGGCATCTTGAACTGCTGCCGCTGCGGCGTTGAACCGTGTTAGATATTGTTGTAGCGTCTCTCCGGTTTTCTGTTTGACATTGGATAGAGAATAAGCATCCCTGGGTTGTTCCACATGGATGCGGAACTGGCTAATAAACCTTTCTTTTAACATCTCCCATGAGTTGATGGATCCTTGGGGTAGATGGCAGAACCAGGAGGTAGCTAGATCTGATAGGAATAGCGGAAAGCATTTACATAATACTCCTTCTGTTGCTCCACTCATGAGCATATGCTGGGTGTATCTCTGCAGGTGTACGATGGGGTCGGAAGTTCCTTTGTAAGGTTCCATGGTTGGCATTTTCCATTCCCGGGGAGTGATGGCAGTTTCGATATTTCGGGTAAAGGGACTGGTGACCCTAGCGCCTATTCCTCGGTCCCTTTGCTCCCGTTGGACACATTCTCTGAATAATCGTGCCATCCGCTCGTCAGAACTTGGAGCGGACAAAAATGAGCTCGGTTCTTCCCTGCGGGATCTATCTCGCCCAGATGACCTGTAGGGATGGTACAGTCTATCACCTCTAGCATTATCCAGTGGTTGTCTTTGGCTGCTTGGATGCACGCTAGGACCAGCTACAGTTGCCCCCTGCCTTGATCTTCCCCTGTGGGGTTCTGTTTCGAGCACATCCATGGGGTCAACTTCGGGCTGGGTTCTAGCTCGGCTCCGTTCAGCGGGGTTTCTATGATTAGGTGGCATGACTGGCTCAGCTACATCCGACCCTCGCCTGGTGCCTCCCCCGCTAGGTTCGGTTCCAAGGGCTTCCTCGAGTCGGAATTCGGGCTGAGTCCGGGCGCGGCCCCTATCATCGTTTTTCCTGTTGATAGCTTGTTCGAAGAGTGAAGACCTTTGTTGCCTCCGGGATCCTCCGGATTGGGATTCACCCCATGACTCAGTGTTGCGGTTGGACTCTTCAGCGTCCCTTAAGCGTGTCATGAGTTGGTCCACCAAAGTTTCTTGTTGGGATGTGAAGCGGTTAGTTACTTCAGCCACAACCCTGTCCAGATCTGCCCTAGTGATTGGTTGTTCCGTTGCGGGACCAGTTGGATTTTCCTGATTTTCATCTGGTACTGCTGTTGAAGTGGGCTGATCTGTGATTGCTGGATCTGGAAGGCTGCTAGTTGCGATGTTCTTTCCTTTGTTAACATCCCTTCTCTGTTTGGAAGGCATGATTTCTAAGCAACGAGTGATGTCGTTAGGAAAAAGGTTGAGTGGGAGAAGATGAAGTTTGAGTTCAGCTCTCAATGAAAGCACCAAAAATGTTTGCACAAAAAATGGACAAACACCTCCAAGTCGTATTATTTTAGTTGAGTATGTGTGATTTTCAATGATTTTAGATGAGTATGTAAATATGAGAAAAGTAAGGGCTGAAATGTAAAAGACACGCAGATTTATAGTGGTTCGGCCAGAATGTGCCTACGTCCACTTTATATGTTATTATCTTTCTTCTTCCAGATTACAAGTACAATGCTTTGTATACAAGTGTATGAAAGTAGTTTGAAAGTTCCTTCCTTGCTTGAGCTCTCAAACTTGTCTGCCATTGTTGTACCCCTGCCCCTCTATTTATAGAGTGAGGTAGAGGGCAGGGGTCTTGGATGTATATAGCTGCTGGTGGGCCCGGGCTGGAGCAATCTGGACTGGCAGTTGTCTGGTTCGGCGAGGTCTCATTCGGCATGGAGCTTGGACCGGTGGTAGGCTTGGACCGGTTGTGAGTGTGGAACGGTGGTCCGGTGCTTGTTTGGACCGGCTGTGGGGTTGGTCCGGTAGGTCATTTGGTCCGGTGGTTGCAATTGCTTTGGTTCGGTTATGGTTGGACCGGATGTGGGGATGACCGAATGGCCTTCGGTTCGGCATGAATTGGAGATGCCGAATGGACTCATGCCGAATGGACCTTCACACTTGGAGTGCCGAATGAGCTAATAGGCTTGTATAGCCGGATGAAAAGGTACTCCGGATGGACCATCACTGCCGAATGAGCTTGTTCCTTCGAATCGCCGAATGGACATAGGAGCTGATGGAATGGAGGTTGCAAACCCGGGTGAAACTGACACTTCTTGGTCTCGAGATCTTCTGGGTGAGAATTCGCCCAACAAAGGTAAATACATGGACCCAACTCCCGTGAGTTGGTATAAGGTGGCTAAAACAAGAGCGATCGACGGGTTAATAAGGTAGCACCTTTGATTGGACACGTCCCTTCGATATTATACTTTGATTTTTGGATTGATTCGGTGGCCACTTTTGATTTTATTTGGGGTTGTGGCTCGAGGTGGGCGGTAGCTGCGCGCCACGCGTTACCACCGACCCGGAAGCGTAATTGGTATATCTACCTTGGCATTGCCTAGTTGTGCCGTGTCACCTACCCTATCGCGCCTTGTACGAGTTTGGATTTCTCCCGTAGCCCGTGTTGTTTCCTCTGGTGGCTTCCCGATCAGGAGGGACTATGATATTGGATGGACTACTGGGACTATTACGTGTTAAGGTGGAAAATGTAAAGCCTTAATGCTATATAAAAGTATGTTTATTTTACTATAGACACTATTATAATAGCGAAATATACTACATAGTAAATAGTTAACGGATCCTTAAGAGATGTAAATCCCGAGCATCTCTTGAGTTACTGCACTCATATTTATTTCTGTTAATTTAACTTACATAAGATCTTTTAGTTCTGACTCGAGTGTTTTGTCTTTTCAATTCGCTCGGGTCAGTACGAGCGTTTCAGGATTGGAAGTTTTAGCTCTGGAGGACGAAGATGAAGATTTGTATTTCTATTATCTACTATTATTCCACTACACCATTTAATTCCGCTGCATTGATATTTATTGGTATATGAACTCTGATATTTATGGTAATAAGTAGAAGCAAATGTTTGTAAACAGTTTTATGAACTATAGATTGATCATTATATTTTATCCTTCCGATGTGAGATTCTGTTTATTTTATTTCTTCACTGTTTTTCTTATTTACCCCATAACAATCTGCCCTTCCGTATGGTTTCAATTGGCACGTGTGTCGATTTGAAGCGTGCGAAAAGGAGGGACGTTACAATTACATTTTTTCGGTTCCTTTTTCTAAAACTATTCTCTCTTTAACAATTTTCGAGTGGAAACCTATAATTTGTTCGTATATAATTAAGTTAAGCTAGTGTTTATGGGATATGAAGCTAATTGCTTAATGTAATTCACAATTTTTATTGGTCAATGGTGATCATTTTATTGTTTAGACTAGCTATATGCGATGTCTCTTTGTCCACGTGGGGGACTTTACCCAGTTTTATGGAGCTTCGTCTCATTTTTAGGGGCTAGTGACCCTTCATCTTTTTGACCATTCGTGGAGCAATCAGCTCAATGAGTTCGGTACATAGGGCGTATCTTTTTTGGTACGTCGATGTTCTGCTCAATAGGTATGTGCATAGGGCGTATCTTTTCAGGTGCGTCGATGGTCGACTGCGCATGGGGCTTATTTTTTAGGTGTGTCGACGTTCAGCTTATCTATCCCCAAGGGGGACAACACCCCATATTTTTCATAAGATAGCGCCGCATTCGTGATACACATGTTGGGGAGATTTCATTCTCACGTTTGTGATAGGCCTCCCACTTTGTGTTTTCTGGATTTCTAATTATTAGATTTTTGGAATTTATGTCTCACCATTTATCTCTAATTGGCATTGATATGTTTTGCCAATAGTTGAGGTTTGTTGAATAAGCTAAAGAATATGAAATTCTTTTTGGATATTTGAGAAGATTTGAGATATTCTATGATTTTCATTGTCATCATATATTTCTGTTATATCTCTTATCCTATTTCATTTTATATGATATTTATAGCTATACTGATCCGCTTATTATTTTCTTCTTAAATGATACCCGGGTGAGACCGAGGTATTTCAGGTGTTTCCACTTGACTTCTTAGCAGAGACTAGCTTCTGACTTTTGGCTAACTACTTTAGCTTAGTAGTTTTCCTTTTATACATTCGAGATAGAGAACCCTTGATGTATATATATTCTTTTGTCTTGCACTTGTACCTATTCTTTTTTGATGTTGCGGATGTAGAATGACCACTATTTTGATGTACACTTCTATGTGTTATATTCATATCTGTTTCCACCTTAGTGACATAAATATCTGCGACTGATTTGTGCCATGCTTATTTTATATTTGTTTCCGAAGACCACATAGCTACTGTGTAGTAGCTTTGAGTTTTTATCAATACTCACAAAAAGCAATTACACAGATGGTTGCTCCTCAATGGCCCTATTCTTTGTATTAACTAACAGCATTACCCAGTAGCGTCCTTGGTTAGTGTGAGTATTAAGGCATGGCGTCACAGCTTGGTATCAGAACCAAACATTGGAACAATATAGAATATGATTCATCCTAAATCTTTCTTAGGAACCGTGCCTTAGAATTTAATCCGAGTCTTAGGAACAGTTCTATCCTCTTTTCTTTTATGATTCCTTGTATTATCAATCAAGTTTGTTTGATATTCATTCTAGGAATAACATTTTCCTCTTCTTTCTTTCAATCTTAAAGAAGAGAATAGGTTAGACCTGGTCGTCCTAGCGCCGGTCAATCCAGTGCTACTCCTTAGGATGGTGTATTCATGTTTGCCCAACATCTTTTAAATCTTGTAAATAATGCTCAAGCTGTCGGACCCATTCCTGGGCCTACTCATCCTAAATCCGGGTTTGCACGCTTGTGCAGTGATTATACCAATTTGGGTGGAAGGCCATTCAAGGGTTTCAAAAGCGTTATAGAAGTCCAAGCTTGGCTTAGATTAGACGACGCATCTTTTCTCGCATGAATCTTGTTGATCCACATCGAGTCCAAGTGGCTTCTAGTATGCTCTAGGAAAGAGCACCAGACTGGCGTGAGCTTTTGGTTTCGAAAATTATTGAAACGGATCTTACTTTGGAGCAATTCCAAGAAAGGTTTGAAATTTTGTGCCGGAAGCTGAAAAAGTTACTTTGGCCCGGCGCTTTATTGACCTTGTTCAAGGTGAATCTTCGGTGACAGATTATGTCACATCTTTTGAATCTCTCTCTAAATATGGGGCCGAGTATATTAATACCCCATTAAAGAAAAATCAAAAGTTTATCTATGGGTTGAATAAGAACCTCAAGAAGCCTTTACTTTTGAAATTATAAGTTTCATTCAATCTGTTTGTTGATATCGCTCATTGACTTGAAGAGGCCGTTAAAGAAAGTGATGTTGAAGTTGTGGGTGCAAAACAAAACTTCAACAACAGCAAAAAGAGGCATATTAAGTTCAAGCCTGATCCCAACAAGAAAGGGAAGTAAGCAACTTCGGTTGCAAAGACTCCTACTCCTAATCATGGAGAATACTACAATTGTGGTTCTAAGGACCATTATACTAATAGGTGTCTGAAACCCCTTTATTTCTGCTATTGCAAAAGTTCAGGTATTCATATATCTTCAGGTCCCAAACTTCAAAGCAAGAAAGTAAGAAAGCTAAATGTTGTGCAAACCCTTAGTAACACTTGTCTTGGTCAAGATATTTCTCATTCTATCCTTGATGGCATTATTATGTTTCGTGATCATCCTATTCAAGTTCTTTTTTATATGGGTGCATCCCACTCTTTTATATCGAAAGAAATTTTTGGTGCTTTCTCTATAAATGTTATGGCATTGATGAATTAACTGAGAATTGCAAATCAGGTTGGTGGATCTGCAACACTCAGAGGATCTGCAACACTCAATTTATTTTGTAAAAATTTCGAGATTATTTTACGTGATTATCCATTCTGAGCCAATTTGCATGTTATGAGTTACCTAGGTTTCAAAAAGTTTTTGAGAATGGATTGGCTTAACCGTTATGAAGCCCGCATCCTATGTCCTTAGATGATTATCCATCTTCGACATCCTCAATCTGTTAAGAAAATTTCTATTATTATTAGAGATTCAGATTCGAATTTGGTAGCATCCTTATTCTTTAAATCCACATGATGACGATAATGATGATGACGAAGATGTCATTTCCCACATTCACATTTTTTGTGAATTTCCCGATATATTTGAGCCCGTTTAGGATTACCACCTAAGTGAGCAACTGAGTTTAGAATTAATTTAATCCATGGAGCTCTACCTATCACTCGTCCTTTTTATCCTATGTCTAATAAGGAAAATGAGGAGATGCGTAAACTATTATTTGAATTGGAAACAAAATAGTTTATTCGTTCTAATTCCTCTCCATGTTGAGCTTCAGGTATTTTTGTAAAGAAATTCGATGGTACACTTAGACTTTGCGTTGACTACCACAAGCTTAATGATCTCACCATCAAGAGTAAATATCCTTTACCTCGGATTGATGATCTATTCGATCAACTTAGCGATGCTAGAGTGCTTTCACAGTTAGATTTAGCAACCGGTTTTCATCAGCTTCGTATTGTAGAGGATAGCGTTCCTTTGACATTGTTCTGTACTCGTTATGGATCTTATGAATGGTTTGTTATGCCACATGGTCCAACAAATTCTCCAGCTTATTTCATTGACCTTATGAATCTAGTTTTCAAAGACTTGCTCGATCGATTTGTTCCCATCTTTATAGATGATATTTGTTAACCCCGTTCCAGCCTACGAGTTAAGAGGCCCACGAGTTAAAGGAGTCAACGAGTTAAGGCCCGGGATGGGCCACGACTCAAGGTGCCTAACGGTTCAGGAAGGATCTACGACTCAGGAAGCCTCACGACTCAACAAGTCACCGACTCAACGAGTTAACAACCTAAAGCTCAAAGCGACTTGAAGGGTTACGACTCAATGACCCAAGGAGACTTATGGAGGTCTACGACTTAAGAGGAATGCGACATAAAGGTGATATGACCTAAGTCTTCAGAGACAAGTTCAAAACCATGCTATAATGAGATAACTCGTTGACGACATACGACTTATGATGAGTCGTGTACGACTCATACTAACATCAAGGAAAGTTGCGCTGGTTAACTCGTGAATGGCTCAGGACTTGTGTTATTCATAGGAATGGAAGCATAGCTTGGAACCAAGCCGGGAGCTAACCCAGTAGGTCGGCCGCGTGTTAACAAGAGACGATTTACCACGACTCGTCCACGACCTAAAGTCTCTAAGTCGCAGCCCGCTATCATGATACTTATATCAAAGAGGAATGACTCGTATACGACTCAAGACTTGTGCTATATTCAGAGGATCGAAGGCGCTTTGGTACGAAGCTAGGGTTCAACCTGTTGAGTCGTCCATGACCCAACCTGACTCGGCTACGAGTTAACGATGAGTCGGGAACGACTCACGACTCAAGACCGAAAACTCCTATAAATACATGACCACTTCCAACATTTGGGGGACTTTTGGCTGATTGATTCCAAGCGCCGTTACTCTGCTGCATTCTGAGCTACTCCAACACTTAAAGCTTTTGAGATATAAAGAACGCCTCAAGGAACTTCATGAAGAAATGATACATGTCCAACATGAGTTCAAAGATTTGGATCGACATTGAAGTTTAGGCTACTTGTTCTAAGTCACTTGTAACTCGAAGTGTGTTGTAATCAAAGTGTAATTGCATCGACTTGTAATCAAATCGTCAATAAAGATATTCAAAGTGGACGTAGGCTCTCTCTTGAGCCGAACCACTATAAAATTGCTGTTGTTTACTGCTTTTTCGCTATTATCTGCTTATAATCTGTTCCCGAACTATCGGGTGGTGCTTTCACAATTTCACTTCATACACCGGGGTGTTAGCGTTCAAATTTTAGCGTTAACATTTTTGGTGCTTTCACTGAGAATTGAACTCAGGCGAATCGTCATCATTGCTCCACGAAAGTTTGTTGAAGTAACCTCTCTGAAGACTAGAAGTTTATCCGAAATCATGGCTCCGGGGAGAAAGAGTGGATCTGTAAGATCTGGAAATGCTCAAGAGGGAACCTCCGCTTCCCCTGTATCGAATCAAGACACTCCAGCTGTTGGAGTTACAAAGACATAGCTGGATGCTGCAATCTTAGGGCTGAACCAGCAGATAAATGACCAAAATGCACAATTCGAGGCTCAGAGTGCCCAAAATGCCCTAATTCTGAATAGGTTGAACGATTTGCTTGGGGCAAACCGTCAACCGGCAGGTAATGAAAGGAACTTTGCTGGCAACATTCAGGATGCTGAAGAAAGGAATGCTCCTGAAAGGGCTGCTAGCCCCTTTGAACAAACACTTCCTGAGGTTGGTGGATCTAGAACTCGACATGATGAGGAGTATCTTTCTTGAATGGTCCGACAAATCATGAAAGAGAGTATGCAGAGGGTTGAAGATGAGAAAGAATGGGGTTTTGCCCCAAGTAAAACTCCATTTACTGAGAAAATCTTAAAGGCTGAATTCCCAAGGAAGTTTGTCCCTCCAACCATTCCAGCTTACAAGGGGACAAGCGATCCGAACGAATTCTTATACAAGTATGATTGGCACATGACAGGTGCCAGAGCCTCTGATGAGATAAAGTGCCGATATTTTCCTGTATATCTAGAAGGTGTGGCTCTACTGTGGTTCACCAAGCTGCCAATCCGATCTATTGATCAATTTTCGGACTTGACCCGGAAATTCAAGGAGCAGTTCAGACTATATGCTTCAAAAGCCAAGGACATCATGTCGTTGTCAAGTTTAGAACAGAATCTAGGGGAGACTATCAGATCTTTCTTAAACCTCTTTAATATAGCACTGGCTGAGGTGGATAATGCAGAACCGCGAATGATATTGACTTATCTGATGAGGGCTATTGACAAGTCGAGCGAATTTGGGAAATGGCTAAACATGAAGGAACCAAACTCCCTTGAAAAATTCTATAAAAAAGCAGATGAATTCATACGCTTGGAAAGCCGTCCCGTACCGGTAAAGGCAGTGTTGGAAAAAGCTGAAGATAACACTGTTGCTCCACACAAGGATGAATCTGTAGGTCAAAAAAGGGAAAATAACAATGGGAAGAAACAGAGTAATCTGAAGAAGCCTCGATCCTTCAAGCCATCAGAGTATACCCCTTTATCAGATACGCCGGAGCGTATCTACCTTGCCACTAAAGATTCTGTTGATTTTCCTAAACCTCTTCCTCTGAGGACCGGGAAAAAGGCTATACAAAGTGGCAAGTTCTGCCGCTTCCATAATCAACCCGGTCATGAGACCGACGAATGCCGCCAGTTGAAAAATCTGATTGAAGAGTTGCTAAGGGAAAACAAGCTGCAGCAATTTGTGAAAAAGAATAGCAACAATCCTACTTCGTCTAGTCAGGGGCAACAAGCTCCTGCTCATCAGCGTTGGACAGGTGAGAAGGCTGTAGGGCATGAATCTGGAAGGCCCATTATCAATGTCGTTACAGGAGGACCTCACCCAGCAGGCAGAAGCTGGGGTGAGATGGAAAGGTATACCCGAGCTTTGAAGTATGTGCCGACCGAGGAAGATGTATTCGTTTTGGAAGGTGCTATGCCCCTGAAGCAACAAAGAACTTTCAATGATGATATTGTGTTCAGAGCCAGGGATTTCGCAGGTATTGAAGCTCCTACCTTGGATCCCTTAGTCATCACGGCTGGTATCGGGCCAGCTATTGTCAGAAGAGTTCTCATTGATTGTGGCGCATCCTGCAATATCCTCTTCAAGAAAACATTCGACCAAATGAAGATCCCTATGGCTGATGTGCAAGCCTCATCGCAGAAAATCGCTAGCTTCACTGGGGAGCCAAAACATCCGATAGGAACCGTTGATTTGTTTGTGGAACTTGGAGAAGGAGAGAGAAAAGTGGTCCACAAGCAAACTTTTGTGATTGTCGACGAATTTTCTGCTTACAATGCTTTCCTTGGCCGTCCAACTCTCGCAGCATTCAAAGTTGTTCTAGCCCCATGGTGCCTCACCATTAAATTTCCCACAGATAATGGAGTGGGAGTTATAAAAGGGGATCAAAATGCGGGGCGGGAATGTTATCTAACAGAGCTATGAGAAACCAGAAAAAGAGAAATGGGAAAGGATGCGGCAGCCCCAGTCTGCATCAAAGAACCAGCCTTGTAGCAATTACAGGGCGGACCCTGCACTGGCGAGCACAGCGGAGCAAGGAAAGAGATGGATCCTAGAAAAGTCAGTGCAGGGGAGAATAGAGTGGTACCAGTGGAAACGACAATACCAGTACCTGTTGACCCAAAGGACCCAAACAAGGTGTTGAATGTGGGATCACAACTTAATGTGTCAATTCAGAAAATCTTAATATCTTTTTTAAAGGCAAATTTGGATGTTTTTGCTTGGACTCATGCCGATATGTGCGGGATATCCCCAGAAGTTGCAGTACACGCTCTAAATATTGATCCAAAATTTACACCTGTGAAGCAGAAAAGGAGAACTCAAGGTCCAGAAAGGTCGGCAGCGTTAAAAGAAGAAGTTGATCGGCTCATGGAGAATAATTTTATCAAAGAATCTACCTATCCGAATTGGGTTTCAAATCCAGTGCTGGTTAAGAAAGCCAACGGAAAATGGAGAGTATGCATCGATTTTTCAGATTTAAACAAGGCCTGCCCCAAAGACTGCTTCCCTTTACCCAGGATCGATCAACTGGTTGACGGAACAGCGGGACACGAATTGTTATCTTTTGTGGATGCCTACTCCGGATATAACCAGATCATGATGCATGAGCCAGATCAGGAGGACACGAGCTTTATTACCGACGTTGGTCTTTACTGCTACAGAGTTATGCCCTTCGGGCTGAAGAATGCAGGGGCAACATACCAAAGACTTGTTAATGCTACGTTCAAACCGCAATTGGGCAAGACTATGGAAGTCTACGTCGATGACATGTTAGTAAAGTCTAAGAAAGCAGTGGATCACATAGAACACTTAGCAGACATGTTCGCAGTCCTCCGAAAATACGGAATGAAGCTCAATCCTTTAAAATGTTCATTTGGAGTGGAATCCGGCAAGTTTTTAGGTTTCATCGTGAGCGCTAGGGGCATTGAGGCTAGTCCAGCTCAAATTACCGCCTTAAAGGAAGTCAAAGCTCCTAGAACAAAGAAGGAATTGCAAAGTCTCAATGGAAAAGTCGTTGCCTTAAGTCGGTTCATTTCCAAAGCCACAGATAAATGCATCCCATTCTTTGATGCCCTAAAGAAAGGAAAGAAAAACTTCGATTGGACTCCCGAATGCCAAAAAGCCTTTGATGAATTGATTCGCCATATGGAAACGCCTCCAATACTTTCTAGGCCTGGCGATGGCGAGGATCTTCTTATATACTTGGCAGTATCATCTCATGCTTTAAGTGCAGCGCTGATACGAGAAGACAAAGGGATTCAACATCCAGTTTACTATATCAGCAAAAGACTCACTGGGGCAGAGATGAATTACTCTAAGTTGGAAAAACTCGCCTATTGCCTACTAATTGCATCTAGGAAGTTGAGGCAATATTTCCAAACTCATCCTATCAGAGTCCTCACTGATCAACCTTTAAAGCAAGTCCTGTTTCGCCCTGAGACTTCGGGTCATCTTCTAAAGTGGAATATTGAACTCAGTCAATATGACATCACTTATCATCCCCGAAAAGCAATCAATGGACAGGCTGTAGCGGATTTCATCGCAGAATTCACAGATAAGGGTAACGGTGAGGAGGAAACGATCGACGATTCCCCAATCCAATGGAAGTTAAATGTCGATGGCGCGAGAAACGACTACTGCTCTGGAGCCGGAGTTGTACTCGAGACCCCTGAAGGTCGATCATTATGCTACGCACTAAGATTGGAATTTCCTTTGACAAACAATGAAGCAGAATATGAAGCCCTTATCGCTGGCTTGAGGATTGCTAAAGAATTAAACATCCGAGCGTTACAAATCTTCAGTGATTCTCAGCTTGTTGTATGCCAAGTCAAAAAGGAATTCCAAGCGAAAGGGGGGAATCTGCCCGCCTACTTGTCATAGGTTTGGGAACTCCTGAGTGATTTCGATCATTACATGATAAGTCACATTCCTCGAGAAGAAAACATGAAAGCAGATTCTCTCGCAAAGTATTCTAGCACGGGCGAAGCTCAATTTCTGGGGTTAACTCCAGTGGAGATTCTGTCGACCCCGAGCATTGATGAGATGGATATTGATTGGATCATGAGAGTGTCTCAAGAGCAAGAATCATGGATGACTCCAATAACAGAATATCTGCTCAATGGATCTTTACCGGAAAGTTCAAAAGAACGAAAGAAGCTACTGAGGAAAGCCTCTCGCTATATAGTCCAGGATGGCCAGTTATACAGACGGGGATTCTCAATGCCGTTACTTCGATGTGTATCCAGGGAAGAGTCCAAAACAATCCTAGCTGAGGTGCATGGGGGAGAATGTGGTGATCATTTAGGTGGTCAAACTTTAGCGAAAAAGATTCTCCGATACGGATATTTTTGGCCAGAAATTAATCGAGATGCAGCAGACTATTCCCGAAAATGTGACAGATGCCAAAGATTCGCCAAAATTCCTAGAGCTCCTTCCACTGAACTCACACAGATGGTCAGTCCATGGCCGTTTGCAATATGGGGGATAGACCTTGTAGGACCATTACCAACTGCCAAATCTGGAATTAAATATGCTATTGTTGCTGTAGATTATTTTACTATGTGGGCAGAGGCTGAACCACTGGCTACTATCACCTCAAAAAAGATGATAAGTTTTGTGACTAAAAGTATCATTTGCAGATACGGTGTGCCTCAAAAAATAATTACAGACAGTGGTACTCAGTTTGAAAGTGAAGAATTCCAAGATTTTTGCAAACGATTCAAAATCCGAAAGAGCTTCTCAGCAGTAGCCCATCCGCAAGCAAACGGGCAGGTGGAAGTAGTAAATAAAATTATCAAGTCAACCATCAAGAAGCAACTTGAAAAAGCAAAAGGTGGTTGGGTCGATAAGCTACCGCTAGCGCTATAGGCATACAGAACTACCCACAAAACTGCGACCGGGCATACTCCATTTTCATTGGCATATGGATCAGAGGCGATGATTCTGGTAGAAACATAGGTCCCTTCACATAGAAGAATCCATTTCAATGGAGCGGAGAATGAGAAACTGCAGCTTGAGGCACTAGATCTCCTTGATGAAAAAAGAGAAGAGGCTGAGCTCAGAATCACATCTCATCAGCAAAGGATAGCCAGACATTTCAATTCCAAAGTTCGGCAACGCAGATTTGAAATTGGAGATCTAGTCCTAAAGAGAATTATGATAGCAACAGGTGTGTTTGGGCCAAATTGGGAAGGACCATATGTCATAGGTCAAAAGCTTCTGGACGGCACATTCAAACTGACTACTGTCGAAGGAGATCAAATTCCAAGAGCTTGGAACAGCAATCACTTGCGTCCATACTTTACATTATAGCTTTGTTGAAATATTGTAAAGAGAATTATGAATGTATGATTCCTGTAATTGAAAGAAATTGTAAAACTGATGCAAGTGAATAATGAAAGATTATAAAGTGGAAGTATACCCAAATTCTTGGCCGAACCACTATAAATCTTGTGTTCCTTATTATTGATACATGTTTGCTTTATTTTCGATATGAAAAGTACATTGAATGTATTACTGAAATGTCGATTTAAATTTTTGCAGGCAACGAAAACAAAACTTGCACATTACGAGGCCAAGTGATCCTTGTTATCATTCAACAAACAAATTCCAAGTCGCAAAATTCCCGAGCTTAAATCCTAGATAAGAAGTGCTTCAATTGAACGGTCAATGATTTCGCCGAAAACGGGCTTTAGCTAATAAATTGAGAAGTTTGAACAAACAAACATCCAATTAAGAAGCTTATGTCCCTTCTCGTGAACTGGCCTAGCAATGAAGTACACTTCTTTGGATTAAACAAGCTACTTGTAAGAGAAGGGAATGCAAGCTTAAAAAAATAAATAGAGGATCACTGAAAAGGCGTAAGCAAGTGGACAAGGAACAACTAAAGTCCTCTTTGGAGGCACAACTCTTCGGAGGATAAAGACCTCTAACGAAGCATATGCCGTAAAAAAGAAAGTTCTCTACTCAACCAAAAAAGATTGGAGGAGTCATGACCCTCCGACCATGAGAGAGTAACTTCCAGGAAATCTTCGGAGGCCCATTTCACCAGGAGTTGAAGTGTTACAACCGCTCTTCGGAATTTCACTTCACCAGAGTTGAAATGTAAAACAAAATAAAAGCCCTCTTCGGAGGCCCATTTCACCAGGAGTTGAAGTGTTACGACCGCTCTTCGGAATTTCACTTCACTAGAGTTGAAATGCAAACAAAAAAAAAACTCCTCCCGGAGACACAATCAAGAAGAAAGACCTTTTCGGAAGCCCACGTTTCACCGAGATTGAAATAAAACTTCCAAGTGTTGAAACGTGGAAAGGCTTCCTTCAAAGGCACAACTCTTTGGAGGTACATGTTTCACCAAGATTGAAATAAAACTTCCAAGTGTTGAAACGTGAAAAAATCCCTCCTCAGAGGTACAACTTTCTATGTAAAAAAAAAAAAATCCTCATCAAGAGCACACTTTAACTTTCAAAGGAAGAGTGATTTACCTATTCTGGAAAATAACCTTCCTCAAAAAAAAAAAAAGAAAAAAAAAAAGAAAGTTAAAGTACCCTTCAGAGGCCCGCTTTACCTCATAAAAGAATTCACTTGGTAAAACGTGTACATAAGCAAAAGAAAAAGTGATTTCTTCGAAGGACAAAGCGTAAAAACTTATATGAAGGGAGTTGTACTCTACGAAGAATTTCTTCAAGAATGAAATAATTATTCTTCAGAAAATAAGAGTTCAAGTCCCCTCGAAGTATAAAATATTGCAGCAAGCTTATGGTATGGGGGCAACATGGTATAGTTATATACAATATGGTATAGCCACATCGGCGAAAGTAACGCTCAAACAACATGCCATAAGCCCGCTGCAATATCATATAAATAAACTTGTGCAAAAATGAATAATAAATGCA
Organism: Allium cepa; assembly: GCA_030765085.1. Taxonomy (NCBI): domain Eukaryota; kingdom Viridiplantae; phylum Streptophyta; class Magnoliopsida; order Asparagales; family Amaryllidaceae; genus Allium; species Allium cepa. The sequence continues at coordinate 357,857,003 of CM060942.1, read as the reverse complement.
TTCTCAAATTCAAACAGGAGTCTGTACAAATAAAGGATCATTTTATTCAATTGTATTGCAGATACAAGTTTAAAGATAAAAAGCAGGGGGCCGGTACCCGCACAGTTCTCGACCAGTACATGCAAAAGACAAGAAGCAAAAAGATGAAATCTTCATTTCTTCTTTCCACCTTTAGACCCTTTGCCCGACCGAATGGTTAGCTTTTCAGGACGGTCTGAAGGTATAAGGGAAGAAGGAGAGGGAGGTGCAACTGGTGCAATTTCCGGTTCGTCTTCTGTAGCAATGATTTTCTTCCCCCTCCTCTTCGATGTTCCGTGCTTCTTTCTCCTCTTCGAAGAAGACTCACTCCCTGGAGTAACAAGAGCAGACAAAATTACGTCATCAGAAGGAGTCCGCTCCGGAGAGATCTCGCCCCCTTCAAGTCCCTCGTCTTTCTGCTCTTGCGAAGCAATAGGGTCATCTAAGCCATGAAGAGCCTCAATTTGCTCCTCTTGTGACCCGGGCTGTGAAGTAGAAGGAGGAGCCCCCTGAAGAGACGGAGGAGGGATAACCGGAGGAGGTGAAGTTTGCACAGCACTTGGTGTTTCAACTACATAAGAAGAGAAATTAAAAATATTAGTATCTCCCCAAAAGAAGGGAGATATGGGTTCCTCGAGATTCAAGAAGTAATCGAGAAGCTCATCAAACTTTTGAGGAGCAAGCAGGCAATCCACCTGAATCGGACCAATGTCAAAATTACCTGAAGATATTTGCTTCGTTAGTTCAATCTCATAATTTTGAGCTCCAATATCCTCCAAAGCCTCATCATTAGTAGGGGTAATTACCCCGGTTCTTGTAGGAGGCGGGGAATGAGCACTGGAACCTGTGATGTCAACTTCAAGAGAAACTAAAGGACGTTCGGAGGTAGTAGGTGCTAATTCTTTTTCAGAACATTCCTCTTCCGCCATCCCAGTCCGCACTCTGGCGAGTTGCTCTTTTCCCTTCGCAAGAGCAGCGCGAGTTTCCTCATCTAGGTAGCGCGCCTCAAGCTCTTCCTCGGTATACCCGGCGCCTTTGAACATGTCGAGAGCAGCTTCCCACACTTCAGCCAAAGTGATTTCGTATTTAGGACCGAGAAAAGAGAGAATGCCATGCCCTAAGACGCTGTGCAAGTAAAAGTCGAATAAAGTTGAACTGACGTTGGCTTCCATGGCTTGAATAGATTCTTCAGCTGCAGCTTTGCCGGCCATGGCCTCATCTCGTTCTTTTTCGGTTTTAGCAAGTTGAGCTTTTAATGCTTCAATCTCCATGTCTTGGGCGCTCATTTTACTTCTCAACTGAGCGGCATCAGTGCGGTAATTCTCTACAACCTCTTCTAGCCTCTCAACTTTAGCTTCGGCATCTCTTTGGCCAGCATGTGCATCCCGCACTTGTTTTTGTAGCACCTCTTCTCTTTGAGTATAAGTGTTAGAAGAGGTGGCAAGATCGTCTTTAAGCTGCTTGACTTCAGCTTCAAGTTTCTCGTTATACTCAGTTATGTTTTTCATCTCAATGTTGTGCTGGTCAAGAATCTTCTGCCATTCCGACTTATCGTTCTCCATGGTTAGCATCGCCTCGATATTGGCCCGATTGACCCTTTGGAGTTCATCAACGAGCTTTTGCCATCCAGACATTCTTTCAATATCGAGTCTAACGGCGTCAAGATTTTGGTACATGGCTTCTTTATCGATGGGAACTAAATCAAGATCGAAGCGAACTCCCTTTAAACACCAATTCGGGAACCGGCTCTGTAGGGTTGGTGGGCCCCTTTCAACACGATATGAAGGCCTATTAAGAAGTGTTTGAATAGCGCTTGCTCCAAGAGCAGGGGATTTGGAAGGAATGTCGATAGAGATGGGAGCGTCAAACTTTTCAGATATTGCAGATGCGTGTTTCTCACTAGGCTTGGCCCGCTTGCTCGGGTCCTCAACAATGTGGCTCTTCCCCCGACCATCATGTGTTTTACGTTTGTGGGAGTCATCGCCTCTTGAAGAAGACTCATGTCGCACATCTACTTTCTCGTGACGTTCTTCATATTCTCTCCTCTCTCTAGCTTTTCGAGCGGCTCACTGCTCGTCGGTTTCTCTGGGACCAGTAAGGTAGCGTCTGTAATCATAGTTGTCGCGCCCTCCATAGCGCTGGAAGTCTTTATAGTAAGAACCGCTGCCGCTACGCCCCATAGAAGGATCTGAAAGGCAAAAAGACAAGTCTTAAAAGCCTTTAGAAAAAAGAAGTCAAACACAAACAAGTGCTGAAAAATCCTAAGTGTTGTGTAATGTGTAAACTATACGCATCAAGATACAGACCACTCTGTGGAGTAGAGAAGGTGATAACTTAAGGAGGAGGAGTTGGCATTTGTTGTAGATAAGATGTCGCCTCGATTACAGAAGAGATAGTTTTGGAAACATCATCTTTAAAAAGTTCTTGTGAAGTCACCATTAGGTCGCTCAACCCCTCAAAAACATCATCACCATCATGCTTTTTGGGACTTGCTTTCTCAAATCCTTCGTCAGCAGATCTCCCGGAAGATCGTGGAGGTTCTTCCTCTTCGATAACTGGGGCAAGTGTCAAATTGATAGACGGCCCCGCAACATCAGTGAGAGTGGGGCACTTCACCAGTAAAGTTTCAGTGGAGGGAATCACAGGAATGGGAGCCTCGTTTCTTCCCATTGTTATTTTCCCTTTTTTTCCCTACAGATTCATTCTTTTGTGGAGCAACAGTGTTATCTTCAGCTTTTTCCAACACTGCCTTTCCGATGCTCCCATTCTTGTGATTCCCGAAGGGAAACGAGGCTTTATTGTTTATACCCATGCTAGTCGTGTTGGTTTGGGAGCCGTTCTTATGTAAAGTGAAGGTGTTATCGTTTATGTTTCTAGGCAATTAAAGCCTACCGAGACTAGATATGCCACTCGTGATTTAGAGCTCGCGGCCATTATTTTTGCCATTAGAATATGGCATCATTAATTTTTGGGAGAGAAATTTATTCTCTACGTCGATAATAAATTTTTAAAGTATTTGTTTTCTCAAAAGGAACTTAATTTGCGTTAACAATGTTGGCTGGAATTCCTTGCATCCTACGATCATGATATTCTTTATACTCCCCGGAAGAGAAATCGTGTTGCCGGTGCCCTTAGCCGAAAGCAACAAGCGGTTGTTTCTATGATGACATCCGAATGGAATGATCTTGAGACTTTGTCCACTTGTGAGACTCGAGATCGTAAATCCAATTCATGTTCGTCTCTTGTTTTATGTGGCCTTGTGGGTCATCCTTCCCTATTAGACCGCATTCTTGAAGCTCAGAAGCATGAACCTGAATTGGCTCATCTTAGCCAAAATTTTAGGGATAGAAATATTGATGGCTTGAATGATTTTGAAATTGATACTCGTTGAAGTATTCGAAAATTTGGTAGACTTATTGTGCCAAATATTAGTGTCTTCGTAAAATTATTTTAGAAGATTCTCACCATTCTAAATTTATCATTCATCCCGGTAGTCGTAAAATGTGCACGGACATGAAACGACTTTATTATTGGGATGGAATAAAATCTGATATTGTTAACTTTATTAAGCGCTCGTAAAGGACGAGCATCAAACGCTCAGTGGGTTATTGCAACCTTTAGGCATTCCTGTTTGGAAGTGGGACCAATTTCTATGGACTTTATTAACGGTCTTTCCCGTTCTCGTTTGGGTCATGATTGTTTATAGCTGATTGTGGATAGACTTACAAAATCCGCCCATTTTATTCCCATTCGGTCTAACCAGACCATAGCTCTTTTTGCCAAACTCTATGTTGAAGAAATTCTTAAGTTGCATGGAGTTCCTACTTCTATTATTGGCGATCGTGTTCCATTATTTACTAGTGGATTTTGGGGGGTCTTCGAAAACTTTGGAAACGAAGCTTAATTTTAGCACCGCTTATCATCCTCAGTCCGATGGACAAACCGAGCATGTGAATCAAACTCTTGATGATCTTCTTCGTGCATGTGTTCTTGATTTAGGTGGAAGTTGGGAAGATCATTTACTCTTCTTGAGTTTACTTACAATAATAGCTTCCAACCTAGTATTGGTTTGGCACCTTCCGAGGCACTTTACGAAAGGCCATGCCGATCTCCTTCATGTTGGCTTGAACCCGATTAGAAGCTGGTTTTAGGTCCAGATTTTATTCGTGATTCCAGAGAAAAGACCGACTTTATTTATCATAGAATGGAAGAAGCTCAAAGTTGACAAAAATCTAATGCCCATAACCAAAGAAGCAGTTTGGAATTTTCTGTAGGAGATTTGGTGTACATTCGTGTTACACCTATGAAGGGTGTTGTGCATTTCAGTCATTCAGGAAAATTAGCACCCCGATATATTGGCCCATTTCCCATCACCAAATGCATTGGTTCCGTGGCTTATCCCCTTTTATTACCGGCTCGCTTTTATACAATTTATGACGTTTTCCACATCTCTCAACAGCGGAAATGCCTTAGGGACTCCGATTCTATTCTTGATCCCAGTGTTATTGAGGAAATTGATGTTTCACCTAATTTGACTTATAAGCAACATCATATCCATATCATTGCTACGAAAGTTAAACGCCTTCGAAATAAAGATGTTCTGCTTCTGAAAATTCAACGGTCCGCAGATCCTAAGGATTAATCCTGGAAATCTAGAGAATTCATCGAGAGCACACATCCATACTTACTCCCTCATGCTCTTTAAGGTGAACTTATCATTTCAAAATTTTCTTTTGTATTGTATGCCTTTGTGTGTTTGTTACTATTTATTTTCTTCTTAAGTATGCGAGGACGTAATTTCTTTAAGGATGGGAGTCTGCAACAACTCGCATATTTTGGGATTGTATATTTAAATGTTTTATTAAAAATAGCACCGTTATTTGAATTTAAAGTTCGAAATCGTTAGTTGAATTTAAAGTCCGAAATGTAACTTTCTATAAACGGTCGAATTCAGACTCGGGACCACTTCCATTGAGCCCAAAACAGCATTCGCGATCTTTTTAAGTATAAACATCGATATGTTTGGAGTTGATTAGAATTTCGATCTTTCGATTTGGGGCTTTTCTTTTGGGTTTCAGCCTACTTACCTAACTAGGAACCCAACTCCTCTATCAAATACCCTCAATCCACTCATCTTCATTCATTTTATTTCTAATTTCCTAACCTATCAAGCTAAAAGGAAATGGGGAAAAAAAGGGAAATTAAAATTCCTAAACCCTAGTTTTATTAAGGAATTCAAATTCAAGTTCAAAATCAAAGAGAAGTTTAGGTAAGAATCCTCTTCATCTCAATTCCTCTTCAATTTCCAAAAATTTCCTATAACCAAACTTAGAAATATTTGCTTATGATCTTAGGTTGGAGCTTCTAGAGTTTAAGTTGAATAGTGGTTGATCTATCCTTTGTTTACTGAGCTACTCATTCGTTGTTTTTAGGTTTAAAGGTGAGTTTTTGAACTCACATCTATGTCTATACCTTTGATAGTTGTTAGGTATGAATTCCTAACATATATTTCATGTCCATTTGCTTTTGAATTGAATTGGTTAGGCGAATTTTCCAATTTTTGGCATTTTGAAGTCAAATTCTAAGAAAATCCTTATATGGATGTTTGGACATGTTGTTTGGAGTGTATTGATGAGTATTTAGGGCAGGGTTGTCGTTTGGCATAAATCCCTAGCCATTGTCGCTCATTCGATCACTTTTGAGATAATTTGGCCATTAGTAGCCTAGGCTAAATCTTGCTTTGAGCTTCAGCATAGATGTCTACTAATATGCTCAGATGTGTAAAGCTACGGAATAAAAATTCTAGACTTACAGCTCATACGTGTGAGCTTTTTTCCCAGACGTCTAGGCGATCTGGAAAAAAATTCTGGTCTTTGAGCTAAAACGTCTATGATAAGCACCATACGTCTGAAGCTGTCAAGTTCACCCCAATTTGCCTATTTTATGTGGATTTCCATTTGTATCGGTTTTTGGTTGATCCGATTAATTGTGATCACTTTTATCGACTTTGATGACTCCTTTTTTGGATTTTTGTAATATCCATTTGATGGATTTGATATCGGTTGGTTTTAATTCACGTCATCGAACGTGAATTTTTGATGATTGATTGTTTTCATAATCATTTCTGTGATTTATCACTTTGAAATACAATGGTTTCTACACTAGTAGTAAATACTCAAACTCTATCACAAAAATGATTTCAACGTTACTTTTAATACAAAGCTCGTTTTTAAAATCGTTTTCCAATCTATTAGTATATACAAATATTTACCTCATTCGTATGAGAAATCTAATTAAACGACTTAGCAAAACAAGTGGTATGAAACGCTTGCGTTTACTTTGTCGGATAATTCTTGGACTTGTTCGTTTGAAATCTTGTGACAATTTTCGAGTGGAAATCTACAATCTGTTCTAGATAATTAAGTTAAGCAAGTGTTTATGGGACATGAAGCTAAACTCATTTATTTGCTACCTTAATGTAATTCACACTTTTTATTGATCAATGGGGATCATTTTATGGTTTAGACTAGCGATATGCAATGTCTCTTTGTCCACTTGGGGGACCGTACCCAGTTTTACGAAAATTCATCTCATTTTTAGGGGCTAGCGAGCCTTGGTCTTTTTGACCGTTCATGGGGCAATCGGCTCAATGAGTTTGCTACATGGGGCGTATCTTTTTAGGTACGTCGATGTTCGTCTTAATAGGTATGTGCATGAGGAGTATCTTTTAATGTGCGTTGATGTTCAACTGTGCATTGGGCATACATTTTTAGGTGCATCAATGCTTAGCGTATCTGTCTCCAAGGGGGGACAGTACCCCATATTTTCATGGGATAGCGTCCCGTTCATGATACACGTGTTGGTGAGTTTTCATGCTCTCGTTTGTGATTGGCCTCCCCTTTTGTGCTTTCTAGATTTCTAATTATTAATTTTTGGAATTTGTGTTTCACCATTTATTGCGAATTGTCATTGATATATTTTGCCAATATTTGAGGTTTGGTGAATATGCTAAATAATATGACATTCTTTTCGGATATTTGAGAAGATTTGAGATATTCTATGATTTTCATTGTCATCATATATTTCTGTTATATTTCTTATCCTTTCTCATTTTATACGATATTTGTTGCTAGATTGATCCGTTTATTATTTCCTTCTTAAATAATATTGGAGTCAGACCGAGGTATTTCAAATGCTTCCACTTGACTTCTTAGCAGAGTTTAGCTTCTGACTTTTGGACAACTACTTTAGCTTAGTAGTTTTTGCTTTTGTACATTCGAGATAGACACCCCTTAATGTATATATATTCTTTTGTCTTACACTTGTGCCTATTCTTTAATGTTGTAGCAGATCTAGCATGACCACTACTTTGATATACACTTCTATGTGTTATATTCATATCTATTTCCGCCTTAGTGATATGAATATCTATGACTGATTTGTGTTACGATTATTTTATATTTGTTTCTGAAGACCACATAGCCATTGTGTAGTAGCTTTGAGTTTGTATTGGTATGACAGATTTCCTCTGGAACGAAATTCATGATATACTACCTTAAACATCGGTACTCGCATAAAGAAATTACATAGATGGTTGCTCCTCAACAGCTTTAATCCTCTTACTAACTGACGGCATTATCCAGTAGTGTCCTTGGTTAGTGTGGGTTTGAGTTGGGGCGTCACAAAAGATATCTCTAGAAGATGATGATCATACACTACTTCGGAGCGACCCACTAATCCTTGCCGCATCTAACTCGGTTTTGGTCATTTCTGGTTGATGAGGCTTGAGGTAACGATTACATTTCACATATTATATATCACATCAATTTGAATGCCACATGGCCATTTCCGTTGACTACTAATTGCCTTCCACAAAAATACAACCCTTAAGCTCACACGTCTCAAGGAGGGTGTTAAGCTAGTAGAAGTTGCCTTCTCCGCCACCATTGATGTACGTTTGTAAAAACCAATGTACATAATATTTCGAAATGCAATTCACACAAACATCCATCCAAGTTATCTAGAAACAGGACAAACCGAAGGTACTTTCCTACCACATACTGTTGGGAAATCCCTAGGATTAGTTACGAATAGTCCTTGCATTAGACATTTCATAACGTAGAGACTACTGCTACTGGATGTACATTGGGATTTTAACCCCAAAAGATCAACAAGCAGTCCCCCACTGTGAAAATCATGAATATCAATATCATCGACCAACCTGCACAACCGTCGCATATACGTTGGTCCGAAGTGGTTTTCAGATAAATCTGATCCCGGTCTCTTCGCGCCAATAACGCAAAAGCATTTCTCAACCTCACATAGAAGCTAAGATTCGTAGACTTATCATGTCTCCAACTTTCAACTTGCTATCCTTCGGCCAAGAAGGAAGCTCGACGGATTGGAGTAATACTCCACACTACTCGAATTAACATCCTCAACAGAAAAGATAATCAAGCCTGCACAGGAAGGCTATGTACTTAGTGTATGACTAAATAGTTCCCACATATTGTCGAGGAACTAAAATGGCCAAATTTGATAGTCGGTTATTTAACTATCAAAGCAAACAAACAAATATTTAGCACCATAAGTAATTACTAGGCTCTTTTAATTAATCTTTTATTAATTAAATCACCTGCCAAATAATCACTCAAACTATCTTCAAAAAGATATAGTCTCAAAACCCATTTCAACATTTCTATATTGGAAAACATTTCCATATACTTACTTAAAAATAAATAACTCACAAATCTCTTTATTTTCAATACTTAGAAAATATTCCATATACTTAAATCAAATTAAGTATATACTTTATTCCTTTGAGGAAAACATTCTCTTAAACATATTTATTTGGGTCAAAACGAATGTTGCGTAAACATCGTTACGACTACCCAAAAACATTAGTATACGGATTCAAAAATTAGATAGATATTTAAATTCCATATACTGTACAACACATTTCCTTTCAAAAAACATTTAATATAGCAATAGCATTATAGTCCATCATTTCCTACTTTTCGAAAACGTCTATTTCAATAATTAATTATGAAATCTATGGTTTTGATGTTTAACACATTTTATTAACATATTTAAACCATTTAAATCCATTTAAAATAGCACTTTTCAAAACCTGTTTGTGATGTAGGGCACCATGCTTTCAGATGTAAGTCGTTCGCGAGCTATATGAAGTCACCAGCGACTTAACTACTTAAGCCGCTTTGCCTTAGGTCGTGTGCCTTAAGTCGCCAGTGACCTAGCGGGTTACTTCTTAGCGAGATATGAGGGAAGGAGGAAGTAGTTCACCAGGATAACGAGCCACGCGAGCTTTCCTTAGGTCATTCACAAGCGAGTTACAACCTAAAGAGTTAGGTCGGTTGTATATGTTAAGTCATTCCAGTTAAGTCGCTCCATTGCTTACGACGCTCTTGAAGTTAAGTCGGATGAAGTTAGGTCACTCACCTTATGCTATCTCTTAGGTCGCTCCAGAGTTAGGTCACTCAAGATTCTTGAAGCTGTGTATGCCATTAAGTCGCTGAAGCTTAAGCCGCTTATTTTTAGGTCGCTGAAGCTTAAGTGATAGGTCGTTGAAGATGCCCAAGCTGTTGTGTTGTAAATTTGTTAAGTCGCTTTTACGTTGTAATTTCTTAAGTCGTAGGTCGTTGTACTTATGTCGCGTAATGCTGTATGTGTTGTAACCTGTACGATTGTTATGTTGTTAAGTCGTTTGTTGTAGGTCGTAAGTCATGTTGAGTCGTAGGTCGCGAGCACCTGTTGTTGACTTGTATGTTGATGTTAGGTCGTAGGTCGCGTGTGTTGTATATGTTAGCTCATAGGTCGGCCACCTGTTAGGTCGCCTGTATGTTGAGTTGTGTGTATGTGTTGTAACTTCTATAAATAGGGGTGTTGGTCGTTTGTAAAAGTAGACTGATTTTGAGTAAAATTTGTTTATGTGCTTTGTGCCACTTTTGTTGAAGTTGAGTGTGATCTCCTTCTTCTTCCATCTTCGGTTATTCGAGTGTGCTCGAATCAACGAACTTGAAGCAGATTAACTGAATCTCGTGCGCGAGATCAACGTCGAAGAGTCATAGATCTTCTAACGCGGAATCATGCGCGATCAACGTGTTGAAGATAGCGAGAATCCGGTATCTCGAGAGATCAACGGATTTGGTCATTTATCTTGTTTTACTTGACACGAATCATTTCGTGAGGAAGAAATTGCATCAATTTGTATCAAACATTACTAGCACGTCAAAGTTTGCTAATCCACCGCGTCATTTTGGTATCAGAGCTTGAAGAGCTATGTTGAAGCTAAGTAAGAGCCAAGGCCGAATCTGTTGGTCGAAGCCATGCTAAGCTAGGTCGAAACCAAGTCAGGCCGAGCCGAGCTAAGTCCTAGTGCAAGCCGAGTTATGTCGAATTATATCAAAGTTAGATCGGGAAAGAGTTTGTTGATAATCAGGCCTCCGGGACGTGCTAATCGTTTTCAAAATGTTGAAGATGTATATAGAAGACAAGAAGCTGAGCAGATGGAGCAGCGTATCAATGAAAAGATTGATGAAGGTATTGGAAAGTTAGAGAAGTTGGTGAGAGACATGAATCAAAGTCAAAGAAGAACTTCACCAGTTTCGCACAATAGTGGAAACAGAGTTTCACCTTCATTTTTGGGAGAAAGAGGCGTGCGTGGTAGCAGAAATGTTGATGGTCTGAATCGACATCGACATGTGTCAGATTTGGAGGAATTCAGTGATGGTGATAGTAGCTTTTTTCGAAACCATGGCCAAGGACAAGTCGAAATAGAGATTTTGAGGATGATCGCCGATAGGAGTCGGGGATGAAACCAGAGATTCCGGAATTCAAAGGGGAATGATAGCAGAAGAGTTTCTGGATTGGTTATCAAATATTGAAGAAATTTTTGACTTCAAGGAAGTACCCGAGCATCGTAGAGTCAAGTTGGTTACTACACGATTGAGGGGAAAAGCTATGGCATGGTGGTAACAAACTAAACTTACACGGGAAAGAATGCAAAAGTCGAAGATTGTTTCATGGGAAAAGATGAGGAAGTTGATGAAGGCTACTTTTTTGCCTTATAATTATCAATCTCTTATGTATCAGCGCTTACAAAATTGGAGACAAGGAACAAAGTCGGTAAATGATTATGCAGATGAGTTTTATCAACTGATTGCTAGAAACAATATCATGGAAACGGGGGGAACAATTGACATCCAAATTTGTTGGAGGATTGAGAATGCAAATTCAGGATATGGTGAATATGTTTGATCCAAGATCCATTACTGAAGCACACCAGAAGGCTCTAGCTTAGGAGAAGCAAGGTAGAAGAGGAGGTGGTGTGCTTATAAGTTCGATCACTCAGATGAAAGGGGCTAGTAGCAATACTAATGTTTCCAAGGCTGTTAGTAAACCGATTGTCAATGAAGCTTCTAAGACCAAGGTCAACAACAATTTCAAGTGTTATAATTGTCAGGAGTTTGGTCATAAGAGCAATGAATGCCCGAGGCCTAAGAAGCGAGCGATGGTTGCTGAGCTTGAGGACGAGGATGCAGAATTAGAATGTTCCAATTCACTACAAGTTGAGGAGGAGGAAGAAATACTGACGGGAGATGAGGGATATTCTTTAATGATGAGGAGATCTTGCTTGACGCCAAAGCAGGAGGAGGAGACTAGCTGGTTGAGAAGTAATATTTTTCAGTCGACGTGCACTATTTTGGGAAAAGTTTGTAAGTTTGTTATCGATGCAGGAAGTTGTGATAACATCATCTCTATAGAAGCTGTAAAGAAGTTAGCGTTAAAGACAGAGAAGCACCCCAAACCCTACAAATTGGCTTGGTTGAGGAAAGGTGGGGAAGTGAAGGTTAGTCGAAGAGCTTGTGTAACCTTTTCCATCGAAAAGAATTATAAGGATGAAATTTGGTGTGACGTGGTAGATATGGATGTATGTCATTTGTTGTTGGAAAGATCGTGGCAATTTGATAGAGCCATGCAACATGATGGTAGGACTAACTGCTGTAGTTTCATGCTCAATGGCACTAAAATCACTTTAGTTCCTAAAAGGCGACAACAAAGTGAGAGCAAGTTGGAGCAAATCGAGGAACTAAAAACTCTGTTATCTTTGAAAGAGTTTGTCAAAGAAGTAGAGGATTGGCCTGAAGTATTTTTGTTGATTGGACGTGAAAGTAGTGAAACGGTTGAAATTCCTGAGGAAGTTGAGTCAGTGTTGAAGGATTTTGAAGATGTATTTCCTGAATAATTACCAAAACAATTACCACCGTTGAGAGACATACAAAATCAGATTGATCTTGTCCCAGGAGCTGTGTTACCACATAGACCACATTATAGAATGAGTCCAAAGGAGCACAAAGAGCTGAGAAGGCAGGTGGAGGAGTTACTTGAACAAGGACGCGTACAAGAAAGTTTAAGTCCTTGTGCAGTACCAGCCTTGCTAGTACCAAAGAAGGATGGAACGTGGAGAATGTGTACAGATAGTCGAGCACTAAACAAGATTACAGTAAGGTACAGATTTTCGATGCCAAGATTGGATGACTTATTAGATCAGTTGAGTGGAGCTACTATTTTTTCAAAGATTGATCTGAAGAGTGGGTATCATCATATTCGAATTCGACTAGGGGATGAATCGAAGACAACTTTCAGGACATGGGAGCGGTTGTATGAATGGCTGGTCATGTCATTTGGTCTTTCGAATGCACCTAGTACTTTTATGCAAGTGATGAATCAGATCTTTCGACCGTTTATTGGAATGCTCATGGTGGTATACTATGATGATATATTGATATACAGTGGAAGCATAGAAGAACATCTACAACACTTGCGGGAAGTGTTGATGATACTTCGTCAGGATTAATCTTACGTGGCAACAAAGAAGTGCATATTCATGACATACAGTATTTTGTTCTTGGGACGTGTGTTGACCAAGGAATGTATTCATGTGGATCAAGGTAAAGTTAAAGCAATCAAGGATTGGCCACAACCAAGGACTATAACTGAAGTGAGAAGTTTCCATGGTTTAGCATCATTCTACCGAAGGTTTATTCCACATTTCATTATCGTGATGGCACCGGTGACAGATTGTATGAAAGGAAAGCAGTTTGTGTGGACTGAAGCGGCTGATTCTGCTTTTCAAAAGATCAAGACACTTTTGACTACAACACCGATTCTTAGATACCCAGACTTTCAATTACTCTTTGAGCTGAATACTGATACGTCTAAAGTTGGAATTGGTGGAGTGTTAAGTCAAAAGGGCCGTCCAATTGCTTATTTTAGCGAGAAACTTTCTGGAGCTAAGAAAAGATACAGTACCTATGACTTGGAGTTCTATGCTATTGTCCAAGCCATAAAGCATTGGAGATACTACTTGTTTTATAAAGAGTTTGTGTTGTATACTGATCATGAAGCATTGAAACATTTGTAGGGGCAGGATAAGATTGCAGCCAGACATGCGTCATGGATCGCATACTTGCAACAGTTTACATTTGTGGTAAAACATAAGTCGGGAGTTACAGATCGTGTGGCAGACGCATTGAGTTGATGAAATCATTTGTTGACTACGATGAGAGTTGAAGTGACGGGGTTTGATGTATTTCCAGAATTGTTTGTTGGGGATCCTTACTTTGATAAGATTATAGATGAAGTCGAGAAAGGGAAGACGGATGAGTATATGTTGGTAGATGGTTTTCTATTCAAAGGAAATCGGTTGTGTATACCAGAGTACAGTTTGGGAATGAAAATTGTGAAGGAATTGCATGAAGAAGGTCATGTGGGAAGAGATCGTACCTTGAAGTTGATTTCTTAATCATATTTTTGGCCTTCCATGAGGAAAGAAGTTGAAAGATTTGTGCAGAGATGTCGCATATGTCAAGTTTCCAAAGGGATAGCTACGAATGCAGGATTATATATGCCATTGCCCGTGCCTACTAGACCATGGGTTGATGTTAGCATGGATTTTGTTTTGGGTTTGCCAAGAACTCAACGAGGGAATGATTCTATATATGTTGTGGTGGATAGATTTTCGAAGATGGCATATTTTATAGCTTGTAAAAAGACCGCCGATGCAGTTCGTGTTGCTCAGTTGTTCTTTAAAGAGGTTTATCGAGTACATGGGCTACCTGAGACCATTGTTTCTGACCGGGATATTCGATTTCTAAGACATTTTTGGTGAGTCTATGGAAGATGGTTGGGACTAAGCTGAATTTTAGTAGCGCCTATCGTCCACAAACGGATGGACAAACAGAAGTGGTGAACATATCTTTGGGAAACTTGTTGAGACGTATTTTAAAGGATAATTTGAATAGCTGGGATGTGAACTTGTGTCCGGAAGAATTCGCACATAATCATGTTGTTAATCGAAGTACTGGATTCAGTCCATTTCAAGTAGTATATTCAGCTATTCCGAAGGGACCGCTGGATTTGTCAACAATTCCACGTCAGAAAGGGGTTGTTAAACGAGCTTGTGATTTCGTGAATGAGTTGCAGGAGTGTCACAGGATTGTTCATGAATGATTGCTTAAGTCAAATGAGAAGTATAAGCAACGGGAAGATAAGAAGCGAAGGAGTGTGGACTTCAAAGAGGGTGATTATGTTTACGCAGTATTAACGAAAGATCGTTTTCCAGTTGGAACTTACAACAAATTGAAAGCTCGAAAGATTGGTCAAGTAGAAATCGTGAAGAAGATCAACGATAATGCGTATCAGTTGAGACAGCCAGATCATATCCATACTGCAGACATTTTCAACGTCAAACACTTAATTCCATATCCTTGTGATAAGTGTGTCAAAGAAGAGGAGCATATGAATTCGGGGTCGAATTCTTTTCAACCAGGGAGGATGATACAGCGCACCATGCTTTCAGACGTAAGTCGTTTGCGAGCTGTGTGAATTCGCCAGCGACTCAACTACTTAAGCCGCTTTTCCTTAGGTCGCGTGCCTTAAGTCGCCAGTGACCAGCGGATTACTTCTTAGCGAGATACGAGGGAAGGTGGAAGCAGTGCACCAGGATAACGAGCTATGCGAGCTTTCCTTAGGTCGCTCACAAGCAAGTTACGACCTAAAGAGTTAGGTCGTTTGTATATGTTAAGTCGTTCCAGTTAAGCCGCTCCATTGCTTATGACGCTCTTAAAGTTAAGTCGCATGAAGTTAGGTCGCTCACCTTATGCCATCTCTTAGGCCGCTCCAGAGTTATATCGCTCAAGATTCTTGAAGCTGTGTATTCCATTAAGTCGCTGAAGCTTAAGCCGCTTATTTTTAGGTCGCTGAAGCTTAGGTCGTAGGTCGTTGAAGATGCCCAAGCTGTTGTGTTGTAAATTTGTTAAGTCGCTTTTATGTTGTAATTTCTTAAGTCATAGGTCATTGTACTTATGTCGCGTAACGTTGTATGTGTTGTAACCTGTACGATTGTTATGTTGTTAAGTCGTTTATTGTAGGTCGTAAGTCGTGTTGAGTCGTAGGTCGCGAGCACCTGTTGTTGACTTGTATGTTGATGTTAGGTCGTAGGTCATGTGTGTTGTATATGTTAGCTCGTAGGTCGGCCACCTGTTAGGTTGCCTGTATGTTGAATCGTGTATATGTGTTGTAACTTCTATAAATAGGGGTGTTGGTCGTTTGTAAAAGGAGATTGATTTTGAATAAAAAAAATTTGTGTGCTTTGTGCCACTTTTGTTGAAGTTGAGTGTGATCTCCTTCTTCTTCCATCTTCGGTTATTCGAGTGCGCTCGAATCAATGAACTTGAAGCCGATTCACGGAATCTCGTGCGTGAGATCAACATCGAAGAGTCGTAGATCTTCTAACGCGGAATCGTGAGCGATCAACGTGTTGAAGATAGCTAGAATCCGGTATCTCGAGAGATCAACATATTTGGGCATTTATCTTGTTTTACTTGACACGAATCATTTCATGAGGAAGAAATTGCATCAATTTGTATCAAACATTACTAGCACGTCAAAGTTTGTTAATCTGCTGCGTCAGTCTGTAAATTTAAAAGATCACTTTCCAAAACATTTATTTAATTTAAAAGATTATTCACTGTCCAACATCGTGAATATAGTTTATTTTCCAAATCCGGTATTTCTACATATTTATTAAAGGATTATCCACTATCCAAAATCGTGGATATAATGCCTTAACCAAACCCATCACTATTGCAAATTTAATTAAAGGATCTACTGTCCAAAATCGTTGATCAAATTCCTCTACTAAGCTTTCATAATTTAATTTATCAAATTCAATTGATTTCGGATTTATAAAACAATGCTTATAAATTCACATTTCTATGTTATAAAAACTTATATATATATATATATAGTACCTTTATTAAAAAATTACATTTATCTCTTACATATGCCAAAATCCAATTATAAATCAATTACTTATAATTCTCTTATTTACAAAATTCATTCTTTTTATAACTTCATCCATAAATCTTATTTACTTACAAAATATATTAATAGCTCCATTTTAACACTTATACATTTCCATTATTTTACTTTATATAATATTAATTTTGTAAATCTATATGTAAACCTTTTATAATTATTCAAAAACCGCAATTTAAACTATTTTACAAATTAAACAACCTTACATTTCAAAAATCACATTTTGATACATTTCACAAAAGTCATAACTTTTATAACATAAAAATTATAACATTTATTTATTTAGAATTAATTCATTACTTTAACAATTCAAAATAAACAAAACATATATTTTCAAAAATCACTTGAAAATCCTTTTTAATTTGAAATCATCACTTCAACATTTTTAAATTGATAAAAATTGGCCCAATGCTGCAACAACATAAATACATTAACACGGCATCCAAAATATCATATATCTCATGATAACAACATATACCACAGTACCTGTAAATAAAATCAATACTGGTGAGGAATCCAGTTGGATCCCTCTAACCGGTCACCTGCAAAAAATATACATATTAGTAAATATGTACAATGTCCACATTAAGGCAGATGCACGTACAAAAGGTCATCCGCTGATACACGGGAACGTATAGGGTCTCATCTGCTCCAATATGCAGGAATATATCCAAATACCCATCAATATATAGATAATATATCATATCATCCAAATAATCATCAATCAGCATAAAATAAATTTATTTTCACTTACATAATCAGCGAGTCAGAAAGAGTGGGTTGTACTCACTTTGGTTCCAATAGCAGTTGCAGTGTTTTATTCTGAATAAAATTATACGAGCGTCTAATTTTATCTAAAATTTTAACTAGCTCCAATCAACTCCAAACTAGCTCTAAAATGTATTGCTCATTAGAAGGGACCCAACGCAACTTGCTTCATCAAAAACGGACCTCGTATGAAGAAGTTACAGTATTTTAAAGTTTGCACAAATTTAAAAGCATATAATTTCAATTTCCTTTTTAGTTTTAAAATCCCACAACATCATAGCCATTGATTTCTACTTGATCACATCAGGACCGCACCCCCTATCTTCTTCCTGTAACGACCCAGGAATTTTTATTAATTAAATATTTAATTAATTTTAAATATTAATATGTGAATTTATAAGTCAAATAAATTTTTATTTGAATAATTGGATTTAATTGGATAATTAAATCGATAATTTAATATGTTAAATTATGGAAATAATTGAAAATTGAGTTAAATATGATTGAAAATGATTTGTAAAATTTTATTTTATCATAAGGGAGTTAGAACGATATTTTAGAACTTTTAAAATCGAATTAAAAGTTAATTTGTGAAAATTGAATATTTTAATATTTAAATCGACTTGTGAAAATAGTCAATTTTTGAACAGTCTCAGAATTGAACGAAACTAGTTCCATTGGATCCGTAATAGTTAGTTATTACCGGATTTCAATTTTCGTGTCAATCGGAGTTATCGTTTGATCGTGGCAGCTCGAAACACATCGATTTATTTTTAATTTTAATTTGGCGAGTTAAAATAGCCATTTTTCAAAAAGTCTCGGATTTCGACGAAACCAGTTTCATCGGATCCGTAATGTAATATTATTGTAAGGTTTCAAATTTCGTGTCAATTGGATTTACCGTTTGTCCGGTACAAATTAAAATGCCTAGCAAATCGTTTAAATCGGTTTAATTTAAATTGAACGTTTGTTGCCATAACTCGCACAGATGTCAGAATTAGCTTCCGAAACCTGTTCCATTGTGTCCGGAACGCGGGGTAAACCCTTGAAACGCTGGTTACGGCTCGTAAATCGGAGTTCGGAATTCCCGGATGAATAGTGTTCGATTTTTCTCTATAAATAGCCACCATTCTAAAAAAAGATAAAAAAAATTATAACCTAACCCTAATCAAAACTGCAGCCGCCATATACCAAACCCACGGCCGAAATTGTTCCAACTTCCTCCCCAAATATCTTTCAATCCACTCATCAATTCGACATGTTGTCAACTAGGAAAACGTAGAGGCTAGTGTGCTCTACATATCCAACGGTGGAGATTGGGAATGGAGTTGTGGATAGACGGCAAAATGGGGTTGAACGTCGCGAGTTCGGCCTCGAACTGCGTGCAGAGGGGGGGGGGCGAGTGTGCCAAGGTTATGGCCGAACGTAGAGCAAGCAGGGGGCTTCAACATGGCAGTGGTATGATGAAATATCGTTGAGTGATGGTGGCGAAAAATCTAACCCTAATTTATGATAATGGGTTCGGCATTGCATGTTGGCTACTGGAGCTCCTTCGTGCGCATGAGAAGATGAAGGGGGGGGGCGTTGGATTTTGTGTGGACGGTGATGATGAGGGAATGGTAAAAAATTATAAAGGATAGTGTAAATTTTAGTTTAAAATCGTGTAAAACTTTGAAAATTAATAACTTTTTCATACGAGGTCGAAAACGCACGAAACCAGTTGCGTTGGAGTCGTTTGGAGTTAGTGAAAATTTTGGGTAAAATTAAACGTCCGTTTAATTTTATTCGAAACAATCGCTAAAACGGAATTTAAAATCAAGGTGAGAATTTCTCACTCAATCGAATCAGTTTCGATTTTATTTTAAATAGTTAGATTTAAAATATTTGAATGCATGTTTGAATGATGATTCATATCTATTGATTGTTAAAATAGACATTATACGTCGTTAGTAAGCGGATGTTATTTATTAAAAACATATACCGCGAATATTTCATAAACAGTGAAATTATTATTATATATAATAGCAATATATATATTGGCATATGTATATATTGGAGTTATTGATTTCCCGCATTTATTTGTTTAGCGGATGAGACCCTATTGCGTCGTCTATTAAGCGGATAATATTTTAAATCCCATATACCGCGATAATTTCGTACTGGAGCGAAATTGGTATTGTGCTAATGTTTGTGGATGCAGGAAAACAGGTTGGAGGGATCCAACTAGATTCCTTAACAGTATTTATTTGATTTCAGATATTTTGATATTTGATGGATTTTCATATCGATATATGATATCGTTGTTGTCGTGATTGACTATTTGGTATGTAGCATCATCGGACCAAACTTTGGAAGTTTAAAATGATTTTTAAAAGTGATTTTTGAAAATATACTATATTTTTGGAATTGATCCATTTTAAATAAATAACGTTATAATTTTCTAATGTTATAAAAATTATGATTTTTGAGAAATATAGTAAAAAAAACTGATTTTTGAGAAATAAGGGTTAATGATTTTATAAAATAGTTTAAATTGGATTTTTGAATTATTATAAAAAGTTAAAATATAGGATTTATAAAATTTGATTATTTTATAAATCAAAAGGATGAAATTATAAAGGAGATTAAAGATGTTTTAAAATAGTAATAGAAATTGATTTATATTAAAAGATTTATAAATTGATATTTATAAATTAAAATGTTGGAATTATAAAACGAGTTTTTATGAGTGTTAGAATGGATTGCGAATGAATTTCATAAATGAATGAAATTCATAGAATTATAAATGGTGAAGTTAAAAAATGGAATTTTATAAGCAGTAGGTTTATAAAATTTGAAAAGTTAATTCAAGAATGGATTTTTGATTAAATGAATCTTATAAGTTATAAGATTTATGAATTGGGATGTTTAAAAGAACGATTCTTGTAAACAAATAAATTATAAGTGTTTAGCTTATAATATGAACCTTTAGTTTATAATTGAGTTATAAATCGAATAGATTAATAAAGGAATTTATAAAAGGAAGTTGTTATAAAATAAATAGAAATGGAGTTTATAAACGTTGTTTTATAAATTCACAAACGACTTATTTTGATAAGAAAATTTTATAACTTATTTATGGAGTTATATTCACATTTTTGACTGTGAATAATACTTTAAAATAAAATGTATAGAAATGATGAAATTGATTAAAGTAGTATATTCACGTTTTTGAATAGTGAATAATATGTTAAAGAAATTGTTTTGAATGTGATATTTGAAATAGAATTAAAACGATCTAACGATGTTTTACGCAACATTCGTTTTGGCCCAAATAAATATGTTTAAGAGAATGATTTCCTTAAAGAATGAAATATATACTTAATTTCGATTGAAGTATATTGAATATTTTCTAAGTGTTGAAAATAAATAAAATTTGTGAATTACTTATGAATAAGTAAGTATGGAAATGTTTTCCAATATAAAGTGAATATCTTAAGAATTTATCTTTTTGAAGATAAATTGAAAGGAATAATCGAAATCGAATATTCATAGATATTTTGGATTATAAATTCACTATGGAATTTATGAAAGAAAGTAGAATTTGATTAAAAATAAATATTGATTTATTTTTGAAGTATTGAAATTATATATCTAGTGAAGATATTTTGGAAAATAAATAATTTGGAAAATTATTTGGAAACTGGTGATGTGTGCATATCCATTGATAGTTCAATAACCGACTATCAATATTTCCCTTTGAATGGGTAATTGATGTGATTTGTTTGAATGTGAATGCCACACTTATTTTTGAATAAGCGCTCACTATTCGGGTTAACCGGGAAAGGACCATGGGGTCGTATAACCCATTCCGAATATGTGATACGTCGTTGTGAATTGCATTGAGGATCGGTGTTGAAGACCGAGTATTTGCTAAAGCGATAGGATGACCTATCGATTTTCTCTGCACTGGGTAGCTCCTGGTATAGAGATTCCTTAAGTGATGGGAAATTCGATCGGGATTGTGAATACCCGGATTGCAAGGGCTTCGTAAGAAGTGCCTTCGGTTTTGTTCGAGCCCGGAACAGACTTGTATGGATTGTATGTCTGACATTACAAATTGAGATGTAAAGCCGATTTCTTTCAAATATATTTCTGTTGGTGGCGGAGAATTTATTCTTTTAGCTTAACACCCTTCTCTGAGACGTACGAGCTCAGAGGTTATGTAGTTGAATGTTATCAGCGATATATTCCCAATTTGGTAATGTGACATGCTGAGTGTTGCTGTAAATGATCATTGTGTTGATTATTTGTGATAGGATCGTTTATTTGATCGTCTATCTTGGTGATCATTTCTATGATCATTTGTTGACCCAAAGCATGGCTTTTGTATAAAGTATGTTTTTGTGGACGTGACTTCGTCGAGCCTCACACCCCGTGAATGGTCAAAACAGGAAAGATGCGGCAAGGTTATGAGGGGTAGCGCCCTTTAGGATGTGTGCATTTCCTTCTGGAAAAGGGTGGTATCATGGTATGGAGCCCAGATACTTACTCATGTTGAAAACACTTTATGATTGTGTGAATTGATTTGCGAGCGCTCGGTGAAAGGTCCCAAAGGACCGGGGGATGGCATATTCGGTCAGTTGTTACTCAGTTAGGGGTAACCCGGCCTTGTGTTGGTAGAGATCCGGTTTGGTTCTCGGGGATGTCCATCCAGAGGCATTCTCATGTGGCAATGGAAAGTTACTTGGCCTGATCATTCGTTGGAAATCCAAAGAAACAATACGAGACTTGTACGGTTTTAGTTGTATAACCTGCTATGGAATGTGGCGGTAACCTGCTATTGAACATAGTTAGCTATAGTAGGCATAGTTCGGAATGTCTATGCTGGCTAAGATTTATATTCTACTTTCGAAATAAATTTTTCCTACACTATGCACTAATAATAATATCAAATGTTCTTTTTAATGCGTATCAAGCATCTTTGACTATCATAAGGAGAAATCTCCTCCGATTCTGCGTTTGCATTGTGTGTGTGTGCGGGAGGCCTTATGGTAGTCTCATTTTTAAAAGCATTGCGAATTGATTTTAAAAATATTCATCTACTTCGTTTTCAAGATAAATAAACTGTTTTGAGTTCTCACACCAGTCACATGACTGACTCGGAGTTTATTGTTTTCCTTCCTAAACTCTGGGTGCCCACCAATTTCCACATGGGCAGTCAAGAGTTAGGTTTATCAGGATATTCTGGAGTTGCTGGCGGCAAGATGGATGGCATGGCATATTACTAGTTTATATAGTATTTCTTTTTCCGCTGCATTGTTTGATGTTGTTGTTGTTGTACACTCTGATGATATGATGTAATGAAATGTAATGTGATGTAATGTAATAACTGATATAGTTCTTTGTTTAAAGATTATTCATTTATTATTATATGTTGTTCCGCTGCGAATTGTGAGATTCTGATGTTGTTATGTTGTGTTCTGTTCTATTCTATTTTCTATCTGTTCTATTTTCTCTATTTTCCTTTCCCTCTGTTCTCTATTCTCTTTTTCTTCTATTTTAAAAATTTCTATTTTCTGTTTTCTCTTCCCTCTATTATTATCTTCTCTTCTACCTCTTTTCTGTCTTTTTCTTCTTCTTAAACCCATAACTATTCGGTTTTTCCGGCAACGAAAAATCGCGTACGTTACATTTGGTATCAGAGCATATGGTTAAGCGACAACCATGGTTCTGTTGGGTATTATTCATTAGAGATAGAGTCAGTAGTACTCTAGAATGAGTTTGAGTGTAAAAATAGCTATGAGAGCGTATTTGTTAGTGAATATAAAATTGTTTTATATTGTGATGATTGGTTTGTTGAGTGGTATATAGATTTTGGTTAATACGAGTAATTAACGTTGTTGATAGGGATCTCTAAACACTTGTACAGAACAATTCGGCACAATATTGATTTTAAATTGGGTAAATGAAATAATTTTACCTAAATATATTTTATATATAAAGAAATAATTTTTCAGAATATTAAAGTGTATATAAATTGATTGTTTATTTGTTTGAATAATCTAAATTGAAGAATAATTGTATAAGCAAAAGAATTATAAGAATTGAATTATAATTAAAGTGATTTACAATTATGAAATAAACTTATATATATAACAAGTGAAACTATATGGATATATCTATGGATATGAGTTATAAATAAAAATGAATTTAAAGTTAAATGGAATATAACTTAAGTGTTGTTGAATGGAATTGATTTTGGTATCGAAGTAAATAATCAAATGGATTAAATAAATATGAACTTGAGTTATGAAATGAAATTCAACTGTTGTAAATGAATGGATTGAATGTTAATCAATTAAATGTGAATTAAGTTTATATGAAATAATGAATATAAGTGTTAATTCATTTAAATCTAATGTCATTGGAAGTTGAATAATAGAATGAAAATCAATTTAATTTAAACCAATTGATAAGCAAAGGAACTTGGTTGTAATTAATATACATTGGTTGTTATATGATTGTTAGTTGATTGTATATAATTCATTAAGAATTAATGAAATTGAAAGCTAAAGTAATTGAAATTCGATTGGAAGTTAAGTAAATCTTAAATAGAATTGAATTTGAATTGGAAGTGAACCAACTTGAATATGAATTAGTGAATATAAACTAATTGAAAATGAATGTTAGAAAGATCATCCACTGTTAATGAATCAAATGTAATTAAATTGAAAGCCATTTCATTTAATATTATGAGAATATGAATGAATATTTATTGGTTATGGATGTTAGTTGGTTGATGTTTGCATTTGTTGTTTAGTTGCATTTGCTATGTTGACATATATAGTTATTATGTTGCTATATGATGTATATCGATACTATTGTCTATATACATGGTTCTCATGTTGTTTGTTGAGTGTTTAGTAGGTGCGGATCGCGTTTGCTTCGCATTTGGAGCTCGCTTTCGCGCTATATTAGCCGTATATGCTCGCTAATAAAAATATAAGGTACATATCTCGGATTACATACCGTACTTTTATACTTTTTCCCTTCGGGATGCCTCATTACTTGATGAGATGTATATTTGTGATATATATACTGTCATTTTTTTTCGGATCGAGCCGCGCAAAGGAGACTATGGCGAATTTTTCCGGAAATTTAAGGCGTTAGAAAATTTTTGAGAAAATTGAAAATTTTTTTGAAAACTTTATCTTTGATTTGAAATTGAAAGTTAAACAATAGTAATTGTTTTTGAAAAGATAACTAAGTATGATTTGAAAACTTAGTAAGTTATTATAAGAAGTTTAACTATAAATTTGGAAAATTAATAAATTCTATAACTTTTCTTACTTAATAATTTCGAGGACGAAATTCTTTTAAGGGGGGAAGATTGTAACGACCCAGGAATTTTTATTAATTAAAATTTGAATATTTAATTAATTTTAAATATTAATATGTGAATTTATAAGTCAAATAAATTTTTATTTGAATAATTGGATTTAATTGGATAATTAAATCGATAATTTAATATGTTAAATTATGGAAATAATTGAAAATTGAGTTAAATATGATTGAAAATGATTTGTAAAATTTTATTTTATCATATGGGAGTTAGAACGATATTTTAGAACTTTTAAAATCGAATTAAAAGTTAATTTGTGAAAATTGAATATTTTAATATTTAAATCGACTAGTGAAAATAGTCAATTTTTGAACAGTCTCAGAATTGAACAAAACCAGTTCCATTAGATCCGTAATAGTTAGTTATTACCGGATTTCAATTTTCGTGTCAATCGGAGTTATCGTTTGATCGTGGCAGCTCGAAACGCATCGATTTATTTTTAATTTTAATTTGGCGAGTTAAAGTAGTTATTTTTCAAAAAGTCTCGGATTTCGACGAAACTAGTTTCATCGGATCCGTAATGTAATATTATTGTAAGGTTTCAAATTTCGTGTCAATTGGATTTACCGTTTGTCCGGTACAAATTAAAACGCCTAGCAAATCGTTTAAATCGGTTTAATTTAAATTGAACGTTTGTTGCCATAACTCGTACAGATGTACGCATTAGCTTTCGAAACCTGTCCCATTGTGTCCGGAACGCGGGGTAAACCCTAGAAACGTTGGTTACGGCGCGTAAATCGAAGTTCGGAATTCCCGGATGAATAGTGTTCGATTTTTCTCTATAAATAGCCACCATTCTAAAAAAAAAAAAAATTATAACCTAACCCTAATCAAAACTGCAGCCGCCATATACCAAACCCACGGCCGAAATTGTTCCAACTTCCTCCCCAAATATCTTTCAATCCACTCATCAATTCGAGATGTTGTCAACTAGGAAAACGTAGAGGCTAGTGTGCTCTACATATCCAACGGTGGAGATTGGGAATGGAGTTGTGGATAGACGGCAAAATGGGGTTGAACGTCGCGAGTTCGGCCTCGAACTGCGTGCAGAGGGGGGGGGCGAGTGTGCCAAGGTTATGGCCGAACGTAGAGCAAGCAGGGGGCTTCAACATGGCAGTGGTATGATGAAATATCGTTGAGTGATGGTGGCGAAAAATCTAACCCTAATTTATGATAATGGGTTCGGCATTGCGTGTTGGCTACTGGAGCTCCTTCGTGCGCATGAGAAGATGAAGGGGGGGCGTTGGATCTGGTGTGGACGGTGATGATGAGGGAATGGTAAAAATTTATAAAGGATAGTGTAAATTTTAGTTTAAAATCGTGTAAAACTTTGAAAATTAATAACTTTTTCATACAAGGTCGAAAACGCGCGAAACCAGTTGCGTTGGAATCGTATGGATGAGCACTACGCGATGGAGTTGGATTGGAGTCGTTTGGAGTTAGTGAAAATTTTGGGTAAAATTAAACGTCCGTTTAATTTTATTCGAAATAATCGCTAAAACGGAATTTAAAATCAAGGTGAGAATTTCTCACTCAATCGAATCAGTTTCGATTTTATTTTAAATAGTTAGATTTAAAATATTTGAATGCATGTTTGAATGATGATTGATATCTATTGATTGTTAAAATAGACATTATACGCCGTTAGTAAGCGGATGTTGTTTATTAAAAACATATACCGCGAATATTTCATAAACAGTGAAATTGGTATTATATATAATAGCAATATATATATTGGCATATGTATATATTGGAGTTATTGATTTCCCGCATTTATTTGTTTAGCGGATGAGACCCTATTGCGTCGTCTATTAAGCGGATAATATTTTAAATCCCATATACCGCGATAATTTCGTACTGGTGCGAAATTGGTATTGTGCTAATGTTTGTGGATGCAGGAAAACAGGTTGGAGGGATCCACTGGATTCCTCAACAGTATTTATTTGATTTCATATATTTTGATATTTGATGGATTTTCATATTGATATATGATATCGTTGTTGTCGTGATTGACTATTTGGTATGTAGCATCATTGGACCAAACTTTAGAAGTTTAAAATGATTTTTAAAAGTGATTTTTGAAAATATACTATATTTTTGGAATTGATCCATTTTAAATAAATAACGTTATAATTTTCTAATGTTATAAAAATTATGATTTTTGAGAAATATAGTAAAAAAACTGATTTTTGAGAAATAAGGGTTAATGATTTTATAAAATAGTTTAAATTGGATTTTCGAATTATTAAAAAAAGTTAAAATATAGGATTTATAAAATTTGATTATTTTATAAATCAAAAGGATGAAATTATAAAGGAGATTAAAGATGTTTTAAAATAATAATATAAATTGATTTATATTAAAAGATTTATAAATTGATATTTATAAATTAAAATGTTGGAATTATAAAACGAGTTTTTATGAGTGTTAGAATGGATTGCGAATGAATTTCATAAATGAATGAAATTCATAGAATTATAAACGGTGAAGTTAAAAAATGGAATTTTATAAGCAGTAGGTTTATAAAATTTGAAAAGTTAATTGAAGAATGGATTTTTGATTAAATGAATCTTATAAGTTATAAGATTTATGAATTGGGATGTTTAAAAGAACGATTCTTGTAAACAAATAAATTATAAGTGTTTAACTTATAATATGAACCTTTAGTTTATAATTGAGTTATAAATCGAATAGATTAATAAAGGAATTTATAAAAGGAAGTTGTTATAAAATAAATAGAAATGGAGTTTATAAACGTTGTTTTATAAATTCACAAACGACTTATTTTGATAAGAAAATTATTATAACTTATTTATGGAGTTATATTCACATTTTTGACTGTGAATAATACTTTAAAATAAAATGTGTAGAAATGATGAAATTGATTAACGTAGTATATTCACGTTTTTGAATAGTGAATAATATGTTAAAGAAATTGTTTTGAATGTGATATTTGAAATAGAATTAAAACGATCTAACGATGTTTTACGCAACATTCGTTTTGGCCCAAATAAATATGTTTAAGAGAATGATTTCCTTAAAGAATGAAATATATACTTAATTTCGATTGAAGTATATTGAATATTTTCTAAGTGTTGAAAATAAATAAAATTTGTGAATTACTTATGAATAAGTAAGTATGGAAATGTTTTCCAATATAAAGTGAATATCTTAAGAATTTATCTTTTTGAAGATAAATTGAAAGGAATAAT
Source organism: Allium cepa (assembly GCA_030765085.1). Lineage (NCBI taxonomy): Eukaryota > Viridiplantae > Streptophyta > Magnoliopsida > Asparagales > Amaryllidaceae > Allium > Allium cepa. Next base: position 357,829,220 of record CM060942.1, on the reverse strand, counting down.
CGAAATCGAATATTCATAGATATTTTGGATTATAAATTCAGTATGGAATTTATGAAAGAAAGTGGAATTTGATTAAAAATAAATATTGATTTATTTTTGAAGTATTGAAATTATATATCTAGTGAAGATATTTTGGAAAATGAATAATTTGGAAAATTATTTGGAAACTGGTGATGTGTGCATATCCATTGATAGTTCAATAACCGACTATCAATATTTCCCTTTGAATGGGTAATTGATGTGATTTGTTTGAATGTGAATGCCACACTTATTTTTGAATAAGCGCTCACTATTCGGGTTAACCGGGAAAGGACAATGGGGTCGTATAACCCATTCTGAATATGTGATACGTCATTGTGAATTGCATTGAAGATCAGTGTTGAAGACCGAGTATTTGCGAAAGCGATAGGATGACCTATCGATTATCTCTGCACTGGGTAGCTCCTGGTATAGAGATTCCTTAAGTGATGGGAAATTCGATCGGGATTGTGAATACCCGGATTGCAAGGGCTTCGTAAGAAGTGCCTTCGGTTTTGTTCGAGCCCGGAACAGACTTGTATGGATTGTATGTCTGACATTACAAATAGAGATGTAAAGCCGATTTCTTTCAAATATATTTCTGTTGGTGGCGGAGAATTTATTCTTTTAGCTTAACACCCTTCTCTGAGACGTACGAGCTCAGAGGTTATGTATTTAATGTTATCAGCGATATATTCCTAATTTGGTAATGTGACATGCTGAGTGTTACTGTAAATGATCATTGTGTTGATTATTTGTGATAGGATCGTTTATTTGATCGTCTATCTTGGATCATTTCTATGATCATTTGTTGACCCAAAGCATGGCTTTTGTATAAAGTATGTTTTTGTGGACGTGACTTCGTCGAGCCTCACACCCCGTGAATGGTCAAAACAGGAAAGATGCGGCAAGGTTATGAGGGGTAGCGCCCTTTAGGATGTGTGCATTTCCTTCTGGAAAAGGGTGGTATCATGGTATGGAGCCCAGATACTTACTCATGTTGAAAACACTTTATGATTGTGTGAATTGATTTGCGAGCGCTCGGTGAAAGGTCCCAAAGGACCGGGGGATGGCATATTCGGTCAGTTGTTACTCAGTTAGGGGTAACCCGGCCTTGTGTTGGTAGAGATCCGGTTTGGTTCTCGGGGATGTCCATCCAGAGGCATTCTCATGTGGCAATGGAAAGTTCCTTGGCCTGATCATTCGTTGGAAATCCAAAGAAACAATACGAGACTTGTACGGTTTTAGTTGTATAACCTGCTATGGAATGTGGCGGTAACCTGCTATTGAACATAGTTAGCTATAGTAGGCATAGTTCGGAATGTCTATGCTGGCTAAGATTTATATTCTACTTTCGAAATAAATTTTTCCTACACTATGCACTAATAATAATATCAAATGTTCTTTTTAATGCGTATCAAGCATCTTTGACTATCATAAGGAGAAATCTCCTCCGATTCTGCGTTTGCATTGTGTGTGTGTACGGGAGGCCTTATGGTAGTCTCATTTTTAAAAGCATTGCGAATTGATTTTAAAAATATTCATCTATTTCGTTTTCAAGATAAATAAACTGTTTTGAGTTCTCACACCAGTCACATGACTGACTCGGAGTTTATTGTTTTCCTTCCTAAACTCTGGGTGCCCACCAATTTCCACACGGGCAGTCAAGAGTTATGTAACGTACGCGATTTTTCGTTGCCGAAAAACCGAATAGTTATGGGTTTTAAAAAGAATTTAAGAAAAAGGGAGAAGAAAGAAGATAGAAAATTTAGATAGGGAAAAGAAGATAGAAAATTTTAAAATAGAAGAAAAAGAGAATAGAGAATGAAAAAAAAATAGAAAGAAAAGAGAAAAGAAAGGAAACAGAACGGAACAGAAAACAACAGAACAACATCAGAATCTCACAATTCGCAGCGGAACAACATATAATAATAAATGAATAATCTTTAAACAAAGAACTATATCGGTTATTACATTACATCACATTTCATTACATCATATCATCAGAGTGTACAACAACAACAACAAACAGTGCAGCGGAAAAAGAAATACTATATAAACTAGTGAATACACCATGCCATCCAGCTTGCCTCCAGCAACTCCAGAATATCCAGAATATCCTGATAAACCTGACTCTTAACTGCCCATGTGGAAATTGGTGGGCACCCAGAGTTTAGGAAGGAAAACAATAAACTCCAAGTCAGTCATGTGACTGGTGTGAGAACTCAAAACAGTTTATTTATCTTTAAAATCAAAATAGAGGAATATTTTTAATCAATTCGCAATGCTTTTAAAAATGAGACTACCATAAGGCCTCCCGCACACACACACAATGCAAACGCAGAATCGGAGGAGATTTCTCCTTATGATAGTCAAAGATGCTTGATACACATTTAAAATAACATTTGATATTATTACTAGTGCATAGTGTAGTGGAAAATTCATTTCGAAAGTAGAATATAAATCTTAGCCAACATACGACCATTATCGTATGCCTACTATAGCTAACTACGTTCAATAGCAGGTTACCGCCACATTCCATAGCAGGTTATACAACTAAAACCGTACAAGTCACGTATTGTTTCTTTGGATTTCCAACAAATGGTCAGGCCAAGGAACTTCCCATTGCCACATGAGAATGCCTCTGGAAAGACATCCCCGAGAACCAAACCGGAACTCTGCCAACACAAGGCCGGGTTACCCCTAACTGGGTAACTACTGACACGAGCACGCCATTCCCCGATCGTAAACGACCTTTCTCACGGGATCCCGAAAACCAACAACCACAAAGTAATAAATTCGTAGTAACCACATAGGTTAAATATCTGGGCTCCATACCATGATACCACCTCTATCCAGAAGGAAATGTACATACCCTAAAGGGTGCTACCCCTCATAACCTTGCCGCATCTTTCCTGTTTTGACCATTTCCGGGGTGTGAGGTTCGACGAAGTCACGTCCACAAAAACATACTTTATACAAAAGCCATGCTTTGGGTCAACAAATGATCAACACAATGATCACCAAGATAGACGATCAAATAAACGATCCTATCACAATAATCAACACAATGATCATTTCAGCATCACTCAGCATATCACATTACCAAATTGGGAATATATCGCTGATAACTTCAACTATATAACCTCTGAGCTCGTACGTCTCAGAGAAGGGTGTTAAGCTAAAAGAATAAATTCTCCGCCACCAACAGAAATATATTTGAATGAAATCGGCTTTATATCTCAACTTGTAATGTCAGACACACAATCCATACAAGTCTGTTCCGGGATCGAACAAAACCGAAGGCACTTACAAAGAAGTCCTTGCAATCCGGATATTCACAATCCTGATCGGATTCACCATCACATATGGAGAACTCTATACCGGAGCAACTCGGTGCAGAGTAAATCGACAGGTCATCCTATCGCTCTCGCAAATACCGGGTCTTCAACACTGATCTTCAATGCAATTATAACGACGTATCACATATTCGGAATGGGTTATACGACCCCATGGTCCTTTCCCGGTTAACCCGAATAGTGAGCGCTTATTCAAAAATAAGTATGGCATTCACATTCAAACAATTCACATCAATTACCCATTCAAAGGGAAATATTGATAGTCGGTTATTGAACTATCACTGGATATGCACACATCACCAGATTCCAAATAATTTTCCAAATTATTTATTTTCCAAAATATCTTTACAAGATATATTATTTTCAACACTTCAAAAATAAATCAATATTTATTCTTAAACCAATTTCACTTTCTTTTATAAATTCCTTAGTGAATTTGCAATTCCAAAATATCAATGAATATTCGATTTCAATTATTCATTTCAATTTTCTTTTCAATTTATCTTCAAAAAGATAAATTCTCAAAATATTCACTTTATATTGGAAAACATTTCCATACTTATTTATTTATAAGTAATTCACAAATTTTATTTATTTTCAACACTTGGAAAATATTCAATATACTTAAATTGAAATTAAGTATATATTTCATTCTATTAAGGAAATCATTCTCTTAAACATATTTATTTGGGCCAAAACGAATGTTACGTAAAACATCGTTACGACAACCCAAAATCACTAGTATAGGGATTCGAAATTAAAATAGATATATAAATCCCAATACTACACAAAACATTTCCTTTCGGAAATCATTTACTATAACAACAGTGTTAAAGTCCACCATTTCCTTTTATTTCTCGAAAACCTCTATTTCAACAATAAATGTTGAAATCTATGGTTTCGAATCTCAACACATTTTAAAACATCGTTAGATCGTTTTAATTCAATTTAAACATCTCATTCAAACATTTCCTTTAACATATTATTCACTATTCAAAAACGTGAATATACTACGTTAACACATTTCATCCTTTTATTCATTTTAATTCAAAGGATTATTCACTATTCAAAAATGTGAATATAACTCCATTTATAGGTTTCAACAAATTTTCTTGTCAAAATAAATCATTTGCAAATTTATAAAACAACGTTTATAAATTCCATTCTATTTATTTATAAAAACTTCCTTTTTATAAATTCCTTTATTAACCTATTCGATTTATAACTCAATTATAAAACAAAGGTTCATATTATAAGTCAAATACTTATAATTTATTCGTTCACAAAAATCGTTCCTTTGAACTTCATAATTATAAATCTTATAACTTATAAGATTCAATTATTCATCCAAATATATTCTTTAATAACTTCACAAAATTTATAAATCTTACTATTTATAATTTCACTTATAACTTCATCATTTATAATTTTATAAATTCCATTCACTTATGCCATCCATTTGCACTTCATTCAAATACTTATAAAAACTCGTTTTATAATGTCAATATTTCAATTTATAAATATCCATTTATAAATCTCTTAATATAAATCAATTTATATTATTCTTTAAAACGTCTTTAATTTCCTTCATTATTTCACCATTTTGATTCATAAAATAATTAAATTTTTTAAATCCTATATTTAAACTTTTCACAGTTATTTCAGAAATCCCAATTTAACTATTTTATAAAGTCATTAATTCCTTATTTTCAAAAATCAGCTTTTAACTATATTTCTTAAAAATCATAATTTTTATAACTTTAAAAATTATAACGTTTATTTATTTAAAATGAATCAATTCCAAAAATATAGTATATTTTCAAAAATCACTATAAAATCATTTTAAAATCCCAAAATCTAGGTCCAATGATGCTACACACCAAATAGTCAATCACGACAACAACGATATCATATATCGATATGATAATCCATCAAATATCAAAATATCTGAAATCAAATAAAAACTGTTGAGGAATCCAGTTGGATCCCTCCAACCTGTTTTCCTGCATCCAAAAACATTAGCACAATACCAATTTCGCTCCAGTACGAAATTATCGCGGTATATGTTCTTATTAAATATTATCCGCTTAATAACGGCGCAATAGGGTCTCATCCGCTAAACAAAAAATGCGGGAAATCAATAACTCCAATATATACATATGCCAATATGTATATATTGCTATTATATATAATACCAATTTCACTGTTTATGAAATATTCGCGGTATATGTTTTTAATAAATAACATCCGCTTACTAACGGCGTATAATGTCTATTTTAACAATCAATAGATATCAATCAACATTCAAACATGCATTCAAATATTTTAAATCTAATTACTTAATATAAAATCGAAACTGATTCGATTGAGTGAGAAGTTCTCACCTTGATTTAAATTCCGTTTTAGCGATTTATTTCGAATAAAATTAAACGGACGTTTAAATTTTAGCCAAAATTCTCACTAACTCCAAACGACTCCAAACCAACTCCAACGCGTAGTGCTCGTCCATACGATTCCAACGCAACTGAGTTTGCATTTTTTCGACCTCGTATGAAAAAGTTATGTATTTTACAAGTTTGTACACAATTTAACTTATATAAATACAACATAATTTATAATTTTTATAACCTAATCAACTATAGCCGTTAGATCCCCCTTGAGTGCATCTGGGCCGACCAACCCTTCTCCCTCACCATCTTCACGCGAACGCACAGGAAGCCGAAACCCATCATTTGATTTTTTGGGTTTAGGAAATCGAACACCACACTCGACGAAACTCGATCACATCACCTTCATTTCATTCGCCATCCCTCACTCTACCCCTAGCCCGCGCGCGCAGCCACCAAGTGCCGCCTCCCTCTCGAAACTCGCGTACGAACCGAGCATAAACGCGCCCCTCTAGCGCCTCCAAACGACAACAATATCAAAGATCCACCGTTGGATTGGTGGATCTCTCCGCCCTCTACACTTTACTAGTTAAGGGTTTTCGATGAAGGTCGATGGATGAGGAGATCGGAGGGAAAAAGTCGCGTGAGTTTCTGGCCATCAGTTTCACAAGTGGTGGCTAGGGTTTTTATTTTTTATTTTTTTATTTATGAAGAGGATGGTGGGCTATTTATAGAATTTCGAACGACACTATTCATCCCGGAAATTCTGAACTCCGATTTACGCGCCGTAACCAGCGTTTCTAGGGTTTACCCCGCGTTCCGGACACAATGAAACAGGTTTCGGAAGCTAATTCGGACATCTGTGCGAGTTATGGCTATAAACGCTCAATTTAAATTAAACCGATTTAAGCGATTTTCTAGGCGTTTTAATTTGTACCGGACAAACGGTAAATCCAATTGACTTGAAATTTGAAACCTTACAATAATATCACATTACGGATCCGATGAAACTGGTTTCGTCGAAATCCGAGACTTTTTGAAAAATGACTATTTTAACTCGCCAAATTAATATTAAAAATAAATCGATGCGTTTCGAGCTGCCACGATCAAACGATAACTCCGATTGACACGAAAATTGAAATCCGGTAATAACTAACTATTACGGATCCAATGAAACTGGTGTCGTTCAATTCTGAGACTGTTCAAAAATTAACTATTTTCACTAGTCGATTTTAATATTGAAATATTCAATTTTCACAAATTAACTTTTAATTCGATTTTAAAAGTTCTAAAATATCGTTCTAACTTCAATATGATAAAATAAATTTTTACAAATCATTTTCAATCATATTTAACTCAATTTTCAATTATTTCCATAATTTAACATATTAAATTATCGATTTAATTATCCAATAAAATCCAATAATTCAAACTAAAATTTATTCGACTTATAAATTCACTTATTAATATTTAAAATTAATTAAATATTCAAATTTTAATTTCTAAAAAATCCTGGGTCGTTACAATCTTCCCCACTTAAAAGAATTTCGTCCTCGAAATTATTAAGTAAGAAAAGTTATAGAATTTATTAATTTTCCCAAAATTCATAGTTAAACTTCTTACAATATTTTACTAAGTTTTCCAAATCATACTTAGTTATCTTTTCAAAAACAATTACTATTGTTTAACTTTCAATTCCATTATCAAAGGTTAAAGTTTTCAAAATTTTCCAATTTTACCAAATTTTTCTAACGCCTTAAATTTTCGGAAAAATTTGCCATAGTCTCCTTTGCGCGGCTCGATCCGAAAAAAAAAATGACAGTATATATATCACAAATATACATCATCAAGTAATGAGGCATCCCGCAGGGAAAAAAGTGTAAAAGTACGATATTTAATCCGAGATATGTACCTTATATTTTATTAGCAAGCATATACGGCTAATATAGCGCGAAAGCGAGCTCCCAATGCGAAGCAAACGCGATCCGCACCTACTAATTACTCAACAAACAACATGAGAATCATGCATATATGAACATAGTATCAATATACAACATACAGTAACATAATAACTATATATGTCAACATAGCAAATGCAACTAAAGCAACAAATGCAAACATCAACCAACTAACATTCAACAAATTCATATTTGATTCATTAACAGTGGATGTTATCAACATTCATTCTTATTCAATTTTAATTAGTTTGCATTCACTAATTCACAAGTTGGTTCACTTCCAAATCAAATTCAATTCTATTTAAGTTTCACTTAATTTCCAATTGAATTTCAATTACTTTAGCTTCCAATTTTATTAAATCAATTTCATTAACACCTAATGAATTATATACAATCAACTAACTAACAACCACATAACAATCAATGTATATTAATTACAACCAAATTCCTTTGCTTACAATTGGTTTAATTAATTGATTTTTCTTTCAATTATTCAACTTTCTAATAACATTAGATTTTAATGAATTAACACTTATATTCATTATTTCATATCAACTTAATTCACATTTAATTGATTAACATTCAATTCATTCATTCAATTCAATTACAACAGTTGAATTTTATTTATATAACTTAAGTTCACATTTATCACTTAACTTTATTAATTTAGTTTGATACTAATATCAACTTCTTTCCATATCACTTAAGTTATATTCCATTTAACTTTAAATTCACTTTTACTTTCAACTCATATTTATAAATATATTCATATAGTTTCACTTCTTACATATATAAGTTTATTCACAATTGTAAATCACTTTAATTATAATTTAACTCTTATAATTCATTTTACTTATACAATTATTCCTTTATTTAGGTTATTCAAACAACTAAACAATCAACTTATATACACCTTAATAATTCTGAAAATTATTCCTTTATATATAAAATATAATCAAGGTAAAATTATTTCATTTACCCAATTTAAAAACAATATTGTGTCGAATTGTTCTATTCAAGTGTTTAGAAACTCCTTCGGCATAGCCTTGCGGACCACGCTGACGAAAGTTCATATGCCACTCAATAAACCAACCATCACAATATAAAACAATTTTATATTCACTAACAAATACGCTCTCATAGCTATTATTACACTCAAATTCATTCTAGAGTACTGCTGACTCTATCTCTAATGAGTAATACCCAACAGAACCATGGTTGTCGCTTAACCATAAGCTCTGATACCAAATGTAACGTACGCGATTTTTCATTGCCGAAAAACCGAATAGTTATGGGTTTTAAAAAGAATTTAAGAAAAAGGGAGAAGAAAGAAGATAGAAAATTTATACAGGGAAAAGAAGATAGAAAATTTTAAAATAGAAGAAAAAGAGAATAGAGAATGAAAAAAAAAATAGAAAGAAAAGAGAAGAGAAAGGAAACAGAACGGAACAGAAAACAACAGAACAACATCAGAATCTCACAATTCGCAGCGGAATAACATATAATAATAAATGAATAATCTTTAAACAAAGAACTATATCGGTTATTACATTACATCACATTTCATTACATCATATCATCAGAGTGTACAACAACAACAACAAACAGTGCAGCGGAAAAAGAAATACTATATAAACTAGTGAATACGCCATGCCATCCAGCTTGCCTCCAGCAACTCCAGAATATCCAGAATATCCTGATAAACCTAACTCTTAACTGCCCGTGTGGAAATTGGTGGGCACCCAGAGTTTAGGAAGGAAAACAATAAACTCCAAGTCAGTCATGTGACTGGTGTGAGAACTCAAAACAGTTTATTTATCTTTAAAATCAAAATGGAGGAATATTTTTAATCAATTCGCAATGCTTTTAAAAATGAGACTACCATAAGGCCTCCCGCACACACACATAATGCAAACGCAGAATCGGAGGAGATTTCTCCTTATGATAGTCAAAGATGCTTGATACGCATTTAAAATAACATTTGATATTATTACTAGTGCATAGTGTAGTGGAAAATTCATTTCGAAAGTAGAATATAAATCTTAGCCAACATACGACCATTATCGTATGCCTACTATAGCTAACTACGTTCAATAGCAGGTTACCGCCACATTCCATAGCAGGTTATACAACTAAAACCGTATAAGTCACGTATTGTTTCTTTGGATTTCCAACAAATGGTCAGGCCAAGGAACTTCCCATTGCCACATGAGAATGCCTCTGGAAAGACATCCCCGAGAACCAAACCGGAACTCTGCAAACACAAGGTCGGGTTACCCCTAACTGGGTAACTACTGACACGAGCACGCCATTCCCCGATCGTAAACGACCTTTCTCACGGGATCCCGAAAACCAACAACACAAAGTAATAAATTCGTAGTAACCACATAGGTTAAATATCTGGGCTCCATACCATGATACCACCTCTATCCAGAAGGAAATGTACATACCCTAAAGGGTGCTACCCCTCATAACCTTGCCGCATCTTTCCTGTTTTGATCATTTCCGGGGTGTGAGGTTCGACGAAGTCACGTCCACAAAAACATACTTTATACAAAAGCCATGCTTTGGGTCAACAAATGATCAACACAATGATCACCAAGATAGACGATCAAATAAACGATCCTATCACAATAATCAACACAATGATCATTTCAGCATCACTCAGCATATCACATTACCAAATTGGGAATATATCGCTGATAACTTCAACTATATAACCTCTGAGCTCGTACGTCTCAGAGAAGGGTGTTAAGCTAAAAGAATAAATTCTCTGCCACCAACAGAAATATATTTGAATGAAATCGGCTTTATATCTCAACTTGTAATGTCAGACACACAATCCATACAAGTCTGTTCCGGGATCGAACAAAACCGAAGGCATTTACAAAGAAGTCCTTGCAATCTGGATATTCATAATCCTGATCGGATTCACCATCACATATGGAGAACTCTATACCGGAGCAACTCGTTGCAGAGTAAATCGACAGGTCATCCTATCGCTCTCGCAAATACCGGGTCTTCAACACCGATCTTCAATGCAATTATAACGACGTATCACATATTCGAAATGGGTTATACGACCCCATGGTCCTTTCCCGGTTAACCCGAATAGTGAGCGCTTATTCAAAAATAAGTGTGGCATTCACATTCAAACAATTCACATCAATTACCCATTCAAAGGGAAATATTGATAGTCGGTTATTGAACTATCACTGGATATGCACACATCACCAGATTCCAAATAATTTTCCAAATTATTTATTTTCCAAAATATCTTTACAAGATATATTATTTTCAACACTTCAAAAATAAATCAATATTTATTCTTAAACCAATTTCACTTTCTTTTATAAATTCCTTAGTGAATTTAGAATTCCAAAATATCAATGAATATTCGATTTCAATTATTCATTTCAATTTTCTTTTCAATTTATCTTCAAAAAGATAAATTCTCAAAATATTCACTTTATATTGGAAATCATTTCCATACTTATTTATTCATAAGTAATTCACAAATTTTATTTATTTTCAACACTTGGAAAATATTCAATATACTTAAATCGAAATTAAGTATATATTTCATTCTATTAAGGAAATCATTCTCTTAAACATATTTATTTGGGCCAAAACGAATGTTACGTAAAACATCGTTACGACAACCCAAAATCACTAGTATAGGGATTCGAAATTAAAATAGATATATAAATCCCAATACTACACAAAACATTTCCTTTCGGAAATCATTTACTATAACAACAGTGTTATAGTCCACCATTTCCTTTTATTTCTCGAAAACCTCTATTTCAACAATAAATGTTGAAATCTATGATTTCGAATCTCAACACATTTTAAAACATCGTTAGATCGTTTTAATTCAATTTAAACATCTCATTCAAACATTTCCTTTAACATATTATTCACTATTCAAAAACGTGAATATACTACGTTAACACATTTCATCCTTTCATTCATTTTAATTCAAAGGATTATTCACTATTCAAAAATCTGAATATAACTCCATTTATAGGTTTCAACAAATTTTCTTGTCAAAATAAATCATTTGCAAATTTATAAAACAACGTTTATAAATTCCATTCTATTTATTTATAAAAACTTCCTTTTTATAAATTCCTTTATTAACCTATTCGATTTATAACTCAATTATAAAACAAAGGTTCATATTATAAGTCAAATACTTATAATTTATTCGTTCACAAAAATCGTTCCTTTGAACTTCATAATTATAAATCTTATAACTTATAAGATTCAATTATTCATCCAAATATATTCTTTAATAACTTCACAAAATTTATAAATCTTACTATTTATAATTTCACTTATAACTTCATCATTTATAATTTTATAAATTCCATTCACTTATGCCATCCATTTGCACTTCATTCAAATACTTATAAAAACTCGTTTTATAATGTCAATATTTCAATTTATAAATATCCATTTATAAATCTCTTAATATAAATCAATTTATATTATTCTTTAAAACGTCTTTAATTTCCTTCATTATTTCACCATTTTGATTCATAAAATAATTAAATTTTATAAATCCTATATTTAAACTTTTCACAGTTATTTCAGAAATCCCAATTTAACTATTTTATAAAGTCATTAATTCCTTATTTTCAAAAATCAGCTTTTAACTATATTTCTTAAAAATCATAATTTTTATAACTTTAAAAATTATAACGTTTATTTATTTAAAATGAATCAATTCCAAAAATATAGTATATTTTCAAAAATCACTTTAAAATCATTTTAAAATCCCAAAATCTGGGTCCAATGATGCTACACACCAAATAGTCAATCACGACAACAACGATATTATATATCGATATGATAATCCATCAAATATCAAAATATCTGAAATCAAATAAAAACTGTTGAGGAATCCAGTTGGATCCCTCCAACCTGTTTTCCTACATCCAAAAACATTAGCACAATACCAATTTCGCTCCAGTACGAAATTATCGCGGTATATGTTCTTATTAAATATTATGCTCTTAATAACGGCGCAATAGGGTCTCATCCGCTAAACAAAAAATGCGGAAAATCAATAACTCCAATATATACATATGCCAATATATATATATTGCTATTATATATAATACCAATTTCATTGTTTATGAAATATTCGCGGTATATGTTTTTAATAAATAACATCCGCTTACTAACGGTATATAATGTCTATTTTAACAATCAATAGTATCAATCAACATTCAAACATGCATTCAAATATTTTAAATATAATTATTTAAAATAAAATCGAAATTGATTCGATTGAGTGAGAAGTTCTCCCTTGATTTAAATTCCGTTTTAGCGATTTATTTCGAATAAAATTAAACGGACGTTTAAATTTTACCCGAAATTCTCACTAACTCCAAACGACTCCAAACCAACTCCATCGCGTAGTGCTCGTCCATACGATTCCAACGCAACTGAGTTTGCATTTTTTCGACCTCGTATGAAAAAGTTATGTATTTTACAAGTTTGTACACAATTTAACTTATATAAATACAACATAATTTATAATTTTTATAACCTAATCAACTATAGCCGTTAGATCCCCCTTGAGTGCATCTGGGCCGACCAACCCTTCTCCCTCACCATCTTCACGCGAACGCACAGGAAGCCGAAACCCATCATTTGATTTTTAGGGTTTAGGAAATCGAACACCACACTCGACGAAACTCGATCACATCACCTTCATTTCGTTCGCCATCCCTCACTCTACCCCTAGCCCGCGCGCGCAGCCACCAAGTGCCGCCTCCCTCTCGAAACTCGCGTACGAACCGAGCATAAACGCGTCCCTCTAGCGCCTCCAAACGACAACAATATCAAAGATCCACCGTTGGATTGGTGGATCTCTCCGCCCTCTACACTTTACTAGTTAAGGGTTTTCGATGAAGGTCGATGGATGAGGAGATCGGAGGGAAAAAGTCACGTGAGTTTCTGGCCATCAGTTTTACAAGTGGCGGCTAGGGTTTTTATTTTTTATTTTTTTATTTATGAAGAGGATGGTGGGCTATTTATAGAATTTCGAACGACACTACTCATCCCGGAAATTCCGAACTCCGATTTACGCGCCGTATCCAGCGTTTCTAGGGTTTACCCCGCGTTCCGGACACAATGGAATAGGTTTCGGAAGCTAATTCGGACATCTGTGCGAGTTATGGCTATAAACGCTCAATTTAAATTAAACCGATTTAAGCGATTTTCTAGGCGTTTTAATTTGTACCGGACAAACAGTAAATCCAATTGACTTGAAATTTGAAACCTTACAATAATATCACATTACGGATCCGATGAAACTAGTTTCGTCAAAATCCGAGAATTTTTGAAAAATGGCTATTTTAACTCGCCAAATTAATATTAAAAATAAATCGATGCGTTTCGAGCTGCCACGATCAAAAGATAACTCCGATTGACACGAAAATTGAAATCCGCTAATAACTAACTATTACGGATCCAATGAAACTTGTTTCGTTCAATTCTGAGACTGTTCAAAAATTGACTATTTTCACTAGTCGATTTTAATATTAAAATATTCAATTTTCACAAATTAATTTTTAATTCGATTTTAAAAGTTCTAAAATATCGTTCTAACTTCAATATGATAAAATAAAATTTTACAAATCATTTTCAATCATATTTAACTCAATTTTCAATTATTTCCATAATTTAACATATTAAATTATCGATTTAATTATCCAATAAAATCCAATAATTCAAACTAAAATTTATTCGACTTATAAATTCACTTATTAATATTTAAAATTAATTAAATATTCAAATTTTAATTTCTAAAAAATCCTGGGTCGTTACAAGTTAGGTTTATCAGGATATTCTGGAGTTGCTGGAGGCAAGATGGATGGCATGGCGTATTACTAGTTTATATAGTATTTCTTTTTCCGCTGCATTGTTTGATGTTGTTGTTGTTGTACACTCTGATGATATGATGTAAGGAAATGTAATGTGATGTAATGTAATAACTGATATAGTTCTTTGTTTAAAGATTATTCATTTATTATTATATGTTGTTCCGCTGCGAATTGTGAGATTCTGATGTTGTTCTGTTGTGTTCTGTTCTGTTCTATTTTCTATCTGTTCTATTTTCTCTATTTTCCTTTCCCTCTGTTCTCTATTCTCTTTTTCTTCTATTTTAAAAATTTCTATTTTCTGTTTTCTCTTCCCTCCATTATTATCTTCTCTTCTACCTCTTTTCTGTCTTTTTCTTCTTCTTAAACCCATAACTATTCGGTTTTTCCAGCAACGAAAAATCGCGTACGTTACACTTCCCCTCCAGGTTTTGAATTCGTTCAACAACACATGGTCACCGCTTTTCCATCGAATTATACTCCACCATGGACGAACTATACAACGATCCCATACCACCATTACGAAGCACATCACCGACTCCTCCTACGGCGAAGATCGGCCACACTCAGCCCTCCCTTCGTCTCAAAAATCATGCCCAACCGCATGACTTCATGAGCCTTTTCCCCTCAATCGTTGCACCATATTCAATCATCACCATATGATTTTGAAGTACTCGATGAGCTCTACAACATTGTAGTTGAGCGTTTTTCGTAAATGTGGATGGATTGAGAGAGATTAAGAGGAGAAGAATCAAAAAATTTCGGCCTTTGAAGTATAATGGTGGCTGTAACCCTAGATGCTTAGGTTTTGTGAAAATTAAAAAATAACGAGGCCTTATATCGAAAAATTCTCGACATAATTCACCAAAAAAAATTTCGACCTTCAAACGAAGCATGCTGCCTGGCGTTTATAATGTTTTACCCCGGTTCCGAACACATTAATTAAATATTAAAATATTCGATTTCTATAAATTAACATTTAATTAAATTTTAAAAGTTTTCTAACATCATTCTAATTCAAATAGAAAGTAATTCAACTTTTTAAATCATTTTCATTCACATAAAATTCAATTTTCAATTATTTACACAATTTCAAATATTAAATTAACAATCTAATTTATCCAATTAAATCACTATATTTGAAATATAAGTTGTTCAACTTATAAAATTAACTCGTGAATATTTTAAATATATTAAATATACAAATATCGAATGTTTGAAATTCTAGGTCATTATAATTTGTGTAAGTACAGGTACATAGAGGCTATTTGGTTTGATTTTAGTTGCGCAATTGCATATTAATTAAACGAACTCGCTTAATAATGCTAAAATAAGGTACGCTTACAAATTAAGTGTGCGGAAAATAAAAATATTGATATATATTGCATTTTTAGACCATGAGAGTCGATGTATATCTCTTTATCATATTTGAGATATTGCTAAAGGCTCTCCGTAAAAGTGAGAATCTGCCAGAAAAATTCGGGAATTTAGGGTGTTAGAAAATTTTTGAAAGAAATTATTTTTAACTAAGAGGATGATATTTGAATCGTAATTGAAATAAATCGTTTTGAACTAGAAATGGAAAAAATTATTTTGGTCGCAAAAAAATATTTAGAATAGCGAAACATTGAGTCTTAACTAAGTGAGTTCTGAAAAGTGAATGGGTTGGGAGCATTTCTTCTATTTTGGCAATTTCGGGGAAGAAATTCCTTTAAGGGCGAAAGTGTAACGACCCAGAATTTTGGTCAATGATTTTGAGATATTTAATTGATTTAAATTTTGAAATGATTGGTTTAAACGGTTGGATAATTCAAAATTCCAAATATTGAGATTTTATTTTAGTTAATAAAATTGAAATTCAAATACAGTGATTACTAAAATATTTGAATTGATGGATTTATTATTTAATAGTGATTCAAATGACTGTATTTCAAATCCAATATCAAATCAATTAATTTAGTGGGATTGATTTAGCTATTTTAGATGAATAAACAATTATAATGATTTCTATTGTAAATTCAATTTCAGTGGAAACAGTTCAAATAGATAATCAAAAATTTATCGTTGACATTATAACATGATTTCTATAGACGTATTTTAAATTTAATTTATTTAATTTTTTCATAATTTTTAATTTGGAAATTATTGATATTATTCGTTTGAAAATATATTGCAAAATAGCGGTGATTTTGTGGTTTACAAAATTCCATAACCTGTGTATATTACTGTTTTAGGGTTGCGTCGTTGTTCTAAATGCGCCTATATTTTTATTTTACAATTTCAAGGTCTATACATAAATAGAAATCCGTATGGTGGGATGTCAAACAACTATAAACAAAGTCCAACACAAGCTGTGATTTGGTTCTCTTGTCCCCAACAATATGTGCCACTTTGCATGCATTCCTTTTCTCCCCTTTTTTTCCTTATTCATCCTCATTGAGGCAAAGGTATATATATAAAAAATATAAAAAATAGAAGCAGACTTTTAATTAGAAATCAGAACAAGTTATTTTGCGCCATTTCATTTTGTTATTCTCCTCCCAACTCTTCTATACTTATATGCTTTGAAGCCATGAAACATGAGTCCTCTTCAAAACGCAAAAAAAATAAAAAAAAATAAAAGCAAAATCATATTATTTCTAAAAATTGGAAGACTTAATTCTGTGATCTTGTTAGTCCGAATTCTGTGCATACATATGCATGTGGAGGTTGTTTGGCATGAGGATGGGGTGTGGCAGTAGTACAGGGATAGTCATGGAGCTTTGTTTACTAGGGTTGGCAAGTTACGGTGATTTTGGAAATGGTTTGTGGTTTGTAGTGTGGATTCAGGTCAAGGGCATGGAGGAGCACTGACTGCTGGAGCGGAGAGTGATACGGCCTCATGGAGCGGATTGCGTTCTTTGCTAGGTTGAGGGAAGCATGGTGATGTCGCAAACAGAAGGAGGGTAAAATTCAAAATCACCAAATATTTTGATGAGTGGTAGAAGTTAACATATTTTTAGACTATTAATGATTACCTTGGTAAAAATTAGAAGGTAGATCATGATAATTACTATCTTTATAAGCAAGTTGCAGAGTTAGCAAGGGAAAACAAAACCCTTAGGGCCGCAAATAGGGCCTTTAATCGCGCCTCAAAAACCAACATTGATGTTATTGACGATGAGAGAAGTATAGGAAGCAAAGAAAAGAAGCTTAACGAAGTTCTTCGCACAGCAATCAATCATGTCTTAAACCCTTCGGCGGTGGAGACTCTTTATAGAACAGCTCAAGATTTGCAATTTGTTTGTGTATTTGAGCCATGTAAATCTATCTTGTACATAATTTTGTCGTTCATAAATGAATTCATAAGTTATGTAAATTATAGAAATTTGGTAAATATCACCTGATTTGTGCTCCATTTCTATACTTTAGCCTTTGATATGCCTTTAAAGCGCTCATTCGGCGACTTGTTATTCTAATTTTCTTGAGAAACATGTAGCAAACAATATCTTTAATTATTAACTTGAAATTGACATATCTATCTATGTATCTCATTTTCCAAAATTAGCAAATCATCTTGACAATTGCATGAAAAGTGATTTATTCAAAATTTTAAGGTCTTATCCTTAACAATGATGAGAAATGATTAAGGACTTAGCGCCTTCCACTTGTTTGGAATGCACGAAACTTATAGGTAGTAAATTCTTCCATATCGTTAGGTCACGAATATTAAAATATAAATTTGATTTGATAAAGAACCTGATACAGGAGTCTATGTCTAAAATTTTGAGGTAGTAATTCTCTTACCCATTCCATAACAATAATGCGATTTAAAAAGTTAGACGCCCATAGTTCCCATTTGTCGGCTCTTAAAAGCGGTCTTTTTGATAATATTCTTCGGCCCAGATTCCGGCATTAAAGATGAATAGAATTCCAAGGATCTTTTATATGGATTAGGGTCTAAATAAGCAGTTGTCTTGATACCTTAAATCAAGTTTAAGAAGTTAATGATTGATAATGAATTGAAACTAGATTCAGGTGTTTAATGATATAATCTTCATATAATAAACTTAAAAATCTAATTCACGTATCCATAGCTAATGTTTAGAAATAAATATCCTAAAACACAGTTTCAGGTATAACAAGATAATCAGCAGTTAATAGAGACTCGAAAGCCAGATTCGGGTATTATATAGTGAGGTTCTATACTGAATATCCTGAAACCCAAGTTCGGGTATTAGATTTTGAAATTCATATATGAGAACCTCGAAGCCCAAATTCAGGCATTAATAGATGATGTCAAGATAGTCCCAAAATGCAAATTTGGGCAATAATCATTGGAGATTCGTCTCACCCTTTTGTTTTTGTCTTATCCAACATATTAGAGAGCTTCAGGTTTCACGTAGAAATAATTTGATTAAGCTCGGATGTCTTAGTCCATAATTAGATACGCCGCCTTTATCTAAGCTAGGAAATCTTAGTCCTTAGTTGTTTGTGCCTCCTCTCAGGCATGGACATCTTAGTCCATTATTGATTGAGCCACACTTGGGCTTGGACATCTTAGTCAATTGTTTGGCTGCCTTTTCTTAGGCTTGGACATCTTAGTCCATGTCCAATGCTCTTGGTTAGCTCATCTTAGAGGCTTGAACCAAGGACTTACCAAACTTCCTTCTAGGAGGTGCCATACCCTGTCCCTTTTTTGCGTCAAGGACTGTGGCTTGTTCGTTGCACTACCCTGGCCATCTTAGGCATGGATAGAAGCTTCCTACGTCCTCTCTCTAAAAGGTTCCTTAACCTAGCCATAGTGTGGCGTGGATATGGGCTTGTTCGGTGCCCTACTCTTATCATCTTAGGCCCGGATAGAGGCCTACTTCATCCTTCCTCTAAGAGGCGCTCTACCCTGGCCTTCTCGGCTGTAAGGACCCGGAATTTTGGGTCGCCAAATTTGAACATTTAATTCATTTTAAATGCCGAATATGGATTATAATTTGATTTTGAAATAAAAAGATTTGGATATGTTAATAGAATTAGTTAAATTTTAAAAACAGGAATGAAATTGAAACTTGAATTATAATAATTTAATATTAAAATTGGGATAATTGGTGAATCTGAGTGTAAATAAATATAAAAATGGTTTCTAAAAATTTATTTAAGTTTATTTTGATTTAAATAATAATATTGGACCATTAGATGGAATTAATAGTTGATAGATTGAATATGGAATTTTATATTAATTTAATAATAAATTTAATATTATAATAATGCAAATAATCAGTTTTTGTCTGGAATGGATCAAAATGATTTTTAATGTGATTATAAATTTTATATGATTTATTATTTAGTTAGTAAAATTTTAATAGTGAAATTGTAAGAGATTTGGACAATTTCAGAAATCGCTCGATTTAATCGACGAATCAAAATAGCCTTCCGAGGCACAATCTCGAAATTCGACGAAACTAGTTCCATTGGATCCGTAATAGTTAGTTATTACCGGATTTCAAATTTCATAGCAATCGGAGTTGTCGTTTGACCGTGGCATCTCAAAACGCTTAGAAATTATTTTAATCGATTTAAATTAAAATTGATCGTTTATTTCCATAACTCGCGCATAGACCAAATTAGCTTCCGAAACACGTTACGTTGTGTTCGAAATAAGGGTAAAACCTTAGAAACACCTGGAGGCACATGAGATTTGGAGTTCGTTTATAAACGCTTATTAAAACTGGAGATAATACTGAAATATTATTAATAAACGTCTATATACTCATTCTTAAGGGCCGAAACCCTAGTTATTTGCTCGGCTGCCATTTTTCTTTCCTATGGCCGAGATTTCTTTTCGTTCCCCTTCATTTTTCTCTCAATCCATTAAGCTTTTGCAAAAAAATTCAACTAGAGAAGTGTAGAGCTTCTCGAGCTCCCACATCCATACGGTGGAGATTGCTTTTCGTCGACCGGAGAGGAAGCTTAGGGCCCGCGTTCGTGCGTTGTTAGTGCACGAAATTCGAGACTTTGGGGCGCCGAGGTTCGCGGGTCTCTGGGCATTGGTGGAGGTAGCCGAGACGCTTCGTTTGGCGATAGTTTGATGGACCCCTGGCGTTCGTAGGATGAGCGGCAACAAACCCTAGCTATGCGGCTATGGGTTCTTGTGAACTGCGTGAGGAAGAAAGCAGTATTGGCCTTGGTTGCGTGCTATAGGATGTGCGGCCTGATTGTTTTTGGGTATAATTTAAATTAAAATAAAAAGGAAAAGTTTGTTTTAAAATATTATTCAAAACTTTAAAACCGTATAATTATTTCATGCATTGGCAGAATTCAACGGAACGAGAAGCGCCGAGATCGCAGCGACGCGATCTACATCGCGGTCTAGAATGGGTGACCATCGGAGTTAGTGGAATTTTGGGTTAAATCAATCATGGTCGATTTAATTCAAAATTTGAACGCTCGCCGAAAACCCAAGGTGAGTTATTCTCACTCACATCTGGATACCAGTGAATGTTTGATTGGTTGATTTGCTGAATATGATAATTATTATCAAGTTAGATAGATGTTTATTGGTTGTGCTAATATCTATGGATGCAAGGAAAACAGGTTGGAGGGATCCACAGGATCCCTCACAAATGGAATTTTAAATTTGTATTTTATGAAATATCCTATTTATTATTCTGTGATAAATTGTTTAGATCTTGTTCTGCTGTGTTTTATTTATATGCTGTGAGGAATTAAATTGAAATTTAAATTGTGTTGTGCTGAGATCATGTAATACAACCTGAAAATTTTAAATATAGATGAATTGGGTTTAAAGTATATAAAAGAAATTCCTAATAAAGAATTTAAAAAAAGGGGATCAAATTCAAGTGATTGGTTGGTAATATGAAGTGTTTGAATCTGTGGTTTGGAAAGGGATTGAGAATCGTTAAAAATAATACCGAGATTCATTTTAAAGAATGGGAAGTGTGCTTTCTCCTGGAAATTTTATTTTGTTTTTAAGAAAGTTTCAAATTATAAATTTGCAGTTTAAATATGTTTAGAATACATTAGAAAGGAATATTAATTTAAAATGTTTTTAAGTGAAAGCAATTTTTGATTAAGTAATTATGGTATTTAATTATTTTTTAAAAAAGGTATAGTATTATTAAGTTTTCAAAAGGAAATTTTAATATGAATATTTGATTTAATAACCTTATTTTAAAAACTTAAATTATATTTAAATCACACAAGACACCCTGTATATTTCTTTAAGTATTATTTTCAATTAAATAATTTCTAGAGCTTATTTTAAATATTTTAAACATATGTTTGGAAGTGATTTCCAGGAAATAGAAATGTGTTTAAAATAAAAGGAGCTATTTTTTTACAGTATGGAAAGGATTTTACGGGATGAACGTAAAATTAAATTGGGATAAAATGTGTTGGATTGATAAAAAGAACTCTTTGGTTATTCTAAGATGGAAGTGTATTTCCCTGAAAGGCAAGTACGTTTTTAAAATTGATTTTTGAAACGTTAGAGTTTGAAGTTATATTAAAGAATGGTTTCGAGGAAATTATTTAAGTTGTAAGAATTTTAAAGGTAAAAATATGTCAAAGTAGTTATAGTAGTAATTATTTTCAAAGAATAATTAGAATTATGTTTTAAAGAATTTTTTTTTTATACTTTATAAAATGGCTCTATTTTACAGATAATTAATCAAAGTATTAGTTAGAAAATTTATAAAGTTTCATAACTTTATTTTAAAATTTAGTACGACTTAACTTTATTTCAAAGATAATAGATTATATTTTATTAAGCAGTTTTATTCGAGATATTTTAAAGGTATATATATATATATATATATTTTAAATCAAGTATGCAAGAAGTTTTAAATATGAATGTTTTAACATATTTTCAAGAAAGTATTTGAATTATTTTAAATCTTAAGGATTGGAGCTTGGACACTTTCAATGGAAGTAACTATTTGGACAATTTATTCCATGAGAATTTTAGTTTGGATAGTGTTTTCAATGGGATTTGAAAAGGAAAATATGTCTTGTAAAGATATTTTGAGGAAATAAATAATGTGGGCAATTATTTATTGTGTGATGAATGTTTGTGAATGTTAATTGATAGTTAAATCACCGACTATCAATATTGGACAAATGCGTTGATCGTTTCGAAGAGACCGAGATTGAGATTTATTTCTCGAAAACCACTTCGATCCGGTTTGTACGTTTCGTGGAAAAACATGTTCAGAGTCGAAGATGGAGCAGTGAAGTGCAAGGGCTAGTTGCTACTAATCCTGAGGATATTTCCAAAATGGATGTAGTAGGAATAGTGCCTTCGGTTCCGTTCCAGCCCGGGACGGACTTGTATGGACGAATGCTTTCGAAACAATGTCAGGTGGGCGACAGGCATTCTAAGTGAAATGTTCTAAAAGGTAACGCTTAGCCTCAAGCTTCATCAACCGGGAATGACTGAAAATCAGGGGTTATATAGCAAGGCTTTGTGGGTAGCCCCACTTGAGAGTAAGGTCATCCCTGTCTAGATGTCCCTTTTTATTTTGGCTTAGTGGTGTGGTTGTTGATCCCAACGGCGGGGTGATCTTATTCGGAACTGTCCAGTAAGGGATGGTTCCAGTCTTGTGTTGCAGGGGAGCGGGTGTACTCCTCGGTATTATGATCTAGACCACATACTGTGATAGGTGGTACCCTAGTGCCTAGTCATTAGTTGGAAATCCATTTTCCCTACGAGCCTTTTACGAGTTTTGTTTGTATTACCCACTCTATGGCTAGTAGCTGGAATTTAATCATGTAACAATTTCGGCTATTTTATAAGTATTTGTATATAGACCCTATTATAATATCAGAGAATTTCTATAAAAAGTGTTTTAGCTATCGTAAGGTAAAAATCTGACATGTTTATTTGTAGCTTGGTCTTAAGAAATACTTTTGTTTTCAAAAGGATTTTTGAAACTTTAATAATCAATCTGGATGCATTATTATCAGCTGGTATTCCAGACTGACTCAGTTGTTATTTCATTATAATGCTCGGGTCAGACCGAGTATTATATGTTCAGGACAGGATGTTATGGAGCAGAAGAGGAGCTGGAGTCCGAGACGTATTATACGTACTTGTATATATATCCGCTGCTGTGAATATATGGAATTGTCTGACTGTAAATGTTGTTCGTATGAGATACTCTGATGATATGATGTATAAACAAATATGGTTTCATTTTGTATAAAGATCTATCATTTACTATCATATTTTATTCCGCTCCGACCGTGAGATTCTGATATTGTTTGCTTCTTCTTCTATCTCTTCTTCTTTAACCCTAATGGTTCGTTTTTCTGTTCCACTTGAGTTAATTGATGTAGAATAGTGTTGACTCAAGGGGTACGGACTTACGGGTCGTTACATCGGCGTGGAGACTTTCCTATAGGTAGTCTACCTTCTTAGTTAGTATCCAAATTTGAGAAGCATTTCACTCCTAACCATGTAGACTTTCTCTTTACAAAAAGCTGATGTTCATCAATCTTTCTTGAGTACTTTTTCAAATTCACCAATCTTTCCTTGTCGAAAGAAATTGATGATCATCTCTTCCTGGGCTTCGCAATGGTTGGTTTCATGGCCATTCATAATATGACAGTGGTAGAAGAATCCTCCCAAGTTTCATTCATGTTTTGGCTTTTTCTTTGGCAATGGCTAATAGTTATGTTTATCCTTTTATGCAAGTAAACATTTTCCATTGATGTTGTTAAGTTGCACTCTTTTGGAAGTCTAGACTTGAAGCTTGACTCTTGAATATGGCACTTTGATTTTCTATTTTTCGGCTTTATCATTTCATGCTCTTCAATCATTTTTGTTTTTGCTACCTTTGAACTTCTTGGGTTGGAAGTAATCTTATTATAGTTGGTTGCCATTTTGTGCAATGGCATTGTAGTCATTCATTATCTTTTTCTCAAGGATTGTGCCCTTTGAATAATGTTGGAATGTACTTCTCATTTGATTTCAGATATTAACAATTCCATTTGTTCTATTTCCATGTGCAACGATTGGGGTAGGGCGTAAGCGAAAGGGAATTAGACTTCATTTCTCAAGGTCGTAAGATTCTGCTTTCTTTTTTATAATCCTTAAGGCTTCAAGCCTTAGTCTTTGCACTTCATCTTAATTGGAGATTTTGAAGTCAACTAGTGAGAATCTTATCAAGTGTGGTTTAGAAGGCCCTTGTTTGGATCTTTTAAATCTTCTGGCCATGATCAAATTAAAGTGGATAAACTTGATGTAGAATTGATCCAAGAGGGGTTAGAGAGTGTTAAGGGGCTAACCAAGTGGAAGGTCCAAGCTCTCCTTCCAGAGCCAAAAATGTTAACAAGATTTCTTGTCAACACCCTCTGGTTTTAGTTTTAAATGTTTTTGAAAAGGTTGAAAATTTAGTTGCTAATATGCTTAATTATAAACTATGCATTTTCCACTTGATTATCTTGCTTTTTTATTGGACCTACTGAAATTAAACATGATGACTGGTTTATTATAATTGATAATATCAAAAATAGGATTTCTAATTGGAATGGGATTTTTTTATCGAGAGCAAGTAGATTAGTTCTAATAAACTCTATTTTATCAGCTCTTCCAATCTATTGGATGTCTATGCATCGATTCCCAAACTAGATGATCGATAAAATAGATAAAATATGAAGGGACTTCTTATGGAGTGCGAAAAATTCTAACAACGGTATTAAATATTTAGTAAATTTGGAAACTGTTTGTAAATCGAAAAAATGGAGGTTTAGGAGTTATAAATTTTATGTGACGCGAATTTATCTTTATCTTTTAAGTGGTTATCATAGTTTATGGATAATGATGATAATCCTATTTGGAAAGAAAACGTTTTTGAATATTATTATAACTGTAGTAATAATTTATGTCAAATTACTCCTACATCATATGTAAACTATCTAATTTTTTTAAATCTATTTTAAAATGTCATGAGGTTTTTAACCTAGGAACTAATACAATAGTTCATTCTTGTAATAGTACTTCTTTTTGGCATGAACCTTGGACTTTCGTTATCCCTCTTAGGATAGAACTTAAAGAGCTATATGAAATCTTTAAATTTAAGAATGCCTTAATTATATAAGTTTTTCTCCCGAAAATGACCCCTCTTGGAATTTTGGTTTTAACACAATTTTAGTAGGTTCAACTCTTAGGCAGCATCCTTTGCTCTATGCTAGATTAAATCTATATAATGTTGATAATGAAATATTAGTTTGGAATGGGATAAGAGTAAGAAATGTACTTCTAATCCTTTTATTTATTAACTTCCTAGGTGTAACCAATAACTCTTTAAAATTTATTTGGAAATCAAATGTTCCTCCTAAATCTAAAATTCACATGGGGTTAGTTAGTCATGGAAAACTAAATAAAATTGAATTCTTAAAAAGAATAAATATGCAAATTGATAATAAATGTTATTTTTGTAATCTACATTTTGAGGATATTAAACATGTAAAATATGATTTCATGGATACTTATTTCATTCTGAATAATACCCTTAAAATCTTTAACTTTAGTCTGTTAGAATAGTTTAGATTTATGTTCAAAAAGGAAAATAGATTTTTACTTGAAACTTTATTCATTATAATTTGTTGGTATATTTTGTTTGAAAGAAATCGGGGAATTTTGAAAATAACAATGGTCATTTTAATAAATTGATTTTTATAATTTCTTTATTTTTGTTAATTGGATGTCTAATCCTAAATATAAACTAGCTAAAAATAATCTTTATAAAGAATATATTAATAAGATTAATAATAATATTACGGTACTTAAACATAAAAACAATATTTCTGACATTAATAATTGTAGGATTAATATTTTATCAAACTTAAATGATGATTTCATTATGTATCATAATATCCTTTCATAAACGGACCATAACGGTAATTTTTTATTTGTTTTAGTTTTTGTTCATTTTAGTTTATAGACCTTTAGGTTCATTTGATCATGGTTTCTTTTTAGTCATTTTTCTAATCTTTATTTTATTTTGTCCTATTAGCTTAATTTTTGTATCCTTACTTTTATTTCGTTAATAAATATGCATGTATATAAATTTCATTTATAAACTTATACATATGTATCATTCTAGCCATTTTCTTTAAATTCTCTTTTGATATAGGTATGGGCAAGATATGGTGTTAGCTTCTTTTTGTAGGTAAACATGATTGTTGATTGTAGGATTGCTGTTTGCAGTGAGGGGTTCTTGTCAATACATCTTCATCTTCATTATTGCATTCTATTTTCTAGAGGATTCACTTTTCAGCTTGGCGCTCCTTCCAGTTTTACCAAGTCTACAGAGCGGTGATTTCATTCTAGATCATTCGCAGTTCCATTTATGATCGTTGGCATTTCATTTCTTTGAAGTCAATGGCATGGGGTTTTCCATTTTAGACGGATCTAGCTTCCGGTATCATTGGCTGTGCGATGTTCCATAGTTTTTTAGGTACTTCTAACACCTTAATATCAGGCGATGGCCAAGCTGGAGCTCGTTAATGGGGTGTAAAGGGTGGTGGCCATGCTAGAGCTCATTTTTGGGGTACCTGAATTTTTACTTTGATACTAATGTTGTTACAAGAAGGGTGGATTGACTTATTTGAATGAAGGATGTGATGCCCTTAAGAGTTGCCTTTAAATTTAGCATCTCATTTTTGTTGATTCTTGAGTCAGACCTTTCGACGTCGTCGAAAGGTTTAGTCCTTAGTTAGACAATTTAGACCATATGAGGCCAGATATCTGTTAACGCTAAAATTGAATGCTAACACCCAGGTGTAAGTAAAGATAAAGTGAAAGCACCACCCGTCAATATGGGAATTAAAAGTAAGTCAGAAAGTCACAGAAAAAATATAAAGAGACAACAGTTTTATAGTGGTTCGACTTCAACTTAAGCCTACGTCCACTTTAATCTCCTTTATTGCTTATTCAATTACAGTTTATAAAACAATCTCCGATTACCGCACCACTTAGACAAATAACTAGAACTCGGATGTAGGAGAATTCTTCAAATTCATGTTGAATGCATTAGATCTCTTATTGAAGTTCGTTGAAGTGTCTTTCGTGTTTGAAGTGTCGGATGAGTTGAGAAATCAGCAAAGTATAGGCATTCCAGAAATGAGCCGAAAAGTCATTTTTTCAGTTGGAGTAGGCATGGTATTTATAGGGGATTTCTGGAGTTAGGTCGTAGGTCGTGGGCGACCTAGGAGTTAGGTCGTAGGTCGTGGGCGACCTAGAAGTTAGGTCGTAGGTCATGAGCGACCTAGGGATTTGGTTGGCTATGTTATTGGTCGTGGGCGACCTAAGGAGTAGCAAGAGAGGGAGTGGCGACCTAAGGAACTACGGCATAAGGAGGTTGTCTTGGTTTTTTTAGGTCGCGAGCGATATAGTGGAAGATGCGGCATGTAGCTTAGGTCATGAGCGACCTAATGGAAGAGGTCATTTTTGCTAGTAGAAGGTGCTAGGTCGCAACTTGTTAAGTTGCTAGGGCTTTTAGGTCGTTAGGTCGTTAGGCCTTTAGGTCGTTAGGTCGTTAGACCTTTTGTTCACTAGGTCGCTATGCCTTTAGATCGTTAGGTCGCTGGACCAATTGGTCGTTAGGTCACTTGACCGTTAGGTCGTTAGGTCGCTTGTGAGTTGACCCGTTAGGTCGCATGGCACCTCAACTAGTTAGGTCCCTAGGCTCTCCAATAGGTTATGACGCTATTCAGAATAGGGTTAACACTTGCCCCTCGAAGTATACGCCTATGTCATAGGTCGCATGCTTCGATCTAACTTCGCTAGGTTGTGAGCGACCTTAATAAGCTTGTTAACTCGCATGCTGATGCATCCTTTGCTCTTTCCCCTATATAAGCTGTTAGCTCTCTTCTTCTTCTTCACCGAATTGCTTGCCTCTGCCGCCATTGATACACCAGAGCTCAGAGCCTTAGCACGAAATCTTCTCCTTTTTCATCTCCGATCGTTGATTCCATCTGTGAATTTAGGTAATCTCGAGCATTCATTCGCCACATTTGCCACCGATTCCCAATAATCATCTCCATACGATTTTTATTATTATGTTGCAAAATTGCACTCGGATTTGCCCTTCGGTTCTTGTCAACTTGTTAGCAACTGCTATAGAAACGAATCGGCCTAGGGTTTTATGGAGTTTCTGGAAATTTGGAGGAGATGATGAGGTTTTAAGTTAAAGGGTTATTGGATTTTAGGTCATGTTCGACACTTTTGGAGAAGCGAGGGAGGTGGACACGTGGCAACGTGTGAGTCGAGAGCAGGACATAAGGGTTTTGATGGGAGATGGCTTTTTATTGCTGAGTTGCTTCTTGCGACATAACAAATTTACGATCTAACATATTTGCGACCTAACAAATTTGTGACCTACCCCTTGCGACTTAAACCATTTTCGACCTAAGTTTTTAAGTCGCGAGCGACATAGGACTTAGCCAGATTCGCACTGCTTTGACCTGAAGCTTTAACCTATGTCATAAATTTTAACTGATGGAAACATGGTACTGCTGGACTTTTTGACTTGAACAATGCAACTTTAAGAATCTTCGACCTATGCCAATTCGTTTGAGCTTGACCACTTGTAAAAATTGGACAACATTTAACTGAATTTTTAACTTGAACTATTGAGATAAATTGCCTGAACTTGTTGCACTTATTTACAGATTATATTAACTTTTAATGCTAACAGCCTATTAAATACAACATTTGCAGAAAACTAAGGCTAATATACCGCCACTGACTGCCCACATCGAATAACAAAATAGTTGATAAATAATAATCAACTTTAAAGAAATTATACGAATGAAGTGCTATGAATCTACAAATTCAAGTGAAGTATTAAAGCAAAACAAAATTAATTAATCAACTAAGGTTGATCTGTTTGCATCAACACTTCACTTGTATTTGGACTTAAAATAACAAGCCTTGATATTTTATAATCGACAAATGTCTATTAGTTTAATCCCAGTTATATTTGCTTGTCTTTCTATTAGTTTTGCACAACACTTAACTCATTTAGGAAACGTGCACCTTCATATTTGAATATCCTGTTCCTTGCGTAGAATGACTTCTCAAGACGAGAAAGTAGAGCAAGCCGAAGAAGTCTTTCCAATAGCTAAACCCTTGGATGATCCCCCGGAAAGAACTCCGACTACTCTGAATCAACGGGTTTCCAATCAACTATGTATCCAATTTGGTATTGGTGAGGCTGACGCTTTGATTTCTGGGGTAAACGATACTGCTGATAGGCCACCTCTTAGTTTCATCGCAGTTAATCGTCAGATGTGCTCGATTGGAGCCATTCCTCCCTTTAATGAGTTTCTTCAACGGCTCCTTCTCCGATTGACTATCTCTCCCTCCTAGTTGCACCCCAATGGCTACGCCCTCTTAATGGGACTATGTGTGCTGTTCATGAGGACACTCGACCGTCTTCCATGCTTTGAAGAAATTTGTTACTTATGCAAATTTGCGAAGAATAAAGATCATCCTTCTATAATACCTGTGAGAAGCGCAAGGAATCGTAAATTAATCATCGATCTTCCCGAAAGCGCCCATGGGTTTCTGAATCAATTTTTCTTCGTCCGTTGCCCCGTAGGATTCTACAGCATTTGGAGAGTAGGAAGTAAGATCGCCTATTTCCGTTCTTTCCGTTTCCGAACTTTCCAAAATCCGAGTTGTTAAGTGCTAATTTCATTCTTTACTTTTATAGCACTTCCTCCTCTATCTGAAGATTTCAGCCATAAGCCGACTTTGGAAAGACTAAGTGATGCGGCGGTTGAGGAGAGAAGCATCAAATTTCTACTGAAGGATGAATTTTTGCATCAATTCAGACTTTTTCATTCTTCCCGATCTACCAAGCTTCATGATGCCCCTGGTTCTCAAGCAGAGACTCCAGATGCCCCAGTTTCCGCCGAAGAACTTACACCGAAGGAACCTACTGCGGAGGATTCATTGTTGAACTGTTCTGCTTCCGTTGACGCTGTGGGGTCATCGGGAAAATTTGCACTTCCCCCGGTTATCGAAGAAGAGGAAGCTCCTCAACATTTCGGGAAGGCTGCTGATGCGGGAGTTGAGGGAAAATGTCCCACTAGGCATGACGGTGATGACACTTTTGAGGGATTGAGCGACTTGATGGTTACTTCACATGAACTCTTCAAGGATGATTCTACCGCTTCTAAACTTGCTTCTCCTGCGGTTGAAGTGACATTGGTTTTGCAAACAACTCCATCAACCCAAGAGTTAACTCTTAAGCCGAAGAGTGGTTTGTAGTTTGACGCGCGTAGTTCACATGCCACACACACTTAGGATTTTAGCAGCTTTGTTCACTTAATTTCCTTGCTTTGAAGATTTTTGAACTTGTCTCCTCTTCATTTTCAGGTTCTCCAATGGGAAGTCGGCTCTTACTATGATGATTTTCGGCGCTATGGAAGGCGCGAATCTTATGATCCCAAGCGGTATCTTCCTGCCCCAAGGGAAATTGATGAAGAAAGAGCCGCAAGAAAATCTCGCGAGAGGCGGGCTTATGAGGAGCGCTATAGGAGAATGGATGAACGACATGGTTCTTCCCAGAGAGGTGTTGATTCCCACAAAAGAATATCTCATGACGACAAAGGGAAAAGGCACATCGTTGAAGATCCTAGTAAACGGGCCAAGCTAAGTGAAAGGCCAGAGTATGCAATTTCTGAAAAGCCAGACGATCCCATCTCTTTGGAAGTCCCTTGCAGCTCTCTTGCCCTTCAAAGAGCTGATATTCAAACGATCATCAGTAGGCCTTAATATCAAGTTGGACAGCGTCCGGCTACTCTTCAAAGCCGGTTTCCGCACTAGTGCTTAAAAGGAGTGCGTTTTGATCTTGATTGGTCCCAATCGACAAGCAAGCTATGTTGCGAAATCTTGATGCCGTCAAACTCGATATTGAGAGAATGTCTGGTTGGCAAAAACTTGTTGACGAGCGTCGAAGTGTAAACCGTGCAAATCTCGAAGCCAGGCTGAATATGGAAAACGATAAATCCGAGTGGCAGAAAACTCTCGACCAGCATGATGCAGAGATAAAGAGCATCGCCGCTTACAATGAGAAGCTTGAAGCGGAAATTGAGAAACTCAAATAAGAGCTTGCCACTTCTTCCACTTCTTATTCTTAAAATGAAGAAGTGCTTCAAAAACAGGCGAGAGATGCTCATGCTGGACAAAGAAACGCTGAAGCTAAATTTGAAGCACAACAGAGAATTGTAGAAAGTAACCGAACTGACGTTGCTTAGTTACGAGAAAAAACCAGCTCCCAGAACTTGGAAATTGAAATGTTAAAGCTTGACTTTCTGAAGTTGAAAAAGAGCGTGATGAAGCTATCACCAGCAAAGCAGCAGCCGAAGAATCTCACGAAGCGACCAAGGCCAACATCGGCTCTACCTTATTCGAGTTTTACATACACAGTGTTTTGGGGCGCGGTAGCATTTCATTTTTGGGCCCAAAGTACGAGATTACTTTGTCCGAAGTGTGGGAGGCCGCAATTTATATGGTTGGAGGCGCTGGCTATGCTGAAGCAGAACTTAAGGCACACTATCTGGATAATGATGCTCGTGTCACCCTTGCCAAGGTGAAGGAGCAACTTGCTAAACAGCGAGCCGAAACGACGGAAGGAGAACAACTCGGGAAGGCACCCTTGACCGACCCAATTCTTCCTTCGGTTTCGGCCGACATTGTTATCGTCGGCTCCAATTCCCATTCTCCGCCTCCTGCCAAAGATGACATTGAGATTGTGACTACTCATAATGGAGATGAGGCTCAAGAGAGTGCCGAAGCACAAGGCTTTGAAGTTGACGTGATAAAGCCAACTTCTCTAAGTAACTTCAACGTTGACATAGCTCAAGTGGATTACTTGTTCACTTCACATGAACTTGACAAACTTTTTGATTATTACTTAAGTCTTGACGTGCCACTATCTCCTCTCTTTGTGGGGAATACTGACTTTAACTTCTCTTCTTCTGTAGTGAAAACGCCAAGTGCCACGCAGACTTCTCCTCTTCCAGCTGTTCCGCCTCCATCTCTTCAAATTACTCCTCCTTCTGCTTCTCAACCGGGGTCCCAAGAAGAATTAATAGAAGCTCTTCAAGGCTTGGACGACCCGGCTGCTTCGCAAAAGCAGAAGGCTGAGGAAATCGAAGAAGGTGAAAAGACTCCGGAGCAATTTCATGATGACACAAAACTGTCTGCACTTATCACTTCGGGCAGCGAGTCTTCTTCATGGAAGAAGAGGAAGCGTGCAATTTCAAAGAGGATAAGGAAAAGCACTTTTGCTGGCGAAGAGAAGGCGGAAATAGACAAGCTGTAACTCTATCTCCTTCTTCCCCGACTCGACTAAGCCGACTCCCAAAGTTAACCATTAGGCCAGGCGAGGGCTCTAAAGGTGGCGGGAAGAAGAAATAATGAGTCTCATTCTACCCTTCTTGTTTTGTTTCTTGCCTGTACCTAAAGGCTTGTACTGACCGGAATTTTTGCGGGCACCGGTCCCCGCTTTTTTGAAACCTGCACATGTATAAAAAATTTATAGTATGGAATGAAACGATTCTTTTTATTTCTACAATTTTTTGATTGTATTTGTGAATGCATTTATTCCTTATTTTCGCACAAGTTTCTTTACTGTGATATTGCAATAAGTTTGTGGTATGTTGCTTAAGCATTGTTTTTATTAACGAAACTATATTGTACTGTATTTCCCCCATACCACGGCTTATTGCAATTTCTTTCATTTGATAAAACTTTGGAGAACGGTTCTTCTGTTTCGAGATGACTCGTACTCTTTTAGTTGGAGAACAATTCTTTTGTTTCGAGAGGATTTGTACTCTTTAAGTTGGAGAACAATTCTTCTGTTTCGAGAAGATATGCACTCTTAAGTTGGAGAACACTTCTTCCATTTAGAGAAAGCTTGCACTCTTTCTTTAGAGAATAATTTTTCCATTTTGTGGAAATGTTACCCTGCATTAGTAGGGTGTGCCTTGTATTGGAGAAGTCTTCTCTCTCTTTTATTTAAAAAAGTTTTTACACTTCACTTCGGAGATAGTCACTTTCATTTTTTGACAAGTGGGTTCTCCTATGCGGTGAAATGAGTTTCCAAAGAAGGCTTTGAATTGGCACTACAATTTCTGGGGAAGAATATTTCCAGGATAGGGAAATTGATCTTCCCTTGAGAGCTGTGATGTGCCTCCGAAGAGGGCTTTCTTCTTTTTTTTGTTTTCCTTGCTGTGCCTCGTAGGAGGGCTTTTTTGCTTCGTTTGCTTGAAAACACTTTTCTCGGGACGTGCCTCCGAAGAGGTCTTGTGCCTCCGAAGAGGGCTTGTGCCTCCGAAGAGGTCTTGTGATGCCTCGAGAGAGAGCTTCTGCCTCCGAAGAGGGCAGGTGTGTGCCCTTGGTGAAGGCGAGTGCCTCCGAAGAGGGTTTGTGGTGCCTCGGGAGAGGGCTTCTGCCTCCAAAGAGGGAAGGTGTGTGCCTTTGGTGAAGGGGAGTGCCTCATAAGAGGGGTTGTGCCTCCGAGGAGGTCTTTATTTGATTGCCTGGAAGTTACTTTCTCATGGTTGAATGGATTCACGGGGCAGACACAAGTTACTTAATTGGATGTTTGTTTGCACAAACGATCGCAGCTAGTTAACAAGGGCCCTCGGTGATTCCACCAATCATTTTTGGTTGAGAAGAGAACTTTCTTTTTTCGGCTTGCCTCATTAGAGGGCTTTAACCTCCGAAGAGTTGTGCCTCCGAAGAGGGCTTGTGCCTCCGAAGAGGTCTTTTGCCTCCGAAGAGGTCTTTATCCTCCGAAGAGTTGTGCCTCCGAAGAGTGCTTGTGCCTCCTAAGAGGTCTTTTGCCTCCGAAGAGGTCTTTATCCCCCGAAGAGTTGTGCCTCCGAAGAGGGCTTGCGCCTCTGAAGAGGTCTTTTGCCTCCGAAGAGGTCTTTATCCCCCGAAGAGTTGTGCCTCCGAAGAGGGCTTGCGCCTCTGAAGAGGTCTTTTGCCTCCGAAGAGGTCTTTAGGGTGGTTGGCTTGCCATGAAGGTTGCGTCTCATGGTTAAGTGGATCCACGGGGCGGACGCAAGCTATCCAACCAGATGTTCGTTTGCACAAGTGATCGCAATCAGCTAGCAAGGGCCTTGTGCCTTCGTTTTTGGAAGGTGCTCCTCTGGTGCTTCCACCAACCTTTGAGAGGCAGGACTACTTTTTTGCTGTTTTCTGTCTGCTCGCGCTTGTCTGTTTGTCATTTTCTCATCAGCGATTCCCTGTTATCATTTCCAAGCACATGTTCCTTTCTTCTTCAAGTAGCTTGTCTTATCCAAAGAAGTATACTTCATTGTTAAGCGAGTCCAACAGAATCACTAACTGTTTGCATAAAGCACTCCTTATATAGGATTTGGAATCTGAATTTTTGTGGCTTGACATTTGTTTATTAAGTGATTTCAAGGATCCCTTGGCCTTATGATGGGTAAGCTTTGTTTTAAGATCCTGCAATGTTAAATCGACATTTTAGCAATACATTTAAAGTATTTACACATCGAGACAAAACAGGCATTTTATAATAGTAGAGAACACAAGATTTATAGTGGTTCGGCCAAGAACGGGGCCTACATCCACTTTATAGTTCTTATTATTCATTACTAGTTTTACAATAGCTCGCAATACAAGAATCATACATCCATGATAATTTTACAAATTTAAGCAAAGCTTTTAAGTAAAATATGGACGCAAGTGATTGTTGTTCCAAGCTCTTGGAATTGGATCTCCTTGGACAGTTGTCAGTTTGAAAGTGCCATCAAGAAGTTTTTTGCCTATGACATATGGCCCTTCCCTGTTTGGCGCAAACACTCCTGTTGTTGTCATGATCCTTTTCAAGACTACATCCTCAATCTCAAAGCTGCGTTGGCGAACTTGGAGTTGAAATGCCTGGCAATTCTATGCTAATGAGCTGCAATTCTGACCTGAGCCGCTTCCCTTCTTTCATCAAGGAAGTCAAGTGCTACAAGTTGCAGCTCTTCATTTTCAGCTTGGTTGAAATGAATTATTCTGTGTGAAGGGACTTCTATTTCCACCGTAATCATTGCTTCAGATCCATATGCTAATGAGAATGGAGTGTGCCCAGTCGTAGTTTTGTGGGTAGTTCTGTATGCCCATAGTGCTAGTGGTATCTTATCGACCCAACCAACTTTTGCTTTTTCCATCTGTTTTTTTATGGTTGATTTTATAATTTTCTTTGCTGCTTCCACTTGCCCGTTTGCCTGCGGATGAGCCACTGCTGAAAAGCTTTTTTGGATCTTGAATCGCTTGCAAAAATCTTGGAACTCTTCACTTTCGAATTGGCTACCATTGTCTGTGATTATATTTTGAGGCACACCATACCTGCAAATAATATTCTTAGTCACAAAGTTTATCATCTTTTTAGAGGTAATAGTAGCTCATGGTTCAGATTCAGCCCATTTACTGAAATAATCAACAGCAACAATAGCATATCTGATTCCGGACTTGGCGGTTGGCAAAAGCCCGATGAGATCTATTGCCCAAATAGCAAATGGCCGTGGACTGACCATCTGCGTTAGCTCAGTGGAAGGTGCTCTTGGGATTTTTGCAAATCTCTGGCATCGGTCACACTTTCAGGCGCAGCCGGCAGCATCACGATTAATGTTTGGCAAAAAATACCCATAGCGGAAAATTTTCTTTGCTAAAGTTTGACCACCTAAACGATCTCCACACTCTCCCCCGTGCACCTCAGCTAAAATTTTCTTAGCCTCTTCCTTGGTTACACATCGAGTAATGGCATTGAGAATCCCCTTCTGTACAATCGACCATCTTGAATTACATATCTTGAGGGTTTCCTTAACAGCTTCTGACGCTCCTTCGAATTTCCTGGAAGGCAGACGTTAAGTAGATATTCTTGATTGGAGTCATCCATGACTCCTGCTCTTGAGAAACAGTCATGATCCAGTCAATATCCATCTCATCAGTACTTGGGGCTGACAAGACTTCTACAGGAACCAATCCCAGTAATCGAGCTTCGCCAGTACTTGCATACTTTGCGAGAGAATCTGCCTTCATGTTTTCTTCCAAGGGTATATGACTTATCGTATAATGATCGAGATCATCGAGAAGTTCCCAGGCCCTTGACAAGTAAGCCAGTAGATTTCCTCCTTTAGTTTGAAACACTTTCTTGACTTGGCATATAATAAGCTGTGAATCACTGAAGATCTACAACACTTTGACATTCAGTTCTTTAGCATTCTTCAAGCCGGCAATAAGAGCTTCGTATTCCGCTTCATTATTTGTCGAAGGAAATTCCAATCTCAACGCGTAGCAAAGTGATCGCCCTTTAGGGGTTTCAAGCACGACCCTAGCTCCAGAACAATAGTCGTTTCGTGCGCCATCAACAAATAGTTTCCATCGGGTCGGGATGTCATTAGTAACTTCTTCCTCGCTGTCACCTTTATATGTGTATCCTGCAATGAAATCTGCTAAAGCTTGTCCATTGATTTCTCTTCGAGGATGGTAAGTGATATCATATTGGCTGAGTTCAATATTCCACTTCAAAAGATGACCCGAAGTCTCAAGGCGAAACAGGACTTGCTTTGGAGGCTGGTCAATGCGGACTTTGATAGGATGAGCTTGAAAGTATGGTCTCAACTTTCTGGAAGCTATCAGTAGGCAATAGGCGAGTTTTTCTAGCTTTGAATAATTCATCTCTGCCCCAGTGAATCTCTTGCTGATGTAGTAGACCGGGCGTTGAACTTTTGCATCTTCCCCTACTAATGTTGCACTGAGGCCATGAGGCGAAACTACTAAATATATGAAAAGATCTTCACCGCGGCTAGGCTTAGAAAGTATTGGAGGCGCTTCCATATGACGAGTTAGTTCATTGAATGCTTTCTGACATTCCGGAGTCTCCTTCCTTTCTTTAGAGCGTCAAAGAATGGAATGCATTTATCCGTGGCCTTGGAAATAAACCGACTCAAAGCTTCAACTTTCCCATTGAGGCTCTGTAATTCCTTCTTTATACTAGGGGCTTTGACTTCTCTCAAAGCAGTGATTTGAACAGGATTAGCTTCAATGCCCCTAGCACTCACAATGAAACCCAAGAATTTCCCGGACTCTACCCCGAATGAACATTTCAAAGGATTAAGTTTCATTCTATACTTTCGGAGGACTGCGAACATTTCTGCCAAGTGATCGATATGGTCCACTAACTTCTTTGATTTCACTAACATATCGTCAATGTAAACTTCCATAGTTTTGCCAATATGTGGCTTGAACATAGCATTAACAAGTCTTTGGTAAGTTGCCCCCGCATTCTTCAGTCCAAAGGGCATGAATCTGTAGCAGTAAAGACCGACATCGGTGATGAAGCTCGTGTACTCCTGATCTGGCTCAGGCATCATGATCTGGTTATATCCGGAGTAAACATCCATGAAAGACAACAATTCATGCCCGGCTGTTCCATCCACTAACTGATCAATCCTGGGTAACGGGAAGCAGTCTTTGGGGCAGGCTTTGTTTAAATCTGAAAAATCGATGCAGACTCTCCACTTTCCATTTTCTTTTTTAACCAGCACCGGATTAGAAACCCAATTCGGATAAGTGGACTCTCTGATGAAGCCATTCTCCATGAGCCGATCTACATCTTCTTTCAATACTGCTGACGTTTCTGGACCCTGGGCTCTTCTTTTCTGCTTCACAGGTGTAAATTTCGGATCAATATTCAGAGTGTGTACCGCGATTTCTGGAGATATTCCACACATATCGGCATGACTCCGAGCAAATACATCCAGATTTGCTTTTAGAAATGGTATCAAAATATTCTGAAACTTCACACTAAGTTGCGAACCAACATTTAGCACATTGTTTGGGTCTTTCGGATCAGCAGGTACTGGCACCGTTACTTCCATTGGCACCACTATATTCTCCCCTGTACTGGCTTTTCTAGGATCCATTTCTTTTCGTGCTCCACTATGCTCCCCAGTGCAGGGTCCACCCTATAATTGCTACAAGGTTGGCTCATTGATGCGGAGTGGAGCTACCTCATCCTTTCCCATCTCTCTCTTCCTTACTTCCCGCAACTCTATTAGATAACATTCTCGTCCAGCATTCTGATCCCCTTTAATAACACCGACGCCGTTATCTGTGGGGAACTTCATAGTAAGGCTCCACGGAGCGAGAATTTCCTTGAATGCTGCAAGAGTTGGTCGCCCTAGGAAGGCATTTTAAGCAGAAAATTCGTCAACAACCACAAAAGTCTGCTTTCGAACCACCTTTTTCTGCCCCTCTCCAAGTTTCACAAATAAGTCAATAGTTCCAATTGGCTGTTTGGGTTCCCCAGTGAACCCAGTAATCTTCTGCGATGAAGCCTGAACATCAGCCATAGGAATCTTCATTTGATCGAATGTCTTTTTGAAGAGGATATTGTAAGAGGCGCTGCAATCAACAAGCATCCTTCTTACAATAGCAGGCCCGATGCCTGCAGAGATGACCAAGGGATCCATGGTAGGAGCTTCGACACCCATAGAGTCCCTAGCCCTGAACACAATATCATCATTAAAATTTGTTTGCTGCTTCAAAGGTGCAGCGCCTTCCAACACAAAAACATTCTCTTCTTCTGGGGTGTATTTCAAAGCACGAGCATACCTTTCCATCTCGCCCCAGCTTCTGCCTGCAGGGTGAGGACCTCCCGTGATTACATTTATAACAGGCCTTTCTGATTCATGTGCAATAGTCCTCTCACCCATGCCAGATGGATGAGCAGGAAGTTGCTGGCCCTCGGTAGATGAAGCTGGGTTGTTCATATTTCTCTTAACATATTCCTGCAGCTTGTTCTCTCTCAGCAGTTCTTCAATCAAAATTTTCAAATGATGACATTCGTTAGTATCATGACCGGGTTGATTACGAAACCGACAAATTCTCTCACTCTGAACAGCCTTTTTCCCAAGCTTTATCGCAGGTGGTTTCGGATAATCCACGGTATCCTCGGTAGCGAAAAAGATATTCTTCGGAGTATCACTTAAAGGAGTGAAATCTAAAGGCCTTGAGAAGCGAGGTTTCTTCACATCCTTCTGCTTCTTGCCACTGTTATTCTCCGTCTTCTGACTTCCGGATTCCTTTTTGGTAGGAGCAGCAGTGTCATTCTTAACCTCTGTCAATGACACTTTCGCTGGCGCAGGAAGGCTTTCCAAGCGCATGAATTCGTCAGCTTTCTTGTAGAATTTCTCAAGCGAGTTTGGTCCCTTCATCTTCAACCATTACCCAAACTCACTCGATTTGTCGATAGCCCTCATTAAGTAGGTCAAAACCATTCGTGGCTCTGCATTGTCGACTTCAGCCAAGGCTATGTTGAAGCGGTTTAAGAAAGATCTAATAGATTCTCCGGGATTCTGTTCCAGGCTGGACAACGGCATTATGTCCTTCGCCTTTGAAGAATACAACCTGAATTGTTCTTTAAACTTCCGAGTTAAATCGGAGAAATGGTCCACGGGTCGGACCGTAGCTTTATGAACTAGAGCAAAGCCACTCCTTCCAAGTATACCGGAAAGTATCGGCATTTGATCTCATCCAATGCTCTAGCACCAGTCATGTGCCAGTCATACTTATATAGGAATTGGTTAGGGTCTCTTGTTCCGTTATAAGCCGGGATGGTAGGGGGAACAAACTTCCTTGGGAATTCCGCCTTCAGAATCCTTTCGGTGAACGGAGTTTTGCTTGGAGCGAACCCCCATTCCTTTTCATCTTCTTCCCTTTGCAGACTTTCTCTCATAATCTGTCGAACCATTCCTGAGAGATATTCCTCGTCGTTCAGAGGCTCTAGGGGACATACTTCAGCCATTTTCACGGAAGTTTGTCTGGACGAACGTTCGCGGAGAGTCGGCTGTGGCATTGATCCTCCAGCTTGAGGAGGTGCCTCTTCAGCGGGGCTAGTTGTCTTTTGAGGAATATTCCTCTCTTCAGGATTATGAACATCTTCAGCAAAGTTTTCTTCATTATTCACTGGTTGACGGTTAGCTCCAAGCAAAGCATTCAACCTATCAAGCATTAAAGCGTCCTGGGCTTCCATCTGCTGATATAACCCAGATACTGCAGCACCCAACTCTGCCCGTGTAATTCCAGCACTTGGAGCTGCTTGACATGACGAAGGAGAAGTTGAAGTATTTTCATGGACATCACCGTGTCTAGTAGATCTGCGCTTTCTTCCAGGAGCAATAATCTCTGATAGACTTCTGGTTTTGATAGAAATTCTTTCAACAAACTTTTGCGAAGCAACGATGAAATCACCCTGAGTTCGATGTTCTCAGTGAAAACACCAAAAATGTTAACGCTAAAATTGAACGCTAACACCCCAGTGTAAGTAGAGAGAAATTGAAAGCACCACCCGTCAGTACGGGAATTAGTAGTAAGTAAGAAAGACATAGAAAAACAGAAAGTGACAACAGTTTTATAGTGGTTCGGCCTCAAGTTAAGCCTACGTCCACTTTAATCTCCTTTCTTGCTGATTCAATTACAACTTATAGAACAATCTCCGATTACAACACCACTTAGACAAATAACTAGAACTCCGATGTAGGAGAATTCTTCAAATTCATGTTGAATGTATTAGATCTCTTCTTGAAGTTCGTTGAAGTGTCGTTCGTGTTTGAAGTGTCGGATGAGTTGAGAAATCGGCAGAGTATAGGTGTTCCAGAAACGAGCCGAAAAGACCTTTTTTCAGTTGGAGTAGGCATGGTATTTATAGGGGATTTCTAGAGTTAGGTCGTAGGTCGTGGGCGACGTAGGAGTTAGGTCGTAGGTCGTGGACGACCTAGGAGTTAGGTCGTAGGTCCTGATCGACCTAGGGGTTTGGTTGGCTATGTTATTGGTCGTGGGCGACCTAAGGAGTAGCAGGAGAGGGAGTGGCGACCTAAGGAACTATGGCATACGGAGGTTGTCTGGGTTTGTTTAGGTCGCGAGCGACCTAGTGGAAGATGCGGCATGTAGCTTAGGTCGTGAGCGACCTATTGGAAGAGGTCATGTTAGCTAGTAGAAGGTGCTAAGTCGCAACTTGTTAAGTTGCAAGGGCTTTTAGGTCGTTAGGTCGTTAGACCTTTAGGTCGTTAGGTCGTTAGACCTTTTGGTCACTAGGTCGCTATGCCTTTAGATCGTTAGGTCGCTGGACCATTAGGTCGTTAGGTTGCTTGACCATTAGGTCGTTAGGTCGCTTGTGAGTTGACCCGTTAGGTCGCTTGGCACCTCGACTAGTTAGGTCGCTAGGCTCTCCAACAGGTTAGATCGCTGTTCGGAATAGGGTTAACAATATCCGACGCATGATTTGGAATTGGTCGTTGTGATTTTTTCTTTGAAGGTGTGGAGACATTAACTTTTAGAAGAAAGATTTGAGATATACAGATCATAAGTCACTGAAGTATTTTTTCTCTTAGAGGGAGCTGAGCATGAGACAGTAGAGATGGTTAGAGTTTATACCACTTGCGATTTTTGGATTGAGTACACTCCGGGGAAAGGCAACAAGGTTGTATACGCACATAGCAGGAAACATCGTAATGCAGTGCTAGCGATGATTGTTTAGTGGAAAGATTTTGAAGCATTAGTAGATTGCAAAGCGTCATAGAGATTTGAGGCTGGGTCTAGTAGGGATAAAGTTGTATTATCTTGTTTGGAAGTTCAACCAATGTTGATTGAATGGATTGATTCTAAGCAGATGGTGGATCCAGTATTAGATTAATAGATTAGGAAACTATGCGAAGGAACCAAGAGCGATGACTTGAATGATTTTTGTTTTAACCAGAATGGGTGGTTGAGAAAGAAAAGAAGATTATGTGTTCCGAGTGTTGCAAACATAAGAAAGGAAGTCCTGGAAGAGTGCCAAAGTTCGAAGCTAACTATACATTCCCGGAGGTACTAAAATGTATCAGAATATAAATAGGAGTTTATTCTTGGAAGGTATGAAGCGTGTTATTGGCTTGTGTGTGAAGTTGTGCTTGAATTGCCAGTCGATAAAAGCCGAACACTAGAAGCCTACTAGTTTGCTTCAGCCATTAGACATTCCAGTGTGGAAGTGGAATTCTATTTCTATGGACTTTTTGATGGGTTGCCAAGGTCGGAAAAGGGTAATGAAAGTATATGGGTCATTGTGGATAGATTGACCAAGAGCGCCCATTTCATTCTTGTTAGGTCAACTAGGTTGTCACCTGTTTTGGCGAGGTTGTTCATGGCGATTGTGGTTAGACTGCATGGAGTTACTAGAAGTATAGTTAGTGACAGAGATCCCTTGTTCACTAATGATTTTTGGAAGAGTATGTAGGAAGTTTAAGGAACGAAGCTTAACATGAGCACCGCTTATATCCGTAGATAGATGTGAAAACAGAAAGAGTTAACATGATCTTGGAAGATTTGTTAGGAGCTTGTGTTTTAGATTTCATGGGATCAATTGAGGACCATATGCATCTCGTCGGGTTTTCGTATAACAACAGTTATCAAACTAGCATTGTGATAGTACCGTTTGAAGCTTTAAGTGGAAGGCCATGCAAATCTCTCATATGTTGGTAGCAGACCAGGGATAGGTTGATTCTTGGTCCAGTTCTTCTTAGAGTGGCTATATAAAAGATTGGGGTCATTCGGGCTAGAATGAAGGAGGCTCTGTTTAAGCAGAAAAGTTATGTAGATAAGAGGCGGAAAGATTTAGTGTTCTCAGTTGGGGACTTGGTTTTCGTCAAAATTTCACCAATGTTGAGTGTGATTAGATTTGGGAAATCGTTGGACCTTTTACTATTGTTGGAAATATCGGGAAACACGCGTTGAGTTACCGAGCTATTTGGTTGGTTTCCATGATTTTTTCCATGTTTCTCATCTCAAAAAGTGTGCTAGAGACACGGATAATTTTATTGCACCGACTGTGCTAGATGATTTAGTGAACCGGACTTGACAATGGTGAGGAAGCCAGTTTGCATTGTAGCGAAGAGATGGAAAGAGGCCTAGAAATAAGATGGTCGGATTACTCAAAGTCTTGTGGAGTGACGATGAAAAGGACTATGCTAGGGAGGTTGAAAGTAGGATTAGAGATACTTATCCTAACTAGTTTGAAGGTATGTTTTACCTTCTTATTTGATTTTTGTGTACCTTATCGTAATTTCGAAAACAAAATTCTTCAAGGAGAGTAGTCTGTAACATCCTAGATTTTTGGTAATATTATTTAGGATATTTAATTAGATAAATTAAATAATGTGTCGTTTAGGGGATTGAGATTTGATTTTTATTAAAGGATAGCCATGCCATTTAACATATAATCAAAAAAAAGTTTAAAATGAATAAAAGGAGAGGTAATATAGGAAAG
Organism: Allium cepa; assembly: GCA_030765085.1. Classification (NCBI taxonomy): domain Eukaryota; kingdom Viridiplantae; phylum Streptophyta; class Magnoliopsida; order Asparagales; family Amaryllidaceae; genus Allium; species Allium cepa. The sequence continues at coordinate 357,785,263 of CM060942.1, read as the reverse complement.
AGGCCATTCCTATATCTTCTCCCATGGTCGTGTGTAGTAACACAGTTCATATCACTTCATTTTCAAGTTTTAAAAAGCAAGGTCGGCCACCATTAATAAGAAAAGGGGAAAAAGACCGAAGTTAACCTAGGAAGAAGCTTAAGCAAATCAAATCTATTCATATCTCAATCTCTTTAATCATAAAACCTAAGGTAAATAACGTTTACATCTCTATTTTGGATTGATTTCAGTTTAATGACGATTCCGAAATGTTTTGCAATATATTTCCATATTTTTTAACGATGGAATGTTTATATATACTTGTTGATGAATTATACATGTTCGTATAGGATTTTAAGATATTTAAGCTAAAACCCTATTAAATGGCATCATTATGTCTGCTAAATTTTTTTATAGATAAAGAATAATATTTGGAGATGAGTTTCAATTTTCAAAATTTTTGGAACTAATGTTGATTTTATATGAATTTTTTAGTAAACTAAAAGATACTTTGGGTTATAAAATGTATACGGGTAAATAATTAATTATTCGGGTTTGAAATTGTTATACGTTACAGAACATATATAGTTTGATTTACTGGAATTTTTCCGTATTTTCTTAGGAGTTTCGATGGTTATATAAAATTATTTAAGGTATGAGACTTGAATGTTTTATATAATTAGAGGGGAGAAGGGGCTTTTTGTGAAATGTTTAATTTGCCAAAAATGGAAAGTCGACAGCACTTTTGAAAAGAAAAACCTAGCAAAAAATCTGATTTGGTAAAATAAGGCAGGCTAGGCACATAAGAACTATTTTAACATACAAATAAACAACCTTTTAACTGCATCGTCTCCTTCGGCACCGAGGTTCCACCTCTATACTACCCTTCTGACATAGTCGAAACGAAAGCCTATGGTAACAGGAAACTGGTACGTAATGAATTGGAAGAAGGTGAAAGGTATAGGGTTGAAACCATGGGATTTCGAATGGCATGAGACTTAGCTTTGGTTTTAAAGAAAAGAACACGTGCTTGCTTTCGACTAAGTTTCTTTCGACTTGGCTGGGCTTCGATTAAGTCAAATGGTTTAAAGGAATGATTTCGACTAGGTTTCTCTTTTGTTTTAAATGATAGCTTTCAACATGGTCGAAGCCTTTAGCTGCCACTTTCTAACTTTCGATCCAGATGGATTCAAAGGGGACCTTTTTGCTTTCTAAAATCTAGCTACCTCTCTATTGTTTTCGAGAAGATGGTTTCGACACCGTCATTTTATTACTTAGGAAAATTGGTTTCAAAATAGATGCTTTCAAATTTAATGATTTTAAAGGCCCTTTTTTGAATGATGTATAACCGAAAATAAGTTTCGACGGAGATGATTTGAATGGTATCAAACGGTGCTTTCGACTTTAATGGGTTTATGTCTTTTTTCACTAATTGAAGGCATAATCAAAATGATTTTGAACGAAATGTGTTTTAAAGTAGTTAACATCAAATAGTTTCAAAAGATTTCCGCATGTTTTACAATTGAATCCAAAAATTCTTTCGAAAGATTTACATTTAATACTTTTGGAAGGTTTTAAAAGAGATTTTGAATGGGTGGTTCCCTAGGGGTTTCGAAGGAGTCCAAAGGTATTGTTTTCTGATGGTTTCGAAAGGAAAGGTTTTCTAAGGGTTTCAAATAGCAATGTGTAATGGCTCATAATTTTCTATAATTAAAAATATGAATTAAATAAGATTTTGAAATTTAATATTGGAGGAAATTGAAATTTATGATTTATTTATGAGCAAAAACAAGTAAAATATGATTTAATATAGTTGTTTGGATGTAATTAACAACTATTTTAATATAATTTCAATCAATTGAAATAATTATGAAATTAATTTGGTTAGAAATTGTAAATAAGGAATAAACCAAACGTTGTATTAGTAATGAAATTGTATTTAATTTTATTTAATTGCTTTTAGTATACAATATGAAATCGATTATTTGTACGTAAATTTATAATCTTATTGTAAGTATTATACTTATAAATGTGATTAAATAAGTAAAAGTAAAAATTGCTTATTTATCGTCTTACTATTTAATCCGTTCAAAGTAATTTGGATATTAATAAAATTAAATGTAATTAAATATTGCGTTAATATGAGTTAAGATGACAACTTTAGAATAAGAATGTAATAAAAGTGAACTAGTGTAAAATGAATTTATATTGGTATTGGATGATTGAATAGTAAGAAGAAAATCAAATCAAATGTATTTATTTGAATTTAAATTATAATTAGTGAATTTATTACAGTTATAATTGGACGTTGTAAATAGTGTAATATTTGAATTTTGAATTTGACAGGATATTTTATTTTAATGGATTGTAAATTTACATGTAATCAAAAATGATGAAAAATGGTTAACTTTGAAATTTTAATTTCAAAGTGATTAAAAAAATTGATAATAATTTGTTTAATAACATTAAAATAACCATTTTGGCTACTGTCTAGGATTTTAAGAAACCAGTTTCATCGGATCGGGAACGTTGAATTATTGTAGGATTTCAAGTTTCGTAGCTATCGAACTTATCGTTTATTAGTGCAGGCTCGAAACACGTAGAAATAAATTTAATGAATTCAATTATAATAAGCTGATTTTAAAATCTAACTACTGTATACAATGGAATTTCGATTTGATACTAGTTCCATTGAGTTTAAAAATATCGAAAACATCTATTCTGGTATATTGGATGACCTATTTTCTTTTCGGAGATGGAATGGGATTTTCGGGTCATTATTGTCATTTCGAACTATTTCGATATGTTATTCTTTGTTATCTAGCCTTGTCCATATAAATAGAATTTGTTTCTCAAACCCCAGTAGTCTTTTAGTTTATTCCTTCTAATGACTGAAACCTAAATCCGGATTCAATTTTAAATTCAAAATCAATTTCAAATAAATTCAAACTCTCCTAACGCTAGCAAATTATATATCATTGGAAAGCTCTCGATGAGAAAAATCTATTGCAATGATTCATTTTTTGATTAGAATCATGGTTTAGCTGGAAATTTGCGATTTAGTCTCGACCGTAGAAAATAGCGTTTCGATTTTAACATTGGATCATCGTTCTAGGGTCGATCGAAGGGCATGGGCATGTAGAGGAGATTGAGCAGGCCCTACAGGTGGTCTTCATTTGTCTCGTAGACAGTCAGAGATCGCCATAAAATTTAGTGATAGGAGCGACGGCCGTGGTTTCTATGGTGATGGAGGATGGTCGCATAGCCCTAGAGAGGGGCGCCTTTGCACGACAATGCTAACTTGGGGGGTCAGATCGTAGTCGCGATGCATGAAGAGGAAGGTGGTAGAAGGAAATCGAGGTGGTTGGTCATGTGTTGTGTTCGAGCAGGACTGTAACGTGTCTAGGGTATGAATAGAGAGGTGTCATTTGTTCCTTTATTACTTTCTTTTTATTCAAAATTTAAAATTTTCAATCGTTCTTACGTATATAATTTTTACATACGAACTCGGATTCGCGCACGGTCTTCTCCGTTGCCATCATATCGAAATTCCGGACATTATGCAACTGGTTTGGCTGGAATCTGAGACTTAGAATTTCGGGCTTTATTTGGATTTCATGAGTGTTTTAACCCGCTCACAACTACTAAATCATCTTATGTTAGTTAAATTAAATTTATGATGTTATTAGAAATTAATTGATTGTCGTTTGGTATATTTAGATTGTCATTCCATTTAAATCTGAATTTTATGGAATTAATCGCCATTTAATTTAATACTGAATTTTAAACTACTAGTTGTTGAATATGTGCTTATATGATTTTTGTTTGATGATAATAAACATATATATATATATATATACGTTTAAATGTATTTTTTAATGTACTATTTTATTTTTCATAGACTAAATAAATATTTGCTGAATAAAAATAAATAACACAGAATTTGAATTCAAACAGAAATTTTATTCAAACAAATATTTATTACAATTTTGAATAGTACAAACTCAAGCTCTCACTATTCACTATACAATTTCAATTACAATACAATTTCTGATTACATCACAATTCAATTTACATAAATTCCTCACTACATATCACTGACACTCGTAGTTTATCTTCAACTTCATTCCAGTTAGAATCCAGCATCTGAGCAATCTACAAAAATATTCACTAACGCAGTAAAATTGGAAAAGAAATATTTTTGCAATATAAAATAAAATGTGAATTTTGAAAATAATATTTGCCTCAGTTATTTGGGTTGTTCGTCATCATTTAACTTTGAATTCATCATACACGAACAGCTTGTGACATACACAGTGTATCGCTGTATATGCCACAAGGCTGTGCACATCGAAATATACACTTGATAAAGTTACAGGGACAGGTGCGCACAAGGTCAAACCCAAAATAAAAGGATGGGTTCAACTCAGGTGCAATATAAATAAAATCTCGACACGAGCACAAGGTCAAACCCAAGCGTTTAAGCTGGATTCAACTCAATGTACAAATCATAATACAACAGTGCCAACAGACCAGAGAAGAAAATGAAATGGCACATGTATATACAGTGCATTCAAGTCATAGAAACAAATGACACAATGTATGAATGACTCAAGTGATACAAGTGACAATGCTCAATGCATAGTGCAAACAAATGCACCTAGTAAGTGACACAGCGAACATGACAGCAAACAACAATGCACCGAACAACTCACATATTTCCAACCTGATATAGCTCGAGAATATACATGCGTGGAGACCAACAACTGTTTATACAACACTACAAAGGATGATGCCAAGACCAGTATGCAGAGCTGTATGTGCATGTGTACATATGGTGATACGGCTATAATATGAATCAAGTGCATATGAACCCAAATCAAGCATGAAGTATACATATGCATAACAACCAGATCAGAATTTCAACCGGTACACAATGATGAAGAACCAGACTTCAAGCCATGCACAGGTCAGGGAAGCAACCAATACACCGTGCGTACATGAAGTACACAAGTACAAAATCAGACAGCAAACTGCATGTTGAATAATATGCAACAGCGACTAAAGTCAAAGCAAAATCAGGTCGAACAGAGACTATAAGCAGTGAACACTTGTACACATATACAAGCAACTCAAGTGAAGATACCAAATACAACATGAATGAACTAGCTTAAAACAATATGCATAAGACAGCAAGCAATCATGCCTACCTACAACATAAATGACCAGTTTCGACCAAGTGAATATCCATCATACACACAATGACAACCAAGTTAAAAATACAAATCAGGACAGTAGTTCTACACCACATGAAGAACAATGGAAGCAGTGTGCAAACAGCAGGTCGAAAAGTACTCGGGGATGAACACAAAAATGTACAAACTAAAGAACACATGACCAGACACACGTGAATATGAAGACCACAAAGCTAAGCATGTACATGTGTGGACTATGAAAACCAAAGCCAATAGCAAATACAAACTGCTCATGTACACAACAGACTCAAGTGCTAGCCAGAAGGAGATGCATCAGAAGAATCATGGCTAATTCGAACTAATATAAATATACAATGACACAACAAACCAAGTGGCATGTGACAGTATCAGATTAATGCAAACTGTCTCCAAAAATAAGTGAAAGTTAAATGTCAATGTCATAGAACTACAGCCAATCAAGGTCGAAAGTACTACCGAAGCCAGCAGATACATGAATGATGCAAATGCAAACAGTAGAGTGATGAACACAAAGATGGCCAGAGTCGAAGCCGACGAAAAATTCACGTAACAAATCTTTAGTCAAGGCCGAAGCAGTACAATGAATTCACAAGGCTGAAGCAGTACAATGAATTCACGAATCCAAAATCAATTTTGACCAAGTGAGAAATCAATCGTATGAACAAGTCAAATTCGTTACCGTGGTGGCCAAGTAAAGTCAGAAGTAATCAAATATACGAAGTGACAAATTGGAACAAGTCAGAAACCATCACATTCATTCAAGTATAATCAAGTGGCCAAGATGAATCAATTGAAAAATTCGAATAAATATATGCGAACGATAAAATAGGGATTCAAACCCTATATAAGCAATCAACATCATCGGCATTTGAATATCGAGTTCAATACAAGCCAAAACCAGCAAAGCAAAAGGAATAAAGTACTTACCGAAATCGTAGACGAACTCGATCAAATAGAAGTAGTAGTGAGCAACTCAAAGAAATAGACGATCGAAAAAGAGAGGACCAGAATCAATCATACGCTCGATCAACTATCGGCAGCTTCTGTTTCAAAACCCTTAATTTGATCGAAGGGACGAAGCCCTAATTTGCAAAGACGAGAAGAAAGCCGCCGCTATCTCAAAAAACAACGAGCCGAACTCAAAATTATAAAAAAAGAAAAGGGCGGGCTATTTTATAAGGCTATTGTTTTTTAACGGTTTTGTTTTTGTTTTTAATTTTGTTTTTAAATTGTTTTTAATTTTCTTTTTAAACCATTGTATTTACTAGTCGTGTGACTAGAGGACAAACTATGTGGCGTAGTTTGAGAATTTGCAACTCAGTGGCTGAGTTGTGGCAGGGTTTTGAGCGTGGAGTTAGGTTTAGTCGATTGCGGTTGTCGCGAGTTTACGTGTGTATGCGTCCGACTATCTAATTTCTAGTAGAAACCTTAGGGGCATGACGTTGGCAGGGTTTTGTCGAAGCTGGGTAAATTCTGTGTCGTTCTATTTCTGCATTTTATTCTGCTGTTTTTCTATGCTGCTATTATTCCGTGTTCTATGTTGAAAACATTTTATAAGCTTCCGCAATTAAATTTTATAATTAATACCATCACCCTATTCACCCCCCCTCTAGGGTGAAATCGATCCTACAAGTGGTATCAGAGCTAGGAATAGAAGTCAATTTTTGTTTTAAAAATTCATGTTTCAAAAATCGGTTTTTGTTTTAAAAATTTGAATTTTCAAAATGGCTTCTTTTAACAATACTTTTATTGAGGGTCGTTCCAATATTATTCCTTCTATGTTCAATGGAATGGATTTTTTGAATTGGAAATTGAAAATGGAATTTTATTTGAAATCTGTTAATGTTAAATGTTGGGATATTATTGAAAACGGGTGTGATATAACAGATAAGAAAATTATCTCGATTAATGCTCTTGCTATGCATATATTATATTCTCATATTAATCAAGATAATTTTAATTTCATCTCTCATTGTGAAAATGCACTAGAAATCTGGAATACTTTCAATGCAATATATGGTGCAAAAGTCAACAACAATGAGAAATCCTCCACAACCAACTCAGTTGAAGAAATATGCTTAACAGGATTTGTAAAAAACAGTTGTGATGAGGATGATGATGGAACAGCTGAGCTAGCGTTAATAGTGAAGAAATTCAAAAGGTGGAACCACAAATATGGAAATCCGGCTCTAAATCAAAAATTAAAAGAAGAATAATCAAAGCACTAGACAATTCGGAAGAACACGGGATCATTTGCAATAAACCCGGTGATATCAAGCCCAATTATCCCCGATTTCAACGCGATTTTGAAAAGAAATCAAAACGGAGAAATGCTACAGCCACGTGGAATACAAGTGATGAAGATAATCAAAGTTCTAGTAGTAAGAGTGAGAAAGAAGACATGTGCCTTCATGGAAATATAACTGATAGCGACGATGACGAGCCAAGCGAGGTATCAAAACTTACTCACTCTGAATTACTTATTTATTTCCACGAAGTAAATGGCTGTTTTGAACGACGTAGGGAAAAATACGCTAAACTTGAATTACAAAAAGGCACTTTGATAGAATTAAACGAAAAACTTGACCAATTAGTTAAAAACTATCAAAAAAGGATCCCAAGTGTGATAAGTGTCCAACATTCGACGAGGAAATTAAAAAATTAGAAATCAATATAAAATCACTTGAAAATGAAATTCTGATTTTAAAAGAGAATGAAAATACTGGGAGAGAGAATTCTATTAAAAAGTGCACACAATTAATAAACGAAAATCAATCTCTCAAAACACAAGTCCAACAATTGTCAACGACTTTAGATAAATATTCAAAAATTAAAAAATCGTTGAATATGCTATTAGGAAAGTAAACTGTAAATATGGTAAGACAAGGACTTGGATATAATCATTCTGTAAATGTTGAAAGAAATATTAATCAAGTTAATTTTATGTGCACGATTTGTAGAAAATATGGACACGCTAAAAATAGTTGTTGGTATAGACCCAAACATGTGAAAACTATACCGATTTGGGTTCCAAAAAGCACAAATATAAAATCTCTCAAAGTTAAACAAATTTGGGTGATGAAAGGAACATATATAAATAGTTTTGTGTCTTCATAAAATTATTTTTCAAAATATTCTACCACTAACAACCATGGACCTACAAAAACAAATAGGTCACATAAATATTTTCCAGTGTAGGTGTGGTGGCAGGCTAAGGAACAACAACAGTGTTCTCTGGATTTTTGGCTATTCCAGAAAGACAATGGGCGACAAAGCAAAGTTCCTTAGCCTAGTTCAAAGGTGACAGAATCACAATAGACAACAACGAAAAAATATCATAAAGGTAAAATAAGTAATGGTATGTTTTGAACGATATAATAAATGTGATAATCTACACCGTATTCTGAATTAAATCAGCCAATAATGAGATGATGCAAAGATGATGATTCTGACTTATTCAACATAGTTGGCAAAAATATATTCTTATGCCAAAACACTATAAAATTCCCTAGATTCTTTGAATTACTTTATATATATTAATTTGGATTAATAATAGTGTTTTTTGTTTATTGGTAATCGATTTGCTTATAATACGGCTAACTCTATATTCACGGTTATTGATTATTTACACGGCTTCAATTCAAATTAAAAGAATGTCATTTAAATTGTTGTTAAAATTGAGTTTGGAATTTTGATGCATGCTTCATGGTTTGGTTGATCAAATTCAATTAATGATAATTTTGAGTGAAAAAGAAATTCAAATGCAGATTACACTAGCAATCTAGTTGATAGAAAAATTACTAGTTGAACGTGATTTTTGAGACATTTAGTAACCGCATCGTTTTTCAAAGAAAATGTCTGCATATTTTTCATTTCAAGTAATTTTCAAATAGCATAAAATTTTCTTATAAAACCCCCTCGAGAAAATCATTTTTGACCATATTTTCAGATTAGTCATTTTGAAAAATTGATTTCATAATTATTTTTGAATTTAATTTTAAATGACTATTTTGACTAATCTGACTCCCTAATAATTATCGAAAAGATAAGTACTGATTGGAAAAGTGATGAGCGTTGATATTTATTATATATTATGACTCGGTACGGTATAATTAGTAAATTTCTTTAGAAATTTAAACAAGATTTATAAAACTTTTGTTGGTAAAAATTCCATGACCATCTCTATTTCTATCATATTTCTAACGACCATCACTCATCAAATTTTAATATAGTTTGTCGATATGTGGTACTTTAAACAGGAATCGTTCGTTTTTCATTTTATATATTTTTAAAAATAATAATAATAATATTAGTAAATACCAAAATATTCACTCTCATTTAAAAGTCCTCACGGTTATGCATGGGTGAATTACTTGGAATTTGTTATATGCTTCCATGCTCATTTAGAAGTCCTCACGGTTATGCATTTATGGAACAATATCAAAAGTTGATTTTTAAAATAAACAAGTTGATTCTAATCCCATTTAAAAGTCCTCACGGTTATGTGTGGTTAGAAGATACTTGAATTCATTTTTTTAAATAAAATTGGAATACTACTAATCTCATTTAAATTTCCTAATGATTATGCATGGTTAGTAGATATTCAAATTCTTGATATAAATATACCACAATTAGACACAACTGTATGGTTTTATATGATGACATCATTCCCATCATTCTAAAAGTGGAATATTCGCCTAACAAAATATTTATGACTTTTGTTTGATTTTATATTGAAATTTAATATTTATATTCAATTGAGTTTTTAATGTTGGATTAATATCGATCACTTTATCTCTATTATTCTTTTGCTAATAACAAAAGGGGGAGAGAAAAGTTAAGATTTTGTCAAATAACATCAAGCAAAGGTCAAATAATTTACTATTTGCATCTAGGCTCATTTGCATATTTTTATTTGTATGCATATATGTAGGGGAGCTTTGTGTAGAGAGGAAGCATTTAAATAGAGGGAGCAATTAGAGCATATCCATGATCAAATACATTTAACATATTCAAAATCTTAAATATATGTTTGTTATCATCAAAAGTTGGGGATTGTTGAATATGTGCTTATATGATTTTTGTTTGATGATAATAAACATATATATATTCGTTTAAATGTATTTGTTAATGTACTATTTTATTTTTCATAGACTAAATAAATATTTGCTGAATAAAAATAAATAACACAGTATTTGAATTCAAACAGAAATTTTATTCAAACAAATATTTATTACAATTTTGAATAGTACAAATTCAAGCTCTCACTATTCACTATACAATTTCAATTACAATACAATTTCTGATTACATCACAATTTAATTTGCATAAATTCCTCACTACATATCACTCACACTCGTAGTTTATCTTCAACTTCATTCCAATTAGAATCCAGCATCTGAGCAATCTGCAAAAATATTCACTAACGCGGTAAAATTGAAAAAGAAATATTTTTGCAATATAAAATAAAATGTGAATTCTGAAAATAATATTTGCCTCAGTTATTTGGGTTGTTCGTCATCATTTAACTTTGAATTAATCATACACGAATAGCTTGTGACATACACAATGTATCGCTCTATATGCTACAAGGCCGTGCACATCGAAATATACACTTGATAAAGTTACAGGGACAGGTGAGCACAAGTCCAAACCCAAAATAAAAGAACGGGTTCAACTCAGGTGCAATATAAATAAAATCTCGACACGAGCACAAGGTCAAACCCGAGCGTTTAAGCTGGATTAAACTCAATGTACAAATCATAATACAACAGTGCCAACGGACCAGAGAAGAAAATGAAATGGTACATGTATATACAGTGCATTTAAGTCATAAAAACAAATGACACAATGTATGAATGACTCAAGTGATACAAGTGACAATGCTCAATGCACAGTGCAAACAAATGCACCAAGTAAGTGACACAGCGAACATGATAGCAAACAACAGTGCACCGAACAACTCACACATATGCAACCTGACAGAGCTCGAGAATATACATTGTTAGCGCCAAAATTGGTCACTAACACCCAAATGTAAATGAAAGCACCAATTAACAGTTACTGATAACAGATAGAGTGTGTGTAGAGAGTAATAATATGAAGAACAGTTAAAATTAAAACGAAATCAATAAAGAACAATAGATTTTATAGTGGTTCGGCTAACTCTGGCCTACGTCCACTCCAGAAGTTTTCTTTCTTATCGATATGAGAATCAGTTATAGTTACAAAGTGGTAGGCTAGCCTTAGCCTTAGAAAATAGAAAGACCGAAAGCAGAGGAGAAGAAGAAAAAGAAGATAAAAAATGAAGTCCTTTTTCTGAAGCTCTACGTGCTCTATTATAGACACGTCCAGGTAGATGTTGGGCTCTCTGAATGATTCCGGCCCACCAAGGCCATATGCCGAACCGTGCTTCCCATTGTAACCGAACTACTCGTGCCGAACAACAACCATGGTCGTACCATCCTTTGCTAAACCCTCAGGCCGACCTACCTCCTAATGCCGAGCCAACCTCCTAATACCGAACCAGGACCTTATGTCGAGCGGCATCTGTCATCCTCCTCCTTATGCCGAGCCACCATCGGATGCCGAACCATCCAAAGGCCGAGCCACTAATGAGTGCCGAACTACCCCGATGCCGAACGATGTCTGATGCCGAATGAGGTTGGATGTTGAATGATTCTTCCATGTTGACCACTCGTCTAATGCCGAACGATGCCATCATGCCGAACGCTAGTCTAATGCCGAACGCTACTTCCACGCCGAACGCTGCTAGGATGTCGAGCGATACATCTAATGCCGATCGATCCCTGATGCCGAACGATCCATCCTGCCGAACGACCTACCATGCCGAACGATCCCTGATGCCGAGCAACCTACCAATGCCGAACGATCCAACGTGCCGAGCGACCTCGTATGCCGAACGATCCATCGTGCCGGTCGACCTACCATGCCGAATGATTGTCAATGCCGAACCAAATTTCCTAGACCCAAACTATAGTTGATCCATCTTTATCCAGTCATATTTCCATCTCCTAAGCACATTGCGTCATCCATCCATCCAGTCGACTGAATCCATCGTACACCAGCCGTGACGAACGTGCAACCGATTAAGTTAAACCCACATGTCCATGGCCTGGTAAAAAGGCAGGTTAACACTTGCCCCCCAAAACATGCCTTGCTATTGGAAGGTGTGTTTTGAATAGCCTCAAATCTGATATCCAAAGTCCACATCCTTTTTGTAACCATATCATCAAATCCATGACCTCTCCGGGCTTAATCTTGATTTTGTAGACCTCGCCGGGTCGTGTTATCCTGTTCCAGCCTTGACTTTTCCATCACGGGCTTGTATGTTCTCCGGCCTCGATTCTCCGGTCAAAGACTTTGATATTCACCGGCCTCAGCAATCCGGCAAAGGATTTTGATATTCTCTAGCCTCGGCACCCCGGCCAAGGACTTTGATATTCACCAGCCCCGACTCTCCGGTCAGGACTTTTTACATTCTCCAGCCCGGACTCTCCGGTCAAGGACTTTTTATATTCTCCGGCCTCGACTCTCCGGTCAAGGACTTTTTATATTCTTTGGCCTCGACTCTCCGGTCAAGGACTTTTTATATTCTCCGGCCTGGACTCTCCGGTAAAGGACTTTTTATATTCTCCGGCCTCGACTCTCCGGTCAAGGACTTTTTATATTCTCCGGCCTCGACTCTCCGGTCAAGGACTATTTATATTCTTCGGTCTCGACTCTCCGGTCAAGGACTTTTTATATTCTCCGGCCCCGACTCTCCGGTCAAGGACTTTGATATTCTGCCCAAGTCCATTTCTTCGCTCTCCGGCGAAGGGACTCATAACTTGTGATCCTTGCCCCGTCCCTCTGGTCGGGACAGTAATTATAAAACCTGAACTGTTTATTACATTGATCCAAAACCAAATATAAAACCCGAAATCCATATCAAAAATCAAACATCCAAACCAGAATGGGAAACCAAGAAAAAACCAACCAAACCGGGAGTTCAATCCAAACTCCAAAACCATACCAAAGAAAAGTAAATGTCCGAAATACGAAAGAGAAAACTAAAGTTTGCAGAAAACTAGAAAGAAAGCAGAATTTCATAGACTCAAGTAGTAAAGTTTTCAGTTATATCAGAGCACGCCTAGGGACCGTCCTCAATCCCGTACGTGTGTAAGTGACCTAGCCGTATTACTTTGAGTTCTATTACTTATTCAAAACCATGAACCTGTTTGGTTGATAGTAAACCGGCGTTGACAAGTCCCAATGCCTCCATTGCTAGAGGTAGGTTGTGGCTGCTCTTGCTCCCCTGCCGTAGTTCGATTCCTGAGATATTGTTGTAGGTGACCATTCCTTACATGCTCCTCAATGATATCCCTCAAATGCCTACAGTCGTTTGTGTTTTTCCCATCCAGCTCATGGAATAGGCAATGCTTTCTCGATGTCCGTTCGTATTCTGAAGGCTCTCTCTTTGCTAGCCTTCGGTATTGGAGCCGCCCTCGAGTGTCCAAGTAAATCCTTTCTAGAGTCTCAGTTAAATCAGTGTAAGAAGAAAACTTTGACTCCCTCCGAGGTTTCTTCGAAGTGCCACCATTTCCATCCGTTTTCCTTTTTCCTTTATCATCTTTACTAAGATCTTCCCTGGATAGACCTCCACCCCTCACTGCATAAGCTCCAGCCTCTCTCCCTACTCTCCTAGCCTGCGCATCCTCCTGTCTCAAGAACCTTTCCGCCTCATGATAGAACCCCCCGAGATCCCTCGGTGGGTCCCGTTCCAATGATATTTTGAAATCCGAGTTATCCGCGATTCCCGAGATGGCTGCCATCAAAACCATTGACGGATCGTGTCGATCCACTGAGGCTATCGCTGCATTGAATCTGGTTAAGAAGTCCCTGAGCGATTCCCCTTTCCATTGTTTCATAGATGTCAGAGTCATCACGTTCTTGGGTCTAACTATGTGGACCCGAAATTGTCTCATAAACCTCTCAATTAGCTCCGTCCATGTGCCGATAGAACCATTCTCCAGCTGTCTAAACCACATAGCTGCGATATCTGTCAAATACAATGGGAAGCATCGAGCCATGACCTCATCCGATGCCCCCAGTACCTCCGTATGCCTTATGTATTTCGTCAGATGAACCGTTGGATCCGCCTTCCCATTATACATTTCCAAATTTGGTAGCTTAAATTCGGGTGGGTTCCTAGCTTGCCTGATAGTAGGAGTAAAGGGACACATATTTACATCCTCCAAGTCTCTATTTAGCAATCCACCTCTCATAGCCCGTCTAACCATCTCCGCTAATCTGTCATTGCCCCCAAGATGTAATCCCTGTCCATCGCCTCTGGTCTGCCCCCCGAGTTTATGAGGGAATTCTTGCACATACTCCTCATCTCGCACTCCTGCACTCCTGTTAGTGTCGGGTTGCACAACATCGTCTGGCATCCCTCCATGGGTTGGTCCAACATTTCCTGGTGGTATGCCCCCAAGTCTAGATCCATCTGGATTGATAGTTGTTTGCTGATTGGGGGTTGCCCCCTGCCGAGCTATTCCCTCTGCTTGCTGGTTGAGTGCTTCTGATCCAGCTCCACGGATCTGAGCTCCTGCATTTTCTGTTTGTGCAAATTGTCTGAGAAGAGTCTGCATCATCTCCTCTTTTCTTTTCATCATCGCCTCCATTTCCTCTCTAGTGATGTAAATGGATGCTCCACCCGCTCCATCTCCAGAGGAAGCCTCTTGACTTCCCTCCTGATTGCTCCTTTCCATTACTTGCTTCCTTGCTGATGGTCCAGCCAATGCTCTTTTAAATCCAAGTTTCTAACTCCAAAATTCCTGACTGTTTCAGTTCTCAATGAAAGCACCAAAATGTTAGCGCCAAAATTGGTCACTAACACACAAATGTAAATGAAAGCACCAATTAACAGTTACTAATAACAGATAGAGTGTGTGTAGAGAGTAATAATATGAAGAACAGTTAAAATTAAAACGAAAGCAGTAAAGAACAATAGATTTTATAGTGGTTCGGCTAACTCCGGCCTACGTCCACTCCAGAAGTTTTCTTTCTTATCGATATGAGAATTGGTTATAGTTACAAAGTGGTAGGCTTGCCTTAGCCTTAGAAAATAGAAATTCTGAAAGCAGAGGAGAAGAAGAAGAAGAAGATAAAAAATGAAGTGCTTTTTCTGAAGCTCTATGTGCTCTATTTATAGACACGTCCAGGTAGATGTTGGGCTCTCTGAATGATTCCGGCCCACCAAGGCCATATGCCGAACCGTGCTTCCCATTGTAACCGAACTACTCGTGCCGAACAACAACCATGGCCGTACCATCCTTTGTTAAACCCTCAGGCCGACCTACCTCCTAATGCCGAGCCAACCTCCTAATACCGAACCAGGACCTTATGCCGAGCGGCATCTGCCGTCCTCCTCCTTATGCCGAGCCACCACCGGATGCCGAACCATCCAAAGGCCGAGTCACTAATGAGTGCCAAACTACCCCGATACCGAACGATGTCTGATGCCGAACGAGGTTGGATGTTCAATGATGCTTCCATGCCGTACACTCGTCCAATGCCGAACAATGCCATCATGCCGAACACTAGTCTAATGCCGAACACTACTTCCATGCCGAACGCTGCTAGGATGCCAAGCGATACATCTAATGCCGATCGATCCCTGATGCCGAACGATCCATCCTGCCGAACGACCTACCATGCCGAACGATCCCTAATGCCGAGCGACCTACCAATGCCGAACGATCCAACGTGCCGAGCGACCTCGTATGCCGAACGATCCATCGTGCCGGTCGACCTACAATGCCGAATGATTGCCAATGCCGAACCATATTTCCTAGACCCAAACTATAGTTGATCCATCTTTATCCAGTCATATTTCCATCTCCTAAGCACGTTGCGTCATCCATCCATCCAGTCGACTGAATCCATCGTACACCAGCCTTGACGAACGTGCAACCGATTAAGTTAAACCCGCATGTCCATGGCCCGGTAAAAAGGCGGGTTAACATACATGCATGAAGACCAACAGCAGTTTATACAACACTACAAAGGATGATGCCAGGAGCAGTATGCAGAGATGTATATGTATGTGTACATATGGTGATACGACTATAATATGAATCAAGTGCATATGAACCCAAATCAAGCATGAAGTATACATATGCATAACAACCAAATCAGAACATCAACCAGTACACAATGATGAAGCACCAGACTTCAAGCCATGCACATGTCAGGGAAGCAACCAATACACAGTGCATATATGAAGTAAACAAGTACAAAATCAGACAGCAAACTACATGTTGAACAATATGCAGCAACGACCAAAGTCAAAGAAAAATCAGGTCGAACAGAGACTACAAGCAGTGAACACTTTTATACATATACAAGCAACTCAAGTGAAGATACAAAATACAACATGAATGAACTAGCTTAAAACAATATGCATAAGACAACAAGCAATCATGCCTACCTACAACATAAATGACCAGTTTCGACCAAGTGAATATCCATCATATACACAATGACAACCAAGCTAAAAATACAAATCAGGATAGTGGCTTTACACCACATAAAGAACAATGGAAGTAGTGTGCAAACAGTATGTCGAAAAGTACTCAGGGATAAACACAAAAATTTACAAATCAAAGAACGCATGACCAGACACACATGAATATGAAGACTACAAAGCTAAGCATGTACATGTGTGGACAGTGAAAACCAAAGCCAACAGCAACTACAAACTGCTCATGTACACAACAGACTCAAGTGCTAGCCAGAAGGAGAGGCATCAGAAGAATCATGGCTAATTCGAGCTAATATAAATATACAATGACACAACAAACCAAGTGGCATGTGACAATATCAGATTAATGCAAACTGTCTCTAAAAATAAGTGAAAGTTAAATGTCAATGTCATAGAATTGCAGGTAATCAAGGTCGAAAGTACTACCGAAGCCAACAGATACATGAATGATGCAAATGCAAACAGTAGAGTGATGAACACAAAGATGGCCACAGTCGAAGCCGACCAAAAATTCACGTAACAAATCTCAAGTCAAGGCCGAAGCAGTACAATGAGTTCACAAGGCCGAAGAAGTACAATGAATTCACGAATCCAAAATCAATTTTGACCAAGTCAGAAATCAAGCGTATGAACAAGTCAAATTCGTTACCATGGTGGCCAAGCAAAGTAAGAAGTAATCAAATATACGAAGTGACAAATTTGAACAAGTCTGAAGTCAACACATTCATTCAAGTATAATCAAGTGGTCAAGATGAATCAATTGAAAATTTCAAATAAATATATACGAATGAGAAAATAGGGATTCGAACCCTATATAAGAAATCAACATCATCGGCATCTGAATATCGAGTTCGAAACAAGCCAATACCAGCAAAGCAAAAGGAATAAAGTACTTACCGAAATCGTAGATGAACTCGATCAAATAGAAGCAGCAGTGAGCAACTCAAAGAAATAGACGATCGCAAAAGAGAGGACCAGAATCAATCATACGCTCGATCAACTATCGGTAGCTTCTATTTCAAAACCATAAATTGGATCGAAGGGACGAACCCCTAATTTGCAAAGACGAGAAGAAAGCCGCCGCTATCTCAAAAAACAACGGGCCGAACTCAAAATTATAAAAAGATAAAAGGGCCGGCTATTTTATAAGGGCTATTGTTTTTTAAGGGTTTTGTTTTTGTTTTTAATTCTATTTTTTAATTTTTTTTAATTTTCTTTTTAATCCGTTGTATTTACTAGTCGTGTGACTAGCGGACAAACTACAAGGCGTAGTTCGAGAATTTGCAACCCAGTGGCTGAGTTGTGGTGGGGTTTTGAGCGTAGAATTAGGTTTAGTCGATAGCGGGTGTTGCGAGTTTACATGTGTAAGCTTCTGAATATCTAATTTCTAGTAGGAACCTTGGGGGTAGCACGTAGGCAGGGTTTTGCCGAAGCTGGGTAAATTCTGTGTCGTTCTATTTCAACATTTTATTCTTTTATTTTTCTGTGCTGCTGTTATTCTGTGTTCTGTGTTGAAATCATTTTATAAGCTTCCACAATTAATTTTTATAATTAATACCATCACCCTATTCACCCCCCTCTAGGGTGAAATCGATCCTACACTAGTTAAATACCTGTTAATGATAACCAGTTAACTGTTGTTGTTTATTGCTGATTTGAGTGATGATTATGACGGATGTTTAGCTGTTGATATTTGGACAATCTGACATTATATTTATTTTATATGTTGTTATCACACTACAAGTTCCCTTAGTTTGCTGTTAGGAAAAATCACTCTGGGTGGAAATGATACATACCCGAATGGACTTGTAGATTAGGAAAAATCGTTATGGGTTGAAATGTTACATACCCGAATGGACTTGTAGATTAGGAAAAATCGTTATGGATTGAAATGATACATACCCGAATGGACTTGCAGATTGGGAAAAATCGTTGTGGGTTGAAATGATAAACTCGAGCCAATTTATTGATTTTGGATTTTTTTGGAATTGTGGGTTGAAATGATATATAACCGCATAAATTTAAATTATTTCGGATTAAAATGATATATATCCGTATCACTTGACCATAGGATAGAAAATTATATACGGACACCGAATTGGTTAAATTAAATGATTTTAAATCCTTAATTTTTGAATCCAGTTTAATTGTATTTTGAAATAAAATTTGATTTATATGAATTGAATTGCTTTCAAAATCTAAACATTAAAATGTTGAATTTGAAGCCGGTTTAAATGAATTGTTTAAAGAATTTCAATTGAAATTTAAAGTTGAATTTTGAGATATAAATTAAATTTATCAAAATTGAAATATTATAAATGCTTGAATATTTAAACTTTGAAACCTATTAAATTTAAAGTGGTTTAAATTTGTAGCTCAATATGGAGTTGAAATAAATATAAATTGAAATGGTTTAAAAGAGAATTTGAAAAGGAAGATTAAAATTGAATTTTGTTGATTTGAAATCTGGATATGGTCCAGTTTTATTGAAATGGAAGAGATAATTTGATTCCATATTATTTTCAAATTAAGTATTTTAATAAAGATTGTTTAAAATCCATTATTTTAAAATTTAGATTATTTGTATTTTCAAACTATTTACTATGTAAGCTGACGCAGCGGATAATTAACAAAACGATATGGATCGATGAAAGTAGAAATCGGTGGATTGAAGATACTGAAATGCCCAAATTCGTTGATCACAAAGATTCCGAATTCTAGCTATCCTCGTCACGTTGATCGCGCACGATACCGTGAAAGAAGATCTTCAATTCTTCAAGCGTTAATCAAGCGCACTTGATTCCGCGAATCGGCTTCAACAATCGTTGATTCGAGCGCACTCGAATAACCGAAAGTGGAGATAGGAGATTACACTCAACTACCAATTTAGGATGAAAGCACACAGCAATCAAACAAGAATTTTATTCAAAAATCAACAACCTTGAAATGTACAACACACTCCCTATTTATAGTGTTTTCGACCCAGACCTTAAGTCGTATACGACTTACGACTTAACTAAGTCGGTAACGACTTAACACAATGCCGGCTCAACTTATTACATCCCCCTCATATACATGATCGGCTTATATTCGACGACTCACGACTCAAAGCTTAAAGGGAAAACCAATTACAACACAACACAACACATATATATACACAGCGACTCAATACAAGAAGTCTTACGACTTACAACTCAAACATACAGCACCCCACACCTTCGGCCGACTCATCAACTACCGACCTATGACTCATATACGCTGCGACTTAAGATTCATCTTCAAGCCCATATTCATGCGCCTTAGCTTATCATAGATTTAGGTCGGCTACCGACTTATTTTAGGTCGTAGCTCGGTAGAGTTAGGTCGTTAACTCGGCACAACTACCCCTCTGGTTTCCAGTTGGCTCGGAAACGACTCAAATTTCCTTCATTAGCTCGCGTCTTTTCCCCTCGTGTCCCCTCTGGTCTCCAGTTAAGTCGAAAACGACTTAAATCTTCCATTCTAAGTCGTGAACGACTTAAAGACATGCCCTTAGCTCGTATGCGACTTAGCTTAGGTCGTTTGCAGTCAACGTCTTGGTGGTTGGCTCCTGTAACCATAAGTCGTATACGACTTATCCTTCTAGCCTGAGCTGCATCATCCTTCCCTGGTTGAGAAAAATTTGTCCTCGAATTTGTAAGTTCTTCCGCATGAGATTGTTTGTCTCCATAATATGGCATAAGATGTTTAACATTGAATACGTCAGAAGTGTACACGTCCTCCGGTAGCTTCAAATTATAAGAATTTTCATTAATCCGTTTCACAACTTCTACAGGACCAATTTTTCTGGCTTTCAACTTGTTATAAGCACCAACTGGAAAACGATCCTTTGTTAACTCAGCATACACCAAATCTCCTTTGTTAAATTCAACATTTCGTCGCTTCAAATATGCAGTTCGCTTATACTTCTCATTTGCTTTCTCCAATCGCTCCTTAACGATTTTATGACATTTAGTCAACCCACCAACAAAGTCTACAGCTCGTTTAACCATCCCCTTCGGTTGTGGCACTACCGTTAGGTCCAACGGCCCCCTTGGCAAACTTGAATATATGATCTGAAATGGGCTGAATCCCGTACTACGATTCACTGCATGATTATGAGCAAACTCTGCTTGGCATAACTTCATGTCCCAACTCTTCAGATTGTCCTTCACAAGACATCGCAACAAATTTCCCAATGACCTGCTAACAACTTTGGTTTGTCCATCTGTTTGCAAATGATAAGCGCTACTAAATTTCAGCTTCGTTCCAACCATCTTCCACAAACTTAGCCAAAAATGACTTAAAAATTTGGTATCCCTATTCGACACAATAGATTCTGGCAATCCATGAAGTCGATAGATTTCCTTGAAAAATAACTGAGCAACATGAACAGCATCCGCCGTCTTCTTACAAGCAAGAAAGTGTGCCATTTTCGAAAATCTATCTACCACAACAAATATAGAATCATTCCGCCTTTGAGTTCTAGGCAAACCCAAAACGAAATCCATGTTGATATCAACCCACGGTTTAGTCAGTACAGGTAACGGCATATACAACCCTACATTCGTTGCTGTTCCCTTCGAAATCTGACAAACATGACATCTCTGAACAAACCTTTCAACTTCCTTCCTCATCGATGGCCAATAGTAGGATTGAGAGATTAACTGCAATGTTCGGTCTCTACCCACATGTCCTTCCTCATGAAGCTCCTTAATAATCTTCATTCTCAAACTGCTCTCTGGTATACATAATCGATTTTCTTTAACAAGAAACCATCAATCAACACAAATTCCTCAGTATTTCCATCCTTAACTTTCTCAACGTACTTTGCAAAGTATGGATCCTCCACAAATAATTCTGGCAATAATTCGAATCCTGTCACCTCAACCTTCATTGTCGTTAATAGATGACTCCTTCTACTCAAAGCATCAGCTACACGATTTGTTACCCCAAATTTGTGCTTAAAAACAAAAGTAAACTGCTGCAAATAGGAAATCCATGATGCATGTCTCGCAGGAATCTTATCTTGTCCTTGCAAATGCTTCAACGCCTCATGATCAGTGTACAGAACAAATTCTTTCTGAAACAGATAGTGTCTCCAATGCTTAACAGCCTGAACAATTACGTAAAACTCCACATCGTACGTGCTATACCTCATCTTTGCTCCTGATAACTTCTCACTGAAATAAGCAACGGGTTTCCCATTCTGACTCAAGACTCCACCAATTCCCACCTTCGACGCATCAGTATGCAATTCAAACAACAACTGAAAATCTGGTAAAACAAGAATCGGTGCTGTCGTCAATAGTTCCTTGATCTTCTCAAAAGCAACCCCTGCTTCCTCTGACCATACAAACTATTTCCCTTTCATGCAATCAGTAACTGGAGCCATCACGCTACTGAAGTATGGAATGAATCTTCGGTAGAGTGACGCTAGCCCATGAAAACTTCTCACATCCGTAATTGCCTTTGGCTGTGGCCAATTCCTGACTGCTTCCACTTTATTTTCATCCATTTGAATTCCTTCCTTTGATAGAACATATCCCAGAAATAAAACACTCCTCGTCATAAACACACATTTCTTTGTTGCGGCATAGAACTGTTCCTCACGAAGAATAATTAACACCTTCCGCAAATGCTCTACATGCTCCTCTGTACTTCCACTATATATCAGAATATCATCAAAATATACCACCACGAATTTCCCAATGAATGGTCTAAAGATTTGATTCATCACCCGCGTGAACGTACTAGGTGCATTTGATAAACCAAATGGCATAACCAACCATTCGTATAGACCCTACCTGGTTTTAAAAGCAGTCTTCCACCATCACCTGGTCTAATACGAATTTGATGATATCCGCTCTTCAAATCAATCTTTGAAAAGATAGTTGCCCTACTCAACTGATCTAGCAAGTCATCTAACCTCGGCATTGGGAATCTGTATCTCACAGTAATATTATTCAATGCTCGACTGCCAGTGCACATCCTCCATGTCCCGTCCTTCTTTGGTACTGGCAAAGCTGGAACCGCACAAGGACTTAGACTTTCCTGCACACATCCCTGCTCAAGCAACTCTTCCACCTGCCTCCTCAACTCTTCATGTTCCTTCAGACTCATTCGATAATGTGGTCTATGCGGTAATACTGCTCCCGGAACAAGATCGATTTGATGTTGAATGTCTCTCAGTGGCGGTAACTCCTTAGGCAACTCTTCTGGGAATACATCCTCAAATTCTTTCAAAACTGGCTTCGCTTCTTCTGGGATTTCAATCTCTTCATGACTCTCTCGTCCAATCAACAAATAGACTTCAGGCTCCTCTTCAACTTCTTTAACAAACTCCTTCAAAGATAGCAAAGTTTTCAGCTCTTCAATCTCCTCCAACTTGCTTTCCTTCTGTTGTTGCTTCTTGGGAATTAAAGTGATCTTAGTACCTTCAAACATGAAACTATAACTATTAGCACGACCATCATGTTGCACTGCTCTATCAAACTACCATGGTCTGCCCAACAACAGATGACACACATCCACGTCCACAACTTCACACTGAATTTCGTCCTTGTATTTCTTCCCAATCGAAAATTTAACACAATCTCTCCGTCCAACTTTCACCTCACCACCTTTCCTTAACCATGCTAACTTGTACGGTTTAGGATGCTTCTCAGTTTTCAAGTTCAACTTCCTTACTACTTCAGTAGAGATAATATTATCACAACTTCCAGCATCAATAACAAACTTACAAACCTTTCCCAGAATAGTGCATGTGGACTGAAATATGTTATTCCTCAACCAACTGTTTTCCTCTTCCTGTTTCGGTGCCAAACAACTTCTCCTCATCATCAAATTACACCCGTCATCTCCGGAAAACTCTTCTTCCTTCTCAACATAAGGTGAATTAGAACATTCAGCTTCCACATCCTCTTCTTCTATATCTGCAACCATTGCTCTCCTCTTAGGCTTTGGACATTCATTGCTTTTGTGACCCAACTCCTGACAATTGTGACATTTGAAACTGCTATTAACCTTTGCCTTCTCAACCTCTTCACAACTGGTTTTGCGACAGCTTTAGGAACATTAGAACTTCCACTAACACCGTTCATTTAATTGTTGGAATTTGTAAACACACCACCTCCACGCCTTCCCTGCTTCTCCCAAGCCAACGCTTTCTGATGTGCCTCCACCACAGATCTTGGATCAAACATATTAACCATATCCTGAATCTGCATTCGCAACCCTCCAACAAATCTAGCAGTCGGCTGTTCTTCTGTCTCCATAATATCATTCCTGGCAATGAGTTGGTAGAATTCATCAGCATAATCATTAACCGACTTCGTCCCCTGCCTTAGATTCTGCAACCTTTGGTACATAAGTGATTGATAGTTGTAAGGTAAAAATGTAGCTCTCATCAACTTCTTCATCT
Source organism: Allium cepa (assembly GCA_030765085.1). Classification (NCBI taxonomy): domain Eukaryota; kingdom Viridiplantae; phylum Streptophyta; class Magnoliopsida; order Asparagales; family Amaryllidaceae; genus Allium; species Allium cepa. The sequence goes on along the minus strand of CM060942.1, from coordinate 357,761,061 downwards.
TCTCCCATGATTCAATCTTTGACTTTCCCATTCTCTCTCTCGTAAGTTTAGTTTGTTGCCACCACGCCAAAGCTCTCCCCCTCAACCTAGTAGCAACCAACTTCACTCGACGATTCTCCGGAACCTCCTTGAAATCAAAGATCTCTTCAACATTAGACAACCAATCCAAGAATTCTTCTGCTACCATTCCACCTTTAAATTCAGGAATTTCCATCTTCATACCCGATTCCCATCGATGATCATCGTCTACATCTCGATATTAATTTCGAACTTGGTCTCGATCTCGATAATGAATGCTAGCTCTATCACCCTCTTCATTACAATCAAATGTACGTCTATATTGATCTCGACCATCAACTTCTCTTTGATCACGCATGTCTCTTCTACTATGTCTCTCTTCATCTCTATATGGCTCTTCTTCAAACTCTCGTGGAGTTCTTCTCTCTTCCCGTCCATAGTCATGGTGATCTCTCCTCGATGAAATTGATGTTTCTCTTCTCTCTCTAAAAGATTGCGGTGATACCCTCCTCGCTTCTGTAACAGATGGCGAAACTCGGTTTCCTCCATGGTTCGAGATTGGTGATCTCCTCCTTTGAGTTTGATTCAAATCATTCATCAACTTCTCTAACTTTCCAATGCCTTCATCAAATTTCTCATTAATGCGTTATTCCATTTGCTCGTCTTCTTCTCTTCTATACAACGCTTCAACATTCTGATGACGATTGGCTCTTCTTGGCGGCATGATTACACAATCACAAACACTTCAACAATTCTTCAACACAAGCAAGTCACGGCTCAACCACTAACTTGGCTCGGCCTCAACACTTCAAACAAACTTCACCAAGGCTCGGCTACTTTCCACAAGTATACACGGCCTACCTTCAACAAATGTAAATGCAAACCTCAAACTCTTCAACACTAACTTATTGCAACTTCAAGATGAACACGATGAGCTCCAAACTTCAAACTCCTTGGCTCTAAGACTCGTCTTAGCTATGATTGGCTAAGTCAAGCTCCGATACCAAAATCTGACGCAACGGATAATTAACAAAACGATATGGATCGATGAAAGTAGCAATCAGCGGATTGAAGATACTGAAATGATCAAATTCGTTGATCACAAAGATTCCGAATTCTAGCTATCCTCGTCGCGTTGATCGCGCACGATACCGTGAAAGAAGATCTTCAATTCTTCAAGCGTTGATCAAGCGCACTTGATTTCGCGAATCGGCTTCAACAATCGTTGATTTGAGTGCACTCGAATAACCGAAAGTGGAGATAGGAGATTACACTCAACTACCAATTTAGGATGAAAGCACACAACAATCAAACAAGAATTTTATTCAAAAATCAACAACCTTGAAATGTACAACACACTCCCTATTTATAGTGTTTTCGACCCAGACCTTAAGTCGTATACGACTTACGACTTAACTAAGTCGGTAAAGACTTAACACAACGCCGGCTCAACTTATTAAATCCCCCTCATATACATGATCGGCTTATATTCGATGACTCACGACTCAAAGCTTAAAGCGAAAACCAATTACAACACAACACAACACATATATATACACAGCGACTCAATAAAAGAAGTCTTACGACTTACAACTCAAACATACAACACCCCACACCTTCGGCCGACTCATCAACTTACCGACCTACAACTCATATACGCTGCGACTTAAGATTCATCTTCAAGCCCATCTTCATGCGCCTTAGCTTATCGTAGATTTAGGTCGGCTACTGACTTATCTTAGGTCGTAGCTCGTTAGAGTTAGGTCGTTAACACGGCACAACTACCCCTCTGGTTTCCAGTTGGCTCGGAAACGGCTCAAATTTCCTTCATTAGCTCGCGTCTTTTCCCCTCGTGTCCCCTCTGGTCTCCAGTTAAGTTGGAAACGACTTAAATCTGCCATTTTAAGTCGTGAACGACTTAAAGAAATGCCCTTAGCTCGTATGCGACTTAGCTTAGGTGGTTTGCAGTCAACGTCTTGGTTGTTGGCTCCTGTAACCATAAGTCGTATACGACTTATCCTTCTAGCCTGAGCTGCATCATAAGCCTAATAATGAAACCATTCTATATTCAACTATTTTAACTATTTTAAAATCCTTAAGCTGTTTAAACTATTAAACTATTTTGAACTAATAAAAATATTTTAAACTATTTAAACTACTATAAACTATTTTTAATACATTAACTATTTTAATATATAACAGATTTTACTATATACACTTCTTCTACTATATAAAATATTTTTAATCTGTAACTAATTTTTAACATATAAACTAATTTTAATGTATAACTATTCCAATATATACTACTTTTAAATATTCAAACTGTTATGTTGGAACTGTTATGATTTAGATTTAATTGATTTAAATGAAAATATTTGATATAGTGGTTTAAACTATTTTGTGGCTATGATTTTGAAAATAGATATGATTTCAAGTGAATACTGATTTCGAAATTGAATATGATTTCGAAAGTGATATGATTTTTGAGTGAATATGATATTTGATATCAATATGAATTGATTTTGGAAATGTAAAAGAACCAACCAGTGTGAAATAAGCATTTGGTTGTTAAAGAGACTTGGATTGAACATTGTCATACTCTCTACCAATGCCGAAGACCACTTTAACAACTGTGCATATGGTGGACATTCTAGAACGATGTAACGACCCAAAATTTGAGGCATTATCAATTTAATAATCTGAAATAATAATTTAATTGATTTGATAATTTTCTTTATAATTTTAATTTAAATTAGTGAAATTAGTCTTTCAAAGGAAAACAAATATTTAATCTGGTAAGTGTGATCAATATCTTTTAAAAATTTATAATTGGTTAGAATTGTTTTCCAAAAGCTAATAAAATTTTATTTTGTGCATAATATATATATTTAATATATGTTGTGAATGGAATATCTTTTGTTTTAAATTAAGAATTGAATTTTCAAATTGTAATATATATGTAAGTCTATGTTATAATTTGATATTGTTTTGAATTTAATTTAATCTATTTATAATTTATATTTGAATATTTTGTAGTTTAAAGCTTGTTTTAATCTATATTTTCAAAAGTTAAATTTAGATTTATCAAATTTTTTCAATTATAAGAAAATTGTTTGTTTTTAAAAATATAAGACAATTGTTTGTTCTTAAAATATGATAGTTAAAAGGAATTTGAACAAGCTTTGTTTTAAAATGTTTAATTTAAAAATGGTTATAAGTGTATGAAAAAAATATATTTAAGGACATGTTAACCTATCTTAATAACAAATTTTCAATTTATATTGAAAATAAATTAGTTGTAGCAAATTTTCTTTTTAAGGCATATATAAGTATTTATTAATTAAGTAGCTTTAATAAGTAAGTTATATTACATTTTAAAATTTAATAAAATTTATTTAAATACTTATGTACATATTTAATCATATTATCACATTTTAATAACACATGTAAAGCTATTAAACTAATTAAAATGACAAGTGTAAGTGTTAGTGACAAGTGTTTAACAAGTGTCTTTATTTAGGAATTCATTTTCTTTAATTTTAATAAATATAACACTTCCATTTTTTTTATTCTCATTTCTTAACTCAAACTAGGAAAAAAAAATTCAAAACCAGAAAACTATTTCATCAAAAACCAGATAATGTAAACCAAAAACAAATGCTACCTGAATTGAAATCAAATCTGCAATTTTACAAACCTGCAACTTCAAATCTTCTCAGCAAGTTTCTAGCAATATAAAAACTGCAACATCAACTTCAACCTACATTCCATTTGATGGCAACTGCAAGTTTAAAAGCATCAGATTGAAGTATGCTTCTGCAAATCAAAAAGCATTATACAGATTTAAAAATTTTCAGGCCAGGAAGTAATAAACTTCTCTGCAAAATCAAGTGAGTAAATTATTTTAAAAACAGATTTACTAATCGGTAGTTACTTATGGACGCATGCAATAAAATTTGGCTTGGATTATGAATATTAGTTTACAGGAAAGTATGTTTGTTTGAATGCCTGTAGATTGAAATATAAATTCTGTTATTTTGATCTTATCCCTCTTTAAATTCAATACCTCATTTTTATTCATTGATAATATGTAATTTGCAAACTAGAGATGATTGAAATCATGAAACTTCATTACTAAATCTTTCTGGGAGGTTAAAATAAATGTTCAAGTTGAAAATTTTAAAATGACAGTGAAAACTAAATTTTGATAAAAATCAACTATTTTAATTTCCAACTTAGATTACATGAATGTAACCACGAAGGGAAATCGTGAATTTTGATAGGTATATTGCAAATTTTAGTTGAGGAATTGGTGTGAATTTTGGGTTTGAAGCTTTTTGGGTTTTTGCTGTACTGCCGATTATCCACGAAATAAATTGATTTGGAATTTTGTTCGAAGTTTTTTTGTCAATCAGGAATTAGGGGAAAAATGCAATTAAAATTTTTCATTGAGTAATTTGAGCGTAATAAATCAAACTAGGGTTTATACTGGTAATTGGTTTGGCTTGACTGTCTTGGAATTTTCGTCGCGAGTGATTAATCGAAGTCATGCGCATATTGGGGAAAATGGAGTTCGTATTGTGGCGGTTCTATAGTGTAGACGGTGAGTTCAACGGCGTCGAGTTGATCATTGGCGATGGAATTTTCGGCTCGAAGCTCCTGTAGATTTTCGAGCAAATAGGTTGAATTTTGATTCGTGTGGAATTGGATCGATCTGGGGTTATTTTAATGCTCGTATGGGTTCGTATGACTGTTGATGTCGGTCGTGATGACCCACGATGGTCGTCGGCAGGAGGGCACGTGCATATTGCACGTTGATGTGTGCACTGAAAATCGTTTGGGGAAGATGAGATGATGACCGTGTACAGCTCGTGTTATGCTCGCATTTTCCTAAGGGGGCTACTTGAAGTGAATATGGATGGGGGATAACTCGAGACAAACTCAGGAATTAGCTGGTGAATGACTCGGGTATTTGGAGGTCGCTTTTGTTTTCTGGTTTGTGCAGTGGGTTGGTGTTTGCAATTTTAACATATTGATTGAATGAATCAAGTTCAAGTTTTATGAAAGAAAAAAATCTTTAAAACTTGTAGTTTTAAAATAGATGTTAAACAAACTTATAAAAGTAGTAATTAAATTTATTTGCAAATTTAAAAGGTTTTAAAGTGACTACTTTTGTAAGTAATTATCTCAATTTAATTCTAGTTTGAAAAGAAGTGACTAAAATTTAAAGGATTAAATCAAAGTCTTAGGTTAAAAAGTTTAAGTAATGGTTTAGTACCTCAAGATTTCAAATTATTTTGAAAATAAATAAGTTTAAATTAGATAATTAAATTATTTTAAAATTTTAAATTTGATTTCTAAATATCTTATTTTCAAATAAGATTATTATTATGAATTTGAAAACCAAATTGAGAATATTTGTTTTAAGTTATTGAAATTTAATTTCATTTCAAATAATTTAATTATAGAGATAAATAGGGTTAATTTATCTTTGTTATTAACTTTAGAATACTTGATTTGAATATGATTTGTAATTAAGTAAAGAATTAATTAAGGTAAATGTTTTTTTAACTAATTAAATTTTTTGAAATATAAGATGTTAATTAATTGTTTAATTAATTTTAAATAATTAGTTAATTGTTTATTTATTTTTAAATAATCACTTAATTATGGATTAACTAATTCTAGTTACTTAATTAATGATGAATTATTGAATGAAATTGAATGATAATTACTTGTGGAAGTAATTAGTAGAATTTACTCATGGGAGTAATTAATGGAACTGATTAATGGATAATCACTCAATGTTATGAATTAAGGAAATTGATTATTTTATTTGTTTGAAGTTAATTAATTATGAAGTAATTAATTAATTAAAGGGTTAAGGATTATTAATAATGGAATTAATTACTTGTTAAGTAATTAATTAAGAGAGTAATTGAGAGTTATTAATAAAGTAATTAGAGATAATTACTTGTTAAATAATTAAGATTTAATTATTTAATTATTTTAGTTAATTAATTAATGTGATTAATTAGTTAATAAATGTGATTTATTTAAGATTAATTACTAAGGGTAATTAATTAAAATGTAATTAATTAATAAAGTAATTAATTAATTAAGGATTATTTTAATTGTTTAATAATTACTTAATGAAGTAATTAAAGATTGATAGATTAGATTAATTAGTCAAGGGTTAACATAATTAAATAAGAATTTAATTAATTAAGATAAGTAATTACAAATTGTTAATTACTGTTTATGTATTAATGAGATGATTAATTACAAATTTTAATTAAGGAATTATTAATAAGGATAATTAGCTAATTAATCAAGATTGATTAATAGAAGTAATTAATTTAAGTGTGATTAATTAATTGTAATTAATTAAGGTTTAATGTAATTAATTATAATTGACTAATTAATGGAAGCAAATGAATGATCATTAGTTATTGTAATTAATAATAGTAATTAAAGGTTAATTACTGATTATGGTTAAGGATAATTACTTGAGTGTAATTAAAGTATAATTAATCAAGGAATATTAATTATGGAAGATCATTGAGAATGATTAATTTATTTATTTGGAATAAATAAATGAAGAAGGATTTAGGGCAATCCAATTGATTATGAGTTAATCAATTCTGCTTTGGATAATTGAGTAATATTGGTTGACTAATTGATATTGAGTGATTGATATTTGGTGATTGATATTGGATGATCAATTGATATTGAGTGACTGATATTTGGTGATTGATATTGGATGATCAATTGATTGAGTGATTGATATTTGGTGATTGATATTGGATGATCAATTGATATTGAGTGATTGATATTTGGTGTTTGATATTGGATGATCAATTGATATTGGATGATCGATATTGGGTGGTTGGTTGATACCGGATGTTTTGGATATATCTGATATGTGATATGCTGTTTTGTGAGATGAATATTTGTTATGAATTATCTATTGTGATAATATAATTCATCTATCTGTTTATATATCATCCTGAATATGAGTTTATTTGTTCAAACCCTTAAGTACAACTTGGACATTAAAACGCGTTTGGTTTCGGTGATACCGGGATCGGGTTTCCATATTTGGAATCTAAAAACCACATCGATTCAAATTAAACGTTAGGTCGTGAATCCAAGTGGAGCAAGTGAAGACTCGAGGTGTAAGGGATATACGTCAGTATAACTCTATGGGTTATTCCGTAATGAGTTTGATGGAATAGTACTTATAGGTTCGAGTTGGTGATTTAGAGTGCAAGGGCTATGGTCGTTGACTCCGAGGGTGATTCCAAAATGAGTGCAACGAGATAGTGACTTCGGTTTCTTCGAACCCGAAGCGAACTTGTATGGATTGAATGCTTACAGAACATCGTCAGGTGGATAATGAGCATTCTAAGATAGATATGCTGTACATAGGTAATCGCAGCCACAAGCCTCATCAACCGGGAATAGCTAAAACAGGGGAGGTGTAGCAAGGCTTCGTGGGTAGCTCCCGCTGGAGAGCATGATTTACCCCTGTCTAGAAGTCCCTTTTTATTTGACTATGTGGGGCGGTTGAATTCCGGACAACCGCCGGGGTTGTCTTTTTCGGGACTGTTCGGTAAGGAATGGTCCCGGCCTTGTGTTGCAGGGGAGCGGGCGTACTCCTCGGTACGTTGATCTAGGCCGTACTGTGACGGGCGTTACCCAGTAGCCCTCCCATTGATGGAAACTCATTCTTCCTACGAGACCCTACGGTTTTGATTGTATTACCCACTATTGTGGCTAGTAGCTAGAATTTAATAATATAGCAATTTCGGCTATTTCTTATTTACTTGGAAACCCTAGACACTATTATAATATCACTGGATTTCCTATCAAATGTTTTGGTTAGCGTAAGGTAAAAACTTTTCCATGTTTTTGTGTGGGAAGTCTTACGTGATACCTTTTCTTTTCAAAGGATTTTCTAAAGTTAAGAAACCTTAAACTGTTTACTCACACCAGACCCCTGTCTGACCCGAGTGTTTATTTTTCTGTTTCATTAAACTCTTGGGTACTCATATTATATATATGAGTAGTCAAGTGATTCAAGTTAGCTTGACGAATTCTGAAGGAGATATGTAGCAGGAGGCTTCCACGTGTAGTTATATATTGGTTCCGCTATGTTTGTTTGGTATCTGTATTTGTGTACAAGAGTTGTATAGTTAGATAGATGTTTATAACTGTCTAACATCTGTTGTATAAGTTGTGAACTCTGATGTAATATGATACTATGTAATATTTTAAGTGATATATTATATTTCATTCGTTCCGCTGTGAGTTCTCTGATGTTGTTGTCTTTCTTCTTTCTCTTTCTTTTCTTCTTCTATCCCTTTCTTTCTTCAAGATGATGCGATTTTCTAGAGATAGGAAGTCGGGTCGTCTCATTTGGTATCAGAGCATTAGGTTGAGTGAATACCTAGGCTTTGGAGTGGTGTCTTTCTTGAGAGTGCATACTTGTAATTTATATATATATATATATATATATATATATATATATATATATATCCACCTAATCTATTGGGTTATCTGTTCGGATTTTCCAACATAAGTTTTAATGGTAGATGGAGTAGTGTTGTGTGTGTGTAACGCGACTACCACTGATGGAAGAGTTCCATATGTTGAGGTTGGATATTTTTGTCGAGACTGTAGATCTAGTACCGTCTCGAGTGAGATTTGTAGTTTGGAGTAAGGATTTGTCTGATATCTAAAGGAAATCTTTTTAAAGATTCGAAGTTTATCTTTGAAAAGTAAGTTTGAATTTCGCTCGGGTGAGCGAATTTTTCTTGAGTTGGATTTGTCGGAAGTGTAAAAGTACGTGATGATATCTTGATATCTGCATGATGAGATGTAGTTTCCTTGGATATTTTTCTGAAGATGTTTTCTTTTGAAGATGTTTTAGAAGAGGTTGAGGAGCAGTCTTTACCTGCCACGGAGAAGGTTCGTCTGTGTTGAAGTTGTTTGGATCTTCAACATGAGGTTGGCTGTTTTGGAATTTGAGACTAAGGTCTGTAAGTTGTTTCGTTTTGGCATGGTCTCATTTGTCATGAAGAGCGGGATGTTGATGCTTGGTTTGGAGCCCAAATTACTTGAAAGGTTGTCTACTATCTCGAAGGTCCTTTGTGTGGTTTGTTGATGGTTTTGGTTTTCGAGAAGCCTTTGGATTAGAGGTCTTGGGTTAGACGTGATAGTAGTGCAACTCAAAGTGTTCGATGTGCTGTCAAGAAGGTCTTTTGGCTTAGTAGTATCATCAAAGTAGAGTTTGGAAGCAGCAGTGTGGTTGTTTCTCCGATGGTTCAGGAATCTTGGTGGTTCTTCTTTCAGCAGTCCGGGCAGTTGGTGAATGTTTTTTTTTTTGAGATTTACCCTATTTGGAGAAGCTTAGAGCTGTTCTAATTGGTAAAGGGAAAACGGTTTATTTGGAATCCAAACTTGGTAGGATCGCAAAAGTGACTTGCGATTGGTTCGGAATTTTCTTGAGCATTCTTTTGTTTGAGACTGAGGATTCTCATGAGGAAGTAGAAGCTACTGGAGTAATCAGAAGTTCGTCTGCATCTGGAGTGGAGTTCCATATTGTTTTGGTTCCAGAAGTGATTTTGGTAGCTAGCCCGGTTGTAGGATGGTCCTTGGAGAAGGTAGAGTTGGAGTAGTAGCTCGGTATATTTTTGGTTTTGATTTGGTCAGATCTAGTTTTTGAGTTTGGATTCTATAGTAAGGTTGTGTTACCGAGTCAGATGAGTCACTCAGATTTTTATGGATTTGATGAACAAAGTTTCCGGATATATTGGATAAGTTTGTGCTCGTGTTCATCAATGGTACTCCCATCTATTTCAGAATTAGAGTTGTACAGCGGAAGCGAGGTAGCAGCTGTACAAGGAAGGAAGTAAGTTCAATTTGCTATTGTTTAGGAAGTATAGCTTGTGTTCTGGATTTCGACGGATTTTGGAAGGCTTTTCTGTTAAATAGAATCCACGAACTGTTTGCTTTGGTCTAGTTGTTTCTGGAAGTGTCAGCATAGGTTGAGCTGATCGGGAAGAAGATTGGCAGCCCAGGTTTGTCTGTTGAGTTATACAGATATGAGATAAGGGTTTTTGAATTCGAAGTTGGAGACTTCATTGTGGTGAAGGATTTCTCTGGTTAAGAGAGCAGTAATTGAGTAGGATTGGTTGGTTAGTGCTATGGCATTTGAGATTTCTTATTTCTCTTCTGATAAGATAAGATCTGTTGTCTATAAGATTGAATTGTCAGTTTGAATAACTGTAATTCATTGTATGTCACGTATCTCTGAGTGACTACGTGTATGATTCATCGTTGGTTGTGGAATCTGCAGTTCAGTTGGATTTGAGAGTTGTGTTAGATTTGGGTATAGTCTGATGTTCTGTTCAGATTGATGGACCTAGAGAAGAGAGGAGCTCTATATTTTGGTGGTGTAGTTTGTTAGTTTAGTTTTTGTAGAGCGAGTCTCCCGGTGATTTTTACTTGGGAAACTCGAAATAGTATTAGAGTTTTATTCTAACATATCTAAGGATAATTAGTTAAGTTTATTTGTGTGGTAGATTGTTTTGGTTGTTAGTAACTAATTGATAAGTATGCTTTGCTGATTGGATTAAAATCTTTGCTGGGTTATCAAATTACCTTTGCTTTTAAATTTCGGGGACTAAATTCTCTTAAGGGGGAGGATTGTAACGACCCGGAATTTGAGGCAATATCAATTTAATAATATGCAATAATAATTTAATTGATTTGATAATTTTCTTTATAATTTTAATTTAAATTGTTGAAATTAATCTTTTAAAGGAAAACAAATATTTAATCTGGTAAGCGTGATCAATATCTTTTAAAAATTTAAAATTGGTTAGCATTGTTTTCCAAATGTTAATAAAATTTTATTTTGTTCATAACATATATATATTTGATATATATTGTGAATGGAATATCTTTTTGTTTAAATTAAGAACTGAATTTTCAAATTGTAATATATGTAAGTCATTGTTATAATTTGATATGGTTTTGAATTTAATTAATCTATTTATAATTTATATTTGAATATATTGTAGTTTAAAGCTTGTTTTAATCTATATTTTCAAAAGTTAAATTTACATTTATCAAATTTTTTCCAATTATAAGAAAATTGTTTGTTTTTAAAAATATAAGACAATTGTTTGTTTTTAAAATATGATAGTTAAAAGGAATTTGAATAAGTTTTGTTTTAAAATGTTTAATTTAAAAATGGTTATAAGTGTATAAAAAAAAATTTTAAAGACGTGTTAACATATCTTAATAACAAATTTTCAATTTATATTGAAAATAAATTAGTTGTACCAAATTTTCTTTTTAAGGCATACATAAGTATTTATTAATTAAGTAGCTTTAATAAGTAAGTTATATTACATTTCAAAATTTAATAAAATTTATTTAAATACTTATGTACATGTATAATCATATTATCACGTTTTAATAACACATGTAAAGCTATTAAACTAATTAAAATGACAAGTGTAAGTGTTAGTGACAAGTGTTTAACAAGTGTCTTTATTTTGGAATTCATTTTCTTTAATTTTAATAAATATAACACTTCCATTTTTTTTATTCTCATTTCTCAACTCAAACTAGGAAAAAAATTTCAAAACTAGAAAACTATTTTATCAAAAACTAGATAATGTAAACCAAAAACAAATGCTACCTGATTTGAAATCAAATCTGCAATTTTACAAACCTGCAACTTCAAGTCTACTCAGCAAGTTTCTAGCAACAGAAAAATTGCAACATCAACTTCAACCTACATTCCATTTGATGGCAACTGCAAGTTTAAAAGCATCAGGTTGAAGTATGCATCTGCAAATCAAAAAGCATTATACAGATTTAAAAAATTTCAGGCCAGGAAGTAATAAACTGCTCTGCAAAATCAAGTGAGTAAATTATTTTAAAAACAGATTTACTAATCTGTAGTTAGTTGTGGATGCATGCAATAAATTTTGGCTTGGATTATGAATATTAGTTTACAGGAAAGTATGTTTGTTTGAATGCCTGTACATTGAAATATAAGTTCTTTTATTTTGATCTTATCCCTCTTTAAATTCAATAACTCATTTTTATTCATTGATAACATGTAATTTGCAAACTGGAGATGATTGAAATCGTGAAACTTCATTACTAAATCTTTCTGGGAGTTCGAAATAAATGTTTAAGTTGAAAATTTTAAAATGACAGTGAAAACTAAATTTTGATAAAAATCAACTATTTTAATTTCCAACTTGGATTACATGCGTGTAATCACGAAGGGAAATCGTGAATTTTGATAGGCATATTGTAAATTTTAGTTGAGGAACTGGTGTGAATTTTGGGTTTGAAGTTTTTTGGGTTTTTGGTGCACTGCCGATTATCCACGAAATAAATTGATTTGGAATTTTGTTCGAACTTTGTTTGTGAATTGGGTATTAGGGGGAAATGCAACTAAAATTTTTCATTGAGTAATTTGAGCGTAATAAATCGAACTAAGGTTTATACTAGTAATGGGTTTGGCTTGACTGTCTTGGAAAATTCGTCACGAGTGATTGATTGGAGTCATGCGCATATGGGGAAAATGGAGTTCGTGTTGTGCCGATTCTATAGTGAAGACGGCGAGTTCAATGGCGTCGAGTCGATTGTTGGCGATGGAATTTTCGGTTCGAAGCTGCTGCAGATTTTCTAGCAAATAGGTTGAATTTTGATTCCTGTGGAATTGGATCGATCTGGGGTTATTTTAATGCTCGTATGGGTTCGTATGACCGTTGACGTCGGTCGCGATGACCCATGGTGGCCGTTGGCAGGAGGGCACGTGCATAGTGCACCTTCATGTGTGCATCGGAAATCGTTTGGGGAAGATGAGATGATGACTGTGTACAGCTCACGTTATGCTCGCATTCTCCTGAGGGCCGACTCGAAGTTAATGTGGATGGGGGATAACTCGAGACAACCTCGGGAATTAGCTGGTGATTGACTCGGGTATTTGAAGGTCGTTTTGTTTTCTAGTTTGTGCAGTGGGTTGGTGTTTACAATTTTAACCTGTTGATTGAATGAATCAAGTTCAAGTTTTATGAAAGAAAATAATCTTTGAAACTTGTAGTTTTAAAATAGATGTTAATCAAACTTATAAAAGTATTAATTAAATTTATTTGCAAATTTAAAAGGTTTTAAAGTGACTACTTTTGTAAGTAATTATCTCAATTTAATTCTAGTTTAAAAAGAAGTGATTTTAATTTAAAGGATTAAATCAAAGTCTTAGGCTAAAAAGTTTAAGTAATGGTTTAGTAACTCAAGATTTTAAATTATTTTGAAAATAAATAAATCTAAATTGGATAATTAAATTATTTTAAAATTTTAAATTTCATTTCTAAATATCTTATTTTCAAATAAGATTATTATTATGATTTTGAAAACCAAATTGAATATATTTATCTTAAGTTATTGAAATTTAATTTAATTTCAAATAATTTAATTATAAAGATAAATAGGATTAATTTATCTTTGTTATTAACTTTAGAATACTTGATTTGAATATGATTTGTAATTAAGTAAAGAATTAATTAAGATAAATGTTTTTTTAAAATTAATTAAATTTTCTGAAATATAAGATGCTAATTAATTGTTTGATTAATTTTAAATAATTAGTTAATTGTTTATTTAATTTTAAATAATCACTTAATTATGGATTAATTAATTGTAATTACTTAATTAATGATGAATTATCTATTGTGATAATATAATTCATCTATTTGTTTATATATCATCCTGAATATGAGTTTATTTGTTCAAACCCTTAAGTACAACTTGGACATTAAAATGGCGTTTGGTTTCGATGAGACCGGGATCGGGTTTCCGTATTTGGAATCTGAAAACCACATCGATTCCAATTAAAAGTTAGGTCGTGAATCCAAGTGGAGCAAGTGAAGACTCGAGGTGTAAGGGCTATACGTCAGTATAACTCTGTGGGTGATTCCGTAATGAGTTTAATGGAATAGTACTTATAGGTTCGAGATGGCGTTTTAGAGTGCAAGGGCTATGGTCGTTGACTCTGAGGGTGATTCCAAAATGAGTGCAATGAGATAGTGCCTTCGGTTTCGTTCGAACCCGGAATGGACTTGTATGGATTGAATGCTTTTAGAACATCGTCAGGTGGACGATAAGCATTCTAAGATAGATGTGTTCTACAAAGGTAATCGCAGCCTCGATCCTCATCAACCGGGAATAGCTAAAACAGGGGAGGTGCAGCAATGCTACGTGGGTAGCTTCCACTGGAGAGCAAGATTTACCCCTGTCTAGAATTCCCTTTTTATTCGGCTGTGTGGGGCGGTTGAATTCCGTACAATCACCTAGGTTGTCTTTTTCGGGACTGTTCAGTAAGGAATGGTCCCGGCCTTGTGTTGCAGTGGAGCGGGCGTACTCCTCGGTACGTTGATCCAGGCCACGTACTGTGACGTGCAGTACCCTAGTAGCCCTGCCATTGATGGAAACTCATTCTTCCTACGAGACCCTACGGTTTTGATTGTATTACCCACTTTTGTGGCTAGTAGCTGGAATTTAATAATGTAACAGTTTCGGCTATTTCTTATTTACTTGGAAACCCTAGACACTATTATAGTATCATTGGATTACCTATCAAATGTTTCGGTTAGCGTAAGGTAAAAACTCTTCCATGTTTGTGTGTGGGAAGTCTTACGTGATACCTTTTCTTTTCAAAGGATTTTCTAAAGTTAAGCAACTTTAAACCGTTTACTCACACCAGACCACTGTCTGACCTGAAAGTTTATTTTTCTGTTTTTTTAAACTCTTGGGTACTCATATTTATATATGAGTAGTCAAGTGATTTAGGTTAGCTTGACGAATTCTGAAGGAGATATGGAGCAGGAGGCTTCCACGTGTAGTTATATATTGGTTCAGCTATGTTTGTTTTGTATCTGTATCTGTGTACTTGAGTTGTATAGTTAGGCAGATGTTTATAACTGTCTAACATCTGTTGTATAATTTGTGAACTCTGATGTATGATGATACTATGTGATATTTTAAGTGATATATTATATTTCATTCGTTCCACTGTGAGTTCTCTGATGTTGTTGTCTTTCTTCTTTCTCTATCTTTTCTTCTTCTATCCCTTTCTTTCTTTAAGATGATGCAATTTTTTGGAGATAGGAAGTCGAGTCGTCTAAAATAAAGTAGCATGGTTTGGAGAACGCTACTGTATGAGGTATGAACATGGCCCTGACCCCTTCGAGTCAGCTTGATTTGGCTAAAATGGGAGCTATACGGGCCAAGTAAGGTCGCTCCTCTGTTTGGGCACATTTCATCGATACCATTTCATTGCTTTGTTATTTATTTGGTGGCCACCCCTCGATTTGACTATGGAGGTGTGTGGGCGGTAGTAGTTGTTATGCATTACGACCAATCTGGGAGAGCAAATGGTAGAATCCTACCCCGGCATTGCCTCACGTGCCTTGTCATATGCCTAATCGCGCCGAGTACGAGTTTGGTTTGTACCATACCTATGGAGTGCTCCCTAAGTATCCCACCGACATAGTGGGGCTTACAGTATCTATATAGACTGTAGGAATTGTATAAAATTGTGTTAATGGGGATATGGGTAACGATTTAACATTATTTAATACTTTACTTTACTATAGACATATTATAATAGCGTATTGTACTATGTATCCATATAGTTTAATGTATCCTTAGGAGATGGAATCCCGAACATCTCTTAAGTTATTGTATGAACATTAGACGCTGGATAGGAGATGTCAAATCCAGTAAACATCTCTAAAGCCGATACACTCATATTTATTTATCCTGATTTAACTTACATAAGTTCTTTTAGTTCTGACTCGAGTTTTTTGTCTTTTCATTATGCTCGGGTCAACCTAGATTTTTCAGCACATTGAAGATGTATATCTGAAGGATGAAGACGAAGATTGTATACTATCCATATATTTATATTCTATTGCATCATGTTGTTCCACTGCATTATTTATTTATTCCTTCTATATGTATAACTCTAATTGTATTGTAAAGTGTAATCAAATGTAATTGTAAACAACTTAATGAACTGTTTATTTTATTATTATATTTTGTCATTCCGTTGTGAGATTCTGTGTTTTGTTTTTCTTTCTTTTCTCTTCTTTTTCTTATTTACCCATAATAATCCTCCCTTTTGAATGGTTTGGAATCGACATGTGGCGTCTATTATCGATTAAACTATCCAAAATGGTGGGTCGTTGCACAATGTTTAAAGGTTTAGAAGGAAGATGTCTAAGGTTTTAACACTTTCGAAAGGAAGATTTCCAAATGTTTCGAAAGGGTTTTGTAACGACCCGGAATTTTTACGGCATATTTTAATAAATATTTAATCTAAATTAAATCAAATATAAGCTTGTCAACATTTAAATTGACGAGTTATTAAATATTAAACAGTCATGTATGTTTATAAAAGAAGTTAATACTTCAAAACCATTTAAAGACAAAATCTGACTTATTCAATTGAATCAAATCAAAGTCTTTATATTTTTGATATTTGATAAAATACATATAAATACACCTTTAGTTTTTAAATGATAAGTTTTAAAATTTACAAACATGAAATTATTTCACATAAATATGGAAGTGCAAAATTAGTATAAAACACAAACATACATTATAAATGTAATTAAGTAACATAAAAATACAACATATAAGTTATAATGTGAAATATACAAAAAAACAAGTATTTTAGACAAACAATTATCTACAACATTTAAATTGTGCAACACAACAACCTTAAATAAAATGTTAAAACATCATTTGAACAAGTATGAGATTTCATATAAGAATATAACTAACAAAATATAAATAAAAAAAAAATATGTTGATAATAAAAATCATATTAGGAAGTTTATAAAACATATAACATGTGTATGTAAGTTGCTTTACAAATAAAACATTCAGGCATTGGCAACAAGGCTCTTCTCAACAGAAAACAAGTTTTCAACTCAAAAATAATAATAATAAACTAAAACTAAGTGTAAACCAATAATAATCACATGTGTGCTCTAGTTAAATCAATGCTATAAATAAAATACTCATGTGCTGTGTATATGCATCAGGGAATAAAAGTTTTCACTTCAAAATGATAATATAAAACAAAGTTTACTTCCAATGAATAATGGAAGATCTGTAGCTTGTACAAAACAAATGGAAAACTAAAAACATTTATTACTTGATTAAGGAAGCATATGAAACAACTAGTCATAAGCAAATAGGAGAAAAACAAAGTTTTACTTCAAGTATATAAAACAAAAGTCTGTAACTTGCTAAATATGCTTGGCCGAAATATATTTAATATCTTTGTACTCCATGATATAAATATCAGTATACATTAAATACTTGCCATCATAATTAAAAGCAAAGGCATTTAATAGCCTAACTTCTTGCTTAATAAGTACATGTAGCCGAGATTTTTGTCATAATCTCCTACTGCAGAAAATTTTACTCAGCCAATTAAAAGGAAATGACAATGCAGAAGGAACTGTCCAGTTACAACCTATTATTCAGTAGTTTTAACTCATATATATCCATATTTATATCATTAGTTTATTTATATAAACTTTAGTTTTAAAAACAAACCTGAGGAACATATGTTTTGGCTTTGGAATCATAATTTAATTTAACAGCAAAAGCAAAGATAGTGTTCAGGGTAGATCAACTGTAGTTCCTTCATCATACTTTCTGTTCAACAGTTTTTTTTGGTTGGTGAGTAAACAAAACTAATTTTTAAATTTTAGCTTGCATATTTTCTTTTTACTGATATATGAAGTTTAAATATATACTGTTCTGTATATATGTTGATTGCTCTGGAAGTTGCCTAACTGATATTGATCAGTACTTCAAGTTGTATCAGTACTTCAAGTTTAAACAAATCTTAGTCATATAACCATTTAAATGTTGTATTGAATAAATTTGAGTTTGTTTATATGAAACAGAGCCTGTAAATCATGTTTAAGCTTTAACAGTAAAATATGAATATTGTATTATTCAACTACAGGTAAATAAGAAATTAAAGTGTAAATTTAAATGTTTAAATTTGAAATTTCAGTAACATATTTAGAATTCATACAAGTAATTATGATTTTTAACATAAAATTTATGATTTTTATGCAAAGGTATAAAGAGCAGTTATGAAATCAAATAAAAATGGGTTTTTGTGAATTGTGGGTAATAGAGTTAATTTTGATTCCTGAAATCTGGCATGAAGCAAGATGAAAGAGATATTAACACTAGAAAAATAGTAATTTATTTTTCGAATTCATATATTTTGTGTTTGAATCACAAGTAGGGTTTAAGCCCCAGTTTTTTTGAAGCTCTGTAGAAATTTGAATTCAGCTTCAATAGGAAATCGAGTTGGCCGCGACGCTTGGAGGAGTTAGGTGGAGGTGTAGGCGACATATTGTCGAATTTTCATCACCTCTGGTGATGTGTGGTGGCCACGCGGTCGGCTTTGACAGTGACATAGCCGATGTCGTTTTTGGAGCTACAGGTCGAATTCTTCATTTCGACTTGTAATTGGATTTTGGGTTTCGTATTCACTTAAGTGGGTGTTTTGGGGTTTGTGGGGATGGACGCAAGTCGCCGCAGGCAAGGGAGACCACCGTGCACGTGCACGGTGGCGAAGTGGGGTTCGGTGATCTTTGTCGTGTTGTTTTTCTTTGGGTTCTGGGTTAACGCGTGGGTTGCTCGAGACTTTTGTGAGGAATGCTTCGAGTGAATTTCTATGTTCCTTTGAGAGCGTACGAGAGTAGTTACTGCAGCTAAATTTATAACTAAAAAAAAAAAAAAGAGAGAAGGGAAGAAGAACTGGGGAGAAGAAGAGAAAGAGTGAGAGAGAGGGAAATGCACGGAAGTGACTCGAGGAAGAGTGGGAAAGACCTCGAGTAAAACGATGCGTGCTCGGCCCAGATCGTGTAGTATTGCCTTAATACTGTTAAGTATTTTGATTTATAAAGTTCAACATTTATTAAGCAAATAATTGTTTAGTTAGTTTAAGCTAATATTTGATTTAAGTTTATTAAAACAAGAGTTGTAAAGGTAAATTAACAAAATGTAATCAATTTAATAACTTTAATTTATTTTGTACTTAGAAATTGATTTGTGATTTAAATCAATTTTAAAATCTTAAGAATCTTAATTAATCTCTTAAAGTCAATCGATAAATAAATGATAGTTAACTTATGTGGTTAATTTGGATTAAATGATAAATAAATTGATACTAAATGATTAGAAAATCAAATAAGTAATTAACTTTTACTAATTAACAATTAAAGTTATTAATTAATAATTAAGAATCAATAATTGATCATTAAACAGTTAATTTATCAGTAATTAAATTAAACAGAATAAAATAGTTTATCCTTAAGCAAATAATTAAGTAAAAGTAAACCCAGACTGTTTGGTATACATTGATAATTATGTTGATTGACTTTGATATCTGTTGATGATTATTATGTGATATGTTGTTATATGTTATGGATATCTGTGATCACTGTATATGATGTATCTGATATAGCTGTTATGTTAAATTCTGATATTTAATTAAACTGTTAAGTTAAATAGACAACTTGGCCCTTAAAATGGCGTTTGGATCCGATGAGACCGGGATCGGAAGAATCAGATTTGATTCCCCGAAAACCACATCGATCCAAATTTAAACGATAGGTCGTGACTTATCAAATGGTGAACGAGTTGGTGTTTTCAGAATGCAAGGGTTATCGTCGTTAACTCTGAGGGTGATTCCATAATGAGTGTAACGAGATAATGCCTTCGGCTTCGTTCGAACCCGGAACGAACTTGTATGGATTGAATGCTTACAACACATCGTCAGGCGGACGATGAGCATTCTAAGATATGTTCAATAAAGGTAATCGTAGCCTCAAGCCTCATCAACCGGGAATGGCTAAAACAGGGGAGATGCAGCAAGGTTAGGTGGGTCATGCCCAAGCAGGACAAGATTTTCCCCTGTCTAGATGTCCCTTTTTATTTCGGCTTAGTGGGCAGTTGTTGGCCACAACTGCGGGGTTATCTTGTTCGGGACTGTTCAGTAAGGAATGGTTCCGGCCTTGTGTTGCAGGGGATGAAGGGAGTAATCCTCGGTACGGTGATCTAGGCCCCGTACTGTGACGGGTGGTACCCCAGTAGCCCTGCCATTGTTGGAAATCCATTTACCCTACGAGACCCTACGGTTTTGATTTGTATTACCCACTTTCGTGGCTAGTAGCTGGAATTTAATCATGTAACAATTTCGGCTATTTTCTATTTATTTGAAAACCCTAGACACTATTATAATATCACAGAATTTCCTATAAAATGTTTTGGTTAGCGTAAGGTAAAAACTTACCCGTATTTATTTGTGGGGAGTCTTACGTGATACCTTTATTTTCAAATGATTTTCAAAGTTAAGCAATTTTAACCTGTTTACTTATACCAGACCCATGTCTGACCCGGAGTTTATATTTTTGTGTTTTCATAAACTCTTGGGTACTCAAATTTTTATGAGTAGCCAAGTGATAGGTATCTAGAAGTGTTGCTTTTCTGGAGGAGCTATTTTGGAGAGAAGACAGACGTATGTATCTATATATGTAGTTCCGCTGTGTAGTTAGTGATGCTGTATTTTGGATGTATGTATGGACATGTATGTATATAACAGTCCTATTATGTGATATTGTATGACTCTGATGTATGTATAACTATGTAATAGATATGTGATGTATTATATTTTGTTCCATTCCGCTGTGAGATTCTGATGTTGTTGTTCTTTCTTTCTATTCTTTTCTATTTCTATCCCTTTCTTTCTTAATGATGAAACGTCTTTCTGGAGTTGAGAAAGGCGGGTCGTCACAGTTGGTATCAGAGCGCTAGGTTAAGCGAGTACCTAGGCTCTAGTGTTATAGTTCTCTAGAGAGTGCGTATTTGTATTTTCATATAATATTATATATATATATATATACATCTATCTATCTAAATTGGTTGGGTTACCTTTTCAGGTGACCGACATGAGTTCAGGAAGAAGAGGCAGAGTTAGGGCCAGTACTTCTACAGATAATGGACGGAGTCAGAATGTTAGTGAGGCTGTCAATCCAGTACCATCTCAAGTTAGCTTTGCAGCCTTATGCAAGGATTTCAAACATCTTGGAGGTCAACCATTCAAAGGTTCGGAGTCAATAATTGAAGTTCAGGAATGGTTACGCTCTTGCGAGCGCATTTTCAAGAGCATGAGATTGTCTGATGAGCGTAAGAGGCATATGGCATCGTGGCAGTTGCAAGGTGGTGCAGCAGCATGGTGGGATTCAACTATTGCAAATATTTCTGAGGATGATATTTCTTGGGGCAGATTCAAGGAGTTGTTCGAAGAGAACTATGTACCGACGGCAGGGAAAACCCAATTGTATCAGGATTTTCTGAATTTGAAGCAAGGTAGTATGTCTATTTCGGAATATGAAACCAGATTCAACGAGCTCTCTTGTTATGGTCAAGGACTCATCGATACTCCTCTGAAAAAGAATGAGAAATTTGTGCAAGGATTGAGACCTGAATTCCATGGGAAATTGACAGTGCTTCTGAAGGGATCTTTTGTTGATTTGATTGATATGGCGTTAAGGTATGAAAGTTTGATGAGTAAGAAGCCGGTGGATTCAGTTGCAATTATAGGTGGGAATTCCACTAATTCGAATAAGCGAAAGTTTGATCCTAGATGGAGGAAGCCGAATAAGAAGAAACCTGGGAATAACAACGGACCCCGAAAGTGCTACATTTGTCATCAGGAAGGGCATTTGGCGAATAAGTGTTCTAGGAAGGGATTCCAGCAGCAACAGCAGCAACCGCACCAGAGTGGCCCAGGATCAGCTATGGTTCAGAAATCATTGTGCTTTAATTGTCATCAGCCAGGGCACATGATCAAGAACTGTCCACTTCTGCAGAGAGCACCTCAGAATAAAGTTTTTGCTTTGAAAGCCGGACCATCTTCATCTTCGATGGGCAAAGGAGTATTAGAAGGTACTTTACTTTTAAATGGAAAGTACATTAGAGTTTTGTTTGATTCGGGTGCTTCCTTGAGTTTTATTTCTTTGGACTCTGTTGAAAAGTTTTCTCTTACCCCTAGTTCAGTAGATAGTTCTATCTTGGTGTCTAATCCTATAGGAGGGGTGACCAAATTGGACTCTTTTTGTAAGGACTTGAAGATCTCTTATCTATCCCACAGCTTCTTTTGTGACCCGTATGTGTTAAATTTTAAGGGATTTGATCTTATTTTGGGTATGGATTGGCTGGATGAGTATAAAGCCGTCTTGAATTGTGATGAGAGAACAGTTTCGTTGGAAACTGATCTGGGTAGAATTGCCAGAGTGTCGTGTGATGATTCTGGAATTCATTTAAGCAGTCTTCTGCATGGAATGGAGACATCTGAAGAGAGTGTTGAAGTTATTGATGTGGTTCGGGATTTTGCTGATGTTTATGAAGAAGTTAAGTGTTTGCCACCACATCGAGAAATAGAGTTCCGTATTGATTTGATTCCAGGAGCTGTGCCAGTAATTCAACCCAGTAGGAGAATGGCTCCCAGAGAAAGAGAAGAGTTGATTAAGCAGACGCAGGATCTTTTAGAGAAGGGATTGATTAGACCTAGTTTTTCTTGTTGGGGTTCGGCAGCAGTATTTGTGACTAAATCGGATGGATCACTGAGGTTCTGTGTGGATTATAGAGAATTGAATAAAGTGACTATCCGTAATAAATATCCTCTTCCTCGCATTGATGATCTTTTTGACCAGTTGCATGGTGCTTCTATCTTTTCTCAATTGGATCTAGCTTCGGGTTTCCATCAGTTGAGGGTAGCAGAAGACAGTATTCCCTTGACTGCATTTAGGGGACCGAATTGTTTCTATGAGTGGTTGGTTATGCCGTTCGGATTAACCAACGCTCCGGCTTATTTCGTTGATCTCATGAACCGAGTCTTTAGAGATGTGCTGAATAAGTTTGTGCTGGTATTCATTGATGATATCTTGGTCTATTCCAAATCCGAAGAAGAGCACATGGAGCATTTGAGGATTGTATTGGAGACTCTGAGGAAGAATGTGCTGAAGGCGAAGTTTTCGAAGTGTCACTTCTGGAAATTGGAAGTTAAATTTTTAGGACACATTGTTTCGGGTGAAGGCATCTCTGTAGACCCAGCGAAAGTGGAAACTATTCTGGAATGGAAACAGCCAGAGACGCCGACGGAAGTTCGCAGTTTTTTAGGATTAGCTGGCTACTGCAGGAGATTTATTAGAGATTATTCCAAGATTTCTTCGCATTTGACTAAGCTGACCAGAAAAGGAGCAAAATTCAAATGGACGCCTCAGTGTGAAGAAGCTTTTCAGGAATTGAAGATAAGGCTCACGAGTGCACCAGTACTTGCTGTTCCGGATGGGAAGAGCAAATTCGAGGTTTACACTGATGCTTGTATTGTTGGTTTGGGAGCGGTTCTGATGCAGAACGGAAGGGTTATTGCGTATGCTAGTCGACAGTTAAAGCCTCATGAGAAAAACTATGCTACGCATGATCTTGAATTGCTTGCCATTGTTTTTGCTCTGAAGATTTGGAGACATTATCTGTTAGGAGAGAAATTCGAATTGTTCACAGATCACAAGCCGTTGAAATATTTATTCTCTCAAAAAGATCTGAATCTGAGACAGCAGCGGTGGGTGGAATTTCTTGCATCCTATGATCTGGATATTCTGTACACTCCGGGGAAAGCGAATGTCGTAGCGATGCTCTCAGTAGAAATGCAGTTTTATCTCTTCTGGAAGTGGTTCCATCTCTTATTGCAAGGATCTCAAGCAAGCAAGAAATTGATAAGAAGTTGAGGAGGATCATCAAAGGAGTCAGAAGAGGTCAGTGTCCTAGTTTTGACATTGATGACCAAGGAACGCTAAGAATCAATGGGAGAATTTGTGTTCCGAACGACAAGGATTTGAAGCAGGAATTTTTATCCGAGAGTCATCGCTCCAAATTGAATATTCATCCTGGAATCTCGAAGATGTATAAGGACATGAGGAGAGCATTCTGGTGGCCGGGTATGAAGAAGGATGTTGCTAGATTTGTGAACAGTTGTGCCATTTGTCAGCAAGTGAAAGGTGATCAGCAGAAATCTGCCGGGTTATTGCAACCTCTGGAAATTCCGAATTGGAAATGGGAAATGATCTCGATGGATTTTATTGATGGTTTGCCTAGAACCAGGAAAGGAAATGACGGTATATGGGTTATTGTAGATCGTTTAACTAAGAGTGCCCATTTTATACCAGTAAAGGCAACCCGTACTGCAGTTTCTTTGGCGGAAATTTTCTTGAAGGAGATAGTTCGATTGCATGGTGTTCCAGTCAGCATAGTAAGTGACCGTGATCCTATTTTCACTAGCAAATTTTGGGAAGCTCTGCAATCAGCAATGGGTACAGATTTGAGTTTGAGTACGGCCTATCATCCTCAAACGGACGGACAGACAGAGAGGCTGAATCGTATTCTTGAGGATATGCTACGGGCTTGTGTTTTAGATTTTGGGGGATCTTGGGAAGACCATCTTCATCTTGTGGAATTTTCTTATAATAACAGCTATCAAGCGAGTATTAAGATGGCTCCTTATGAAGCTCTATACGGAAGACCGTGTAGATCTCCATCTTGTTGGGTTGAATCGAAGGATCGTCTTGTGCTCGGACCCGATCTTATTCGTGAAGCTTCTGCGAAGGTTGAACTTATTAAGAAAAGAATGAAAGCTGCACAAGATCGTCAGAAGAAATATGCGGATAGAAGACGAAGGCCATTGGAATTTGAGATCGGAGACTTGGTTTTTGTTAAAGTTTCCCCAATTAAAGGTGCTATAAGATTCGGAAAGACGGGAAAACTTGCTCCGAGATACATTGGACCGTTCCGAGTGTTGGAGAGAATTGGAGCTGTAGCCTACAGGATTGAATTACCAGAGCGGATGTCTGGGATTCACAATGTGTTTCATGTATCGCATTTGAGAAAATTTGTTCATGATCCCTCACTGGTTGTAGAACCGGTAATTCAAGAAGATTTGGAAGTGGAACCCAATTTAACTGCAGTCAGAAATCCAGTTCAGATTGTGGACAGAGACGAGAAGCAACTCAGGAACAAAGTGGTGAAACTCGTCAAGGTGCAATGGAGTGAGGATCCCAGAGACTGTACCTGGGAAACTCTCGATAGTTTTAGGAGTGCTTATCCGGATTTATGTTCGAATAACTAGTGTCGTTTGTTCGTATAGACTGTTTGTTTGTTTGCTATTGTATGAATGATATGTATGTTTGGATTGTTAATATAAAAGCTTTTGAATTTACTGTTGTTTAAATTTCGGGGACGAAATTCTTTTAAGGGGGGAGGAATGTAACGACCCGGAATTTTTACGGCATATTTTAATAAATATTTAATCTAAATTAAATCAAATATAAGCTTGTCAACATTTAAATTGACGAGTTATTAAATATTAAACAGTCATGTATGTTTATAAAAGAAGTTAATACTTCAAAACCATTTAAAGACAAAATCTGACTTATTCAATTGAATCAAATCAAAGTCTTTATATTTTTGATATTTGATAAAATACATATAAATACACCTTTAGTTTTTAAATGATAAGTTTTAAAATTTACAAACATGAAATTATTTCACATAAATATGGAAGTGCAAAATTAGTATAAAACACAAACATACATTATAAATGTAATTAAGTAACATAAAAATACAACATATAAGTTATAATGTGAAATATACAAAAAAACAAGTATTTTAGACAAACAATGATCTACAACATTTAAATTGTGCAACACAACAACCTTAAATAAAATGTTAAAACATCATTTGAACAAGTATGAGATTTCATATAAGAATATAACTAACAAAATATAAATAAAACAAAAATATGTTGATAATAAAAATCATATTAGGAAGTTTATAAAACATATAACCTGTGTATGTAAGTTGCTTTACAAATAAAACATTCAGGCATTGGCAACAAGGCTCTTCTCAACACAAAACAAGTTTTCAACTCAAAAATAATAATAATAAACTAAAACTAAGTGTAAACCATTAATAATCACATGTGTGCTCTAGTTAAATCAATGCTATAAATAAAATACTCATGTGCTGTGTATATGCATCAGGGAATAAAAGTTTTCACTTCAAAATGATAATATAAAACAAAGTTTACTTCCAATGAATAATGGAAGATCTGTAGCTTGTACAAAACAAATGGAAAACTAAAAACATTTATTACTTGATTAAGGAAGCATATGAAACAACTAGTCATAAGCAAATAGGAGAAAAACAAAGTTTTACTTCAAGTATATAAAACAAAAGTCTGTAACTTGCTAAATATGCTTGGCCGAAATATATTTAATATCTTTGTACTCCATGATATAAATATCAGTATACATTAAATACTTGCCATCATAATTAAAAGCAAAGGCATTTAATAGCCTAACTTCTTGCTTAATAAGTACATGTAGCCGAGATTTTTGTCATAATCTCCTACTGCAGAAAATTTTACTCAGCCAATTAAAAGGAAATGACAATGCAGAAGGAACTGTCCAGTTACAACCTATTATTCAGTAGTTTTAACTCATATATATCCATCTTTATATCATTAGTTTATTTATATAAACTTTAGTTTTAAAAACAAACCTGAGGAACATATGTTTTGGCTTTGGAATCACAATTTAATTTAACAGCAAAAGCAAAGATAGTGTTCAGGGTAGATCAACTGTAGTTCCTTCATCATACTTTCTGTTCAACAGTTTTTTTTGGTTGGTGAGTAAACAAAACTAATTTTTAAATTTTAGCTTGCATATTTTCTTTTTACTGATATATGAAGTTTAAATATATACTGTTCTGTATATATGTTGATTGCTCTGGAAGTTGCCTAACTGATATTGATCAGTACTTCAAGTTGTATCAGTACTTCAAGTTTAAACAAATCTTAGTCATATAACCATTTAAATGTTGTATTGAATAAATTTGAGTTTGTTTATATGAAACAGAGCCTGTAAATCATGTTTAAGCTTTAACAGTAAAATATGAATACTGTATTATTCAACTACAGGTAAATAAGAAATTAAAGTGTAAATTTAAATGTTTAAATTTTGGAATTTCAGTAACATATTTAGAATTCATACAAGTAATTATGATTTTTAACATAAAATTTATGATTTTTATGCAAAGGTATAAAGAGCAGTTATGAAATCAAATAAAAATGGGTTTTTGTGAATTGTGGGTAATAGAGTTAATTTTGATTCCTGAAATCTGGCATGAAGCAAGATGAAAGAGATATTAACACTAGAAAAATAGTAATTTATTTTTCGAATTCATATATTTTGTGTTTGAATCACAAGTAGGGTTTAAGCCCCAGTTTTTTTGAAGCTCTGTAGAAATTTGAATTCAGCTTCAATAGGAAATCGAGTTGGCCGCGACGCTTGGAGGAGTTAGGTGGAGGTGTAGGCGACATATTGTCGAATTTTCATCACCTCTGGTGATGTGTGGTGGCCACGCGGTCGGCTTTGACAGTGACATAGCCGATGTCGTTTTTGGAGCTACAGGTCGAATTCTTCATTTCGACTTGTAATTGGATTTTGGGTTTCGTATTCACTTAAGTGGGTGTTTTGGGGTTTGTGGGGATGGACGCAAGTCGCCGCAGGCAAGGGAGACCACCGTGCACGTGCACGGTGGCGAAGTGGGGTTCGGTGATCTTTGTCGTGTTGTTTTTTTTGGGTTCTGGGTTAACGCGTGGGTTGCTCGAGACTTTTGTGAGGAATGCTTCGAGTGAATTTCTATGTTCCTTTGAGAGCGTACGAGAGTAGTTACTGCAGCTAAATTTATAACTAAAAAAAAAAAAAAAGAGAGAGAAGGGAAGAAGAACTGGGAGAAGAAGAGAAAGAGTGAGAGAGAGGGAAATGCACGGAAGTGACTCGAGGAAGAGTGGGAAAGACCTCGAGTAAAACGATGCGTGCTCGGCCCAGATCGTGTAGTATTGCCTTAATACTGTTAAGTATTTTGATTTATAAAGTTCAACATTTATTAAGCAAATAATTGTTTAGTTAGTTTAAGCTAATATTTGATTTAAGTTTATTAAAACAAGAGTTGTAAAGGTAAATTAACAAAATGTAATCAATTTAATAACTTTAATTTATTTTGTACTTAGAAATTGATTTGTGATTTAAATCAATTTTAAAATCTTAAGAATCTTAATTAATCTCTTAAAGTCAATCGATAAATAAATGATAGTTAACTTATGTGGTTAATTTGGATTAAATGATAAATAAATGGATACTAAATGATTAGAAAATCAAATAAGTAATTAACTTTTACTAATTAACAATTAAAGTTATTAATTAATAATTAAGAATCAATAATTGATCATTAATCAGTTAATTTATCAGTAATTAAATTAAACAGAATAAAATAGTTTATCCTTAAGCAAATAATTAAGTAAAAGTAAACCCAGACTGTTTGGTATACATTGATAATTATGTTGATTGACTTTGATATCTGTTGATGATTATTATGTGATATGTTGTTGAATGTTATGGATATCTGTGATCACTGTATATGATGTATCTGATATAGCTGTTATGTTAAATTCTGATATTTAATTAAACTGTTAAGTTAAATAGACAACTTGGCCCTTAAAATGGCGTTCGGATCCGATGAGACCGGGATCGGAAGAATCAGATTTGATTCCCCGAAAACCACATGATCCAAATTTAAACGATAGGTCGTGACTTATCAAATGGTGAACGAGTTGGTGTTTTCAGAATGCAAGGGTTATCGTCGTTAACTCTGAGGGTGATTCCATAATGAGTGTAACGAGATAATGCCTTCGGCTTCGTTCGAACCCGGAACGAACTTGTATGGATTGAATGCTTACAACACATCGTCAGGCGGACGATGAGCATTCTAAGATATGTTCAATAAAGGTAATCGTAGCCTCAAGCCTCATCAACCGGGAATGGCTAAAACAGGGGAGATGCAGCAAGGTTAGGTGGGTCATGCCCAAGCAGGACAAGATTTTCCCCTGTCTAGATGTCCCTTTTTATTTCGGCTTAGTGGGCAGTTGTTGGCCACAACTGCGGGGTTATCTTGTTCGGGACTGTTCAGTAAGGAATGGTTCCGGCCTTGTGTTGCAGGGGATGAAGGGAGTAATCCTCGGTACGGTGATCTAGGCCCCGTACTGTGACGGGTGGTACCCCAGTAGCCCTGCCATTGTTGGAAATCCATTTACCCTACGAGACCCTACGGTTTTGATTTGTATTACCCACTTTCGTGGCTAGTAGCTGGAATTTAATCATGTAACAATTTCGGCTATTTTCTATTTAGTTGAAAACCCTAGACACTATTATAATATCACAGAATTTCCTATAAAATGTTTTGGTTAGCGTAAGGTAAAAACTTACCCGTATTTATTTGTGGGGAGTCTTACGTGATACCTTTATTTTCAAATGATTTTCAAAGTTAAGCAATTTTAACCTGTTTACTTATACCAGACCCATGTCTGACCCGGAGTTTATATTTTTGTGTTTTCATAAACTCTTGGGTACTCAAATTTTTATGAGTAGCCAAGTGATAGGTATCTAGAAGTGTTGCTTTTCTGGAGGAGCTATTTTGGATAGAAGACAGACGTATGTATCTATATATGTAGTTCCGCTGTGTAGTTAGTGATGCTGTATTTTGGATGTATGTATGGACATGTATGTATATAACAGTCCTATTATGTGATATTGTATGACTCTGATGTATGTATAACTATGTAATAGATATGTGATGTATTATATTTTGTTCCATTCCGCTGTGAGATTCTGATGTTGTTGTTCTTTCTTTCTATTCTTTTCTATTTCTATCCCTTTCTTTCTTAATGATGAAACGTCTTTCTGGAGTTGAGAAAGGCGGGTCGTCACAGGTTTTGAGAATGGTTTTGAAAGGAAGGTTTTGGCCTTTCGGCCTAGATAAAAGAAAGGGTTTTACCTCATTTAAAAAAGGGTATTTCGATGGTTACGAAAGGGGGTACTTTCAAAGGTTTTGGAATGGGGACTGACAAAAGTTAAGCGTTTTCATCAACTATGTTTCGAGTAAAATATATATAACACGGCAAGGTGGTTTTGAGTGAATCATAAGAGATCTTACTATTTTCCTTTTTTTAGTTTGATTTGAAATCTTAAATCATTTTAGAAAGGTTTTCAAGAAAAATTTTGGGAAGATGTCCCACGGTAAAATGACTTGATATTAGACACCAGATGGGACCGGTATAGTGTTGCACCCTATACATTAGCTGTTAGCCCTACCTAGTTTTGTCCGAAATTCCAGTGTGTAGGGATTTGTCACAGGTAAAACTAAAATTATGGATACATATAGAAAGGAATAAAATTTGTATAAAGATAGGTTATTGGTTAGCCCGCAAAAACATTAGGTTCAGGTGAACTTGGAAGATTACAAGATAAGGACAGAACATCAAGAAGGGAAGTATTTAACAGATAGCTAAGAACTCATAGTCCAGATGAAAAAGAGTGTCTAACAAATGTAAGATAAATTTTTTATTGTCTGGTACGACTGAGTCAGCCAAAGGTTAAAAGTTAGCCAAACAAAACACTTGTTTATAAGCAGGTGGTTCATTTTATTACCTGATTTATCTACGTATGTTTACATAATGATGCTTCATAGATATTTGTCCTGTTTTGGTTGTAGGAAAAGAATAGCAAAAAGATATGTTTTAGGGGAATGTTAGTGAGGGAAAATCCGTTCCGCTAGGCGGCATTGTCTCACTTAACATAAATTAGCAGAGATGAACAGTATTATTCACACCAGGCTTTATGTGTTACTCGATGTTTTATTTCCCTTCAACTCCAGGGTTCTCAAAATTGATTTGAGTAGGCTGAGGGTTGAGGCGTTCATGGTTTTGATATTTTGGTGAATAAGCTTACAAAGACGAGCATGTGGCTAACAGATAGCTAACTAGGAATTCTGTTCTTTTATTTTGTTTCCGCTATGTATTAAGACAATTATGTCTATATTGCTTTGATCATCCAACGGGGAATTGTCATATATCCTTCTTTTCTATTGTTGTAAATTATATTTTGCCATTGTTTAGATATTTTTTGGGGAATTTATAACTTGGATTTGATTTATTTGAAATGTTATCACAAAATTTATTATTTTTTGGAAATTTATGATTTTGTTTATAATCAAGTGCTTATGATAATATGGATACCATTAGCATTACCATATTTTCACCGAAGTTAATGCAATGGATGACTGCAGCATCCGTTGCGCTTTGCATTTGGCCTATAGATACGGGACGTCATAGTATATGGAGAAATAAATGGAGAAAACTTGATTCTATTGCTTAGTGAGAGAAAGAGTAGAAGAATTTAGTTATGGATTTTAAAAAATAAAATTATTATGAAAAGGTGGATGAAAGTGGGTGAGAGGATAAATGAGTTAGATAATGTGATTAAGTGGGTGTAAACAGTATCGCTAATTCTTAAAGATGACGATTACTAGAATTTTACTAAATGATTATACATGTAAGAAATTGTTTAAGTAAATTTGAAATTATTCATGTTCAATATTTAAAAACTTGTCTACCAAGTTGAAAATTGTAAAATTTCAAAATAAGAAAAGGTTAATGAATATTTTCGAAGTATATTAATCTTCTTAATGTTTAAAGTGTAATACTCATGCGTAATATTAAATATTTAAATTCAATTTTGAAAAATAAAGCATATAAGATTAATTAATCATGATTTGTATTAAATAAGAAAATTAATCAATATTAAGGTAGTAAGTCCAACAAATAATATATTAATTTTATCATTGTAAATGAAATCAAGAAGGATGTATATTAAAGAATTATTTAAGAACTAATATAAGGATAGGGAACTAAATATTCAAAATATTACACATACGCAAACACACACATACATATTTGTACAAAAATATGTGAATAATGTGTAGTTTAAAATAAGCATCTTACTCTACTTGTTGTAAAATAAATATACCAAAATATAAGAAAAAAAATTTGTTTTCTTTACAAAAGCTAAAAAAAAGTTGTTAAGAGCAACATTTGAACTCCTAATCGCCTAAAAATAAAAGGCATTTTACTAAGAGTGAGATTCAAACTTGGGACCGCATAAAAATAGTAAAGTGTCTTGTTAAGAGCAAGATTGTACTATGTGAGCTTGCATAGAAAGTAAGGAAAGTATTTGGATGTTCAGGTCCATGAATAAAGCTTATGACACAAAAGAGTATTAAATTCATAAATAAAAGTATAATTTGCTATGGGGCATATCCATTTCGAATATACATAAAGGAAAATGCGTGATTGTATACTCTAGATTTGTGTATGGTGTAGTCTTAAGTAACTGAATTGGTTTAACATGCACATACTAGACATTTTCATTGGAAATAAAGATCCGCTTCGTTAAATTTAAAAGATAGGGGCATGTGAGAAACATAATTATGACCAAGTCATGATACTATATATTTTATAGAAATAACCGGGCGTTAAAATAACTTTCAAAACATATAGTTGATAAATTAATAAATCATCGTTTTAATGTCACCCTATTATTCATCTAATTAATCAATGTCAAGAAAGAAATCCAAATCAAAATATTCTACAATTGTCAATAAATTAATGCGTGAATATTACATGGAAAAGATTAAATGCCCTTATTGAATATGAATAAATGTATAATTTTGATTAATTATTGAATCAACACCCAAAATTGTGCACATTCATTATCATTAATATTAACTATCCATATGTTTGTGTGAATTTTACCAATTAATGCATAAACATAAAAAGTAGCCGATATACTACATATAATACCAAATCTATCTTTCCATTAAAAACACCATATAAATTTCATTCTTTTTTATGAAGATGATATAAACCTGATTATTTTTAATTACAAAATGCTAGATCGGATTGACTTCTTATTTTAAATAATCAAAATTAATAAGAAGTTATTAGTATGAGCTTTTTTTTAAAAATCGCTCGTCTATTATAACCATGGATGTCCTTTGTAAACAACATTCTTTTAGTATATATTTAAGAGAATTCCAAATAAAACTCAATAATGAATAAATACATTTTCATTGACAATAAGTTAATGCATGGATACCAAATTTAGGAAGTTGTACGATATAATTGTATTAATTAGAAAGACAATCAATTTTATCATTATTTTCACAAATATCATGGCACGTAATTCTTATATAAAGGACATACCCATGACATTCATGATATATTACATTTGAAAGTTAAGAAGAAAAAACACAACTCTAACATTATGTCACAAGTCAAAGTTGTCCTTCTCATAATGTTTTTGGCTATCTATGCAACAGGTATATTCTTCTTTTATATTACTTGTTTTAGCAAGAAACCTCGTTTTATGTGTTTAATTAATATTTAAATATTTTCAGAAAACAAAAACAATTTAGGCTACGCTGCTACACCCAAATGTTGCGCTGATTTTGAAACATGGGGCCCGGAAGACCTGGTTGGTTGCTCGAATGATGCAGATCGAACTGAATGTGGGCAATGGTGTAAGACTAAATGTAGTGGAGGAGACTGTACTATTACAAATGGTGTATCAGTGTGTCGTTGTGCTTGTTGAATTTATAATCTTTTCGAATGATGTTTGAATTGGATTAGAATGTTGTTGGACATGTCATAACCATTGCATCTATTTGCTTCTTTTAATCTATATTTTTTGTTCAAATAACACTAGACTTGTCTGGTGTTTGCTTTGGTTTTTGGTTTCTGCCACATCAAAGAAATTTATCGTCAATAACTGAGAGAAAGAGCTATGAATTTTTTGGAGTTTATAAGGACATAAGGAGAGAAGTGTTTGGGCTAAGGGAAAAGAAGGACGATTGAAAAAAAATAGAACAAGATAAAATTTACGAAGTGGATATATCTAGCCTGTATTTAATTCAATATACAAATTTTGAAGACATCTTTCCATAGGAAATCTCATCATTCTCTCTCTTCGTCAAAAAAAGTAGCCAACTGATTCATCTCCTCTACTTCTTCCTTTGTTATTGTTAATTTTGTTTCAACGGATATATTTATAAAATTAATTGGTAGCTATATACCATTGATTAATACTTTATCAAGACATAAAATCAGAAAACTCATCTAGATAGAATTGATATCTTGAATAGAATGAAATCAATACCCATATCCTTTTATAATGTTTAGATTTAGATGAACAATGAGATAACAGAGATATACTTGGATATAAGGATCGAATCACACTACATAAGTTAGTGGCTAGAATGATGCAAAGCCGGACTTGGTAACAAATTTTTTATCTTACGAAAACTGAGTAAAGGTTTGTTGACGAAGTGAGGATGAGGAAAAAAAATTATAGTAAGTGAAAGTATGCAGAAAGTAAAGGGAGAATAAATTATGGAGATGTCAAGTCATTTTTAATTTATTTGTATACGAAATAATCTCAAATTTGGTTTTTCCTACAAATATTATTAAAAATCTATCATTTTCTAGTCCTTTAACCCAAAACTCCCCTCTCGTACCTCGGTTAATTTGGTATTTCTTGTATAATGACATGAAATCGACGAATATAACAAGTAATTTTTTACACATACACATTTGATGAGGATTACTTAGTTTTTTATCACAACAGTTAAGTGGGAAGCATCTTAATATGTTCATTGTCCTCTTATATGACACAACCATCTTATTAATGCATTTAGATGGAAATTAAAACAAAAGTAGTTAATAACAAAAATTAAAAGACCAAAAAATCATAGTAATAACATGTAAATTCATGTTTCATCATGATATGCATGACTGGCTTGAATTTCAACTTCAGAAACACACAATTAGATGTAATTCAATAGTTTGCTTATTTTAAAAGAATATTCTATTATGTTTAAGAGGCTTTCATTTCAGACTTATATATTTGATAGATTTGCACGCATTTTTCTGAAACAATTTGATTCAAATATCTGGATTTGACTGTTTCAAATTTATCCAAATTGTACGAATTTTTTGATTTGAATTATGGATAGGTAATTAACTTAGCTATAGAGTGAAATATAGTTGGAAAATATTATAAATGATGAAATAAAAAGAGGAGAAATATCTATCCTGCATTTCTATACTTACGCCAACTTACACCATACCCTTTCCTTATTACCTTTTATTCTCCTTCTTTTCAAAATGTTCCCATAACTTGTCTATCTCTTCTAATTTCTTAGCCGTACTCTAAATGTCGTACCCTGATAATCCACCGCCCACTCCCTCTTTCTTCTTATCCATCATGCCTTTTCTACTTGTAATCATAATTTCCTTTTTACCATTTCTCCTCCAAATTTTTTTCTATAAATTTTAGTTTTAAAAAATATACCTAAAATAATGGATCTTCATGTTCCTTTATGGGATGATCATTTATGATTTTTTTCTCCATAGTTAATTTAGTTTTAAATTTCTTTCAAAAATGTTATATAAAGTAGGCAAACTTATGAAATTATTTAAAGTTAGATGATGAAGAAGATACTCCCTTTTACGGGAGAGAAGGAAGCTATGAATGATGATTGAAAGAATTAATTATAGAAAAGTCAAGTCATGCGTTATTTTTTGTAAAGAGAGAGTCAATAATTTAATTCTCCTCTTAGCAAAATATTTTAGTTAAATGATTACTGTAACGACCCGTGTAAATTCGATGTTTAAAATGAATTAAATTAATATGATTTTTATTTAAATTTAGAAAGAAATGGAAATCTTATTTATTTAAATGAAGGAGAATGTTTAAATTAGATGTATCAAGGGTAACTAAAATTTACAAATTTAATTATATATTGCAATTTATTGTAATAGTGGAAATTGTTGCATTTGGATATTAAGTTAGAAATAAGTAAATAAAGGTAAGTATTGAATTCATCAATGAAAAAAAATTATTTAGTACAATTCCTTTTTATATGTAAACTATTGTAAGGTGTTAATTAATTGAAATGTGAAATATTAATAAGAATATTAAATAGAATGGAATTCAAATAATATAACAATAGAAATGTGAAAATTTGGGAATAGATCCAAAGTTATAAATAAGCAGTTGAAATAATACATAATAAGTGCAATTTGAATGAATCAATGTGAATATAGATTTAAGCAATAATTGGGAATCATATCTATGAAATGATAACGAGAATACAAGGTAATAAATGCCAATTAAGGGTATAATAACTAATAAACTTAATGAAATTCCAATTTTATATAAAATAATTTAAAAGTCAAGTTTAGATGTAATTTGAACATAAGTAAATTGAATTTGTAATATGAAAATATATGCCAAAATTGATTTTTGTAATAAAAGATTTTGTATGTGACAAAAAGGTAACGGTAATGTTTATGGTAGGTTGCCTATTCATTTATTTAGATTGTTGGTTGGAATTGGAAATAAGTTTGTAATAAATGTAAATGTATGATACATTTATGTGAAATATAACCAATGTAAATTTTATTTATAATATAGCAAAGGGTGGATTTAAGAAGTGAAATTGTAGAATTTGAAGCTAATTAATAATGGACATAGTAAAGATGGCAATCCAATCAAATACTTAGGAATCAAATTTATTTGGAAGGTAGTCTAATTTATAAATAAATGGTAAATAATTAGGATTTAATTAATTCTATATTAATTGAAACTAATTGTAAATTTAGTGTAGTAACTTTAAAGCTAACGTTTTTTAATATAGATTTAAGTATAGAAAGCAATATTTATTACTTTAATTTAAGTATTATAAAATAAATGAAATTTAACGTTTTAATATTACGTTAATAGAGATTTAACTGAAATTTGAGAATATTAAATTAATAGATTTAAGCCCAACATTTGAATCCATCTACTTAAAATTTTTAGATGGAATAATCATTGACTATTTAAATTAACAGAAATTTTGGGAGCCTAATTTATAATTTTGAATATAATGAAATAGAAGATTTGACACTGCAACTGATAGATTTATCAATTCTAAATTGACATAAAGACTTGTTTAAAACAATTGTAAATGTTGAGAAATATAAAGGTGATAAAATTTACAAATTTTAGAATTGGAATTTAAAATTTGATTTGTTCAACAAATTGTAAATTTATTTAATTAATGGAAAAATAGCCATTTTGGCCACTGACTCGGATTTCGACGAAACAAGTTTCATCGGATCCGTAACGGTGAATTATAATAGTGTTTCAAGTTTCGTAGTGATCGGACTTGTCGTTTGATCGTACGGACTCAAAACGCCTTGAAATTTATGCAATTGAAATCAACTAAAATCGATTTGAAAATATTGATTTTAACATAACTTCTTCATACGACATAATTTGAACTTGAAACCTTTTCCATTGCGTTTAAAATATTTTTAAACATATATTTTGATATATAGGTTGACCCAATTTCGTTCCGGAGTAGAAACGGACTTTTCGGGCCATTT
This sequence comes from Allium cepa, assembly GCA_030765085.1. NCBI lineage: Eukaryota > Viridiplantae > Streptophyta > Magnoliopsida > Asparagales > Amaryllidaceae > Allium > Allium cepa. The sequence continues at coordinate 357,723,467 of CM060942.1, read as the reverse complement.
AGCGTTCAACGCGTATACCAATCTGATCCATCTATTATTTTTCACCTTGTCTATATATAACCCGTTATAAACCATAGCCACTCCTTATTTTCATTTGTCTATGCGTACATCTCCTTCTTAACTCCTCATTCCAATGGCAGAAAAAAAAACCTAATTCCCAAATTCCAAAATTTTATTTCAATTTAAAAAAAAAAAATTCAGATCTGCAGCAACTTCGAGTCACGCTTCGAGTTTCAGAGGCAAAAACGTTGTATCTACTTAGAGTCAGGAAGAAAATGACTCGGGTCGCTCCAGGTCATTTTGGCAAAAACTCCAAGCAAGCATCGGGGATTTGAGGCGGCGCACCGAAGTCGAACCCGAAGTCGACATAGGACCAGAAATTTCCAATTTTCAAATTTTCATAAGTTTTGCGTACGAGCACGGATTCACATGCGGTTTTTTTGCTGGGATCGTATTGAAATTCCGGACGCTATGACGCTGGTTTGGACAGATTTGAAGACCGTCGAATTTTTAGGTTTAAATCGGATTTAAATTCGACTTAAATTCAAAAGGTGATTGTTTTAACCCACTCACGATTTCTAAAATTTCTTATGTTTGTTAAATTGATTTTTGATGTGTTTAAAATTTTATTTATAGCTGTTTGGTATATATTTCATCAATTTCTCGGTTAAATTTCATTCATTTAATTTACGCGTCATTTAATTCATTATTGCATATTAACTGCCAGTTAAATTATATTTATTTTGCATATAAACTGCCAATTAACAGTTATTAAATTTATTTGAGTATAAACTGAAATTGAGACCAGTTATTTATCACTTGTTATATATTGATGTTTGTTTAAATTGGATGATGATTTTAATTAACGACTGATGATTGATGTTTGATGAATGGATGATGTGTACTATATTTTAAATTCTGCAAGTTATCATGTATTTTATTCATTCGGGATTGCGGTTTGAAATGATATACAACCGCATTTTTTATTTTAAACTGCGAATTGAAATGATAAATATTCGTATCACTTGACCATAGGATAGAAAATTATATACAGGCACCGCGGTATATATATATATATATATATATATATATATATATATATATATATATTTTGAAATGATTTTTCTATGGTTTGGACAGGATACGGTTAATAAATATAGATTTTGATATTACATAAAATCTTATCTTATATATACATCTACAGTTAAAGTTTTAAAGATAAGCTATGTATGGATTTGTTAAATAAAATAAATAAGTTGAATGACGGAGTTGATTATTTTATATTATATGGTTAAGTACATGTTAAGATATTGAAATTACATATAATTTTAAAGGATTTAACTTAACTAAGATTGGGAGTTAAATTTGAAAATTTATTTGGAATTGAGCTTAATTAAGAAGTTAACTTCATAAGTTGATGTAAAATTTATTAACTGGAAATTTTAAAAAAAAGGTATGATATTTATAACTAAATTCTATTCAAGGTGAATTAAATGAATATTTCTAGTATAAAAATTTAAGGAAATTTTCTCTTATAAGAAATTTGAGATTTACTTAAATGATTATGGGTTTATTATGCAATTATTATTTCAAACTAAGTAATAGAACTTTAAATTGGTGAAATAGAAATTTACAACCTTAGTTCCGATTGTTTAATACTCAAAGTTTGAAATATATTGAAACTGAAGTGGTTTATTTAAACTGAAAGCGATTTTAAATTTATGGATTTTGACTTAATCTTAAATGAAATAAATTGTGAGTCACGGAGATTATTTTATTTTATAAAGAAATTTTGAATCCAAACTATTGATGGTATATATTATTTGAATATCCAAACCATTTAAGTTTTAGAAATTATGGTTTAAAGCCATGAATTTTCGAAGTATTATAGTTTGAAATTTATAATTCAATGTTTGGTTTCCGATTATTATGTTTGAAAACAATATGATTTTGGAAAAGAAATATATATTTGAAATAAAATGATATTATATTAATTTGGGTTTTATAAAAATAATATCAAATGAGTTTGTTTTGGAAAGGAAATGATATTGTATTTATGGGTTTTGAAATGGATAATTATATTCTGGTTTTTGAAAGTGTAATAAATTTTAAATGGCCGCGGTGTTGTCATAACGTTTGGTTGTTGAAGAGACCGGGATCGAAAGTTGTCATACTGTCTGCCAACTCCGAAAACCACTTTAACAACCTTGTACACGGTGGTGATTCCAGAACGAAGTAGGTTGGTGGCGGCGTTTCCTGTAAGGTAAATACGCCGACCCAACTCCCGTGAGTTGGCATAAGGTGGCTAAAACAGGAGCGAACGACGGGTTAATAAGGTAGCACCTTTGATCGGACACATCCCTTCGATATTATACTTTGACTTTTGGATTGATTCGGTGGCCACTTTTGATTTTATTTGGGGGTGTGGCTCGAGGTGGGCGGTAGCTACGCGCTACGCGTTACCACCGACCCGGAAGCGTAATTGGTATATCTACCCTGGCATTGCCTAGTTGTGCCGTGTCACCTACCCTATCGCGCCTTGTACGAGTTTGGATTTCTCCCGTAGCCCGTGTGGTATCCTCTGGTGGCTTTCCGATCAGGAGGGACTATGATATTGGATGGACTACTGGGACTATTATGTGTTAAGGGGGAAAATGTAAAGCCTCAATGCTATTTAAAAGTATGTTTATTTTACTATAGACACTATTATAATAGCGAAATATACTACATAGTAAATAGTTTAACGGATCCTTAAGAGATGTAAATCCCGAGCATCTCTTGAGTTACTGCACTCATATTTATTTCTGTTAATTTAAATTATATAAGATCTTTTAGTTCTGACTCAAGTGTTTTGTCTTTTCAATTCGCCCGGGTCAGTCCGAGCGTTTCAGGATTGGAAGTTTTAGCTCTGGAGGACGAAGACAAAGATTTGTATTTCTATTATCTACTATTATTCCACTACACCATTTAATTCCGCTGCATTGATATTTATTGGTATGTGAACTATGATATTTATGCTAATAAGTAGAAGCAAATGTTTGTAAACAGTTTTATGAACTATAGATTGATTATTATATTTTATCCTTCCGCTGTGAGATTCTGTTTATTTTATTTCTTCTCTGTTTTTCTTATTTACCCCATAAAAATCCGCCCTTCCGTATGGTTTGAATTGGCACGTGTCTCGATTTGAAGCGTGCGAAAAGGTGGGACGTTACAGTTGGTATCAGAGCTTTGGTTTAGCGATAAACCTTAGCTTTGTGGGGTTTGACTCTTTATTAATAGGGTAGTAATACCCTATGGGAGTTGCTTAGAGTATATATATGAGAGAGCATATTTGTTAGTGTTATAAAAAGGTTTTTATATTGTGTTAATCTGTTCCGTTTTGTATTTATAAATTCTGGTTGGTGCATGGGACGCTGTGACATCAATAGGGATTTCTAAACACTTAATAGGACAGACCGACATAATATTCGTTTTATATAGGTGAATGAAATAATTTTGCGTATTATATTTTCTATATATAAAATAAATTTTTTCAAAAGATATCTATATTTGGCTGCAATAGATTGGTTGTTAGGCAATAAAGATTGAATAAAATAAAATAAATAAAAAGTGGAAATTTAGAACTTATGATCTGGGGTTTTGAAAATTCTTTCGAATAAATTTTGGAACATAATAATATTGTTATAATTATTTTCTAATATAAATATTTGATATAATTTGAAAAAAATTGTTTGAAAGAGGATTTTGGAGAAAATAGGTTTTGTACTTTCCTCTCCGTCGCTGGAAAATAATTTCGGTGATGGCGACCGCATCATCGACTTTCATTTTCGAGTTTCGAAGAGGAAAGGACACCGTGGTAGTTCTACTGCAGATTCATTTTTGAATATATATAAATTTTGAATTGTTTTAAATATAATTAGAGATATATAAGTTGTAAGAATATATTTATCTATTGTTTTAAAATAAATTGAAAATTTAACCCGGTATTAAATTCTTAAATTTCCATTAATTTATTTGTTTCAAATTAGTGTAGTGAAATGAAAAGTAAGTAATTAATAATTGAAAACTCTCATTTAGGTAAAAGATTTAATGCTAAGTTATAAAGGAAATAAAAAGGAAGTTAAAATTGTAACTTATAAGAAAAAGGTAATGATTTATTGAACAATTAATGAATTAAAAGAATTGAGATAAAACTAGTATAAGTTCATTGCATTTTCTTTAACATATATAACTTACCAAATATAAAGTTGAAATGTTTAATAAGAAATGTAATGAAAATTGTACAAGTAATAGTAGGTAATGAAGTATTCAATGAATTTGCTATTAAATGAGAATTTAATGTTATAAACTTAAGTTATAATTGGAATTTTACTATAAGTGCATATAATTAAAGGTAAGTGTTGAAATAGATGATTATTAACTTAAGTAAATAAATGGAAATGCTATGAAATAAATGGGACATGAATACTATTGATAAACAAATGAAAATAAATGAGGTCATTCAATAAATGAATAATTATAATGAAATAAAAAGAACTGGCATGACCTGAGTTAATGGGAATGAATAATTGTAAGTAATAAGTGAAATTAAATGAAACAAACATTGAATGAGTAAATGAATAAAAGTTTGTTAGAAATAAATGTAAATTATAAAAGGAAAATTTATGTGGTATGAATAAAAAGAGAAATTTAACAAAAAATGAATGAATGAAATTAGTAAGGATAAACAAAATTTGTTGTTCAAATTGGTTGTTGCTTTTTTATGGTTGTTTGGGTAAGATGCTTTAAAAATTGGGTTTGGGAGAATGAATAATCTATTTAGTTTTATCTAAGACTGTTGTATAAATGATGAGCTAGTAGTTTATTCTTCATTCCGTACAATTTAAAATTTTTGAACCCGAACAACTATTTGTTTATTTGGTTTAATGGTTGCTTTGAATTTGTTGGGTATGCTGTTTGTTGAAAATGATGGTTGTTGTATTGATTTGTTGTTAGTAATTGAAACCACTCAAATATTTCACTTTACATAAATTGTTAACCCTTTGGATTTTATAGGTGAAATGCAGGTTATGGAAGCAATTGCTACTGCTTTGGTTCCATAAATTTAGCGTAAATTGCCCGACAAATAGGTACGTTTCGGATTACGGTTTATAGCGCTAATTTATGTAACGACCCCACTTCCTACTCCCAGGAAGAAGCATCGTTAATAAGAAAGAAAAGGGTGAGAAAATATAAAAGATAGAGAAGAAAGAACAACAACATCAGAATCTCACAGCGGAGCGAATAAAATATATTAATCACATAAATATTTACATAATATATAACATCAATCAGAGTGATACAGATAATACATCACATACTAGACAGTTATAAACACCTGTCTAGTTAATACAACTCAATACACAATACATCACAGAGATACCACACAGCGGAACTATATATATATATATATATATATATAAATATATATATATATATCTAAACGCTGAAGCCTCCTGCTCCATTGCTCCTCCAAAATTCGTCAAAGCTAAACCTGAATCCCTTGGCTACCCGCAAAAATTTGGGTACCCGAGAGTTTATGAAAAACAAAAATAAACTTCGGGTCAGACATGGGTCTGGTATGAGTAACAGGTTAAAGTTGCTTAATTTTGAAAAATCCTTTGAAAATAAAAGGTATCACGTAAGACTTCCCACAAATAAACATGGAAAAGTTTTTACCTTACGCTAACCAAAACATTTGAATAGGAAATCCAGTGATATTATAATAGGTCTAGGGTTTTCAAGTAAATAGAAAATAGCCGAAATTGTTACATCTATTAAATTCCAGCTACTAGCCACCAAAGTGGGTAATACAATAAAAACCGTAGGCACTTATTGGATTATGGATTCCATACAATGGTAGGCTACTGGGGTACCGCCCGTCACAGTACGTGGCCTAGATCAACGTACCGAGGATTACTCCCTTCATCCCCTGCAACACAAGGCCGGAACCATTCCTTACTGAACAGTCCCGAACAAGATAAACCCCGCAGTTGGCTGCAGACCAACCGCCCACTAAGCCGAATAAAAAGGGACATCTAGACAGGGGAATATCCTTGTCCTGCTTGGGCATGACCCACCTAACCTTGCTGCACCTCCCCTGTTTTTGCCATTGCCGGTTGATGAGGCTTGAGGTTACGATTACCTTTATAGGACATATTTCTTAGAATGCTCATCGTCCTCCTGACGATGTGTTGAAAGCATTCAATCCATACAAGTTCGTTCCGGGTTCGAACGAAACCGAAGGCATCATCTCGTTACACTCATTTTGGAATCACCCTCAGAGTTAACGACGATAACCCTTGCATTCAGAACCTTCATCTTCACTTCAGATTCACGACCTATCGTAGTTTGGAAACGATGTGGTTTTCGGATATTCCTAATGCGGAAAACCGATCCCGGCTCATCGAAATCCAAAGCGTGTCTTTTAAGGCCAAGTTGTCTATTTAGTCTTAACAGTGAATTCAATATTATCAATATACACAGATAGATAATTCACATCTCATAACAGATAATCACATCGTCATAATAAACAGATAACTAAAATCATCATCCAAACAGATAATTAAACTTTATCATACGTAAAACATACATCCATATCGCATAGACATTATCTATCTCATTACTGAGATCACAATCAATCAATGAAATACCAATATCATCCATCAGCAATGATTTATGAATCACAAGCTATAATTAATTTAAAATGAATTAAATTAACTACTTCCATTTTAATTAATTTAAAATAAATTAAATTAATTACACATTCCATAAATCCTGCTCTCACAATCATTCATTAATTATAAATCAAATTAATTAACCATTCTCTAATTACAAGAATAAATTAGTCTTTAATAAATTCCTTAAATGAATTATTCTAAATCATTTATAGCAGATTAACATTTAATTACGTACCCATTAATTATTCCTTAATTTACAATTCTTAATTACATCATTAATTATATTAATTAATGATCTCCAATTTATATATTAAATTAATCTTTACTTAAACACCATTATTAATCACCCCTTAATTAATAACCAACCGGTAATTATCTACTCTTAATTACTTATTAACAAATTGATCATTCCATGATTAATTATTTCCATAAATCAATCCTTTGATTTATTTACAAAAGAAATTACTCAAATTACCTCATTTACAAATCATCTTGTATAAATTTCATCAAGTAATGATCGTCCAATTACTATTCTAAGTAATTATGCTCCATCAATTACATTTATATTGATTTATTTCCATTTAATTATCTTGTTGATTTATTATTCTCAAATAAATCAATTTCTCTAATTCCCATCATTAATTATATTAATTAATGATTTCTAATTTCATTTTCATTTGTTAATTATATTAAGAATACACATCTTCAAATTATAAATATTAATCCTCTTGATTCATATATACAGTAATTAATCATTCATAAACAATTACTTCTCAATAATAAGCTTAATTAATCTCTTGATTAATTTTTAAGTAATGATATTCTCAAATACTCTTATTAACAGCATAACCCAATTAATTACATCCCGTAATTATCCTTCGATTACTTTTCTAAGTAATTTACTTCCAAAATATCAGTTAATTAAACTAAATTAATTAACTCAAATTAATTTACACAATTAATAAGTAATTAATTTCTTAATTACTTCTCAATAAATAATTTCATTTAAACTATTGAATTAATTAATCTAATTAATTTTTTTACAAAATCAATCATATTAATTAATTATAACATAATCTGGTTAATGAACTTCATTAATAATTATTTAATTATTTCCTTTTAACATAATCAACCTACATTAATTATTAATTATAAGTTAATTAACCATTATTAATTTAAAAATCTAATCAATAGTTCTAAATCACATATTATTAAATTAATTCATTAATTAACTTTAATTACTACTTTTACACTATAATTTCTAGTTTAATTAATTTCAATTATTGATTATTCTTACTTAACCAACATTAACCTAAGTTGTAAATTATGGCATATAAACTCTAAGTCTTCATTACTTAATGTAGATTATCTTATTATTGATTAATTTCACTTCCAATATGTATGAAACATTTGTTTCAAATTACTTCTTAAACAAATTCTAATTTTTTTCTTAATAAAGTTTTAAAACTAAATTTCAAACCCTTCTTAAACTCACATGTTTAAAAGCATATTTAATATCTAAAACTTATCATAAAACTTTACTTTTATTTCTTATCTAGAAATTTAAGTTCTAATTTCAATTTGGTTATTATCTTTGTTTAAATCTTCCTTAACAATATATATTTCATTTTGATTTCAATTCATTTAAATATTTAGCACTTTTTAAATTAATAAAATAATTTAGATTATGAAACTTAATTACTTACAACTATATTTCAAAACTATCTTAACTTCACCATTTAAACTTGTTTAAAACTGGGTTTGACTTTGTTTTTAAATTTAAAACAAAGGTTTCAAAAAAACAGTTGAAACCTGTTAAAACAGTTTCAGGTTTACAACCTGTACACTAAAACCCGAGCACCCCCTAGTTTTTCTTCGAGTAACACTCAAGTTTCCCCGTGAAAACCAACGAGCTACTTCGAGTTCTTCCCGGGCACATACGTGAAAATGAAACGAGAACCAAACCTGGAAAACACAGTGCCACTCACCCCTCCCAACCTGTCAACGGCACGCACGCGGCGGTCCCACCACCGGAGGCCACCAAACTCCGGCTACTCCTTCGACTATCTCTCTTCTACCTCCCTGCAAAACCACGCAACACTCGAACCTCTGAACAACCCGCGGCGATCAAAAATTCCCAACACAGTGAAAATTAGGTTTAAAAAATTTGAAACCCATGCCGATGCTTCCACCACCATTTTCTCATCCATCCCCTATTTTTCCCAACTCCACGGCAACCTCCTCTGCCCACACACCCAAGCTCTACTTCCCAGATCCATTTGATCATTCACGGCAACCTAAAATGCTTAAAACACTAAAACACTAACTGCACCTCATTCCTTTCACTAAAAATCCCCATAATCCTTTTAAAAATCATAATTTGGTTAAATGATTCGATCCATGTACTTGAATTCATAAACTAAGATTTTTGAATTTTTAACATTATAGAGATGCTCAGTCTTGTTTCTTTTTTTTTCTTTTTTTCCTGAGTCATATATATATACTACTTGTTTTAAGTAAATTCCTAACTAATGTTTTGAAATGAAACTACAGATTTCATTTAAATCCTAAGGCTAAACAAGAATTAATTCAAAAATTTGAATTTAAATAGACAATACTGGAACAGAGCAAATTGCAAGTTGAAATACCTGCACACAATCATACTTCAGGAATTCAGGGTATAACACACAATCATACTCTATAATATAATATTTATCATTGCAGTAATCTCAACTAATTTATACTTTTAATTCCTTATAAAAATGAGTTACTCACAGCATATAGAAACACAACAAGTTTTTAAGAAAAACCAGTTTGATTTGCAGGCTTTAGTTATGCAGAATTTCATCTCACCAATATCCAGAGAAAATGAAGATATAAATTGTTCACACAATTCATTTAAACATTCAAATACATGCATGCATCAGGATTTAAAACTTAAGTAAATGTTAAAAGTGTTACTCACCTTGAATTTTACAAAGTAGATCAGAGAAACTTTATTGAAGCAGGCATGAAAACAGCTGAAACTCACTTCTGCTTTGCTTCTTGGATTTTGTTTAAGTATGGAGTAGTTTCATTTTCATGTTTTAGTTTGTATGAAATTTAATTGATCTTATTTCGAACTGAATATGCAGATTTATACATGCAAGAAGCTTGATATTTATAAAATAAGTTACAGTGTACATTATTATTATGTTTCATATTATTAAGACAATGTTTGCATACAATCTTGTTTGTACAGTTTTGTTTCCTGAGCTATTTTTTTTTATGGTGGCTGATATGAATACTATTATGTACTAAAAGATTTTACATTAATTACTTTTTGTTTGTTAGCTTAAAGATATTTAACCATGTCTTCCTAAGCAAGCTTCACATATACACAGTTTATGTATTTATTTGGCCTGCATATGATTTTACTTGTTTGTAAAACATGTATTTTTATTACTGTCATTTGCTTCATTCAAGTTGGCCTGCCCACTTTATTGTCTTAATACCTTCATTCTGTTTTAAACAATCACACAAGCGGCCTTGAAGCTTGAAACATGTACATATATATTTTATTTTGTTTTATCTTGCTTTCCAGATACACTCAACTGACATGAAGATAAGTAAATATACATACTTGCATCTACAGGTTATAGTATTATAATGTTTGTACAACAAAACAAGGATATTTTATCTTGATGCTTTAAACATATACATATATGTATATACTGCAGTTTCATTTTTTGATAGTTTACAAACAACTTATTTGTTTCTAGATTAATTGTTGACTTGTGTTTAGTTATGTTATTGACTTGTTATTATAAATTTAAAATGTATCTATTCTTAGCTTTAATCTATGAGTGTATCCTATATGTTTACTTTTATTTAACTTATACAGTATGTCTTTATGTATATTTTGTTTTATGTCCTATGTTTTGTTGTTTGAAACTAAATGACTTGATAGTTGTTATGCTATTATAATTTAACTTATGTACTTACTTATATTTCTATATGCATATTTTAATTTTATTTATTTTATAAAAACATATTTATCACTTTGAAATGATAAATAAAATGAATAATCTTTCTATTATAAACTACATATTTATTAGTGTATGTTAAAATATTGATTTACAAAATATATTTAAAACTCATATATATTTTAAATTCATATTTTAAAGCAAACTATACTAAAAGAAAAGTAAACAAATCCTTTGTTAATAAATTAAATTTAAACTTAAATTAAAATAAGTTTTCAAACTATTTATTTATTTATTTATTTAGCTTTGAAATGTTTACATTAAGTAAAACACAATTTCTAATTCACTAAAATATATATTTTTGACGCCCCACCTCTATACCCACGCTAGCCAAGAACATTACGGTGAATGCTGTCGACTAGCACGGAGAATAAGGCTGTTGAGGAGCAACCATCCATGTAATTTCTTTGCGCGAGCACCGATATGTCAGATAATATAACATGCATTCTATTTCAAGAGGAAATCCGACATACCGACACAAACTCAAAGCTACTACACGGTGGCTATATAAATCCTTCGGAAAACAAGTATAGAAATAAGCATAACACAAACCAGTCACGGACAATTCATATCACAAAGGCGGAATAAGATATGAATAATACACTTGGAAGTGTACATCAGAGTAGTGGTCTAAAAAGATCCACAATATCACAAAAGAATAGTTACATGAACTACACAAAAGAATAAGTATACATTAAGGAGTCTATATCTCAAATGTATACAACAAAATAACTACTAATCTAAGTAGTTAACCCAAAAGTCAAGGAGTTAATCCCGGATGAGAAGTCAAGCAGAAGCACCTGTAACATCTCGGTCTGACCCGAGTATTATTTAATAAGAAAATAATAAACGGATCAGTCTAACTATAAATATCAGATGAAACGATATAGAATAAGAGATATGACTAAACACATAATAATCACAATGCCAAGCTGTGATATATATATATATATACTTAGTTGATAATCATCAAGGGATTAATCAATGTCACCAGATCTACACAAGAATCAAAGAAACGTCATACTTCTTATTTCGTTCACCATACTATAAATATTGACGATAATATAAATGTCAATCACAAAAGTCAATGACGCACAAATTCCAGAAGACTACACAAGAAATCCAGAAATCACTAAAGTCAATGACACACAAATTCCAGAAGACTACACAAGAAATCCAGAAATCACTAAAGTCAATGACACAAATTCCAGGAGACTACACAAGAAATCCAGAAATCACTAAAGTCAATGACACACAAATTCCAGAAGACTACACAAGAAATCCAGAAATCACAAAGGGGGGGAAGGCCTATCACATGAACGGGAGCATGAAAACTCACCAACAGCTGTAACACATGAACGAGAAGCTATCTCATGGTAGCTAACCATAAATTTGACACACGAATGGTCCGAAGACCTGACACACGAATGGCCCGAAGACCGTGGGTTGCTACCCCATAAATTTGACACACGAACGGGGTTTAGTCTCCCACGCAGACAAAGCGACATCGCACATTGCTAGTCTAAATCACAAAAATGATCGTCATGATCATCGAGAAGTGTCGATTACACTAAGCTAGTAAATATATGAGTTTAGCTTCATGTCCCATAACCACTTGCTTAACTTAAATATTTAGGAACAAACTATAAATCTCCACTAGAAAATTGTCACAAGAGGTTCAATCGAACAAGTTCAAGAATTAACCGACAAAGTAAACGCAAGCGTTTCATACCACTTGTTTTACTAAGCCGTTTAATTAGATTTCTTATACGAGTGAGGTAAAGGTTTGTATATACTAATGGATTGGAAAACGGTTTTATAAACGAATTTGGTATTAAAATAGTATTGAAATCGTTTGAGGAAAGAGTTTTGATATTTACTACTAGTATAGAAAACCTTTATATTTTTAAAGTGACAAACCACGAAGAAGATTGTAAGAACAATCAATCACAAAAATTCACATACGAAGACGTGAATAAAATCCAACGAAATCGATAAAGGATCCATCGAAATGGATATTCAAAAATCCCTAAAAAGAGTCATCAAAGTCATAATAGATGATAACAACAAATAGGATTATCACGAATCGATTTAAATTAGAATTTCAATCCAAAAAGGCAAATTAGACTCAAACAGCAGGTTCAGTCGACTGAACAGAGTTTTTCAGTCGACTGACCCTGTACATGGAAATTTTCCAGGTTCAGGAAACTTTCTCTTTCCAGTTTCAGTCGACTGTGCAGAGTTTTTCAGTCGACTGAATCACGCCTGGAAACTCTCGGGTTTTAGATTCATTCGACTGAACAGAGTTTTTCAGTCGACTGAATCATGCCTGGGCTGTTTTTCAGCCTTATTCAAATGAAGAGCAAACTCTTCCAAAATGCAATCGGACGAACATTGGCTCTAAGGGTTTATGCCAATCGGCAACCCGACCCTATATGCTCCTCGATGCATCACCAAAAGCATGATCAAACATCCATAAAAGGATTTTACACAAATTTGACTTAAAAACCCAAAAATTGGAATATTCACAAAACCAATCCAAATCAAGAGCAAATGCACATGAAGAAGTGTTAGGAATTCATACCCAACAACCAAAGATAATTATAGTCATAGATGTGAGATAAAAATCTCACCTTTTCACAAAATCGAACAAGAAGAAGCTTGAAAGCAAATGGAGAATCAACCCTTCTTCAATCACAACCCAAATGAGCTTGAATCTAAGCTCAAAAACAAGAACATTCCCGAAATTAGGTTTAGGAAATTTCTGAAATTGAATGGAGAAAGAGTTGGAGAAGAAGAAGGAGATGCTTACTAAGGGGTTCTTCTTGAGTTTGGAGCAAGGAGATGGATTTGCAAGAGAAACAAGGGTTTTGGAATTTTAATTTCCAATCTCTCCCACCATTAACACTCTAAAAACTGAAATGAGAAGAGAATGAGGGTGAGTGGGGAAGAGTGGCTCAGATTTGAGCATAAGTTAACATAGGGTTGAGCCCAAAAACCAAACCCAAAGTAAAAGGTAGCAGAAATCAACTTTCTCCAAACATATCGAAGCTTATACTCAAAAAGCTCGCAAACGGCATTTTAAACTCAATGGGAGTGGTCCCGAGCCCTAATTCGACCGTATGCAAAAAGTAGCTTTTCGGACTAAAATCCGACTACCGATAAAATATTTAAATAAAATATTTAAATATAAAATCGACAAATATGCGGGTTGTTACAGACTCCCCTCCTTAAAGAAATTGCGTCCTCGCAATATTACAAGAAGAAGATATATAGTAACAACCATAGAAGCATATTCAACACAAAAGAAGTTTGAAATAAGAAGTTCACCTCAAAGAGCATGAGAAAGTAAGTCCGGATGTGTACGCTCGATGTACTCTCTAGATTCCCAAGAACAGTCCTTAGGATTTGAAGACCATTGAACTTTAACAAGTGGAACATCTTTATTTCGAAGTCGTTTGACTTCCGAAGCAATGATACGAATAGGATGTTGCTCATAAGTTAAATTAGGCGAAACTTCAATCTCTTCCACAACACCGGGCTCAAGAATAGAATTGGAATCTCGAAGACATTTCCGAAGCTGAGAAACGTGAAACACGTCATGCATAGCAGAAAATTGAGCCGGTAATAAAAGGCGATAAGCCATGGAACCAATACGTTCGGTGATAGGAAATGGCCCAATATATCGAGGCGCTAACTTTCCCGATCGACTGAAACGTACAACACCTTTCATAGGTGAAACACGAATGAACACAAGATCTCCCACAGAAAATTCTAACTTCCTTCTCCGGTTATCGGCATAGGATTTTTGTCTACTTTGGGCTTCTTTCATCCTATGACGAATAAGATCAATCTTTTCTGTGGAATCACGAATAAAATCTGGACCTAAAGCCAGTCTCTCACCGGCCTCAAGCCAACAAGAAGGAGATCGGCATGGCCTTCCATAGAGTGCCTCAAAAGGTGCCATACCAATACTAGATTGGAAGCTACTATTATAGGAAAATTCAACAAGTGAAATATGATCTTCCCAACTTCCACCAAAATCAAGAACACAAGCACGAAGAAGATCTTCAAGAGTTTGACTCACACGCTCGGTTTGTCCATCGGACTGGGGATGATAAGCGGTGCTAAAATTAAGCTTCGTTCCCAAAGCTTTTTGAAGACTCTTCCAAAATCCACTAGTAAACAATGGATCACGATCACTAACAATAGAAGTAGGAACACCATGCAATTTAACAATTTCTTTGATAAATATTTTGGCCAAAAGAGGAACAGTTCGGTTAGACCGAACGGGAATAAAACGGGCGGATTTAGTAAGTCTATCAACAATTACCCATAAGCTATCATAACCCGATCAAGAACGGGGAAGGCCATCTATAAAATCCATGGAAATTTGATCCCACTTCCAAACTGGAATTTCTAAAGGTTGCAATAACCCTCCGGGCCTTTGATGTTCGGCCTTAACAAGTTGGCAAGTCATGCAACGTTTAACGAAGTTAGCGATGTCAAGTTTCATTCCCTCCCAATAATAAAGTCGCTTCATGTCCGCGTACATTTTACAACTACCGGGATGAATGGTAAATTTAGAACGATGTGAATCTTCGAAAATATCTTTACGAAGATCACCAATATTTGGCACGACAAGTCTACCAAATTTCCGAATGCCGTCACGAGAATCGATATCAAAGTCTTTCAAACCTTCAATATCCATTTTATCCCTAATATTTTGGCCAAGAAGAGCCAAGTTGGGATCTAGCCCTTGAGCTTCAAGAATGCGGTCTAAAAGAGACGGATGAGCCTCAAGGCTACATAAAACAAATGATGAGCATAAATCGGAAACACGGTCTCGAGTTTCGCAAGTGGATAAAATCCCGAGATCGTTCCATTCGGATATCATCATAGAAACAACAGCTTGTTGTTTACGGCTAAGAGCATCGGCGACAAGATTACCCTTACCGGGAGTATAAAGAATATCAAGATCATATGGTGCAAGAAATTCGAGCCAACGCTGTTGACGCAAATTAAGTTCCTTTTGAGAGAATAAATATTTCAAAGACTTATGATCTGTGTAAAGAACAAATTTCTCTCCTAAGAGATAATGACGCCAAATCCGAAGAGCAAAAACAACAGCCGCGAGCTCTAAATCATGAGTGGCATATCTAGTCTCAGCAGGCTTTAATTGCCTAGAAGCATAAGCAATAACGCGTTCCTTTTGCATAAGAACGGCACCCAAACCAATGCAACTAGCATCGGTATAAACAACGAAATCTTGATTCCCCTCGGGAATAACAAGAATAGGAGCATCAGAAAGAAGTTCTTTTAATTTCTGAAAAGAAGCTTCACATTTGTCCGACCAAATGTATTTAACACCTTTCTTCGTCAAGCTAGTGAGAGGCACGGCAATTTTAGAAAAGTCTTTAATAAAACGACGGTAATAGCCCGCCAATCCAAGAAAACTACGAATCTCTGTCATATTCTCCGGTCTCTTCCAATCTTGAATCGCTTCAATCTTTGAAGGATGCACGGAAATTCCGGTTTCGGAAATGATGTGACCGAGAAACTTCACACGAGATTGCCAAAAATGGCATTTAGAAAATTTTGCCTTTAATTGATTACTCCTAAGAGTTTCCAACACAATCCGAAGATGTTTTTCATGCTCCTCCTCGGTTTTAGAGTAAACAAGAATATCATCGATAAAGATAAGAACAAACCGGTCGAGAAAGTCTTTAAAAACTCGATTCATTAAGTCAACGAAATAAGCCGGGGCATTTGTTAACCCAAATGGCATAACAAGCCATTCATAAGATCCATACCGAGTGCGGAACGATGTCAAAGGAATGCTATCCTCTGCAATACGAAGCCGATGAAAACCGTTAGCCAAGTCCAATTGTGAAAAGACTCTAGCACCACTAAGTTGATCGAATAGATCATCAATCCGAGGTAAAGGATATTTATTTTTGATAGTAAGATCATTAAGCTTACGATAGTCAACGCAAAGCCTAAGTGTACCATCGGATTTCTTCACAAAGATAGCTGAAGCTCCCCAAGGCGAGGAACTAGAGCGAATAAATTGCTTCGTTTCAAATTCAGATAATTGTTTACGCATCTCCTCGTTTTCTTTATTGGACATACGATAAGGAGGACGAGTGATAGGTTGAGCTCCCGGAGTAAGATTAATTCTGAACTCAATTGCTCGCTTAGGTGGTAATCCTAAAACGGGCTCGAATATGTCGGAAAATTCGCAAACGACGTGAATAAGAGAAATAATATCACCCTCATCATCATCATCGTCATCACGAGGATTTAAAGAATATAAAGATGCAACCAAAGCAGAATCTGAATCTTTAAGAATAACAGAAACCTGATTAACAGATTGAGGATGTCGAAGATGAATAGTCCGCTCAGGACATAGGATATGAGCTTCATAACGGTTAAGCCAATCCATTCCCAAAATCATTCCAAAGCCTAAGTAACGCATGACATGCAAATCGGCTCGGAAAGATAAATCATACAAAATAATCTCGACATCTTTACACAATAAACTGATTGTTGCGGATCCACCAACCGGATTCGCAATTCTCAAAGAAGTCATTAAACACAAAACATCCAAAGAAAAGGTATCAACAAGTTCTTTTGATATAAAAGAATGGGACGCACCCGTATCAAAAAGAACTCGAATAGGATGATCATGAAACAAAATAATTCCATCTAGAATAGAATGAGAAATACCTTGGCCACGAGATGTGTTGCCAGGGGCTTGAGCAACATTTAACTTTCCCTCCTTCTTGCCCTGAAGCTTGGGGCGCACATGTATAAAATGGTCCGAGCTTTTGCAATAGCGACAAGTACGAGGCTTTGAACACTTGTTCGCAAAATGGTCTTTCGAACCACAATTATAGCATTTCCCTTGAGTAGAGGAAAAGGTCTTTTCAGCAGGAGTTGCTTGCTTCCCTTTCTTATTGGAATAAGGGCCTTTAAATTTGTTTGGCCTCTTTCTGTTGTTGAAGTTTGGTTTGGAACCCACCACTTCAACATCATTCTCTCTATCCGCCTCTTCAAGACGAAGAGCGATATCAACGAGTTGGTCGAAAGAAACTTCTAACTTTAGAAGTAATGGCTTCTTGAGACTTTTGTTTAATCCATAAACAAATCTATGATTCTTCTTCAGAGGGGTGTTGAAGTATTCAACCCCATATTTGGAAAGCGACTCGAAGGAGGCGACGTAATCCGTCACGGAAGACGCACCTTGAACAAGGTCTATAAATCGTCGAGCCAGTGTCACTTTTTCTGCTTCTGGTACGAATTTTAACTCGAAGCGTTCTCGGAATTTCTCCCAGGTGAGATCCGCTTCATTAATCTCAGAAATAAGAAGTTCGTACCAGTCCAATGCTCTTTCTCGGAGCATACTAGAGGCCACCTGAACTCGGTGAAGGTCAATAATATTCATGCGCGAAAAGATGCGATCGCATGTTCTAAGCCAAGCTTATACTTCAATAACAGTTTCGGAACCTTTGAATGGCTCCCCACCCAAATTACTGTAATCTCTACACAAGCGTGCAAATCCCGACTTTGGGTGAGTAGGTTCCGGGTTAGCTCCAGCTGCTTGAGCATTTGTTACCAAATCAAGAAGCTGTTGAGCAGTCATAAAAACTCCATCTTGGGGTGGAGTGCTAGATGGCACGGCTCTGGGACGGCCTGGTCTAGACATTTCTCTTCTTTAAGAAAGAAAGAAAGAAGAGGAAAAAGTTATTCTCAAAATGAATATCAAGCAATCTTGATAGATAAAACAAGGAATCAAAAAAGAAAGTAGGATAGAACGGTACGAAGACCCGAATAAAATCCTAAAGCACAACTCCTAAGAAAAACTTAGGACAATGATCCTTGTTATAATATTCCATATTGTTCCGAAGTTTGGCTCTGATACCAAGCTGTGACGCCCCACCTCTATACCCACGCTAGCCAAGAACATTACGGTGAATGCTGTCGACTAGCACGGAGAATAAGGCTGTTGAGGAGCGACCATCCATGTAATTTCTTTGCGCGAGCACCGATATGTCAGATAATATAACATGCATTCTATTTCAAGAGGAAATCCGACATACCGACACAAACTCAAAGCTACTACACGGTGGCTATATAAATCCTTCGGAAAACAAGTATAGAAATAAGCATAACACAAACCAGTCACAGACAATTCATATCACAAAGGCGGAATAAGATATGAATAATACACTTGGAAGTGTACATCATAGTAGTGGTCTAAAAAGATCCACAATATCACAAAAGAATAGTTACACGAACTACACAAAAGAATAAGTATACATTAAGGAGTGTATATCTCAAATGTATACAACAAAATAACTACTAATCTAAGTAGTTAACCCAAAAGTCAAGGAGTTAATCCCGGATGAGAAGCCAAGCAGAAGCACCTGTAACATCTCGGTCTGACCCGAGTATTATTTAATAAGAAAATAATAAACGGATCAGTCTAACTATAAATATCAGATGAAACGATATAGAATAAGAGATATGACTAAACACATAATAATCACAATGCCAAGCTGTGATATATATATATATATATATATATACTTAGTTGATAATCATCAAGGGATTAATCAATGTCACCAGATCTACACAAGAATCAAAGAAACGTCATACTTCTTATTTCGTTCACCATACTATAAATATTGACGATAATATAAATGTCAATCACAAAAGTCAATGACGCACAAATTCCAGAAGACTACACAAGAAATCCAGAAATCACTAAAGTCAATGACACACAAATTCCAGAAGACTACACAAGAAATACAGAAATCACTAAAATCAATGACACACAAATTCCAGGAGACTACACAAGAAATCCAGAAATCACTAAAGTCAATGACACACAAATTCCAGAAGACTACACAAGAAATCCAGAAATCACAAAGGGGGGGAAGGCCTATCACATGAACGGGAGCATGAAAACTCACTAACAGCTCTAACACATGAACGAGAAGCTATCTCATGGTAGCTAACCATAAATTTGACACACGAATGGTCCGAAGACCTGACACACGAATGGCCCGAAGACCGTGGGTTGCTACCCCATAAATTTGACACACGAACGGGGTTTAGTCTCCCACGCAGACAAAGAGACATCGCACATTGCTAGTCTAAATCACAAAAATGATCGTCATGATCATCGAGAAGTGTCGATTACACTAAGCTAGTAAATATATGAGTTTAGCTTCATGTCCCATAACCACTTGCTTAACTTAAATATTTAAGAACAAACTGTAAATCTCCACTAGAAAATTGTCACAAGAGGTTCAATCGAACAAGTTCAAGAATTAACCGACAAAGTAAACGCAAGCGTTTGATACCACTTGTTTTACTAAGCCGTTTAATTAGATTTCTCATACGAGTGAGGTAAAGGTTTGTATATACTAATGGATTTGGAAAACGGTTTTATAAACGAATTTGGTATTAAAATAGTATTGAAATCGTTTGAGGAAAGAGTTTTGATATTTACTACTAGTATAGAAAAACCTTTATATTTTTATAGTGACAAACCACGAAGAAGATTGTAAGAACAATCAATCACAAAAATTCACATACGAAGACGTGAATAAAATCCAACGAAATCGATAAAGGATCCATCGAAATGGATATTCAAAAATCCCTAGAAAGAGTCATCAAAGTCATAATAGATGATAACAACAAATAGGATTATCACGAATCGATTTAAATTAGAATTTCAATCCAAAAAGGCAAATTAGACTCAAACAGCAGGTTCAGTCGACTGAACAGAGTTTTTCAGTCGACTGACCCTGTACATGGAAATTTTCCAGGTTCAGGAAACTTTCTGTTTCCAGTTTCAGTCGACTGTGCAGAGTTTTTCAGTCGACTGAATCATGCCTGGAAACTCTCGGGTTTCAGATTCAGTCGACTGAACAGAGTTTTTCAGTCGACTGAATCATGCCTGGGCTGTTTTTCAGTTTTATTCAAATGAAGAGCAAACTCTTCCAAAATGCAATCGGACGAACATTGGCTCTAAGGGTTTATGCCAATCGGCAACCCGGCCCTATATGCTCCTCGATGCATCACCAAAAGCATGATCAAACATCCATAAAAGGATTTTACACAAATTTGACTTAAAAACCCAAAAATTGGAATATTCACAGAACCAATCCAAATCAAGAGCAAATGCACATGAAGAAGTGTTAGGAATTCATACCCAACAACCAAAGATAATTATAGTCATAGATGTGAGATAAAAATCTCACCTTTTCACAAAATCGAACAAGAAGAAGCTTGAAAGCAAATGGAGAATCAACCCTTCTTCAATCACAACCCAAATGAGCTTGAATCTAAGCTCAAAAACAAGAACATTCCCGAAATTAGGTTTAGGAAATTTCTGAAATTGAATGGAGAAAGAGTTGGAGAAGAAGAAGGAGATGCTTACCAAGGGGTTCTTCTTGAGTTTGGAGGAAGGAGATGGATTTGCAAGAGAAACTAGGGTTTTGGAATTTTAATTTCCAATCTCTCCCACCATTAACACTCTAAAAACTGAAATGAGAAGAGAATGAGGGTGAGTGGGGAAGAGTGGCTCAGATTTGAGCATAAGTTAACATAGGGTTGAGCCCAAAAACCAAACCCAAAGTAAAAAGTAGCAGAAATCAACTTTCTCCAAACATATCGAAGCTTATACTCAAAAAGGTCGCAAACGGCATTTTAAACTCAATGGGAGTGGTCCCGAGCCCTAATTCGACCGTATGCAAAAAGTAGCTTTTCGGACTAAAATCCGACTACCGATAAAATATTTAAATAAAATATTTAAATATAAAATCGACAAATATGCGGGTTGTTACAATATTAGTATTTAAAACATATTTTATTAGTTAAATTTTAAAACAAATCACCTTTATTTACAATGTATACAAATATGTACATATATAAATAGAAAACAATTTAATTAATTTCTAACGGATAAAATTTATCAATTGAATATTTATTAAAAGAAAAGTATCAATTCAGATTTAATTATCATAAATATATCACATCAATTTAATATTTAATGGAGATTATTAAATTGATATTGCTAGAAAATTCCGGGTCGTCATATTCCTCCCCCCTTAAAAGAATTTCGTCCCCGAAATTTAAAAGCAAAGGTAATTTAATAATATATTTAAGATTTTAATTAATTTTAAATCATAAGCATATATCAATCACATGCTAACAATCATCACAACCAATCTACTCAATCAACAAAGCTAACTATCCAGATAAAATTCTGGATAGAGCTCTCTAGAGTTTCCCAGTATAATACCGGAATACTAGATCTATAGAATCCAAACAGTCTATACTCCTAATCTATAGAACTCCTCGAATTAGAGAAAATTCTTCCAAAATCAAATCTCCGACTTCGAAATCCAAATTCCTTCGTCTCTTATTCACCAAATACTTCTGACAATTCAGAGCTGCCTTCAACCTACTGATTAGCTCATCCTTCGCTAATAACTCCTAAAAAAATCTAAATCCAAAAACAATCCAGTAGAATAATTTCCTCAAAACCAACCAAAACCAAGAACTAAAAATCTACTATCATCAGTAGAAAACATCCTCTCTTTCCCAAAAAAGAAAAACAAATGCACTTCCAACTGCTTCCGCTGCACAACTCTGATCTGGATGGATGAAAATGCTAATGATGCACATAAGCACAACGGGACAACTCATGACAAAAATATGATTCAGCAGATCCAAAATAAAACTCAGAAATTCCTTCAAAACTTGAGTCGCTTCACCAGTTCCTCACTCTAGAAACCATTCTATTACTAAGCTGAACCATCGACACTTTTGAATTGTTCATTAGCATGCATAAATTTTAGATTTTGTTACTTCGGAAACAATCCATCGCTACTACATCTCAACACACAACCACTACTTCTTGAGTTACCAAGATAATATTCTAGCTTCTGCTCAACTCACACAATCCAAAATCTACTCATCCACTCTGTACAACAAAATGGACTTCAATCTTATCAGTTTTCTCTCCAGAGATTAGGTGAAATCCTTACACCACAAATTTACTCGAGACGGTATTAGGTCTACAGTATTGTCAAATATACTTCCAACCACAGGTAGTCATGTTACACACACCACTACTCAATCTATCCTTATACTTATATTGGAAAACCCGAACAGGTAATCCAACAAATAGATAGAAAATAAATAAATAAATATATATATATATATATATATATGTATATCAAAATTACAAATACGCTCTCTCAGGAAAGAAATCACTTAACAGCCTAGGTATTCACTCAACCTAGCGCTCTGATACCACTATAACGACCCCACTTCCTACTCCCAGGAAGAAGCATCGTTAATAAGAAAGAAAAGGGTGAGAAAATATAAAAGATAGAGAAGAAAGAACAACAACATCAGAATCTCACAGCGGAGCGAATAAAATATATTAATCACATAAATATTTACATAATATATAACATCAATCAGAGTGATACAGATAATATATCACATACTAGACAGTTATAAACACCTGTCTAGTTAATACAACTCAATACACAATACATCACAGAGATACCACACAGCGGAACTATATATATATACATATCAAAACGCTGAAGTCTCCTGCTCCAGTGCTCCTCCAAATTTCGTCAAAGCTAAACCTGAATCCCTTGGCTACCCGTAAAAATTTGGGTACCCGAGAGTTTATGAAAAACAAAAATAAACTTCGGGTCAGACATGGGTCTGGTATGAGTAACAGGTTAAAGTTGCTTCATTTTGAAAAATCCTTTGAAAATAAAAGGTATCACGTAAGACTTCCCACACATAAACATGGAAAAGTTTTTACCTTACGCTAACCAAAACATTTGAATAGGAAATCCAGTGATATTATAATAGGTCTAGGGTTGTCAAGTAAATAGAAAATAGCCGAAATTGTTACATCTATTAAATTCCAGCTGCTAGCCACAAAAGTGGGTAATACAATCAAAAGCGTAGGCACTTATTGGATTATGGATTCCATACAATGGCAGGGCTACTGGGGTACCGCCCGTCACAGTACGTGGCCTAGATCAACGTACCGAGGATTACTCCCTTCATCCCCTACAACACAAGGCCGGAACCATTCCTTACTGAACAGTCCCGAACAAGATAAACCCCGCAGTTGGCTGCAGACCAACCGCCCACTAAGCCCAATAAAAAGGGACATCTAGACAGGGGAATATCCTTGTCCTGCTTGGGCATGACCCACCTAACCTTGCTGCACCTCCCCTGTTTTAGCCATTCCCGGTTGATGAGGCTTGAGGTTACAATTACCTTTATAGGATATATTTCTTAGAATGCTCATCGTCCGCCTGACGATGTGTTGAAAGCATTCAATCCATACAAGTTCATTCCGGGTTCGAACGAAACCGAAGGCATCATCTCGCTACACTCATTCTGGAATCACCCTCAGAGTTAACGACGATAACCCTTGCATTCAGAACCTTCATCTTCACTTCAGATTCATGACCTATCGTAGTTTGGAAGCGATGTGGTTTTCGGATATTCCTAATGCGGAAAACCGATCCCGGTCTCATCGAAATCCAAAGCGTGTCTTTTAAGGCCAAGTTGTCTATTTAGTCTTAACAGTGAATTCAATATTATCAATATACACAGATAGATAATTCACATCTCATAACAGATAATCACATCATCATAATAAACAGATAACTAAAATCATCATCCAAACAGATAATTAAACATTATCATACTTAAAACATACATCCATATCGCATAGACATTATCTATCTCATTACTGAGATCACAATCAATCAATGAAATACCAATATCATCCATCAGCAATGATTTATGAATCACAAGCTATAATTAATTTAAAATGAATTAAATTAACTACTTCCATTTTAATTAATTTAAAATAAATTAAATTAATTACACATTCCATAAATCCTGCTCTCACAATCGTTCATTAATTATAAATCAAATTAATTAACCATTCTCTAATTACAAGAATAAATTAGTCTTTAATAAATTCCTTAAATGAATTATTCTAAATCATTTATAGCAGATTAACATTTAATTACTTACCCATTAATTATTCCTTAATTTACAATTCTTAATTACATCATTAATTATATTAATTAATGATCTCCAATTTATATATTAAATTAATCTTTACTTAAACACCATTATTAATCACCCCTTAATTAATAACCAACCAGTAATTATCTACTCTTAATTACTTATTAACAAATTGATCATTCCATGATTAATTATTTCCATAAATCAATCCTTTGATTTATTTACAAAAGAAATTACTCAAATTACCTCATTTACAAATCATCTTGTATAAATTTCATCAAGTAATGATCATCCAATTACTATTCTAAGTAATTATGCTCCATTAATTACATTTATATTGATTTATTTCCATTTAATTATCTTGTTGATTTATTATTCTCAAATAAATCAATTTCTCTAATTCCCATCATTAATTATATTAATTAATCATTTCTAATTTCATTTTCATTTGTTAATTATATTAAGAATACACATCTTCAAATTATAAATATTAATCCTCTTGATTCATATATACAGTAATTAATCATTCATAAACAATTACTTCTCAATAATAAGCTTAATTAATATCTTGATTAATTTTTAAGTAATGATATTCTCAAATACTCTTATTAACAGCATCACCCAATTAATTACATCCCGTAATTATCCTTCAGTTACTTTTCTAAGTAATTTACTTCCAAAATATCAGTTAATTAAACTAAATTAATTAACTCAAATTAATTTACACAATTAATAAGTAATTAATTTCTTAATTACTTCTCAATAAATAATTTCGTTTAAACTATTGAATTAATTAATCTAATTAATTTTTTTACAAAATCAATCATATTAATTAATTATAACATAATCTGGTTAATGAACTTCATTAATAATTATTTAATTATTTCCTTTTAACATAATCAACCTATATTAATTATTAATTATAAGTTAATTAACCATTATTAATTTAAAAATCTAATCAATAGTTCTAAATCACATATTAGTAAATTAATTCATTAATTAACTTTAATTACTACTTTTACACTATAATTTCTAGTTTAATTAATTTCAATCGTTGATTATTCTTACTTAACCAACATTAACCTAAGTTGTAAATTCTGGCATATAAACTCTAAGTCTTCATTACTTAAAGTAGATTATCTTATTATTGATTAATTTCACTTCCAATATGTATGAAACATTTGTTTCAAATTACTTCTTAAACAAATTCTAATTTTTTTCTTAATAAAGTTTTAAAACTAAATTTCAAACCCTTCTTAAACTCACATGTTTAAAAGCATATTTAATATCTAAAACTTATCATAAAACTTTACTTTTATTTCTTATCTAGAAATTTAAGTTCTAATTTTAATTTGGTTATTATCTTTGTTTAAATCTTCCTTAACAATATATATTTCATTTTGATTTCAATTCATTTAAATATTTAGCACTTTTTAAATTAATAAAATAATTTAGATTATGAAACTTAATTACTTACAACTATATTTCAAAACTATCTTAAATTCACCATTTAAACTTGTTTAAAACTGGGTTTGACTTTGTTTTTAAATTTAAAACAAAGGTTTCAAAAAAACAGTTGAAAACTGTTAAAACAGTTTCAGGTTTACAACCTGTACACTAAAACCCGAGCACCCCAAGTTTTGCTTCGAGTAACACTCAAGTTTCCCCATGAAAACCAACGAGCTACTTCGAGTTCTTCCCGGGCACATACGCGAAAATGAAACCGAGAACCAAACCTGGAAAACACAGCGCCACTCACCCCTCCCAACCTGTCAACGGCACGCACGCGGCGGTCCCACCACCGGAGGCCACCAAACTCCGGCTACTCCTTCGACTATCTCTCTTCTACCTCCCTGCAAAACCACGCAACACTCGAACCTCTGAACAACCCGCGACAATCAAAACTTCCCAACACAGTGAAAATTAGGTTTAAAAAATTTGAAACCCATGCCGATGCTTCCACCACCATTTTCTCATCCATCCCCTATTTTTCCCAACTCCACGGCAACCTCCTCTACCCACACACCCAAGCTCTACTTCCCAGATCCATTTGATCATTCACGGCAACCTAAAATGCTTAAAACACTAAAACACTAACTGCACCTCATTCCTTTCACTAAAAATCCCCATATTCCTTTTAAAAATCATAATTTGGTTAAATGATTCGATCCATGTACTTGAATTCATAAACTAAGATATTTGAATTTTTAACATTATAGAGATGCTCAGTCTTGTTTCTTTTTTTTTCTTTGTTTCCTGAGTCATATATATATATTACTTGTTTTAAGTAAATTCCTAACTAATGTTTTGAAATGAAACTACAGATTTCATTTAAATCCTAAGGCTAAACAAGAATTAATTCAAAAATTTGAATTTAAATAGACAATACTGGAGCAGAGCAAATTGCAAGTTGAAATACCTGCACACAATCATACTTCAGGAATTAAGGGTATAACACACAATCATACTCTATAATATAATCTTTATCATTGCAGTAATCTCAACTAATTTATACTTTTAATTCCTTATAAAAATGAGTTACTCACAGCATATAGAAGCACAACAAGTTTTTAAGAAAAACAGTTTGATTTGCAGGCTTTAGTTATGCAGAATTTCATCTCACCAATATCCAGAGAAAATGAAGATATAAATTGTTCACACAATTCATTTAAACATTCAAATACATGCATGCATCAGGATTTAAAACTTAAGTAAATGTTAAAAGTGTTACTCACCTTGAATTTTACAGAGTAGATCAGAGAAACTTTATTGAAGCGGGCATGAAAACAGCTGAAACTCACTTTTGCTTTGCTTCATGGATTTTGTTTAAGTATGGAGTAGTTTCATTTTCATGTTTTAGTTTGTATGAAATTTAATCGTTCTTATTTCCAACTGAATATGCAGATTAATACATGCAAGAAGCTTGATATTTATAAAATAAGTTACAGTGTACATTATTATTATGTTTCATATTATTAAGACAATATTTGCATACAATCTTGTTTGTACAGTTTTGTTTCCTGAGATATTTTTTTTTATGGTGGCTGATATGAATACTATTATGTACTAAAAGATTTTTACACTAATTACTTTTTGTTTGTTAGCTTAAAGATATTTAACCATGTCTTCCTAAGCATGCTTCACATATACACAGTTTATGTATTTATTTGGCCTGCATATGATTTTACTTGTTTGTAAAACATGTATTTTTATTACTGTCATTTGCTTCATTCAAGTTGGCCTGCCCACTTTATTGTCTTAATACCTTCATTCTGTTTTAAACAATCACACAAGTGGCCTTGAAGCTTGAAACATATACATATATATTTTGTTTTGTTTTATCTTGCTTTCCAGATACACTCAACTGACATGAAGATAAGTAAATATACATACTTGCATCTACAGGTTATAGTATTATAATGTTTGTACAACAAAACAAGGATATTTTATCTTGATGCTTTAAACATATACATATATGTATATACTGCAGTTTCATTTTTTGATAGTTTACAAACAACTTATTTGTTTCTAGATTAATTGTTGACTTGTGTTTAGTTATGTCATTGACTTGTTATTATAAATTTAAAATGTATCTATTCTTAGCTTTAATCTATGAGTGTATCCTATATGTTTACTTTTATTTAACTTATACAGTATGTCTTTATGTATATTTTGTTTTATGTCCTATGTTTATTGTTTGAAACTAAATGACTTGATAGTTGTTATGCTATTATAATTTAACTTATGTACTTACTTATATTTCTATATGCATATTTTAATTTTATTTATTTTATAAAAACATATTTATCACTTTGAAATGATAAATAAAATGAATAATCTTTCTATTATAAACTACATATTTATTAGTGTATGTTAAAATATTGATTTACAAAATATAGTTAAACTCATATATATTTTAAATTCATATTTTAAAGCAAACTATACTAAAAGAAAAGTAAACAAATCCTTTGTTAATAAATTAAATTTAAACTTAAATAAAAATAAGTTTTCAAACTATTTATTTATTTATTTAGCTTTGAAATGTTTATATTAAATAAAACACAATTTCTAATTCACTAAAATATATATTAGTATTTAAAACATATTTTATTAGTTAAATTTTAAAACAAATCACCTTTATTTACAATGTATACAAATATGTACATATATAAATAGAAAACAATTTAATTAATTTCTGACGGATAAAATTTATCAATTGAATATTTATTAAAAGAAAAGTATCAATTCAGATTTAATTATCATAAATATATCACATCAATTTAATATTTAATGCAGATTATTAAATTGATATTGCTAGAAAATTCCGGGTCGTCACAATTTATATATTTTCCCGAGGTTGGGATATAATATTTTGGATAAAATATGTAATATAATTTGTTATATTTTAATATTATATTTTCTCCCGAGCCTCTCCGTACAAGGGAGACTCTGCCAAAAAATTTCATACATTCTGAACTTAGAAATATTTTGAAATGTTTACCAAACTTTAGTAATTTAAGTATAAAAAGATTTAACGGTTATAAATTGAGATATCTTATCTAAATTAATTAATTGTATAAATTTAATTGTTTATAAAGTTAATGTTTGAATAAGGTATATTGATTTCTTAGTTCTTCGTTTCCCTTCTTTTCCTCTTCGAGGACGAAAAGTTTTGAGCGAGGGAGAGTGTAACGACCCGTGTGAACTCGATGTTTAAAATGAATTAAATTAATATGATTTTTATTTAAATTTAGAAAGAAATAGAAATCTTATTTATTTATATGAAGGAGAATGTTAAAATTAGATGTATCAAAGTTAATTAAAATTTACAAATTAAATTATATATTGCAATTTATTGTAATGGTGGAAGTTGTTGCATTTGGATATTAAGTTAGAAATAAGTAAATAAAGGCAAGTATTGAATTCATCAATAAAAAAAAACTATTTAGTACAATTCTTTTTTATTTGTAAACTATTGTAAGATGTTAATTAATTGAAATGTGAAATATTAATAAGAATATTAAATAGAATGGAATTCAAATAATATAACAATAGAAATGTGAAAATTTGGGAATAGATCCAAAGTTATAAATAAGCTGTTGAAATAATACATAATAAGTGCAACTTGAATGAATCAATGTGAGTATAAATTTAAGAAATAATTGGGAATCATATCTATGAAATGATAACGAGAATACAAGGTAATAAATGCCAATTAAGGGTAATAACTAATAAACATAATGAAATTCCAATTTTATATAAAATAATTTAAAAGTTAAGTTTGACTGTAATTTGAACATAAGTAAATTGAATTGTAATATGAAAATATATGCCAAAATTGATTTTTGTAATAAAAGATTTTGTATGTGACAAAAAGGTAACGATAATGTTTATGGTAGGTTGCCTATTCATTTATTTAGATTGTTAGTTGGAATTGGAAATAAGTTTGTAATAAATGTAAATGAATGATACATTTATGTGAAATATAACCAATGTAAATTTTATTTATAATATAGCAAAGGGTGGATTTAAGAAGTG
Source organism: Allium cepa (assembly GCA_030765085.1). NCBI lineage: Eukaryota > Viridiplantae > Streptophyta > Magnoliopsida > Asparagales > Amaryllidaceae > Allium > Allium cepa. The sequence continues at coordinate 357,693,085 of CM060942.1, read as the reverse complement.
AAATTGTAGAAATTGAAGCTAATTAATAATGGACATAGTAAAGATGGCAATCCAATCAAATACTTAGGAATCAAATTTACTTGGAAGGTAGTCTAATTTGTAAATAAATGGTAAGTAATTAGGATTTAATTAATTCTATATTAATTGAAACTGATTGTAGATTTAGTGTAGTAACATTAAAGCTAACGTTTTGTTAATATAGATTTAAGTATAGAAAGCAATATTTATTAATTTAATTTAAGTATTACAAAATAAATGAAATTTAACGTTTAAATATTACGTTAATAGAGATTAACTGAAATTTGAGAATGTTAAATTAATAGATTTGAACCCAACATTTGAATCCATCTACTTAAAATTTTTAGATGGAAAAATCATTGACTATTTAAATTAATAGAAATTTTGGGAGCTTAATTTATAATTTTGAATATAATGAAATTGAAGATTTGACACCGCAACAGATAGATTTATCAACTCTAAATTGACATAAAGACTTGTTGAAAACAATTGTAAATGTTGAGAAATATAAAGGTGATAAAATTTACAAATTTTAGAATTGGAATTTAAAGTTTGATTTATTCAACTAATTGTAAATTTATTTAATTAATGGAAAAGTAGCCATTGATGTGCACGTAAATGTGCACATTTTTATCGCCATATTTAATCTATTTAAATTAAATAAATGATCATATTGGGTATTTTAACTTGTTTTAACCAAAATTCACATTAATTCCAAATTGTCACACATTCATCTTCATACAAGGGTGAAATGGTCATTTTTGTGCAGTTATTAAATTGTGAAAATTTATTTAGAATTTTCTATGTTTTTTATAGGAAATTTGGTGACTTTCACAAGTGGTTTCATGAAGATATGCATGCACAAAATCAATACAAAGGAATGAAGATGAAAATAATTCAAAGTGAAGATCATGGAGGACCCCACCTACCCACCTACCTTAATGTACAAATTAAAGGCTAATGCACATGCTTATGGATTTAATGTCTTCATGTACATTTAAGTGGGGATTAAAACATGCTAATGATAACTTGGCCTCCACACTTTCTCATGGGCATTTTGGGCATTCCCCAAAAATAGGAATTGGGGTTTTAAACATGTATATATACCCCTTATGTTTCATGTAACATGATCTCCTCTCTTAGTCTCTCTTAGGCCTCCTTCTCTTTAGTTTAGTTTAGATCAAAAATAAAATGAAAGCTCCTCTTTCTCTTTTCATGGCTACTTAGCCATTTTTATTTTATGTAATCTTTTTTATGTAATTTAATGTATGCTCTTTCCGTTTCATGTTCATTTACTTTCATGTTGTAGTGTAGATCTCTTCTCTTTTATGCAAGTAGAATAATTTTTCCTTTCATTTTGCTCTCTTTTTTCTCTTCTTTTTATTCAATGTTGCTTGCTACATTTGTTCATATGATGACAAATATGAGAGGCTAAACCCCTTCAATTTAGGGTAATGAAGCTCTCTAATCATGTAGCTTCAACTTAATTTGATGTTTATGCTCTCTTTTTGTGCATAATGAGAATGATTGAAGTGGTTTAATGATGTTGTTTAGCTTTGCATTTGATAGTCTATGTTGTTCATAACAAATAGGCTATGCTTAAACAAACAAAATACAAATTGCCTCTTCATCTACATATGATTATGGCAAAGAAGTGATTGTTGAAATTAAAATTTGATGGCTTATATTTCTAATTAAAAGTTAATAAGCCATGCTTAAAATAGATTTTGCTTTCAACTTTGTTGTCATATTTTATGAGATTTAAAAGTGTATTAGTAGTTGTGTTATAGTTTGATGGTTTATATCGAGCTAATTAATAGCACAAATATACCATACTTATGCTAAGCACATCAACTAATTCGCTAATGACAAGAAAAGAGAGATCATAACTTCATTTTGTTGATTTATGTGATCTAGAGAGTGGATTAATTTCCTAAATTGTCACTTAGCTCTTATATTTGCTTCTTTTTTCTTTTAGTTAGCTTTCTAATTCTCTAGCTTAACTTTCACTCGACTTTGGTTTAATTTGATTGAATAGACTTTTAAAATCCATCAATTCCCTGCGGATCGACCCGTATTCGCCGCGTGCTACATTCGTACACCGTGCGCTTGCGGTATAAATTTTGTTTCTAAATTCGTTCGACGGTTTTCTAATCCGATAGAATTTCCGTCGTCGAACAGCCATTTTGGCCACTGACTCGGATTTCGACGAAACAAGTTTCATCGGATCCGTAACGGTGAATTATAATAGTGTTTCAAGTTTCGTAGTGATCGGACTTGTCGTTTGATCGTACGGACTCGAAACGCCTTGAAATTTATGCAATTGGAATCAATTGAAATCGATTTGAAAATATTGATTTTAGCATTACTTCTTCATACGACATAATTTGAACCTGAAACCTTTTCCATTGCGTTTAAAATACTTTTAAACACATATTTTGATATATAGGTTGACCCAATTTCGTTCCGGAGTAGAAACGGGCTTTTCAGGCCATTTAGCGTTCAACGCGTATACCAATCTGATCCATCTATTATTTTTCAGCCTTGTCTATATATAACCCGTTATAAACCCTAGCCACTCCTTATTTTCAATTGTCTACACATACATCTCCTTCTCAACTCCTCATTCCAATGGCAGAAGAAAAACCTAATTCCCAAATTCCAAAAATTTATTTCAATTTAAAAAAAAAAATCAGATCTGCAGCCACTTCGAGTCACGCTTCGAGTTTCAGAGGCAAAAATGCTCTATCTACTTCGGATCAGGAAGAAAATGACTCGGGTCGCTCCACGTCGTGTTCGCAAAAACTCCAAGCAAGCACCGGGGATTTGAGGCGGCGCACTGAAGTCGAACCCGAAGTCGACACAGGACCAGAAATTTCCAATTTTCAAATTTTCATAAGTTTTACGTACGATCTCGGATTCACGCACGGTTTTTTTTGCTGGGATTGTATCGAAATTCCGGACGCTATGACGCTGGTTTGGACAGATTTGGAGACCACTGAATTTTTCGGTTTAAATCGGATTTAAATTCGATTTAAATTCAAAAGGTGGGTGTTTTAACCTACTCACGATTTCTAAAATTTCTTATGTTTGTTAAATTGATTTTTGACGTGTTTAAAATTTTATTTATAGCTGTTTGGTATATATTTTATGAATTTCTCAGTTGAATTGCATTCATTTAATTTACTCGTTATTTAATTCATTATTGCATATTAACTTCAGTTAAATTATATTTATTTTGCATATAAACTGCCAATTAATAGTTATTAAATTTATTTGAGTATAAATTGAAATTGATACCAGTTATTTATCACCTGTTATATATTGATGTTTGTTTAAATTGGATGATGATTATAATTAACGATTGATGATTGAAGTTTGGTGAATGGATGATGTGTACTATAGTTTAAAATCTGCAAGTTATCATGTATTTTATTCATTCGGGATTGCGGTTTGAAATGATATAAAACCGCATTTTTTATTTTTAAATTGCAGATTGAAACGATAAATATCCGTATCACTTGACCATAGGATAGAAGATTATATACAGGCACCGCGGTATATATATATATGTATGTGTATATATATATATATTATTTTTGAAATTATTTTTCTATGGTTTGGATAGGATACGGTTAATAAATATAGATTTTGATATTATATAAAATCTTATCTTATATATACATCTATAGTTAAAGTATTGAAGATAAGCTATGTATGGATTTGTTAAATAAAATAAATAAGTTGAATGACGGAATTGATTATTTTATATTATATGGTTAAGTACATGTTAAGATATTGAAATTATATATAATTTTAAAGGATTTAAATTAACCAAGACTGGGAGTTAAATTTGAATATTTATTTGGAATTGAGCTTAATTAAAAAGTTAACGTCATAAGTTGATGTAAAATTTATTAATTGGAAATTTAAAAAAAAAAGGTATGATATTTATAACTAAATTCTATTCAAGGTGAATTAAATGAATATTTCTAGTATAAAAATTTAAGGAAATTTTCTCTTATAAGAAATTTGAGTTTTACTTAAATGAATACGGGTTTATTATGCAATTATTATTTCAAACTAAATAATAGGACTTTAAATTGGTGAAATAGAAATTTCCAACCTTAGTTCCAATTGTTTAATATTCAAAGTTTGAAATATATTGAAACTGAAGTGGTTTATTTAAACTGAAAGCGATTTTAAATTTATGGATTTTGACTTAATCTTAAATGAAATAAATAGTGAGTCGCGGAGATTATTTTATTTTATGAAGAAATTTTGAATCCAAACTATTGATGCTATATACTATTTGAATATCCAAACCATTTAAGTTTTAGAAATTATGATTTAAAGCTACGAATTTTCGAAGTATTATAGTTTGAAAGTTATAATTCACTGTTTGGTTTTCGATTATTATAAGTTTGAAAACAATATGATTTTGGAAAAGAAATATATATTTGAAATAAAATGATATTATATTAATTTGGGTTTTATCAAAATAATATCAAATGAGTTTGTTTTGGAAAGGAAATGACATCGTACTTATGGGTTTTGAAATGGATAATTATATTCTGGTTTTTGAAAGTATAATAAATTTTAAAATGACCGCGGTGTTATAATAACATTTGGTTGTTGAAGAGACCGGGATCGGAAGTTGTCATACTCTCTGCCAACTCCGAAAACCTCTTTAACAACCGTGTACGCGATTGAGATTCCAGAATGAAGTAGGTTGGTGGCGGCATTTCCTGTAAGGTAAATACGTGGTCCCAACTCCCATGAGTTGGCATAAGGTTGCTAAAACAGGAGCGATCGATGGGTTAATAAGGTAGCACCTTTGATCGGACACATCCCTTCGATATTATACTTTGACTTTTAGATTGATTCGGTGGTCACTTTTGAATTTATTTGGTGGTGTGGCTCGAGGTGGGCGGTAGCTGCGCGCTACGCGTTACCACCGACCCGGAAGCGTAATTGGTACATCTACCTTGGCATTGCCTAGTTGTGCCGTGTCACCTACCCTATCGCGCCTTGTATGTGTTTGGATTTTTCCCGTAGCCCGTGTGGTATCCTCTGGTGGCTTTCCGATCAGGAGGGACTATGATATTGGATGGACTACAGGGACTATTACGTGTTAAGGTGGAAAATGTAAAGCCTTAATGCTATTTAAAAGTATGTTAATTTTACTATAGACACTATTATAATAGCGAACTATACTACATAGTAAATAGTTAACGGATCCTTAAGAGATGTAAATCCCGAGCATCTCTTGAGTTACTGCACTCATATTTATTTCTGTTAATTTAACTTACAAAAGATCTTTTAGTTCTGACTCAAGTGTTTTGTCTTTTCAATTCGCTCGGGTCAGTCCGAGCGTTTCAGTATTGGAAGTTTTAGCTCTGGAGGGCGAATATGAAGATTTGTATTTCTATTATCTACTATTATTCCACTACACCATTTAATTCCGCTGTATTGATATTTATTGGTATGTGAACTTTGATATTTGTGGTAATAAGTATAAGCAAATGTCTGTTAAACAGTTTTACGAACTATAGATTGATTATTATATTTTATCCTTCCGCTGTGAGATTCTGTTTATTTTATTTCTTCTCTGTTTTTCTTATTTACTCCATAACAATCCGCCATTCCGTATGGTTTGAATTGGCACATGTGTCGATTTGAAGCGTGCGAAAAGGCGGGACGATACAATTACATTTTTCGGTTCCTTTTTCTAAAACTATTCTCTGTTTAACAATATCCTTTCTTCCATTTTATTTTCTATGCTCAGTCGACTATAAATATTCATATTTAATGTTATTAATGCTTATAAGAATATTTAATGTGGGATGTATTGTAGGCAAGGCAAATAGAAAATTGGTTATTTCAATTAAACTTTTTCGGACAGAAAAAGTTCACTAAATATCCCCATGTTACTGCAACGCAAATTCCCAATTTGATATTATCGAACTTATCTTCTTTCCTTTCACTTTTATTAACCGGTAAAAAAAAATTCTTTTGTCTATTCAGTTCTAAAACCCTAATTCTGTTCATCGGTTTTACTTCTGATTCAAGAATTTTATTAACAAAATGGAGTTGAATCATCTCTCTCTCCTTCTCAATCTCTTACTCAGTCTCTCATTACGTACTTTGCATGGTCTTGCCCAAAAATAGAATTTAGCCATTTTCAATTTTAGAGGGGTTAGGGTTTCAACATTAAATGCAACTAGAGGTAAGGAATTGAATAAAAATAGTGGTCTAAAGAGTAAGGGCGGTAGAGGGAGGTAGTCCTCTCATTAGATGTTTGTAGAATATATGGAAAGGTACCATTCAATGTTGTTTAGTTATCAGATCTAATTATTGCTGAACAGTTAACAATTCAAGTGAAAAGTAGGTTGTGGAAAAGTAGAACAAGCAATTGAGGTTAGAAGATAAAAGCTATAGGACCATGTTTTCTGATATTGTTATAAGAAAATTCTTTAGGTAAATGAGTATGTAAATTATGTCCCTATTTTTGGAAAATAGAAAACACATGGAATCTTGCACTTTTCTCACTGAAATGCAAGGGTACTTGTCTTTTTTTGGGAAAAACAATTTGAAAACCTACAAAATTTTATGTTGGTAAAAAATGTAGCTATTTACTAAAATTGCATTAAAACAATAAATAATATTATTTAAGAATAAAAAATTATTTTCAACTTCTGAAAAGCTTTCTAACTAGTTCAAGTTAACTAGCAATTTCTATTAGAAAACTATAAGCTAGTTTGTGATTTTTGACTTAGAAAATTAGAGACCACCTTTAGATACTCATTGCTATAGAGACTTCTTTTATAACAACATCAAAAATAGAGATGTGGTGTGCAAAGCCTTGAAAGGATACTTAGAAAACAAGAAAGTCTTTTTTTTTAAATACCAAATTTAACATTAAAGTATTGTCTACATATCCATTTTATCAATTATTAGTATTTTCCCCATTTCGATTAGTTTCCTTGTCAAGATTAAGCATCTCCCTTAAATTTCATTGTTTGTGCAGTGATTCATTTAATCCTTGAAGAAATTAGGAAAAATTTTACTTTATTTTTATTGAATTATGTATAACTTTTGTAAAATTTTGTCATTAAAAATCTCTTTTAATATATGTAAGAATATCGCATATGTGGGCTCGGTTAATTAATTGAATTTCAAGAAATTTTGGTTTACATGCTGATTCTTTAATAACATGACCAACAACCAAACATTAGTTTGGATCCCCACAATGTAATCTCGAGACATGTTAATAAAGTAAGTTACTACTCCATTGTTGACAGAACTGAGATAATAGACAAAGTCATTCACATTTTGGAGAGTGACCAGAGAGTAAAGGATATAGAGAGCCACGTAACAACCAGCATCTTAATGTGCTTGAAATTTTGTCTTACTCGATACTCAAGTCATTAAGTTATACATTTTTGTTTTGGTAATTTGTAATAAGCACTAGTATATCACATAGCTATCCACAAAAATGCACAGGGAATTGAATAATATAATGGAACATATATATGTCGACTAATGATACTACCTTAGAATCAATATTATTTCTTGGATATCAATTCGCATGTCAGTGTCAAGCATGAATAAGAAGGCTTCTCCATCTATTGTTCCCATCTTACTCCAGTAGTGTAACAACCTGGGATTTTGGAGATTACTGTTAACATTGAATTGTAATGCAAATTATAATTTAATATTGTGCTTAAAAATGAATTGGATAATAAAATGAGGGGTTATTTTTTTCTTTTATATAAACAATATCTTGATGATTATAATTTGGGATTTGAAATTTAAATAAGTCATATTATTTTATTTGAAGCGTATTTGAACATTCGACGGTTGATAAAAGTGTAAAAGAATGAAATAAAGTTTAAAAAACTTTTTTATGGATTTTGATTGAAAATAAATAATTGTGATGGTTTAATTTTAGTTAATTAGTAATATTGAAAATTTGTTCTTATGTTAGCCTTTTATTGTGAAATAAAAGGAATAATACGAAGAAATTAAATTTTAGAAGTGTAATTAGGCTTGGAATGATGTATTAATGTTATAAAAATGTTAAAACATTTTAATACACTTAATTAGACTCAAAAAATAAATTTTATTTGGTTGAAATGGATGAAAATAGCGATTTAACACTAAAAATGGGAATATGGGTAAATATTGTTAAAAAATTGTGTTATATGGGAAAAATAATATTTTTGTTTGGAAAAAAATATGTTGATGATTAAAAAGTGCTAGAATGATTTATTTCAATTTATTTGACATGAAAGAAATTTTTGTCTAAGTTATTGCATTAAAAATAGTGTTTTTACAGTAAAATGGTGTAATTTGTAAAATATTGTCAAAGATAGGGTTTTAATTATAAAAATAACTTTTTATTGACGAAATTAATTTTTTATTTTATATAATAGCAATTTTATTGCAAACAATTTGTTGTAGATATTTTATTTGGTTAGAAATGAGAAAACTAGTGTATAAATTGATTAAATAGGTTAAATATGTATATAACATAGGAATTTCTCTAAGTATCTTGGGCTTATTTGGGTAAGGCTTGATTCCATCGACTCTCTCTAGAACCATCTAGAAAAGAGGAAATAGATATAGGTACCTTTTTTCTCATCTTCCTCCCCTAAACAAAAGACGCAGTAAATAGAGAGAAAGAAAAACGATGGCTTTCCCTAATTAAATCTCAATTCCACTCGATTTCGTTGTTAATTCAAGAAGAACTTCACCAAAATAAGAATAGAGAAAGGATTTCACCTTCAAGTTGTAATCATCCTTCAAAAATTTGGGTGTTTGCTATCTAAATTAAAAGGTGAGTTTAAAACTCATATTTTCTAGCTTTGATTGAGATTTCAAGGTAAGAAATCTCAATTTTGTTTGTTGCATGTTTATTTGTGAAATTGCTGTCAGTAAATTGGGCATATCTCTTTCGTTTTAAGTCGGAATAAAATAATTTTAGATGACCTGGAAAGCATAGACATAACTATACAAGTTTCATGTTTTTAATTTTCTAAAATTTTGACATTTTCTTGATCTAAATCGTGCTTGTTTGTTGTTGTCTCGAGAGCAAATTGACAGTAGCAACAATCATAGGCTGGAGAAGTGTTTTAGCCATAAGTTTTTCGTTTCTTATCCAAATTAGGTCAATTTTTTTGCTGGAAAATAAATTCAATAAGAAGTAATTTATCTTCAGGTTTCAGTTCGATATTTTACTATTTGACTGACCTAAAACAGATTTGTAAGCAGAAGTATAGTTATGTCTTTGACAGAATTTCCTGAGTTTGAATCTGATATTTTTTGAGCTATATCTTTCTCGATTTTGATCCGAATTCTGTTTAATGTTCCAGAAAGCACAATTCATTTACAAAAACTTTTATTCATTGAGTTTTCTAAAATTTTCAGGTTAGATATGTAAAAATCTAATTTTTCTACTACTAACTCGAGAGCAAAACCAATATTTGCTCTATGTTTGAAACCGAAATGAATTTGACCATAACTTCTATGTTTCTTAACCGAATCTGATAATTTTAGATGTTCCGGAAAGCATAGGTCATATGCTACAAGTTTTATTCATTATATTTTCTGCAATTTTAAAATTTGCTTGGTCGAAATAATGGTTGTATGTTGCTGTCCTGAGAATAAAATGACAATAACAACAATCGTTGACCTTAGAATTGTATTAACTCATTTTTGCTCTCATTTTCTTCGGTTTTGATGATGTTATTGAGATATTTTGTGAGCTATGATGCCTATTAGTAGGCTAGCTATATTTTGAGAATTTGAAATTCAAATTTAAATGGAATTTTATTTGATTTTGGGTTAAATTTGAATTGAATTGTATTGAATTCAAGTTGGTTTTGCGATATCCCTCTTAGTTTTCATTTGTTTCGAGAACAGTTTTCTCTAAACTATTTTTGAAATATATGGATATTTCAAATTATTATTACACGGTATTTTTTAAATTATTTTTCTAAATAAAGATAGATTTAGTTCCTATAATAAAGGAATTTCAAGTATTGGTTTTAATAATCGTTTTTGGAAAATCGTTTTAAATTTCTATTTTCTCTAATAAATTATTTTATAAATAACATTACTTATTTTATGAATTTCGGACATATAAGAAAGACAATTAAACGACAAAGTATAACATGTGGTATGGGACACATGGATTTGCTTTATCGCTTAATATCGGACTTATACGATCAGAACCATTTCGATGAACTGTTTGAGATGATTTAAGATGTAATTAAATTTTCGGTAGATTATATGGTACGAGAACTCTAATTTAGAATTATATTTGATGAAGGACCGTTTTAAGACGTGTTTCTTAATCGCCAATGAAATGAAGTGAATTAAAAGCTAGAAATTCCTATTTGGGATTATTGTTATAAATAACCATCTAGATGTTATTTTTACTTACTGATGAGATGAGGTAAGCTTCTTTATGATGATTTTACGATATTGAGATGTATTATGATAACTTTTTGCTTATCGATGAGATGAGACAAATCACGATGCCACTAGTACTCGTTAATAAGATGATACGAGCATGTTTTTGTATTTACTCGCCAATGAGCTAAGGCTGAGTATATTTTCATGACGTTTATGATGTTTTACTAGTGTGGTACCAACTAACGGCTAGTAAACCATTAGGTGCGAACGTATGGTATGGGACGTATCTTAACGGCTATTTGGTTCCTACCCGAGTGTAACGACCCGGAAATTTCAATCCCGAAATTTCCAGATAGTTAGGAAAGAAAAGAAAGAAAAAGAAGAAGAAGACAGGAACAAGACACAGAAAACCTCACATTCGCAGCGGATCAAAATATAATATCACATAATAACAGTTTACAAAAGAAAAACTGTATCAATTACACTTATATTTATACATCAGAGTTACAACCATTACTATTCACTGGACAGTTTTAAACAACATATCCTAATAATACAATAATATATCACAGTGGTAGATACTCCATACGTTCCAACCATCTAGCTTGCCTCCTGAGCTCCAAAACGTCCTTACCTGAAAATATGTAACACTCGGTCTGACCCGAGCATTACATCAAAGTAACACCCGGGTCAGGTTGGAAACCAGCGCGAGTAAACCCATCTAACATGGAGTACAAAAATATACAACTAATATAAACCCGGGGTAACCTATATCAATTTACAACTTCACAAATTGTTATAAACATCCTTATTTCACACATCATTTTCTAAGTACCAAACTTAGATTAAATAACCCAACTTACTTAAATCGTTCCATGTCAACATAAAGATTCCACATATCAAACTATAAGGAATCAAAGTGGTTTCGGGTATTTTATAATACCCGACTCCGGTCTCTTCGAACCTCATGCATCCTAACCCAAATTTATTCAATTAAATAATTCAACTCTAATTACCATATAACATTTTTTCACATCAACTCACAATTGATAGATAATCACATTATCACCATCCATCCAGCATATTATATCACAAAGCAATCAACTCGTCATCATTCAATCATTAATAAGCAAGATTTATCACTTCATTAATCACATTGATTAATGATCCTCAAATTACTTCCATTAGTTAATTATTATTAAATTTCATTTAAAAATTAACCTTTAACTTAATTACATTCACCAATAAATCTTGATTAATCACAACCAGAAATGTGACGACCCACAAAAAACCGCTTCATCTTGAAGAAAGAAAGGGGTGAGAAAATAGAAAAGATAGAGAAGAAAGAACAACAACATCATAATCTCACAATGGAACGAATAAATTATAATAATCACATAAGTATTTACATAATATACAACATCAATCAGAGTTATACAGACAATATATCACATACTAGACAGTTATAAACACCTGTCTAGTTAATACAACACAACTCAAACAATACAAAGATACCAATACAGTGGAACTATATATATATATCTCTACAACGCTGAAGCCTCCTGCTCCATTGCTCCTCCAGAATTCGTCAAAGCTAACCTGAATTCCTTGGCTACCCGTAAAAATTTGGGTACCCGAGAGTTTATGAAAAACAAAAATAAACTCCGGGTTAGACATGGGTTTGGTATGAGTAACATGTTAATGTTGCTTAACTTTTAAAAATCCTTTGAAAATAAAAGGTATCACGTAAGACTCCCCACATATAAACATGGAAAAGTTTTTACCTTACGCTAACCAAAACATTTGATAGGAAATTCTATGATATTATAATAGGTCTAGGGTTTTCAAGTAAATAGAAAATAGCCGAAACTGTTACATTCATTAAATTCCAGCTGCTAGCCACAAAAGTGGGTAATACAATCAAAACCGTTGGCGCTTATTGGATTGTGGATTCCATGCAATGGCAGGGCTACTGGGGTATCGCCCGTCACAGTACGTGGCCTAGATCAACGTACCGAGGATCACTCCCAACCCTCTGCAACACAAGGCCGGAACCATTCCTTATTGAACAGTCCCGAACAAGATAACCCAGCAGATAGCCGTCGTTACTGCCCACTATGCCAAAATAAAGGGACACCTAGACAGGGGAATATCCTTGTCCTGCTTGGGCAGGACCCACCTAACCTTGCTGCATCTCCCCAGTTTTAGCCATTCCCGGTTGATGAGGCTTGAGGCTACGATTACCTTTAGAGAATACATTTCTTAGAATGCTCATCGCCCACCTGACGATGTGTTGAAAGCATTCAATCCATACAAGTTCGTTCCGGGTTCGAACGAAACCGAAAGCATTATCTCGTTGCACTCATTTTGGAATCACCCTCAGAGTCAACGACAATAACCCTTGCACTATGAATCTTCGCCTTCACTTCAGATTCACGACCTATCGTTAATTTGGAATCGATGTGGTTTTCGGATGTTCCAAAATGTGGAAAACCGATCCCGGTCTCATCGAAATCCAAAACGTGTCTTTTAAGGCCAAGTTGTCTATTTAGTCTTACAGTTTAATTCAATATCATCAATATACACACAGATAGATAATTCACAATATCACAGTAGATAATCACAACATCATCATAAATAGATAATCAATATTATCATCCAAACAGATAATTAAATATTATCATACTCAAACCAAACATCCATATCACATAGATATTACTCATCTTATATCTGAGATCGCAATCATACATGAAACATCAATATCATTCATCCATAAGCAATGATTTATAATTCACAATCTATAATTAATTTAAAATGAATTAAGTTAACTAGATCTATCTCTAATTAATTTAAAGTAAATTAAATTAATTACTTCATCTATAAATCCTGCTTATACAACCATTAAATTAATTATAAATAAAATTAATTAATTATTCTCTAGATATTTATCTTGATTAAACACCTTTGATTAATCATCTTCTAATTACAAAAAGTAATTAGTCTTTATTTAATTTCCCAAATTAATTATCCTAAATCATTTATAGTAATTAACATATAATTACTTCATTTATTAATTAAATACAATTAATTACATTATCCTTAATTAATCACACATTATTAATTATTTCTTAATTAAACTATCCTTAATTTCATTATTAATTACGTTAATTAATGATCTCTAATTCAGATTTAAATTAAATTACTTTATTTAATTTAATTACATTAAGTGATTAATCCTTAATTAGACACAATTATTAATCACCTTGATTAATATCAACCAGTAATTAACTATCCTTAATTACTAATTAACAAATTAATTATTCCATAATTAATTATCCATTAATTAATCCCTTGATTAATTACAAAAGTAATTATTCAATTACTTCATTAACACATCATCTTTCACTAATTACATTCAGTAATTAACATTAATTACCTTCTTAAGTAATTATGCTCCATTGAATACACTAAGTGATTACACATGTCAAATCATCAAATGATTTCTTAAATTAATTAAACTAAATTAATTAACTTAAATAAATCATTTTATCAAATTAATTACAATAAGTAATTAATCTCTTAATTACTTTTATCAAGTAATTACATTTAACAATTTACAATAGATTATCTAATTAATCTGATAAATTATATTAATGAATGACATACATTAATTAATTAATAATCTTTAGTTAATTATCTTCATTAACTAATAATATTTCTTAAATTACTTTCTTAATTAATTTCTAGTATAAATTAATCTAAAATATTAATTTATAAAATAAGTCATTTCTTGATTAACTTATTCATTTGATTATTTAAATATCTTAATTATTTCTACGATAATTTATTTCTTTATTAATGACTCATAAATATTAAAGTATATTAGAACATTTCATATTAAATTTAAATTCAAATTCCATTTTGAATTTAAGATTCAAAATAATTATTATTCCAATCATTTACAAATTTAAATTCAATTTTAATTAATGTGAAGTACATTCATTACTTATATATGAAACTTATGTAAGAAAGGTTTAAACTACATTACTTAATTCTTTTTATTTAAAAAAAATGAAGCTTTTAAAATACATTAATCATTTAATTCAAACTTGTTTTTTTTAAAACATTCAGATTTTAAAACTGATTTAAAATTTTAGATTTGAATTCAAAGAAGAACTTGAATCCAAAAATTTTACTTTGATTTAAAAACTTTGGTTCTAACATGCTTTTAAAAAAAACTTGATTTTGATTTAAAACCAAATTCATTTGAAACCTTGGATTCAAAGTTCATTTGAATTTATACTTAAGTTCTTGAATTTAAACCACATTTCAAATTCTGTTTCCAAACTTTAAATAAGTTTAAAATCTGAAACCAGAGAAAAACAAAACCCCCCAAAGAAAACAGTGACAGGTTTTTATCAAAACCTGTAACCAACCTATACTCGAACCCACCCTTCATTGACATCGAGTCATCCCCCTACCTTACTTCGAGTCACGTACTCGAGTTACTCGAGTATTCCCCTAAAAAAGCTGCACACAGAAAACAAATACCCAGCCTTCAATGGCACGGTGCACGTGCACCCTGGCCCCAGTCCCCTCCGGCCACCTACACAAGCTTCACCACAACGCTGACTACCACCAGACACTACCACAACCCCTAAAATCCATCACCACGACTCAAATAAAAAACGAACAACTAAACAGAACCAGGAAAAAAACATAACATCCCCCTACCAAACCTGTCATCACCTAATTCTGCCCACCCCGACCACCTGATGGATCACAACTCCGTCCATGGACATGCCTTCGACCAATCTACCACCTCTCGAGACCTCGTGCAACTCGATGCACAGTAGAAGCCACGATGATCAAAAGTTCGATCACCATACAAATTAGGGTTGCAAACTTCAAACCACTGCCACCATCGCTACCATGCTCTGACCAATCACCAGGCATTTTTCCCCACACCCTAGTAAGCTCCTCCACCTCCTCACACAACCCGACCACCTCCAGTCGCATAGAACACCATAAATCACCCAAAAACCAACACTTGAACAAAGGCAAAACTGCACCTAAATCACTTGACTAGAAATCATAATATTAGTTTTAAAAATCATATTATGGTATGTGTATTTGATTCATGACCCTGAATTCACGAATTAAAATCATTGAGGTTTAACTTATTTTAATTTCTACTGCAGTATTATATCTTCCAGAACTAATACCATTGTTTTACCCTTGAACAATATTTAAATTCAAGTCTCTATTAATACCAGCATTTTATGTCAAACTTATGTCTTGTTAAAGCTTGAATTAAGAACGAACAATGAAATTTTGTTGAGGACTTTAAACCTGGAACTAAAGGCAGATAGCACCCAGAGATACTCATTATAGTACTCATACTTAACACAGAGCAATACAACTGAGTTTCAGAGAAAAATTTGCAACTGAACAAATCTATATTTAAACCATTCAATTTTGATGTTACTACCCTTTAAAACAGAGGTGATTACAGGATATCAACACTCATACATGCAGTAACACATATACATAGGAATTCAATAGGATATATGCACATATCAGATCATAATTAAACGACATATATATACTTAAGTATTTAAAAATTTAAGTTACTCATAGAGAATACAAGATGCAGTATTTCATTTTGCAAATGGCCAGAGAAAGGGGTATATAAAGATTCACGCAAATATATTAAGCATTCAATTATTAGCATGCAAAATATAAAAAACTTAAAAATTTGAAAGGTATTACTCACCTGAAGATAAACAGAGAACACTTTGAAACTGGAAACTGTATTTGCATGCAACTAGTTTGATTCCAGAAAACATGAAACTCAGTCTTGCCTTTGTTGAGTTGAAGTTGTTTAAGTTTTGTTGATGTATAAAACTTCAGTTGTAAAATAAAGAAAAGCTTGCTATCTTTAACAAATGAACTGAGAAGATATGTATATATATAGAAGGAAAATATTATAGGGGAAGGTGGCATCTGAGACAAGCAACTTTTTCATGTACACTTATGTGTTTTGTTTTATCAGGCCATATCCTTGTATTAGGAGGCTGAAAGGATTTTTGAACAATTTCGAATAGACATAAGTTTGTGCTGAGCAAATGTAAGCAATAATTGTTAATGTACTCTGTAGCGACCCGGCTTCCTATCTCCAGGAAATCGCATCATTAGTGAAGAAAGAAAGGGATAGAAGAAGAAAAGAAAGAGAAAGAAGAACACAAACAACATCAGAGAACTCACAGCGGAACGAATAAAATATAATAATTAACATAAAATATTACATTGTACCTCATTACATCAGAGTACACAACTATACAACACATATTAGACAGTTATAAACATCTGTCTAATTCATACAACTCAAGTACAACAGAAGAAACGGACATCAATCAAACACAGCGGAATCGATATATATCTAAACGTCGAAGCCTCCTGCTCCGTATCTCCTTCAGAATTCGTCAAGCTAACCTGAATCACTTGACTACTCATACATAATATGAGTACCCAAGAGTTTAATAAAACAGAAAATAAACACTCGGGTCAGACAGGGGTCTGGTGTGAGTAAATGGGTTAAAATTGCTTAACTTTAGAAAAACCTTTGGAAAGAAAAGGTATCACGTAAGACTTCCCACACATAAACATGGAAAAGTTTTTACCTTACGCTAACCAAAACATTTGATAGGAAATCCAGTGATATTATAATAGTGTCTAGGGTTTTCAAGTAAATAAGAAATAGCCGAAATTGTTACATTTATTAAATTCCAGCTACTAGCCACAAAAGTGCGTAATACAATCAAAACCGTAGGGTCTCGTAGGGAAAATGGGTTTCCATCAATGACAGGGCTACTGGGGTACCGCTTGTCACAGTACGTGGCCTAGATCAACGTACCGAGGAGTACTCCCACTTCCCTGCAACACAAGGCCAGAACCATCCCTTACTGGACAGTCCCGAACAAGACAACCCCGCAGTTGGCCGCGACCCAACTGCCCACACAGCCGAATAAAAAGGGACTTCTAGACAGGGGAAAATCTTGCTCTCCAGTGGGAGCTACCCACGAAGCCTTGCTGCACCTCCCCTATTTTAGCCATTCCCGGTTGATGAGGCTTGAGGTTACGATTAACTTTATAGAACACCTTTATCTTAGAATGCTCATCGTCTACCTAACGATGTGCTGAAAGCATTCAATCCATACAAGTTCGTTCCGGGTTCGAACGAAACCGAAGGCACTATCTCGTTGCACTCATTATTGGAATCACCCTCCGAGTCAACGACTATAGCCCTTGCACTCTGATTCGCCACCTCGAATCTATAAGCACTATTCCGTCAAACTCATTATGGAATCACCCACAGAGTTATACTGACGTATATCCCTTACACCTCGAGTCTTCACTTGCTCCACTTGGATTAACGACCTAACGTTTAATTGGAATCGATGTGGTTTTCGGATTCCAAATATGGAAACCCGATCCCGGTCTCACCGAAACCAAACACCATTTTAATGTCCAAGTTATACTTAAGGGTTTAACAGTTAAGCTTATATTCAGGATGATATAAACAGATAGATGAATTACATTATCACAATAGATAATTCTTAACAACATTCATCTCATACAGCAGCATATCACATTTCATTGACATTCAAATCATCAAATATCAACTAATCACCCAATATCAATCATCCATTATCATTTAACATCCAATATCAATCATTCAATATCAACCATTCAATATTAATCAATCACCATAGCAGAATTGATTAACACTTAATCAATTTAATTAACTTCTAATTAAATTATTTACTATCCTTTAATCACTTGGATTATCTAAATCCTACTTCATAGATTTATTACAAATCAAAATTATTAATCAACTCTTAATGATCTTCTTTAATTAATCTCCTTGATTAATTATACTTTAATTACATTCAAGTAATTATTCTTAACCATATTCAGTAATTAATCTTTAATTACTATCATTAATTACAATAATTAATGATCCTTCATAAATTAATTAACTAAAATTAATTACATTAATCTTTAATTAATTACAATTACTTAATCCTACTTTAATTAATTACTTTTATTAATCAACCTTGATTAATTCATTAATTAACTAATGATCCTTATTAATTAATTAACCATTTAATTAATTGAATAATTAACTTATAATTTATCATCTTATAAATCATAAACAATAATTAATAATTTGTAATTACTTATCTTAATTAATTAACTTCCTAATTAGTTATATTAACCTCGATTAATTACTCTAATTAATTAATCTTTAATTACTTCATTAAGTAATTGTTAACCAATTTAAATTAACAATTAATCCTTAATTGATTACTTTATTAATTAATTACAATTTTGATTAATCACACTTGGTAATTAATCTTAAATTAATCACATTCCATTAATTAATCACATTAATTAATTAACTAAAATTAATTAAATAATTAACTCTTAATTACTTATATAAGTAATTATCTCTAATTACTTCCATTAATGAATCTTAATTAATCTCTTGATTAATTACCTTCAAACAAATAAATTAATCTGTTTCCTTAATTGATAACATCATGTGATTAACCCATAATCACTTCATCTTAATTACCCCATGAGTAATTTCCACTAATTACTTCCATAAGTAATTATCATTCTTAATTACATTCAATTATTAAACATTAATTACTTCATTAAGTAATTTGTAACGACCCGTTAAATTAATAATATTAAATGAATTGAATTAATATAATTTCTAATTTAATTTAGAATAAATGTAGAAATTTGGTATAGTAGTTGTAATTTAGTGTAACAATAAAATTTTATGACAATAGATTTGGATAATGTAGATTGTCACAATTTGATTTAAAGTTAAATATAAGAAACTGATATAAGGGTTGAATTAGTGAATATCAATAAAAAGATTAAGTAGAATGGAATTCATTTAATATAAAATAAATAGTGGAAGACTTACATTGGATTGTAAAATGGATAGTAACTAAATAAAAGGTGACCGCTGAATAAATCAATGCAATAAGTGTTGATAAGGAGATTTAATGAATGTTGTCAATAATAAATGGACTTAAGATAGTAATAAAATTTGTGTTTTGCCTATGTAAATTTTATGTATTGATAAGCTATAATTTAATTTGAAATTTGGTAGTAAATAGGGGATAAGTTGACTAAGGCAATTAGTAATTTAATAAATGAATGCATAGTAAGTAAGTGGAAATGTATGCATAAAAATATTTTCATATATGGGATAATTACAAAAGTTTACCCATTTATCTAATGTATATAATTGAATCTAAATTTAGGGCAACATTTTTGTTATTGATGGTGTAGGTGAATTTGAATAAAAGGGTAACAATTATTTTGATTTAACATTTATTGAGTATATAGTTAAGAAGGGCACTCGACGTAAATGAATCTAAATAAATTATTTTGGGTATTGATATGTCTAGTCAATAAAGGAGAACTTTAAGGAAATAAAATATAAATGAATGTATTTGGGAATAGAGTTCTTGTATATGTTGAATAGTTATTATATAGTTATTAAGAATGAGCGTTACTTTATTAAGTATAAATATAGTAACAGAAGCATGAATAAATTTATAGAAACATAAGATTTACTTTAAGGTAATATTTGAGTGTAGACTTTTGGAATAGATTCAATAACAATAATCATTGTTTGTCACCTATCTTATTTGTTGTTAAGTTATGTTGAAATCAATCTCAAATTTATTCACTAAATTTTTTGCAGTAAGCGTAGTTTTGGCTTTGTAATTGCAGTAGTTAATTCTTTAAGGTGAGGTCAATACTAATTTTATTTTTATTTGACCATTGGTTGTTATAGACTTTAGAAAGCAAGATTTATGTGTATAATTTGAGTATAAAATTCAACAACTGGTATTTATTACAAATAAAATGGAATTAAACGTAAAATATTACGTTATTGAATATAAAACGGAATTTGTGAACATTAGAGTGAAATCTTGAACTAATGTTAGTAACGTCTTTATTTTAGGTGAAAGTTGAGGATATAAAGGTTAAAAGTCTTAAGTATGGGTTTTTGAGAATATAATTTATAAAATTCTTAAATATAAGAAAGTGCAGAAATGAACACTGAAATTTGATATCTTGTCAATTTTAATTCACATCCAAGCTTGTTAAATCATTTGAAATTGATTAATTTATATAGGCAATAAAATTGGGACAAATTTTAGAATATTAATACAAGATTGGATTTTATAATTTATTTAATTTATTTAATGAATATTAAAAATAGCCATTTTGGCCACGGACTCGGATTTCGACGAAACCAGTTTCATCGGATCCGTATCGGTGAATTATTATAGGGTTTCAAGTTTCGTATCGATCGGACTTGTCGTTTAATCGTACGGGCGTGAAACGCCTTGAAATCAATTTTAGTAAAATCAATTTGAAATCAATTTGGAAATTTTGTTTTCAGCATAACTTCTTCATACGATCAAATTTGGACGTGAAACTTTTTCCATCGCGTTCAGAATATCTTAAAATACCTATTTGGATATATAGATTTAATAAATTCGATTCCGGAGGCATAGCGGGCTTTTTGGGCCATAGTTTGTGGCGTACGTTCATCTATCTAGTCTATCTACTCTAACCCAACCCTACCTATAAATATACTGTGATAAACCCTAGCCTCATTTCTATTATCATTTGGATGTACGTTCATTTCTTATCTCTTTCTCTTCCTCAATGGTTGCAAAACCTAGATCTACTTCAATTCAAATTTCAATGAAAATTCGAACTCTCTAGAAAAATTCCACAAAAATATATGTCAATGCTCTCGATGAGCGTAATTCAGTGGTGATATCCGTTTTTCGATTGGAGCTATCGTTTGTCCAGAACAACTCAAACCATTTTCGGCCATTCATCATCGTCGCAACAAAAGTCATCGGATCGTCAAACCTTTTCTGGGTATTGGAGAGGGGACTGAGGGGAGTTGATCTATGTAGTTTATTTGGCGAGTTGACGGTTAGATGTGGCACGATTTTCGAATTAGGGTTCCAAGAGGCGGCGGCGGCTGGAGCCCTAGGGGCGCCGGTGGTGGCTCACGGCGGTCGGCCTGGAGAGGGGAGGCTCGTGGTGATGGTCGCTGATGGTCACGAGGGCGGTGGCGTTCGCCAACAGTGGTCAAAGATCGGTCAACATACCTGAAATGGGTTCGGTTGCGTGAAGCTTTGTCTTCGTTAGCAGGCGTGAAGGCTGGGAGATGCGCACGTGAAAATCCTCTACTGACGTGGCTTAGGGTAATTGTTGAATGTGTGTCACTTTTGTTTATTTTTAATTTTGAATTCGAGTGCAATTTTCGACATAACTCTCGCATACGATCTCCGATTCACGTGAGATTTTTTTTATTAGGATCGTAATTAAATTTCGGATCTGATGACGCTGATTTGGATGAATTTGGAGACCGTCAAATTTTTGGGTTTAAATTGAATTTGGATTCAATTTAAATTCCAAAGGTGACTGTTTAAATCCACTCACAACTACTAGAAGCTTTTATGTTTGTTAAATTAATTTTAGAAATGAATAGAAATTTATTTATGAGTATTTGGCATGTTTATTTCACTCATATTTGTTGAATTGCATTTATTAAATTTAACTGTTAATTTAATTTATTTATTGCGTATTAATTGATAGTTAGAATTTATTTGTTCGCCTATAAACTGCTAGTTAACAGTTATATAGATTATTACTGAATATAAACTGTTAGATTAATAGTTGTTAAATTAAATCTGAATAAAATTGCCAGTTATTACCTGTTATATATATTATCAAATATAAATTGTTATTGATTGATATTGCTTGATGATTGTGATTGGATGATGGGTGATGTTGATGGATGTTTTATTGTATATCATTAAATTGCAAATTTTCATGCATATTTCCTTTCATTCGGGATTGTGGTTTGAAATGATATACAACCGCAAAATTTTATTTTTTTAAATTGCGGATTTAAATGATAAATATCCGTATCACTTGACCATAGGATAGAAAATTATATACAGGCACCGCAGTCTATATATAACTATTTTAATGTGATTTCTATGGTTTGGATGGAATACGGTTTATAATAATCTTAAATTTTATATTGTATAAATATTTTTCTTCCATATATATATACATATGAAGTTGAAAATTTTGAAATTAAAAGGTGTGTAAATCTCTTTATTAAAAATGGAATTTTTTTTTTTAAGAAAATGGAGTTTGATAATTTATATCATATGTTTAAATGTTAAGTTTGGAAATTTTAAGATATGATATTTATAATTGGATTTTTCCCAGGATAAATTGAAATGAATATTCTAGTATAATTTGAATTGAAAAAAAATATATATTTTATTACTAGAAATTGGAGTTTTTATTTATTTATGGATTTTATGTAAATATTCAAGACTAATTAATAGAACATTCGATTTGTTGAAAGAATAAAATCCAACTTTAGTTTGAAATATTAATACTCCAAATGGATATACGTATATATATATATATATATATATATATATATATATATATATATATATATATAAATTGAAGTGGTTTTGGAACTTGAGAGAGATAATATAAATTTTGGTTTAGACTTTAATAAAGAAATGTATTTGTAAAGCCATGAGAACTATTTTCTTTACAAAGTAACATTTAAGTTAAACCATTTAATTCATATACCGTTGAATGTCCAAACCATTCAAGTTTTTTTTTAGAAGTTATGGTTTTAAATTATGATTTTCAAAATATTATGCTTTGAAAATATTTGATTTTCAGACGTTATGAAGTTAAAGCATTATGATTTTGGAAAAGAATTATATTTGGGATAAGTGATAAAATATGGTTTTGGGTTTTGAAATGATATCGTATTCATGGTTATGAAATGGAATGTTTATTCTGATTTTTAAAGTATAACCTATTTTTAAATGACCGCGGTGTTATAATAACGATGGGTTGGCAAAGAGACCGGGATCGGATATGGACATACTCTCTGTCGATACCGAAAACCACTTTGACTAACCGTGTACGCGGTGGAGATTCCAGAATGAAGTAGGTGGTGGCGACGTTTCCTGTAAGGTAAATACGTGGACCCGACTCCCGTGAGTTGGCATAAGGTGGCTAAAACAGGAGCGATTCTCAGGCCAATGAGGTCATTCCTCTGATCAGACCCTCCTCTTCGATATTATACTTTGATTTTGGATTGATTCAGTGGCCACTTTATTTTTGATTTTGGGGGAGTTAGTCCGAGGTGGGCGGTAACTGCGGCTACGCGTTTCCACCAGCCTGGATAGCAATTGGTATATCTACCCTGGCATTGCCTAGTTGTGCCGTGTCACCTACCATACCGAGCCTTTACTACGAGTTTCTATTTGTGTCGTACCTATGGAGTATCCTCTGGTAGCTTCCCGATCAGGAGGTATTACGGTACTGTATAGACTATTGGCATTATACGTGTTAAGGTGGAAAATGTAAAGCCTTAACGCTATTTAAAAGTAAGTTTATTTTATAAATAGACACTATTATAATAGCGCAATATACTACATAGTAAATAGTTTAACGGATCCTTAGGAGATGTAAATCCCGAACATCTCTTGAGTTACTATACTCATATTTATTTTGTTAATTTAACTCACATAAGATCTTTTAGTTCTGACTCGAGTGTTTTTGTCTTTTCAAATTCGCTCGGGTCAGTCCGAGCGTTTCAGGATCGAAGACTTTAGCTTTGGAGGACGAAGACGAAGAATTCGTATTGTTATTATTTATAGTATTGCACCACACTCATACTGTTCCACTGCATTGATTGTATTGGTATGTGTATCTCTGATAATTATTGTATAAAGCAAATCAAGTGTTTGTAAACTGTTTTGAACTGTATATTTATTATTATATTTTATCCTTCCGCCGTGAGATTCTGTTTTGTTTTTATTTCTTCTCTGTTTTTCTTATTTACCCCATAACAATCCGCCCTTCCGTATGGTTTGAACTGGCACGTGTGTCGGTTTAAAGTGTGCGAAAAGGCTGGATGTTACAAGTTGGTATCAGAGCTTTGTTTAGCGATAAACCTTGGCTTTGTGGGGTTTGACTCTTTGTTAATAGGGTAGTAATACCCTATGGGAGTCGCTGAGTGTATATATATGAGAGAGCGTACTTGTTAGTGTTATAAAAAGATTTTGATATTGTGTTAATCTGTTCCGTTTTGTATTTATGAATTCTGGTTGATGCATGGGACGCTATGTCATCAATAGGGATTTCTAAACACTTAATAGGACAGACCGACATAATATTTGTTTTAATATAGGTGAATGAAATAATTTTGCCTATTATATTTTCTATATATAAAAATATTTTTATAAAGATATATATATATATATATATATATATATATTTGGTTGCTATAGATTGGGTGTTAGGAAATAAAAATATTTATAACAATTGAAGCTAAGTTGAAATTATAATAAATCAAATTGGAGATTTTAGAACTTAAGTCTGGGATTTTGAAAATCTGTTTTCAATGGATTTATGGGATATAGGGATTTGGTTTATAAGTATTTTCTTATATAAATATTTAGTATAATTCGGAAAAATTATTTTAAAGAAGATTTTGGAGAATATAAATTTTGTACTTTCCTCTCTGTCGCTAGAAAATAATTTCGGTGATGGCGGCCGCATCATCGACTTTCATTTTCGAGTTTCGAAGGGAAAGGCCACTGTAGTAAATTCTACTGCAGATTTGTTTTGAAATTATTTAAAATTTTAATTGTTTAAAGGTAATTAGAGATATAAAAGTTGTAAGAAATTAATTATCTATTATTTTAAAGAAATTTTGGAATTTGACCCGGTATTAATTCTTGAATTTCCATTAATTAGTTGTAAAGATTTAGGTCAGTGAAATATAAAGTAAGAAATAAATGGATTGAAAACCTCTAATTTAGGAAAGAGAATTAATGCTAAGTTATAAAGGAAGTTAAGATTTTAACTTATAAATAATGGTAAAGATTTATTGAACAATCAAGGAATTAAAAGAATTGAGATTAAACTTGTATAAGTTCAATTGCATCTTCTTTAACATAAATAACTTACCAAATATAAAAAGTTGAAATGTTAAATAAGAGATTGGAATAGAATATTATACAAGTAGGAATTTTGGAAATAATGAAGCATTCAATGAATTGCTGTTATCAATAGGAAGTTAATGTTATAAACTTAAGTTATAAATTGAATTTTTCCATAAATAAAGGTAAGTATTATGAACAAGTGATTTAAACTTAAGTAAATAAATGAAATTCTTTAATAAATAAGGATTGATGCGTAGGGTTATTAACTTAAGTATGATTGAAACACTACTACTTTAATATAATAAAAGCAGGTAATATAAATAAATGACTGTAAACCCTAGGTAATAAATTAATAAAAAGCCTTTATTTATAAGAATGGAGGTTTTAAGGTTAATAATTTAAGTGTAAGTAGAGGGTTACTGTAATTAAATATAATAGAAACGTAAACATTAAATAAAGGAATAAAATTAAGGGTAAGTTGAAATTGTAATATATATAACGAATATATATTTATTAAACCATTAATTAAGAAAAAAAGGAATTGAAAAGAAACTTGGAAATTTTCACTTACACTCTTAGGACATATATAAACTTACCATATAATAAAAGTTGCAATGTTAGTAAGAAAATGTAAAGGGAAATCTTACAAGTGGAGTTTGAGGTAAATAAGGTATTCAATAAATTTGCTGTTAGTAATGAGAATTAATTGTACAAACTTAAGTTAAATTGGAAATTTTACTATATAAGTAAAGATATGTAGTATAAATAGATAATATAACCGTTAGTCAATAAATTGGAATACCAATATAATGAATTTTGAAATAAATGGAAAATGAAATAGTAATAAATATAGAAACCCCTACATGAATGAAAGAAAGAAAATCAAGCCACGGAAGCATGAAATAAATGTATAATAAGTAATTTGGTTGTTGGTTTGAATTGTATTGTTTGATTTATGTTTGTTGGGTAAGAAATTTGAAGTTGTTGGGTGAATAAATAATCTATCTTTGTTCCATCCAAGACTGTTGAGTAAAGGATGCACTTGATAGTTAATTTCATCTCATACAAATTTCAAGTTTGAACCCAAACAACTATTTGTTTGATGGATTAAATGGTTGCTTTGCTTTGTGTATGTATGCAGTTTGTAAGGCTGATGGTTGATTTGATTGGTTGATTAATGGTTGAAACCACCTAAACATTTCACTTTAATATAAATATTTAACCTTTTTAGATTATATAAGTAATTGCAGGTGATGGAAGCAACTGCTACTGCTTTTGGTTCCACAATAATTAGCGTAATTGCCCGACAAATAGGTACGTTTTCGGATTACGTTTAAAGCGCTATTTTTCCCGTGTTGGGATATAATATTTTGATAATACATGTAATATATTTGTATATTTTGATATTATATTTTCTTCCGAGTCTCACCGTACAAAGGAGACTCTGCCAAAAATTTTCGTAAATTTTGGACTTAGAATTTTGTTGAATATTTTCCAAACTTTAATGATTTAAGTATAAAAGGTTGTAATGATTATAAACGCGTATATTTCATTAAAGGAAATTAATCTAGTAAATAATTGTTTATAAGTTAATATTTGAAATAAGATGTACTGTTTATTCTTCCTTCTCCCTTCTTTTTCCTTTTCGGGGACGAAAAGTTTTGAGTGGGGGAGATCGTAAAGACCCGTTAAATTAATAATATTAAATGAATTGAATTAATATAATTTCTAATCTAATTTAGAATAAATGTAGAAATTTGGTATAGTAGTTGTAATTTAGTGTAACAATAAAATTTTATGACAATAGATTTGGATAATGTAGATTGTCACAATTTGATTTAAAGTTAAATATAAGAAACTGATATAAGGGTTGAATTAGTGAATATCAATAAAAAGATTAAGTAGAATGGAATTCATTTAATATAAAATAAATAGTGGAAGACTTACATTGGATTGTAAAATGGATAGTAACTAAATAAAAGGTGACCGCTGAATAAATCAATGCAATAAGTGTTGATAAGGAGATTTAATGAATGTTGTCAATAATAAATGGACTTAAGATAGTAATAAAATTTGTGTTTTGCCTATGTAAATTTTATGTATTGATAAGCTATAATTTAATTTGAAATTTGGTAGTAAATAAGGGATAAGTTGACTAAGGCAATTAGTAATTTAATAAATGAATGCATAGTAAGTAAGTGGAAATGTATGCATAAAAATATTTTCATATATGGGATAATTACAAAAGTTTACCCATTTATCTAATGTATATAATTGAATCTAAATTTAGGGCAACATTTTTGTTATTGATGGTGTAGGTGAATTTGAATAAAAGGGTAACAATTATTTTGATTTAACATTTATTGAGTATATAGTTAAGAAGGGCACTCGAAGTAAATGAATCTAAATAAATTATTTTGGGTATTGATGTGTCTAGTCAATAAAGGAGAACTTTAAGGAAATAAAATATAAATGAATGTATTTGGGAATAGAGTTCTTGTATATGTTGAATAGTTATTATGTAGTTATTAAGAATGAGCGTTACTTTATTAAGTATAAATATAGTAACAGAAGTATGAATAAATTTATAGAAACATAAGATTTACTTTAAGGTAATATTTGAGTGTAGACTTTTGGAATAGATTCAATAACAATAATCATTGTTTGTCACCTATCTTATTTGTTGTTAAGTTATGTTGAAATCAATCTCAAATTTATTCACTAAAATTTTTGCAGTTAGCGTAGTTTTGGCTTTGTAATTGCAGTAGTTAATTCTTTAAGGTGAGGTCAATACTAATTTTATTTTTATTTGACCATTGGTTGTTATAGACTTTAGAAAGCAAGATTTATATGTATAATTTGAGTATAAAATTCAACAACTGGTATTTATTACAAATAAAATGGAATTAAACGTAAAATATTACGTTATTGAATATAAAACGGAATTTGTGTACATTAGAGTGAAATCTTGAACTAATGTTAGTAACGTCTTTATTTTAGGTGAAAGTTGAGGATATAAATGTTAAAAGTCTTAAGTATGGGTTTTTGAGAATATAATTTATAAAATTCTTAAATATAAGAAAGTGCAGAAATGAACACGGAAATTTGATATCTTGTCAATTTTAATTCACATCCAAGCTTGTTAAATCATTTGAAATTGATTAATTTATATAGGCAATAAAATTGGGACAAATTTTAGAATATTAATACAAGATTGGATTTTATAATTTATTTAATTTATTTAATGAATATTTAAAATAGCCATTTTGGCCACGGACTCGGATTTCGACGAAACCAGTTTCATCGGATCCGTATCGGTGAAATATTATAGGGTTTCAAGTTTCGTATCGATCGGACTTGTCGTTTGATCGTACGGGCGTGAAACGCCTTGAAATCAATTTTAGTAAAATCAATTTGAAATCAATTTGGAAATTTTGTTTTCAGCATAACTTCTTCATACGATCAAATTTGGACGTGAAACTTTTTCCATCGCGTTCAGAATATCTTAAAATACCTATTTGGATATATAGATTTAATAAATTCGATTCCGGAGGCATAGCGGGCTTTTTGGGCCATAGTTTGTGGCGTACGTTCATCTATCTAGTCTATCTACTCTAACCCAACCCTACCTATAAATATACTGTGATAAACCCTAGCCTCATTTCTATTATCATTTGGATGTACGTTCATTTCTTATCTCTTTCTCTTCCTCAATGGTTGCAAAACCTAGATCTACTTCAATTCAAATTTCAATGAAAATTCGAACTCTCTAGAAAAATTCCACAAAAATATATGTCAATGCTCTCGATGAGCGTAATTCAGTGGTGATATCCGTTTTTCGATTGGAGCTATCGTTTGTCCAGAACAACTCAAACCATTTTCAGCCATTCATCATCGTCGCAACAAAAGTCATCGGATCGTCAAACCTTTTCTGGGTATTGGAGAGGGGACTGAGGGGAGTCGATCTATGTAGTTTATTTGGCCAGTTGACGGTTAGATGTGGCACGATTTTTGAATTAGGGTTCCAAGAGGCGGCGGCGGCTGGAGCCCTAGGGGCGCCGGTGGTGGCTCACGGCGGTCGGCCTGGAGAGGGGAGGCTCGTGGTGATGGTCGCTGATGGTCACGAGGGCGGTGGCGTTCGCCAACAGTGGTCAAAGATCGGTCAACATACCTGAAATGGGTTCGGTTGCGTGAAGCTTTGTCTTCGTTAGCTGGCGTGAAGGCTGGGAGATGCGCACGTGAAAATCCTCTACTGACGTGGCTTAGGGTAATTGTTGAATGTGTGTCACTTTTGTTTAATTTTAATTTTGAATTCGAGTGCAATTTTCGACATAACTCTCGCATACGATCTCCGATTCACGTGAGATTTTTTTATTAGGATCGTAATTAAATTTCGGATCTGATGACGCTGATTTGGATGAATTTGGAGACCGTCAAATTTTTGGGTTTAAATTGAATTTGGATTCAATTTAAATTCCAAAGGTGAGTGTTTAAACCCACTCACAACTACTAGAAGCATTTATGTTTGTTAAATTAATTTTAGAAATGAATAGAAATTTATTTATGAGTATTTGGCATGTTTATTTCACTCATATTTGTTGAATTGCATTTATTAAATTTAACTATTAATTTAATTTATTTATTGCGTATTAATTGATAGTTAGAATTTATTTGTTCGCCTATAAACTGCTAGTTAACAGTTATATAGATTATTACTGAATATAAACTGTTAGATTAATAGTTGTTAAATTAAATCTGAATAAAATTGCCAGTTATTACCTGTTATATATATTATCAAATATAAATTATAATTGATTGATATTGCTTGATGATTGTGATTGGATGATGGGTGATGTTGATGGATGTTTTATTGTATATCATTAAATTGCAAATTTTCATGCATATTTCCTTTCATTCGGGATTGTGGTTTGAAATGATATACAACCGCAAAATTTTATTTTTTTTAAATTGCGGATTTAAATGATAAATATCCGTATCACTTGATCATAGGATAGAAAATTATATACAGGCACCGCGGTCTATATATAACTATTTTAATGTGATTTCTATGGTTTGGATGGAATACGGTTTATGATAATCTTTAATTTTATATTGTATAAATATTTGTATTCCATATATATATACATATGAAGTTGAAAATTTTGAAATTAAAAGGTGTATAAATCTCTTTATTAAAAATGGATTTTTTTTTTTAAGAAAATGGAGTTTGATAATTTATATCATATGCTTAAATGTTAAGTTTAGAAATTTTAAGATATGATATTTATAATTGGATTTTTCCCAGGATAAATTGAAATGAATATTCTAGTATAATTTGAATTGAAAAAAAAAAATATTTTATTACTAGAAATTGGAGTTTTTATTTATTTATGGATTTTATGTGAATATTCAAGACTAATTAATAGAACATTCGACTTGTTGAAAGAATAAAATCCAACTTTAGTTTGAAATATTAATACTCCAAATGGATATACGTATATATATATATATATATGTATATATATATATATATATATATATATATAAATTGAAGTGGTTTTGGAACTTGAGAGAGATAATATAAATTTTGGTTTAGACTTTAATAAAGAAATGTATTTGTAAAGCCATGAGAACTATTTTCTTTACAAAGTAACATTTAAGTTAAGCCATTTAATTCATATACCGTTGAATGTCCAAACCATTCAAGTTTTTTTTTAGAAGTTATGGTTTTAAATTATGATTTTCAAAATATTATGCTTTGAAAATATTTGATTTTCAGACGTTATGAAGTTAAAGCATTATGATTTTGGAAAAGAATTATATTTGGGATAAGTGATAAAATATGGTTTTGGGTTTTGAAATGATATCGTATTCATGGTTATGAAATGGAATGTTTATTCTGATTTTTAATGTATAACCTATTTTTAAATGACCGCGGTGTTATAATAACGATGGGTTGGCAAAGAGACCGGGATCGGATATGAACATACTCTCTGTCGATACCGAAAACCACTTTGACTAACCGTGTACACGGTGGAGATTCTAGAATGAAGTAGGTGGTGGCGACGTTTCCTGTAAGGTAAATACGTGGACCCGACTCCCGTGAGTTGGCATAAGATGGCTAAAACAGGAGCGATTCTCAGGCCAATGAGGTCATTCCTCTGATCGGACCCTCCTCTTCGATATTATACTTTGATTTTGGATTGATTCAGTGGCCACTTTATTTTTGATTTTGGGGGAGTTGGTCCGAGGTGGGCGGTAACTGCGGCTACGCGTTTCCACCAGCCTGGATAGCAATTGGTATATCTACCCTGGCATTGACTAGTTGTGCCGTGTCACCTACCATACCGAGCCTTTACTACGAGTTTCTATTTGTGTCGTACCTATGGAGTATCCTCTGGTAGCTTCCCGATCAGGAGGTATTACGGTACTGTATAGACTATTGGCATTATACGTGTTAAGGTGGAAAATGTAAAGCCTTAACGCTATTTAAAAGTAAGTTTATTTTATAAATAGACACTATTATAATAGCGCAATATACTACATAGTAAATAGTTTAACGGATCCTTAGGAGATGTAAATCCCGAACATCTCTTGAGTTACTATATTCATATTTATTTTGTTAATTTAACTCACATAAGATCTTTTAGTTCTGACTCGAGCGTTTTTGTCTTTTCAAATTCGCTCGGGTCAGTCCGAGCGTTTCAGGATCGAAGACTTTAGCTTTGGAGGACGAAGACGAAGAATTCGTATTATTATTATTCATAATATTGCACCACAATCATACTGTTCCGCTGCATTGATTGTATTGGTATGTGTAACTCTGATAATTATTGTATAAAGCAAATCAAGTGTTTGTAAACTGTTTTGAACTGTATATTTATTATTATATTTTATCCTTCCGCTGCGAGATTCTGTTTTGTTTTTATTTCTTCTCTGTTTTTCTTATTTACCCCATAACAATCCGCCCTTCCGTATGGTTTGAACTGGCACGTGTGTCGGTTTAAAGTGTGCGAAAAGGCTGGATGTTACATAATTACACTTAATTAATCTATAATTAAGTGATTATTTAAAATTAAATAAATAATTAACTAATTATTTAAAATAAATTAAATAATTAATTAATTAACTTCTAATATTTTAAAATCCTTAATTAATTAAGAAAACCATTAATCTTAAATAAACTCTTTACTTATTAACAAAACATATTTAATATTTTTATATTCAAATCAAGGATAATTAACCTTATTTACCTTGTGATGAATTATTTGAATAAATCAAATTTTAACATCTTAAACAAATTATCCTATTTGGTTTTCAAAATTATAATAATATCCTTATTTAAAATAAGGCATTTAGAAATAATTTGAAAACTTTGTTATTAAAACATTACTTTAAAACTTTGATTAAATAATTAAATTCAAAAATACTCTTTAAATTAGAACCTCAAAATTAAATTAAGATAATTATTTACAAAAGAAATTATCATAAAACAATTTAAATTTGAAATATAAATTCAAGCAACAATTAAAAGTTTAATTAACACCCCTTTTAAAGTTTGATTTAACTTATTTCTAAAAAACAAACTTTAACTTGTAAATTTTACTTTCTTTTATAAAATCTTAAGCACTGATTTTTATTTGTTAAAAATAACAAGTTTAATATCTTTTAAACTTATCTTCCTTTACAGTAGAAACCAAATCCCCCACCTAAAAACTCGAGTTCGACCTGAGTATCCCCGTTCTTCCCTCGAGATACCACCAACTCCTCAAATCTTCGAGTCGCCCCGAGTACAACGCGAGCTTCCCTTCGAGTAAAAACTAATCTTCCCCAACGCAAAAAAAAACCCAGTGCACAAACAAAATCTCGTGCACGTTGCACGACTATCCCATCGACGTCGAGCTCTCCTCCGGCCATCACCAAGTCGGCGGCGACCACGATGACCATCACGACCAACCAAAACGCCTCAAACGTCGCTAAATCAAAAACTAGCTCCCAAGCCACAACTGGAACTGCAACTTGAACAGAAAACTCCCAATCGTTGACGATGTAGACGCCGATAGACCATGCCGTCCTCACCATCGATCCACCTCATCCCCGAGATACCATTCCCCCTGCCGCGATCATCTTCGGTCCACTACACATAGCGAAATCCCCTCGACTACCAAGCCGAACAAACCCCTAGCTAAAACCCTAGTTTGCTCGATTACCAATTCCTCAGTCATTAGAAAAATTAAATTACATTTTTCCCAAAATCAACAGTCCATGCACAAGCTCCAATCCAAATTTCAACTCAAATTATGATGTATACAATCCGCAGTTCATAAAAATCCCAATAATGTTCAACCTCGAAATTCTCTTGATTCTTTAAACTAAAAATCATGAAACTTGTATTAAAAATCATGGTTTCTAATCACTAATTCATCCACAAAAACCAAATCAGAAAATAAGATTTTTGATTTTTTATATATAACAGTATTTTACTGTTATTCTCAATTTAAATATTATTTGTAAACTAAATATTTCACCAACTATTTTCAAAATTTCCGTTAGACATTATCAAATCATTTTCATTCACATGCTAAGATCCAATTTTGTTTAGATTGGAAGATTTTAATTTTTTTTTAAAACTACGCTGTAAATAAAAAAAATGAAGATGACACTATCAACAGACTCTTCAATCCCTTAATCTACATACATATCAATGTTTTATGTAAACATATATCCAACATTATAGCATAATTCATCACATGCATAGAAATGAAAACATAGCAAACTGTTTTTAAAATTATTTACTCACCTTATTCTTTAAGATGAGTAGGTTTTTTTTTCACTTTTTATTTTAGCTTCCAGGTACTTAAAATCTGAGTTGAACTTGCATGTTGAACATTCCTCTACATGCCTTTAATTGATTGATTCATTACTTTGAAATGCAAGTTGATTGCAGACTTTAGAAATGCAGACTTCCCCTTTTGCAGGTTGAACATCATTTTTGAAATGCAGGTTTCAGGTTTGAAAAATTGCAGTTTAATTTAATTCCAGATTTACATTTGGCTCAGATTTGCTTCTGGGTTTCACTTGGCTTTAGATTTTTGGAGAGAGTTGTTTTAGTTGTAGGTTTTGAAGTTGATATGAAGTATATTGCTTTTGGGGTTATGAATTTCAGATCTGAGGAAATATTCCAGGTTGCCATTAATTTGGTTAAGAAATGTAAACAAAGAAATGAAAAATATTTTAGTAAACTTGGTTTTGATTTAAGTAAAGAAAATGAATTTTTTAAAAAGAAGACACTTGTTATTAAATTGAACAAATGTCACTATGGTACATAATTGCTTAACACATGTCCCTAACATGTTAATATGTTTCATCTTTGATTTACATGTGTTCTTCCCTTTTAATTAAATCATTTTAAGTTATAATTGTATTCATAAAGTATTTATATGTATTCATAAAATGTTTATACACATTACTGAAATGTTTTTATGATAATGAGCTTTTGAATTTTAATAAATATAAGTATGAAATCTTTGTAACCCTTTATTTTATAAATAGCTTACCTTTTAAAGAAATATTCTAAAACTAATAAAAATGTAAATAATTCTTATACATATGTATTTAAAATCTAAAATTTTTATGTTTTATACATTTATACCATTTAAAATTAAACACTTTAAAGAAAACATAAATAAGACTTGATTTATATCCTTTCTAAATTATCATATTTTTAAAACAACAATTACCTTATATCTTTTAAAAACAAATGAATTAATCTTTAAATTAATTTTTGAAAATATACATTAAAACAAAGCTTTAATCTACAATATTCATACATTATAAATTATCAAAGGATTAAATAAATTTCAAAATAACTGAAATTATAACATATACATACATATATATTACAGTTTGGAAATTCAATCTTTTATTTGAAACAAAGATCTCCTATTCACAATATATACCAAATGTATATATTATAAATAGAATAAATATTTCATTAGCTTTGAAAAAATAATTCTTATCAATATTGCCACATTAAATATTCATTAACCTTTAAAAGATTAAATTAGCCAATTTTAAATTGAAATTATAAAGAAAATTATCAAACCAATTAAATTATTAACATAGATTATTAAATTGTCATTGCCCAAAATTCCGGGTCGTTACAATCCTGCCCCCTTAAAAGAATTTCGTCCCCGAAATTTAAAAGCAAAGGTAATTTAATAATCCAGTACAGATTTTAATTCAATCAACAAAGAATTCCTAACAACCAGTAACTAACAATCAAAGCAATCAATCACACAAACAAACTTAACTAATTATCCTGACATACGTCGGAATAGAACTCTAATACTATTTCGAGTTTCCCAAGTAAAAATAACCGGGAGACTCGCTCTACATAAGCTAACAAACTTACTACACTACCAAATCCAGAGCTCCTCTCTTCTCTAGATCCACCAATCTGAACAGATCATCAGATTACTCCCAAATCCAACTCAACATCCAATTCCAACTGAACTACAGATTCAATACCCTATGGATGAATCATACACGTACTCCCTCAGAGACACGTGTTACAAAATGAATTCCAGCTATCCAAACTGGTAATTCAATCTCATCCTATCAAAAACACAGATAAGAAATCCTCAAATGCCTCAGCACAAACCAACCAAATTTATCCAATATCTGTTCTCTTAACCAGAGAATTCTTATCAATAATGAAGTCTCCAACTTCAAATACCAAACTCCTTATCTCATATCTGTAACTCAACAGATAATCCTGGACTGCCAAACTCTTCCTGATCAGCTCAATCTATGCTGATAATTCCAGAAACAACAAGACCAAATCAAACAGAACTTGCTTCTTTCCTTGCACAGCAGCTACCTTGCTTCCGCTGCACAACTCTGATTCTGAAATAGATAAGAATATTGTTGATGAACACGAATACAAACTTATCCACTAAATTCGGAAACCTTGTTCGTCAAATCCATAAAAATCTGAGTGACTCATCTGACTCAGTCACACATCATTAAAACAGAATCCTATTCCAAAAGCAAGATCAGTCCAATTCCAATTCCAAAAATATCTGAGTTGCTACACCAACTCTGCTTTCTCCAAGAACCATCCAACTTCCAGGCTAACTACCAGAATCACTTCTGGAAACCAAAACAATATGGAACTCAATTCCAGATGCAGAAAACTTCTGATTACTCCAATAGCTTCTATCCACATGAGAACCCTCAGCCTCAAACAAAAAAAATCACCCAAGATAACCTAAGAAAATTCCTAACTAATCGCAAGTCACTTTTGCGATCCTACCTAGTTCGGATTCCAAATAAAACTGTCCTCACTTTACCAATTAGAACATCCTAAAGCTTTTCCAAACCAGGTTAACCTTTCAAGAAAACATCACCACCTTCAGCCCGGACTGCTGAAAGAAGAACCACCAAAGAAACAACCAACACTATTGCTTCCAAACTCTACCTCGATGATACTGCGAAGCTAAAAGATCTCCTCGTCGGCACATCGAACACTTCGAGCTGCACTGCTACCACAGCTAACCAAAACTCTAACCCAAAGGCTTCTCCAAAACCAAAACCATCAACAAACCACACAACGGACCTCCGAGATGGCAGACAACCTCTCAAGAAACTCGGACTCCAAACCGAGCATCCACAACTCGCTTACCTTAAGGAATAACAATGAGACCATGCCTGAAGAGAAACAAATCATAGACCTTAGTCTCATATTCCAAAACAGCCAAACTCCTTGCTGAAGATCCAAACAACTTCTACACAGATGAATCATCTCTATGGCAGGTAAAGATTGCTCCTCAACCACTTCTAAAACTGTTGCAGAGAAAACATCTTCAGAAAAATATCCAAGGATACTGCATCTCGTCACGCAGTTACCAAGATACCATCACTTACTTCAGCACTTCCGACAAATCCCAACACAAGAAAAATTCGATCATCCGAGCAAAATCCAAACTGCAAATCTTACTCAAGACAGTATTAGGACTACAGTCTCGACAAATACTTCCAACCTCAAACATATGGACCTCTTCCATTAGTGGTAGTCGTGTTACACACACAAACCACTACTCCATCTATCTACCTCTAAACTTATGTGGGAAAATCCAAACAGATAACCCAACAGATCAGGTAGATATATATATTTATATATATTTATATATAAAAATTACAAATACGCTCTCTCAAGAAAGACACCTCTACAGAGCCTAGGTATTCACTTAACCTTATGCTCCCTAATGAAAGACACACTTCAGAGCTTAGGTATTCGCTCATCCTAATGCTCTGATACCAAATGTAGCGACCTGACTTCCTATCTCCAGGAAATCGCATCACTAGTGAAGAAAGAAAGGGATAGAAGAAGAAAAGAAAGAGAAAGAAGAACACAAACAACGTCAGAGAACTCACAGCGGAACGAATAAAATATAATAATTAACATAAAATACTACATAGTACCTCATTACATCAGAGTACACAATGATACAACACATATTAGACAGTTATAAACATCTGTCTAATTCATACAACTCAAGTACGACTGAAGAAACGGACATCAATCAAACACAGCGGAATCGATATATATCTAGACGTCGAAGCTTCCTGCTCCATATCTCCTTCAGAATTCGTCAAGCTAACCTGAATCACTTGACTACTCATACATAATATGAGTACCCAAGAGTTTAATAAAACAAAAAATAAACACTCGGGTCAGACAGGGGTCTGGTGTGAGTAAACGGGTTAAAATTGCTTAACTTTAGAAAAACCTTTGGAAAGAAAAGGTATCACGTAAGACTTCCCACACATAAACATGGAAAAGTTTTTACCTTACGCTAACCAAAACATTTGATAGGAAATCCAGTGATATTATAATAGTGTCTAGGGTTTTCAAGTAAATAAGAAATAGCCGAAATTGTTACATTTATTAAATTCCAGCTACTAGCCACAAAAGTGGGTAATACAATCAAAACCGTAGGGTCTCGTAGGGAAAATGGGTTTCCATCAATGGCAGGGCTAATGGGGTACCGCCCGTCATAGTACGTGGCTTAGATCAACGTACCGAGGAGTACTCCCACTCCCCTGCAACACATGGCCGGAACCATCCCTTACTGGACAGTCCCGAACAAGACAACCCCGAAGTTGGCCGCGACCCAACTGCCCACATAGCCGAATTAAAAGGGACTTCTAGACAGGGGAAAATCTTGCTTTCCAGTGGGAGCTACCCACGAAGCCTTGCTGCACCTCCCCAGTTTTAGCCATTCCCGGTTGATGAGGCTTGAGGTTACGATTACCTTTATAGAACACCTTTATCTTAGAATGCTCATCGTCCACCTGACGATGTGCTGAAAGCATTCAATCCATACAAGTTCGTTCCGGGTTCGAACGAAACCGAAGGCACTATCTCGTTGCACTCATTATTGGAATCACCCGCAGAGTCAACGACCATAGCCCTTGCACTCTAATTCGCCATCTCAAATCTATAAGCACTATTCCGTCAAACTCATTACGGAATCACCCACAGAGTTATACTGACGTATAGCCCTTACACCTCGAGTCTTCACTTGCTCCACTTGGATTAACGACCAAACGTTTAATTGGAATCGATGTGATTTTCGGATTCCAAATATGGAAACCCGATCCCGGTCTCACCGAAACCAAACGCCATTTTAATGTCCAAGTTATACTTAAGGGTTTAACAGTTAAACTTATACTCAGGATGATATAAACAGATAGATGAATTACATTATCACAATATATAATTCTAACAACATTCATCTCATACAGCAGCATATCACATATCATTGACATTCAAATCATCCAATATCAATTAATCACCCAATATCAATCATCCATTATCATTCAACATCCAATATCAATCATTCAATATCAACCATTCAATATTAATCAATCACCATAGCAGAATTAATTAACACTTAATCAATTTAATTAACTTCTAATTAAATTATTTACTATCCTTTAATCACTTGGATTATCTAAATCCTACTTCATAGATTTATTACAAATCAAATTCATTAATCATCTCTTAATGATCTTCTTTAATTAATCTCCTTGATTAATTATACTTTAATTACATTCAAGTAATTATTCTTAACCATATTCAGTAATTAATCTTTAATTACTATCATTAATTACAATAATTAATGATCCTTCATAAATTAATTAACTAAAATTAATTACATTAATCGTTAATTAATTACAATTAATTAATCCTACTTTAATTAATTACTTTTATTAATCAACCTTGATTAATTCATTAATTAACTAATGATCCTTATTAATTAATTAACCCTTTAATTAATTGAATAATTAACCTATAATTTATCATCTTATAAATCATAAACAGTAATTAATAATTTGTAATCACTTATCTTAATTAATTAACTTCCTAATTAATTATATTAACCTCGATTAATTACTCTAATTAATTAATCTTTAATTACTTTATTAAGTAATTGTTAACCAATTTAAATTAACAATTAATCCTTAATTAATTACTTTATTAATTAATTACAATTTTAATTAATCACACTTGGTAATTAATCTTAAATTAATCACATTCCATTAATTAATCACATTAATTAATTAACTAAAATTAATTAAATAATTAACTCTTAATTACTTATATAAGTAATTATATCTAATTACTTCCATTAATGAATCTTAATTAATCTCTTGATTAATTACCTTCAAACAAATAAATTAATCTGTTTCCTTAATTGATAACATCATTTGATTAACCCATAATCACTTCATCTTAATTACCACATGCGTAATTTCCTCTAATTACTTCCATAAGTAATTATAATTCTTAATTACATTCAATTATTAAACATTAATTACTTCATTAAGTAATTACACTTAATTAATCTATAATTAAGTGATTATTTAAAATTAAATAAATAATTAACTAATTATTTAAAATAAATTAAAAAATAAATTAAATAACTTCTAATATTTTAAAATCCTTAATTAATTAAGTAACTATTAATCTTAAATAAACTCTTTACTTATTAACAAAACTTATTAAATATCTTTATATTCAAATCAAGGATAATT
The DNA here is from genome assembly GCA_030765085.1 of Allium cepa. Lineage (NCBI taxonomy): Eukaryota > Viridiplantae > Streptophyta > Magnoliopsida > Asparagales > Amaryllidaceae > Allium > Allium cepa. Next base: position 357,652,421 of record CM060942.1, on the reverse strand, counting down.
AACCTTATTTATCTTGTGATGAATTATTTGAATAAATCAAATTTTAACATCTTAAACAAATTATCCTATTTGGTTTTCAAAATTATAATAATATCCTTATTTATAATAAGGCATTTAGAAATCAATTCCAAAATTTGAAACATTACAATTTATCTAATCTAAACTTATTTATTTTCAGAATAAATTTGAAAACTTTGTTATTAAAACATTACTTTAAAACTTTGATTAAATAATTAAATTCAAAAATACTCTTTAAATTAGAACCTCAAAATTAAATTAAGATAATTATTTACAAAAGAAATTATCATAAAACAATTTAAATTTGAAATACAAATTCAAGCAACATTTTAAAAGTTTAATTAACACCCCTTTTAAAGATTGATTTAACTTATTTCTAAAAAACAAACTTTAACTTGTAAATTTTACTTTCTTTTATAAAATCTTAAGCACTGATTTTTATTTGTTAAAAATAACAAGTTTAATCTCTTTTAAACTTATCTTCCTTTACAGTAAAAACCAAAGCCCCCACCTAAAAACTCGAGTTCGACCTGAGTTTCCCCGTTCTTCCCTCGAGATACCACCAACTCCTCAAATCTTCGAGTTGCCCCGAGTACAACGCGAGCTTCCCATCGAGTAAAAACTCATCTTCCCCAACGCGAAAAAAAAACCCAATGCACAAACAAAATCTCGTGCACATTGCACGAGAATCTCATCGACGTCGAGCTCTCCTCCGGCCATCACCAAGTCGGCGGCGACCACGATGACCATCACGACCAACCAAAACGCCTCAAACGTCGCTAAATCAAAAACGAGCTCCCAAACCACAACTGGAACTGCAACTTGAACAGAAAACTCCCAATCGTTGACGATGCAGACACCGATAGACCATGCCGTCCTCACCATCGATCCACCTCGTCCCCGATCTACCATTCCCCCTACCGCGATCATCTTCGGTCCACTACACTTGGCGAAATCCCCTCGACAACCAAGCCGAACATACCCCTAGCTAAAACCCTAGTTTGCTCGATTACCAATTCCTCGGTCATAAGAAAAATTAAATTACATTTTTCCCAAAATCAACAGTCCATGCACAAGCTCCAATCTAAGTTTCAACTCAAATTATGATGTATATAATCTGCAGTTCATAAAAATCCCAATAATGTTCAACCTCGAAATTCTCTTGATTCTTTAAACTAAAAATCATGAAACTTGTATTAAAAATCATGATTTCTAATCACTAATTCATCAACAAAAACCAAATCAGAAAACAAGATTTTTGAGTTTTCATATATAACAGTATTTCACTGTTATTCTCAGTTTAAATATTATTTGTAAACTAAAAATTTCTCCAACTATTTTCAAAATTTCCATTAGACATTATCAAATCATTTTCATTCATATGCCAAGATCCAATTTTGTTTAGATTGGAAGATTTTTTTTTTTTTTTAAAACTACCCTGTAAATAACAAAAATGAAGATGACACTATCAACAGACTCTTCAATACCTTAATCTACATACATATCAATGTTTTATGTAAACATATATCCAACATTATAGCATAATTCATCACATGCATAGAAATGAAAACATAGCAAACCGTTTTTAAAATTATTTACTCACTTGATTCTTTAAGCAGAGTAAGTTTTTTCTTCTCTTTTTATTTTAGCTTCCAGGCACTTAAAATCTGAGTTGAACTTGCATGTTGAACATTCCTCTACATGCCTTTAATTGATTGATTCGTTACTTTGAAATGCAAGTTGATTGCAGACTTTAGAAATGCAGACTTTCCCTTTTGCAGGTTGAACATCATTTTTGAAATGCAGGTTTCAGGTTTGAAAAATTGCAGTTTAATTTAATTCCAGATTTACTTTTGCCTCAGATTTGCTTCTGGGTTTCACTTGGCTTTAGATTTTTGGAGAGAGTTGTTTTAGTTGTAGGTTTTGAAGTTGATATGAAGTATATTGCTTTTGGGGTTATGAATTTCAGATCTGAGGAAATATTCCAGGTTGCCATTAATTTGGTTAAGAAATGTAAACAAAAAACTGAAAAATATTTTAGTAAACTTGGTTTTGATTTAAGTAAAGAAAATGAATTTTTTAAAAAGAAGACACTTGTTATTAAATTGAACAAATGTCACTATGGTACATAATTGCTTAACACATGTCCCTAGCATGTTAATATGTTTCATCTTTGATTTACAAGTGTTCTTCCCTTTTAATTAAATCATTTTAAGTTATAATTGTATTCATAAAGTATTTATATGTATTCATAAAATGTTTATACACATTAGCGAAACGTTTTTATGATAATGAGCTTTTGAATTTTAATAAATATTAGTATGAAATCTTTGTAACCCTTTATTTTATAAATAGCTTACCTTTTAAAGAAATATTCTAATACTAATAAAAATGTATAACTCTTATACATATGTATTTAAAATCTAAAACTTTTGTGTTTTATACATTTATACCATTTAAAATTAAACACTTTAAAGAAAACATAAATAAGACTTGATTTAAATCCTTTCTTCTAAATTATCATATTGTTAAAACAACAATTATCTTATATCTTTTAAAAACAAATGAATTAATCTTTAAATTAATTTTTGAAAATATACATTAAAACAAAGCTTTAATCTACAATATTCATACATTATAAATTATCAATGGATTAAATAAATTTCAAAATAACTCAAATTATAACATATACATACATATATATTACAGTTTGGAAATTCAATCTTTTATTTGAAACAAAGATCTCCTATTCACAATATATACCAAATGTATATATTATAAATAGAATAAATATTTCATTAGCTTTGAAAAAAACAATTCTTATCAATATTGCCAGATTAAATATTCATTAACCTTTAAAAGATTAAATTAGCCAATTTTAAATTGAAATTATAAAGAAAATTATCAAACCGATTAAATTATTAACACAGATTATTAAATTGTTATTGCCCAAAATTCCGGGTCGTTACATACTCTATGTTTCCTACTTAGCTAATTTAATCATATCTTATGTATAGATATTTTACTTAGCTTTCCACTTCTCTTCTCTAACCTGCATACCATATTTGTTTTATACTTGATGTTTATACTTGTCTGACTCTTAATCTACAAGCTACAGACTTATTTTATATTTAGATATTTTTCTTTTTCTTACTTTGTTTAAAGATTTTTCCTTGCCTACAGCTTAAGTACACATGTTTGTTTCATATCAATCACTTTGTTTTATTTGTCTGGTTGTACAAAGATTTTTGTTTTATTATTTTACTTTGTTTATAAATGTTTCTGTTGCCTTTACTTACCTGCATATTAAACTTTACATCATATAAAATTTACTTGCCTAGCTTGCTTTTATACTTACGTACATATACATTTTCTTTCTTTTACACTTGTTCTTACCTTTATATTTATTTTACAGGCATATTACAAACAAAGCCTGATTTGCATTATTTATTTTTTATATGAAGTTGTTTCAGTCATTGTTATAAATTTTAACTTATATATTTATTTACTTATGGGTTACTTTTTATTTTAAACTTAAACAATTAAATACTTATGTTAAGATTTATAAAGTACTATTTTATTTTTAACATTTTTGAAAGATTTTATTTTAAATTTACAAATCATATCTTCTTTCAAAAATATACATATATTAAAATAACAACTTCTATTTATATTAAAAACCCATGTTCAAAGATATTACAATATTGATATAGTTTAAATATAACTTATTATTGAAATAAAAATAAATTTTCAAAAGAAACTATCTATTTAAAATATAAATACTTATTGATCAAGCTACATTTTAAAAAAATCAAAACAAAACTTTTTATTTAAATCTAAACTCTAGGCTAAAACCATTTTAAACAAATTAAACTTTATCTTGAGTAATTTAAAATCATATGGTCATTTATTAAATAGCTTAATATTAAATTTCTAAATTATGAAAAATATTAGATTTAGAAAACATGTTTGTTTATTAAATTTAAAAACAAAACTTATCTATTTAAAATATATACCAACATATACATATATACATTATAAATAGAAACAATTTAAATTAGCTTTTAAAAGATAAATTATCAGTTAAATGTTTATTTAAAAGAAGATTATTAAATCAATTTAAATCTTATAAATAATTATTATCAAATTAATTTAATTTTTAATGTAGATTAATAAATTGATATTGCCCCGAATTTCCGGGATGTCACAAGAAATTATCTTTCCTTAATTTCTCCACCAATTAAACCAACCCCTTGATTAATTATTAATTAATTAATCCTTTAATTACACTGAGTAATTATTACTTAATCTCTCCCATCCAGTAATTATCCTTTAATTACTTCCCATCAAGTAATTTCCTTTAACTAATTACATTACTTGATTATCTTCAAATATCTTTATTAATCAATTCTTAAATTAATTATACTAAGTAATTAATATTAATTACTTCCACTAAATAATTACCCTTCTTATTAATTACACTAGGTAGTTAAACTCAAATCATTTCCATTACCATTTTCATTCAGTTAATATCTAGTAATTATCCATTAATTACTTTACTAAGTAATTACTCTTTCCAATTAAATTCAGTAATCATACTCTAACAAACCATCTTATGATTATCTCAAATTAACCAAACCAATTATTAACTTGACTAATCACATTACTTTAATTAACTAAAAGTAATTGATCTTTAATTAATTAACTATTAACAATCATCACCTATAAATTAATTGATCTTTAATTAATTAACTTAACTCTTAATTAGTTAAAGATAAATGCCTGCCTACATCAAGGATTTAATCATCATTTAAATCTTATTTAAATGAAAATATAAGAAATCAAATTTTTTTCAAAAACACATAAACCTCTTATGTACTAAAGCTTAATCCTTGATAACACTATTTTACTAGAAACCCCCTTTCTTTGTATCTATAATTTCTCAGCAAGAAATTTTTTTAAACAAATTTAATCTCATTCTTATTACCTTTAAAACTCATTAATCTCTAGTTTATAACATAATGCCCTTACTAATGATCTTTAGACCAAATAGCATTTCCTCGAGCCAAAACCCGATACATTCTCATCAAAATTACCTCAAGAAAACTCGAAGTCAACAACGCACAAGCCACCATGTTCCCCGAAGCTTTTACCCAATAAACTCCGGCACAACAATATTACTGTGCACATGCACAGTTCACCAACGGCGTCGCCTCCAACGTCGATACACTTTGCAGGTCGACGATCAATCACTCACCCCTTTCCCACCCTCAAACCCTAATCATAAAGCTCGAAAAAAAAATTTGAGGTAGCACTGTCGAACTGAACCAAAACTTCACAAGAAAAACCCCCCCTCAATCATATGATTCTGACCATCGATCATCTTGAAACTTCGGTAACATCACCGTGAGGTCTTCACGCAGCTATTCCCACAACCATTCGCAACTCGATCCACTCCTCAATTTCCAGTCATAAAATTTTCGAACGCGACCCAAAACTCTATGCTAAACCCTACTATCCCCAAATTCTACTCTCTGATGATCGATTACCTCCTTCCCTATTTATCTTGAGTTCACCGATAAATACCCATGCTCCAACCCAAGCCATGACCTTTGGAATCCACCCAGTCACCAGTACTTGCCCAACAACCATTATCAGGTCATCACCAAAATACTGTCTCAAATTTAATTTAAAAATTCTGTTTTTTACCTTAAAAATCATGTTTTACAAAGTTGATTCAAGATGTAAAATTGAATCAACAAATTTCAATACTAGATATTATCATGATATTAATATTTTCCACTGTATTTTCCTGATTCAGAGGACATTCAAACCAGTTTTATTTGAATAAAGGTTTAAACTTAAATTTGTGATTAAATAAACATATTGTTTTTGTAACTCAAATCTAATCGTGATTTGTTATGGAAATTTTGAGTTTTTGTTTTAGTTACTACTCTGAAATTTAAAAACAGAGGGGAAATCTGACAGCTTTCAAACATGCATAGTTTAATACTAAATATACATAAAGATTACATCTATATATATACATGCATGACATCCAACATCACAGAAATTCACATGCACAAATTTTATTTACCTAAATTTCTTAATATAAGTTTACTCACCTTAGATATAGTTGAACATAGAATTGCTCAGAACAGAAACTTGCAAATGCCTTAAACCCTTTTTCTTTAAATTTTGAAATGCTTCTAGCTTGGTCTTACTTTGAACTTGAATTTGTTGTTTTGTTAGTTGGAATTACTTGCTGCTTTTGAACTAAAAATCCTAGGCTACAGGTTTGATTAAGAAAGAAATCTCTTTGGTGATGATCTAGCTACAGATTGGAAATATTTCCAAACAAATTTCAAACTGTTTTTGAGCTGTAGAAATGAAACCTGGTTTCTTCAATTTTTTTTACAGTACTAAATTTAAAAGAAAAATTATTTTATTGCCACTTGTGAGTTTATATCCACACTTGTTTTACAAATGTCACTTTTTGATTAAATTGTGTTAAACCCCTTTTTGTAAATTTATTCATAATTTGGTTTTTAAACCCTTGTTTAATAAGTTATAACATATGTATAAAATTTCAAATCTTATACTTATTATGGTTTAAATGCTATATACTTTTAAATTTTATGCTTATATTTTCAAAAGGTATATATATTATCAAAGCTTAATATTTAACCTTTTTTTTAATTATAAATACTTATCTGAATGCACATGAGCTTATTTGAGATAAAATGTTAATTGTTTAAAAATATATTTTAAGCTTAGATTTAAATTTAAATAAGAGTAATAAAAAGATTTGTTTCATAATCAAATCTATCTTTTAAAAGATGTTTGGATATCAAATCCAAACCTCATTTTCCATTTACTAATACACATTAAAATAGAAACATATTTATCAGATAAACTCTGCCAAAATGATAATAAAGAAGATTACTAAACAAGTATTTTCAAATTTCAATAATTATATTAGGATATTATTAAATGAATATTTATCCAAATATTTAAAACTTTGTATTTATTATAGTTCAAATTCATTTATACACAAATCCCAATATAAATATTTATTATCAGATGTATTTGTTAAATCTATAAATTAGTAATTTAATTAATCAAATTCAGGAAAATTTAACAATTACTGATATTCTAAAATCCGGGTTATCACATTCCTCCCCTCTTTGAATCTTTTCGTCCTCGAAAAGGAACGAAACCAGAATTTATTAAATATTTAAAACCAGTTAAAATATTCTTTGATCATTTTAAAACACTTTCAAAATTTATATAATATTACAAAACATTTTTATAAAAATACTTTTTATAACTTGATGTTTTCACAAGTCCATCTTCGTTCTCACAGAAATTCGGTCATACGTTGATCAGGCGTAAGACTGAAAATCTACAAGTACTTGGTAAACCCGTTTCAACACCAAGTGAAAATACTTGGAAAATAATTTTATTGAAAATATAGAAAATCGTTTTTGAAATTAGAGGATATATCATTCGTGAGAATGCTCTGGAAATAATCACCCCCATCCATGGTCGCAGTTAACCCGATGGTTACGTTGCCATCCCGACAAAATCCATAGATGCTTGTAGGCCTCCGCCCCCCTCGATTACACCATGGAACCCGCTACAGATCGCAGCTACAACTGGAGTTACGTAGCTATCACAACAAAAACCCATATAACTGTAGGCATTAGCGCCCTCGAATTTCGCTGCCAAAAGAATGAAACTTCTCAATTCCACTTGACCATAGATCGCAGTCTACCGATGTTGAGTTGCCTTCCCAGCAAAATCAAGTGTAGACCGTTGACACTCATCCTCCACACAATTTTCGCTATGGTCCCCACAGTAGATCGCAGTGACATCGAGTTACACTATCGTCACAGCATAACCCAAATGCTCCTGTAGGCATCAGCGCCCTCGACTTTCGCTACCCAATAATCCTCAGGAACTAGTTTGTCCGGACTCCTCACAGGATCAACTTTAGAACCCCCCATGAGGCTCAAGGCAGCACCACCCAGTGGTACTCCTGAGAACTCCATTCCAAGGTAGCGCCTTTTTCCCCAGAGCCATCATCTAAACATTTTATACTAAAAATTAGCATTTTAATTAATCAAATTCAAGGGAGCGCCTTTTTCCCCAGAGCCAAATCTATAAATTAGCATTTTAATTAATCAAATTCAGGTAAATTTAACAATTACTTATATTCTAAAATCTGAGTTATCACATCGAGAAGTTGATACACATTCTAGATGTTCACTAGTACTATAGACCACGAGTACCCGATTGGAGTGATCACGATGTAGTTGCTACTCCGATCATCACGATGTTATTAACTCGGTCTTTGTGGCTGGGTGTCATTATGATGTTATAGAATATAGTCATTCATGATGTACACGATGTTAAGATGTTATTTGACTCCAGTCATCACGATGTTTATGTTACCAAATAGTAGTATTAGTCACGATGAAGCGCGCGTACCATTGCTTCGGCATGCAATCAAGGATCTGGCCAATCCGGGATTTCTTTGAGTTTTGATGTTTTAGACTTCACCATCTTTAAATGATTATTACATTGATAGTCTAGTGCCAAATGAGATGTATACATATATGGTGAAATAATTTATGATGTTATTCTTTGATTGAGTTATTTGCATTATGGGTTGATGATTTGATGATTTTATAGACTACTTGATGTTACGATGTTGAGATGTATTTGTATATTTATACCGATGATAACAAGTATAAATGATTATGAAGAATCTTTTATGATGAGTTATTCGTCGACGGAAATTCTATCGGTTTAGAAAACCGTCGAACGAATTTAAATTAAAAATAACCGCAAGCGCACGGTGTACGAATGTAGCACGTGGCGAATACGGATCGATCCACAGGGAATTGATGATTTTAAACTTCTATTCAATCAAATTAAACCAAATGGAGGAGGATTTGTTAACTAGAAATAAAATGAGGCTAACACTAGAAAAATGTGATTCAAAAAAACAAATAACTATTAGAGTAAAGAACAATTTAGAGGCAAATCCACTCTCAAATTTTTGTAAATCAACAAACACATAATTTATGATCTCTAACTTTGATATTAAGTGAAATAATCATTGCATTTATCATAAGTATGATTTGTTTATGTTATTAGTTAACATAACTCAAACCATCAAACTAGAATACAACAATTATACCACTTATAATTCTCATGAAAAAGAAGCCAAAGCAAAAACTATTCTAAGCATGATCTATTTACTATTGTAACTAGGACATAGATCATCAAATTTCATTTTTACTTTCATTTCATAATCAAAAATTAATTAGCAAATGATGATGTAAATTGTGTTTATGTTGAATAAGAATAGCTCATTTGCGTAAGCAATATAAGCTATCAAACCCACTTGTATAAACTTACATCAAAATTCACATTCATGAAGCATAAACAAAGAGATCATAAATCATAAAAATGTTGAAATTACATAAAGTTAGAGAGCTTCATCACCCCTAAATTGAAGGGGTTTAGCTACTCATTTGTGGCATTGAAGCAACACATGTAAGTTTCAACATTAAAAAGAAAAGAAAAATAGAAAATAAGTAAAGAAGGCAAAAGAGATTAGCTACTAACTACTTGCATAAATATAAATCTAAGCTATGAACATAAGGAGAAAGAGAGCATAGAAATAAATATTAACAATAAAACAAAGAAAAGCATGTAGAAAAGAGAGAAGAAGGAGGCTTGGAAGCCATTTTTATTTCATAGAACATTGTGCTTACACTTCATTTCTTAATTTCCTAAGTAAAATGAAAGAGTAGAAGATGATCTTTTCATGTACATAAGGGGGTTATTTATACATGCATAAAACCCTAATTCTATTTTTAGGGAGCTTCCTAAATTGCCCTTTAGGAAGTATGGCCACCAAGTAACCATTATCCACTAATTAATCCATCATTTGTTTTACATGAAGCTTTAACATCCACTTAGTTGTCCATTAGCTCCAAATTGTACATTAGTTGTCCATTAGCCGACGGTTGGTAACCCGATCCAAACTATTCCAGTACACTCCTCACAGCCTTCGTCTATCGGCCGGCCGGCTTTAAGCAACCTTCGTCCCTCGGTCTAAGAATAGTTTGGATCGGTCCCCAATTAATATACTGGGGCTGGATCGGTCCAAGCTCGAAGTATATTGGATCGGTCGCCTCACCCGAAAACCTACAGGCGCCTGGCTCCCCCAATTGATCGGGGTCGCCAATGAATATATGGGGTTCCGTTGGTCACCTTGTTAGTTGTCGAAGTGTACTGGACTACGTCCCTATTGGTCGTCCCTCCCGGTTGTCCCCGCTCACTTCACTTGCCTGCTGAGATCCCAAGTCTCCAAGTGGGACCTCTTGGCCACCCACGACCTTGGCTTTTTAGAGAATCCCGCTCCTGTGTCGTAGGACTTGTAGCTCGGCAGTCCACCGGGTAGGTTTCTTTATCCTTCCAGTTTCGAGTGTCTTCTTGGATAGTTATAGCGGCCCATAGGCGCGAGATGTACCTTGTGGGGGGCGGCGGTCCCCTGGACATAGCCCTTTCAGGCAGTGGCCGTTTAGTCCATGGTCCGTTGGATGGTCGGTGCAAGGCCAGAAATTGGAACACATTGATTCCGCTCGTTCCTGTCCTTCGCTTCAGGGCCTGTCCCTCGGTGTGGTCAGTACTCCATACTGTCGGGCAGCGAAGCTTACACTTGTTCACTTATTATGACGGTTCACCAGGGCCTCTTTCCTCCTCCCTTTTCTGCTCACTCGTAGGGGTCCGGACCCCCACTAAGGGGGGGGGAGTCGACTGAACATCTCAGCCATTGGCGGGAATTTCGCCCGCATCCGATCCCCAATTCTTGTTCACCCCGGATGATCGTGTTGGGTGAATTGTGACCTCGTATGATCGTGTCGGGTGAGCAACAGCCGCTTCGTCACAGTACTGACTTATGGGCTAACGGGTCACACTTTGGCCAAGTATCCTACAAAGAGACTCCCGAGAGCCAGAAGTATTGAAGGAATGGCCATAGGAATGGGCGCATCATGACATCGTAACCTGTCTCGCCCGAATGAATTAGTTGGTACTAGAAATGTTAGAAAGAGTAAACGAAAAGAGTAATAAGAAGTGAAAAGGACAGAGACACTTCCCAACCAGAAAGCAATGTTCCCACTGATGGTATACTTAGTGTAAGCGAGCTCTAAGATCACATCTTTGGAATAAAATCCAGTTGGAAAAGGAAATCCAATAAGAGATAAGCTGCCCATGAGCATCATGGCATAGGTTAAAGGAAACGAGGAGGCAAGCCCCCCCATCTTCCGCATATCTTGCTCATCCGACATGGCATGAATCACCGAACCCGCACTCAGGAAGAGTAATGCTTTGAAAAAGGCGTGATTCATTAAGTGAAAGACGCTAACCGAATAGTTAGAAATGCCGCAAGCAAAGATCATATAGCCTAATTGACTGCAAGTTGAATAAGCTATGACCCTCTTTAGATCGTTCTGTAATATTCCAGTGGTTGCCGCAAGGAATGACGTCATAGCTCCTGCAGAAGTAATAACAATCAAAGCCGTATGTGGGTATTCAAATAAAGGAGAGCACCTTGCTATCATGAAAACGCCAGCTGTGACCATAGTAGCTGCATGAATCGAAGCAGATACTGGAGTGGGACCCTCCATTGCATCGGGTGACCGAGTATGCGATCCTATCTGTGCAGATTTCCCAGCAGCACCAATAAGAAGTAAAATACAAATCAGAGTTATGGCATTGAATCTCATATTGCGAGAAATCCATGAATTTCCGGGGGCAAACGCACGAGCAAAAATGGTGGAAAAGTCTACTGTTTGAAAGAGGGTAAAACGACCCGAAATCCCAAGAGCTAATCCAAAATCACCTACTCGATTGACAGGCATAGCTTTTGTAGCTGCTTTATCTGCCTGAAGTCGTGTGAACCAGAAATGAATTAACAAATATGAAGCAAGACCTACTCCCTCCCATCCCAGGAATAATTGCAGAGAGTTATCTCCAGTCACCAACATTGGCATAAAAAAAGTAGGAATGGATAAATAACACATAAATCGAGGGCGATGCGGATCCTCAGACATATATGAAATTGAATAAAGACGGACCAAGCTACTTATGGATGTAACCACAATTAACATCACTACGGTCGGGCTATCGAACACAGAGTCAGAAGTGAATTACGAGTCGGACCAATCCGCGAATCGAGCGAGCTCCCCTTGCAATGATGTGGTGGTGAACCTCTCATTCGTCTTCAGTGCTCTCTGAACCGTGCGGGAAGGTTTCCCATCACACGGCTCACCAACTTGATCTTCCGCGGGAACCGTATGTCCGAACAGGCCTGGAAAAACGGGGCTATTAGTCATGCTCGCTTTCTTGCCACTCAAGTGTACGGCGGATGCCGTGCTTAGGCCCCTTACTTCCCTTCCCTAATCAAAGAGTCCACCGCCTACCTGCCCGGGTATAGGTATGGCGTGCAGGCGCCGTGGATTTTAGGCAGGAAGCTACCGAAGCGAAGAAAAGGCGGGATCAAGAAAAGAAAGGGGGGGTACTACGAGCCCTCTGCCCCACGCATCTAACCAGCTCGCGTGGTTCACCGGTTCCACCGACGTCACCCTTAGATTGAGTCATTCAGTCGATACAGAGGTGCGCTTAAAGTGGGGGGTGTGCTGTCCCGGCTGGGCCCTTCCCCATAAGGCCCCCAGTATATTAATTGCGGGGCATAAGCGCCCTCTTGCTACCCATATGCAAGGCGCCGTCTTAGCCTTCCCTGACCAGGATCGCTCCCACACCTGTAGCGTTCGGCCTCCTCAACTATGTATCGATCGAAAGGCAGGAGCTTTTAAGCCAGGGAGTTGTTACGTCCAGTATGTCCCCCCTCGATTCCCGACATGCTATGATACCCCGGGGGTGGGTAGGAGCGAGTCGAGTCCGTATCGCCGCGGAGCAACTGCAGCGTCCGGATATGATCTATCTACTCGGCAATTCATCCGGTGACTTCACGGTCGCCAAAGAAGCCCCAAGAAGCATCAAACATTTCCAATGAGATCCATGGAGCTATTCTGAGATAGCAAGCACTAGCTCCTGGTGCGACTTCATAAAAAGCAATCATTGATAAGATTGAAGAAAATGAAACGCATGTGGTGGTCATTATAGCGGTCCCTTCTGATCCTAGAAAACGTCCGAAAAAACCGGCTACGGAACTACCGAGCAGAGGCAAAAAGACAATAAGTAGATACATAAGATCGAGTGTATTCATCAAACCAAAAAAAAAGACAATGAAAGAGCGGCCTGTCATTGATCGGCCATGAAGAGATCCCCGTAGAGATGCCTGCCCGGCCAACCAGGTACCTCGGGATGTGTTGTCATATCACGGGAGAGGGGATAATCATGCTGCCCCGTTTCGAGTTATACCTTTTGGGAGTTCTAAGCAACAAACCCAACAGACAGGGGATGAAGCTAACTCAACCAATCCGTATGCCTTGGCCCTTATTTACTCTTGGGCACCTCGTTCAAAAAGAGAATAGTTGTAACCAATAGCGAATGAGACGGCTGGCTGGGATACCAAATCAAGATTGGGCATGTGTTAAGTCGTATCCACCTTAATGTACACGGAGAATGGAAAAAGAGGGCATCCACAAGTCCAACGATCAAGAGATGGATTATTGGTCAGGTACAAGATTTGGCACAAATTCTTTGAAAGATCCCAGATTAGACCTGACAAAGAAGAAGGGGTGAATTGGACGTTCCATCAGCCCCCAGTATATTAATGGCCAATTCGTTTCAAAAATATTATCAATAGCTTATTCATTCCTTTTTCCCGCAGTTCCTCTTCCATTCTAGGTTGTTCACAGGCTATTATTATCACGAGACGTAAAAAGGAGACGGCTAATTGCGTTTGCCGGGGATGAGGTTGCCTAACTTACGATCAGTCAATGTATTTACGCTGTGGCCAGAAGCAGGAGCGATAGTTCAACGGTGCACGATACTTGTTTATTTAGCTGCTATAGATAAGGTGACGAGGTTGTGGAATTACAAAGGATGAAACCTTAGTAGCGAGGGAGAGGTTGAGTAAGTAGCTTACGCAGAGGAAAGTCAAATTTTTCATAGCGGCCTGACCATATCTCTTGGGCGGATTCATTGAAACTCTTGCCTAAGTATATTAATTGGGGACCGATCCAAACTATTAATTGCGGAATGTGATAAAAGCACAGCTGTCACGAGTCAATCTATGAGTGAAATGAGTAGACAAGGGGGGTTTTCCAAAAGGTATAAAGGAGAGGTATACCTAGATTGGGGGTTCGGATTTGACATTCAAAGTCAAATTGACAATTGCATATTTTATACACCTGTTTGTTGGCTAAGTTCTTAGCTAAAAAAAAAATACTAGAAGGAGCCCAATGAATAACGAACGACCCCAATTAATATACTGGGCTATTGGTGAAGCCTATTACTCTTGGTACTACTATTGATTTCCCCCTATTTGACGCGAGAGCAGACGTTTTCCCCTGTAAGCCCGAACACCTACGCACATCTCTAAAACCCTAGATGCATCGGCATCCTCCGAAGATGGTCTGTATCCCGAGAAAGAGTTAGCATAGTAGACAGGTAGACTATGACTGGCTTAACGATTTACCTCCCTATCGGTCTAAGAAGCGTACGTCCCCTCCCTAGCCTTCCTTCTGAGCCAGGATCGAACTCAGATGTCGGACTATGATTGGGCCCTGTAGACTTAACACCCACCCAATATCTTTTTGACAACAGCTAATCCTGACTTGAGAATAATCATAACAAGGCAGGCGCAAGTATATATATTCATTCAGGAGTGTAACGCCCAACAAGAATGAGAATACCGGTAAGGAAACAAAGCTCGCAAGCACCTTAGCAGCCGAGCCATTACTCCCCTGAATAATGTGGGACTGGAATAGGAATGATTATAGTTCTTCCCGGTAGACGTATCCTATTGGTCAAAGTGTAATAACCAGTGAGAAAGCCTCTGTGAACTGGTCGTAAGACCTAAGGTGCTTGCCTACTTTGGTCTACAGACCGAAGGTGCGTAGCAGTAGCCCCAGGTGAAGACTCCAGGTTTGTTAGACCGTTCCCCTCCATAGAGAAACTATAGAGAGCTTAGCCCCGGAGAGATGTTGATTCTTTGCTTCGACTAAACGGGAGTTGGGGGGTAATTCCAATCATCCTCATTGAGCCACATTCGATCTCCATCCGGATAGACACCAGGTCGTTGCTTTCGATCATAGGGTTGCGAAGCCAGCTTTGTTAGACCAGTGTGAACGCCAACAAGGTGCGTAGCAATTCGGATATGTATGGCGTATCGAACGTCGAACTCCCATGACTTGACGAGTAAGATAATATACCCTTGGCTTCTTGTTGCTATAGTCTGCATTCCTAAACATTAGAACAACAATCTGTCCATAGTTTATCCCCATATATTAATTAAGGTGGAGGTTTGTTGTTCGCTAACGCACCTGTCTTACCAGTTTTCTTTCTCTGATTACTTAAATGTTTATACTGGACTTGGTATCCCAGTATACGCTACGCACCTCCCGTTTCTCTTCCCGAGTTGTATACTGGATCGGTCCCCGCTCACTTCGCTCGCCTAGTCTTTCTCCGCTTCCTGTCCAAGACAGGAAGGAAAGGAGTATAACGAGGGAACAATAATACCGGTAAGGAAGGCCGGCTGGATCGGTAACAGCAATAACCAATAGTATTACTCAAACCCAGTATAAACATTCGGCTTGTAATATAATGCGTCGAAGACCCCATCCTTAGATTGTTTGTCTTGCCGGGGCGCTACGCACCTGACATCCTTCATGGACAGCTGAGTCTCCTCATAAGTGACTTCCGTCCCGCCCAATTAATATACTGGGCATTGGGATTTCATTCTGGGGATTTTGAAGTTGACCTTCTTGCCCATCTGATTGAATGCATTGCGGCTTGTATCACCACCCCCAAGTTCTCGGTCTCCATCAATGGGGGGCTTGAGGGCTATTTAGGGATCCACTTTCCCCCTATCTGTTTGTTCTTGCTATGGAATTTCCAGGATCCTTGTCAAAGCTTCTAGTAATGGAAGGCCACCCGAGATGTGCTAAGCTGGATTTGACTCACCTTTGTTTTGCTGATGATCTCCTGTTATTCTGCCAAGGCAATCAAATCAGCCTCTGTCATTAAGTTTTTATTCCTTTTCTGCTCTCTCAGGGTTGATGGCAAATCCTGACAAAAACGAATTTCTCAGTGCTGGGGCTAAGCACAATGTTGAGAACCGGCTTCAGGGACCTTGCCCATCAAGTTTCTTGGAGTGCCCCTTATTTCTACTAGACTCACAGCCAGAGCCGGGCTATTAGATGGCCTCTCATTGAGAAGATTACCAACAGGGTTGAGGACTAGCAAACGGCTTTCCTATGCGGGTAGACTTCAGCTCATCAGATCAGTGTTGTTCAGTATTCAGGTCTACTGGAGTAGCATTTTCATTTTGCCGAAGGAAGTGTGCAAGGTTATTGACCAGATCCTCAGATCTTTCCTCTGGCATGGTGCAGTTGGGATCTCTAAGGCTGCGTGGCTTGGAACGTGGTCTGCCGAGGAAGGAGGGCTTCTTAGACTCTAACCTTCTATAGAACAGCGCTTAGAAGAACAGCGGATAGCGAAACGCTGCTAGTATCCGCTGCAACCGAGAGCTAGGAGTTCTTTGACAACCGAGAGTATTGAATGGCCTACCGATAACTGTTTCTCAAACGAGCTAGGTCATGAGCAAAAGAGGAGTCATTGCAAAGGAAAGGGGCCGTTGAACTGGGGACTGCCTTCTTCTAAGAGGCTAGATGGAACGAGAAAGATTCGCTTTCAGCACCTAAGTATATTGGGGTTTTGGAGTTCGCCCATTCTCTTGTGAATGAAGCTGGTGCTCATTGTTCTCATAGTAAGAAGAGTCAACCAGGGAAAGTCCCATTAGGAAGTGCAAGGGGCACAGCAGATGACTTCCTTAGTCTAGTTCCGTGCTGTTCTCATTAAAAAGAAGAATCGCAGGAAGAGCGGTTAAGCTCCGTCAAAACCAAGGGTATCGCTGCTGCTTCTGGTGCCACTGGAAGGGCACCTTTTGTTGTTGTTAATCTTGGCGCCGGGAGGGCGGTGAAGCCAGTCTTGTGGAGCACCTTCCTTCCCCTAAGTATACTGGTGGTGTCCCATTTTCAATTTCATAGCTATATGCTTGCTTTTCACAGGCAAGTCGGCCTGGTTAATACTTGCCTTTGCTAGAGGTGCGAAGCGTAGCACCACCTGTGAAGAGTAAGATTCCGATCTGGGGGAATAGCTTTTTCAAAGCTTTCGTGTGGTGGGTTTTGTCCCTAATGAGATGGGAAAGCAGCAAGCCAAACCCCCGTTATCTTAGGCTCTTCGGGGGGACCGTGTCATGTCAAATTCATAGCTAAGCTGACCATCTATCTGCCCTAAAAGCAAGGGAAAACGGGTTCCAGCAGTTCGGTTGAAACTCGGAATTAGGTAGTAAGTAAATACTTGGGCTTTTTCTTTCTCAATTGATTTTGAATTACATGACTGGCCTTTCATCGGTGGCCAAAAGGTGTATCCGTATTTATATTTGCTTTCATTTTCGTGCTTATCCCAATTGTTGGTTCAGTTTATGCATGGCGAAAAGAAGCATTAGAATGGTCTTAACTGAATATTCAGACAACAAAAAAAAGAAAAAGGAAGGAGCGTAGCGAAACTATTGACACAGTTATTAATTTGATTGATTTTCCGTCCCCCGAATGTAGTTATTTCAACTACATCGAATGATCTTTCGAATTGGTCAAGACTCTCCAGTTTATGGCCTCTTCTCTATGGTACCAGTTGTTGTTTCATTGAATTTGCTTCATTAATAGGCTCGCGATTCGACTTCGATCGTTATGGATTAGTACCAAGATCGAGCCCTAGGCAAGCAGACCTAATTTTAACAGCCGGTACAGTAACAATGAAAATGGCTCCGTCTTTTGTACGATTATATGAACAAATGCCTGAACCAAAATATGTCATTGCTATGGGAGCTTGTACTATTACAGGAGGAATGTTCAGTACTGATTCTTATAGTACTGTTCGGGGAGTCGATAAGTTAATTCCCGTGGATGTCTATTTTTCGGGCTGCCCGCCTAAACCAGAAGCAGTTATAGATGCTATAACGAAACTTCGTAAGAAGATATCCCGAGAAATCTTTGAAGATAGAACTTTGTCCCAACAGGAAAATAGATGTTTTACTACTAATCACAAGTTTTATGTTCGACGTAGCTGGAAATTACGATCAAGGATTACTCTATCAATCACCATCTACTGAAGAAAGTCTCTCTGAAGTCTTTTTCAAATCCAAAAATGTAGTATCTTCACATGAATTAGTGAATTAGGCAAGGTTCCTTTGTGCAGAATAAGAAAGAGTGGGTCAAGTCAATCTTTCAAAATTTCATTGGAAATTTTAAATACTCATACAAATACAAATGTGGGAGAAATCGGGAAGATGGGGGTTCGTTTATCTGATTGGCTAGTCAAGCATGAACTAATTCATAGATCTTTGGGTTTCGATTGCCGAGGAATAGAGACTCTACAAATAAAAACCGAGGATTGGGACTCCATTGCTGTCATTTCATATGTATATGGTTACAATTATTTACGCTCCCAATGTGCCTATGATGTAGCACCTGGCGGATTTTTAGCTAGTGTGTATCATCTTACGAAAATACGGTATGGTATAGATAAGCCGGAAGAGGTATGCATAAAAGTATTTGCCCAAAGAAGTAATCCTAGAATCCCGTCTGTTTTCTGGATTTGGAGAAGTGCCGATTTTCAAGAACGGGAATCTTATGATATGTTGGGAATCTCTTATGATAATCATCCACGTCTTAAACGTATCTTGATGCCTGAAAGTTGGATAGGCTGGCCCTTACGTAAGGACTATATTACACCCAATTTTTATGAAATACAAGATGCTCATTGAATGATAAGAAACGAATGTTCACTTATATGACATGACTCCAGATTTTTTTTATTCAAGTCAAGGAATATTTTTCATTTTGTTCTAGATGAAAGAGAATAACTGGATTCTAATTCGTATTAAGACTAAGCTAAAAAAGACTTCATTGGTATTACCCAATTTTTAAGATATTATGAATTTCATTTGAGCAGAAACAATATAATAGATAAATCAAAAAAGTTCTGCACTATGAACTTTGTACCGCGCATGTCACTTAGATGAACCCTTGAAAGTAGCATAAACAAGAATGAAGAAATAGAAAAAATAGGAAAGAAAATACGAAATGAAAAAAGAACAGATTTTTTTACTGTGTATAAAATATATCCTTACTTTTTCTATCCTTCAACTCCTATAAAATAAACTTGGAAGTCAACTTATTTTTTTTTTTTACCATCTCCAAACATAGATAGATCTATACATCTATATAAAAAATATGTATTGCGCTCTAGATTATTAATATGTATTGTATGCTGACCCGCTTCAATTAATTTGAAGAGGTATAAATATCTTTTCAATCGATTAGTTATGTGTCAGGAACCAGATTTGAACTGGTGACACGAGGATTTTCAGTCCTCTGCTCTACCAACTGAGCTATCCCAACAATTCAGGAGCCAAATTTGAACCGGTGACACAAGGATTTTCAAGCCTCTGCTCTACACAACTGAGCTATTCCCTAATTTTTACGATTTTCAAAAAGAAGACTTTCTTTGTGAATGTAAGGAAAATGAGATGGGCTGTGAATAATTCACTTTGGGTCTATTTGTGAAAGAGTAAAATGAATAAGAAAGATATTGAATTTTCTTTGTTTTCTTTGAACCACTTATAAAAAAAAAAGGAGAATTATAGTAAAGAAGTAAAACGGGCTTTTTACTGGGGATAGAGGGACTTGAACCCTCACGATTTCTAAAGTCGACGGATTTTCCTCTTACTATAAATTTCATTGTTGTCGCTATTGACATGTAGAATGGGACTCTCTCTTTATTCTCGTCCGATTAATCATTTTTTGTTATAGAAGAATTTGAGTTACCAACGCAACGTAGTCAACTTCATTCGTTAGAACAGCTTCCATTGAGTCTCTGCACCTATCCTTTTTTATTCTCTTTTTTAAACCCTTGTTTTTCAAAAAATAAAGATTTGGCTCAGGATTGCCCATTTTTAGTTCCAGGGTTTCTCTAAATTTGGAAGTTTTCACTTAGCAGGTTTCCATACTAAGGCTCAATCCAATCAAGTCCGTAGCGTCTACCAATTTCGCCATATCCCCCTTTTAGACTTTTAGACAAGGATCCAGTTGTAATTTTACCCAACTTTTTCATTTATCTTGGAGCCATTGAGTTCATTATATAATGATTCCTATATTCAAAAATGGTGTATGCCTATTTTCTTTTTTTGGCTATCCCCTCTCGTTCCACCTCTATTGTATGAATCATCTTTGTTTCAATCAGAAATGATTCTATCATTGATGTATCCACAATTCAATATAGAGAGGTATATACCACATATATATACGTCCCCCTCACCTTTTATTTTTAGAGTGTGCTTTGTAATACTGGAAGGGTCGATATTCTTCCTTATTGTTTTTTTTTGTCCTATCTTCATCCTTTTTCGAACGAAATCAGAGGAATGTCTGATTATAATTTTTATTGTTGTATCTTTATCCTTATTTTATACTTTTCTTAGGACTGATCCGCTATAATATGAATATAATTAATCTTATTTGTTTAGGACTGATCCGCTATAATATGAATATAATTAATCTTATTTGTTATAACTATTCTCAAATCTAAAAAAGGAATTCCAATTTTTTGGTATTTTCAATACCTTATTATTATAAATTATTATAAAAAATTTCTTTTTTTATATTTCGAATTTATTAGAGTTTATTATAGAATGGAATGTAAAATATATATATTAAATAGATATATTAAATTAAGATAAATAATGTAAATTCGAAATATGCTAAATATAAAAATAACAGCAATATAAATGTATATCATCAATAATTATTCTACTTTCAGATGCCAGAGGTTGCGAAGTAGTGACCAGAAGGGACGAAATGATAGGGGTTCTTCATTTCTTCACATGTACCCCATGGATCGGTCCAATTAGATTTATATTTTATATATATAATAAATCATAAAACAGAGCCTTAATCTTCTTTCTAGCCTTAATCTTCTTTCTATATATATAGATATACAACAAAAAATCTGGATATTAACACAATACATTTCATTCTATATAGATTTCGCTTTGCTTTGTTTATTCTTTAGTTCAGTCTTAATTTTGATTTCTTCTGTAAAATGAATGAAATTTCAATAAAATAAAAAGGAGTCTTTACTTTATGTCTCGTTACCGAGGACCTCGTTTCAAAAAAATACGCCGTCTGGGGGCTTTACCGGGATTAACTAGTAAAAGACCTAGATCCGGAAGTGATCTTAAAAACCCATTGCGTTCCGGGAAAAGATCGCAATATCGTATTCGTTTAGAAGAAAAACAGAAATTTCGTTTTCATTATGGTCTGACAGAGCGACAATTACTTAGATATGTGCATATCGCTGGAAAAGCCAAAGGGTCAACAGGCCAGGTTTTACTACAACTACTTGAGATGCGGTTGGATAATATCCTTTTTCGATTGGGTATGGCTTCGACCATTCCCGGAGCCAGGCAATTAGTTAACCATAGACATATTTTAGTTAATGGTCATATAGTGGATATACCAAGTTATCGTTGCAAACCCCGAGATATTATTACTACGAAGGATAAACAAAGATCAAAAGCTCTGATTCAAAATTATATTGCTTCATCTCCTCAGGAAGGAGTGCCAAACCATTTGACTATTGACTCATTCCAATATAAAGGCTTAGTAAATCAAATAATAGATAATAAATGGATCGGTTTAAAAATAAATGAGTTGTTAGTCGTAGAATATTATTCTCGTCAGACTTGAACCTAACGAACATAACAAGAAAAGGGGTTTAGACAATTCTGTCCCTTTTTCGACGAAGGAAATAGATCTAAGGGCCTTAATCTGTATTTTGTTATTCACGTATTACAAATTGATACGTAGTAGAATTTTTTTTTTTTTTTGCTCTTTCCACAAGATTTTTCTTTTACGTATCCATACCACAGTAATTAGGAATCATAATTTTATATCAAATAAAGCTGTTGGAATAATATAATGATATTCGTTTTTATTTGATTTGATATATTGTAGTTGGTAACGATGGTGAATTAACAGAAACGGAAAGAGAGGGATTCGAACCCTCGGTAAACAAAAAGCATACATAGCAGTTCCAGTGCTACGCCTTCAACCACTCGGCTATCTTTCCTATATAATCCTATTATTGACCAGAAACCGAGTGAATAGTGAGTCCATAGGAAAAAAAGTTTCTTTTCCAATTCCATATTTATAAACAACCTCTCTTATCATCCATCTACCCTATTATAAATTTATGAATCATACCATGAATTTTTCTATGACATTTCATTCAATTGTATAATCATTAGTCATCCTTTTCCTTTTTGGGTCATAACCAAATCTAAATTTATTGAGTTATTAGATTCGAGTTATAAGAATCCATAGTAAAATAAAGTCCTTGGTTATCTAACTTAGATGAAATAGTAATAGTTCCGTGCATTTGTATACTACAAAATTTATATTTTATAAAATTCAATCTGATTCAAACCCATCTTTCTTTGTCAAAAAAAGTAAAATTTGAACAGAAGGTACACAAGAATTTTTCTGTTTTTATGTTATTTTGTACTCTACGATTCCTTTTTGTGGGATCATTTTCCCCGAGAGGGTAATGAGAAGAATTATAGAATGGATTACTAATTATGCCTAGATCTCGGATAAATGGAAATTTTATTGATAAGACCTCCTCAATTATAGCTAATATTTTATTACGAATAATTCCGACAACTTCAGGAGAAAAAAAAAGCATTTACCTATTATAGAGATGGTGTGATTTGATTTTTTGTTCTTATTTTTTTAGCCCTCAACGAAGTCTTACGATAAAAAGACGCAGTTCGGAATATAAAGAACCAAATTATTGAAATAAAGTTACGCTTAGTGAAGGTAAAGTTTGGAGATAGAACAATTCCTTCTGTCGTGTATCCTCGATTGATCCAGCCTCAAATACCTTTATTGTCGATTTTAGTATTAAACGAAAGGTTATACCTATAGGTTCTGTATTGCAGGTCAATCCTACTCCACTAGTAGCAATAGGCGGCATAGGGGAAGAAGCACTACACTAGGAATCAACAACACAAAAACTTTGGTAAAAATTACCCTTTTCCTTATCGGTATCGGGGCTAACAAGAATGGTTGGGACAACAAACATCCATCTCGTTCGTACTTTGGATACTCGTATAACCATCAAAGATTGTTGAAGTGACTAATTCCGGGAAATAGTAAGCGTTGAGGACAAAGAAATCGTTGGAGTTACCATTTCTATCTAGTACTAATATGATAGATCTTAAAAAAACCTCTTGCGGGAAGGCTAGCTAGAGATTTCTTGTAAAAATACCAGCTCCTGTCAGTTCATAATGAGAATAGTGAAATTTAGATTCCATGACTTATTCCCCTTACTACTATGCACAGAAGGGAGGAGCCGTATGAGATGAAAATCTCACGTACGGTTCTGGAGCGGAGATTTTTTGAATAAAATAAATGAACGACCGTAACGGATGTCAGCTCAATCCGAAGGAAATTATGCGGAAGCTTTACAGAATTATTATGAAGCTACGCGATCAGAAATTGATCCCTATGATCGAAGTTATATACTTTATAATATAGGCCTTATACACACAAGCAACGGGGAGCATACAAAGGCTTTGGAATACTATTTCCGGGCATTAGAACGAAACCCATTCTTACCACAAGCTTTTAATAATATGGCCGTGATCTGTCATTACGTGCGACTATCTCCACTATAGAAAGAAAGAAAAAAGAGAAAATTAACTAGTCAATACTAGAAAAAAAAAGGCTTTCTACATATGCATCGTTCAAAGCAACGATTTTTACCAGCTGTAGCAAGGAAAGAAACCTCATGATAACAAAAAAGGAAATAAATAGATAAAGCCTACATACTATATTCTATGGATAAAGAATCAAATTGATAAAAAAAGCATCGTAAAGATCAATTAGCCCGCTTTTGGGTCGATACAGTTAAAAACTGCTTACTTATGTCGTGAAATGATATATAAAGTTAGGAATCACCCGGTATTAAAAAGTAGCGTTCTCGTTCATATTATATATATAGTATGCCTTAGGAAAGAGTACAATTGAGCGCTAGTGTATTCAAGTTCTTCCTAGAATAAGCAAGAAAGTTCGCCCGTGTGAGACAAAATGACTTGGAGCTGGCTCGTCCCTGGTATTAGTGAGGTAGGCAGCCAACTTCTAGTAGTAAGCATGTAATTCATATACTAATTTTCGAATCCAGCTCGGGAAGCTTTTTTTTGTTTAGGGAGTTCAAGCACATGTTAAATTAAGGTGAGGTTTACTATTCTAGTCTACAGGCCATTTAGCTAAAAGAAAATCCTGAGTATTGCCAGTATAACTTACTCTCTCTCGACCAATGTGTAGCTGCGGCTAGGCTATAAGTAACGGCATTCTCAGTGAAGATAACAGGATTCAAGCTTGCTTGTGTGTACGTGCTTTTTCTTTATGATGTGAAGGCCTTCTAACGCCAGTTTGGACTTTCTTCCGGTGGCCGGTAAACAGACCTATAAAACCTCAAAAGGATGAGTATCAAATGCCCATGGCAGACCTACTGGTTGATGCTGCAGCATTCTTTCATGGTCACTCAGGATACAATCAGATCTTTATCGGATCACATCCAGATTCTTGCTTGAATGCGGATGGAATAAAAATTATGCTACTCCCTATCCTACTGGTAGATATAGATATCCCATCTGTTCATATGTCAACTCAACAGCCAAGTCCAGTAAGTGTGATTCTTTTCAGTCCCCTACCCCTAAGTTATCTAATGGGTCAAGAGAGTGATTCTGATTCATAGGTGGTTATTGGATAACCGGGAAATTGACTACATATGGAAGGACAACACAGAAGGAAAGACAACTCCCGGTAAGGGCACTCACTCCCGTTATTCTCATGCATTAGCGGAAGCCGAGCAAGCCATATCTGAAATCTTAGCTTCCCAATAGTAGGGGCTAGCAAGCAACAGACCTATTCTACTTACTGGAAGCAATGCACGCCTTGGGAGCTCAGCTTACCTCAGAGGTTGCTCAGAGGAGAGCGGCTCATTATGCGACAAACTCATATGTCGCTGAATAGGTCGCTACTCTTTATAGTGATAGTGACCTCGGAAATGGGACACTCATTGGACCTATACAAGACCCAGCAGCAGCTTCTCGAGACTACCGGAGCTACCTTATCAGACGAGGGAAGCTACCCACCTGCAAGAGCTAGGAGCACACTGACGGTAGACCGTTAATATTATTGACTTCAACAAACGGGATCCATAGGACAAGGAAGGGGTCTTCCCCTTCTCCCACGAGGGCGGACTGACTTCCATACAGGGCAGGGGAAGGACGGACTATATTCCTTGGCAGGAGATAGCGGCCGTGGCCGTGTTCTCGCTCCTAGGATTGCTTTAGGCCAGCCCCTTATTACACCATTCCGAATGGAGGACCGGCTTTAATAATTCCTTCTGAAACTACCAGTAGGATACAGGCACATCGAGCTATGAAAGACCGTATTTTTCACTTTTTAAAAGCTCTTTAAGCAATCCACAAAGAAGAAAGCCAGCCAAGAAGAGAGCTAATAGCAAAAGCTAATAACAGAGGAATCACTTAGGCCTTTAGCCAGGAATAGCGCCCTTGGTATCTCGATCCAGAGCTCATAGTAGGCGAGGGAGGACGGACGGGAAAGCTAACTCACTTATGCAGCTGGAAGGGATCCTGCTTTGGGACAATCCACAAATGGAGACTGAGGAGAAGGACAGCCCTTATTCTTTATTCTTTCGATCGATGACCTCAATACGTCCCCAGGGGGAAAACCCCGCCTTTAACAGCATTAGATATCCTTATTACACTGGAAGGTAGGGAAGGCAGGAAGCTTTGGGACAGCAATAAACCAGATCCATAGGAGAAGGAAACTGAACTCCCCCGGGAGAAAGAGGCAAGGAGATCTCTCAATATATAAAATCTGGCTAGTCAGGTTTTTTTTCCTAGGGCCTTGGAGACATACACAAATGGAGGATAAGGTTTTTATTCCAGCCCTTATTAGCACCCTGTCGATCGATGCCCCCCTATATTACTAGGCACCAGGGGAAGACCCAAACCCGCCTTTGTAGTTAAAAACAGACTGAGGACGGGGGCGGGAAGTCTCGTCTTCTTGGGAGGGAGGTCAGTAACAGACCCTCTTTGACTACCTTTTCTTAATAGATCCAGGGAGCCTTTATCTCAACAACGTCCAGTACAGGGAAGGGCCAGTTTTTTCCTAAAAACCCCAACCCCGACTTTAGCAATAGCTGCTGGAGAAAGAAGCGACTCACCCAGAGGGAAGAAAAAACTAGGCTCTTACGCAATTAGTAGGGAACAGAGTCAGAACGTTATGCATTGGCTTGACTGGAGAGATCTGATCTGTAAACCTCTGTGTATCATTCGTATGACCCCGCTAGTGAGTCTATTTGCCAGTTTGTCCCTGCACCTGGAAAATCAAAAATAAGGAAGCCCAGCGAGAGGCCGGTACTGCACCAGTAGAAAGATCTGACACTTGTTTGATCCTTAACATCAGAGCTGGAAGAGCAAGCCGAGTCAGAGTATGAGGTGGCGTATACGTGGAAGATAAAACCCTTCACTTAAGGGTTCAGCAGATTCGGATATATATTTCTAACCGGAGACAGGAAAGTCTTTGACTTTGCTGTGGACCTGTCAACTCTGCCTTGTGAATTATGTGTCGGCAAGTAAAGTAAGTTAAGTAGAAAAAGAGGGAGTTTGTAAGCAAAGATGAACTTTCCACTGAACTATTTCGAATGAATCTAGGGGGAAAGGAAATCTACTGAACTAAATGGACAAAACAGAATTCTTTTCTCTATCTTCTTTTTCTGATTCATTTCCCAGTAGCTAAACTCCAAGTGGTGCTACCTAGATCTTCAGTCGTGTTGACTTCTGGATTGGAACTGCAGAGTCTGGGACAATGTACACATGAAAGATAGAATCACTTACGGAATCAAATGTTTCTGAAATGGAATTTTGATCTCAAATTACTTCCGTTGAGAGTGATTCTCCCTCTGTTATGCTTGGTTCGGAGACCTTGAAACGAGTTCATAGCAAACTTGGAGCGAAGTTCTTTACTAGATAGGACGCCTAGATGTGAGTTTGGTCTTTCAGGAATGAATTCGATGCGGAGTATTCCCAGGGATTCGATCTGAAAGAGGTAGAACATTCTCCCGGGAAGTATTATCAATAGGTTACCGCGAGGTATATTAAGACTTATCCTTTTTGTGTTAAGCGAGTGAATTAGATCTATTTTATGTTATCTTCCACGCCAGTATAAACATTGCGGGAGGGCCCGGCATAAACGGCTTGGTGTCCCAATGATAGGTCCGGTAATCGAACCATGGACGCCAGGCGGCACGAATGAAAGGACGTTGCACTTCGAATCTAAAAACCCATATCCGACAGGGGGAGTGAAACGGATAGATGCCACATATCCTATTTAGTAATCGAACCCGGATGGACGTAGGGCCTATTCTGGTGTCCTCCCACTTAGTTACTGTCCGTACGAGAATTGTGCTCGCTAGCCACGCCATCCCGGTTAACACCATATCTAGCGCGGCTGGAATCAAGATATGACAATACCGCTCCAAAGCCTATTTATTAGTCTGGTATAGAGCGTATCCTATCTAAAGTTCCATTGGCTCTCAGTCGGGGAATGAGTAGTTGCCCTGACACTTGAGGTGCAAAATGCCTTATGCTTAACAAATGAAAGGAGAAGGCGGGAAGCGAAAGTCAAAGTTGATCTCATAGGGACCGATCCATTCTATTCTTAGGAGACCTTATGCTTAACACTAATGAAGGCGACCTAGGTTGTTTCGATCCCAAAGGGCCAAATAATCGAGTAGCGTAGCTGTTAATAGGGAGACCGATCCATTCTATCATATTAGGGAGGCGGGAGGAGATTGAGACAAAGTGAAGCAAAGGCCCCCCTCCTCCATATTGTCAAATCCATGTGAACCACTTTCGGGAAAGGAGAGAGTTTCCAAAGTCGAGATGTTGGCGCATCCAGCCTACGCGGAAAGTCAGCCCCGCGCGGAAATGGAAAATCTCGAAATAGGGCAGTTTCCACGCATGTTCTTGAAAAGGATCACTTCACGAGTGCTTGTTCCTCTTCTCTCCTGCGGGAGACGAATCGAAGAAATTAGGTTAAGAATCAAAGCCTTTAAGGAGTTGGAAAGGTGAAAGGGCGGAAAACCAGAAAGATAGCCCATGCGGCTTCCACAGTAACGGATTTCTCACAATCCACAAGGTCTTACTTGAAAAAAAAAAACTAGAAGAGGCGAGTTGTCTTAAGAGCAATTGCCATAGAATCAGACTGCCCAGTGTCCATTACAGATGCCGGGGTCTCCCTTGATAGAAACAACCAAAAGAAGCAGTTGATACAGCTTCTGGGTGAGGGTGGGTAGGTGACTCAATCGTCCAGTGGCCGTGGAAGAAGGGAAGCTAGAACCAGAACAATTCACATTTATTTGACTGAAGATGCGGCCCTGCGATGTCAGGGTCGTCACTTAGGGTTCATGGATGATTTGACCCCTCACCTTTTGGTTTTAAGAACAGAGTGTCTATGAGAAAGTGTGAAGAGGAGTGCGGATCCCCGTTTCTATTTGTTGTATCGAAATGAAAGAAGAGTCAAGCAAGGCCAGTATATTAATTGGGTAGTTGAGAAGTCAGTTGTACATCAACCAAAGCCAGCCATTGATTCCCCTTCCTGCGCTTAGGAGCACCAACCCAGAGATACAAAGCTCTTTATACATCTGCCTTTGACCTATCCATTGCTCTTTCACCCGTGGAAAGAGTCTCTCAGGGAGCTGCTGATGCTTCCTTCATAGGTTGCTGAAGAGTTCTTGCCCACGGATCGCACTAAAGAGATCCGGCAAGCACCTCGGGACTACCTGTAGTTTCGGTTGTTGAATCTCATGCAAGTTAGGTTGTGGTTGTATTGGCTGCAAGCGGAACGTAGGCGCTTTAGGTGTGTGTTGACCGTGCACTCTCGCGTCATGTAATGTCGTATGTATGATAGAGGTGGTGTGGTGATTGACCTCAATGCTAATGGTTATCCCCAAGGTTCAACGAATGAATGAAGCTATGATCGTACCCGGATAGAGATGATGGTCTTCCTCTGATGTCTCCAAGCCAGTCATAATAGAATAGATAGGAATGACTCACCCTACCCTTCCTTCGGAGCCTATAACAAGTTAGTTACCGGGTCATAAGCATCGATAGGTTTAGAATATTTTTCGCTATTATTAATACGGGAAATAGAACATATTTTCTAAGAGGTTACGTTACTATTAGATCTAAACCTTCTCCTTTCATGTGTTAAGCATATCTCTTTTCAAGTTTGATTTGCATCCATCCAAACACGAAGCAGTGAGAAAGACATTTTCATTTTGATATCTTTCTTGTTATCTGCCCCTACTAAACGGATCCTTTCTTAAGCATAACGAGTGAATGAACTGCTTAAGCATAACGAGTGAATGAACTTTCTCTTTAGGGTTCTCTTCCCTAACTAGTTCAACTTTGACTTGATAGTCTTAAGCATAAGTCGTTCATTCTATATCTTTCTTGTTCTCTCCCCTTACTAATGATCCTTTCGTGTGTTAAGCCTAACTCATGAATGAACTTTCTCTTTCGGGTTATCTGACCCGTCATGTGCATCTGGATAAGACTTTCCGATGAAATCACAAATACCAATCCGAGCCGTTCCCATTTCGGACTACTCGACGGTGGGCTTACTTTGTGATTGAACCAGCAAGTCTTCTATTCATCAGTATTCACATAGTGAACACCAGAGTTTATTGTGAAATGGCAACAAAGAAATTGATGACTCAATATCTGTTCGTTCCTCACTCTTCAACGAGTGACCTGCTGTACATCGAGCCCGCTACTATGGAAGACCAACTCTTAGCGAGTCAGTAAACTCAGTTCGCTTGTGGCCTGCACAGGGGAACTGACTACTGAGTCATATCTTACTATTCCTTCCTCAGATTCATTGTCTCTAATAGGAGATTCTTGAATGAGCTCATTTTTAGACAGTTCCTTCCCCTCTAGAGTGCCGCTTCCTTGCCTGTTCTTCTAGTTGACTACGTTGTGGTGCCTTCTTTCCATTGCTTCGGAATGGTGTCCGTGCAAGGTATTAATATTGCTCCCCCATGAATCTGCTTTATTTGGTCTCCCCCTTTCCTGGTGAGAGAAAGCCAACCCCAGCTAGATGGAATAGCATCATACAATTCTGATGATGATTCTATTCTGCATTCTCCGTTCAAAACCGTCTACTCCATAACTAAAGAAAGAAGGAACAGTAGATAGTACACTGTGCTTCTAGAAGACATTCTTAGCCCCATTTCTTGGGTGACTGGCCTGCAGTCTTCAGGTCATGAGCCTGATAGAAGTCATAGGCGTATGTCAAGTCAAAGCCGAAACCAGCTAGCAGAACGGGGAAGTCGTAGCGGAAAACAATCTCTACCACGGAATCTCATCACAAAAAGGGGCCTTCTATTTTAGACCCGTTCAGGGCCTGCAAGACTTCTAGAGTAAGCAATCAGAGTAGGTTGATAGCAGTCGGATGCGCTCGAGTTACGGTTGTTGACACAGAAAGGTACGGTACAATGTATGAACCTTTTTCCTGAGTGACGTCTTAAAAGTACTCCATCAAAAGATCCAAAGTACCTCTCCCAGTATCACAAATCTCGCTACGCACCTCAGGGCTCTTCTCTGGTTCCGAGTCGCGTACTCTGGTATATACCCTCAGGAAATATTAGATGTCGTAATACCCCTAATATACTGGCCATCATCTTCATACTCATCCTCTTCCGGTCCGAAATCGATTGCCGAGAGATTTTCTTGTTCATCATGTTCCTTATGTCGAAAGAACCTCCTCATCCAAGAAGACGAAAGTATCTTGATCGTGCCAGGTTCTTTTCTTTCTGTAGCAGGCGAGCCTCTCGATAACAAAAGACTCAGTCAAGACAAGACTCTAACTTAAGAATACACCTTAGCCTACATCATGTATACTAGCGCGCCCTTTCTCGCGCACACCGCCCGCGGCGGAGACAGATAAGACAGATGCCAAATGTCTTAGAGAAGCAGCTGTGGGGACGGTGGATGCCCTAAGTATACTGGTGCAAGCTGTGATCAATGAATGCTTCAGTGACGCGGTACAATTGAGATACTGTTCCACATGCGGATTCTCATACAGGTACTGTTCCACATAGGGAAGATGATATGCCAATCCCAAGATGATAGATAAGGCCTAGGACCAATGCTACTCAACAGCAATAAGAATTATATTCAATTTCAGAAGCAAAGATGGCTGATCTGTATCAAGAACCTGATGATAATATGCTACGCCCCAGAAGAAGAAGATTCAGAATAAACGGAGGCTAATCATGGAAAAAGGTTGACGTTCACCCCCTTTCTTGTTTGTGAGTAGGTGGGTGCTATTGAGATATTGGGCCCTTAAAGAGTCTTCCTTTAGAAAGAACGGAACGAGTTTGTGATTCGATCTTCTAAAGCGTAAAGCGAAATCAGTAGGACAAGATCCAATCTTTCGTCAACGCAGGTTGCTTATTCTCCTACTTAAGTATATTAATTGGGTAGCGTAGCTGGAATTTCTTTTTGGTCCCTTTCGTCCAGTGGTTAGGACATCGTCTTTTCATGTCGAAGACACGGGTTCGATTCCCGTAAGGGATAGGTACTTCTCGGTACTCCGGGATATACACCAGCGGGTGGACCGGTTGGCGTTATGCCACTTCTCCTTCCTCATATGGTGGTTCGATGGCTCTTCTCTACTAACCACAAAGATATCGGTACTCTCTATTTCATCTTTGCTGCCATTGCTGGAGTGATGGGCACATGCTTCTCCGTACTGATTCGTATGGAATTAGCCCGACCCGGCGATCAAATTCTTGGCGGGAATCATCAGCTTTATAATGTTTTAATAACTGCTCACGCTTTTTTAATGATCTTTTTTATGGTGATGCCAGCGATGATAGGTGGATTTGGTAATTGGCACAATATCGCGAAGTGGCCGCCTTCGCTCAATTTGGCTCAGACCTTGATGCAGCGACTCAGGCATTACCCAATAGAGGTGCAAGGCTTACAGAAGTGCCCAAACAACCACAATATTCACCACTTCCAATTGAAAAACAAATTGTAGTGATTTATGCAGCTGTCAAGGGCTTCTGTGATCGAATGCCACTAGACAAAATGGCTCAATATGAGAGAGCCATTCCAAGTAGTATAGATCCCGAATTACTCAAATCCTTAAAAGAAAAGGGTGGGTTAACTCACGAAAGAAAGAGTGAACCAGATGCTTCTTTAAAAGAAAGCGCTTTGCCTTACCTATGATGATGAGGGAGTTTAACATAATTTTCAACCGAGGCTTTGTCATATGCAAAATACAGATCTTATTATCGTATCTATTATAATGGGGATCGGATTTTGCATGCCTCTATCTATTTATCGTTATGCTATGGACGCTCTCTTCACGAGATGTCCCCGGCAACCGAAGAATCAGTTAGTGATTTTGGGTTTGATTGTGTAAAGGCACTGATTGATGATAAGTTGGAAGATCTCTTGTTGTCGCAGAATGTGAACTTACCTCCGCAACTGTCTATTCAAGACGTCACCGCCCATCTCCATCATGACGTGGAGGACGCGGTGTTTCTTCAAGACATGTTATTCTCACTCTGCTCGCAAGGGATCAATAGCCTCTATTATGTAGAGGCGCTTCAGGTGCTTATCGATCGCTACCTCAATCTATGAAAGTCAGTGCCAAATGCTTGTCTAAGGAAAAGAGGGTGGGTGGGATCACGATCGACTAAAAGGAAACCGGAGATATTGGTTCAAATCCAATTCGTGAGATGGCAGTGATCTATAATAGGAAGAATTGAATTCTTCTTCAGCTGATCCAGCGAGATTCTCTTTCGAGGGGCATTAGTCAATCAATGAAAAGGAAGAAGTAGTTTAGTTCAAGAAGTAGTTTGGCTTCCCTTCCCGAATGTTGGTTTGGAGTTGACCCAGTAGCAGGAGTTGAACACAGCTGATATTGATCCGCTGCTACATCCGCTGAAAGATCTGTTGCCAGTTCCGATCGATGGGGATAGGCGTGAAGGCCAATCATTCCGGTTATCTGAGTTTCCCTCGCCGGAGATGTTCTCAGATGCTCTTAGATCGGGGGTTGAGGTGGCATATCATAAGGAGTAGCCAGTTTCGAGAAAACCGAAGCCTTGCGAACTACTCGACTAAGAAGTCAGTGTTGGAGGTAGGCACTCTCTTCTAGCCAATGCCAGGGAATTTCTAACCAATTCAATTAATAAGCTAAAGAGAAGTTACAGAAGTACGGAAGTGACAGAGAAGTAAACCTTCTTTGCCAAGGTGCGTAGCCTATCTGCTCTATCTGATACTGAACTAGATGCCGCAAAAGCCCCAACTCTGGCTCAAGAAAAGAAGGGGTATCCATGAGCCGTAAGTCGTTTCGTTGAGTTACGGATGTGCTCCCATTTAGGGGCGGTGGAAGCTCGACTAGGAAGGTTTGGAGGGAAAGAGAATAATAGATCGACTTAGAGAGGTAAGCTTATTCTCTGGTTTCAATATAGTGTTACGCAACAATCCAGCCTTATATTATTTTGGGTACGAGACCGACGAAACGGATTGGAAATGCAGCTCAGTTGAAAAGAAAGACAGTTCTTCCGGGAAAGAAAGAATCGGGTAGGGTTAGAGATTGACTTGACCCACTCTTTCTTATTCTGCACAAAAGAACCTTGCCTAATTCACTAATTCGTGTGAAGATACTGAATTTTTGGATTTGAAAAAGACTTCAGAGAGACTTTCTTCAGTAGATGGTGATTGATAGAGTAATCCTTGATCGTAATTTCCAGCTACGTCGAACATAAAATTTGTGGGAGGCCCAAGGGACAAACTGGCAAATAGACTCACTAGCGGGG
This sequence comes from Allium cepa, assembly GCA_030765085.1. NCBI lineage: Eukaryota > Viridiplantae > Streptophyta > Magnoliopsida > Asparagales > Amaryllidaceae > Allium > Allium cepa. The sequence continues at coordinate 357,618,140 of CM060942.1, read as the reverse complement.
TCATACGAATGATACACAGAGGTTTACAGATCAGATCTCTCCAGTCAAGCCAATGCATAACGTTCTGACTCTGTTCCCTATTGGAGATTCCTAGGTACCTAGCTGCCATCCTAGAAAAGTTGGGAAGGCTTCCTCCTAGATCTCCTCCTGGTGGGCTTCAACTAGCTACTCATTTACCCTGACCTCTCGCATTGAAAAAGAAAATACATAAAGAAATTCGATTTTGAGCATTTAGTTCCCCTTCCCGGATTTCCCAATGTGTAACTCAAGACAGGTCGACTCTCGAACTGCCCAGCAAGGTCAATAGGGCACAGCTCCAACCCCCCTCTGTGTTTGGTGTTCTTTGAGAGATATTTTAGAGACGGTTATACCGTTTCCTTTGACCAAAACAAAGTATTCATAGAAAACGCATGAGAATGTGTTTCCTTCCGAAGGTTCTTATTCATAGGTAAGAACACACGGCCCATTAACTAGAGGAGGCAGAGAGAACCCTTGGTAACCCTTAACATTGGGTTATTGAGGTCAGATAAGTGAAGATGATCATGAGTCAGTAACAAATAGAAGTTCTTCCCCTGCACCAGGTAGGGCATTTGCCCGGTATCGAAGAGTGAGTCCGAGAATCTTCTGGTAGAGAAGGAGAGACACTTTCCCCCAGCTGAGCCAGTAGACAATATAATATGCTCATATTCTGGTAGAGAATGCGATTCCCCTATTATTTATTCTACCCTCCTGTGTCGTAAGCGAGTTGTGGGGACACTGTGCTCTATCTCCTTAGAAGCTCCCGCAAGTCAACTCTAATAAGCAAATAGATAAGCAAGTACGAGATAGCGCTCTCCATCTCCTCTCTCCGCTTGGCACTATTTAGTTGAACTTGCTGTTGCACTTCAGTTATACTGGCCCTTAATGACTTAGTAATAGATTCGAATCTATCAATTGAGAATGCAAAGCTAACTAAGCTGAGGGAAGACTTATATACCCGGGAAGCACTTATTACGATGATCTATATTTGCCAGCTAGTATCAATACTGGTATGACCCTGTTCTTAATTGGTAGATGATCTACGGAAGGAAAAAGGCTACGTTGGAGACAAAAGCACCCGATCTGCTAAGACGGCGGAAGATCTTATAGGGTGGATCGACAGCGGAGAGGCTCTTCGAGTCTCTATAATCACTTAGACTCTCTCTGGCGCAGGGAGGACCAGTATATTAATTGGGAGGGATACGGAAGAGGAGGAGACCAATGAGACTTTAGTCGATGTCCAGGTATGGTGGGAAGGACTGAGGCTGGCCCAAACAAGCGAGGTAGGGCTAGGGGAGGTGGAATAAGATATAGAGAGGTGAGACCAACTCCCGGGTAAGACTCAATGGATAATCGAAAGGGAGTGAGTGGAGGATTTGGACAGTTCAATCAGGAACCGCACCATTTCGGGAATTGAGTATTGGGATAACAATCTAAGCCTCTAATTTTGAATAAGCTAATAAGATCTTTCTCGATTCGCCGCATCTCCTTAGAAAGTAAAGTCTCCCTCCCTAGTTACTAGAACTCGAGGTGCAAAGCTACTCGAAAGCGAAAGGCATAGATCCTAGCTACCCTATAAGACTTTGATTCTTCCTCAATATGATTTGGAACTGGCTAGCTCAAATGTTCAATCGTCTCTTTGATTTGATGCACTGAATCGTCTTCCAACGGATTGACCATTAATTCTGTAACAGAGGCGACCGATCCAAACTATTATAAACATTGGGGAGGTATATTAATTGGGAGTTACTATTGGGATATATATCTTTAATAGCCAAAGAGACAGGATACTAAGATTTTCAGTACATTCCACTACGCTTCGCACCTCGAATAGTAAGAAAGCGAGAGACCGGTATACTAATTCCTTGCTATGAATTACTTTTTCATTATTCATTCCTTAGCTAACCGGGAAGAGCTCCAAAAAACATACTGACACGGCCCAGACAAAACAAAGAAGAGTATAGCCCCGAGATAGTTGAATAGGAATTGGGGCACTACCAACGAAAAGACTAAGCTTCACCACAAACCAAGGACTTTGGTGGGGTTGAAAATCCATGGAGCATATTCTGTCTTTTTGCAGTATACTGATTGGAAAATTGTACGTCAAGGCATTGGCGTGAGTAATTGGGCGTGCCTTACCATAAGGTAGTTGGTGCTCTTTCTGGGTTGGCGTTCCATAATGACAAAGTTGGGAAACAGAGAATATCCTACCTCAACAAATTTCTTCTGTCTTTTTCTTCTTGTTCTTTGCCATAACGCCCATTCCGGGACGGGTTGGAAGAGGAATTCCAAATTCTTACACGGATGAGCATGGATTTACAAGTCACACCTGATCAGAATTATTACATCAATCATTTTTTTTTACGAGTTAGTATTACACCATGAATTTACAAGCATCAGTCGGTTCGGACCTCCACTTAGTTTCACCCAAGCTTCATCCTGGTCATGGATAGATCACCCAGGGTCCATAAGCAGTGACAATCGCCCTATGAAGACTCGCTTTCGCTACGGCTCCGGTTCCCGCCCCAGTATATTATTAGGCGTCGCCGGCTCATTCTTCAACAGGCACCCTGGGTATACTAGGCCTCCCTACGGGCGCCTCCCACTGCTTGGGAGCTCACGGTTTCATGTTCTATTTCACTCCCCGATTGGGTTGGGGAGGAAACAAAGAAAAGAGCACCACACTCACTCGGGTACAACATGCTAGAGATGCCTGTGGATCGGGCATACATACAATGAATGTTATTGATGCTACTATCAATGTTGAATTGAGAAAGAAGATTTAGGGAGATAGGCTTATGGGTATTGCCTGTGAAATGACGCAAATCAGGTCAATAGTTTGGACTGGTGGAGATTGATTGGCTGTCCGAGGTAGTTCTCGAGCCTTCTCTCTCGATTTTTATGCATCAGTTGAGGGATCCCAGGGGAGTCAGAGCGAATATCCTATGCCCTTGGGGCTAGGTGTGAAGCAGGAAGCGGATCGAGAGACCTCAAAGAAAGGTCTTTATTCATTTCCTTTCCTGTCAATGAAAATCTTTCGTTAGGACAGCCATTTTCTTTAACGAAAGCCATCGTTAGGAAGCTCGCTTCTCTCTCATCCGATGTCGATAACATCGATGATCGTGCGTTTGATCTATAAAAGATCGCAAGCACCGGGGAGCGAAAGAAGACGTTATGGCCTTGGGAGGGAAGAATTCCTTGCTTTGTAGTTACTATCAGCTTCAATCTTTTGATCAGAGAGCCATTTTGTTAAAGCCATTATAATATTAATTCAAATTCGTGCCTTCAATAATCGTTTGGAGACTACCAGATCTTTGCCATTGATGATCGTGCATTTCATTTACATAAGAAAGTACCAGCGTGAATATGATCTCCACCAGACATACGTAATGCTTTAGCTAGTACACGAAAATGCATACCATGATTTTTCTGTCTATCAATAACTGCATGCATTGCGCGGTGGATGTGAAGAAGTAGACCATTGTCTCGGCAATAATGAGCCAAACTAGTATTTGCAGTGCGGTTATGTAGTCATGCATTATGATAGGAACTCCCAATTCTCTGGCAAATACAGCCCTTTTGATCATTTCTTCACATGTACCTGCAGTTGCATTCAAGTAATGCCCTTTGATTTCACCTGTTTCAGCTTGCGCTTTATAAATAGCTTCAGCACAAAATAAGAAACGGTCTCTCCAACGCATAAAAGGCTGGGAGTTCACATTTTCATCATCCTTGGTAAAATCAAGCCCACCACGTAGACATTCGTAAACTGCTCTACCGTAGTTTTTTGCGGATAATCCCAATTTTGGTTTAATAGTACATCCCAATAGGGGACGTCCATACTTGTTCAATTTATCTCTTTCAACTTGGATGCCGTGAGGCGGGCCTTGGAAAGTTTTGGAATAAGCAGGGGGAATTCGCAGATCCTCTAAACGTAGAGCTCGCAGGGCTTTGAAACCAAATACATTACCCACAATGGAAGTAAACATGTTAGTAACAGAACCTTCTTCAAAAAGGTCTAAAGGATAAGCTATATAAGCAATATATTGATTTTCCTCCCCAACAACGGCCTCAATGTGGTAGCATCGTCCTTTGTAACGATCAAGACTGGTAAGTCCATCAGTCCACACAGTTGTCCAGGTACCAGTAGAAGATTCGGCGGCTATCGCAGCCCCTGCTTCTTCAGCGGGAACTCCGGGTTGAGGAGTTACTCGGAATGCTGCTAAGATATCAGTATCTTTGGTTTCGTAATCAGGAGTATAATAAGTCAATCTGTAATCTTTAACACCAGCTTTAAATCCAACACTTGCTTTAGTTTCTGTTTGTGGTGACATAAGTCCCTCCCTACAACTCATGAATTAAGAATTCTTACAACAACAAGGTCTACTCGATATAGATTAGGCGTGAATGAAAACTTTGACAAAAATCTTTCAAAAAATATTCAACTAATATTATCAATGAATTAAGTTTCTTATTAGACCATGCATTTGATTCACCAAATACATCATTATTGTATACTCTTTGATATATATGGCGCAACCCAATTTTTGTTTTTCAAGTTTCTAATTGAATTTGGTTCCATTTTGAATCTCAAAAAAAAAATACTAAGAAAAATTCCCCCTTGACAGTGATATGTGTTGTATATGTAAATCCTAGATGTGAAAATAGGGATAATTCATCCATGAAAGAGAAGGGGAATAAAACAAAAATAGACACTAACTAAACTAACTATATATAGATATATAGTTAGATATATAGAAAAGAAAACAGTCAATGAGATCGTAATAATGAATCACGAGTTAGAATTTCATAGATTTCATCTAATCGAGTATAAGTATAGATGGTATTTTGTATAATATAATGATAGAGAAACGAAACACACTTCACTTACTCACAATTCTTATTCATCTACTTGATCTTTTGAAAAAAGAATAGATTGAACTTGAAAATTGACTCATTTAAATTTAATGAGTAAACGATTGAATTTTATTCGGATGGGTGGTACCAACTAAATCGAGTACTAATTCCCATTTCATTCGTATTGAATTAATTAATCAAGCTGCTACCAGAAATTGATTTGGTACTATGTACCATAGTCTCTCAATCAAAAGAATTTCGACATATTTTACTTTATTATATTATGAAAATCAATCCGAATCCTTCTGGTTCTACGGTTTCCACACTTGAAGAAAAAAACCTAGGACGTATCACTCAAATTATTGGCCCAGTACTGGATGTTGTTTTCCCCCGGGGCCTAATATTTATAACGCTTTGGTAGTGAAAGGTCGAGATACTGCCGGTCAGCAAATGTTTGTGACTTGTGAGGTACAACAATTATTAGGAAATAATCGAGTGTGAGCTGTAGCTATGAGTGCTACAGATGGTCTGACGAGAGGAATGGAAGTGATTGATACAGGAGCTGCTCTAAGTGTTCCAGTCGGCGGAGCTACTCTCGGACGAATTTTGTTCTTGGGGAGCCTGTTGATAATTTAGGTCCTGTAGATACTCGTACAACATCGCCTATTCATAGATCTGCGCCTGCTTTTATACAGTTAGATACGAAATTCTCAATCTTTGAAACAGGGATGAAAGTGGCTTTTAGCTCCGTATCGCCGTGGAGGAAAAATGGGACTCTTTGGGGGAGTGGGTAAAACAGTACAACTCATGGAATTGATCAACAACATTGCCAAAGCTCATGGAGGCGTATCCGTATTTGGTGGAGTAGGTGAACGTACTCGTGAAGGAAATGATCTCTACATGGAAATGAAAGAATCCGAGGTAATTAATGAAAATAATATTGCAGAATCAAAAGTAGCTCTAGTCTATGGTCAAATGAATGAACCACCAGGAGCTCGTATGAGAGTAGGTTTGACTGCACTAACCATGGCAGAATATTTCCGGGATATTAATGAACAAGATGTACTTTTATTCATCGACAATATCTTTCGTTTCGTTCAAGCGGGATCAGAAGTATCTGCCTTATTAGGGAGAATGCCTTCTGCAGTGGGTTATCAACCTACCCTTAGTACCGAAATGGGTTCTTTACAAGAAAGAATTACTTCCACCAAAGAAGGGTCTATAACTTCGATCCAAGCAGTTTATGTACCTGCAGATGATTTGACCGACCCTGCTCCTGCCACGACATTTGCACATTTAGATGCTACTACCGTACTATCAAGAGGATTAGCTGCCAAAGGTATTTATCCAGCAGTCGATCCTTTAGATTCAACGTCAACTATGTTACAACCTCGGATCGTTGGCGAGGAACATTATGAAACTGCTCAAAGAGTTAAGGAAACTTTACAACGTTACAAAGAACTTCAGGACATTATAGCTATCCTGGGGTTGGACGAATTATCCGAAGAAGATCGTTTAACTGTAGCAAGAGCACGAAAAATTGAACGCTTCTTATCACAACCCTTCTTCGTGGCAGAAGTCTTTACTGGTTCTCCAGGGAAATATGTTGGTCTCGCCGAAACAATTAGGGGGTTTCGATTGATCCTTTCTGGGGAATTAGACAGTCTTCCCGAGCAGGCCTTTTATTTGGTAGGTAACATCGACGAAGCTACCGCGAAAGCTATGAACTTAGAAGGGGAGAGCAAATTGAAGAAATGACCTTAAATCTTTGTGTACTGACCCCTAATCGAATTATTTTGGCTTCAGAAGTGAAAGAAAGAATTTTATCTACTAATAGTGGACAAATTGGCGTATTACCAAACCATGCCCCTTTTGCCACAGCGGTAGATATAGGTCTTTTGAGAATACGTCTCAACGACCAATGGTTAACGGTAGCCTTGATGGGTGGTTTCGCTAGAATAAGTAATAATGAGATCACCATTTTAGGAAATGATGCGGAGATGAGTACTGACATTGATCCGCAAGAGGCTCAACAAGCTCTTGAAATAGCTGAAGCTAACTTGAGTGGAGCTCAGGGAAAGAGACAAGCAATTGAGGCGAATCTAGCTCTCAGACGAGCTCGGACACGAGTAGAGGCTGTTAAGGTTATTTCCTACTAGTAAAAAAAACACACATAAAAATAAGAAAAAGAAGTTCTTTAGAGGTTCTTTATTATATACCATATTTTGATTCTGCCAATTGAATACAATCAATTCTAGATGATACAACAAAAAAAAAGAAGATGGCTAGAAAAACTTATTAGATACCATCAACTCTGGTATCTAATAAGTTCTACCTACTATTGGATTTGAACCAATGACTTCCGCCGTATGAAAGCAATACTCTAACCACTGAGTTAAGTAGGTTATTCATCATCACAAAGGACACATCGCCTCGGGGATTATAGGTGGAATATTTTTTCTACGCAATACCAATCCATTAACAGTAAACAGATTAAAGAACTCTCATGTGGGATCCGATCTTGACAAGAAATTCTCTATATGTTAAGATGTCTATGACAAGGGCTATAGCTCAGTTAGGTAGAGCACCTCGTTTACACGTGCGCCAATGCTTTTCAAAGGGGCCCATTATGCAATGAACATAATTGATCTTATTGAGGAATCGATGTCTTACTCCATAGATTCGAAGGAAGAAGAGAACAATAGCCTGACAAATATTTGATTTGGTCCGATTCGAGTGCGAATTCAGGTGCCAAATGAAATAGAACCCGCCATTGATTTGCTAATTGATAAGGTAAATACCAGCCCATTCAATGCTAGGAATAATGAGTATAAGGGACTCAAAAGAACCTCTTTTTATCCTATGAACTTTAAGGTGTATGAAGTCTCATATTTGACTCTTGTAGCGGAGCGATAGAGATTCCATTTAACTTAGGTTAATCTAGGCCAGAGGCAGACCTAAGTCAAGGTAACCCCTCTTTGAAACACTTTGGTATTGTTCCTAGATCAGAATACAAATCATGAATCACAGAACACATGGAACCATCTTATTATCTTCCTGTAAAAAAGAAAAAATATGGTGGACTAACTGATCTTTATATCAATCAGTTGATGAAAGAGCCCAATGCAAGAAAATGCATGTTGGGTCTTTGAAACAGTTCGCATCATTTCGATAATAATTAGTTTGATCTGTTTTACTGAGAAGGTCTACGGTTCGAGTCCGTATAGCCCTAACACATTCCACTTTTTTTTCAATCAAAATGAAAAAAAAAGTGGAAATGGATTAAGAATTAAATTAATGCATTTTATATTTGTATTTTTATAATATAAAATGAACTAGAAAAATATAGTTATACTCATACGATTTCTTACGCTATAATTAGTCTTATTTATTAGTATTCTAATTATACTATATTTTTTGTATTTAATTACTTTTTAAAAAGAGAAACCGAGATAAAGTAAGAGAGTTTTCTTTGGGTGGGAACATCCTATATCGATACCATATCTAAATGGAATCAAAAAAAAATGGTAAGTGGGGTTCCATTGTATGAATCTTTAAATAAGGCATGCACCATGGCAAACAAACTCTAAACTATGTAGTTTTATTTGATCAAAAAAAATTCCCTTTTCCTTTAAGAAGTTCTGGATGAATTTACAATTGAAATTCAAATCGAATAATTCAACCTATTCCACATTAATAGGAGTCCATTTATGTTTCTGCTTCACGAATATGATATTTTCTGGGCATTTCTAATAATATCGGGTGCTATTCCTATTTTGGCATTTGTAATTTCCGGAGTTTTAGCCCCAATTAGTGAAGGACCAGAGAAGCTCTCTAGTTATGAATCAGGTATAGAACCCATGGGAGACGCTTGGTTACAATTCCGAATCCGCTATTACATGTTTGCTCTAGTTTTTGTTGTTTTTGACGTTGAAACGGTCTTTCTTTATCCATGGGCGATGAGTTTTGATGTATTGGGTGTATCCGTATTTATATTTGCTTTCATTTTCGTGCTTATCCCAATTGTTGGTTCAGTTTATGCATGGCGAAAAGGAGCATTAGAATGGTCTTAACTGAATATTCAGACAACAAAAAAAAGAAAAAGGAAGGAGCGTAGCGAAACTATTGACACAGTTATTAATTTGATTGATTTTCCGTCCCCCGAATGTAGTTATTTCAACTACATCGAATGATCTTTCGAATTGGTCAAGACTCTCCAGTTTATGGCCTATTCTCTATGGTACCAGTTGGAGTTGGTGTTAGCATCACTAACCGAGATTCATAGGGCTCTCGAACGAACTCGGTCTCTATCTCGCTGGCTTGTCCTAGAATCCGTGGAACCCGCGTCAGATAATGGAGCATGCCTAGAGGAAGCGATTTCCCGGGAGAACTCTTAGGGGAGGACTGCTATCCAACCAATTCATAATCACCTGCTTTCGATTTGAATACCCCTGCTCTCTCACCGGTTTACGAGCTTGACCTTTTTACGCCTTTCTCCTTCTTGCCCGTCACTCACTTTTTTGAGAATTTTCAAAGTCTCTCCCGCGTAACGTAAATAGTAAGCCCAGTCTTCTAAGAGGGACAGAGAGCTCATTTACTTAATACTTGAAAAAAGAAATTTTCAATAGAACAGCTTTCAAACGAACTGGATTGCTTTTTGATTTCACTTGCTCTCGGGAATGGGAATAGCAGGAATGGCAGTTACTGGTACGAAGGCTAAGGGGTACTGAGATTACAGAGACAAAATGACTTGCCAAAAGACTCAAACTACAACTGCTGACCCCTTTCACCTAGATGCCCTCTTTTTCTCTCCAACCAATTGGGATCGGATTCCAAGACCGGGGGCAATACGCCTATGTTATATGGTAAGACGTTACTCGTTTTACAGACCTTCTCGCAGCGCCTTTTATTACATCAAGTGGAGCAAGCACTTCTATGCTCTGGTTTAGAAGCCTATATAGGCAATGTAATTGTTGTTGTGTATAAGTCTAAGTTCGATTCTTCTATTGCCATTTTATCTACCCGTAATATACTAAATAACGAGAAGTACTACCGAGCGTAAAAGAGCTAACAGGCATGCGGCTAACTAGAATTCTTTTTTCAGGTACTATTTTTAAGGCTACATATAAGAAATAGACTTCCTCCCCTATAGTTTTTATATGGATACGTGGGACAACTATAATATACTTTCCTTTAGTGATTTCATACCTTCTTCCTTATTTTGATCATTTCTATCCTTCCATACTGGGGCAACTAAGAAGAGGGGGTATGCGGGCTTCTTTCGCTTGAGTTGTTTCAGTGTGCCGTCGGATTTTGACGGTGTTCACTAACTATCAAAGAAAATGAATGAAATAGGAATTCTTTCTCTCAAAGCCTCACAGCCTTCGTCTTATTTTATTGCACTAGCATTCCGATGCAAGAACGAAGGTGCTTGCGATTTCATTCATTTTCTTTTGAATTAGAGATGTGCATGGACCGGGTGAGTAGGGATGCAGCTCCGTGGACCGCTCGTCGGGCCTGATAGGTGGTGGTATCACACCCTTCTCAAAGGAACCGTACGTGAGACTCTCGCGTCATACGGCTCCGTCCCGGAATCTGGACCTCCCCTTTCCTTTGACCAACAGGTCCTCGAACCCAATCATTCATTGATTGATGAAAGGTAGCTTTAGCCATTGATTGAAGCGGTAGAAGCTAGTCGCCAGAAGCGAAGCGATCTTCCCGGACGGGAAGGAGGTCTCTGGCGCGTAAGCAACCGAAAAATGAATGAAGGAAACGCAAACCCTGGCCTCCGCATTAGAAAGACCTCTAGTGAGCTTCAGGCCAGTATATTAATTAGGGCCGGTTTACACCCAGTATATTAATTATCGCCAGTATATTAATTCCAGTATACTTCGCAAGACTAGGACTACAATACAAGTTATGAGCGATAGCGAAGCCAAGCCCCCCTTTTTCGAAAGCCCCACAACTAGCTATCTTATAGCAGACAAATAACGCAAGCCTACTCAACTAATCTCATGTAAATGTTCGCAACTAAACTAATAGAAAAAACGACTTGACTTATGAAACATGTATTTGAGTGCCATGTATTTGATGGCGTTGTTCGGATCTTGACCGGGTCCGAGCTTCCCAAGCTCTATGCTGTTTGGGAACTCTGCAAGGGTCTTACCACCTTCTTTATTTACTAGATTTGAGTCTTTTGGGTACTTTGGGATTATATTCCGCGCCGAAGATTTATGCTTGTGGGATAGGGTGAATATAGCAGACCAGCGGATCTGGTGGTCGACAATCGTTCGAACTTGGTAAAGGTTGTCGCGGCACCTGTAGTAGGACAGAGGACTTATAGCGATGCCCGCGGACCGATTTACTATGTCTCCGTCGCTGACGTTCGTCAAAGAGGCCACGTGGATTGGCCTGGGTCTTCTTCGGCTAATGAGACCTCGATCCCGAAGCCTTCGGAGTATCTTTTTGATAGGCGCCTCTATCTGTATGGGAAATTCGCTGCTAAAAGATCCCGCCCAGTGTCCCCCTCTTTCCCCCGCCGCCTTCCGACTCGCGGGAGTATCCAATGAAAACTTCCGGATACTCATGCCCGATCGTGAGACTGCCTGTTGAACGTCCGATGGCACGTTGCTCCGACCTGAGCTACGCAACAACGAGATCTCCCTTGATCCTTGCCGGATGTGATTGACGGTCCCCCATAATACGCTAACTTGGGGACTTCTTACTCCGGCTTTTCCAAGAGTCTCTGCTAGTCGAACCGCGTCCAGTAGACGACCTCTTCCGCTCATCCCCTTCGTCAGCAGTTTGATCGGGATACTATGACCTAGGTCCCGAAACTTGGAATGGATGGCGGAGCGTAGGTGGCAAGCAGTTATATGGATACGGTGCTTTACCCGTAGACGCTTCTCCAGCTCTCGCAAGAATTGTATGGGAGTCGTCCCCCTTATATTAATTGGGACTTCCCGAATGACCGTACCGGGGAATTCTACCGTACTCCGTGCAGCTATGGTTGTTGATCCTGCGGAGCCTACCAAAAGGTTCAGGCCGGATGGTAGGAAGTGAGTGATACGTTTTTGTATTTCTATGAGAAGCTCTACGGCACCCACGATTCCTAGTAGTAAGTCGTCGGCATATCGCGCGTAACAAATCCTTATTAATATTAATAAGTCATGGGTTTTTAAGGGGGCCAGGGCCAGGCGTCTCTCTGACCTGATAACTAGTATCACCTCCCCGCCCAGCTCTATCAGCAGGCCCCTTCTTTTGCAATACTTAATAAGGTCTCTCATGGCCAAATTCTTATGAAAGCCTTCTCCACCATAGAATTCGGCCTTCGGGGCGGCGGCTTCTATGAGGAAGGCGGCGCAAAGGAGGCTCGAGGGCTTGTTAAGGAAGGCGGCAAGGGCCGGGGGGAAAACGAAAGGCTTTTTCTGCTCCCCCCTTCGCCGGGGGGTGCTTGTGGGGGGGGTGTGCCACGACGAAACAAGGGAATGAAAGGTCGCTTTGCGTTGGATGCTCTTACCCTCCCCACAATGATGGCTCTGTTGTCTTGGGGAGCGTTGAAGCTTGCTTCTTCTCCAGAGTTTTCTTGGTCATCAATACGACGACCTGTCCAACATAGAACTGATCTGATTCTCAGAACAAGAGGAATTTCGTGCTTCTGTCGGATCCTACCTATCTCCTGATCGAGTTTGTGTAGGTAGATGTTGCCTGGTAGGGCCGATAGTAGTACACTGTGTGGGACGGAGTAAGGTCCCCTCTCACCTCCTACGAGTCGTCCGGCAGAAAACAGTTTCTGAGTGGAGTAAAAGAACTTGGGATCATCGATCTCTTCCTTAAAGATTGAGATGAATCGATGTCGGTCGATGGTGTGAAAACACTTCCTGATGTCGAATTCCAAAAACCAGCGAGAGGCTCCCCACTCTTCTTTGATCCGTCTTAGGGCCGAGTGGAAGCCTCGACCCGAGAGGAAGTGCGATGTGTCTGGAAACTCGGGATCGTAAATGGATTCGGGTACCATTCTGATCGCCTCTTTCATGATCTTTTCTATGGGTAGAACTACAGTGAGCGGTCTAAACTTCGACCCTTCTTTCTTCATTTCGGGGAGCAAAGCCTGTTTTTTGCTCCCTCTATTGATAGATCAGGGGCGACGTCAAGGAGCGTGGTAGACTGCAAGCAAACCATGGAGCCTTCGGTCCTCACTTCGATCGGTCCCGCAATTAATATACTGGCCTAGAGGTCGCCTATGGTCGCCCAATTAATATACTGGGCGCCGCAGCCACTATTTTGACTTCTTTTATGCAATTATGAACTCCACGACTTTCTCGATTCCAATGCAACTTCTCTTTTTTGAGTTGACGTAACAAACTACGCGAGCCTCCCGATGAAGCCAACAGAAATCCTATCCGAAAACTAAAAAGAAAGGGCAGTTTCATTATTGTGGTATACCAGCCGCCAGTTCTGGAACTGGAAGTTCCAATCGGAGCATATAGATCCGTAAATAGATTTGTATGTATAGCCACTTCAGTCGTGCTCGTCGTTTCTCGAATGGAAAAAAAGAATCTTTTTTCTGGGAACATGGTAAACCAGAAATTCTGATGTTCGTGATTCTTCATCCACCGATGCAGAAAATGCTCCAGTTTTCCATTCTCATATGAGGCAGGAAGGTTTATTGGCAACAGGTCGGCACGAAGTGATTCATCATGCTCAAACATGAACCGATCGCTCGTTGGGGACGGTTTATAAATCATCAAATTACCACAAATGGAATGAGAAGTGGGTCCATGTAAATGATCGAGACCACGCAAACAACAACGCTCCTTACCCATATGGAGTTCGGGACCCAAAGGCAATCGTTGAGTGAACTGTATCTTATTCGTATTAGTTGACCTAAGCAGCACCATTATTACTGGGGGGTGGGGCTCGGCCTCCGAACCGTACGTGGGACGAGTTTCTGCCTCATACAGCTCGGGCCGAAGACCGGGGGAAGTTGAGGTGCCTAGTATACCAAGTCCAGTATAAACATTGGGGAGACCCGGCTGCTGCCGGCCGGGACGGACAGGAAACGGGGCGGGGATAAGCTTGTGAAGAAGCAAGCTTATTCCCCCACCCCCAAAAAACCGACCCCCTTCGGGCGCAAAAGGTCGAAGTTGGACCTCTAATTAAGATACTGGGGTCGCCTAGTCCATTCCGGTCCGGGATAGGCGGCTAATACTAATCTCATAAGTGCAGTAGTCGTCGTCTGACCAATCGGCTCGGACACCAGATCGCTCGTGCCCGCCCAAACTACGATCATGCTCGCCCTAAATGGAATGGCTCTCTTAGTTACGCTGCGCCCCGACCCGAGTCCCCACGTCCGCTTTTATCCGCCCGCAACCCTCTTTGCCAACACAACTTTAGGGCCGTCCCCTTCATTCTATGCTGACCCCGGCCGGGGCTGGCTTTTTGGGAAGCCCGTTCCCACCGCGCTCACGGCCCGGCTGGCCTGCCAGCGGTAGTGGGAATTCTCCCATTCCCTGGAAAATGGAAAAAAAAGGGGTTGGATGCGGGATCTACTCCACGAGGAGCGGTACGGACGTAGATGATATCATCACGACCTCTCTTTGCGTACCACTAGGGATGCTTAACGCCACTTCGCCAACTGGCATTACCCGCGCTTTCGTCTCTCTCAGTGTGGTCAGCACTGGGTGTTTCCGAGCAGCGAGGCTTACACCCATTCACATTAGTTCATCCAAAGTGCCTTACCCTTATGCACTCATTTTTGAATAAGCCATCTATCTTCCTATCAAGGTTAAGGAGTAAACTGAGCATCTCAGCGGCGGGATTGAATACCCGGATCGAATCAGAGTTCACGCCGCCCGCCCTGAACAAATAGGAGGCGTGGGCCACAGGTCGCACATAAGCCACCGGGTCGCACGACAGAAGAACACCCAACATAAAGATGCACACTCCTCCATGTGAAATAGGAAGATTCATCTTCACTTTTTTGTAGTAGTCGTGACCAACAGCCATCAGCAGTCGGCTCGTTGGTAAGGCGAGAGCTTCAAGCCCGATTTCTGGCGGCGCACCCCCCAAACAAGCACCACTCGACGAAGGGGGGGCGGGGAAAGCTACAGGCCCAAAACCTTCGACCCTTCTTTCTA
Source organism: Allium cepa (assembly GCA_030765085.1). NCBI lineage: Eukaryota > Viridiplantae > Streptophyta > Magnoliopsida > Asparagales > Amaryllidaceae > Allium > Allium cepa. The sequence goes on along the minus strand of CM060942.1, from coordinate 357,603,126 downwards.
TATGGGGGTGCCCGGGGCACCTCATCTTGTCATTTCGTCGTTGCTCATTCCCCCGAAGTGTTTGGCCTTTCCTTCTCCGCGCCCGCTCACGCTTCAATGACCTATCACGGGGTAAAGAGAAGAGAGTACGAAAGAATTGTAAACATAGCAGACCGCAGAAAGATTCTAAATATGACGAGTCCCCCATGGATTCAAGAAGAAGGAAATGAAGAGCGGGAACGAAACGAAATAAAGCATTTCTAGCGGATGAGCTTCTACCAATTATATTATTTAATAATAGGGGGGGCGGCTTGCTCTGACCAACACTCCACTTTTTGCTCTGTCCATGGAGCGTATAAATTTCCTGGAATGTAGATAGACCAAAAAAGGGAATTCAGGGATAGGAATAGGAATTATAGTACCATTGGAAGAAGGGGCACCAGTGGGAACATCTCTACTGACGAACCATTTCAATAGTACGGGTGCTGCCGTGCCACGAGGCACGACCATGGAAGTAATGAAAAAGAAGAAGTTCTGTAGTTGGACCATCTGCTCTATCCGTTCGATTTTAGCTTCTCCAGAGAAGATGAGACGCTAAAAAGAAATGAAAGTGTTCGCAACGCATACCGAAAAACGCAAACTACCCATGTAGCCGACCATTAATGACTAGTTCGAACACCAGGAGCAGGGTTGAAACCAAGAAACATTTCGCTACGCACCTGATGTTTCCGAACTCGCCCAGTATAAACATTTCGGGTCTCTTCCTTTAGGTTTCTTCTGAATCTTGCAGTCTTCTGGTAGAATAATGGGCTTGATTACCTTCTTCTCTTTTACTGATTCGCAAGCACCTCTCTCTCTGGTAGGTCGCTAGACTCATGTTCTAGGGCACGTTGAGGTCAACGAGCAGCTATGTGACCCCTATTATGCCCTGTATATTAATTGGATGACACTGAATGGAAGAACCATTAGAACGGGATAGAGGAACCACTAGGACGAGGTGCGTAGCGAAATGGACTCTCTATTCCTGGCAGTGCTATCTTTAGAGGCTGACTGAGAGACGGATCTAGACTGAGATGGGACCAAGCAGAGACAATTCTATTCGAAGAAGTAAGAGCAAAAGTAAAACAAGAAAATTCTCTTCCACTCCTCTAGAGGTTGAGGAAGTGATGGAGACGACGATACTCGTGCAATCTAAGTCGCAATGAAGGACTATCGTCAATGCGGTTGGAGCCGCTAGATCCCACAGCAAGTATTCTCAGTCCTCCCCATCCCAGATGGTCAATTCTTGCTTGCCCTATGGACGAGAGATAGCTACTAGTATATGAGGACGCAAAGCAGAGGATGATGGCCACCAACAGTTCAGTAAACCACTACGCATATGTGGAAGAATCGGATCAAAGAAAGTAGCTGCAGATTCGGATGCATATGTGATACGCAAACGAATAGTTGACGATAACGAGGGTTCTATGAAAATAGCACTGGTCAACACGAAAGCAACAAGGTCTGTATAGTAGCATAGGGAAAGATACGAGGTGCGCCCCGCCAATAGGAGCAGATCCAGAGAAGGTACAGCTGCATGTACGGATAGACTGACTAAAGAGCGCTCAAGTTGGTCCAAACCGAGGCCAGTATATTAATTGCGACTAAAATCCGAATTTATATAAATCTGAGCGCTCAAGTTGAGTTAGCGAAGTAGTGACCAGAGGTTGCGAAGCTAGTACTTATCACGTCAGTCAGCGAAGCAGAATACGCTTACAGATCAAAGGTGGTGCAACCAAAGCTACACTTAGACCAGTAGTCTAGGTCGTGGGTTCGCCTTACCTTATTCAAGGAACGACCCGAGAGAGGGCTAGCCCATATTAAATGGGATGCATTCCCGTTACAGGAATCAATAGACTCGTTTAGGTATCCGGGAATAGCAAGGTTTCCATCAAGAAACTAATAGGGCAGGAGACGCCAGTATAAACATTCGGGAGGCTAGATTGACCTATTACATGGGGGCTATGAGTTTTCCGAGTTGTTCGAGATGTTACTTTCCCCGCCTTGTTGTTATTTTCTTACCCCGGAGAAAAACTCCTTTTAGTCCTTCCAGTACAGGGCTTTCTAGACATCTGATAAGCCAACAATCTTATTCATAGTAACCTGCAATGCAAGCATTCGTGCATTCATCGATAGGCGTAGCGAATAGGCAACTAGTTCTTTCAAGGAGCAGTTACCAGTGGCTACAAGGCAGGAGCCAAGCTCTAAAGACGAGAGGCAAGCTAGTCTGAAGGCAAGCAGCATGCAAAGAGTGTAAGGCCGAGCCGTAAGAATAATGTAGTGGTAGCCTTAGTATAGTATTAGTAGTGCCGGTTGGTAAAAGCAGCTTTCGAGATGTTTGCTATCATAGGAGCGAAGCGAGTTAGTAAGCAAGCCTTGGTTCAAGCAGTCTCCAAGCTTGTTCGTTAAGCGGTAAGGAAGCGAAGCAGCTTATGAGGCGACCTCTTCATGAGGTCCACTTTCGTCCGAGCGAAGTGAGGAAGCGAGAAAGTCTCAAGCCGGGTAGCAGGAGTCGAATGATAACAGCTATTCCGCTTTTAGGTAATAAGACAGGTAGTCAGCAGCATATGTTTGAAGCATATGGCTTTCTTCAGTTCAGTAAGAGAGAGACCCGTTCACTACCTAGCAAGCAAGACAAAGACCACTTTGAAAGAGCAGCTGTCGGACAGGAAAGAGTAGATGAATGGTTCTGTCTTCGGCTAAGGAGCTGCAGGAGAATTGGAGTGGGAATGAGTCCCATGGCTTTAAGTGAGATGGTTCTGAAGTCCAAAATAGAATGGCCCTTCTGATTCCCGTAGTAACTCCTTCTCAAGTCTTGCCGAAATAGGATTTCCTTTGAGTGCCATATGCGCTTAGACTGATCCCCTTATCCCGGTCCTATCTGAGTTCCCGAAGGTCTTAGTTTCCTTGTAGAAGCAAACTCTCCTTATGACCAAAAGACACTTCCCTTCCAAGCCCCGAGAAGAGAAAGCCAGAAGGTAATAGCTGATTGGCAGTATGAGTGTAAGAAAGCTGCCGATGCTGTATTGCTGATTTTAGAGTGGAGAAATTGATAAACCATCATCCAATCTATTCACTTGGAGGCCTGTGGAAATATCACATGCCTTGAACAACATCAAAGAGGTGGAATTTTCGGCCGAAGGTACGGAAGAGAAGGTGATATGGAATCAAACTCCTCCAAGGGAATCTACATTGAAATCCGATTGGAATGCCTAGAGTTGGTTGGACTGCTTTGGCATCGTCAGGTAATTCCTATACATTATACATGCTTATTGTGTTTGAAGCTAAAGGTGAAGCTTCCACCGTTGAACCCCTTGCTCAATCAGATGCCGTAGCCCCCCGAATCGAAGAATGTGCTTTCAGTAGGCTTGGCTTTCTCAGAACGGAGAATCCATTCTCACTTTTTAGAAGATACCGGCCTTGACGAAAAGACGAATCTAAGCTTTTCTCGGAAGCACTATAGGGTGCTTCTTTCGGTCTAGAATGCAAATATGGAAATGGCTTAGGTTATGTTCAGATATTTCATAACGAAGCAGATGATTGAATTGCTTCTTTTACTAAGAAATTTCATCATGTGACTTTTTACTTTACTCGTGACAAAGAGATTTGATTTTACAATTACGTAGTGAAAGGATTAATCTCATGAAGTACATGAATGTCAAAATTGAGATTTATACACAAGATCAGGAAGACCACCAACAAATTATCTTGATTATCTAAGTTTATTAGGTGATAACGCCGAATTCTTGGCTAGCACCGCTGTGCAACAACTCCTCTGATTGGCTAGACATCTCCTTGTTCGGGTCATGCACATCACAAGTAGACACAACAGAATCTCTTATTCGCCCTTCCGACGGGGACTCTCTCAGGTCCTAGTTTTCTGGGAATCTCTTTTGATCATCGGGTGAATAAGCTGGTCCAGCATCAACATCATCCCTCCGCACTGGTTGTTGTCCCTCGCCCCTGGCTTGAAAGCAATCATTGATCGGCATTCTGGGTCATCTCATTTACAGCATTTGTTTGTCACGCCAGTATATTAATTGGGCTTCCATTGCAGACTTGTCTTTGGAGGCTGGAGAATACCATTCTTTTCTCATTGACTTCTTGAGATGGATAAATATTATAGGAAAAGTTTCTCTCACAGCAGCAGTCCATCTCGCGTCAGCAGCGCATCTTGCATCAGGAAAAGCAGGGTAATCCTTCGTCCACGACACCGAATGTCTCTCTCAAGGTTTAGCGCTCAGCCTAATGTTATCTACGTTGTCCCGCAGCTGTGGAATTGTCTCGCTGTGCCCTTGAAAGCACTAGAAGAAAGGAGAAGCTATGAGGTGCTCCACGGGACTGCTTGATGAAGTCTTCGTCCTACATCCCAAACAAGAGGGTCAAGCTATGGCCATGCTAGCCTCACAAGTCCCTGTTCGATCTTCCTCGATAAGCCTGGTGGGCATTCCAGGATATTCTAGGTGGCCGGCTTGCTGCGTAGACTAGTCTATAGAGAACGTGGCATAAAACGAAGTCCCCTCACTTCGCTCGCCTCGACACCCAAGTGTGGAAGAAAAACGCATTAAAACGCCCTTTTGACTGTTCGTAGTCTGTCAGCCTAGTATACCAAGTCGGCACTAAAAACTCATGTTTTTTTTGCCCTTATTCGCCTAAGTTATCTACAACTCTAGAGGAACTAAAAACCCTTTGCTTGTGCCCAGTATACGTCAGGCCAATTCAGCGGATTCAATTGCGAAAACTGCTGATTCGAGTCCTGGACACTGGTATAACTCTACTATATTATAGGCGGAACATCGGCCTGAATTAATTAATATACCAGGCTGTCTTGGTGAAGACCTAAGCCCAATGATTCATAATAAGTTTCATAATAAGTAGTATAGGATCTTTGCTTGGTTGATTGAATATCTCGCCTGGTATAAACCCCATATATTAGGGGCCTGCCTGTTGTCCTATATTAACTGGGGAACCCGCCCCCCATTAATATACTGGCCTCACGCCTTGCCTTATTATTTATACACAGCTGTTGTTGAAACTCACTCAATAGGATAAGCTCTCCCAATATTGCTTGTCAAAGCCGAATGATCACTTTGGGGAATCTCTAAAATGCTAGGCTATGCTGGATGAAATCGCTTTTTTCATGTGAAATTGAGACTGATTTTCATGAATTTCCCCATGTATTACGAGATTAGGGTTACGTGATTTCTTCTTGACAAATGCTTGAAAATCGCTATTTTCGTAACAAAAAACACGGGTTTTAGCAATGAATTTTCCTTTTCTTTCTTTCGCTTACAATCCCAGTTCTGAAAGAAACCAATTGATTGAGCCCCACTCATATTCAAAAGGCGCCTAGGTTACGAAGTAAGGTCTCTCGTCCTCAACTTAGAATGACTGATCTCCGTGATTTTGAATAGATTCCAAGCGGCCTCTACTTGTAACGCATGGAAAGCCTCATTGAACCGGTTCATTCATCGGGGCCTTGTGGGATGAATACCTATTAGTGTTGGATCTCGAAGCAACTTCTTATTTTTAGGCTTCTGAGGCATCCAAACCAGGGAAAGGCGGAGAGAGGCGCTATATATTAACATTAGCGAGGCAGGCTCCTGGAACGCTTCCCGTTCAGCCTATCCTATTAAGTCGACTACTTCGCTTAAAACCGGTATTCTCGGTTTACTTGCTTTAAGAATATGTTTCTCAGCAGGAGTTAGATCTTCCACAACACCACAACCTGGAACAACAGGTGCAGAAGCTCTCACTTCGGAAAGCCTCACATAATGAACCACGCCTACTGCGTAGTCTTTCCCGTATTGGAATACAAGTAGTTACCTCCGGTCTAGCACACCCGCGACGTCCCTGCCCGCACCGGCTCAATCGAGTGAGACTTCTACTTCGTAGCAGCAAGAAAGAAATTTCTTTCTTATGGTAGTAGATGCGCATCGCCTTAGCTTAACCGGTCAACAAACATTCTCTCTCTTTTTCACCCAAACAATAGGGTGTCCACACCCCCTAGTCCCCGGGAAGGGATATAACTCAGCGGTAGAGTGTCACCTTGACGTAAAAGCCTATCTCCTTCCACTCATTTACCAGTGAGTGGTATTATTGGACTGATCCTTTGGTGGGAAATGTTCTTCATTTTAGATAATGAAACCATTCCATTACTACCAACCCACAGAAATACGACCTCTCTGAGATATACGGTTTATGCCGGAAAGGTACGAAGTTGGACGAATTTGGAAACATTAGGCAATTTACTTTATACCTACTATTCCGTCTGGTTTTTGGTTCCTAGTCTGATTTTATTAGTAGCCATGATTGGGGCTATAGTACTGACTATGCATAGGACTACAAAGATGAAAAGACAGGATGTATTCCGACGAAATGCTATTGATTCTAGGAGGACTATAATGAGGAGGACGACAGACCAAATCGACATCTCGCTCACGCCTCCCGGTCGGCCCTTTTTGCTACCAGGTTTTTTGGCGGGAATGGGAGTCGCTATCGCTCATGACTTGTATTGTAGTCTCTGTAGTCGAGTCGGCCTGCCTCCTTCATTCGTTAAGCAGTAGCTTCCGCGCTGCCTACAGACGCTTCGCTTCCCCCCTACCTTTGAAAACCGCTACTGGCCTGCTAACCAGGATCGTCAAGGTTCACTTTACTATATCCGAATCCGAATCTTTATCTTTCGCTCCAGGCATGGTTTGGAATTGGACGAGAAAGATAATAGGAATCCCCGGCCCCAGTATGTTAATTGCAGAGAACTCACTATCAATCCTGCCGCATCCATAGTGACATTAAGATCTCCTTCTGCAGCATCTTTTGCTAAGGTCAGAGCGAATCATAGCCAGCATAGCATCGGACAAGGCCGAATGTGATTAACACATGATGAATTTCCAATGAAATTGGGGCTTTCGATGTGCGATCCTTCCTGCCGGGTTGCACTTTTTGATTGGCATAATGCCGCTACGCACCTAAGTCCTGCGCTTCAGGAAGATGCAGTCCAAACTCCTATATTATAGGTCTGGTCTGTTCATTAGTTCAAAAAGCTTTCCGCGATTTTCCAACGAATGATAGCTTAGTAATAACACGATTCCATTCTTTCATCAAAAAAACGTAAATGACCAAGCTTTCTGTGAAGTCTTTCTCTTGATGCGGTTCGCCGTGGAAATAGATCCTTTTCAATCAAATCGAGACAAGGAAGTCTCAACCCTAGTCTCCGCATTGACTTGACCTTTGTCTATGAAAAGAAGAGAAAAGAGTTCTGCTGCCAAGAAGCTAATCATTCGGGAAATAGGCAAGCACCTCATCGTTTCAATTGAACGAGATTGAGATCAAGCCATATAGCAGCGCTTACTAACGCGCGCGGGTCCTAGTTTCGAGACCCGCGGAGTTCCCCGTCCAAGAATCGCATCGAAGATGAGAACGATGGATTGTTTGAGTTCTTTCTAAAGTCAAGTATAGGAGCATCTAGTAGAGCGAGAAAAGCAAGTAATGGACAATAAATAAAGGTGGGGCAGCCGCTCAGCCTTAGAAATGAAGACCGGTTCGCTCTTTCCTTTGTATTCGTTTGTGCATGCATATATCTTCATATAATCCTCTTCCATATGCATTCAAATTTCTATAAAAATTATCAAAAAAATGTCCAAGTAAAAATTCTTACATTGACACAAGCACAAAAATGACCGTTTTGCCCCTGAATGACGATGAAAATATGATGGTTGTGAAATAATTGAATTTTGGTTTTAAACATGTTAAAATGCCCAAATATGATGATTATTTAAAAAAAAGATAAAATATGGATGTAAATATATGCACAATTACGTGCACATCAAATACCCCCACACTTATCTTTTTATTCGTCCTCGAATAAAGGAAAACTAAGATAAATCTGTTTTCGTACGGAGCACGATTGCATTGAGCTTATGCAACAAGCCGTTAAACCTCTGGGTGTCCCCAGTAGGAGGAGTGTTGTCTCGTGAGGGTTTTCAGCGGATACTACCCACAAAATCCAAATGCGGGATGAAAATATTTACAAATTGCAAGATTTACTTACAAAGAGATGAATGCGAATTTTTTGGAAATATTTACAAATGAAGGATTTATTTTTAAATTGACGCGAATAAGTTAAATACAAGTTTTGGTCATTGTCTTGAAAATTTAAGTCATTTACTCGTCAAAATTTCCAACAAAAATCAAGTTGTTATAATAGATAGACCATAGTTTATCTAGTTGTTTTGGTTGATAACACAATGTAACTATGAAATGAATCCTTAGTTGATTATCAAAGTTTATTAGAGTGGTATTTTCATTTCTTTTCAATAACAAGTTAAATCAAACAAGTTAAACTTGTTCTTGGATTTCAATTGCTTTCTCTCTCATTATTTGCAAGAAAAATTACACACCTAGCTCAGGTAAACTGAGGCCAGATATACCAGCCATGCACTGCCTTTCGGGCTTATGTGAGGGGAGTACAGAGCATGGCGAGTGCACACACTTTCGTGCATACACCTATCTACCGTAGGTGGTTTTTATTAAATCTGTTCTTCTTCTTCTTCTTTTTTACATGTGTTCCATACATGCATAACCGTGAGGACTTTTAAATGAGTATGAAAGCACATAATCAAAGATTCCAAGTAATTCACCCATGCATAACCGTGAGGGCTTTTAAACGAGAGTGAATACTTTGGATGTTTTTATATATATAAATATATATATATATCTTTTTTTTAAAGGAGAGAGTTTTGCAAAATCATCTTAGCACCATTTAACTTAGAAGACAAAAATGTTATATCCTTTACTTTAAATTTACCACTTTTTAAACAAAGATTTTCAATTAGAACATACTTCATAATTAGCATAGATGAACCTTCCTATATACTAGTTAAACCATTGTTATTTGTAATCAAACTTCATTTTCATTTTTATTTCAAGACAAATAAATTTTCAAAAATTTCAATTTATTAACCAAAACTTATACTTATCCCATAGTGTTTCTTCAAAAATAAATCAAAATGGTTAAAAGAAAATGTTTTTGATATTTAGGAGTTTTGAGATTTTTTTTTGAAGAAAATGAAAATTCAAAAAAATGCCATGAAAAACTAAAAAAATGAAAATGAGATTCCCCCCACACTTAATTTTGACTGTGTCCCCACAGTCGATGCACGATATAATAGTGTAACGGGGAAAAATATGTACATATTTACAAAAGAGGGTTAACACTCCTACTAGACGTAGCTTGGCTTATGAAGGATCATGAGCTCCTCCTCTTGGTTATCGGGCAATTCCAAGAAGGGTTTTAAACGATGACCATTGACTTTGAAAATTGATCCATCCTTTGGGTTTTCTATTTCTATGGCACCATGTGGAAAAATAGTTCGTACCACAAATGGTCCAGTCCACCTTGATTTAAGTCTCCCAGTGAATAAATGAAGTCTCGAGTCATATAAAAGAACTTTCTGGTTAGGCGAAAACGTTTCCTTAGAATTGACTTGTCATGAAAAACTTGGTTCTTCTTTGTAAATTTTCTCATTTTCATACGCGTCGTTCCTAAGTTCTTCGAGTTCGTTGAGTTGTAGTTTTCGATTTTTGCCAGCTTTTTCAAGATCAAAGTTTTAGTTTTTTATTGCCCACAACGCTTTGTGTTCAATTTCAACGGGTAAATGGCAAGCTTTACCGTAAACTAAACGAAATGGGGACATCCCAAGGTTAGTTTTAAAAGAAGTACGGTAAGCCCAAAGCCCGTCGGTCAATTTCTGAGACCAATCTTTTCGATTTTTATTGACAGTTTTCTCCAATATTTGTTTTATTTGTCGATTTGAAACTTCAACTTGGCCACAAGTCTGAGGATGATACGGAGTGGATAACTTGTGGGTTATCGAGTATTTTTTCATTAAAGTTTCAAAAGAACGGCTGCAAAAATGGGTTCCGTTATCACTGATTATTGTGCGAGGTGTGCAGAACCTCGAAAAGATATTTTCTTTGAGAAATTTCACAACAATTCTATGGTCATCGGTTTTGCAAGGAACGGCTTCGACCCATTTTGAAACGTAATCGACAGCGAGAAGGATATACAAGTTTCCAAAAGAATTGGGAAAAGGTCCCATAAAGTCAATACCCCATACATCAAAGATTTCGATCGTAAGAATGGGGTTTAAAGGCATCATATCTCATCGAGAAATTCGTCCAAGCATTTGACCTCGATCACAAGTTTTACAAAATTCAAACGAGTCTTTGAAAAGAGAAGGCCAATAGAAACCACACTGAAGCACTTTTTCGGCAGTTTTTCGAGGACCGAAATGTCCACCGTACGCTTGATCATGGCTCAATGAAAGAACACTCCTTATTTCATTATCCGGAATGCAACGCCGGATGATTTGGTCGGGACAATATTTGAACAAGTATGGATCGTCCCAATAGAAATATTTCACTTGGGACATGAATTTGCATTTGTCCTGTTCGGACCAAGATGATGGAGTTTCTTTTGTTTGATTAAAGGCTTTGAGTAGTTGCCTTAGCCAACGTTTCAAGAGTTTTCTCAAGTGAAGTTAAATGTTTGTCGTCTTGGGGAGGATGAGCAGAATTTGTTTGAAAATTTGATTGTTGTGGTTGATTATGGGATGGACCCGCAAAGTTTGGTTGAAAATTGTTGGGCTGAAAGGGAGGATTTGAAACCTTATTCGGAAATGCTTGAAAATTGGGACGAATCGTATTCGTGTTGAGATTGTTTTGGCTCCACGCAAAATTCGGATGATTTCTCCAACCAGGGTTGTACGTTGGAGAAAACGGGTCGTTTTTGGCTTCATTGAAAGCATTGATTTGTTCGATAGAGTTGGGACACTGATCGGCTATATGATTAGGATCATTGCATTTATAACACATCGGTTGGGAAGCTTGATTCATTTGATTCGATGAGAAAATGTTATCGAATTTTTTAATCATTGCGTCGATCTTAGCTTCCAAAGCAACAGAAGATCCTATCGAGTGTGCACTCGATCGTGAGTAGATTGATTTTTCGTTCGAGCGTTCCCATTGGGACTACTTTTCAGCGAGGTTTTCAAGAAATTGCCAAGCATCATCATGATGTTGGGCAAGAAAATTGCCTTGGCACATTGATTCGAGCATCGTTCGTGAGCTGCTTTCTAGTCCATCGTATAAGATTTGGCAAATCGTCCATTTTTCAAAGTTATGGTGTGGACATTTTATCAGAAGCTCTTTGAATCTTTCAAAATATTTTCCAAATGGTTCACCCTTGAATTGATAAAAATTTACAATTTCGTTTCGAATTCTACTTGTTTTTTCAAGGGGTAGAACTTTTTTAAGAAAGCTTTTGCAAATTCTTCCCACGTTTTAATTGAGTTCGAAGGTAAGTTGTACAACCATTTTTCAGCGTAATCCGTAAGAGCAAATGGGATTAATCGAAGTTTGATTCCGTCATCAGAAAGTTGTTGGAGTTTAATGGTTGCACAAACTTGTTCGAATTTAGTCAAAAAGATGTATGGATCATCGTGCTCGAAATTGCCAAATTTTGGAAGCGTGGCAATATGGTTCGAATGGATTTCGAAATGGTTACTCGTAGGGGCGGGTAACGTGATGCAAGATGGAATAGAAATTCTATCGGGAAAGATTCTATCCGTAAGAGTTCGAGGGGCGTTTTCGTTCGCCATTTCAGGAGGATCGTCTGTTCGAGTTAAACGGTTTTTAGAAGGGTCGCGAGTCCAACGATTCGTTGTTGTGTCACGAGTCCAAGTACTCATGCACAAGTGAAAGTCGAGAAAAGAAAGGAGTTAGAATTGAGTTTAGGGGGTGAAAGAAGATTTGAAAACGTGTTTTTTTTTTTTTTGAAATTTTTTTTTACAAGGGAGAAAACTATTTAACAAGTGACATTTATTTTCAAAAGAAAAGTTTGATTTTTATTTTGTTTTTGGTTTTTTTTTTTAATTTTCAAATATTTACCAAAAAGATTTTTTTTTAAATGGAAGATGATTTTTGTTTTTCAAATTTTTTTTCTTTTTGAAAAGATTATATATATATATATATTTTGGATTTTGGATTTTTTTTAATTTTTTTTAAATATGCATGAACTAATGCAACTAAATGAATGCAAAGGACTTAATTACGATTTTCTGTCCTTAGTAGCTCCTAACCCAAAATTGTATAATCACACTTTGTCTTAAATCAACAAAAATATTTCTCAGCTAGGTAATGGATAAGAGTTATCGGTGCACCACGAATCACCGTAGCAATGCTGCCGAAGGTTTAAGTACCTTCATAGGAACAACCAGTATAATATTTACGTATCACCGTAATTTTTATAACTGGTTATTACTCTGCCGTAGCCTAGACACCAAGAAATACAATCGTTCAAATAAAACAATTGTGAAGATACAATTAAGCCCCAGGTGAGCTCGTGACACCCTTAGGTCCAATGTCTAATCTTTATTATTAGTCAAATTCTACGATGAAATGCGTTTGTGGGCTAAGGAAAGGGTGATGAAATCCCTCACCTTATGTGAATTGGGGTACTGCCCTTAGAAAAGAAAATAAGATAAGATGAATACAAAACAAGAAATTAAACGTGTATTAACAATGCAACTAAGATGAAGTTTGTTTTTGGTTTTTTTTTTTTTGATTTTGAATTTTTTTTATGTAAATGCAAGCAACCAATAATGCAAATAGAGATGGAAGCACAATACCAGAGCGTGCAGATTATTGGCAATTAATATATTTATTTTTGCGGCAATTTTTTATAAGCAAGCAGCAATTATTTTTAGGCAAGCAATTCTTCCTTTTGAATCTCTGCTTCGGCAACTTGAAATGAAGAACAAGATATATTTACAAATTGTTTTTTATATATCGAACGAAATAAAACAAAGGAAAATAAAACAACTATTGAAATCAAAGGAAACAAAATAAAAGATTTTCAAACAAAGCAAAAAGAAACTTATTTGTTTTTTTTTGTATATCAAAGGAGAAACTAAACACAGTAAAATCAAAACTATTGAAACAATAGAACCAAAACAAAACAAGTTTTTCTATGTCAATTTTTTTTTTGGGAGAAATTAAACACAACAATAAAAAACAAAAGAAGACACACTAAAATCAAACACTCACAAGCCCCAAAAAATTCAAAATCTTCACTAAACAAAATTTTTTTGTTTTTTTTTTTTGTTTTTTTGTTTTTTTTTGAAAGGAAACTTAAAACAAAATAAAGGAAAGGAAAATGTTAACTCAAGCCCACCCACAAGATTGATAAACCCAATCCACTGCTCAAAACAAATTGCCACTACAGTGAAAAAACAAAAATTATATAAATAAAACGTCTCCCACGATTTCAATTCCAAAATAAATAAAAATTACTTCTTCAATTCGAATTCACAGAAGCACAATTTCAAGTGGCAATTAAAATCAAAGTCGAATTCGGATTTGAGGGGATTGGACGCGTTCAGGTTCGAGTGAGATGAGGCAATTCGCGATGGGTTGCGTATGCAGTAGAGTCACGATGTCGCTGTTGAAGATGTGGAAGGAGGTTGCGATGTGATTTCGTTGTCAGGGCAGGCGAATTTGGGTTTAGGTGTAGAAGTTGATTTCGTGGTTTTCGGTTGTATGATATTTCAAGGGGTGTCAAACTTGGGGAGGTTGTTTGGTCTGTGAAGTGGTGGTTAAGGCAATTTGTATGGGGAAGATGTTGTAATCTTAGCAAGTTGACAGTGGAAATGTTGTATGATGTTGTGGTCAGGGTGTTGTTAGGTGATGTGGTTGAAGGCACTGGTTATGCGACAGAGATTTTGGACATTGTTAGAGCAACTGTGTGAATATGAGGAGCACGGTGGAGTGACTGATGTGGGGTGTGATTATGTAGCAGTGGTAGGGGATGTTTGATGTAGATCAATGGATAGGTGGATGAGAGGTGGAAGCAGATGTTCAGGTGAAGTGGTTTGTGAAGGGAGATGGAAAGTGTTTGAATGGTGAAGAATTAATCACGAGTGTTCGGTGGTGTATGTCGAGGCCATTCTTGAACTTTGGGCTAGAGGTGGTTAACTGTGTTTGGGCTAGAAATAAGTGTGAATAGGCTGGAATGGGAGGTTGGTGTTACTGTTGTGAGGAGTATGTGCAGGAGTTGCTGCAGTTTTTGTATGATGATGGTTTTGGTATTAGAGTGTTATGAAGATGATGAAGTGTGGGATGTTACTGTTGGTATAACAGTGTATTGAAGTGGATGTGATGATTTGCCGTAATGATTTGCTGTGGTCGGTGGTCAATGGGTGATAGAGGGGTTGTGCAATGGGAATTGCTGCTCGAACTTGCTCGAAGTGGTTGTTGTATTGAATGATGGTGGTTGGATAAGGAATTGCTTTGAGGTAATGAAGCAGTGAGGATTGAATGAATGAAGAAGGCTTGCAGGCAGTGGAGGGGGAGATGTAGGCAGAAGAAGTCGTGTGTTCAGTAGTCAGCCGTGGAGAGGGTTGTTGTATTGATGGAAAGAGTGATGATGATGACTGGTTGTTCAAAGGAGGGTGCTGTTGCAGAGTGATTGGCGTTCTTCACTGTTTTGGCTGATGTCAATGGCAGAAGGATCAAGTTGATGGTTGTTGTAGTCTGAAGTGCAGCGGGGAGGTAGAAATGTAAGTTGAAAACAGAGTTGTTGTTTAGAGAAATTGAAGGCAGGGATGGCAGTTGTGAAATGTTGGCGAGTAAGGCAGAAATTGCAATCAAGTTGCAAGTTAATGTGAATAGAAGTGGACGGTGCAAGCAGGTGAATTTGAGGAAGTGAACTTGAGGGAGTGATGGTAGTTTATTGTGGTAGTCTGCTGTTGGATATAGGTGTGCAGGTAGGTAGTTTTGATGAATTGCAGTGGGGTGTGGAGGTACGTATGTTGTGAAGTGTGGTTTTGAAGTAGTTTGATGGTAGGAGTGTGGAGTATGCATAGTTTTGTGGTGAAAGGAAGGATCTCTGTTTGGTTTTGTTTGTAATGTGGGAGGGCCAGAGAAAATGCACAGAATAGGCGCAAGCAGAAAGTGCACAGACCAGAGAATTGCACAGTGCAATGTGTAGATTTTTTTTTTTTTGAAATGTAAATGTAAACAAAATAAAAGAAAGAAGATAAAGAAAATGTAAATGTAAGAAATTGAAAATGAAATGAGATTTTTTTGTTTTTGTTTTTTTTTTGTTTTTGAAATTGTATGTTTTTTTTAAATATGCAAATGCAATGCAAATCGAAAACTAGAAAACAACAACAAACAACTAAACAAATGGACACAAAAATTAAACAAACACACAATTTTTTTTTTGGAATGCAAACACACACAAAAATCAAATGAAAAATAATCCGAAGAATAGAAAATCAAATCAAAGCAATTCCTCGGCAACGACGCCAAAAACTTGTTCGTCGACGGAAATTCTATCGGTTTAGAAAACCGTCGAACGAATTTAAATTAAAAATAACCGCAAGCGCACGGTGTACGAATGTAGAACGTGGCGAATACGGGTCGATCCATAGGGAATTGTTGATTTTAAACTTCTATTCAATCAAATTAAACCAAATGGAGGAGAATTTGTTAACTAGAAATAAAATGAGGCTAAAAATGTGATGTAAATTAGTTAACATAACTCAAACCATTAGACTAGAATACAACAATTTTACCACTTATAATTCTCATGAAAAAGAAGCCAAAGCAAAAACTATTCTAAGCATGATCTATTTACTATTGTAACTAGTAACATAGATCATCAAATTTCATTTTTACTTTCATTTCATAATCAAAAATTAATTAGCAAATGATGATGTAAATTGTGTTTATGTTGAATAAGAATAGCTCATTTGCATAAGCAATATAAGCTATCAAACCCACTTGTATAAACTTACATCAAAATTCACATTCATGAAGCATAAACAAAGAGATCATAAATCATAAAAATGTTGAAATTACATAAAGTTAGAGAGCTTCATCACCCCTAAATTGAAGGGGTTTAGCTACTCATTTGTGGAATTGAAGCAACACATGTAAGTTTCAACATTAAAAAGAAAATAAAAATAGAAAATAAGTAAAGAAGGCAAAAGAGATTAGCTACTAACTACTTGCATAAATATAAATCTAAGCTATGAACATAAGGAGAAAGAGAGCATAGAAATAAATATTAACAATAAAACAAAGAAAA
Organism: Allium cepa; assembly: GCA_030765085.1. Taxonomy (NCBI): domain Eukaryota; kingdom Viridiplantae; phylum Streptophyta; class Magnoliopsida; order Asparagales; family Amaryllidaceae; genus Allium; species Allium cepa. Next base: position 357,586,955 of record CM060942.1, on the reverse strand, counting down.
GCATGTAGAAAAGAGAGAAGAAGGAGGCTTGGAAGCCATTTTTATTTCATAGAACAGTGTGCTTACACTTGATTTCTTAATTTCCTAAGTAAAATGAAAGAGTAGAAGATGATCTTTTCATGTACATAAGGGCGCTATTTATACATGCATAAAATCCTAATTCTATTTTTAGGGAGCTTCCTAAATTGCCCTTTAGGAAGTGTGGCCACCAAGTAACCATTATCCACTAATTAATCCATCATTTGTTTCGCATGAAGCTTTAACATCCACTTAGTTGTCCATTAGCTCCAAATTGTACATTTAGGTAAGTGGGTGGGGTCCTCCATGTTCATGGCTTGAATTATTTCCTTCTTCTTTCCTTTGTATTCATTTGTGCATGCATATATCTTCATATAAGCCTCTTCCATATGCATTCAAATTCCTATAAAAATTATCAAAAAAATGTCCAAGTAAAAATTCTTACATTGACACATGCACAAAAATGACCGTTTTGCCCCTGAATGACGATGAAAATATGATGGTTTGGAAATAATTGAATTTTGGTTTTAAACATGTTAAAATGCCCAAATATGATGATTACTTAAAAAAGAGATAAAATATGGATGTAAATATATGCACAATTACGTGCACATCATGAGTTTTAGTGATGGATTTGAGATGTAACTATTGTGACGACCCGGATTTATGGACGTTTAATAATTGGGAAATTAACTGATTTTATTTGAAATATTAATGTTAACTAATCAAACAAATGAATTTCTGATAATTAACAATATTTGGATATATGCGTTGATTTGGAAACTAAAATAAACATTGAATTAAAAACTATATTAAATATTTAATTTTTGAAAATCTCTAGGTATGGTAAATCCTATAGAAAAGAAAAATAATTTTTTTTTATAGATGAACTTCACCATTTAAGTTGAGATAAGATATCTATAAGATATCCATAAAAATAGGAAAGTTGTATGAATGTGAATAAATATATAAAGTAAAGCAATGTGTATGAATGTAAATGTATGAACATGAGGACAAATATAAGTAAGTAAAATTATTTTTATGTATGTTACAATAAAAAAAGCGTACACAAGTGATGGATATGGAAAGATGTTATGTACATACAACACAAATGGATATGTATACATACATCAATTCACAAAAATGCAAGTAAACAAAAGGGAGACAAGCTTTCAGGCCTAGCATACAAAACATGAAATCAGGTCAGAAAAAGAAAAAAAATCAAATCAATACTTTTCATATGATTCCAAATCAAAGTTTAAAAAAATTGCATTTATGAAAACCTGGATACAAATCACAGTCTAGCTTGTACAACGCACTTCTTTTCTATGAATACGTGTATTCACTGCTTATACCTCCACATAAACACTTTCGTTCACAAACACAAACAACTCGAATACAAGAAGATCAAAGAAAAACGCAATCTAAAACAAGTGATAGGTCAAGAGGCTGGAAGAGGATAGGGAAGCAGGTTTCTCTGTTCAAAAATAAACTGTGCGTAAACATAAGCTAAAAAAACAGTTTTAAACCTAAATTTTTTCCCTGATATCTGAATATAATTCATCTTGTTAGCCTGTAAATTTGGATGGAATGGAGAGATGTTATATATGTGATTATTGAATGCCTGTGTAGTTTTAAAAAATTGGCTCTGTTGACAACTACAGGTTTTGGATTTCTTAATAAATTCAATATCTCAACTTTGAATTTGAATTAGTTTGTGATTTGTAAATGAAAGTTGTTTGTAACCGTGTAACATCTCACCTAGAAATAATTACAGGAATTTAGAATCAATCTTGGTTTGAAAATTTAAATTTTGTAGTGAAATCTTAATTTTTTCAAAATTTAATCAATTAAATTTTCAGATTTAAGTATATATTTGAATTCGAAATACTAAACAATGAATTTTAGTGATCATATCATGAATTTTAGTTTAGTTTTGGGTTTGCAATTTGGGGTTGATCGATTTTTTGGTTTCGAGTAAATTTCGGTGACTGGTGAAGTTTTGGAGGTCGGGGCTGTGGTTGGAGCTAGATTGGCGAGCGTCGACGCAGGGAAAAATAGTTGCTTGATTTATAGCTTGACGTGGTGGTCGGAAATAGGCAAACTAGGGTTTGAAGTCCGGTTTGGAACGACGAGGTATTTGGTCTCGTGTGTCATTATGGGATCATCGGAGATGATCGCGAGTGTAGGAATCATTTGGTGGATGTGTGAAGCTGCCCTGGAAGGAGTGTCGTGGTTCCCGATCGATGGGATCGATGTCGATGAGTATTTTGGTTGTTCGAGTTTTTGTTCCTGTTGGTCGATATTGTTGGATTTTGAATGCGTTGTAATTTTGAGTTTCTATGTTGTTAGGATGGATGACGGTGATGTTGCCGATGAGATGAGGGGCGTGACGCTGGTCGGAGATGGCCAGAACGTTCGTGCACATGTATGAAGTTTTGGTGTGTCAACGTTGTATATGAGGAGATGGGAAGTGTTGCATTGGGGTTGGCCTCAGAGTAGAGAAGTTTCGCTTGGGTTTTGCGTCATGGATTCGTGTAATTTATGGAACCTGTAACAGTTTTTATGAAGGTTAAACTAAATTTGAGTTTTTGAAGGGGAAGAAAGTGGAAGGGTGAAGACGCAGGGAAGCATGGGGTTTAACTCGAGTTTTTGTGAAGTAATCCTCGGGTTGCTCTATGTTATAAATTAGATGTTTGAGAGTCAAGATAAGTTAATTATCTTAGACTATTGTACGTGATAAATTGATTGATTAATGTTTTATTAATTTAAATTAACAAAGTATTTAAGTTGTTTTAAAGGCTAAATTAATCATATATTTAAATGGTTTAAATTGAAAGATTAAATGTTTAAAATTTAACTTAAAGTTAAAGTTTTTATGTTATTTTGATTCCAAGGTTATTAGGAATGATTTTGGAACAATAGTTAAGGAATTGAACAAAGATAAATGATTTATGATTTAAATTTATTGATAATTAAGGGTTAACTATTCAGTGTAATTAACTAAAGGGTTGATTAATTAAAGAAATTACTTAAAGGTTAGTTTACTAATGAGTGTGATTTATTAAGGTTTAATTAATCGATGTAAGTGTTTATAAGATAATTAATTTGAGTGACAAATTAAGAATAATTAATTGGTAATTAAGTAAGAGTTATAAATTGATCAATTCAAAGTTAGTTAATTGTAATTGAGGATTATTAATTGAATATTGTTAATTAATGATCAGAGATTAATTAATTGAGAAATTAAGTAATTAAGAATAAATTAATCAGGTAATTAAGTTTGATTAAGTAAGCAATTAGAGAGTTGATTAGGTAATCAAAGGTTACTTAACTAAAAATCAAGAAGTACTTAATGTGTAATTAAGTTTTATTAATTGATAAGATAGGTTTTATTAATTAATAGTTAAAGGAAGATTATCTATAATTAAATATTAATTAATTAAGGATTAACCAAAGGTAATTAAGGATTAATCAATATAAATTAAGGATTGATTAATTGTTTAATCAACTAGTAATTATGGATTAATTAATTTATATTAGGAAATAGTGATTAATAATTTAGGGTTATTAATCAATATTGGATGGTTAATTAATCAGTTAATTAGAGGTTAATTAATAGATTATAAATTAATTAAGGATTGATTACTTTTTATTAAAGAAGATTAATTAATAATTGAGGTTTATTAATTAATAATGAAAGGATAATTAGTCTATGATTAGACATTTATTGATTGATTGATAAGGTAATCAAGAAGTGATGAATTAATTAAATGATGGTCATTAACTAATGGTTGATTAAGCAGGATTAGATGATTAATTATGATATGAATTAGTAATACTTGCTTTTGGGTGATTGTTTGTTGAAATCTGAATTGAATGATATCTATTGGATGATATGTTGCGACATCCTGTTGATATGATATTGGTTATATCAATAATAAATGGGTGACGTTTATCTGTGTTATTGTTGTGTAAAAGTGACATCCAGTATTTGAACTTAATCACTTGAATAATTTGCATTAAGATGACATTGGATTCAAAGAGACCGGAGTCGGGTATTAGAAAATATCCGAAACCACTTTGATTCTTTATATAGTTTGATTTGTGAAAGCAATAGGCTGGTATGAATGATCTAAGTGAATTGGACTATTTAATCTAGATTTTAATATTTAGAAGTTGATATGTGAAATAAGTAATGTGTATAACATATTGTGAACTCGTAAATTTATACGAGTTTCCCCGGGTTTTATATGAGTTATATGCTTTTGTAGTTCATGCTTGATGTGTTTACTCACGTTGGTTTCCAGCCTGACTGGTTGTTACTTTGATGTAATGCTCGGGTCAGACCGAGTATTACAGATTTTTTTCAGGTAAGGACTTTCTCGAGCTCAGGAGACGAGCTGGATGACGAGAACGTAAGGAGTGTTTCTGTTGTATTATATCATGTATATCTGAGACTTGACGATTGTGTATATCCTGTAATTATGTATGTGTGTAGCTCTGATATACTAAAATGTAATTGACGGGTACAATTTTCCTCCGTATAACTATTATTATTTGTTATTATATTTTATACGCGGTGAATGTGAGATGTTGGTGTTTTTGTCCTTCTTATTCTTCTATCTCTTTCTTCTTTTTCCTAACTGTCTGAAATTTACGGGATCAAAAATTTCGGACCGTTACATCTATATTCATACCAATGAGATGAGGTATGAATAAGTATAATGCTTCTTTTATGATTGGGTTTTGTATTTCCTTGAATGATCCTTGGGATGTGCCAATGAGATGAGGCACATCCATATGCATTTTATCCTATGTATGAAGGATATGTACCTTTGATGTATTGTTAAATTGACAACCACTTCTAAGAAGATAGTTGAATCATTTGAAGTCATTATCCATAATCCTTTATTTTGCCGATGACATGAGGCGAAAGCAATGTTTATTAAGTCTTATCTTTAAAACTTTGCTCGCCGATGTTCCATTTTCTTAAGTGTCAATTATGCCACTTAAATATGACTTTATCATCGTTATCTCTTCTACTTGCCAAGAAAAGATGTTGTCCTTTCTTACGATGTTGAAACTCTTATTAGGGCATGGCGTCCTAAAAAGGATACCATATCTTCCACCTACTTATCCTTATCGATTATTCTGTTTAAGTGATGATTTTATCTAGCCTAACTCGTATGTTTTCACTCGGGTCAGACCGAGTTGTTTCAGGTATCATCTATTGGGCTTAGCTTGAAGTTGATGTTGGATATCAGCTCTTCTTTCTCTTCAGTAGTTTATGTTCTTTCGCATACTCTAATGTAGTTATATTTGATTTGATGTATATAGTATGGTCGAGTACCACCTTTACTGTATTCATATTGTATTGTACTAAACATGTATCGGTGTATATGTATATATATGATGTTGATTACTATTCTGTGATATGCTTTAAATTTAGCTATTGTATTTTGTTCTGATAGATCTGTTAGCCACCTATAGTTTTGGATTTATCATTTATAGGGTATGTCGATCCCTTTTAGTTGAAAAGAAAAATTATATTGCATTTATCAACGTATTCGTGGGATGTTTAAGACAAAATTATAGACGGTTGCCCTTAACCAGCTCTATTCTCGGCATTAGTAGACGGAATTACTTGTTAATTCTCTATGCTAAAGTGGGTCTCGGGGTAGGGCATCATAGCTTAGTATTAGAGCTGTGGTCATAAAAAAGTAGAATAAACAAAGAACGATACATATATCACGATATTTCGAAGTACAATACGAGTAAATAATTATCTTTTTTTCAAGCTTGTTTTCGAATCGAGCCTTGATTCATTTTCATGTTTTGGGATTGATGAGATGGAATATGTCTTGGAATATATATATATTGTATTCCATAATAGAGTTTGATGTCATATTATCTTATATAAAATCTTATTTGGTATTGTTCTATTCTTATTTTAATCGATACAAGTGAGTTCGTATCGATGGAGATGATTGATTTCTTTGAGCATTATTGTTCAATTCCTTTGAGAGTTGTGAATCCTATTGAAAGGATCCACAATGTTTGGCTTGTTGTAAGCATTCTGAGTTATCTATTTGTTGCTGCTTTAGTGAGTATTTATTTATTACTCACTATCTTGAGATGTATCTGATTTGAGATGGATTGACTTATTTTGTGTAAAGACTGATCCTTTTGTTGTTATAGGATCATATATTTATTAGGCATCCTATTTTACTGGTTTATCATTTCTATCACTTAGGAATGTTAATGTTGATTTCGAATTTTCTGTTTTCACTCTTGAGTATCGATATATTGATGATATATCTCAAATTCCAGTCATGGTGACTTTGTTGAGTTTTTTAGTCCGTTTGGATTTGACATCCAATCGGGCATTCGAGTGTTGAGGTAACCTTATTCCTGGCTCTTAGATCTTCGGTTATCTTTCCATGAGGATATCCACTAAGGAATGGGTGATTTTTTGGATTGTTCGAGATTGATTGAGTTTATCATTCAATTTCGCTTGATGTTCTTTTCAGATACTCAATCAATTTTATCCTTTGTAGCATTACTTCGTTTGAAGTAGTGATTCGTGGATTATGTGCTTCTTCTCCTTCAAGAAGAATATCTTGCTTATCCTGTATCTTGATGATTTTTGGGAGTGGCTCGTGACATCATAAGATTGACGAACACTCTACCTCCGTTTGATGATTTTGAGAATCGAGTATTCTGGGAATATCTCGATGCATTCTCTTAATGCTCTTTGATTTGAGTTTTGAAGCTATATAAATTTGAGTTTTAAAGAGAAATTTGAGCTTTGAGATATTTAAAAAAATCAAAGAATATTTTGAGAATATATTTACACGAGTAGTATTTCTTTTATAGAAATAATTTGAGAGTGTTGGGTTGTCCATCGAGTAGATAAGAGTTATGGCCGATACGGATGATCAACGTTATCGATAGGAATCTCCTAAATGCTATGAGGGGGCAATCAGACACGATGGTTTGTATTTTAAAATTTGAGATTTTGAAAATAATATTTTGAGATTAAATATTAAATTTATTTTTGAATGGTAATTGCAGCATTTGATTTTAGAGACGAGTAATAGCATGGCGAGGCAGTTTTGATCGTTCACTCAACTCTGCAGCCAACAAATATATTTATTTATTAGAGACTCAATGGCGAGGCAACACCATTTATTTATTTTTAAATTATAATGATGAGAATATAAATTAGAATATTATTTAGCTGTGCGTTAATGGAAGTATATTTTGAGATTTTAGAATCTATATTATATACATTGGATGTTTTAAGAGAAGAGTTGTAAGAGAATTTGAAGATTGTTTTCTTAAACTACTTAAGTGGTTTAATAAAACGAGTAAAGAGAATTTAAACCCTTAATTTATTTTGTGGAATATTATATGGATTTACAAATTTCTTTGGAAATTAATTTTGAATTGAGAGAAGAAATTTGGACTTTTAATTTGAGTTTTAAATTACTCACCAAGTAATATAGTACAAAGTTTGAAAATTTTCAAATGTTGAAAATTGAGATTTAAAATTTAAAAGATGTTGAGATTTAAAAATTCAAAATATCTTGGGCCAAAAGATAATTTGAGCTTATATCCTTGTTCTTGAGTATATTCTATCTTTGAGCTATTGTTAACGACATGCAATTTTCGTGGTTGTTCAAGTTGGTGGCCTTGTGAGAAGCCATCTTGTAATTTATCAATCTTGTCTATTGTGTCTACCTTATGGTGAGGATGTTCCCGTCGTATATTTATGTGGAAAATCTTATTGATGATCTTCTTTATTGCTTAGAGTTTGGGTTTAAGTGAGTTTGATCCCGACTCTATTCGTATAGTTTTGTGAAATCGATCATTTTCGGTTGATTAATTGTTGAGCATCTTATTGAGTTTTGATTCGAAGACGGGATATCATCGAAATTTTTTCGAGTTGTTTAGAAAATCCAGTGGTTTTCTAATCACTATATTAGCATTTGATGGGCCATTGGATTAACAAAGTGAGTTTTTCCTTGTTTTTCCCTACAATTCTATGTTGAGAGTATGAATAGTTTGAGTTCGAGCTTGTCTTTTATCCTTTGTCGATTGAATTTTTGTGTTGTATACTGCCTTTTTCCATTAGAAATTGCGAGGATGCAATTTTGTTAAGGGGATGTTTGTATGAACATGGGATTTTGGAGATTACTATTAATATTAAATTGTAATGCAAATTATAATTTAATATTGTGTTTAAAAATGAATTGGATAATAAAATACGGGATTATATTTTTTATTTTATATAAACATTATCTTGATGATTATAATTTGGGATTTGAAATTTAAATAAGTCATATTATTTTATTTAAAGCCCATTTCAACATTCAATGGTTGAAAAAAGTGTAAAAGAATGAAATAAAGTTAAAAAAACTTTTCTATGGATTTTGATTGAAAATAAATAATTGTGATGGTTTAATTTTAATTAATTAGTAATATTGGAAATTTATTCTACTATTAGCCGTTTATTGTAAAATAAAAGGAATAATATGAGGAAAATAAAATTTAGAAGTGTAATTAGGCTTGGAATGGTGTATTAATGTTATAAAAATGTTGAAACATTTTAATACACTTCATTAGACTTAAAAAATAAATTTTATTTGGTTGAAATAAATGAAAGTAGTGATTTTTCACTGAAAATGGGAATATTGGTAAATATTGTTAAAAAATTGTGTTATATGGGGAAAATAATATTTTTTGTTTAGAAAAAATTATTTTGATGATTAAAAAGTGTTAGAATGATTTATTTCAATTTATTTGACACGAAAGAAATTTTTGCTTAAGTTATCATATTAAAAATAGTGTTTTTACACTAAAATGATGTAATTTGTAAAATATTCTCAAAGATAGGTTATAACTTTAAAAATGGCTTTTTATTGTCGAACTTAATTTTTTTTTATTTTATATAATAGAAATTTTATTGGAAACAAATTGCTATGGATATTTTATTTGGTTAGAAATGAGAAAACTAGTGTATAAATTGATTAAATAGGTTAAATATGTATATAACCTAGGAATTTTTCTAAGTATATTAGTCTTGGGCATATTTGGGTAAGGACTGACACCATTAACTCTCTCTAGAACCATCTAGGAAAAAGGAAATAGGTATAGGTACCTTTTTTTCTCATCTTCCTCCCCCAAGCAAAAGACATAGTAAATAGAGAGAAAGAAAAACAATAGCTTTCCCTAATTAAATCTAAATTCCACTCAATTTCGCTGTTAATTCAAGAAGAACTTCACCAAAATAAGAATAGAGAATGGATTTAACCTTCAAGCTCTAATCTTTCTTCACAAATTTGGGTGTTTGCTATCAAAAATCAAAGGTGTGTTTAAAACTCACATTTTGTAGCCTTGATTGAGATTTCAAGGTAAGAAATCTCGATTTTGTTTGTTGCATGTTTATTTGTGAAATTACCATCCGTAAATTGGGCATATCTCTTTCGTTTTAAGTCGGAATTCAACGATTTTAGATGATCTGGAAAGCATAGACATGGATCTTCAAGTTTCATGTTTTGAGTTTCCAAAAATTTTGTGTAGTTTTCTTGATCAAAACTTTGAAGTTTTCCAAAATATAATAGAACAGTAAATTTTGAAGTTTTCCAAAAATTCAATAAATTGGGTATATTTTCACGATGTTTTACTAGTGTGGTACCAAATAACGGCAAGTAAACCATTAGATGCAAACGTATGGTACAGGACGTACGTTAATGCCTATTGGGTTCCTATCCGAGAAGTTGAGACACATTCACGATGTTTACTGGTACTACAAACCATGAGTACTCGATTGGATTCATCATGATGTAGTTTCTACTCCGATCATCACGATGTTATTAACTCGGGTCTTTGTGGCTGGGAGTCACTATGATGTTATAGACTATAGTCATTCATGATGTTCACGGTGTTAAGATGTTATTTGACTCCAGTCATCACGATGTTTATGGTACCGAGTAGTAGTACTAGTCACGATGAAGCGCGCATAGCATTGCTTCGGCATGCAATCAAGAATCTGGTCAATCCGAGATTTCTTTGAGTTTTGATGATTTAGACTTCACCGTCTTTAGATGATTATTATATTAATAGGCTAGTGCCAGATGAGATGTATACATATATGGTGAAATCATTTATGATGTTACTCTTTGATTGAGTTAGTTGCAATATGGATTAATGATTTTACAGACTACTTGATGTTAAGATGGAGTTGAGATATATTTATATATTTATAATGATGAAAAGAGGTATAAATGATTATGAAGAATCTTTTATGATGAGTTTTAGTGATGGATTTGAGATGTATCTATATTCAAACCGATGAGATGAGGTATGGATAAGTATAGTGTTTCTGTAACGACCCGATATTTTCAACCATTCGCATCCGCACATGTCGGACTTGAATTGTTCAAAATACCGCGTTGTAAATAAAATTTGGCAAATCTCAAAATATACAGTAATAATTAATCACAGAATCACAGACACAAAATCAGAATACTCGCAGCGGAATTTAAAAATACTTAGTGGTTCATGAAGCCACTATAAATAGTCTCAACAAATACAAATTACAAAGTCTTTCATCCCAAATATAGTTTAAATCATTAAATAGAAAATCCAAAAATCCCAAAGTCTTGATTTCATAAATAAGATAACGGACAGAAAGAAGCCAGCAGCTTGAAAGGATCTACAGAAGTCCTAGCTCCGGGATGATGACTGAAGTGCAACTCAGGCTGACCCGAGCGTAAAATAAAACAAAAACACTCGAGTCAGGACATACATACTTATATAGTGCAAGCTAATTCAAGTGTACTGTAATATAAAGCAAGTAACTTAAAGGATGCTTGGGACCGCCCATCCTCTAAGGATCCGTTAAACTATTTACTATGTAGTAATATTTCGCTATTATAATAGTGTCTATTAGTAAAATAAACTTACTTTTAAATAGCGTTAAGGCTTTACATTTTCCACCTTAACACATAATATATTCCCATAGTCTATACAGTAACGTAATCTCCCCCGGAATGGGCGTCGTCAGAGGACACTCCATAGGTATGGTACAAAACCAAAACCGTATAAGGCGCGCTAGGGTAGGTGACACGGCACAACTAGGCAACGTCAGGGTAGATATACCAATTACGCTTCCGGACCGATGGAAACGCGCAGCGCGCAGCTGCCGCCCACCTCGAACAACACTCCCAAATCAAAGGTGCGCACCAAAACAATCACAAAAGTAATAGAATGGCATACGAAGAAGTGCGTCCGATCAGAGGTGCTACCTCATTAATCCGTCGATCGCTCTTGTTTTAGCCACCTTATACCGACTCACGGGAGTCGGGTCCACGTATATACCTCAAAGGAAACGTAACCACCATCCTACTTCATTCTGGAATCTCCACCGCATACACGGTTGTTAAAGTGGTTTTCGGTATCGACAGAGAGTATGCCAGATATCCGATCCCAGTCTCTTTAACAACCAAACGTTATTATAACCCGTGGCTACAACTTTTCGAAATGGTATTTATACTTTAAAAATCAAAATAAATTTCTAATACATTTCAATACCATAATATCATTTCAACCATCGTTTATTTAAACATCAGTCATTTTATTTAATATAAAATACCATTTAAATCTATTCAATTTATTTAGGAATTAATTTGCCTTTCAACTCACATTTAAAAGTTAAATTCTTCCATTTAAAACCATTTAAAGTCAATTCCTTATTTTTTATTAATTACATATTAAATTCCAAAATTTAAGCCTTTTTCCCTAAAGATTATTTCCATTTATTTTAAAACAATCCGAAAATTCAGTTTCCGTAGCATTTATGAAATGCCACCTAAAGTCTGTAAGTCAAAACAGTTCATTTATAAAAGACAGCATTTAAGTGCTGTAATAAATTATTAACTTAACAATCACATTTTAAATTCCCAAATATAACTATTATCAATTATTTCCTTAACTAAAACTCACTTTTAACAAAATTTCAGAATTTCCCAAAATAAGTTATATTCCAAAAATTTTACTTAAACATTTATTTTTTTAACATTTTGACTTATTCAAAAATCATTATAAATTTTATAAAAATCCTTTACATTTGAACCAGAATATTATAAATTCCCATTTAAAATACTTTTAAACATTTCAGAAAAATATTATATAAACCACGAGTCTGTATATCGTTTTCTAGCCTAGGTCAAGTGATACGGATTTATATCATTTCAATCCGCAATTTACAAAATCCCGGGTTCTATCATTTCAAACCCGCAATCCCAAGTTAACAAATAAATAATTAAACAATTAAATAAATGAACAAATGATTATCGTTCAGGCCTATCATTTCAGACTATAACAATCTCAAATTTACAGGGAACTTACAGTGATGATTTATTCAGTAAATAAGCATTACATAGTATAACTGCAATAATATTACAATAGATAAACAACTGATGAGGTGTCAATTTAAAATGGGGTTTAACATCATACGTTATATCACAGGAAGATAAAATTTAATAAATAATTTACAAATACACTTGTGATAAATCACGGATATATAGGTATGTTTGTCTGGTGAGAAATACTCACCTTAAAGCTGCAGAAATTTTGATTCAAAATGAAAATCCCCCGAAAAAGAATCGCACAACGGGTAACGATCAAATTTTCCCCAGATGTCATGCCTAGATTCAAGATTCAAATACCGAATACGTGACTTTAAAAATTACGGTCAAAGCAAAATTTTTGAGACAACTCGAACGAATAGAGTAAAAGAAATTTTGGTTCAGCTTTTGCTCGACTGCCTCACCCCACCTCCCGACCCCAACTGCATAGGCTTGGCAATACTATTTATTATTATTATACATTTTATTATTATTATTATTATTATTTTTCTTCCAACGGCATGTCCTAACTTTTCTAGTTTTGAAAATATGTATTTGTGCAAAACTTGCGTCTCTGCCTAAACTATTCTTCAATGCAAACTCTCTCTGTTTCTTAACTACAACAAGTCTCTGCCGCTTCAATTTCAAAACATGCACACATGCACTAACGCCCAGGCTTATTTCATATCCTATTTTCTTTCTCTACCATATATATCAATTTCCTTTTCAACTACCTCTACGCAACACGTGAACTAGATTTGCAAAATAATAAAACACTTTGGGGAAAAATATGCAGGCAAGCACTTATGCATGGCACGGCCCTGGGTTGTTTCACACGCACTACTATATCACAAAGTATTCCAGATGGCTCCAAATATATCCCCATTTGCTAACACACATCAATATGGCTCACATTAAAGGTCACGTGGCCCAACCTATAGGTACGCATGCAACATTTCTCAACAGAATGCAAAAAAAAAGAACAAATCTTGGTTTCCTTTATCACTATGGTATGCACGGCAAAATATGGCAACACTATCAGGGGTTGTTCAGGATATAATCTCGGTTATGAAAAGTTAGAGGGACGTGACGTGGTGGATGGGAAAATGGGGTGTAGGCGGAGCATTTTTTTGAAGCAGTGGAGCAACCGATATAAACTGATCATAAGGAAATGTAAAGAAGAAGAAAGAGTAAAACCATTACCTGAAGCTTGTACGCAACAACTCGAGAAGATCAGAGGAGAGGAGGTATATGAAAGTTTAGGTGAACGAGTAGGGTAATTATAGATGATAAAACTTGCGAAATCTAGGAAATCAAATAGGCAAGCTTGAATTTATTTTTGTTGACCAGAAAAAACGTAAGAGATAAATGGTAAAGGGAAACGAATATAAGGAGGCAAGCGAAATAATGTTTACATAATTATGCGTGATTTATTGCCAGATATACGAAAAATTTGATTGCAACGTTATATCTCTTTTTTTTTCCAATTAATAGTTGCATGCTATTTTTATAGTCTGAGAGATTTATATACAAAGAATCAGCAAGTATTAATTTGCTTTAGATGCTACTTCAAGGACAGATTTGAATGAATGCGTTGATTTATGTCACGGAGAGAAAATGGTAAGAAATTTAATTTTCTGATTGATTGAATTTTAGAAGGCAAGCAATTATATTTGATTGAGAGGAACGAATGGCAAGTGGAATAAAATTTATTTTTGAAAGTTTTTAAATCAAATCTCTATAAAGAGGCAAATGACAAAGATGTTAAAGGAAATAAATTTCACTGATATGTCACGTGCAAGGAAAGCAAGTTTGATTTCTTTCCAGATGATATTTGCGTGAAAGGGAAGCACGATTTTGAAAACAATATTGGTAGTGGGAATCTCATTAATCAGTGCATGATTTTAGAGAAACGGATAGGCAGAAATCAATATGTTTTGGTTGGAAATCTCCTAACTGATTTTATTAATCCATATAGATATTGAAATATAAATTTTTAAAATACGCCAAACTGACGCATTACAATAACCCAAAAATTTATACAAAAGTAACGTTTTTGATTTATACGTTTTTACTTTACTTATATCATTACAATGCGTACCCTTTTTAAATGCGAAATTTAACAGTCTGTAAAACACTAGATTTTACAAAGTTATTACTTAACTAAAATTTTAACTTGTTTACATTTTTCGTATTTAAAATATACATAGTTCATTTTTATTAAAATTCCAGTTGGAGTTGTCCTTTAACAAGGTAAAATTTTCAAAACTTCCAGTTTTTTATTTAGACTTTTAGGAAATGATTAAATCAAGTTAAAATTTATATTAAATTTCAAGGTTTTATAAATAAAATGAAATAAAGAGTAAGCAATTAAAACGGCAAACAATTAAGACAATATAACGCATACCCTTTTAGTTTCTTCCAAGCCATAAATAAAAGATATAAACAAGCAATAATCTAATAAATAAACATGACTGTCAAAAATAAAAATAGAAAGATAAAATAGAGGTGGATATATGAAATAATAATAATAAGAACACACATATATATAATATGTAATGAAAGTAGAAAAATTTATTGCGTGTAAAACGCTGTATTTTATCAAAAAAAAGTATAAGTTTTAAATTCCCAATAAATCCATATATTTGATTTCTCAATCATGTTATTGAATCGATTATTAACTTATCCTCTTATGGGTAATATTAAAATTGGTTTTTATACTAATATATAAAAAAAATTCCCAATTCATCCAAATTTCAATTAATTACTTTCCAATAACTACCATGCTTTAATCCTACTCTTTTATTAAATCTGTTATCACTTTATAAACTTAGTTATTATTTGTTTATCTTTCCTTACAAAAATATATATTCCAATTTTCATCTTTCTTTTGTAATAACTTGTTATTTTCAATTATATTGAATTCCCCAAATATATACATTTATCATAAATAAAACCTAAATCAATTTATTCAACTTGGTTTCATTCCTTTATTTCATCTTATGAATAAAATATAAATTTCCATTTATGTCATTTCATTTACATTCACAAATTACAGTTACAGTCCTATCTCACATTAATGAACATTTACCTACATTTAAATGTAATTGACTTCCTACTCTGAATTTAGCAGCCCTAAATAAAAAGGTGACTTGCATAAATGTTGTCACTAACTTTATATTACACTCAAGTTTATTATTTCCACTAATTATCAGAATTGCTTATATAATGTTGAATTGCTTATATAATGTTGAATTTACTCCATTACCATACGTTTATTTGCATATATTCAATTTAATACCCAAATGTAGCAGTTGAAACTACATTAATAGACCAATTAAATAGTAACTTACAACCGTTACTATATCCTTATTATTTTCATTTCATTTTAAACACTCACTTCATTATAAATTATAAAGGTTTTTTTTCTTCTTAAATTAATTACAAAAATCTTATTAAATTAACCAGTTTAATTATCGAAATTTACAGGTCATTACAGTTTCTTTTATGATTGGGTTTTATATTTCCTTGAATGATCCTTGAGATGTGCCAATGAGATGAGGCACATCCATATTCATTTTATTCTATGTATGAAGGATATGTACCTTTGATGTATTGCTAAATTGATAACCACTTAAGAAGATAGTTGAATCATTTGAAGTCATTATCCATATTCCTTTATTCCGTCGATGATATGAGGCGAAAGCGATGTTTATTTAGTCTTATCTTTAAATCTTTGCTCACCGATGTTCCATTTTCTTACGTGTCAGTTATGCCACTTAAGTATGACTTTATCATCATTATCTCTTCTACTTGCCAAGAAGAGATGTTGTCCTTTCTTATGATGTTGAAACTCTATTTAGGGCCTGGCATCCTTGAAGAAAAAGGATACCATAGCTTCCACCTACTTATCCTTATCGATTATTCTGTTTAACTGATGATTTTAGCTCGCATGACCCGTGTGTTTCCACTAGGGTCAGACCGAGTTGTTTCAGGTATCATCTTTGGGCTTAGCTTGAAGTTGATGTTGGATACCAGCTCTTCTTTCTCTTGAGTAGTTTATGTTCTTTCGCATACTCTAATGTAGTTATATTTGATTCGATGTGTATAGTGTGGTTGAGTATCACCTTTATTGTATTCATATTGTATTGTACTAAACATGTATCCATTTATATGTATATATACACGATGTTGATTACTATTCTGTGATATGCTTTACATTTAGTTATTGTATTTTGTTCTGATAGATCCGTTAGCCACCTATAGTTTTGGATTAAGCATTTACTAGATATGTCGATCCCCTTTAGTTGAAAAGAAAATTTATATTGCATTCATCGACGTATTCGGTAGATGTTTAAGACAATGTTATAGATGGTCGCTGTTAACCAGCCCTATTCTCCGCTTTAGTAAACAGAATTACTTGATAATTCTCTTTGCTAAGGTGGGTCTCGGGGTGGGGCGTTGCTAGTAGCCTGTCCATCTAATCTATCATGTGGGTTGTATTGAGAAGGAGGTCGCAATGATGTTTTGGTGACTATAATACGTACTTTATCAACGACACTAACTTATGCCAATTGATTTCTGTTTAAGTGATATGTCCATTATTCGCGGCTACTATCTACGCGTACGAAGTATCTAACCTTCTGGAGGTATTACTATATATGTATAATATGCATATATATCTAGATGTCGTACTACTGAAAACAAAACTCTATGCACTTAATACTTCATCAATAGGGAAGAGGGAGTCCCAATGACTATTTTAATACCTTAACCCAAAAACGATCCTTCGTAACATAATCGCCATATAATCAACTTTAGCTACAGAGACCAACGACCACCAGATATGATCTGGAATTTAATTTGTCATAGCGTTAATACGTTTGAAAGACTTATCTAAGGGTTAACTAGCCTACCTTGGAGAAAAAATAAATAACTAATTAAAAACATTTATGTCCCCATTTAATTCATGTAATTCACTATTAACAGCACATTTATTTCTCTACAAATTTTAGAGTAACCATTTCTTTTCTATTTCAACTTTCTTGCTTTATAGTTTACTACATTATTGTTAACTAGTCCTCTTAATTATAAATACTAGGAATATCGTTGAATATTAGGCTATATATAATTATGTAAATTTGTATTTTAAGTTATATATACACACACAGACACACACACACTTCTACTTCTAACTTATAAATTTCTACACATAGGAATTCAAAAACATACACTTATATATATAGATTCTTTAAGGGACATTTATTTCCATAGTTTCTAATATTGCATAGTGTTTGCGTGAAAAATGGCCGCAAACACCCAAAGTCGTGAAAAATGGCCGCAAACACCCAAAGTCGTATGAGTTGGTTGATTTTATGTTGTATTTAGTGATTTGGATGATTTATGCAAATATATGAAAAACAGGGACTAAATTGTAAAAGACACACAGATTTATAGTGGTTCGGCAAAAACGTGCCTACGTCCACTTTATATGTTATTCTCCTTTTTTCCTTCAGATTACAAGTACAAAGCTTTGATTACAAGTATCTAAAGTTGTTTGAGAGTTCCTTCCAGGCTTGAGCTCTCAAACTTGTCTCCAAAAATTGTCCCCCATTGTTGTACCCCTGCCCCTCTATTTATAGAGTGAGGTAGGGGGCAGGGGTCTTGGAAGTATATAGCTGCAGGTGGGCCTGGGCTGATGCAATCCGGACTGGCAACTTCTGGTTCGGCGGAGCTTGGCTCGGTCGTTGTTGGGGAAGGAGGTTGGTTCGGCATGAAGGTTGGACCGGTGATGGAGTGGACCGGTGGTTGATGAGAGGTGTGTTTGGCTCGGTAGTGCATGGAGATGGAATTGGTTCGGCTTGATCTGGTTCGGTGGTATGTGATTCGGTGGAGCATGGAAGTGGAGTTTGGTTCGGTGGGATGATGGCGAGGTATGTTGGATCGGTGGTGAAGAGCTTGGAAGTGGAGGAGCTCGGACCGGCTTTGAGGTGGAGAGATCTCGCCCCTTTTCTCTTGGACCGGTGCCGAATGAACTGACGCATAGGGAAGGCCGAATGAAACATGTTACTGCCGAATGAGCCTGGCCGTGAATGCCGAATGAGTCTTGTATACTTGCATAGCTGAGTGGATACGAGAGTAGAAGGCCGAATGGACTTTGTATTCTGATCTTGAGTGGAACTCTGGGCTTAGGTACGCTTGCTAATTGCTTCTTCTTAGCTCGGTCGTGGTAGAGACGCGCTCAACTTTGATATTCCAGTTTTGTCCAAAAAATGGGATAACACTTTGCCCCCCAAAATATGCCTTGCGGTAGGAAGGCGTGTTTTGTAATGCCATGAGCCGGATGTTCATATCCTATCATCAACCTGTAAAGAATTTGATAGTTTATATGGCCCCAAATGACGACCGTTCGGGATCGAGCTATTTGGGATGAAACGCGGCCGTTCATGGTCAAGCGCCTAACTTCAAATGACGATCGTTCGGGATCAAGTCATTCGAGGTGAAGTGCGACCGTGCGCGGTCAAGCGCATAAATCCGTGCGTCGATCGTTCGGGATCGAGTCATCTGCAGTGAAATGTGACCGTTCAAGGTCAAGCGCTTTACTTCAAGTGACGACCGTTCGCGATCGAGTCATTCGAGGTAAAGTGCGACAGTGCGCGGTCGAGTGGGGACCGTTCAAGGTCAAGCGCTTAACTTCAAATGACGATCGTTCGCGATCGAGTCATTCGAGGTAAAGTGCGACAGTGCGCGGTCAAGCTTGTAAATCCACGCGTCGATCGTTCGAGACCGAGCCATTTGTGATGAAATGTGACCGTTCAGGGTCAAGCGCCTAACTTCAAATGACGATCGTTCGTGATCAAGTCATTCGAGGTAAGGTGCGACAGTGTGCGGTCAAGTGGCGGTCCTCAAATGACGACCGTTCGCGATCAAGCCATTTGAGGTAAGGTGAGTTGTGCCGTTCGAGGCGAGTTGTGCCGTTCGAGGCGAGTTGTGCCGTTCGAGGCGAGTTGTGATCGTTCGCGATCGGGTGCCGTTCGAGGCGAGTTGTGACTGTTCGAAGTCGGGTGCCGTTCGAGGCGAATTGTGACTGTTCGGAGTCGGGTGCCGTTCGAGGCGAATTGTGACTGTTCGAAGTCGGGTGCCGTTCGAGGCGAATGAGTGTGCCCGGGGGGGGACTTAATATTATCAGTGTTGGAGTTATTGTTTGGGGGAATTTTTCGAATCAAAGAGTTCGGCAGTTCGTTGCCATGCAATAGGTGCTCGTGGATCGTTCGCGATCCAACGGGCATACAAGTAAATAATTTTTCCATGGAGTTACAAATGTTAAAGCAATAGTACCTTATAGCAGAAATGTCCAAACAGGAAGAATTCAAATGTTCAAATCAAAACGAAACAGAAGCAAAGCAAGGATGTCAAAGTGTAAGTCCCCATCCTGAAGCAGTCAATGATCATTCAGAGCATGCCTGGAGATCGTTCGCGATCTCGCACATGTGTAAATGATTTAATTGCTTTAGTGGAAGCTTACGACTTGTTCATCGTTATTTTAATCAAGCAATCAATGGATAATCAAATGGTGCCCTGATCTAGGGTCACCTCTAGCTGATGTAGAGGGTGGTCGCTCTGGCTCCACCGCTGGAGTTCGCCTCCTCACATACTGAAGGAGCATACCGTTCCTGATAAGCCCTTCCACCTCGTCCTTCAAATGCCTACAATCATTAGTGTTATGACCATTCAATTCATGAAATACACAAAACTTATCTGATTTTCTTTCGTCAGAGGTTGGATCCCTTCGCATTGGTCTACGATACGGAACCTGTCCCTTGGTATCCTGATAGATCCGTTCCAAACTCTCAGTCAGCTCTGAATAGGTGGTGAATCGTGGCTCTCTTCGTAGCCACTTTGTCCTGTCATCATTATCCTCAGCCTTTCTTTTTCCTTTGCTAGTCTCCGCACCCTTTCCAAGTGGGTTTCCGCTCTTGATTGTGTAAACGTCATCCTCTTCCTCTCTTTCTACACTAGCATCTTCCAAACGCAGAAACTTTTCAGCCTCATGATAGAACTCTCCCAGATTCATAGGCGGATCCTTGGTTAATGAATTCTTGAACTCGGTATTGCCAGCTATTCCAGATACAGCTGCCATCATGACCATAGCTGGATCTGGTCGATCCACTGATGCTGCTGCAGCATTAAATCGCGTTAGAAAGCTCCTCAAAGTCTCTCCAGTTTTCTGTTTCAAGGTTGCCAAAGTCATCACATTCTTGGGTCTCGCAATATGAACCCTGAATTGCCTCATGAATCTCTCAGTTAAATCTGCCCATGTTCCTATGGAGCCGCTCTCCAGTTGCCTAAACCATAACGCTGCAATGTCCGTCAAATACAGTGGAAAGCACCGGGCCATAACCTCCTCTGATGCCCCCAGCACTTCCATATGTCTCATATACTTCGTTAGATGGACCGTGGGGTCTGTTTTCCCGTTGTACATGTCCAATGATGGTAGCTTGAATTCTGGTGGGTTCCTAGCCGTCCTAATCGCAGAAGAAAAAGGACTCCTGTTTACATCTTCCAAGTCTCCGTTTACTAAACCGCCTCTCATAGCTCTTCTAACCATCTCTGCTAATCTGTCGTTGTTTCCAAGTTGTAGTTCTCGTTCACTGTCTTCGACCTGCCCCCCAAGTCCGCGGGAGTTTCCATGTGTATGCCTCCTTGGCTGAGCGTTCATTCCTCTATTGCTACCAGGTGGCTCGGATGCCCCTATCTCACTTCCCGGGGTCGGATCAACATGCTCTGCGTGAGTGCCCCCTAGCTCTGGTGCTGCACCAGATGGTCCTGCTCCGTTCTGAATTCCAGCCGCTCCTTGGATCTGTGCTCCAATTTGCCCAATTTGTTGAAGTAAGTTCTGGATCATCTCTTCTTGCCTTCTCATCATGACCTCCATCTCATCCCTAGTGATGAAGATCGACGCTTGATTCCCTCCTGAGGAAGCCTCTTGACTTCCTTGGTGTTCACTTCTCTCTGGCCTTTGCCTTTTACTTGTTTGTCTCGTCATAACTCTTAGATCTGAACTCTTAGATTTTCAAATTCAACTTCTGTCCGTGTAGCGGAAGCTGGTTCCTTCTCAGTGAAAGCACCAAAATGTTTGCGTGAAAAATGGCCGCAAACACCCAAAGTCGTGAAAAATGGCCGCAAACACCCAAAGTCGTATGAGTTGGTTGATTTTATGTTGTATTTAGTGATTTGGATGATTTATGCAAATATATGAAAAACAGGGACTAAATTGTAAAAGACACACAGATTTATAGTGGTTCGGCAAAAACGTGCCTACGTCCACTTTATATGTTATTCTCCTTTTTTCCTTCAGATTACAAGTACAAAGCTTTGATTACAAGTATCTAAAGTTGTTTGAGAGTTCCTTCCAGGCTTGAGCTCTCAAACTTGTCTCCAAAAATTGTCCCCCATTGTTGTACCCCTGCCCCTCTATTTATAGAGTGAGGTAGGGGGCAGGGGTCTTGGAAGTATATAGCTGCAGGTGGGCCTGGGCTGATGCAATCCGGACTGGCAACTTCTGGTTCGGCGGAGCTTGGCTCGGTCGTTGTTGGGGAAGGAGGTTGGTTCGGCATGAAGGTTGGACCGGTGATGGAGTGGACCGGTGGTTGATGAGAGGTGTGTTTGGCTCGGTAGTGCATGGAGATGGAATTGGTTCGGCTTGATCTGGTTCGGTGGTATGTGATTCGGTGGAGCATGGAAGTGGAGTTTGGTTCGGTGGGATGATGGCGAGGTATGTTGGATCGGTGGTGAAGAGCTTGGAAGTGGAGGAGCTCGGACCGGCTTTGAGGTGGAGAGATCTCGCCCCTTTTCTCTTGGACCGGTGCCGAATGAACTGACGCATAGGGAAGGCCGAATGAAACATGTTACTGCCGAATGAGCCTGGCCGTGAATGCCGAATGAGTCTTGTATACTTGCATAGCTGAGTGGATACGAGAGTAGAAGGCCGAATGGACTTTGTATTCTGATCTTGAGTGGAACTCTGGGCTTAGGTACGCTTGCTAATTGCTTCTTCTTAGCTCGGTCGTGGTAGAGACGCGCTCAACTTTGATATTCCAGTTTTGTCCAAAAAATGGGATAACACATAGCTTTCTATAAATGACCCAAAAGCAAGAATTTTGCTTTGTTTGAAATTGCCGTGAATTATCTCTTTTCTTTTATTGAAATAGATAGTGCAAACTATGGAGGAAATCATCCTCACTTTACACATCTCTTTCTTTTTTGGTATATTCCATATTATTTCACACGATGCACTTTTTATTCATAGCCGTCGGATTAGATAAATTATGGAAATTACATGGATATAGACACAACTAAATTGTATCCACTACGCTGCAATAAATTAAAACATAGAAATTCACATTCCAAGTCAAATTAGGGTGACCTAAATTTATACTTACAACCCAATTATCAAAAATCGTGAATAAGCTATGCAATCTGTCCAAAACTACATTTTAACAAATTTTGGGAATGATTTCCAAATGTTCAAATTAGGGTAAAAATACAATTCATATTCCAATATCTCAACTTATTGAATGTGTAGGCAAGATTTCAATTGAATAAGTTCTTCCTAATCATATAATTCAATACATCTTGCTTAGGCATAAATATTAAATGGAGTAATTAAACGATTTTTCCTCGATTATATTGCTTGTAAGGTAAGAGAGGAAGAAGTGTAGTTATGTTTAGTAGAAAATGAAATAATTATGAAAAGGTGGGTGGGAGTGGGTGAGTGAAGTATTTGATTAGGTGAGAGGATAAATTATTTAGAGAAGGTGGTAAAGTGGGCGGAAATAGTATCGCCAATTCTTAAAGACAAAGATTACTAGAATTATGCTAAATGATTATATACGTCAGAAATTGTTTAAATTCAATTTGAAACTATTCAAGTTCAATATTTAAAAATTTATATACCAAGTTGAAATTTGTAAGTTTCAAGATCAAAAAAAGCATATGAATATTTTCGAAGTACATTAATCTTCTTAATGTTTAAAGTGAAATACTCATGCATAGTATTAAATATTAAAAATTAAATTTTGAAACTAAAAGCATGTAAGATAACTAATCATGAATGGTTTTAAATAAGAAAATTAATCATTTTGAAGGTAGTATGTCCAGCAATTAGAATATTAAATTTATCATTTAAATAAAATCATTAAGGATATATATTAAATAATTATTTAAAGTTAGGGAAGACAAAGTATTACACACACACACATTGGCGCACACTCATACATATTTGTAAAACAAATATGTGAATAATTTGAAGTTTAAAATAAGCATTTTAAGCTACTGATGATAAAATAAACATATTGAAATATATGACAAACATAGTTCTCCTCATACCAAATTCGAACTCATATCATTAAAAAGATGAATTTTTTTTGTTAAGAGTAAGATTTGAACTCTCGATCTCCTAAAAAAATAAAGGTTTTTTTTACTAGGAGTGAGCTTCATAATTTGGACCTCATAAAATATGTAGTTGTCTTGTTAAGAGCAAGATTAGAGTTTGTGATCTCGTATAGAAAGTATAGTAAAATAGTAGGATGGTCAGTGTACGCATAAAGCGTACGACACCAAGTGTACCAAATCAATAAATAAAAGCATAATTTCCACTTTTAGAATATTATGGGGCATATTCACTTCAAATTAAAATAAAGAAAAAACTATGATTATATTTTTTAGATCTTTACATGGTGTAGCCTTATGGACTGATTTGGTTTAGCAATGCAAATATGGGACAATTTAATGGGAAATAAGGATCTGGTTCGTTGAGCTTCAAAATTAAGGGTGTGTGAGAAATACAATAATGACCGAGACATGACATTGCATATTTTATAGGAATAACCTGGCCTTAACATAATATTCAATTGCTTATAGTTAATAAGATAATAAATAATTGTATTAATACTACCCTGTTATTCATCAAATTAACAAATTTTGTAACATCCCAAAAATTTGAATTCTAAACTCGATAAATTATTTGAACTTTTGAATTTAATTTGAAAAGTTTCAAGGGAAATAAAATATTATTAATAATAACATTACAAAGATATATGGAATTAAATAAATATTTGATGGTTAAGTTAAAAAAATAATACTAATAATAAATAAATAAAAATATATAACAAACAAAAAATTGTTTTAAACAATAAAATAAAATATATGTGATGAATTAAATATTAATAGTTAACTTTAAAATAGAAATAAAATTTAAGGGTTATGGTTGGAATAAAATCATGTAGTTATAAAGAGTCATATGCAAGAATACATATAGGGTTACATGAGAATTTACAAACAAGGAAAATAAGGCTTATGCAAGAAGATAAAATCTACAAAATAAAGCAACTTGTGCTTACAACAGAATAAAAAAAAATATCTGATTTCAGAAGAAAGAAAAATCTACAAAAATAAAACAACTAAAGTACTTATACAAATCAACAACATATATATGTAAACTAAGATGGGAACATGCATTTAATGCCATCTTCTCAGCATATACAAAAATCATAATCAGCCGAAATAATTTTTGGCTTAGTCAACAAGCAAAAAAAAATGTCTGACCAAAGTGAATCATGCACCAGCAAAAAAAAACTCCCCTTGGTACAAGCCTTCTTTATATATACACATGCATATTTGCTTTATTCCATTCAAACGAAAACATAGCGAAGCCAGAAAGAGAAAATAAAAATAAACATCATTTTACAAATTCAAACTCAGTTTACATAACAAATCAAAACAGAAAAATTTAAAAAGCAGAATATCTGCAGGGTACAAAACTAGGGCAATTCTTGTTTCAGGAAAAATATTCAGGTGAGTAAACAACATCATATAAATGTTAAGTTAGCTTTAAATCTGTGTATGATTCATGTCTAACAAGTGTATGCTTGGGGATCTTCTTCAATCTCAACTCTGTATATATATATATACACATATATATGTATGTATGTATATGTATATATATATACACACACATACACACACACACATATATAAATGCCTGAGGTGAATCTGTTTTCTTCCTCCTCTCTGTTATTCTTTTTTTTACAGGGTAGAAACTAGCAAACTAATTTAAATTTCTCTTCGTCTGATTATTCTAAGATTTTGAGTTTAACATAAAACAGGTTTGTTTCCATCGATACGAAGATTTAAAAAATAGTTTTAAGTGCAATAGACAATATATTGGTTGTATAACTTGTTTTTACAGAGGAAATCCAAAAGTTGATTAAATTTGATTATAACGATTTACAAATTCAATTAAATAACTTGAATACTTACTTAAAAATAGGATTTTAAAAACAACAGTGATGATTTTTAGTTAAGTAATTCAAATGCACTTCAGATTTGAATAAAATATGTATTTCCATTGTTTTTTGACGATCGAATCAACCTTGAATGCTAAGATTTTGTTTGAAGCAAGATTGGCAGCTACAAGTAATGGGAAAATCGTTGAATAATTTTTTCATTGTACGAGTTGAGGAGACGAGTCGTAACTAGGGTTCGTGATCGAGTTTTGAGGTGTTTGGAAATGGGGTGATTTCATCACCTAAGAGCGATCGAGCTGCATATGCCTTTGGGGAATGATAGTGCGAAGTGTTGACGTGATATGGCCTGAAGCATGGATTTTCTGGTGAATTATGCGAGGAGAACGAGGCAAGTTGGTCTGGGTACGTTCGAGATTCAGTTCGACGACAAGGTGAATTTTCGATTTCAAGTTTATTGGGTCGAATCGAAGTTCAATTTCGTGTATGCATGGATTTTTCGACCTACCGATGATCGTGATGATCACCGGAGTGGCGGCGCCACGTCGTGCATGTGCACGACGTGTTTTGGGTATCAGTAAGTTTGCTGATTGGAAGCTCGAGATGGAACTCGAGAAAATGCACATTTGGCTTCGGGAAGGAACTCGCGTATGCGGGTATACTCTCGGCTCTCCGAGTTTAGGTACTTAACTTAAATTGGTAAAAAAATGAAGAGGAAGAAACAAGCACGCGGGGAAGAAAGAAGAAAAAGCTATGGGAAGAGATAAGAAGAACCCGAGGTTGACTTGGTTGAAAACCTAGTTTTACTCGGGTTTTACTTAAAAATTGGGTTAGGCCCAATAAAATTTTGAATATACAATGTTACGTAAAAAATTTGTATTTCAAGTTAACCAATGTTGATTTACGTTAAGTGAAAAACTTACTATAAGTTAAATTATTTAACAATTCCAATTTTTATTGCTTTGAAATAAAAATCTATGAAAATCCTTTTATGGATATTTGAAAATTGATATTTGAGGCGTATTGAAGAGCCATTAAGGCCGGGTTATCCCTTGGCATAAACCCTTGGTCGTTGTCGCTCGATCGATCGCTTCCGGTATCCGTTTGGCCATTTTTGGCCTAGGTTCAGGGAGTGCCTTGAACCGTTGATTCAGACCTCTGAAACGTAGTATTCAGACGTCTGAATATTATACCGGGAATTTTTATTGCCCAGCATTCAGACGTCGAAATCTATATTTCAAACGTCTGAATTGGTTCATTTGGAACCAGAAAGGAAATAGGCTAAAAAGTGCCTGTTTCAGACGTCTGAAATCAAAGATTCAGATGTTTGAATTCTGTTTTGGAAAATAATTTATTTTCTAGATTCAAATGTCTGAATCCTTGATATCAGACGTCTGAATTTGCACTCTTTTGCCTATTAACCTATTTGCTTGAGAATTCCAACTTTAATCGATTCGTGTTGATTCCCTTTTGTTATTATCACTTATTATCGACTTTGATGACATTTTCTTCGTGATCTCTGGGAATATCCATTTTGATGGATTCCGTATCGATTTCTTTGGATTTTATTCACGTCTTTGGATGTGAATTTTAGTGATTGATTGTTCCTACAATCTTTTTTGTGATTTGTCACTTTAAAAATATAAAGGTTTCAATACTAGTAGTAAATATGAAAACTCCTTCGTCAAAATGATTTGAACACTATTTTATTACAAAGCTTGTTTCTTAAAACCGTTTTCCAATCAACTAGTATATACAAACCTTTACCTCACTCGTATGAGAAATCAAATTAAACGACTTAGTAAAACGAGTGGTATGAAACGCTTGCGTTTACTTCGCCGGTTATTTCTTGGACTTATTCGATTGAATCTCTTAAGACAATTTCCTAGTGAAGATTTACAGTTTGTTCGTAAATATTTAAGTTAAGCAAGTGGTTATGGGACATGAAGCTAAACTTTTATATTTATTAACTTAGTGTAATTGACACTTCTCGGTAATCATGACGATCATTTTTATGATTTAGACTAGCAATTGTGCAATGTCTCTTTGACTGCGAGGTTAGACTAGACACCATTTGTGTGATTTCGACTCACACATATCTCTTTGTCTGCAAGGTTAGTCTAGACCTCATCAGTGTGATTTTGACTCACACACGTGGGGTAGCGCCCCATGGTCTTCAGGCCGTTCGTGTGTCAAAAATTAATGGCTAGCTACCATGAGACATATGTTGGTGAGTTTTCATGCTCCCGTTCGTGTGATAGGCCTCCTCCCCTTTTTTATGATTTTTGAATTTCGTGTATTGAATTCTGGAATTTATGCTTCACTAATTTTAGTGATTTTCATTGATATGATTTATCAATTTTTGTGCATTGGTGAATTCGTGTGTCATTGACTTGTTGTGAATACAAGTTTTGGGTTTGAAACCATTTTTGGATCTTTGTGAAGATTCTTGTGGTATTGAACGATCTTTTGTTGATCATCATTTGCATGCTTATAGTAGTATGCCATTATGGATATTATATGTTTATGCCATATCATTTACTTTATATCATGTCATCTGATATTTATAGCTAGACTGATCCGTTTATTATTTTTTTATAAATAATACTCGGGTCAGACCGAGATGTTACACGTGCTTCTGTTTGACTCCTTTTCTGGGATTTGCTACTATGACTTTTAGCTAACTATTTAGATTAGCAGTTTTTTGTTGTATACACTTGAGATATAGACTCCTTAATGTATACATATTCTTTTGTCTTGCACATGTATCTAATCTTTTGTGATATTGTGGATCTTGTTAGACCACTACTCTGATATACACTTATATGTGTAATATTCATATCCGTTTCTGCCTTTGTGATATGAATTATGTGATGACCTGGAATTTTGGCAATATCAATTTAATAATATGTGTTTAAAATTAAATTGATTTAATAATATTGATTAATAAAATATGAATTGGTTTAATAAACTAATTAAATAAATATTTAATTAGTGATTTTATCTTTTAAAAGCTAAATAAATATTCTATCTATAATGTGTATATATATATATATGTATATATATTATAGATAATCTTTGACTTGGAATTAATAAATAATTAAGTCATGTTTTCAAACTCTAATAATATATTTAGTGATTTGGAAATTATGATTTAAAATAATATTATGTTTGCAAAAGTTATTTAATTAATAACTCTTTGGTTTGTAAATACTTAAAATAAATGTTATTGTTTAAAATTATATCTTAGCTGAATTTTTAAATTTAAATGAAAGTTTGTTTCATTTCTTTTAAATATTACTAGATAAATATGAATTGAAAATAGAATTTAAAATACAATATAATATATGTTCTTAATTCATTGAATAATAGAAGTGATTTGTAATCTCTTTTATAAGCCATTTGACATTGTTAAATCTGTTATTTTCAAACCATAAATATAAAAAGAATTAAAATAAGAAGATGGAATTATCATTTTAAATTTTAATAAGTTGACTTTAATTTGGATTTCAAAAGTTTAATTTGAATTTGGTTTTTATTTCTTTTAAATTTTTTTATACAAATATAAATACTAATTAAAATTCATTAAGCTTGATTTATGTATTGATCTTTTATTAACATTTAAAAGTATAATTAATTAAATTATGAGACAAGTGTTAACATATGGATTAATTAAACAACAAGTGTTAGCATATTAAGTCATTTAAATACATGTGTAAATTAATGAATAAAAGTATATGACAAGTGTCATTCAATTTTTATCTTTTCTTTTATTTTGTTAAGATAATTTCAGCCTAATACATATACTTTTCTCTATCCATTTCTTTTCAAAATAAAAAGCTTAGTGAATCAAAGAAAAACAAAATCTGAAACACTTTCTTTGAAACCCAAAATCAGAGATCAAAGCATGAAAACCCTCCACATTTTCAAATCTATTCAAAGCAATTGCATATTTCAAACTGTAAATCATTACCCTGTAATCCACCTCCTATATCAAACCTGTAGAAGCATTTTCTAACCTGCATCAACATTTGCATTTGCACCTTTCAACAATCTGGGATGCAAACCACTTGTTTCAAAGAAAATCAAATTCCAAAATAGCATATTCCTGTAAATCAGTAAAGCAAGCAAACCTATCACCATTTCAAAAATCTGAAGGCCTGCATATTTTCATCTGCATCTCCTACTATCTGAAGTCTCAAAGGAGCATGCATGCAACTGTTTATGAGAATCAGGAGCAACTTCAAACCAAGATTTTAAGTTCACAAGATTGAATAAAAAGGGGAGTTTCCAGTTTTTTTTTTATAAAAAAAAAACGAAGCACAAGTCTCTTTTTCAAATGCATTGCTCTGCACATCAAATTTAGGTGAGTAACATTCTTCTTAAATTTTTTTTAAGTACTAATTGGTTGCATGTTTACATCTGGAAATAAATACGTTTATGAGAATATATATATATGAATTGTCTGTATGTTTATACATGTATGTTGTGTGTATGGTAAATATTCCTGTAACCCCTCTGTTCATAATTCAAGCTCTAGTTTTTGGGATTAAAAATCATACCCCTCGATCAAAGCCGTGTTAAGACTCAAGTTTTAAACAAAACTTGATTGTTTTATCCTAGAGAAGTTTTTGAAGTATTATTTAAGTTAAATAAAATTAGAAATCTTACTAGGTATTTTAAAAAAGCAAAGCAAACTTTGAATAAAGGAAAATCCAAACATTTTAGTTTATAAATCTAGGATCTTAATTTGAATACCTAGACTAAAACAAGATTTTTAAATCAAAAATCAGCATTTTTAATCAAGGGGTTTGGGAGCAGTTTTCTGTTGAACAGAAAAGTGAATTTGTGTGATTTCTAATAATCTAATAATTTGGGAATATTGGGACTTTGCTAGTGGGTAGAATAGTAACCATTGAAGCAGGGAAAAATCATTAATGTTGATGAAAATCAACAGGGAAGCAGCGGTAGTGATCTAGTTTCTGTAGCCCTAGTTTTAACTGGGCATATTGATTTGGTGGGCTCGACCTATAGAGACGATCGAGTTCAACAAGAATTTTGGAAATGATGGCATGGTGGATGATGAGGCTATGGACGAAGTTGCAAAGCTTATGATGGTCAGAGGAGGGTGGTTTTAGTGTTAACAGGTTTTGGGGTTACGTTTGTTTTATTGTTCCAGGTGTTGGAGATTGATTCTCCAATTCGATTTCGAGAATTGGGTTGCAATTTGAGGGTAGTGAAGGGTCGTAGGGTTTGTCGCCGTCATGGGGAAGCCACCGGAGTCGGCTTGTGATTGCCGGAGGCACGGTACACGTGCACCGTGCAATTTTCTTGGATCTGATGTTTTCTGGGTGGAGGCAGTATATTGGTCTCTAGCTTTCCTCGGGTATTCTTGTGTTTTGCTCGAAGAAAAGAGTCTGATGACTCGAAGCAGATGTGGGTAGGAAAGGGGTTTAGTATAGTACAGGTTTTAACAGTAACCTGTTCTTCTGTTTAAATTTAAAAATAAAATTTAAACCTTGAATTCAATGGTAGTAAAGTTTAAAAATCTGAGTCATGTTTAAATCTAGTTTGTATTATAGTTTCAAATGATTTTTGAATCCTACAAGTTTTTAAATTCTAAAAGTAGTTTTCAATTTGAAAAATAAAATAAATAAAACCTGACAGTTTTTATGTAAATTTAAATTTCATTTGAAAACTGATCATGATTCAAAACAGCAGTTTGAATCTAAATTTAAGTTCAGTTTTCTTAAATTTTTTGAATCTTCTGGTTTTAAAAATGAATTTAAATTAAGAGTTTTAAAATCAAGGTTCAAATCAAAAGTTTATTTTAAGTTTAAAATACAAATGATTTGAATAAGAAATGGTTTCAAGTGTATTGAATTAAAAATCTAGAATTTGAATAAGTTTTACAATTTGAATGTTTTCAAACTAGTTTAAATTTAAATTGTTAATTAGGAGTAAATTGTTTCAAACAAATACTTTAATTTGATTTTCCTCTTGGGATGAAATCATTATAAATGGTTTATAAAGAAAGTTATATGATTGTTAACTTGAATTTATAATTTAAATAAGTAATGTATTTAAAACTTAGTTTTTAATTAAATTAAGTAAATTAAAACTTATCTCATATAAGTTTTAAATGAAAGTAATAAATGTTATTTACATTCATTTTAAAGGATTTTTAAATGGAATCTAAATTTGGTTTATGTTTAAATAAATATCATTTTGAATTTTAAATTCAAAATGAAATTTGAATTTTTATTTAAAAATGAAATGTTCTAAGTCCACTTTAATATTTATGTAATTATAAATAAGGAATGGATTATCTTGGAAATTATTAAGATATTAAAATAATTGAACAAATAAGATAATTAAGAAGTGACTTATTTATTTAATTTAAAATTAATAATTCGGATAAATTTTAATTAGAGATTAATTAAGAAGTAATTTAAGAAAAATAATTAAAGAATTAATAATAGTTAATGATGGTCATTAACTAAGGTTTATTTAGTAATTAATATGATTAATTTTTAACAATTAATTAGATTGATTAATTAATGAAACAAATTATGAAATTTATTTAAGTTAATTACTTAAATGAAAGTAATTAAGACATTAATTACTTAATGTAATTAATGAGTTTATTGAGATTGGTTTAGATTAATTAATTAAGTTTAATTAATTTTAAACTTTTGATTTGATAATAATTACTTTATGTAATTAATGGAATTACTCAGTTAAGTAATTAGAGATAATTACAGGATGTAATTAGTGGATAGTGTTGGAATTGTGAATGTAATTTGGATTAAATTATCTTATATAATTAATCAAGAGACTAATTAAGAAATTAATTAAAGGGTAATTAATTTGATAAGTAATTAAAGGTAGTTAATTACAGATTGAAATTAATCAAAGGTGATTAATAATTATAGATTAAATGAGATTAATTACTGAAAGTAATTAATTTAATTGAGTAATTAATTAAAAATAATTAAAAATCATTAATTAATATAATTAATGATGTAATTAAGATTGATTAATTAATATTAGTTAATCAATAATAAGTGATTAGGTGTAATTAATTAATTGTAGTTAATTAAGGTTAAATGTAATTAATTATAGTTAATTAATTAGTAAAGTAATTAAAGGTTAATTACTGTTTTCGACTTTGGGTAATTAATTTTGTGAAATTAATTAAAGTATAATTAATCAGGATTGATTAATTAAAAGGATAAATTAGAGGTTAAAAAATTAATTAATTTGTAATTAATTAATGATGATGTAAGCAAGATTTATATTGTGTAAGTAATTAATTTAATTCATTTTAAATTGAATAGAGATAATATAATTAATTTAATTCAATTTAAATTAATTATAGATGGTATGATTATAAGTCATTGCTTATAGATGGTTGATATTGATTACTTTGAATGGTTTGAATCTCAGAGATGAGATTAGTAATGTTGATTGATATGGATGCATTGGTTGCATTATGATATTAATATAGATTGTCTTTTAATAGTGATAATGTGGATTATCTGTGGTTTGATAATGATAATTATCTCTTGTGATTTTATGAATTATCTATCTGTGTGTATATAGATAATGTAATTGAATTGTTTTAAACTCTAAAACAACTTTGACCTAAAAGACACGCTTTGGATTTCAACGAGACCGGGATCGGGTTTCCATATTTGGATATCCGAAAACCACATCGATCCAAATTAACGATAGGTCGTGAATCTTATGTGAAGAGTGAAGACTCGAGGTGTAAGGGCTATACGTCATTATAACTCTGTGGGTGATTCCATAATGAGTTTGACGGAATAGTACTTATAGATTCGAGATGGAGATTTAGAGTGCAAGGGTTATCGTCTTAACTCTGAGGGTGATTCCAAAACGAGTGTAACGAGATAATGCCTTCGGTTTCGTTCGAACCGGGAACGAACTTGTACGGATTGAATGCTTTCAGAACATCGTCAGGTGGACGATGAGCATTCTAAGAGATGTGTTCTCTAAAGGTAGTCGTACCCTCAAGCCTTATCAACCGGGAATGGCTAAAACAGGGGAGGTGCAGCAAGGCTTCGTGGGTAGCACCCACTGGAGAGCAAGATTGATCCCTGTCTAGAGGTCCCTTTTTATTCGGCTTAGTGGGCAGTTGGAATTGCGCACCAACTGCGGGGTTGTCTTGTTCGGAACTGTTCAGTAAGGAATGGGTCCGGCTTTGTGTTACAGGGGAGCGGGCGTACTCCTCGGTACGTTGATTTAGGCCACGTACTGTGACGGGCG
The DNA here is from genome assembly GCA_030765085.1 of Allium cepa. Classification (NCBI taxonomy): domain Eukaryota; kingdom Viridiplantae; phylum Streptophyta; class Magnoliopsida; order Asparagales; family Amaryllidaceae; genus Allium; species Allium cepa. The sequence goes on along the minus strand of CM060942.1, from coordinate 357,552,925 downwards.
GTACCCTAGTAGCCCCGCCATTGTATGGAATCCAAAATCCAATAAGTGCCAACGGTTTTGATTGTATTGCCCACTTTTGTGGCTAGTAGCTGGAATTTAATGAATGTAACAATTTCGGCTATTTCATATTTACTTGAAAACCCTAGACACTATTATAATATCACCGGATTTCCTATCAAATGTTTTGGTTAGCGTAAGGTAAAAACTTTTTCATGTTCATGTGTGGGAAGTCTTACGTGATACCTTTCTTTTCAAAAGGTTTTTGGAAGTTAAGCAACTTTAAGCTGTTACTCACACCAGACCCATGTCTGACTCGGAGTTTATTTTGTTTTCCATAAACTCTTGGGTACTCAAATTTTTACGAGTAGCCAAGGGATTCAGGTTAGCTTTGACGAATATTGGAGGAGCAATGGAGCAGGAGGCTTCTGCGTTAGATATATAGTATTCCGCTGTGTGTTCTGTGATTGTCTTTGAGATTGTATTCTGTTGTAAATACTAGACAGGTGTTTGTAACTATCTAATATGCGTTGTATTATCTGTGTACTCTGATAGTGGTTGTAAACTATGTAATATTTTATGTTATTAATATAATTTATTCGTTCCGCTGTTTAGATTCTGATGTGTTGTTTCTTCTTCTTCTCTTTCTTTCTCTTTTCCGTCCCTTTCTTTCTTATTGTCGATGCGACTTCCTGGAGTTTGGAAGTTGGGTCGTTACAGTGGTATCAGAGCATTAGGTTGAGTGAATACCTAGGCTCTGGAGTGGTGTCTATCTTGAGAGAGCGTATTTGTAATTTTAAATATATTTATATATATTTATCTATTTCTACCTATCTGTTGGGTTACCTGTTCAGGTTTTCCAATATAGGTTATAAAGGTAGATAAGGTAGTAGTGTTTGTAACATGATTACTACCATTGGTTGGAGTCTGATGTTTGAGGCTGGAAGTGTATCTGTCGAGGCTGTAGATCTAATACTGTCTCAAGTGAGTTTAGCTTGGAGTAAGTATTTCATTGATCTTTGAAGGAGACCTGTTAAGGTTCGGAGACATCTTTGAAGTGCAGAGTTTGGTGAGTAGGGTTTGGATCGGTCGGTTAAACTGGAGCAAGTGATGGTATTTTGATACCTCAGGAAGTTGTAACCGCGTGATGAGATGCAGTGACTTGGATTGTTTCCGAAGATATTTCTTTGGAACAAGTTTGAAAAGTGTGTCTGCTTCGATGTTGTGGTTAGCTTTGAAGTCCAAGTTTCTCGAAGAGCCTTGGATTAAGAAGTTTGGCTTTGGTGTCAGCAACGCAGCTCGGAGTGTTCTGTGAGCCGAAAGGGAGGTCTTAGCTGAGTAGTTTTTCTAGAAATGGAGTTCTGAAGCAGTAAAGTAAATCTGTTTCTTCAATGGATTTACTAGACCAGTGTAAGCTGTTCTGTTTGGTAAAGAGAGAACAGTTTTATTTGGAAATTTATTTGGGTTGGTCGCAAAAGTGACTTGCTATTGTTTGAGTGTTCTCTTGGATTGTTGGAGATTTTCTAGAGGTCTTTTGGGAAAGACTGAGGTTCGTCAACATCTGGAGATTGAGTTTTCTTATCGACTAGAATTCCAGGAGTGGAACTGATAGTTCTGTTTAGTTGGAGAATGATTCTTAGAGATGGAGTTTGATGAAGCAACTCAGTTTTGATGGAATTTCTAAGTTTTCTTTATGGATCTGTTGAACCGTATTTCTGGAAATTAATGTCCAGTTGGTGCTTGTGTTCTTCGTCAGCATTTTCTTATCTACTTCGGATCAGAATTGTGCAGCGGAACAGTTTGGATGTGTTTCTGATTATCTTTTCCGGACCAGGAGAAGTTTGTAGTTTTCTGCTGGTTATAGAGTAGAATTGTGTTTTGGTTTTGGATTGATCTTGAGGAGATCATTGGGTTGGGTTGTTTCTGGTTCTGATTGTTCTAGAGTAATCAGCAAGGGTTGAGCTGATCAGTTGGGATGTTGGCAGCCGGGATTTGTCTGAGAATCTTTTTTGGATAAGGGACGGAGGAATTTGGAATTTGGAATTATTGGAGTTTTCTCTGATTCAGGAACTATAAGTTTTGAGTAAAACTGGAGAATCTAGCTCAGTGATGTTTGAATCTCATCTGTGTTTTGGTTGGATTGGTATTTAGTTTTCAGAATTGAATTGTCAGTTTGGATAACTGGAATTCGATGAGTTTCACGTATCTCTGAAGGAGTACGTGTATGGTCTATCTCTGGTTTTAGAACCAGCAGTTATGAAGTTTGGTTGTTGAGTTAGACTCGTCTTTAGTTTGATATGTTGTCTAGTTCTATAGATATAGATGAATAGGAGCTCTATAGCTTAATAATATTGATTGTTTGTAATCTATAGAGCGAGTATCCCGATATTTATACCGTGGAAACTCGTGAAAATTTTATCTAGAATTTTTCTGGATAATTAGATTTATTTGATTGGGTGAATTGATTGCTATGGTTGTTAGCATATCATCGGTATATGCTTGTGTTTCAAAATTTAATCTTTAAATAGATTATTAAATTACCTTTGTTTTAAATTTCGGGGACGAAATTCTTTTAAGGGGGGAGGAATGTGATGACCCGGAATTTTGGCAATATCAATTTAATAATCTGTGTTTAAAATTAAATTGATTTAATAATATTGATTAATAAAATAAGAATTGGTTTAATAAACTAATTAAATAAATATTTAATTAGTGATTTTATCTTTTAAAAGCTAAATAAATATTCTATCTATAATGTATATATATATATATTTGTATATATATTATAGATAATCTTTGACTTGGAATTTAATAAATAATTAAGTCATGTTTTCAAACTCTAATAATATATATAGTGATTTGGAAATTATGATTTAAAATAATATTATGTTTTTCAAAAGTTATTTAATTAATAACTCTTTGGTTTGTAAATACTTAAAATAAATGTTGTTGTTTATAATTTTATCTTAGCTGAATTTTTAAATTTAAATGAAAGTTTGTTTCATTTCTTTTAAATATTACTAGATATATATGAATGGAAAATAGAAGTTTAAAATACAATATAATATATGTTCTTAATTCATTGAATAATAGAAGTGATTTGTAATCTCTTTTATAAGTCATTTAACACTGTTAAGTCTGTTATTTTCAAACCATGAATATAAAAAGAATTAAAATAAGAAGATGGAATTATCGTTTTAAAATTTAATAAGTTGACTTTAATTTGGATTTCAAAAGTTTAATTTGAATTTGGTTTTTATTTCTTTTATTTTTTTTATACATATATAAATACTAATTAACAATTCATTAAGCTTGATTTTTTTATTAATCTTTTATTGACATTTAAAAGTATAATTAATTAAATTATAAGACATGTGTTAACATATGGATTAATTAAACAACAAGTGTTAACATATTAAGTCATTTAAATACATGTGTACATTAATGAATAAAAGTATATGATAAGTGTCATTCAATTTTTATCTTTTCTTTTATTTTGTTAAGATAATTTCAGCCTAATACATATACTTTTCTCTATCCATTTCTTTTCAAAATAAAAAGCTTAGTGAATCAAAGAAAAACAAAATCTGAAACACTTTCTTTGAAACCCAAAATCAGAGATCAAAGCATGAAAACCCTCCACATTTTCAAATCTATTCAAAGCAATTGCATATTTCAAACTATAAATCATTACCCTGTAATCCACCTCCTATATCAAACCTGTAAAAGCATTTTCTAGCCCGCATCAACATTTGCATTTCCACCTTTCAACAATCTGGGATGCAAACCACTTGTTTCAAAGCAAATCAAATTCCTAAATAGCATATTCCTATAAATCAGTAATGTTAACGTAAAAATCCGACGTTAACACCCCGATGCAAGTAAAGCAAGTGTTAAAGCACCACCCGATTATACGAGAATAAAAAATAAGCAGAAAAATATCAGAAAAACAGTAGAAGACACAGTTTTTATAGTGGTTCGGCTTATAGTCAAGCCTACGTCCACTTTAAACTCTTTTATTGATGATTCAAATACAACTTATACAACTTTCTTCAATTACAACACGCTTTAGACTAGCAGCTCAAACTTCTATGTAGGATAGTCTTTCGAATCCATGTCGAACGATGTAGATTTTCTTTTGAAGTTTGTCGTAATGCCCTTGGTGTTTGGAGTGCTTGAAGTGCTGTTCGAGTTGAGAAAATGGCAGAGTATTGGCGCTTCGAGAATGAGCCAAAAAGGATCCCCCCAATGTTGTAGCTCATGCTATATTTATAGAGGATTTCCTGGGTGAGGCTTAGGTCGTGAGCGACCTAAAATAGGTCGTAGGTCGTCGATGAGCTAGGGAGATACGAGCTACGACTTAACTGGTCTGTACCCGGCCACATGAACTAGCGGGTAGGTCTTAATGACCTATGGGAAAGCGGCATAGTTTTTTCACCAAGTATTGGGTCGTGAGCGACCTAAGTCAGGTCGTAGTTCGAGGGGCGACTTGGGGTTAGGTAGGCTATAACTTAGGTCGTGGGCGACCTAAGGGATGGCATGAAAAAGAGAAGCGACCTAACAAATACGGCCTAAAGGAATTGCTCCGACTTACTTAGGTCGCGAGCGACTTAGTGGGTATGGGATCTATTTTTTAGCTTGTAGAAGATGCTAGGTCGCATCCTTCCATAGGTCGTTAACCCGCTGTTGATCCATTAGATCTTAGGTCGCTGACCTTCTTAGGTCATAGAATAGTTAAGCTGCTTAGTTGCTTCACTCTTTTGGTCGCAGAGTACTTAAGTCGTTAGGTCGTCCACCTTTAAGCATTTAGGTCGGTAACTCAATAGGTCGCTAGGTCGCTGGACCATCCAATCCTTTAAGTCGATGCTCTCCTTAAGTCGATACCAGGTAAGCCGCTTGCTTGTTAAGTCGCTTGGGTGTTAATTCACTAATCTACTTAAGTCGCTACTCCACTTCAGAAGTTCGGTCGCTTAGCCCGCTTCATGTGTTAGGTTGCGCTATCTCTTAAGATGTTAAGTCGTTCAACTTTTTAGGTCGTGAGGTTATCTTCAAAGCAGTGTTAACACTTGCACCTCGAAGTACATGCCTAGGTCATAGGTCGTGTGCTTCGACTTAACTCTGCTAAGATGTTACCGACCTAAAAGATAACGACCTAAGAGATAGCTTTACCCGCACACCCATTTGTCTTCATCTTATATAACTGTTAACTCGTTTCTTCCCCTTAACTGCTCCCATAACCCTTTCTATCATTAGCGATTTCTTGAGCTTCCACAGGAAAATCTACTCCAATCAAGCCGTCGATTCATTCCTACTTTTACATCGTGTAAGTGAATTCAATGTCTATCCGATTACAATTATCTTTGAACCTCGAAACCCCATCGTCTGATCCAATTCAATTTTATGTGCCTCGCTTCACTTTCGATCGCAATGAGCTATGGAGCAATGCAGTGAGATGGATTTGAGTTGATTTGGATCAAAGTTGGGTGAGTTGGTGGTATGGACTTAGTGGAGAGGATGACGGATCGACATTATTGAGGTGATAACGGGTATTGGGTTGGAGAAGGATCAGTGGGTTGAGAAGAGATAACGTGAAATTCTCGCGACCTAGTTGATTTGCACGGTTTTCTTTTTGATCAACTTAAAAACTCTTGCGGCCCTAATTGCACATGGCTTATCCCTTTAGGTCGTATAAGCTTCCTGACGACTTAGGGCTTAGCCAGATTCAAAATGGTCTTGATTTGAAGCTTGACGACTCAACTTTTAGGCCGTGTGACGACCTAAGCTTTAGGTCGTGTGATGACTTATGACTTTGACAACTTTTCACTTTCAAACCATTTCTTGCGACCTAGACCCTCTTTGACCTTCTGGTTAGGTCGTGGACGACCTAAGACTTGATCGCATATTCCTCGCATTCTGTAACCATACAATCTAGGACCTGAGCAACTTGAAGGCTTCAAAATTTTGCTAGAACTTGATCGCGCTTTTAATTTTTGAAATTTGAACGGTCGAGATAACTAGCATGACTTTGCTATGCTTACTTAATCAGATTATACCAAACTTTAATGCTAATAACCTGTTAAATATAACATTTGCATAAAACTAGGGCGAATATACTACCACTGATTGCCCACATCAAATGACAGATTAGTCGATAAAATATAATCAACTTAAAGAAATCGTATGAAATGCTGCGAATCAACGAACTCAAGTGAAGTATTAAAGCGATATTAATCAACTAGAGCTGATTTTTTTTCTTTGCATCAATACTTCACTTGAATTCGGACAAGCCCTGAAATTTTTCATGTTTATTAATTTAATTTCAGACATATTTGCTTGTCACTGTACTAGTTTTGCACAACACTTCACACATTAAGGAAACGTGCACCTTCACATTTGAATATCCGGCTGCTTATGTAGAATGGCTTCTCATCAAGAAGAAGGAGCAGTACCAACTTGAGTGGCCCGCCCGATGACTGGTCCACTGGTCAACCCACCAGAAAGAACTCGAACTACCCTGAGTTACCGGGTGTTTAACCAGTTACGCGCCCAATTTGGGATTGTAGAAGCAGATGCTATTCTCCCTGGGCCAAATGATTTCGCTGACAGTCCTCCCTTCGGGTTTGTTGCCGTTAACCGCCAAATGTGCCTTTGTGGAGCCATTCCTCCTTTCAACAATTTTCTCCAACAAATCCTTCGTCGATTGGCTATTTCTCCTTTTCAATAGAACCCCAACGGCTATGCCAATTTGATGGGATTATGCGTTCTCTTCAGAAGGACGCTTGACCGCCTCCCAAGCTTTGAAGAAATCTGCTATTTATGCACATTTGCGAGAAACAAAGACCATCCTTCCATTATATATGTGAGGAGCGCCAGAAAACGCAAGCTTATCACTGATCTCTCTAATAGCGCTCATGGTTTCCTAAACCAATTGTTCTTTGTCCGTTGCCTCCAGGGATTTTATGTTATCTGGAGAGTAGGGGGTAAGCTTACTTATTCCCATTCTTTCCTTTTTTGAGCTTTGCGAGATCCAAATCGCTAAATATTAACCTCGTTCTCTACTTCTGAAGTTCTTCCTCCTCCTTGTAGAGATCCAAGACACAAGCAGGCTTTTGAGAGGCTTAATGTTGTGGCGGCTGAGGAGAGAAGTATCAAGTTTTTGCTAAGAGACGAGTTCCTTCATCAGTTTGGACTCTTACACCCTTCCCGCTCTACTCAGCCTTACGAAGTTCCTGATTCTCCGGCCAAGGCACCGGATGCCCCAGTTTCTGCTGAGGAGCCTACACTGAAAGATCCTGCTCTTGAGGCTTCTCTGGTGAAGTGCTCTACTTCTATTGATGTCGTGGGGTCATTTGGCAAATTTGCACTTGCCCCGGTCATTGAAGAAGAGCCTCGAGAATCTCCCCAACATTCAGGGAAGTCCGGTGATGGAGAAGCCGGGAAAACAAGTCCTGCCAAGCAGAGAGGGGATGATACTTTCGAAGGGTTGAGCGACCTGTTTATCACCTCACAGGAGCTCTTTAAAGATGATCCTGTTACCACTAGGGTTTCTTCTTCAGTAGTTGAAGCAACTTCTTTTTGCAACAGATTCCGTCGACTCAAGAGTTGACGTTAGCTACTACACCCGTCATTTCTTCGCAACCGAGGAGTGGTTCGTAGTTTAATGCGCGTAGTCTGCACATTACATACACTTAGGATTTTTCAACAATTATATGTACCTATATGCGCTTTTACTTCCAGGATTTTCAAGTTTTGCCTCTTTTTCAATTTCAGGTTCTCCAATGGGGAGAAGTGGCTTGTATTACGACGACTTTAAGCAGTATGGAAGGCATAGTCAATATGATTACAGGTGCTATCTTCCCCCTCATAGGGAAACTGATAGAGAGAGGGCTGCTCGAAAATCTCAGGAGAGAAGAACTACGAAGAACGGTACGGGAGAGGGGATGAACGTCATGACTCTTCCCACAGAGAGGATGATTCCCTCAAACGAAAATCCCATGATGACAAAGGAAAAAGCCATGCTGCCGAAGGTTCGAGCAAACGGACCAAGCATGGTGAAAAGTCATCATCTAACATTCTTAAACAGCCCATTGCTTTGGTGCCTTCTCAATCTCCCGCTCTCGCTCGTACCGACATTCAAACGATCATTGGCAGGCCCTCATATCAGGTTGGACCAGGCCCAGCTACTCTTCAAAGCCGATTTCCAAACTGGTGTTTGAAAGGAGTTCGCTTTGATCTTGATCTGGTTCCAATCGACAAACCAGCCATGTTGTGAAATCTTGATGCTGTCAAACTTGATATTGAGAGAATGTCGAGTTGGTAGAAACTTGTTGACGAACTCCAGAGAGTGAATCGCGTGAACCTTAAGGCTATGTTGACCATGGAGAACGATAAATCCGAATGGCAAAAAACTCTCGATCAACACGATGCAGAGATGAGGAGCATCGACGCTTATAATGAAAAGCTTGAAGCGGAAGTTGGAAAACTTAAGAGGAGCTTGCTACTTCCTCCACTTCCTACTCTCAAAGGGAAAGTGTGCTTCAGCAACAAGTGCGGGATGCTCATGCTAGCCAAAGAGAGGCCGAAGATAAACTCAAGTGGCAGGAAAAGGTTGTAGACGATTATCTCGTTGAAGTTGCACAGTTGCGACAACGGACCAGCTCCCAGAACCTCGAAATCGAGACATTAAAAACTCGACTTGCTATAGTTGAGAAAGAGCGCGATGAGGCTGTTACCGGTAAAATTATAGCTGAAGAAGCTCATCAAGCCACTAAAGCCGATGTCAGTTCGACATTATTTGACTTCTACTTGCATAGTGTCCTAGGGCGTGGCAGTCTTGCATTTTTGGGCCCCAAATATGAAATAACTTTGGCCGAAGTATGGGAAGCTGCGCTTGATATGCTTAAAGGTGCTGGGTATGCCGAAGAAGAACTCGAGGCACATTATCTGGATGACGGAGCTCGTGCAGCCCTTGCCAGAGGAAAAGAGCAACTCGCTAGAGAGCACGCTGGGACAATGAGAGAGGAGCATCCAGAGAAAGAAGCACCATTAATTGACCCTGTCCCTCCTCCAATTTCGGCCGACGTTGATATCACAGGCTCTGGTTCCCATTCTCCGCCCCCTGCTAAAGTCATAACTGAGATTACAAGCGCACAGGGTGGAGATGAAGGCGAAGAAAGCACTGAAGCACAAGCTTATGAAGTTGACATTAGGAAGCCTACTTCTCCAGGTAATATTAACGTCGAACCAGGTCAAGCGGTATACTCATTTGCTTCGGCCGATCTTGATGAATTTCTTGCTTATTACTTAAGACTCGATGAGCCGTTATCTCCTCTCTTCGCGGGAGATACTAATATTTTTAGCTTTTCTTCTGTAGCGAAAATGCCTAGTGTCATAGAAATTCTCCTCCTCCAGCTGTTCCTCCTCCATCCTTTCAAATCACTCCTACTTCCCAGCCGGGATTGCAAGAAGAATTAATAGGAGCCCTTCAAGACTTGGACGATCCAACCGCTTCGCAGGAGCAGAAGGCCGAAGGACTTGAAGGAGGCGAAGTATCTCTGGAGCGAACCCTTTCTGATGACATAAAATTGTCTGCTCTTGTTACTCCAGGGAGCGAGTCTTCTTCAAAGAGGAGGAGGAAGCGTACAACTTCAAAGAAGAAAGGGAGAAGCATTTCTGTTACTGAAAAGGAAACGGAAGTTGATCCAGCACTAGCTTTCTCTCCTTCTTCCCCAACTCTCCCAAGCCGGCCTGAGAAATTGCCTATTAAGCCAGGAGAAGGCTCTAAAGGTGGTGGGAGAAAGTAGCGATGAGTCCCGCTTTCCCTTCTTTGCTTTGCTTTTTTCTTTTTGCATGTATATAAGCTTGTGTTGACTGGAGATTGTGCGGGTACCAGTCCGTGCTTTCTTTTACTTTGAAACCTGCATATGTATAAAATTCTCATAGTATGGAATAAAATGGTTCTTTTACTTATACAAATTTCTGTCTGTATTTGAGAACGCTTTTACTTTTTGTTTTCATGCAAGTTTCTTTATCCTCTTTATGTGAGGTTGTAGTAAACCTATGGTATGTTTATTGAGCATTGTCTTCATTTTTGTGATGACTATATTGTATTGCCCCCATACCATGGTTTATTGCAATCTCTTTCACATTAGCAAAGTTTCGGAGAACAACTCTTCCGTTTCAAGAAGACTTGTACTCTTTCTTTTTTTTTATTTCGAAGTTTTTACACTTCACTTTTGGAAAAAGTTACTTTTGCTTTGGCAAGTGAATTTTACTTCATAGTATAGTGGGCCTTCAGAAAAAGGGCTTCAACCTGCTTAAGCCTCCGAAGAGAGTTTTTGGTTTGGTTGTGCCTCTGGGAAGAGGTCTTTTTTATTTGGTTGCGCCACTGGGAAGAGGTCTTTTTATTCTTGTTTGATTGCGCCTCTGGAAAGAGGTCTTTTTGTTTGTGTTTGATTGTGCCTCTGGGAAGAGGTCTTTTTATTTTTTTATGCCTCTTGGGAGAGGTTTTCATCTTTTCCCTGTTCGCTGGGAAGCGGGCCTTCGAAGAGGGCTTTTGTATCATTTCAGCTCCTGGTGAAGTGGACCTCCGAAGAGCGACTCTTACACTTCAACTCCTGGTGAAATGTGCCTCCAAAGAGGGCTTTCTATCATTTCAGCTCCTGGTGAAGTGGACCTCCGAAGAGCGACTCTTACACTTCAACTCCTGGTGAAATGTGCCTCCGAGTATGCCTGGAAGTTACTTTCTCATGGTTGGTTGGATACACGGGGCGGACGCAAGTTACTTGGACGTTTATTTGTGCAGATTATCTCAGCTAGTGAACGAGCGCCTTTCCTTCCACTTGGGAAGGTGCCTCCGATCATCGTATGGATTCACGGGGCTAACGCAACTTACTTGGACGCTTGTCTGCACAAACTGTCTCAGCTAGTGAACAAGCGCCTTGCCTTCCAGTTGGGAAGGTGCTCCCTGTCATTCCGTACCAATCTCTTTTGTTGAGAAAGTCTTCTGGCATGCCCCGTTTTAGGTCTTTATCCTCCGAAGAGGGCTTGTGCCTCCGAAGAGGTCTTTTGTTGTCTGATGCTTACTCGCCTATGTCTCTTTGCCATCTATTCATATCGGCGATCCCCATTATCTTTTCCAAATACACTTCCCTTTTAGTTGCCAACATTCCTTTATCCAAAGAAATATACTTCATAGTTAAGCGAGTTGGTGGTGGTGGACACATGCTATTTAACTGGATGCTCGTTTGTACAAACATCCACAGTTGGTTAGCAAGGGCCCACTTCCAGCAAAATCACTAACTTTGGTTTGAAGCACTTCTTCCGTAGGATTTGAGTACGGAAATTTTGAACGGCTTAGCGTTTGCTTGTTGAGTGATGTCGGGGATTGCCTGGTCTTGCAAGGGGTAAGCTTTGTTTCTATGGCCTGCATTGTTAAATCGACATTTTTGTAACACAATTGATGTATTTTACATGTCGAAATAAAACAAAGAAGTTTAAAATAGTAAAAAACACAAAATTTATAGTGGTTCGGCCAAGAACTGGGCCTACATTCACTTTATAGTTCTTATTATTCACTTGCACTGGCTTTCCAACGGCTTTCAATACAATTCTTGTACATTCATCATTCTTTTACAATATTTCATTAAAGCCTTTAAGTAAAATATGGGCGCAAATGATTGCTGTTCCAAGCTCTTGGAATTGGGTCTCCTTCGACAGTTACAAGTTTGAATGTGCCATCAAGAAGTTTCTGGCCTATAACATACGACCCTTCCCAGTTTGGTCCAAGCACGCCTGTAGGTGTCATAATTCTTTTTAAGATTAGATCTCCAACTTCAAAGCTGCGTCGTCGAACTTTGGAATTGAAGTGCCTGGCTATTCTTTGCTGATGAACCGCAATTCTAAGCTCAACTTCTTCCCTTTTTTCATCAAGGAAGTCAAGGGCTTCAAGTTGCAGCTTTTCATTTTCGGCTTGATTGAAATGGATTCTTCTATGTGAAGGGACCTCTATTTATATCGGAATCATTGCCTCTGATCCATATGCCAATGAAAATGGAGTGTGCCCCGTCGCAGTTTTATGGGTAGTTCTGTATGCCCATAGTGCTAGTGGCAGCATATCAACCCAACCACCTTTCGCTTTTTCTAGCCGCTTTTTGATGGTTGACTTAATAATTTTATTCACTGCTTCCACTTGCTCGTTTGCCTGTGGATAAGCCACTGCTGAGAAGCTTTTCTGGATCTTGAATTTCTTGCAAAAATCTTGGAACTCTTTACTTTTGAATTGGGTTCCATCGTCTGTGATTATCTTTTGAGGCACACCATACCTGCAAATGATATTCTTAGTTACAAAGTTTATCATTTTCTTAGAGGTAATAGTAGCTAAGGATTCAGATTCAGCCCATTTAGTAAAATAATCAACAGCAACAATAGCATATGTGATTCCGGATTTTGCAGTTGGCAGAGGCCCGATGAGATTTATTCCCCAAATAGCAAATGGCAACGGACTGACCATCTGTGTTATCTCAGTGGAAGGTGCTCTTGGGATTTTTGCAAATCTCTGGCATCGGTCACAATTTCGGGCATAACTCACGGCATCACGATTAATATCTGGCCAAAAATATCCATAGCGGAGAATTTTCTTTGCTAAAGTTTGACCACCAGAATGATCTCCACACTCTCCTCCGTGTACCTCAGCTAGAATTGTCTCAGCTTCTTCCTTGGTCACACATCGGAGTAATGGCATTGAGAATCCCCGCCTATACAATCGGCCATCTTGAATTACAAATGTGGATGCTTTTCTTAACAACTTCTGTCGTTCTTTTGAGTTTTGTAGTAGAGAACCGTCGTGCAGATATTCCAATATCGGAGTCATCCATCATTCTCTCTCCTGTGATATAGTCATGATCCAATCAATATCCATTTCATCAATGCTTGGAGTTGACAGGACTTCCACAGGAACTAATCCCAATAATTGAGCTTCACTAGTGCTTGCATACTTTGCGAGGGAATCTTCCTTCATGTTTTCTTCCCAAGTTATATGGTTTATCGTTTAATGGTCCAAGTCCTCGAGAAGCTCCCAGGCCCTTGACAAATAAGCAGGCAGGTTTCCCCCTTTAGTCTGAAACTCTTTCTTGACTTGACACACAATGAGCTGTGAATCACTGAAGATCTGCAATGCCCTGACATTTAGTTCTTTAGCAATTCTCAAACCGGCAATAAGAGCTTCATACTCTACTTCATTGTTTGTCGAAGGGAATTCCAATCTTAAAGCATAACACAATGACCGACCTTCTGGGGTTTCTAGCACAACCCCGACCCCGGAACAGTAATCGTTTCTTGCGCCATCAATATACAATTTCCATAGAATTGGGGAATTATTGGTTACCACCTCCTCACTATCACCTTTGTCTGTACACTCTGCGATGAAGTCTGCCAAAGCTTGTCCATTGATTGCTCTCCGGGGATGATAAGTGATGTCATATTGACTGAGCTCAATATTCCACTTCAAAAGACGACCCGAAGTCTCAGGACGAAACATGACTTGCTTCAAGGGCTGATCGGTGAGGACTTTGATAGGATGAGCTTGGAAATACAGCCTTAGTTTTCTTGATGCAATCAGTAGACAATAGGAGAGCTTTTCCAACTTTGAATAGTTCAATTCTTCCCCAGTGAATCTCTTGCGGATGTAGTAGAACGGGTGCTGAATTTTCGCATCCTCCCGTACCAAAGCTGCACTGAGGGCATGAGACGAGATTGACAAATATACAAAAAGATCTTCACCATTGTCAGGCTTAGAAAGTATAGGAGGCGTTTCCATATGACGAATCAGCTTATCGAAAGCTTTCTGGCATTCAGGAGTCCAGTCAAAGTTTTTTCTTCCTTTCTTTAGAGCATCAAAGAATGGAATGCATTTATCAGTAGAATTGGAAATGAACCGACTCAAGGCTGCAACTTTTCCATTGAGACTTTGCAATTCCTTCTTCGTTCTAGGAGCCTTGACTTCTCTTAAGGCTGTTATCTGAGCAGGATTAGCTTCAATGCCCCTGGCACTCACAATGAAACCCAAAAACTTTCCAGATTCTACCCCAAATGAACACTTCAATGGATTAAGCTTCATACCATACTTTCGGAGGATTGAGAACATCTCTGCCAGGTGATCCATGTGGCCCATTACTTTCTTTGATTTTACCAGCATATCATCGACATAAACTTCCATAGTCTTTCCAATCTGCGGTTTAAACATGGCATTGACAAGTCTTTGGTAAGTTGCCCCCGCATTCTTAAGTCCGGAAGGCATGATTCTGTAGCAGTAAAGACCAACATCGGTGATAAAGCTCGTGTCCTCCTGATCTGGCTCATGCATCATGATCTGGTTATATCAGGAGTAGGCATCCATAAAAGATAGCAATTCATGCCCCGCCGTTCCATCCACCAACTGGTCAATCCTGGGTAACGGGAAGTAGTCTTTGGGGCAGGCTTTGTTTAGATCTGAAAATTCAATGCACACTCTCCATTTCCCATTAGCTTTTTTAACCAGTATAGGATTTGAGACCCAATTCAGATAAGTAGATTCCCTGATAAAACCATTCTCCATGAGCCGATCAACCTCTTCTTTTAATGCTGCTGACCTTTTGGGACCTTGAGTTCTTCTTTTCTGCTTTACCGGTGTAAACTTTGGATCAATATTCAAGGTATGCACTGCAATTTCTGGAGATATTCCACACATATCAGCATGAGTCCAAGCGAATACATCTAAATTTGCTTTCAAAAATGATATCAAAACATTTTGAACCGTTGCATTAAGCTGCGAACCCACATTCAACACTTTGTTCGGGTCTTTCGGGTCAACAGGTACCGGTACTGTCACTTCGACTGGCACCACTCTATTCTCTCTTGCACAGGGTTTTCTGGGATCCATCTCTCTTCGTGCACCGCTCTGTTGGCCTGTGCAGGGTCCACCCTGTAATTGCTACAAGGTTGATTCTTTGATGAGGACTGGGGCCGCCGCATCTTTTCCCATTTCTCTCTTCCTTGTTTGACGCAACTCTGTAAGATAACATTCTCGTCCAGCATTCTGATCCCCTTTCACTACGCCGACTCCATTATCTGCGGGGAATTTTATGGTCAGACACCATGGGGCAAGAATAGCTTTAAATGCTGCCAGAGTTGGTCGGCCTAGGAAGGCATTGTAGGCAGAAAATTCTTCAAAAATAACAAAGGTCTGTTTTCGAGACACTTTTCTCTGCCCCTCTCAAAGCTCTACGAACAAATCGATAGTCCCAATCGGCTATTTCGGCACCCCAGTAAAACCAGCAATATTTAGTGATGAAGCTTGAACATCAGCCATTGGAATCTTCATCTGATCAAAAGTCTTCTTGAAGAGAATGTTGCACGAAGCTCCACAGTAAACCAAAACTCTTTTCACAGTAGCTGGCCCAATGCCAGCGGAGATTACCAAAGGATCAATGGTAGGAGCTACAACACCCATCGAATCCCTAGTACTGAATATAATGTCATCATTAAAAGTTTTCTGCTGCTTCAGGGGTGCAGCATCTTCTAACACAAAAACACTTTCATCTGCCGGTGCATACTTCAAAGCACGGGCGTATCTTTCCATCTCACCCCAACTCCTGCCAGCTGGGTGAGGGCCCCCTGTAACCACATTTATAACAGGCCTCTCTAGTACATGGGTTACCGCCTTTTCACTTGAGCTAGGACGACGAACAGGAACCTGTTGTCCTTGAGATGACGAAGTTGGGCCATTCTTGTTCCTTTTGACATATTGCTGGAGCTTGTTTTCCTTCAATAGTTCCTTAATTACCTCCTTCAAGCGACGACACTCGTTAGTATCATGCCCGGGTTGGTTATGGAACCGGCAAAACCTTGCATTCTTCTCAGCTTTCCTATTAACTCTTTGCTTAGCTGGCGCGGGGAATTCGACCATGTCTTTGTTTGCAAAGTAGATGTTCTCCGGGGTATCAGTCAGAGGGGTGAAGTTGAAGGGACGACCTTTCTTTGCATCTCCTTGCCTCTTCTAACCATCGTTCCCCCTCTTCTGATTGCTAGATTCCTTCTTATTCGGAACAGCATTACTATTTCCAGCCCCTGTCGATACCACCTTAGCCGGTGCTTGGAGGCTTTCCAGGCACGTGAATTCATCGGCTTTCTTATAAAACTTGTCAAGTGAATTCGGTTCTTTCATTTTCAACCATCTCCCGAACTCACTTGTCTTATCAATAGCCTTCATCAGGTATGTCAAAATCATTCTCGGCTCTGCGTTGTCTGCTTCAGCCAGAGCTATATTGAAACAATTCAAGAAAGCTCTAATGGATTCTCCAGGATTCTGCTCCAAGCTGGATAATTACATTATATCATTTGCCTTTGACGCATACAATCGAAACTGTTCCTTGAATTTCCGAGTCAAATCAGAAAATTGGTCTATCGATCGGACCGGCAGCTTTGTGAACCAAAGTAAAGCAACTCCTTCCAGGTATACTGGAAAATACCGGCATTTGATCTCATCAGAGGCTCTGGAACCCTTCATGTGCCAATCATACTTATACAAAAACTCATTAGGATCGGTCGTTCCCTTGTAAGCTGGAATTGTTGGAGGGACAAACTTCCTTGGGAATTCTGCTTTCAAGATATTTTCAGTGAATGGAGTTTTGCTCGGAGCGAAACCCCATTCTTTCTCATCTTCATTTCTTTGCATACTTTCCTTCATAATCTGACGAACCATGCCTAAGAAATACTCTTCATCATTTTGAGGCTCAGCGGGACAAACATCAGCCATTCTCTCCGAATTTTGTCTTGACAACCGTTCACGGAGGGTTGGTTGCGGCCCCGATCCTCCGGCTTGGGGAGGTCTCCTGGTCAGCTGGCCTTTGAGGGATATTTCTTCCTTCCACATTCTACACTTCATCGGCAAGGTTTCCCTCCTTAGCTGTCGGCTGGCGGTTTGCCTCAAATAAAGCATTCAACCTTTCCATCATTAGGTTATTCTGAGCTTCCATTTGTTGATGTAGCCCAAATACCATGGCATCCAGTTCTGCGCGTGTAACTCCGACCGTTTGAGTTGTCTGACTTAAAGGAGGAGAAGTGGCAGTAGTCTCGCGAACATCTTCAGATCTAACAGACTTGCGTTTTCTTCCGGGGGCCATTATTTCTGATAAACTTTTGTTTTTTTTAGAGAGATCCTTTCTACAAATTTCTGTGAAGCTATGATGACAGTATCCTTAGTTGGGTTCTCAGTGAAAGCACCAAAAATGTTAACGTAAAAATCCGACGTTAACACCCCGATGCAAGTAAAGAAAGTGTGAAAGCACCACCCGATGATACGGGAATCAGAAATAAGCAGAAAAATATCAGAAAAACAGTAGAAGACACAGTTTTTATAGTGGTTCGGCTTATAGTCAAGCTTACGTCCAATTTAAACTCTTTTATTGATGATTCAAGTACAACTTATACAACTTTCTTCAATTACAAGACGCTTTAGACTAGCAGCTCAAACTTCTATGTAGGATAGTCTTTCGAATCCATGTCGAATGATGTAGATTTTCTTTTGAAATTTGTCGTAATGCCCTTGGTGTTTGGAGTGCTTGAAGTGTTGTTCAAGTTGAGAAAATGGCAGAGTATTGGCGCTTCGAGAATGAGCCAAAAAGGATCCCCCCAATGTTGTAGCCCATGCTGTATTTATAGAGGATTTCCTGGGTAAGGCTTAGGTCGTGAGAGACCTAAAATAGGTCGTAGGGCGTCGGTGTGCTAGGGAGATACAAGCTATGACTTAACTGGTCTGTACCCGGCCACATGAACTAGTGGGTAGGTCTTAATGACCTATGGCAAAGCGGCATAGTTTTTTCACCAAGTATTGGGTCGTGAGCAACCTAAGTCAGGTCGTAGGTCGAGGGGCAACTTAGGGTTAGGTTGGCTATAACTTAGGTCGTGGGCGACCTAAGGGATGGCATGAAAAAGAGATGCGACCTACCAAATACGGCCTAAAGGAATTGCTCCGACCTACTTAGGCCGCGAGCGACTTAGTGGGTATGGGATCTTGTTTTTAGCTTGTAGAAGATGCTAGGTCGCATCCTTCCATAGGTCGTTAACCCACTGTAGATCCACTAGATCTTAGTTCGCTGACCTTCTTAGGTCGTAGAACAATTAAGCCGCTTAGTTGCTTCACTCTTTAGGTCGCAGAGTACTTAAGTCGTTAGGTCATCCACCTTTGAGCATTTAGGTCGGTAACTCAATAGGTCGCTAGGTCGCTGGACCATCTAATCCTTTAAGTCGCTGCTCTCCTTAAGTAGTTACCAGGTAAGCCGCTTGCTTGTTAAGTCGCTTGGATGTTAATTCACTAACCTTCTTAAGTCGCTACTCCACTTCAGAAGTTAGGTCGCTTAGCCCGCTTCATGTGTTAGGTCGCGCTATCTCTTAAGATGTTAAGTCGTTCAACTTTTTAGGTCGTGAGGTTATCTTCAAAGCAGTGTTAACAAGTAAAGCAAGGAAACCTATTACCATTTCAAAAATCTGAAGGCCTTCATATTTTCATCTGCATCTCCATCTATCTGAAGTCTCAAAGGAGCATGCATGCAACTGTTTATGAGAATCAGGAGAAAATTCAAACCAAGATTTTAAGTTCACAAGATTGAATAAAAAGGAGAGTTTCCAGTTTAAAAAAAAAGAAAAAAGAAGCACAAGTCTCTTTTTCAAATGCATTGCTCTGCACATCAAATTTAGGTGAGTAACATTCTTCTTAAAAATTTCTTAAGTACTAATTGGTTGCATGTTTACATCTGGAAATAAATATGTTTATGAGAATATATATATATATATATATATGAATTGTCTGTATGTTTATACATGTACGTTGTGTGTATGGTAAATATTCCTCTAACCCCTCTGTTCATAATTCAAGCTCTAGTTTTTAGGATTAAAAATCATTCCTCTCGATCAAAGCCGTGTTAAGATTCAAGTTTTAAACAAAACTTGATTGTTTTATCCTAAGGAAGTTTTTGAAGTATTATTTAAGTTAAATAAAATAAGAAATCTTACTGGGTACTTTAAAAGCAAAGCAAACATTGAATAAAGGAAAATCCAAACAATTTAGTTTACAAATCTAGGATCTTAATTTGAATACCTAGACTAAAACAAGATTTTTAAATCAAAACTCAGCATTTTTAATCAAGGGGTTTGGGAGCAATTTTCTATTGAACAGAAAAGTGAATTTGTGTGATTTCTAATGATCTAATAATTTGGGAATATTGGGACTTTGCTAGTGGGTAGAATAATAACCATTGAAGCAGGGAAAAATAATTAATGTTGATGAAAATCAACAGGGAAGCAGCGGTAGTGATCTAGTTTCTCTAGCACTAGTTTTAACTGGGCAAATTGATTTGGTTGGCTCGACCTATAGAGACAATCAAGTTCAATAAGAATTTTGGAAACAATGGCATGGTGGATGATGAGGCTGTGGACGGAGTTGCAAAGCTTATGATGGTCGGAGGAGGGTGGTTTTAGTGTTGACAAGTTTTGGGGTGATGTCTGTTTTATTGTTCCAGGTTTTGGAGATTGATTCTTGAATTCGATTTCGAGAATTGGGTTACAATTTGAGGGTAGTGAAGGGTCGTAGGGTTTGTCGCCGTCATGGGGAATCCACCGGAGTTGGCTGGTGATTGTCGGAGGCACGGTACACGTCAACCGTGCAATTTTCTTCGATCTGATGTTTTCTGGGTGGAGGCAGTATATTTGTCTCGAGTTTTCCTCTAGTATTCTTGTGTTTTTCTCGAAGAAAAGAGTCGATGACTCGAAGCAGATGTGGGTAGGAAAGGGGTTTAGTATAGTACAAGTTTTAATAGTAACCTGTTCTTCTGTTTAAATTTTAAAATAAAATTTAAACCTTGAATTCAATGGTAGTAAAGTTTTAAATCCGAGTCATGTTTAAATCTAGTTTGTATTACAGTTTCAAATGATTTTTGAATCCTACAAGTTTTTAAATTTTCAAAGAAGGTTTTAGTTTGAAAAATAAAATAAATAAATCCTGACAGTTTTTATGTAAATTTAAATTTCATTTGAAAACTGAATCATCATTCAAAACAGCAGTTTGAATCTAAATTTAAGTTCAGTTTTCTTAAAATTTTTGAATCTTCTGGTTTTAAAAATGAATTTAAATTAAGAGTTTTAAAATCAAGGTTCAAATCAAAAGTTTATTTTAAGTTTAAAATACAAATGATTTGAATAAGGAATGGTTCCAAGTGTATTGAATTAAAAATCTAGGATTTGAATAAGTTTTAAAATTTGAATGTTTTCAAACTAGTTTAAATTTAAATTGTTAATTAGGAGTAAATTGTTTCAAACAAATACTTTAATTTGATTTTCCTCTTTGGATGAAATCATTATAAATGGTTTACAGAGAAAGTTATATGATTGTTAACTTGAATTTATAATTTAAATAAGTAATGTATTTAAAACTTAGTTTTTAATTAAATTAAGTAAATTAAGACTTATCTCATATAAGTTTTAAATGAAAGTAATAGATGTTATTTACATTCATTCTAAAGGATTTTTAAATGGAATCTAAATTTGTTTTATGTTTAAATAAATATCATTTTGAATTTTAAATTCAAAACGAAATTTGAATTTTTATTTAAAAATGAAATGTTCTAAGTCCACTTTAATATTTATGCGATTATAAATAAGGAATGGTTTATCTTAGAAATTATTAAGATATTAAAATAATTAAATAAATAAGATAATTAAGAAGTGACTTATTTATTTAATTTAAAATTAATAATTTGGATAAATTTTAATTAGAGATTAATTAAGAAGTAATTTAAGAAAAATAATCTAAGAATTAATAATAGTTAATTATGGTCATTAACTAAGGTTTATTTAGTAATTAATATGATTAACTTTTAATAATTAATTAGATTGATTAATTAATGAAATAAATTATGAAATTTATTTAAGTTAATTACTTAAATGAAAGTAATTAAGACTTTAATTACTTAATGTAATTAATGAGTATATTGAGATTGGTTTAGATTAATTAATTAAGTTTAATTAATTTTAAACATTTGATTTGATAATAATTACTTTATGTAATTAATGGAATTACTCAGTTAAGTAATTAGAGATAATTATAGGATGTAATTAGTGGATAGTGTTGGAATTGTGAATGCAATTTGGATTAAATTGTCTTGTATAATTAATCAACAGATTAATTAAGAAATTAATTAAAGGGTAATTAATTTGATAAGTAATTAAAGGTAGTTAATTACAGATTGAGATTAATCAAAGGTGATTAATAATTATGGATTAAATGAGATTAATTACTGAAAGTAATTAATTTAATTGAGTAGTTAATTAAAAATAATTAAAAATCATTAATTAATATAATTAATGATGTAATTAAGATTGATTAATTAATATTAATTAATCAATAATAAGTGATTAAGTGTAATTAATTAATTGTAGTTAATTAAGGTTAAATGTAATTAATTATAGTTAATTAATTAATGAAGTAATTAAAGGTTAATAACTGTTTTTGACTTAGGGTAGTTAATTTTGTGAAATTAATTAAAGTATAATTAATCAGGATTGATTAATTAAAAGGATAAATTAGAGGTTAATCAATTAATTAATTTGTAATTAATTAATTATGATGTAAGCAAGATTTATATTGTATAAGTAATTAATTTAATTCATTTTAAATTGATTAGAGATAATATAATTAATTTGATTCAATTTAAATTAATTATAGATGGTATGATTATAAGTCATTGCTTATAGATGGTTGATATTGATTACTTTGAATGGTTTGAACCTCAGAGATGAGATTAGTAATGTTGATTGATATGGATGCATTGGTTGCATTGTGATATTAATATGGATTATCTTTTAATAGTGATAATGTGGATTATCTGTGGTTTGATAATGATAATTATCTCTTGTGAATCTATGAATTATCTATCTGTGTGTATATGGATAATGTAATTGAATTGTTTTAAACGCTAAAACAACTTGGACCTAAAAGACACGCTTTGGATTTCGATGAGACCGGGATCGGGTTTCCATATTTGGACATCCGAAAACCACATCGATCCAAATTAACGATAGGTCGTGAATCTTATGTGAAGAGTGAAGACTCAAGGTGTAAGGGCTATACGTCAGTATAACTCTGTGGGTGATTCCGTAATGAGTTTGACGAAATAGTACTTATAGATTCGAGATGGAGATTTAGAGTGCCAGGGTTATCGTCGTTAACTCTGAGGATGATTCCAAAACGAGTGTAACGAGATAATGCCTTCTGTTTTGTTCGAACCCAGAATGAACTTGTATGGATTGAATGCTTTCAGAACATCGTCAGGTGGATGATGAGCATTCTAAGAGATGTGTTCACTAAAGGTAATCGTAGCCTCAAGCCTCATCAACCGGGAATGGCTAAAACAGGGGAGGTGCAGCAAGGCTTCGTGGGTAGCACCCACTGGAGAGAAAGATTGATCCCTGTCTAGAGGTCCCTTTTTATTCGGCTTAGTGGGCGATTGAAATTGCGCACCAACTACGGGGTTGTCTTGCTCGAAACTGTTCAGTAAGGAATGGGTTCGGCTTTGTGTTGCAGGGGAGAAGGCGTACTCCCCGGTACGTTGATCTAGGCCACATACTGTGACGGGCGGTACCCAGTAGCCCCGCCGTTGTATGGAATCCAAAATCCAATAAGTGCCAACGGTTTTGATTATATTACCCACTTCTGTGGCTAATAGCTGTAATTTAAAGAATGTTACAATTTCGGCTATTTCATATTTACTTGAAAACCCTAGACACTATTATAATATCACTGGATTTCCTATCAAATGTTTTGGTTAGCGTAAGGTAAAAACTTTTCCATGTTTATGTGTGGGAAGTCTTACGTGATACCTTTCTTTTCAAAAGGTTTTTGGATGTTAAGCAACTTTTACCTGTTACTCACACCAGACCCATGTTTGACTCGGATTTTATTTTGTTTTCCATAAATTCTTGGGTACTCAAATTTTTACGAGTAGCCAAGGGATTCAGGTTAGCTTTGACGAATATTAGAGGAGCAATGGAATAGGAGGCTTCTGCGTTAGATATATAGTATTCCGCTGTGTGTTCTGTGATTGTTTCTGAGATTGTATTATGTTGTAAATACTAGATAGGTGTTTATAACTGTCTAGTATGTGTTGTATTAACTGTGTACTCTGATAGTGGTTGTAAACTATGTAATATTTTATGTTATTAATATAATTTATTCGTTCCGCTGTTTAGATTCTGATGTGTTGTTTCTTCTTCTTCTCTTTCTTTCTCTTTTCTACCCTTTCTTTCTTATTAGCGATGCGACTTCTTGGAGTTTGGAAGTTGGGTCGTTACAAATTATCTATGACTGATTTAGGTTATGTATATTTCTGTATTTGTTTCCGAAGATTATATATAGCCACTGTGTCATAGCTTTGAGTTTGTATCGGTATGACGGATTTCTTGCTTTACTATCTGACATATCGTTGCTTGCACAAAGAAATTACACGGATGGTCGCTCCTCAACAGCCTTATTCTCCACGCTAGTTGATAGCATTACTCCGTAGTGCTCTTGGCTAGCATGGGTATTGAGGTGGGGCGTCACAAGGATTGAAGTGATAATCCAAATGGGGATTAAGGCAAATGTGAATAAGTGAGTTAAAATTTAAGCGAACGTGAATAGAAAGGAAATTGATTTAGTTAATAATCAATGAAGATAAATACGTAGGATGTACGTATATTATTCTATTCGTACAGTGATTTGATCCAGATTCGAGCACAGAATTTCGAGATAGCGTATCGATCCGAGTTAGGATTTTTCACTCGATTTTTGACGGCGAACCTGGATATGGATTGTTGATTGGTTCTGGATATTCTCTATATAGTTATAGATAAGCAAGGAGAATGACGGTTTCTGATCAAGAAACCAGATCTGAGTCCGTACTAGGAAGTCGGGTGGACGATACGAGTTCGGAAGTGAAATTGTGTGATCGAATGAGCGATCAGATTGGTATAGCATACGGATGATATGTGTACATCGTACGGATTTGAATGACAATGATATTGGAAAGAGTAATCAAATTTGAATATTTTATTTTGAGTAGGCAAAGTTAAATATCTTTGTTATATAAGATAATCTCCCCTTATTGAATCTATTGCCAGAAGGAAAGGATGTTTGAAAGTGTTTGAAGTATAAAAGGAGTTTTATACAAGTTTGAAATGATCCAAAGTTTAATTTATATATATATATAAAGGATCTTATGAGGATTTTGGAAGAAAGGTTTTGGGAAACTTTGAATTTGGAAAGGCTTTTGATTTTTTGGGTAAAATCAATATGAGAATTTGAAAAGCCTAGTTTGAGAATTATCAATTTTAGGATAATCGATTTTGTGTAAAGGAGCTTTGTACGAGATCATACTAGGTGTATGATTTGAAAGATACTACATGTGTATAGTATAAAGCGTTTTGATAATGGCTCTGGCGAAAAAGGCGCTCCCTTGAAATGAACTTCTCAAGAGTGCCACCGGGTGGTGCTGCTTGAGCCCCAAGGGGGGTTCTAAAGTTGGTCCTGTGAGGAGTCCGGACTGTAGGATCGATTTCACCCTAGAGTGGGGGTGAATAGGGTGATGATATTAATTATAAAAATTAATTGCGAAATCTTATAAAATTATTTCAACACAGATCACAGATTAATAGCAGAACAGAAAAATAGCAGAATAAAAAACTGCAGAGATAGAACGACACAGAATTTACCCAGCTTCGGCAAAACCATGCCTACGTGCTGCCCCCAAGGTTTGTACTAGAAATTAGATAGTAACACGCTTACACATGTAAACTCGCGACACCAGCTACTGATTAACCTAGCTCTACGTTCAAAACCCTTCCACAACTCAGCCACTAAGTTGCGAATTCTCAAGCTACGCCACGTAGCTTGTCCCCTAGTCACACGACTAGTAAATACAACGGTTTGAAAAGAGTTTTAAAATTAAAAACAAATTTAAAACAAAAAATAAGATAAAGCCCTTATTTTAAAACAATAACCCTTATTCTTAAAGGCCGGCCCCTTTCATTATTTAGACCCGATCCTTTTTATTCCTTCCTTTGGGAAAATTGCGGTCGTTGCTTTCTTTATTCGATCTGAATTAGGGTTTCGTTCCCTTGTGGAAATTAGGGCTCTTCAATTGAAACCGCCACTTTTGATTGCTGGTAGTTTGCCTTGTCGATCACTTATTTCTCTGCTTAGTTCACGGCACTTCAATTGAATCGAGTTCGTATACAATTTCGGTATGTACTTTTCTCCTTTTGTTTTCTGGTTTGATGCTTGCTTGAACTCTGATGCCTTTTTTAAATTGCCGATGATGACAATTGGGATTTTAATGCTTGTACTTGATCGATGGTTATTGCCAATGATGATTGTGGGTTTATATATGGATTTCGATTGCCTTTAATACGTTCATCTGATTTTTTCCATACTATGCTTTCAGCCGATCAATATTTGTTGAACGTTGATGATTTGATTGACTTTTTCAATTTCGTATATTCTGACACTTGCGTCCCACGGCTTTGATTTTTAACTCGGTCAATTGCCTTTGCTATCACGGCTTCCAATTTGACTTGTTCTGTGGTGATTTTACTATGACTTCGGTTTTGACTAACTTGATTTTTTTCTTGATCAACCTTGATGTTGAACTCCGTCTTCACTGATCGTGTTTACTTCAGCCATTTGATTTCTTAAACTGAACTTCTGGATATTGATCGAAACTGTACACTTGCTTGCTTCGGCTGCTTCGTTGTCATTGACTTGTTTGCCTCGGCTTTGATTTTGTGACGTGTACTTGTATACTGCTGTTATTGGCTTCACTTGATTATGAAACTGGTTTTGATCATTTACATGTTACAAATGTTTATGTATGGTTTCACTTTTGCTGTGTCATTTAGTTGGCGAATCTTCGAGCATTGTTGTGTGTAGTTTGAATCACTGTCATTTGTTTGCGAGTACGAAACTTGTAAGTTGTATCATTGTGATGTCTGGTTGACACTTGATGGTCTTCATATTCATATGTGTCTTGTTCAATGGAGTCGGTGGTAATGGTCACTGTGTTGGGCTTGTAGTACTTGGATATTTGCAGTTTGTAGTGTTTTGTATCACTTGTGTCACTAGTGTACTTGAGTTTGCTTCGAGTCAGTTTCATTGTGTTGGTTGTTGTGTCATTGTCTTCTTTGTACACTTGGGCTTGTAGTTGATGGTAGTTGCTGTGTCATTGTTATTATGTTGGTTGATGCAACAATATTTCCATATTGATCCCTCTGTTTGCTTTGGCTTCATTTGATTATGTGATGTTGCATAACTTGATGTTGCCCTGTTCCTTGACCTTTGTTGCCTTTGTTTATTTGTCTACACATGTTTCATTTGCACTTTGATGCATTTTGGAGTTGGTCTTGTTCACTGTGTCACTTTGATGCATTAGTAGATATTCAAATTCCTGATATAAATGTACCACAAACAGATACACCTATATGGTTTTATATGATGACATCATTTCCATTACTTGTAAAAGTGGAATTTGCGCCTAACGAGGGTAGTTATGATTTTTGTTTGATTATTTTTATTGAAATTTAATATTTATATTCAGTTGAGTTTTAATGTTGAATTAATATCTATCACTTTATCTCTATTTTCTCTAACACTATCATTCTTTTGCTGATAACAAAAGGGGGAGAGAAAAGTTATGATTTTGTCAAATAAAATCAAGCAAATGTCAAATAATTTTCTATTTGCATCTAGGCACATTTGCATATTTTATTTGTATGCATATATGTAGGGGGAGCTTTGTGCAAAGAGGAAGCATATAAATAGGGGGAACAATTAATTAGAGCATATGAATGACCAAATACATTTAACACATTCAAAATCTTAAATATATGTTTGTTATCATCAAAAGGGGGAGATTGTTGAATATGCGCTTATAAGATTTTTGTTTGATTAATAAACATATATACATTCGTTTAAATGTATTTGTCAATGTACTATTTTATTTTTCATAGATTAAATAAATATTTGCTGAATAAAATTAAATACACAGATTTTGAATTCAAACAGAAATTTTATTCAAACAAATATTTATTACAATTTTGAATAGTACAAATTCAAGCTCTCACTATTCACTATACAATTTCAATTACAATAACATGTGTACACAAATTCCTCACTACATATCCATCACACTCATAGTTTTATCTTCAACTTCATTCCAGTTAGAATCCAGCATCTGAGCAATCTGCAAAAATATTCACTAACGCAGTAAAATTGAAAAAAAAAATTTGCGGTATTAAATAAAAAGTGAATTTTGAAAATAATATTTGCCTCAGTTATTTGGGTTGTTTGTCATGATTTATATTTGAATTCATCACACACGAACAATGTGACATGCACAGTGTATCACTGTACATGCAACAAGGCCGTGCACAACGATATACAGTTGATAATGTTACAGGGACAGGTGAGCACAAGGTCAAACCCAAAATAAAAAGACGGGTTCAACACAGGTGCAATATAAATAAAATCTCGTCATCAGCACAAGGTCAAACCCGAATTTTTAAAACTGGGTTCAACTCAAGGTTAATGCAAATTTGACTCAACTCAATGCAATTCAAACTGCAAGTCCAAAACAAATGCACAATGCACTAAGCAAATGACAAAGACAGTTCTAACATGTATCGAAAAGCATGTACATGGGTAAACAGAAAATGCACCAGTTCAACTCAGAGATCCAACTCCAAGCTAAGAGCAAGTGATAGTGAATATATACAAGTGTAGTGCTCAAGACTATGCAAGCCTCAGCCTCAGATCAGAAGTGAAGCAAGAAGCTCAAGTCAATGCACAATGCATTGTGCATTTGTTTTGGACTTGCAGTTTGAATTGCATTGAGTTGAGTCAAATTTGCATTAACCTTAAGTTGAACCCAGTTTTAAAAACTCGGGTTTGACCTTGTGCAGATGACGAGATTTTATTTGTATTGCACCTGTGTTGAACCCGTCTTTTTATTTTGGGTTTGACCTTGTTCTCACCAGTCCCTGTAACATTATCAAGTGTATATCGGTGTGCACGGCCTTGTGGCATGTACAGTGATACACTGTGCATGTCACATTGTTCGTGTGTGATGAATTCAAATATAAATCATGACGAACAACCCAAATAACCGAGGCAAATATTATTTTCGAAATTCACTTTTTATTTTATACCGCAAAAATATTTCTTTTTCAATTTTACAGCGTTAGTGAATATTTTTGCAAATTGCTCAGATGCTGGATACTAACTGGAATGAAGTTGAAGATAAAATTACGAGTATGAGTGATAGGCAGTGAGGAATTTTTGTACATATGTTATTGTAATTGAAATTGTATAGTGAATAGTGCGAGCTTGAATTTGTACTATTCGAAATTGTAATAAATATTTGTTTGAATAAAATTTCTGTTTGAATTCAAAATCTGTGTATTTAATTTTATTCAACAAATATTTATTTAAACTATGAAAAATAAAATAGTACATTAACAAATACATTTAAACGAATGTATATATATTTATTATCATCAAACGAAAATCATATAAGCGCATATTCAACACGGACAAAACTAGTTCCTAAGGATTATGAGTAGAGTATACCATAGAAAAATTCGTGTGTGCCGCTGAGAGCAACAGTCTATGTTTGATTTTGTATCGGTAGACTACAACCTATGGTAACATAACGAAAGTCGTGTGTGCCAATGAGAGGCAACAGTCTGCGTTTGATTTTATATCGGTAGACTACGACCTATGTTAACATAGCAAAAGTCGTGTGTGCTGCTGAGAGCCAACGGCCTGCGTTTGATTTTACATCGGTAGACTGCGACCTATGTAGGAGTGGAGAAGTTTTATTTTGACAGTGAAAGTCGTGTGTGCCGCTGAGATCCAATGGTTACATGGACATTTGCTGCGATGGCAATGTAACCTTGGAATGTAGCAGTGATCTGTTGTGGGGTCCATGGCGTAATCGAGGAGCATGGAGTGCCTATAGTTACATGGACTTTAGCTGCGATGGCGACGTAACCCATGATGTAACTACGACCATGGATGGGGGTGATGATTTCAAGAGCTTTCTCACTGAAGATATTTACTCTATTTTCAAAAATTGTTTTCTATATTTTCAATAAAATTATTTTCTAAGTATTTTCACTAGATGTTGAAAACGGGTTTACTAGGTACTTACAGATTTTCAGTCCTACGCCTGATCAACGTATGACTGAATTTCTATGAGAACAAGGATGGACTGGTTGAGACATCGAGTTATAAAAAGTATTTTTTTATATAAAGAGCTATTTTATTAGTATGATGTGAATTTAAATGTATTTCTAAAATTAAAAAAAAAGTTTTAGAATATTGGAAAATGAAAGAAATCCAAACGGGAATTATAAAATAAAATTGAACTCACAAAAATTTAACAAATTTATTTTTGTACTAAAATCGAATATTGATTTAAAATTGGAAGTAAGCTAATTGGCTATTTAATTATTAGATAGAGTATGTTAATAAAATTTAACTCGGTTAAGTAAATGGATTGTAAGTTAATAATGGAATTTGGAAATGAATTTAAATTGTAAATCGAATTCGACTTGGATTTGATAATGAATTAAATAAGTAGAGATGCAGTAAACAAAAAAATAAAATAGAGTTGAATCGAAATAGAGATGGTTTGAATTATGAATAAAATTCAAGTGTGATATGAATAATATTTAACGAAATTTGCAAGTAAAGTACATTTAAGAGAAGTATTATCAAATGAAAGTGAATTATAATAGAAATGGTTTGAGTTGTAAACAAAACCCAGGTGAGTAGAAATAAATTGAGAATGGCTTTGTATTAATAAAATAAATTCGCAAATTAATTAAATAAGTGAATTAAAAGTTTAAAATGGGTGAATAAATGGGTTAATTAAATTAAATAATAAATGAATGAAGTCTGATTGATTAAAAATTAAATCAAAGTCTTATTTGGAATTGGATATCAGAATAAACTTAAGTTATAAGGCATATTAATTTGAAGTAAAATTACCTAAGTCAATAAAAGCCTTGTTTCGAGAAGAATGGAAGGCCATTTAATTAAATTTTGGATTAAATTTATTTGGAGAATGGATATTGATTTAAGCATCGTAGGGTGTCAAGCTCAATGAAATGATTTTAAATGCAATGAATGGTTGGTGAATAAATTAGAAATGAAATGGAATTAATTACAAAATGATTAGTAATTAATTTGAAAATGTTATAAACTAAAATAGGTACTCTATTAAGCGAATATTGTAAAATTTGCATAGAATGAATTATCGTTTGACGTAAATGAAAGTAATTAAAATTCTATGAGTTGGTAGAGATTAAATAATTTGATTTAAGGATCAATTGAATTGAATATGAGCTTTTTTGGATTAAAAAATAAATTGAATGCAAGCGTTGAATTGAAACCCATTAAAATTTAATGAAATGGTATATGAATTGGATGAAAGCAATTGAATAAGCTTTAAGTCATATAAATTGCTCGTGCAAGTTATTTAGAATGCATTTCTTTTAGAATTGATGTGTTGTAGTCATTTAAGTAAGAGAAATGTTATGAACTTCATATATATAGTGCTTACATGTTTAAATTGAGTAAGTACAGGTGTCGAGAGGCCGTTTGGCTACATTTGGTTGCGCTATTTGCTAAAATAAATAAGCCTCTTGCTTAAAATGCTAAATAAAGGTACGCCTATGCAATAAAAATAGGAAATATGAACTGTTTTTGCTTTTCCGACAGTGTGGGTCGATGTATATATATTTATATCCCTTGTCAAATTGCGAAAGCTCCTCCGTACAAAGGAGAGTCTGCCAAAAAATTTCGAAATTTTGGGACTTAGAAAAAAATTATGAAAATTTTTTAGAATATTTTTGTTAGCAACAAAACGATTTTAAATATGAAACTGAAATAAATTAATGGATGAAATTAATTTAAAAAAATGATATGAATCAGTTATAATTGGAAGATAAAATTCAATATTCAAAATTTAAGACAAATTGAATTCATTTGGAAATAGGAAAACTAAGTTGAGTAGAAGTAGATATGAAACCTGTATAAGAGAATGTATAAAATGATTTGAAAAATTATGATTGAATATTATTGTTAAGTAAGATATGCAGGTATTATAAAGGGAAAAGAAAATTGGATTTGATTTCAGGAGGTAATGTGAATTGCCCGACAAAAAGGTATGTATTTAAATTTCTATATGCAATTGGATTGGGTTTTTAATCTAGCAACTTGGCTTTTGTTTTCTTTTGAAATTTGGGAGCCCATAGAGGCCTTTTGTAGTAGTACCGAGCTAGCCGTGCAAAGGAGACGTTGTCAAAAAATTTCGAAAATTTAAACAGTTAGAATTTTTTTGAGAAAGTTGTGATAATTTAAATTTGAATTTTAAATTTAAATTTGAATAATTGGAGTAAATACTGTTGTTGGAAACAGTAGAGGTTTTGGGAAGTTGGTTCAGGTGATAGTGGGTCTTTAATTAAAAGATATTTTGTAGGATGTTGAACTATTGGTTTTGGGCGGAAAAGTAAAGGTGGTTTGGACCATTCTTCCTAACTAGTAATTTCGGGGACGAAATTCTTTTAAGAGGGAGGAATGTGACGACCCAGAATTTTTAAAAATTTAAATTGGAATAATTAATTTATTTAAAATATTTAAAAGTTAATTTTTAACTTGAATTCAAATATTATTATTAATAACAATTAAGTTATTAGATTTAATAAACTGAAATTGGGTAAGATATTGAATCTTCAGTTTTAAGCTTGTTAA
The DNA here is from genome assembly GCA_030765085.1 of Allium cepa. Classification (NCBI taxonomy): domain Eukaryota; kingdom Viridiplantae; phylum Streptophyta; class Magnoliopsida; order Asparagales; family Amaryllidaceae; genus Allium; species Allium cepa. Next base: position 357,521,052 of record CM060942.1, on the reverse strand, counting down.
AAAAAATTTGAAGACCTATAAAACTTATATTGATAGTTCCGTAGATAATAAAGCTTTTAAATTAAAACTGGAAGGAATTCGTTCGGTTTTAAAAAAAATCATCGTTTGAATCGATATTTAAAAATAGCCTTCCGAGGCATAGTCTCAAAATTTGACAAAACCAATTCCATTGGATCCGTAATAGTTAGTTATTATCGGATTTCAATTTACGTAGCAATCGGAGTTGTCGTTTGACCCTGGCAGCTCAAAACGCTTAGAGATTGTTCTAATCGATTTAATTTAAAATTGATTGTTTATTTCCGTAACTCGCTCATATGATCGAAATAGGCTCTGGAACACGTTCCGTTGTGTTCGAAATATGGGTAAAACCTTACAAATGCCTGTCGGCATGTCTGATTCGGGGTTCAAGATTTCGTATTATGCGTAATGAGATATTTTGGAAATTCAATAATAATTAAAATATAAAAAAATAAAGGTTAAATCACTAGCCACCCTATATCGTACGCGAGCCACCCTATTCTTGAATTGTGTCGACCTAGCTATCTCCTTTCCCTTTATTAACCCGTGTTCTTCGAAAATCTTCATAGAAAAAAAAAATATCTCTTCATTTCTTTCAGATAAAATCAAACCGAAATCCCTTTTCCTCTCTCTCTCAAATCGAAATCGACAGAGAATAAATTGTAATGGCCGAAGCCTTCGTAAAAAAACATGGCGATGCGGTCTTAATCGAGCTCGAACTCGAGGGGGAAGAGGCATAGTCGCGTGAGAATGTGGAGGGAATCTCGATGTAGTTCGATGGCGACGAGGCGCAGGGGACAGCATCGCGACTCGAAGTCGCGATACAAGGAAGGGTCGATTTCGAGGCCGTGTGTTTCGAACTGTGCGATTCTGATGGGCTGGGTGCGGCGTGTTTAGGGAGCGTGCGTGGGTCGCAATGATGGTCGAGGGCCACGGCAGTTAGGCGTTCGCGATTCGCGAGGCTAGGTTGGCGGCTTCGACCTCATTGAAAACGCGTCGTTCGCGAGGTGAGATGGAGGTAGCTATGCTCGATCTAGATATTGGATTTAGCAGAGGTATAATTCTATTTTTAATTAAATATAATAAAATGTTCTTCTTTTTAACCAGAGAAATGTTTCAATACATACGTATCGATCTAAAGATAAATATGCAGCAGTTAAATATAAATATCTCTACTTTAGTTTATCCATACATAAAGATTAGAAAAAAAAGAGTATGTATTGTCAAGAATAAAAAGAATATGTATTTTCAAGAATATAAAGAAAATTTATTAGTTAGAATTAAATTTTAAGTTAATCAAATTTAATGGCAATTGATAATTCAATTTGTTTCGAATATTAATAACATGTATAAATATTTATACAAGGTCAAAACGTGGATAAACCAAGTCGAGAATGAAGTGGATTGCAAATTCAGGAAGCAAAGGTGAGTAAATCTTACCCTGTTGGATTTTTATTTAAATTTAAATGGTTAAATTTAAATAATTGGTTAGATAACTAAATTTATAGGGCGTGTACTGATGATGATGTGACTTTAGTTATGGTGGTTCTCGAGTTAATTGTGGGTGGACTCTTAGTATTCGGGTTTTAAATTGTTTTAGATTTAAAGTTATAAATAAGGGAATGTTTTCATTCTAATGTTGTTAAGGGCTTAATGATTTCCAATTCATCAAATTAGAAGGGTAAATAAAATGAATAATTAATTAATTCAATTAATTAATTAATGATTTGGGTTGGTTAATTTAGTAATTAAGGGTTTGAATTAATTAATTAATGATGGTTTAAGTTCAGTTATTAAGTTTAATTAATGTAGAATAATCAGTGGATGGTTTGATAAGTAATTACCTAATGTAATTAATAAAATTACTTTGTGTAATTAATCAAGGGATAAATTAAGATAATTAATTAAGGAGAATTAATTTATTTAATAAACTAAAAAAATTAAAAATAAAAAGGGGGTAAATAATTTCAGATGGAAATAAATCAAGTATGATTAATACTGTGGCTCAATTCATGTAATTAATTTAGATTAGAGAAAAGAAAAATATTACAATACAATTGGAAAACGTTAATTTATATAATTAACGATGTAATTAAAGATTGGTAAATTAAGTTTGATTAATCCACAATCAGTGACTTATGAGAAATTAACTAATATAAGTAATTAAGGATTAATGTACTTAATATAGTTAATTAATTCATGAAGAAATTATGATTTCTTATTGCTTATTGGTTAAGAATAATTAATATTGTGAAAATAATTAAGTTAATTACTTGAAGGATAATTAATCTAGGGCGATTAATTAAGATGATTAATGAAGGGATAATTGATTAATTGATTTGTAATTAATTAATGACAAGTAAAGAAATCTTAGTGATTGAGGTTAAAAGTTCAATTTGAATTAATTAAAATTATTTCGGAAGCGATCAAGCTTTGCTTATGGATGGAATTGTATTGAATGCTTTGAACGAGTTGATATCTCTGATATGAAATGTTGTGTATTTTCATTTGGATGACTTGGGTTAGGATGACATGAGACTCGAAGAGACCGGGTTCGGGTGTTAGGAAATACCTGAAACCACTTCGAATTTTTTTTATAGATCGATATGAGAAATATATATGCTGGAGTGGGGTGGTTTAGAGGAATTGGATTATTTTAAATCTAAATCTTGGTATTTAGAAAACTTATATGTGACATAAGTGATATCTATAATAAATTATGAATTTGTGAATTGAAATGAGTTACCCCGGGTTTTAAATAAGTTGTATGCTTCGTATTCCATGTTGGATGGGTTTACTCACGTTGGTTTCAAGCCTGACCCGGGTGTTACTTTGGGGTAATGCTCGCGTCAGACCAAGTATTACAGATTTTCAGGTAAGGACGTTCTAGAGCTCTGGAGGCGAGCTGGATGGCAAGAACGTACAGAGTATTTCCGCTGTATTCATAGTTGAGACATGATGATTGTGTATATCTAGTGTCTGTATATATGTGTAACTCTGATGTATTAAATGTAATCGACGGATATAGAATTCTTCTGTAAACTGTTATTATTTATTATTATATTTTATCCGCTGCGTATGTGAGATGTTATTGTTTCGGTTCTTCTTCTTCTTGTTCTATCCTTTTCTTCTTTTTAATAACTATCTAAAATTTTCGGGATCGAAAATTTTGGGTCGTTACCTCCTGTAACAACCCGCATATTTTACGATTGAATATTTAAATATTTTATTTAAATATTTCATCGTTATTCGGATTATAGTCCGAAAAGCTACTTTTTGCAAACAGTCAAATTAGGACTTGAGACTACCCACATGAGTTCAAAATGACGTTTGCGATCTTTTGAAGTATAAACTTTGATATGTTTGGAGATAGTAAAATTTTGCTACCTTTTCACTTAGGCCTTTGGCTTTTGTTTCAGCCCATTAGACCCAAACTTCACCCCTCTTCATTACTTGCTTTCTATTTCCTAATACTCAAGCTTTAGCAATAATGGAGAGAGGAATGGGAAATTAAAACTCCAAGCCCTAGTTTCCATCTACAAATCAAGTTCTAGCTCCAAATTTATAGAAGAAGCTTTGGTAAGCCTCATCTTCTTCTTCTCCAACTCATTCTTTTACCAATTTTAGAAATTCCTAAACCTAATTTAGGAAATGTTTCTTTTTAAGCTTAGATTCAAGCTCTTTGGTTTGGAATTGAAGGGTGATTGTTCTTGCCATTGCTCTATAGCATCCTCTTCATTTGTTTTGGGTTTAAAGGTGAGATTTTTATCTCACACCTTTGCCTATATCTATCTTTGATTATTGGGGATGAATTCCTAAAACTTACTCATGTGCATTTTCTTTTAGTTTGGAGTGAATTGGAGAATATTCCCATTTTTGGTTTTTAGAGTTCAATTCTTTAAAAATCCTAACTTTGTTGTTTGCTCATGTTTTTGGTGATGAATTGAAGAGCTTATAGGACCGGGTTGCCGATAGGCGTAAACCCCTAGCGTCCGTGCTCGTCCGATTGCACATTGAGAGAGTTTGCACATCATTTAAAATAGGGCAGGAAATGCAGGAAATCAGGTTTAGTCGACTGAACTCCCTGAGTCAGTCGACTGAGCTGAAGCCCGAGAATTTTTCAGGGCTGCGTTCAGTCGACTGACTCAGTGAGTTTAGCCGACTGACCTGCCCCTATTTTGCCTATTAATGCTAAATTTTCTTTTTTTTCCAATCTTTAATCGATTCCTCTTCTCCGATTAGTTGTTATCACCTTTGTCGACTTTGATAGCTTCTATTTTTGGAATTTTTGGGTATATCCACTTTGATGGACTTGGTATCGATTTATTTGGATTTTATTCACGTCTTCGAACGTGAATTTTAGTGATTTATTGTTTTCACAATCATTTTCGTGGTTTTTCACTTAAAAATACAAAGGTTCCTACACTAGTAGTAAATATTCAAACTCTTTATCAAAGATGATTTAAACTCTATTTCCAATATCAAACTCGTTTATAAAACCGCTTTCCAATCTACTAGTATATACAGACCTTTACCTCACTCATATGAGAAATCTAATTAAACGACTTAGTAAAACAAGTGGTATGAAACGCTTGCATTTACTTCGCCAGTTAATTCTTGGACTTGTTCGATTGAATCTTTTGTGACAATTTTCGAGTGAAAATCTACAATTTGTTTGTAAATATTTAAGTTAAGCTAGTGGTTTTGGGACATGAAGCCAAGCTTATATATTTACTATCTTAGTGTAATTGACACCTCTTGATGATCGATGATGATCATTTTTGTTATTTAGACTAGCAATGTGCGATGTCTCTTTGTCTACGAGGGAGACTAAACCCCGTTTCTGTGGAGCTTCGGCCCAATTTGGTGGGGTAGCGACCCATGGTCTTCGGACCGTTTTGTGGAGCTTCGGCTCAAAATTAATGGTTATTAACCTTGAAATAGCGTTACATTTTGTGATACACGTGTTGGTGAGTTTTCATGCTCCCGATTTGTGATGGGCCTCCCCCCTTTTTGTGATTTCTGGATTTCTTTTGACGATTTCTAGAATTTGTGTTTCAACAATTTTTGTGGTTTCATTTATAAGTTCTATCAATATTTGTGCATTGGTGAATTTGTGTATCATTAACTTTTGTGATTGGCATTGATATTATTGTCAATATTTATGGTTTGGTGATTTGGTAAATAAGGAGCATGACATTCCTTTTTGATCTTTGAGAAGATTCTTGTAATATTGATTAATCTCTTGTTGATTTTCAATTACATGCTTATCACAGTATGGCTTTATGGTTATCATATGTTTATGTCATATCTCTTATCCTTTATCATTTCATCTGTTATTTATAGCTAGATTGATCTGTTTATTATTTTCTTATTAAATAATGCTCGGTCCAGACCGAGATGTTACAAGTGCTTCTGCTTGACTTCACATTTGGGATTATCACCCTGACTTTTGGCTAACTACTTAGATTAGAAGTTTTGTTGTATACATTTGAGACATAGACTCATAGATGTATCCATATTCTTTTGTCCAACACTTGTAGTTATTCTTTTGTGATATTGTGGATCTTGTTTGACCACTACTCTGATGTACACTTTCATGTGTTATATATATTCATATCTATTTCTGCCTTTGTGATATGGATGTCTGTGACTGATTTGTGTTATGTTTACTTCTATATTTGTTTCCGAAGAATACATGTAGCCACTGTGTAGTAGCTTTGAGTTTGTATCGATGTGTCGGATTTCCTCCTGAAGCCTAATGGATTGTTTTACTATCTGGAAAATCGGTGCTCGCACAAAGCAATTACGTGGATGGTCGCTCCTCAACAGCCTTATTCTTCGCGCTAGTTGATGGCATTACTCCGTAGTGTCCTTGGCTAGCGTGGGTATAGAGGTGGGGCGTCACAGCTTGGTATCAGAGCCAAACTTCGGAACAATGTAGAATAATTCAACAAGGATCATCGTCCTAAGTCCATCTTAGGAGTCGTGCCATAGAATTTAATTCGTGTCTTCGTACCGTTCTATCCTGTTTTCTTTTACGATTCCTTGTTTTAACAATCATTAATGTTTGATATTCAGTTTGTGAATAACCTTTTTCTTCTTCCTTCTTCTTTCTTAAGGAAGAGAAATGGCTAGACCTGGCCGTCCCAGCGCCGGTCAACTAGTGCTACTCCCCAGAATGGAGTTTTCATGTCTGCCCAACAGGTTATTGATCTAGTAAAGAATGCTCAAGCAGCCTGTTCTAATCCCGAACCTACTCACCGTAAGTATGGATTTGCATGCTTGTGCAACGATTATACCAAGTTGGATGGGAAGCCATTTAAAGGTTCTTAAACCATTATTGAAGTACAGGCTTGGCTAAGAACATGCGATCGAATCTTTTCACGCATGAATCTTATTGATCTTCACCGTGTTTAGGTGCCTCTAGTATGCTCCAAGAAAGAGCATTAGACTGGTACGAGCTTCTGATTTCTGAAATAAATGAGGCGGGTCTTACTTGGGAGAAATTCCGGGAACGATTCGAGTTAAAATTTGTGCCAGAAGATGAGAAGGTGACTTTGGCTCGTCGTTTCATAGACCTTGTTCAAGGTGAATCCTTCGTGGCAGACTATGTCGCATCATTCGAGTCACTTTCTAAATACGGGTTCAAATATATAAACACCCCATTGAAGAAGAACCAAAGATTTGTCTATGGCTTGAACAAAAATCTTAAGAAGCCATTACTTCTAAAATTAGAAGTTTCTTTTGATCAACTTGTTGATATCGCTCTTCGACTTGAAGAGGCGGATAAAGAAAGTGATGTTGAAGTTATGGGTGCCAAACCAAACTTCAACAACAAGAAAAGGCCTAATAAGTTCAAAGGTTCTTATCCCAATAAGAAAGGGAAGCAAACAACTTCGATGGCAAACACTCTACCTCTGGTTGTGGGCAATGCTACAATTGTGGTTCTAAGGACCATTATGAGAATAAGTGTTCAAAGCCCTGCACTTGTCGCTATTGCAAAAGCCCGGATCATTATTTATCTTCTTGTCCCAAACTTCAAAATAGGAAGGAGGGAAAGCTTAATGTTGCTCAAGCCACTGGCAACACATCTCGTGGTAATGGTATTTCTCATTCTATCATTAATGGCATTATTTTATTTCGTGATCATCCTATTCGAGTTCTTTTTGATACGGGTGTGTCCCACTCTTTTATTTCAAAAGAACTTGTTGATACTTTTTCTTTGGATGTTTTGTGTTTAATGACTTCAGTGAGAATTGCGAATCCGGTTGGTGGATCCGCAACGATCAGTTTATTGTGTAATGATGTCGAGATTATTTTGTGTGATTTTTCTTTTCGAGCCGGCTTGCATGTTATGCGCTACTTAGGCTTTGGAATGATTTTGGGAATGGATTGGCTTAACCGTTATGAGGCTCATATCCGACGTCCTGAGCGGACTATTTATCTTCGACATCCTCAATATGTTAAGCAGATTTCTATTGATCTTAAAGATTCAGATTCCAGCTTGGTTGCATCTTTATATTCTTTAAATCCTCATGATGACAATAATGATGACGAGGAAGATATTTTTTGTCTTATTCACGTTGTTCGTGAATTTTCCAACATCTTTAAGCCCGTTTTAGGATTACCCCTAAGCAAGCAATTGAGTTCAGAATTAATCTCATCCCTGGAGCTCAACCTATTACTCGTCCTCCTTATCGTATGTCCAATAAAGAAAATGAGGAGATGCGCAAACAATTATCTGAATTGGAGATGAAGCAATTTATTCTCTCTAGTTCCTCTCCTTGGGGAGCTTCGGCTATTTTTGTGAAGAAATCTGATAGTACACTTAGGCTTTGCGTTGACTACCGCAAGCTGAATGATCTTACTATCAAGAATAATTATCCTTTACTTCGGCTTGATGATTTATTTGACCAACTTAGTGGTGCTAGAGTCTTTTCACAATGGGACATGGCTACCGGTTTTCATCAGTTTCATATTGCAGAGGATAGCATTCCTTTGACATCGTTCCGTGCTCGTTATGGATCTGATGAATGTCTTGTTATGCCATTTGGTTTAACGAATGCTCCGGCTTATTTCATTGACCTCATGAATAGAGTTTTCAAAGACTTCCTCTATCGGTTTGTTCTCATCTTTATTGATGCTATTCTTGTGTATTCTAAAACCGAGGAGGAGCATGAAAAACATCTTCGGATTGTGTTGGAAACTCTTAGGTGCTATCAATCAAAAGCAAAAATTTCTAAATGCCACTTTTGGCAATCTCCTGTGAAGTTTCTCGGTCATATTATTTCCGAATCCGGAATTTTCGTGGATCCTTCAAAGATTGAAGCAATTCAAAATTGGAAGAGACCGGAGAGTGTGACGGTGACCCGTAGTTTTCTTGGATTGGCAGGTTATTACCGCTGTTTCATATAGGACTTCTCCAAAATTTCTGTGCCTCTTACTAGTTTGACAAAGAAGGGAGTTAAATACATTTGGTCGGACAAATGTGAAGCTTCTTTCAAGAAATTAAAAGAACTCCTTTCCGATGCTCCTATTCTTGTTATTCCCGAGGGGACACGGATTTTATTATTTATACTGATGCTAGTCGTTTGGGTTTAGGAGCCGTTCTCATGCAAAGAAAATGTCTTATTGCTTATTGTCAAAGGTTAATTACATTTGAGGGTTAAAGGCAAGTGTTGCTAATACAATTGTCACAACAAACACAAACATTTTATACTTTGAAAACATTCCTCATTAAAACTTCGTTTTTGAAGATTTATTTATATTTAAAGGTGAAAGGCAAGTTTTGCTAAGATATTTGTCACAACAAACCCAAATTATTTACTTGTATTTTTCTATTAAATATACATTATTAAATATCTAATTATATTCCCAGGTATAATTGATAGTAAGGGTTAAAAATAAGTGTCGCTAAAAACATAGTTTACCAGAACCTAAAATTGTTTACTTATCAATTAATAACTTTAAACATTTACTTAAAGACTAAAGGATATGCACACTTATTAATTAAGGCAAATCCTTTTTGTTGATTCCATAAAAAAATAATTTTAACTTATGCTTTAAAATCCAAATTACCTTTATTGTATTTATAAATAATCAGTTTAATATTTAAAACTTGTATTTATATATATATATATATATATATCTTTATAATATTTTAAAATACTTTTAAAACTACTTGACATATATGATTATTATTTATATAGATATTATGTGAAAATAGAGAATTTTGAAATAAATAAAAAAACAAGTTTTTGTTTCAAAAGCTACTTTGTTTAAAAATTCACAATTACATGTAAAAAATATATTTAAACATGAAACCAATTTTAAACACTTTATATAAGTTAGATAACAACCCTTCAAAGATTGGGGAAAAATAATTAAATATCATTTTTTACAATTTATAGTTTCAAATAGAAAAGATAGCATTTTCACAAATGCTACCAAAACAATTCGTAAAAACTATGAAGTGTTTTTGAAGGAAGTGCAACACTTAGAAAATGCTGCCAAAAGTCCTAGGCTATCGTTTAGAGTGAATTTGCTACAATTTTGCACCTAGATTTCTGACATCTTAAAAATGATTTTTAATCCATTCCTTTTTGTAGCAGTTACTAAACTTTGGGTACTTGAAAAACGTAGACAAAAATCCCAAAGAAAATCTTTTAGCTATTTTAGTGAATTTTGCGAAAACAGGTCATTTTACCGAACTACACTTATAGCTATCCTAAGCAATTGCAAGAATTGTGTTCATTGATATTCCTGGTGTAGTAGATTCTATCACACATATAGTCATACTCCATTTGATGGAATTGTTTGATCTTATGGGAGATCTTATATAATTTTGCACGTGAGGAGTAATTTCTTGGTTTCGTCTAGTCATTAATAACTTGATTATTTCTAGATAATAGTAAATGGAAACAACGGTCGTAAGGATTCCTATTGAAACCAAGAAATATAGGCATGCTTTCCATCCACACCAGAATAGATGAGGTTGTCAGAAAAACTCTGGTAGTGGAGGAGATATAACTTTTTGCACTTTTTTCAACTAGGTATCAAATGATTTAAGTTTCAAAATTTTCGCAATAAAGATAACATACAATTTACTTGACAAATTGGTAAAGAAATCTCTAAGAAAGTTTCCACAAAAATGTGCGTTACTTTCAAGGACGGACTATTTTTAAAAGTGTCACTATAGCGACCTTTTTTTTTCAATCTTTTGTTATTTTGATTTACTTCTTCTATAACTTTCCAAAACATATCCCATCCATTTCTAAAACCGATAGAAGTGCAGATAATAACTAAACAAAGTTATTATTAAGATATTTTATAAAATCGCTATTTCACAAGTTATAGTTCAAGGGATTCAAAATGCTTTTATAATGACTATGGCTATATGGACAAGTCCGTATTGAATTCAATATTAAGTGTCATTCTATTTTGTACATACATATGATTCGAAATTAATACTATATCACTATCAAACATGTATTAACATATATACGAGCTAGCATATCTATTTTAAGCATTTGAATGCACTTATTTTGAACTATACTTTTCAGTGGTTTAAAAATAAGTGCTTTAGCAATTTTCATACTTGAATAAGCATATAATCAAAGGTTCTAACTTTATGTAGTTAATGTCCATAATTATTACAAAATAGTAAGCAATACTTCAAGCAATATTAAAATATTTATTTAACATGTAATTATCTATATTCGGCGTGAGATTAACCCACTATTGTTTGAATCAAATTTCATTTCCTTCCTACCAACATTCACTATAACCACTTTACACTTCCTTCATTCCACAAAGAAGCCCAGAATTAAGCAAAAAAAAAAGTGAAGAGGGGGTAGAAGTGCATGGCTTAGGAAATTTTGTCGTCCTTTTCTCATGACCAAGACAAATATAGAGGAAATGGCTTTACTTCTCCTGGGTTTGAGTCGATGTGTTCTCTTGCAAGGTGTTTTAGGATATTAGAATGAGATTAGAGAAGTTTTGACTAGTTTAGAGTAAATTTGATTTGAGGTAATTATGAAAAGGAAGAAGTGCAATATTTTAGAATTCAGAGTTTGTGGACTGAGCAAATAAACGAAGAGACCTTGGGAGCTTATTTATAGGTTCATAAAATGAGCTAAAAGAATCCCCTTATCCTACCCTAATTTTGGCCAAAAGGGTACAACACATGAAGAAGGCCATGCCTTCTTTCACTTACTACCTTACCGTGTTAAAGTCTCCTTTATTCCCTCCCTCATTCCCGGGCCATTTGGCACTTTGTGTTTAATTTAGTTTAATTAATTTACATTAGTTTCAAGAGTTTTTAAACACTTTCTATTGTTTTCATACATGATAACATCTCGATGTACAAAATTCAAACAACTTCAAACTAACACAAAGTTGATTTTTAATAATCTATTCTCCAGTCGCATTTTCCATATTTATCCAAAGTTTATATTTTTGTAAACGCATTTCAAAAATAAGGTTTCTAACATTAGTTACAAATTAAAAACATTTTAACAGGGTTATAAAATCATATTCAATCATATTAAATTTCGGACACATATTTAAATAATTTAGATATTTAAATATGAAGTGTTTGAAATTTTGAGTCGTTATAGTCTCCCTCCTTAATGTATTTCATACTTGAAATTCTGATACAAACAATCCAAGAAGCAACGATACAACAATACTATGATGACCCAAAAAATTTTAACATTTGAAATGGAATATTCAATTGATTTTAAATTTTTAGAAGTTAGTTTAACTTGAATTTCAAAATTAACTACGAATTTGGGAATTGAAATTAGTGAATTTAATTTATTGAAGTTGGGTACAAATTTGATTCTCCAGTTTGAAGCTGATTAAAAATATTTTCATGGCTTAGAAAATTTATATTGATAATACTGAAGATTTTTAAAGCTTCAGAATTTGGTTTGGAAACGCTTTGTTCAGATTTGAGTTTTTATTGTTTAAATTGATATTTAAAAATAGCCTTCTGGGCACGTTCTCGGAATTCAACGAAACAAATTCTATTGGATCCGTAATATGGTATTATTATCGGATTTCAATTTTCATAGTGTTTGGAGTTGTCGGGTGATCGTACGATAAGCAAACGCACTGAAATTTAATTGAAATTTAAATCAATAACTGGGTTCGAAAAGCTATTTTCTCTACACGATCAAATTTGGACTCGAAATCTTTTCCATTACATTCGAAATGGGGGTATAATATTATAAACGCCTGGCGGCATGCCTCGATAGGAGGTTGAGACTTTAAGTCGCATTTATCGAGATGTTTGGAATTTTAAATAAAAATATTTCTAAATAAACCTTCTCCAGCAAGCCACCTCCTTTTCACATCACGCCCCTTCTTTTAATTCACAGCCGAAATCATTCTTCAACTTCATTGCTCAGATCGAAATCAAATCCATTCCGCCTCCTATTTCCATAAAAATAAAAATAATAATAAAATACAAATGGCCAATCGATTTTTACCCTCCCTCTTCATCTTAGATAATCAAAATCGAATCCTTTTTGATTCGTCTTGGCTTTGGTTCGCGGTGTATTAAATTAAGGAAGTGAAGCGCCTGGAGGTCGAAGGCGAAAGGAGGGGGCTTCGTTCTCGTGTGCGCATAGGAAGGTGGAGTGCGGCGTGATTTCTTGAGTGGACGTAGGGTTTTGAACGAGAGCAACTCGAGCAATGGAAGGCGACGCGACCAGATGTGGCTATTGGAAAAAGGGGGTCGGCTTTGAACCCTAGACGAGGCTGGTGTGCTTATCGAGGTATAATGCTGAAGGGAGGTTTGCGTTAGGAGTTCTTGCAGTGGTGGTGGTTTCTGGGACCAGACTTTGGAGAAATAACAAGGTTCGTGGGTGAACTCAATTGGCATGGCTGCGGGAAGAAGATGGGGCAGTTGACTGGGTGGCATGGCAGTGCTCGAATCAATAGGCAGTAAGGCCTATTTGCAGTTTTTTTTAATTTAGTTAAATATATATATGCACACACATGCGGAAATACATATATATATATCTATGATTTTTACAGTTAAGAAAATTTCTATCAGTATATTTACCGAAAAGAAAATAATAAATATATGTACATACACTTTAACTAATGTAATTATTTGGCAACTAGAAAATATTATATTTAAAAGGAATTAGTTTAAAACTAATTATTAGTTAAGTCAAATTATAAAGTGATAATTGATTGTTCGATTTATTCAAATACTAATATAAATTATTTATACAAGGGCAAAAACTATGGAGAAACAAGCCGGAATTAGATTAGATTGCAAATTAAAGGTGAAAGGTGAGATCTTCTCACTCAGAATAATAATTGAAAAATTCAGTTACTGAATGATTGTTGAAATGTGATAGTTAAATTTAAAATTTGTTGATAGTGTGCTTGGATGATTGATTTATTATTAGTTATATTAGTTTAGACCCTATGCGCCGCATAATAGCAGATGCTATTATATTTAAACCCATATACCACGATATTCCACCTTGAAGTGGAATTCGATGTATTTGGAGTTGTTGATTTCCCACATTATATAGCGGATGAGACCCTATGCGCGGCATAATAGCGGATGATATTGATAAATCCCATATACCGTGATATTCCACCTCGAAGTGGAATTGGTATTTAATTGTTGTGCTAACGTCTGTGTATGCAGGGAAAACAGGTTGGAGGGATCCAACTAGATTCCTCAAATATTTGAATCAGTTTCGATATTGTGTGTTGATTATTTGTAATCTATGTGTGACTATTTATGATTGAGACTGTTGAAGGCTACAATTTAGCCGAATATATTTTTGATATCATTGGATGTCAGAAATAAATAAAATTGGATTTTTGAAATTTAGTAGAAAATTTATAGTAAATTAATCTTAGAAAATTGAATAGATTTAAAAGAAGGAATTTGTTTTAAAAGTTAATAATTTTGCTGTTGAAATAAAATTAGAAATTTATTTTGGAAATTGATTTGGTATTTGAAAAAAAAAATGTGAAAAGCAATATAGGATTTAATTCGATGCTGAAAATGAATATTTGGAAATTGATTTGAAAATCGTATATCAATGGATATTTAGAAGTTTAAATTCACAATGGGAATTTATAAAGGAAAGGGAAATTTGTTTTAAAAAATAAACATTTGGTTATTTTATGGTGTGGAAAGAAGTTTACAGATTTAGAATGTAAATTAAAATAAATCGAGAAGATTCTTCCTTGGAAAGCCGAGTATATTCTAAAGTAGCTTTTGAAGTATAAATTAAAAGTTCTAGAAATTGATTTGGAAGAATTGTTGAAGGTATTATTTTTGGGAGTTGTTTTAAATCTTTAAAGTAAAGATTTATTTAATTAAGTATAGAAGGGATTTTTTTAAGATTAAATTGATATTTGATTTAGGAAATAGTTATTTAAATAATTATATTCTATCTACTAAATTTTATTTTAAAGTTAGTCTGGACTTGAAATTTTATATGAGACATTTATATAATGTTTGCATAACTAATATTTAAATAAATGTTATAAAATAATTTTATCTAAATGTTTCCATGTATATTTTGGATAAGTGATTTAAAGTATTTTATAGTATTTGAACTCGGCAAATTTTCAGTGGAAATAACTAAATATTTGGAAATATATTCCATGTAAGGAAAAGTGATATGAAATTTGTTTTCAAAATATTGAAATGTGGAAAGTAATTTGAAATTTGTTTCCAAATGGTTGAAGTGTGAAATATATCTTACAGACATATTTTGAAATTAAATAATTTGGGAAATTTATTTAAATCCGGCAAATTGTTTAGAATGTTGATTGATATTTAAATAACCGACTATCAATATTCGTCCTTTAATGGCATTTGAATTTCGATGCAACCAGGGGTCGGATTCCAAGTGGATATCCGAAAACCACATCGAACCTTTGTGATTTGTAATAGATCTTTTATTTAAAAGATCGAAGTGGAAAATTATTGTAATTTGTTTGAAATTTGAATGAACATTTATGTGACGCCCCACCTCTATACCCACGCTAGCCAAGAACACTCCGGAGTAGTGCTGTCAACTAGCACGGAGAATAAGGCTGTTGAGGAGCGACCATCCATGTAATTGCTTATCACACGGTGGCTATAAATAATCTTCGGAAACAAACATAGAAATAATCGTATCACAAATCAGTCACAGATATCCATATCACAAAGGCGGAAGAAGATATGAATATATAACTAACACATGAAAGTGTACATCGGAGTAGTGGTCTGTAAGATCCACGATAATACAAAAGAATAGCAACACGTGCTATACAAAAGAATACAACTATGAGTCTATATCTAAAGTGTATACAACAAAAACTGCTAATCTAAACAGTCAGCCAAAAGTCAGAGTGATGAATCCCTGGGAAGAAGTCAAGCAGAAGCACCTGTAACATCTCGGTCTGACCCGAGTATTATTTAAGAAAATAATAAACGGATCAGTCTAGCTATAAATATCAGATGACATGATATAACATAAAAGATATGGCATAAACATAAACATCCATAACGACATACCACTATAAGTATGTAAATAATGATCAACAGAAGATCAATCAATAAGAGATAATCAATATCACAAGAATCTTCTCAAAGATTCGAAGAGGGCATCATACCCTAAACTTGTACTCATAACAAGTCAATGACATAAATTCCAGAAATCAACACGAGAAATCCAGAAATCATAAAAAGGGAAAGAGGCCTATCACATGACGGTCCGAAGACCAAGGGGAGCTACCCCGCATGTGTGAATGGAATCACACAGATTGAGGTCAAGACTAACCAAAAAGCAGAAAGGTATGTGTGAATGGAATCACACAAGTGGTGTCTAGTCTAACCTTGCAATGAAAGAGACATCGCGCAATTGCTAGTCTAATTCATAAAGCGATCATCAAGATCAACGAGAAGTGTCAATTACACTAAGCTAGTAAATATAGAAGTTTAGCTTCATGTCCCATAACCACTTGCTTAACTTAAATATTTACGAACAAACTGTAAATCTTCACTAATAAAATTGTCACAAGAGGTTCAATCGAACAAGTCCAAGAATTAACCGACGAAGTGAACGCAAGCGTTTCATACCACTTGTTTTACTAAGTCGTTTAATTAGATTTCTCATCCGAGTGAGGCAAAGGCTTGTATATACTAATAGATTGGAAAACGGTTTAAGAAAAGAGCCTTGTTATTAAAAATAGAGTTGAAATTGTTTGTTAAAAGAGTTTTGATATTTACTACTAGTATTGAAACCTTTATATTATAAAGTGACAAAACACAGAAGCAATTGTAGAAACAATCAGTCACAAAGATCACATACGGAGATGCGAATAAAATCCAAGGAAATCAGCTCAATGTTTTTCAGATAAAATCCCCTACGGAGGGGGGTCCAGGGGGGGTGGCAACCCCCCAAGGTGGGGGTGCGGGGGCAACGCCACCGCTTACGGGGGGTGCAGAAGCAATTGTTTGTCAAATGAGGTCTAACGACCTAAGGGGAATAGGGTCGAGCGACCTAATGGTTGCGACCTAGGGGTCTAAGGAGTCAACCGTCCGAGGCGAACGAAATATGCAGGCCTTGACTTTTCCACACGTGCGAGCTAATGATTCCGAGCGACCTATACCTGGGCAGAGCGACCTAAGCTCAGGAAGTTCACCAAACAACTAAAAATTGGAGTTTTTCGCCAATCCAATCCAAACCAAATGCAAATATGCATGCTAAAGTGATGGGGAATCATTCCCAACAGTCCAATATAGTTATAGACTAGAATTGTGAGATAAAAATCTCACCTTTGCACTAAAGTTTATGAAGATGAAGCTTGAAAGCAAGGAGAAGCAATCCAAAGCTTGAATCCAATATCTTCTACTTGAATTTGGAGTTGAATGTTGGATTTGCAATTGAATTTGTGCTTGGAGTTTTAATTTCCCATTCCCTCCACCATTAATGCCAAAGCTTGATTAGTTAGGAAATTTATGAAGAGTGAGGAGAAGAGGGTTGGAACTTGGGCTTAATAGGCTAAACTAACCCAAAGTCCAAAGAGGGAAAAGTTAGTGAAATTTCACTAACTCCAAACCTATCGATGTTTATACTTAAAAAGTTGTAAACGACATTTCGAACTCAATGGAAGTGGTCTCGAGTCCTAATTTGACCGTTTGCAAAAAGTAGCTTTTCGGACCAAAATCCGATTAACGAGTTAATATTTAAATAAAATATTTAAATACAAACTCGATAAATATGCGGGTTGTTACAATTTATTTTAAAAAAAATAAGCGCTCGTTATTCCAATTAGCCGGTAGAGAACCCTTTGTCATAACTCCCATTCCGAATAACGATACAAAAAAATGTGATTGCATTTGAAAATAGTGTTGAAGACCGAGTATTTTCGAAAGCGAAAGGACTATCTGTCGAATATCTCTGTACCGGGTTACTCCTGTATAGAGATTTTATTATCCTTTGTGATGAGGATTCCAGACATGATTTGTGAATATCGGGATTTACAAGGGCTTCTTTGAAGTGCCTTCGGTTTCGTTCGATCCCAGAACGGAGTTGTATGGACGTGTGTCTGACGTTACACTTTGAGATGTAAAGCTGGTTTCTATCAAATACATTTCTGTTGGTGGCGGAGAATTTATTCTCTTAGCTTAACACCCTTGTTTGAGACATACTAGCTCAGAGGTTATGTAGTTGATGGTTACTAGTGATACATTCCCAAATTGGTAATGTGGCATACGAAGTGCTGCTGATTGTTTGTTGATCAAAGCTTGACTTTGTTAAAAGTGTAGCTTTGTGGATGAGACTTCGTCGGACCTCACACCCCGAAAATGGTCAAAACAGGGAAGATGTGCACGGTTATGAGGGTCGCGCCCTTTAGGGCATGTCATTTCCTTCTGGAAAAGGGTGGTGTCAGCTATGGAGCCCTGATATTTAACCTTTATGGTTACTGCACATACTTTTATTTGTGGTTGTTGGTCTAGAGGATCCTTGGATAAAGGCCCCAAAGGACCGGGTGATGGCATACTCGAGTAGTAGTTACCTAGTTACAGAGGTAACCCGGCCTTGTGTTGGCCGAGATCTGGGTAGGTTCTCGGGACGTCCCTCCAGAGGCGTACCCATGTGGTAGTAGGAAGTTCCTTAGCTTGACAATTTGTTGGACATCCAATAGAACAATAGGCGCCTTGTACAGTTTTAGTTGTATAACCTGCCATTTACTTATGGTGGCGCCCCACTGTTTAGATGGTAACTATAGTAGGCATATAATAATGGTTGTATGCTGGCTAAGATTAATATTATACTTTTGAAATGTTTTCTGCACTATGTACTAATAATATTATCGAATGGATTTTGCGTTTCAAGCATGTTTGACTATCATAAGGAGAAATCTCCTCTAATTCTGCATTTGCATTGTGTGTGTGGCGGGAGGCCTTATGGTAGTTTCATTTTCCAAAAGCATAGCGGATTTATTTTTATTTTCTTTGTGAAAATAACTGTTTTTAAGATCTCACACCAGTCCCACGACTGACCTGGAGTTTATTGTTCCCATTCTAAACTCTAGATGCCCACAATTTTACACACGGGTAGCCTAGAGTCAGAGTAGTAGTTATTCGGGGCAAAGTGAAGAAGTTGCTGTGGAAATCAGGAGTTGGAGCTGGAAGGTGAGCCGTATCACTTATGTATGTAATATTTGTTTTCCGCTGTTTGTTGTTGTAACACTCTAATAATGTAATATGATGTAATGTAATAACAGATATGATTCTCTGTTTTATAGATTATTCATTTATATATTATATGTTGTTCCACTGTGAAATGTGAGTTTTGTTATTGTTTCTATTTCTTCTTCTACTTCTTCTTCTTTAAACCCTAATGGTTCGGTTTTTCGGCATTTGACTGTTCGGCCTTCGTCCAGTGGATGTATTGATGTCGACTTTAGGGCATCTAAATATCGGGTCGTTACATTTTGGTATCAAAGCATTTCATTAAGCGATAACCTTGGCTCTGTTCGGTGTTACTCATTAGAGATAGAGTCAGTAGTACTCTAGAATGAGTTTGAGTGTAATAATAGATATGAGTGCGTATTTGTTAGTGAATATAAAATTGTTTTATATTATGTTGATTGGACCGTTGAGTGGTATATGGATTCTGGTCAATACGAGTAATTAACGTTATTGATAGGGATCTCTAAACACTTTTACAGAAAAATTCGACACGATATCGTTTTAAAATAGGGTAAATGAAATAAGTTAACCCAAACTATTTTCGTATATAAAAGAAATAAAGTTTCTGTGAATTATTATAATATATGGTTGCTAGGAAGCGATAATATTAAATTATTATCATCGTTGTATGAGGAATTGAAATCAAAACCAAAGGCTAAGAAAATAAAAATCCAAATGGGATTTGTAAATGTAAATTGTAAATGAGATTTATAATTTGAAATAGAATTCCAGAGAAGTATTTTGAAATGTTCTTGAAAATATTTGAAATTCGGGAAGTTTGGAAATTAAATTCCTTTTGGATTGGAAATAATTTTCAAGGGTTTGGAAAAAGGTTTTGAAGGGATAAAAGCACTAAACTCTTTTCGGTCGCTGGAAAATAACTTCGGTGATGACTGCAGCATCATTGATGTTCATTTTCGAGTTTCCTAAAGAGGAATTGCTGCCAAATGATTTTAAATCGAAAATTGTTTGTCAAAATTGGGTTTGTTTTGAAAATACAAAGGGTTTTGGAAATAAAATTGACTTCAAAATGATTTAAGAAATTGTTTAAAACTCTGGAATCCTAATTAAAATGGTTATGGAATAATAATTTTGAAACTTACGAAATTCTGATTAAAATGAAAATTAACTTGAGTTAATTTGAATAAAGGTGAATTTTGAGAAGTCTTATAGACTAAAATGATTGAAATAAAATTTATTAAGTTGGAGAATAAATTGTGAACGAATAGATAAATTTGCAATTTCAAGTTAATGAAAGTGAATTGAATGTTGAAATTCATTTTGAATTTGTAAGTAAATAGAACTGGAAATGGAATTGAATTTGGTTTATATTAAACAAAGTGAAATATTGAAATAAAATTGGTAAATAAAACTAATTAAAGGAATGACGAAATTGAATATGATTTGAAATGAATTGAAATTCAATAATTGTAAACGAAAGTAAATGTATTAACAAAGGTGAATAAAATTGAATTTTTAATCAATTGGAATAATATGGGTTTGTTTAAAATTAAAAATGAATTGAACGTAAGCAAGTGGGTTGTAAACTGTGACGACCTGGCTTCCTACGCCCAGAAATCCGTTTCGTCATGAAGAAAGAAAGGGGTGAGAAAAAAGAAAAGATAGAGAAGAAAGAACAACAACATCAGAATCTCACGACGGAACGAATAAATTATAATAATCACATAAGTATTTACATAATATACAACATCAATCAGAGTTATACAGATAATACATCACATACTCCGTAGTGCTCTTGGCTAGCATGGGTATTGAGGTGGGGCGTCACAAGGATTGAAGTGATAATCCAAATGGGGATTAAGGCAAATGTGAATAAGTGAGTTAAAATTTAAGCGAACGTGAATAGAAAGGAAATTGATTTAGTTAATAATCAATGAAGATAAATACGTAGGATGTACGTATATTATTCTATTCGTACAGTGATTTGATCCAGATTCGAGCACAGAATTTCGAGATAGCGTATCGATCCGAGTTAGGATTTTTCACTCGATTTTTGACGGCGAACCTGGATATGGATTGTTGATTGGTTCTGGATATTCTCTATATAGTTATAGATAAGCAAGGAGAATGACGGTTTCTGATCAAGAAACCAGATCTGAGTCCGTACTAGGAAGTCGGGTGGACGATACGAGTTCGGAAGTGAAATTGTGTGATCGAATGAGCGATCAGATTGGTATAGCATACGGATGATATGTGTACATCGTACGGATTTGAATGACAATGATATTGGAAAGAGTAATCAAATTTGAATATTTTATTTTGAGTAGGCAAAGTTAAATATCTTTGTTATATAAGATAATCTCCCCTTATTGAATCTATTGCCAGAAGGAAAGGATGTTTGAAAGTGTTTGAAGTATAAAAGGAGTTTTATACAAGTTTGAAATGATCCAAAGTTTAATTTATATATATATATAAAGGATCTTATGAGGATTTTGGAAGAAAGGTTTTGGGAAACTTTGAATTTGGAAAGGCTTTTGATTTTTTGGGTAAAATCAATATGAGAATTTGAAAAGCCTAGTTTGAGAATTATCAATTTTAGGATAATCGATTTTGTGTAAAGGAGCTTTGTACGAGATCATACTAGGTGTATGATTTGAAAGATACTACATGTGTATAGTATAAAGCGTTTTGATAATGGCTCTGGCGAAAAAGGCGCTCCCTTGAAATGAACTTCTCAAGAGTGCCACCGGGTGGTGCTGCTTGAGCCCCAAGGGGGGTTCTAAAGTTGGTCCTGTGAGGAGTCCGGACTGTAGGATCGATTTCACCCTAGAGTGGGGGTGAATAGGGTGATGATATTAATTATAAAAATTAATTGCGAAATCTTATAAAATTATTTCAACACAGATCACAGATTAATAGCAGAACAGAAAAATAGCAGAATAAAAAACTGCAGAGATAGAACGACACAGAATTTACCCAGCTTCGGCAAAACCATGCCTACGTGCTGCCCCCAAGGTTTGTACTAGAAATTAGATAGTAACACGCTTACACATGTAAACTCGCGACACCAGCTACTGATTAACCTAGCTCTACGTTCAAAACCCTTCCACAACTCAGCCACTAAGTTGCGAATTCTCAAGCTACGCCACGTAGCTTGTCCCCTAGTCACACGACTAGTAAATACAACGGTTTGAAAAGAGTTTTAAAATTAAAAACAAATTTAAAACAAAAAATAAGATAAAGCCCTTATTTTAAAACAATAACCCTTATTCTTAAAGGCCGGCCCCTTTCATTATTTAGACCCGATCCTTTTTATTCCTTCCTTTGGGAAAATTGCGGTCGTTGCTTTCTTTATTCGATCTGAATTAGGGTTTCGTTCCCTTGTGGAAATTAGGGCTCTTCAATTGAAACCGCCACTTTTGATTGCTGGTAGTTTGCCTTGTCGATCACTTATTTCTCTGCTTAGTTCACGACACTTCAATTGAATCGAGTTCGTATACAATTTCGGTATGTACTTTTCTCCTTTTGTTTTCTGGTTTGATGCTTGCTTGAACTCTGATGCCTTTTTTAAATTGCCGATGATGACAATTGGGATTTTAATGCTTGTACTTGATCGATGGTTATTGCCAATGATGATTGTGGGTTTATATATGGATTTCGATTGCCTTTAATACGTTCATCTGATTTTTTCCATACTATGCTTTCAGCCGATCAATATTTGTTGAACGTTGATGATTTGATTGACTTTTTCAATTTCGTATATTCTGACACTTGCGTCCCACGGCTTTGATTTTTAACTCGGTCAATTGCCTTTGCTATCACGGCTTCCAATTTGACTTGTTCTGTGGTGATTTTACTATGACTTCGGTTTTGACTAACTTGATTTTTTTCTTGATCAACCTTGATGTTGAACTCCGTCTTCACTGATCGTGTTTACTTCAGCCATTTGATTTCTTAAACTGAACTTCTGGATATTGATCGAAACTGTACACTTGCTTGCTTCGGCTGCTTCGTTGTCATTGACTTGTTTGCCTCGGCTTTGATTTTGTGACGTGTACTTGTATACTGCTGTTATTGGCTTCACTTGATTATGAAACTGGTTTTGATCATTTACATGTTACAAATGTTTATGTATGGTTTCACTTTTGCTGTGTCATTTAGTTGGCGAATCTTCGAGCATTGTTGTGAGTAGTTTGAATCACTGTCATTTGTTTGCGAGTACGAAACTTGTAAGTTGTATCATTGTGATGTCTGGTTGACACTTGATGGTCTTCATATTCATATGTGTCTTGTTCAATGGAGTCGGTGGTAATGGTCACTGTGTTGGGCTTGTAGTACTTGGATATTTGCAGTTTGTAGTGTTTTGTATCACTTGTGTCACTAGTGTACTTGAGTTTGCTTCGAGTCAGTTTCATTGTGTTGGTTGCTGTGTCATTGTCTTCTTTGTACACTTGGGCTTGTAGTTGATGGTAGTTGCTGTGTCATTGTTATTATGTTGGTTGATGCAACAATATTTCCATATTGATCCCTCTGTTTGCTTTGGCTTCATTTGATTATGTGATGTTGCATAACTTGATGTTGCCCTGTTCCTTGACCTTTGTTGCCTTTGTTTATTTGTCTACACATGTTTCATTTGCACTTTGATGCATTTTGGAGTTGGTCTTGTTCACTGTGTCACTTTGATGCATTAGTAGATATTCAAATTCCTGATATAAATGTACCACAAACAGATACACCTATATGGTTTTATATGATGACATCATTTCCATTACTTGTAAAAGTGGAATTTGCGCCTAACGAGGGTAGTTATGATTTTTGTTTGATTATTTTTATTGAAATTTAATATTTATATTCAGTTGAGTTTTAATGTTGAATTAATATCTATCACTTTATCTCTATTTTCTCTAACACTATCATTCTTTTGCTGATAACAAAAGGGGGAGAGAAAAGTTATGATTTTGTCAAATAAAATCAAGCAAATGTCAAATAATTTTCTATTTGCATCTAGGCACATTTGCATATTTTATTTGTATGCATATATGTAGGGGGAGCTTTGTGCAAAGAGGAAGCATATAAATAGGGGGAACAATTAATTAGAGCATATGAATGACCAAATACATTTAACACATTCAAAATCTTAAATATATGTTTGTTATCATCAAAAGGGGGAGATTGTTGAATATGCGCTTATAAGATTTTTGTTTGATTAATAAACATATATACATTCGTTTAAATGTATTTGTCAATGTACTATTTTATTTTTCATAGATTAAATAAATATTTGCTGAATAAAATTAAATACACAGATTTTGAATTCAAACAGAAATTTTATTCAAACAAATATTTATTACAATTTTGAATAGTACAAATTCAAGCTCTCACTATTCACTATACAATTTCAATTACAATAACATGTGTACACAAATTCCTCACTACATATCCATCACACTCATAGTTTTATCTTCAACTTCATTCCAGTTAGAATCCAGCATCTGAGCAATCTGCAAAAATATTCACTAACGCAGTAAAATTGAAAAAAAAAATTTGCGGTATTAAATAAAAAGTGAATTTTGAAAATAATATTTGCCTCAGTTATTTGGGTTGTTTGTCATGATTTATATTTGAATTCATCACACACGAACAATGTGACATGCACAGTGTATCACTGTACATGCAACAAGGCCGTGCACAACGATATACAGTTGATAATGTTACAGGGACAGGTGAGCACAAGGTCAAACCCAAAATAAAAAGACGGGTTCAACACAGGTGCAATATAAATAAAATCTCGTCATCAGCACAAGGTCAAACCCGAATTTTTAAAACTGGGTTCAACTCAAGGTTAATGCAAATTTGACTCAACTCAATGCAATTCAAACTGCAAGTCCAAAACAAATGCACAATGCACTAAGCAAATGACAAAGACAGTTCTAACATGTATCGAAAAGCATGTACATGGGTAAACAGAAAATGCACCAGTTCAACTCAGAGATCCAACTCCAAGCTAAGAGCAAGTGATAGTGAATATATACAAGTGTAGTGCTCAAGACTATGCAAGCCTCAGCCTCAGATCAGAAGTGAAGCAAGAAGCTCAAGTCAATGCACAATGCATTGTGCATTTGTTTTGGACTTGCAGTTTGAATTGCATTGAGTTGAGTCAAATTTGCATTAACCTTAAGTTGAACCCAGTTTTAAAAACTCGGGTTTGACCTTGTGCAGATGACGAGATTTTATTTGTATTGCACCTGTGTTGAACCCGTCTTTTTATTTTGGGTTTGACCTTATTCTCACCAGTCCCTGTAACATTATCAAGTGTATATCGGTGTGCACGGCCTTGTGGCATGTACAGTGATACACTGTGCATGTCACATTGTTCGTGTGTGATGAATTCAAATATAAATCATGACGAACAACCCAAATAACCGAGGCAAATATTATTTTCGAAATTCACTTTTTATTTTATACCGCAAAAATATTTCTTTTTCAATTTTACAGCGTTAGTGAATATTTTTGCAAATTGCTCAGATGCTGGATACTAACTGGAATGA
Source organism: Allium cepa (assembly GCA_030765085.1). Taxonomy (NCBI): domain Eukaryota; kingdom Viridiplantae; phylum Streptophyta; class Magnoliopsida; order Asparagales; family Amaryllidaceae; genus Allium; species Allium cepa. The sequence goes on along the minus strand of CM060942.1, from coordinate 357,495,786 downwards.
AGTTGAAGATAAAATTACGAGTATGAGTGATAGGCAGTGAGGAATTTTTGTACATATGTTATTGTAATTGAAATTGTATAGTGAATAGTGCGAGCTTGAATTTGTACTATTCGAAATTGTAATAAATATTTGTTTGAATAAAATTTCTGTTTGAATTCAAAATCTGTGTATTTAATTTTATTCAACAAATATTTATTTAAACTATGAAAAATAAAATAGTACATTAACAAATACATTTAAACGAATGTATATATATTTATTATCATCAAACGAAAATCATATAAGCGCATATTCAACACGGACAAAACTAGTTCCTAAGGATTATGAGTAGAGTATACCATAGAAAAATTCGTGTGTGCCGCTGAGAGCAACAGTCTATGTTTGATTTTGTATCGGTAGACTACAACCTATGGTAACATAACGAAAGTCGTGTGTGCCAATGAGAGGCAACAGTCTGCGTTTGATTTTATATCGGTAGACTACGACCTATGTTAACATAGCAAAAGTCGTGTGTGCTGCTGAGAGCCAACGGCCTGCGTTTGATTTTACATCGGTAGACTGCGACCTATGTAGGAGTGGAGAAGTTTTATTTTGACAGTGAAAGTCGTGTGTGCCGCTGAGATCCAATGGTTACATGGACATTTGCTGCGATGGCAATGTAACCTTGGAATGTAGCAGTGATCTGTTGTGGGGTCCATGGCGTAATCGAGGAGCATGGAGTGCCTATAGTTACATGGACTTTAGCTGCGATGGCGACGTAACCCATGATGTAACTACGACCATGGATGGGGGTGATGATTTCAAGAGCTTTCTCACTGAAGATATTTACTCTATTTTCAAAAATTGTTTTCTATATTTTCAATAAAATTATTTTCTAAGTATTTTCACTAGATGTTGAAAACGGGTTTACTAGGTACTTACAGATTTTCAGTCCTACGCCTGATCAACGTATGACTGAATTTCTATGAGAACAAGGATGGACTGGTTGAGACATCGAGTTATAAAAAGTATTTTTTTATATAAAGAGCTATTTTATTAGTATGATGTGAATTTAAATGTATTTCTAAAATTAAAAAAAAAGTTTTAGAATATTGGAAAATGAAAGAAATCCAAACGGGAATTATAAAATAAAATTGAACTCACAAAAATTTAACAAATTTATTTTTGTACTAAAATCGAATATTGATTTAAAATTGGAAGTAAGCTAATTGGCTATTTAATTATTAGATAGAGTATGTTAATAAAATTTAACTCGGTTAAGTAAATGGATTGTAAGTTAATAATGGAATTTGGAAATGAATTTAAATTGTAAATCGAATTCGACTTGGATTTGATAATGAATTAAATAAGTAGAGATGCAGTAAACAAAAAAATAAAATAGAGTTGAATCGAAATAGAGATGGTTTGAATTATGAATAAAATTCAAGTGTGATATGAATAATATTTAACGAAATTTGCAAGTAAAGTACATTTAAGAGAAGTATTATCAAATGAAAGTGAATTATAATAGAAATGGTTTGAGTTGTAAACAAAACCCAGGTGAGTAGAAATAAATTGAGAATGGCTTTGTATTAATAAAATAAATTCGCAAATTAATTAAATAAGTGAATTAAAAGTTTAAAATGGGTGAATAAATGGGTTAATTAAATTAAATAATAAATGAATGAAGTCTGATTGATTAAAAATTAAATCAAAGTCTTATTTGGAATTGGATATCAGAATAAACTTAAGTTATAAGGCATATTAATTTGAAGTAAAATTACCTAAGTCAATAAAAGCCTTGTTTCGAGAAGAATGGAAGGCCATTTAATTAAATTTTGGATTAAATTTATTTGGAGAATGGATATTGATTTAAGCATCGTAGGGTGTCAAGCTCAATGAAATGATTTTAAATGCAATGAATGGTTGGTGAATAAATTAGAAATGAAATGGAATTAATTACAAAATGATTAGTAATTAATTTGAAAATGTTATAAACTAAAATAGGTACTCTATTAAGCGAATATTGTAAAATTTGCATAGAATGAATTATCGTTTGACGTAAATGAAAGTAATTAAAATTCTATGAGTTGGTAGAGATTAAATAATTTGATTTAAGGATCAATTGAATTGAATATGAGCTTTTTTGGATTAAAAAATAAATTGAATGCAAGCGTTGAATTGAAACCCATTAAAATTTAATGAAATGGTATATGAATTGGATGAAAGCAATTGAATAAGCTTTAAGTCATATAAATTGCTCGTGCAAGTTATTTAGAATGCATTTCTTTTAGAATTGATGTGTTGTAGTCATTTAAGTAAGAGAAATGTTATGAACTTCATATATATAGTGCTTACATGTTTAAATTGAGTAAGTACAGGTGTCGAGAGGCCGTTTGGCTACATTTGGTTGCGCTATTTGCTAAAATAAATAAGCCTCTTGCTTAAAATGCTAAATAAAGGTACGCCTATGCAATAAAAATAGGAAATATGAACTGTTTTTGCTTTTCCGACAGTGTGGGTCGATGTATATATATTTATATCCCTTGTCAAATTGCGAAAGCTCCTCCGTACAAAGGAGAGTCTGCCAAAAAATTTCGAAATTTTGGGACTTAGAAAAAAATTATGAAAATTTTTTAGAATATTTTTGTTAGCAACAAAACGATTTTAAATATGAAACTGAAATAAATTAATGGATGAAATTAATTTAAAATAATGATATGAATCAGTTATAATTGGAAGATAAAATTCAATATTCAAAATTTAAGACAAATTGAATTCATTTGGAAATAGGAAAACTAAGTTGAGTAGAAGTAGATATGAAACCTATATAAGAGAATGTATAAAATGATTTGAAAAATTATGATTGAATATTATTGTTAAGTAAGATATGCAGGTATTATAAAGGGAAAAGAAAATTGGATTTGATTTCAGGAGGTAATGTGAATTGCCCGACAAAAAGGTATGTATTTAAATTTCTATATGCAATTGGATTGGGTTTTTAATCTAGCAACTTGGCTTTTGTTTTCTTTTGAAATTTGGGAGCCCATAGAGGCCTTTTGTAGTAGTACCGAGCTAGCCGTGCAAAGGAGACGTTGTCAAAAAATTTCGAAAATTTAAACAGTTAGAATTTTTTTGAGAAAGTTGTGACAATTTAAATTTGAATTTTAAATTTAAATTTGAATAATTGGAGTAAATACTGTTGTTGGAAACAGTAGAGGTTTTGGGAAGTTGGTTCAGGTGATAGTGGGTCTTTAATTAAAAGATATTTTGTAGGATGTTGAACTATTGGTTTTGGGCGGAAAAGTAAAGGTGGTTTGGACCATTCTTCCTAACTAGTAATTTCGGGGACGAAATTCTTTTAAGAGGGAGGAATGTGACGACCCAGAATTTTTAAAAATTTAAATTGGAATAATTAATTTATTTAAAATATTTAAAATTTAATTTTTAACTTGAATTCAAATATTATTATTAATAACAATTAAGTTATTAGATTTAATTAACTGAAATTGGGTAAGATATTGAATCTTCAGTTTTAAGCTTGTTAAAAAAAATTTGAAGACCTATAAAACTTATATTGATAGTTCCGTAGATAATAAAGCTTTTAAATTAAAACTGGAAGGAATTCGTTCGGTTTTAAAAAAAATCATCGTTTGAATCGATATTTAAAAATAGCCTTCCGAGGCATAGTCTCAAAATTTGACAAAACCAATTCCATTGGATCCGTAATAGTTAGTTATTATCGGATTTCAATTTACGTAGCAATCGGAGTTGTCGTTTGACCCTGGCAGCTCAAAACGCTTAGAGATTGTTCTAATCGATTTAATTTAAAATTGATTGTTTATTTCCGTAACTCGCTCATATGATCGAAATAGGCTCTGGAACACGTTCCGTTGTGTTCGAAATATGGGTAAAACCTTACAAATGCCTGTCGGCATGTCTGATTCGGGGTTCAAGATTTCGTATTATGCGTAATGAGATATTTTGGAAATTCAATAATAATTAAAATATAAAAAAATAAAGGTTATATCACTAGCCACCCTATATCGTACGCGAGCCACCCTATTCTTGAATTGTGTCGACCTAGCTATCTCCTTTCCCTTTATTAACCCGTGTTCTTCGAAAATCTTCATAGAAAAAAAAAATATCTCTTCATTTCTTTCAGATAAAATCAAACCGAAATCCCTTTTCCTCTCTCTCTCAAATCGAAATCGACAGAGAATAAATTGTAATGGCCGAAGCCTTCGTAAAAAAACATGGCGATGCGGTCTTAATCGAGCTCGAACTCGAGGGGGAAGAGGCATAGTCGCGTGAGAATGTGGAGGGAATCTCGATGTAGTTCGATGGCGACGAGGCGCAGGGGACAGCATCGCGACTCGAAGTCGCGATACAAGGAAGGGTCGATTTCGAGGCCGTGTGTTTCGAACTGTGCGATTCTGATGGGCTGGGTGCGGCGTGTTTAGGGAGCGTGCGTGGGTCGCGATGATGGTCGAGGGCCACGGCAGTTAGGCGTTCGCGATTCGCGAGGCTAGGTTGGCGGCTTCGACCTCATTGAAAACGCGTCGTTCGCGAGGTGAGATGGAGGTAGCTATGCTCGATCTAGATATTGGATTTAGCAGAGGTATAATTCTATTTTTAATTAAATATAATAAAATGTTCTTCTTTTTAACCAGAGAAATGTTTCAATACATACGTATCGATCTAAAGATAAATATGCAGCAGTTAAATATAAATATCTCTACTTTAGTTTATCCATACATAAAGATTAGAAAAAAAAGAATATGTATTGTCAAGAATAAAAAGAATATGTATTTTCAAGAATATAAAGAAAATTTATTAGTTAGAATTAAATTTTAAGTTAATCAAATTTAATGGCAATTGATAATTCAATTTGTTTCGAATATTAATAACATGTATAAATATTTATACAAGGTCAAAACGTGGATAAACCAAGTCGAGAATGAAGTGGATTGCAAATTCAGGAAGCAAAGGTGAGTAAATCTTACCCTGTTGGATTTTTATTTAAATTTAAATGGTTAAATTTAAATAATTGGTTAGATAACTAAATTTATAGGGCGTGTACTGATGATGATGTGACTTTAGTTATGGTGGTTCTCGAGTTAATTGTGGGTGGACTCTTAGTATTCGGGTTTTAAATTGTTTTAGATTTAAAGTTATAAATAAGGGAATGTTTTCATTCTAATGTTGTTAAGGGCTTAATGATTTTCAATTCATCAAATTAGAAGCGTAAATAAAATGAATAATTAATTAATTCAATTAATTAATTAATGATTTGGGTTGGTTAATTTAGTAATTAAGGGTTTGAATTAATTAATTAATGATGGTTTAAGTTCAGTTATTAAGTTTAATTAATGTAGAATAATCAGTGGATGGTTTGATAAGTAATTACCTAATGTAATTAATAAAATTACTTTGTGTAATTAATCAAGGGATAAATTAAGATAATTAATTAAGGAGAATTAATTTATTTAATAAACTAAAAAAATTAAAAATAAAAAGGGGGTAAATAATTTCAGATGGAAATAAATCAAGTATGATTAATACTGTGGCTCAATTCATGTAATTAATTTAGATTAGAGAAAAGAAAAATATTACAATACAATTGGAAAACGTTAATTTATATAATTAACGATGTAATTAAAGATTGGTAAATTAAGTTTGATTAATCCACAATCAGTGACTTATGAGAAATTAACTAATATAAGTAATTAAGGATTAATGTACTTAATATAGTTAATTAATTCATGAAGAAATTATGATTTCTTATTGCTTATTGGTTAAGAATAATTAATATTGTGAAAATAATTAAGTTAATTACTTGAAGGATAATTAATCTAGGGCGATTAATTAAGATGATTAATGAAGGGATAATTGATTAATTGATTTGTAATTAATTAATGACAAGTAAAGAAATCTTAGTGATTGAGGTTAAAAGTTCAATTTGAATTAATTAAAATTATTTCGGAAGCGATCAAGCTTTGCTTATGGATGGAATTGTATTGAATGCTTTGAACGAGTTGATATCTCTGATATGAAATGTTGTGTATTTTCATTTGGATGACTTGGGTTAGGATGACATGAGACTCGAAGAGACCGGGTTCGGGTGTTAGGAAATACCTGAAACCACTTCGAATTTTTTTTATAGATCGATATGAGAAATATATATGCTGGAGTGGGGTGGTTTAGAGGAATTGGATTATTTTAAATCTAAATCTTGGTATTTAGAAAACTTATATGTGACATAAGTGATATCTATAATAAATTATGAATTTGTGAATTGAAATGAGTTACCCCGGGTTTTAAATAAGTTGTATGCTTCGTATTCCATGTTGGATGGGTTTACTCACGTTGGTTTCAAGCCTGACCCGGGTGTTACTTTGGGGTAATGCTCGCGTCAGACCAAGTATTACAGATTTTCAGGTAAGGACGTTCTAGAGCTCTGGAGGCGAGCTGGATGGCAAGAACGTACAGAGTATTTCCGCTGTATTTATAGTTGAGACATGATGATTGTGTATATCTAGTGTCTGTATATATGTGTAACTCTGATGTATTAAATGTAATCGACAGATATAGAATTCTTCTGTAAACTGTTATTATTTATTATTATATTTTATCCGCTGCGTATGTGAGATGTTATTGTTTCGGTTCTTCTTCTTCTTGTTCTATCCTTTTCTTCTTTTTAATAACTATCTAAAATTTTCGGGATCGAAAATTTTGGGTCGTTACCTCCTGTAACAACCCGCATATTTTACGATTGAATATTTAAATATTTTATTTAAATATTTCATCGTTATTCGGATTATAGTCCGAAAAGCTACTTTTTGCAAACAGTCAAATTAGGACTTGAGACTACCCACATGAGTTCAAAATGACGTTTGCGATCTTTTGAAGTATAAACTTTGATATGTTTGGAGATAGTAAAATTTTGCTACCTTTTCACTTAGGCCTTTGGCTTTTGTTTCAGCCCATTAGACCCAAACTTCACCCCTCTTCATTACTTGCTTTCTATTTCCTAATACTCAAGCTTTAGCAATAATGGAGAGAGGAATGGGAAATTAAAACTCCAAGCCCTAGTTTCCATCTACAAATCAAGTTCTAGCTCCAAATTTATAGAAGAAGCTTTGGTAAGCCTCATCTTCTTCTTCTCCAACTCATTCTTTTACCAATTTTAGAAATTCCTAAACCTAATTTAGGAAATGTTTCTTTTTAAGCTTAGATTCAAGCTCTTTGGTTTGGAATTGAAGGGTGATTGTTCTTGCCATTGCTCTATAGCATCCTCTTCATTTGTTTTGGGTTTAAAGGTGAGATTTTTATCTCACACCTTTGCCTATATCTATCTTTGATTATTGGGGATGAATTCCTAAAACTTACTCATGTGCATTTTCTTTTAGTTTGGAGTGAATTGGAGAATATTCCCATTTTTGGTTTTTAGAGTTCAATTCTTTAAAAATCCTAACTTTGTTGTTTGCTTATGTTTTTGGTGATGAATTGAAGAGCTTATAGGACCGGGTTGCCGATAGGCGTAAACCCCTAGCGTCCGTGCTCGTCCGATTGCACATTGAGAGAGTTTGCACATCATTTAAAATAGGGCAGGAAATGCAGGAAATCAGGTTTAGTCGACTGAACTCCCTGAGTCAGTCGACTGAGCTGAAGCCCGAGAATTTTTCAGGGCTGCGTTCAGTCGACTGACTCAGTGAGTTTAGCCGACTGACCTGCCCCTATTTTTCCTATTAATGCTAAATTTTCTTTTTTTTCCAATCTTTAATCGATTCCTCTTCTCCGATTAGTTGTTATCACCTTTGTCGACTTTGATAGCTTCTATTTTTGGAATTTTTGGGTATATCCACTTTGATGGACTTGGTATCGATTTATTTGGATTTTATTCACGTCTTCGAACGTGAATTTTAGTGATTTATTGTTTTCACAATCATTTTCGTGGTTTTTCACTTAAAAATACAAAGGTTCCTACACTAGTAGTAAATATTCAAACTCTTTATCAAAGATGATTTAAACTCTATTTCCAATATCAAACTCGTTTATAAAACCGCTTTCCAATCTACTAGTATATACAGACCTTTACCTCACTCATATGAGAAATCTAATTAAACGACTTAGTAAAACAAGTGGTATGAAACGCTTGCATTTACTTCGCCAGTTAATTCTTGGACTTGTTCGATTGAATCTTTTGTGACAATTTTCGAGTGAAAATCTACAATTTGTTTGTAAATATTTAAGTTAAGCTAGTGGTTTTGGGACACGAAGCCAAGCTTATATATTTACAATCTTAGTGTAATTGACACCTCTTGATGATCGATGATGATCATTTTTGTTATTTAGACTAGCAATGTGCGATGTCTCTTTGTCTACGAGGGAGACTAAACCCCGTTTCTGTGGAGCTTCAGCCCAATTTGGTGGGGTAGCGACCCATGGTCTTCGGACCGTTTTGTGGAGCTTCGGCTCAAAATTAATGGTTATTAACCTTGAAATAGCGTTACATTTTGTGATACACGTGTTGGTGAGTTTTCATGCTCCCGATTTGTGATGGGCCTCCCCCCTTTTTGTGATTTCTGGATTTCTTTTGACGATTTCTAGAATTTGTGTTTCAACAATTTTTGTGGTTTCATTTATAAGTTCTATCAATATTTGTGCATTGGTGAATTTGTGTATCATTAACTTTTGTGATTGGCATTGATATAATTGTCAATATTTATGGTTTGGTGATTTGGTAAATAAGGAGCATGACATTCCTTTTTGATCTTTGAGAAGATTCTTGTAATATTGATTAATCTCTTGTTGATTTTCAATTACATGCTTATCACAGTATGGCTTTATGGTTATCATATGTTTATGTCATATCTCTTATCCTTTATCATTTCATCTGTTATTTATAGCTAGATTGATCTGTTTATTATTTTCTTATTAAATAATGCTCGGGCCAGACCGAGATGTTACAAGTGCTTCTGCTTGACTTCACATTTGGGATTATCACCCTGACTTTTGGCTAACTACTTAGATTAGAAGTTTTGTTGTATACATTTGAGACATAGACTCATAGATGTATCCATATTCTTTTGTCCAACACTTGTAGTTATTCTTTTGTGATATTGTGGATCTTGTTTGACCACTACTCTGATGTACACTTTCATGTGTTATATATATTCATATCTATTTCTGCCTTTGTGATATGGATGTCTGTGACTGATTTGTGTTATGTTTACTTCTATATTTGTTTCCGAAGAATACATGTAGCCACTGTGTAGTAGCTTTGAGTTTGTATCGATGTGTCGGATTTCCTCCTGAAACCTAATGGATTGTTTTACTATCTGGAAAATCGGTGCTCGCACAAAGCAATTACGTGGATGGTCGCTCCTCAACAGCCTTATTCTTCGCGCTAGTTGATGGCATTACTCCGTAGTGTCCTTGGCTAGCGTGGGTATAGAGGTGGGGCGTCACAGCTTGGTATCAGAGCCAAACTTCGGAACAATGTAGAATAATTCAACAAGGATCATCGTCCTAAGTCCATCTTAGGAGTCGTGCCATAGAATTTAATTCGTGTCTTCGTACCGTTCTATCCTGTTTTCTTTTACGATTCCTTGTTTTAACAATCATTAATGTTTGATATTCAGTTTGTGAATAACCTTTTTCTTCTTCCTTCTTCTTTCTTAAGGAAGAGAAATGGCTAGACCTGGCCGTCCCAGCGCCGGTCAACTAGTGCTACTCCCCAGAATGGAGTTTTCATGTCTGCCCAACAGGTTATTGATCTAGTAAAGAATGCTCAAGCAGCCTGTTCTAATCCCGAACCTACTCACCGTAAGTATGGATTTGCATGCTTGTGCAACGATTATACCAAGTTGGATGGGAAGCCATTTAAAGGTTCTTAAACCATTATTGAAGTACAGGCTTGGCTAAGAACATGCGATCGAATCTTTTCACGCATGAATCTTATTGATCTTCACCGTGTTTAGGTGCCTCTAGTATGCTCCAAGAAAGAGCATTAGACTGGTACGAGCTTCTGATTTCTGAAATAAATGAGGCGGGTCTTACTTGGGAGAAATTCCGGGAACGATTCGAGTTAAAATTTGTGCCAGAAGATGAGAAGGTGACTTTGGCTCGTCGTTTCATAGACCTTGTTCAAGGTGAATCCTTCGTGGCAGACTATGTCGCATCATTCGAGTCACTTTCTAAATACGGGTTCAAATATATAAACACCCCATTGAAGAAGAACCAAAGATTTGTCTATGGCTTGAACAAAAATCTTAAGAAGCCATTACTTCTAAAATTAGAAGTTTCTTTTGATCAACTTGTTGATATCGCTCTTCGACTTGAAGAGGCGGATAAAGAAAGTGATGTTGAAGTTATGGGTGCCAAACCAAACTTCAACAACAAGAAAAGGCCTAATAAGTTCAAAGGTTCTTATCCCAATAAGAAAGGGAAGCAAACAACTTCGATGGCAAACACTCTACCTCTGGTTGTGGGCAATGCTACAATTGTGGTTCTAAGGACCATTATGAGAATAAGTGTTCAAAGCCCTGCACTTGTCGCTATTGCAAAAGCCCGGATCATTATTTATCTTCTTGTCCCAAACTTCAAAATAGGAAGGAGGGAAAGCTTAATGTTGCTCAAGCCACTGGCAACACATCTCGTGGTAATGGTATTTCTCATTCTATCATTAATGGCATTATTTTATTTCGTGATCATCCTATTCGAGTTCTTTTTGATACGGGTGTGTCCCACTCTTTTATTTCAAAAGAACTTGTTGATACTTTTTCTTTGGATGTTTTGTGTTTAATGACTTCAGTGAGAATTGCGAATCCGGTTGGTGGATCCGCAACGATCAGTTTATTGTGTAATGATGTCGAGATTATTTTGTGTGATTTTTCTTTTCGAGCCGGCTTGCATGTTATGCGCTACTTAGGCTTTGGAATGATTTTGGGAATGGATTGGCTTAACCGTTATGAGGCTCATATCCGACGTCCTGAGCGGACTATTTATCTTCGACATCCTCAATATGTTAAGCAGATTTCTATTGATCTTAAAGATTCAGATTCCAGCTTGGTTGCATCTTTATATTCTTTAAATCCTCATGATGACAATAATGATGACGAGGAAGATATTTTTTGTCTTATTCACGTTGTTCGTGAATTTTCCAACATCTTTAAGCCCGTTTTAGGATTACCCCTAAGCAAGCAATTGAGTTCAGAATTAATCTCATCCCTGGAGCTCAACCTATTACTCGTCCTCCTTATCGTATGTCCAATAAAGAAAATGAGGAGATGCGCAAACAATTATCTGAATTGGAGATGAAGCAATTTATTCTCTCTAGTTCCTCTCCTTGGGGAGCTTCGGCTATTTTTGTGAAGAAATCTGATAGTACACTTAGGCTTTGCGTTGACTACCGCAAGCTGAATGATCTTACTATCAAGAATAATTATCCTTTACTTCGGCTTGATGATTTATTTGACCAACTTAGTGGTGCTAGAGTCTTTTCACAATGGGACATGGCTACCGGTTTTCATCAGTTTCATATTGCAGAGGATAGCATTCCTTTGACATCGTTCCGTGCTCGTTATGGATCTGATGAATGTCTTGTTATGCCATTTGGTTTAACGAATGCTCCGGCTTATTTCATTGACCTCATGAATAGAGTTTTCAAAGACTTCCTCTATCGGTTTGTTCTCATCTTTATTGATGCTATTCTTGTGTATTCTAAAACCGAGGAGGAGCATGAAAAACATCTTCGGATTGTGTTGGAAACTCTTAGGTGCTATCAATCAAAAGCAAAAATTTCTAAATGCCACTTTTGGCAATCTCCTGTGAAGTTTCTCGGTCATATTATTTCCGAATCCGGAATTTTCGTGGATCCTTCAAAGATTGAAGCAATTCAAAATTGGAAGAGACCGGAGAGTGTGACGGTGACCCGTAGTTTTCTTGGATTGGCAGGTTATTACCGCTGTTTCATATAGGACTTCTCCAAAATTTCTGTGCCTCTTACTAGTTTGACAAAGAAGGGAGTTAAATACATTTGGTCGGACAAATGTGAAGCTTCTTTCAAGAAATTAAAAGAACTCCTTTCCGATGCTCCTATTCTTGTTATTCCCGAGGGGACACGGATTTTATTATTTATACTGATGCTAGTCGTTTGGGTTTAGGAGCCGTTCTCATGCAAAGAAAATGTCTTATTGCTTATTGTCAAAGGTTAATTACATTTGAGGGTTAAAGGCAAGTGTTGCTAATACAATTGTCACAACAAACACAAACATTTTATACTTTGAAAACATTCCTCATTAAAACTTCGTTTTTGAAGATTTATTTATATTTAAAGGTGAAAGGCAAGTTTTGCTAAGATATTTGTCACAACAAACCCAAATTATTTACTTGTATTTTTCTATTAAATATACATTATTAAATATCTAATTATATTCCCAGGTATAATTGATAGTAAGGGTTAAAAATAAGTGTCGCTAAAAACATAGTTTACCAGAACCTAAAATTGTTTACTTATCAATTAATAACTTTAAACATTTACTTAAAGACTAAAGGATATGCACACTTATTAATTAAGGCAAATCCTTTTTGTTGATTCCATAAAAAAATAATTTTAACTTATGCTTTAAAATCCAAATTACCTTTATTGTATTTATAAATAATCAGTTTAATATTTAAAACTTGTATTTATATATATATATATATATATCTTTATAATATTTTAAAATACTTTTAAAACTACTTGACATATATGATTATTATTTATATAGATATTATGTGAAAATAGAGAATTTTGAAATAAATAAAAAAACAAGTTTTTGTTTCAAAAGCTACTTTGTTTAAAAATTCACAATTACATGTAAAAAATATATTTAAACATGAAACCAATTTTAAACACTTTATATAAGTTAGATAACAACCCTTCAAAGATTGGGGAAAAATAATTAAATATCATTTTTTACAATTTATAGTTTCAAATAGAAAAGATAGCATTTTCACAAATGCTACCAAAACAATTCGCAAAAACTATGAAGTGTTTTTGAAGGAAGTGCAACACTTAGAAAATGCTGCCAAAAGTCCTAGGCTATCGTTTAGAGTGAATTTGCTACAATTTTGCACCTAGATTTCTGACATCTTAAAAATGATTTTTAATCCATTCCTTTTTGTAGCAGTTACTAAACTTTGGGTACTTGAAAAACGTAGACAAAAATCCCAAAGAAAATCTTTTAGCTATTTTAGTGAATTTTGCGAAAACAGGTCATTTTACCGAACTACACTTATAGCTATCCTAAGCAATTGCAAGAATTGTGTTCATTGATATTCCTGTTGTAGTAGATTCTATCACACATATAGTCATACTCCATTTGATGGAATTGTTTGATCTTATGGGAGATCTTATATAATTTTGCACGTGAGGAGTAATTTCTTGGTTTCGTCTAGTCATTAATAACTTGATTATTTTTAGATAATAGTAAATGGAAACAACGGTCGTAAGGATTCCTATTGAAACCAAGAAATATAGGCATGCTTTCCATCCACACCAGAATAGATGAGGTTGTCAGAAAAACTCTGGTAGTGGAGGAGATATAACTTTTTGCACTTTTTTCAACTAGGTATCAAATGATTTAAGTTTCAAAATTTTCGCAATAAAGATAACATACAATTTACTTGACAAATTGGTAAAGAAATCTCTAAGAAAGTTTCCACAAAAATGTGCGTTACTTTCAAGGACGGACTATTTTTAAAAGTGTCACTATAGCGACCTTTTTTTTTCAATCTTTTGTTATTTTGATTTACTTCTTCTATAACTTTCCAAAACATATCCCATCCATTTCTAAAACCGATAGAAGTGCAGATAATAACTAAACAAAGTTATTATTAAGATATTTTATAAAATCGCTATTTCACAAGTTATAGTTCAAGGGATTCAAAATGCTTTTATAATGACTATGGCTATATGGACAAGTCCATATTGAATTCAATATTAAGTGTCATTCTATTTTGTACATACATATGATTCGAAATTAATACTATATCACTATCAAACATGTATTAACATATATACGAGCTAGCATATCTATTTTAAGCATTTGAATGCACTTATTTTGAACTATACTTTTCAGTGGTTTAAAAATAAGTGCTTTAGCAATTTTCATACTTGAATAAGCATATAATCAAAGGTTCTAACTTTATGTAGTTAATGTCCATAATTATTACAAAATAGTAAGCAATACTTCAAGCAATATTAAAATATTTATTTAACATGTAATTATCTATATTCGGCGTGAGATTAACCCACTATTGTTTGAATCAAATTTCATTTCCTTCCTACCAACATTCACTATAACCACTTTACACTTCCTTCATTCCACAAAGAAGCCCAGAATTAAGCAAAAAAAAAAAAAGTGAAGAGGGGGTAGAAGTGCATGGCTTAGGAAATTTTGTCGTCCTTTTCTCATGACCAAGACAAATATAGAGGAAATGGCTTTACTTCTCCTGGGTTTGAGTCGATGTGTTCTCTTGCAAGGTGTTTTAGGATATTAGAATGAGATTAGAGAAGTTTTGACTAGTTTAGAGTAAATTTGATTTAAGGTAATTATGAAAAGGAAGAAGTGCAATATTTTAGAATTCAGAGTTTGTGGACTGAGCAAATAAACGAAGAGACCTTGGGAGCTTATTTATAGGTTCACAAAATGAGCTAAAAGAATCCCCTTATCCTACCCTAATTTTGGCCAAAAGGGTACAACACATGAAGAAGGCCATGCCTTCTTTCACTTACTACCTTACCGTGTTAAAGTCTCCTTTATTCCCTCCCTCATTCCCGGGCCATTTGGCACTTTGTGTTTAATTTAGTTTAATTAATTTACATTAGTTTCAAGAGTTTTTAAACACTTTCTATTGTTTTCATACATGATAACATCTCGATGTACAAAATTCAAACAACTTCAAACTAACACAAAGTTGATTTTTAATAATCTATTCTCCAGTCGCATTTTCCATATTTATCCAAAGTTTATATTTTTGTAAACGCATTTCAAAAATAAGGTTTCTAACATTAGTTACAAATTAAAAACATTTTAACAGGGTTATAAAATCATATTCAATCATATTAAATTTCGGACACATATTTAAATAATTTAGATATTTAAATATGAAGTGTTTGAAATTTTGAGTCGTTATAGTCTCCCTCCTTAATGTATTTCATACTTGAAATTATGATACAAACAATCCAAGAAGCAACGATACAACAATACTATGATGACCCAAAAAATTTTAACATTTGAAATGGAATATTCAATTGATTTTAAATTTTTAGAAGTTAGTTTAACTTGAATTTCAAAATTAACTACGAATTTGGGAATTGAAATTAGTGAATTTAATTTATTGAAGTTGGGTACAAATTTGATTCTCCAGTTTGAAGCTGATTAAAAATATTTTCATGGCTTAGAAAATTTATATTGATAATACTGAAGATTTTTAAAGCTTCAGAATTTGGTTTGGAAACGCTTTGTTCAGATTTGAGTTTTTATTGTTTAAATTGATATTTAAAAATAGCCTTTTGGGCACGTTCTCGGAATTCAACGAAACAAATTCTATTGGATCCGTAATATGGTATTATTATCGGATTTCAATTTTCATAGTGTTTGGAGTTGTCGGGTGATCGTACGATAAGCAAACGCACTGAAATTTAATTGAAATTTAAATCAATAACTGGGTTCGAAAAGCTATTTTCTCTACACGATCAAATTTGGACTCGAAATCTTTTCCATTACATTCGAAATGGGGGTATAATATTATAAACGCCTGGCGGCATGCCTCGATAGGAGGTTGAGACTTTAAGTCGCATTTATCGAGATGTTTGGAATTTTAAATAAAAATATTTCTATATAAACCTTCTCCAGCAAGCCACCTCCTTTTCACATCACGCCCCTTCTTTTAATTCACAGCCGAAATCATTCTTCAACTTCATTGCTCAGATCGAAATCAAATCCATTCCGCCTCCTATTTCCATAAAAATAAAAATAATAATAAAATACAAATGGCCAATCGATTTTTACCCTCCCTCTTCATCTTAGATAATCAAAATCGAATCCTTTTTGATTCGTCTTGGCTTTGGTTCGCGGTGTATAAAATTAAGGAAGTGAAGCGCCTGGAGGTCGAAGGCGAAAGGAGGGGGCTTCGTTCTCGTGTGCGCATAAAAAGGTGGAGTGCGGCGTGATTTCTTGAGTGGACGTAGGGTTTTGAACGAGAGCAACTCGAGCAATGGAAGGCGACGCGACCAGATGTGGCTATTGGAAAAAGGGGGTCGGCTTTGAACCCTAGACGAGGCTGGTGTGCTTATCGAGATATAATGCTGAAGGGAGGTTTGCGTTAGGAGTTCGTGCAGTGGTGGTGGTTTCTGGGACCAGACTTTGGAGAAATAGCAAGGTTCGCGGGTGAACTCAATTGGCATGGCTGCGGGAAGAAGATGGGGCAGTTGACTGGGTGGCATGGCAGTGCTCGAATCAATAGGCAGTAAGGCCTATTTGCAGTTTTTTTTAATTTAGTTAAATATATATATGCACACACATGCGGAAATACATATATATATATCTATGATTTTTACAGTTAAGAAAATTTCTATCAGTATATTTACCGAAAAGAAAATAATAAATATATGTACATACACTTTAACTAATGTAATTATTTGGCAACTAGAAAATATTATATTTAAAAGGAATTAGTTTAAAACTAATTATTAGTTAAGTCAAATTATAAAGTGATAATTGATTGTTCGATTTATTCAAATACTAATATAAATTATTTATACAAGGGCAAAAACTATGGAGAAACAAGCCGGAATTAGATTAGATTGCAAATTAAAGGTGAAAGGTGAGATCTTCTCACTCAGAATAATAATTGAAAAATTCAGTTACTGAATGATTGTTGAAATGTGATAGTTAAATTTAAAATTTGTTGATAGTGTGCTTGGATGATTGATTTATTATTAGTTATATTAGTTTAGACCCTATGCGCCGCATAATAGCAGATGCTATTATATTTAAACCCATATACCACGATATTCCACCTTGAAGTGGAATTCGATGTATTTGAAGTTGTTGATTTCCCACATTATATAGCGGATGAGACCCTATGCGCGGCATAATAGCGGATGATATTGATAAATCCCATATACCGTGATATTCCACCTCGAAGTGGAATTGGTATTTAATTGTTGTGCTAACGTCTGTGTATGCAGGGAAAACAGGTTGGAGGGATCCAACTAGATTCCTCAAATATTTGAATCAGTTTCGATATTGTGTGTTGATTATTTGTAATCTATGTGTGACTATTTATGATTGAGACTGTTGAAGGCTACAATTTAGCCGAATATATTTTTGATATCATTGGATGTCAGAAATAAATAAAATTGGATTTTTGAAATTTAGTAGAAAATTTATAGTAAATTAATCTTAGAAAATTGAATAGATTTAAAAGAAGGAATTTGTTTTAAAAGTTAATAATTTTGCTGTTGAAATAAAATTAGAAATTTATTTTGGAAATTGATTTGGTATTTGAAAAAAAAAATGTGAAAAGCAATATAGGATTTAATTCGATGCTGAAAATGAATATTTGGAAATTGATTTGAAAATCGTATATCAATGGATATTTAGAAGTTTAAATTCACAATGGGAATTTATAAAGGAAATGGAAATTTGTTTTAAAAAATAAACATTTGGTTATTTTATGGTGTGGAAAGAAGTTTACAGATTTAGAATGTAAATTAAAATAAATCGAGAAGATTCTTCCCTGGAAAGCCGAGTATATTCTAAAGTAGCTTTTGAAGTATAAATTAAAAGTTCTAGAAATTGATTTGGAAGAATTGTTGAAGGTATTATTTTTGGGAGTTGTTTTAAATCTTTAAAGTAAAGATTTATTTAATTAAGTATAGAAGGGATTTTTTTAAGATTAAATTGATATTTGATTTAGGAAATAGTTATTTAAATAATTATATTCTATCTACTAAATTTTATTTTAAAGTTAGTCCGGACTTGAAATTTTATATGAGACATTTATATAATGTTTGCATAACTAATATTTAAATAAATGTTATAAAATAATTTTATCTAAATGTTTCCATGTATATTTTGGATAAGTGATTAAAGTATTTTATAGTATTTGAACTCGGCAAATTTTCAGTGGAAATAACTAAATATTTGGAAATATATTCCATGTAAGGAAAAGTGATATGAAATTTGTTTTCAAAATATTGAAATGTGGAAAGTAATTTGAAATTTGTTTCCAAATGTTTGAAGTGTGAAATATATCTTACAGACATATTTTGAAATTAAATAATTTGGGAAATTTATTTAAATCCGGCAAATTGTTTAGAATGTTGATTGATATTTAAATAACCGACTATCAATATTCGTCCTTTAATGGCATTTGAATTTCGATGCAACCAGGGGTCGGATTCCAAGTGGATATCCGAAAACCACATCGAACCTTTGTGATTTGTGATAGATCTTTTATTTAAAAGATCGAAGTGGAAAATTATTGTAATTTGTTTGAAATTTGAATGAACATTTATGTGACGCCCCACCTCTATACCCACGCTAGCCAAGAACACTCCGGAGTAGTGCTGTCAACTAGCACGGAGAATAAGGCTGTTGAGGAGCGACCATCCATGTAATTGCTTATCACACGGTGGCTATAAATAATCTTCGGAAACAAACATAGAAATAATCGTATCACAAATCAGTCACAGATATCCATATCACAAAGGCGGAAGAAGATATGAATATATAACTAACACATGAAAGTGTACATCGGAGTAGTGGTCTGTAAGATCCACGATAATACAAAAGAATAGCAACACGTGCTATACAAAAGAATACAACTATGAGTCTATATCTAAAGTGTATACAACAAAAACTGCTAATCTAAACAGTCAGCCAAAAGTCAGAGTGATGAATCCCTGGGAAGAAGTCAAGCAGAAGCACCTGTAACATCTCGGTCTGACCCGAGTATTATTTAAGAAAATAATAAACGGATCAGTCTAGCTATAAATATCAGATGACATGATATAACATAAAAGATATGGCATAAACATAAACATCCATAACGACATACCACTATAAGTATGTAAATAATGATCAACAGAAGATCAATCAATAAGAGATAATCAATATCACAAGAATCTTCTCAAAGATTCGAAGAGGGCATCATACCCTAAACTTGTACTCATAACAAGTCAATGACATAAATTCCAGAAATCAACACGAGAAATCCAGAAATCATAAAAAGGGAAAGAGGCCTATCACATGACGGTCCGAAGACCAAGGGGAGCTACCCCGCATGTGTGAATGGAATCACACAGATTGAGGTCAAGACTAACCAAAAAGCAGAAAGGTATGTGTGAATGGAATCACACAAGTGGTGTCTAGTCTAACCTTGCAATGAAAGAGACATCGCGCAATTGCTAGTCTAATTCATAAAGCGATCATCAAGATCAACGAGAAGTGTCAATTACACTAAGCTAGTAAATATAGAAGTTTAGCTTCATGTCCCATAACCACTTGCTTAACTTAAATATTTACGAACAAACTGTAAATCTTCACTAATAAAATTGTCACAAGAGGTTCAATCGAACAAGTCCAAGAATTAACCGACGAAGTGAACGCAAGCGTTTCATACCACTTGTTTTACTAAGTCGTTTAATTAGATTTCTCATCCGAGTGAGGCAAAGGCTTGTATATACTAATAGATTGGAAAACGGTTTAAGAAAAGAGCTTTGTTATTAAAAATAGAGTTGAAATTGTTTGTTAAAAGAGTTTTGATATTTACTACTAGTATTGAAACCTTTATATTATAAAGTGACAAAACACAGAAGCAATTGTAGAAACAATCAGTCACAAAGATCACATACGGAGATGCGAATAAAATCCAAGGAAATCAGCTCAATGTTTTTCAGATAAAATCCCCTACGGAGGGGGGTCCAGGGGGGGTGGCAACCCCCCAAGGTGGGGGTGCGGGGGCAACGCCACCGCTTACGGGGGGTGCAGAAGCAATTGTTTGTCAAATGAGGTCTAACGACCTAAGGGGAATAGGGTCGAGCGACCTAATGGTTGCGACCTAGGGGTCTAAGGAGTCAACCGTCCGAGGCGAACGAAATATGCAGGCCTTGACTTTTCCACACGTGCGAGCTAATGATTCCGAGCGACCTATACCTGGGCAGAGCGACCTAAGCTCAGGAAGTTCACCAAACAACTAAAAATTGGAGTTTTTCGCCAATCCAATCCAAACCAAATGCAAATATGCATGCTAAAGTGATGGGGAATCATTCCCAACAGTCCAATATAGTTATAGACTAGAATTGTGAGATAAAAATCTCACCTTTGCACTAAAGTTTATGAAGATGAAGCTTGAAAGCAAGGAGAAGCAATCCAAAGCTTGAATCCAATATCTTCTACTTGAATTTGGAGTTGAATGTTGGATTTGCAATTGAATTTGTGCTTGGAGTTTTAATTTCCCATTCCCTCCACCATTAATGCCAAAGCTTGATTAGTTAGGAAATTTATGAAGAGTGAGGAGAAGAGGGTTGGAACTTGGGCTTAATAGGCTAAACTAACCCAAAGTCCAAAGAGGGAAAAGTTAGTGAAATTTCACTAACTCCAAACCTATCGATGTTTATACTTAAAAAGTTGTAAACGACATTTCGAACTCAATGGAAGTGGTCTCGAGTCCTAATTTGACCGTTTGCAAAAAGTAGCTTTTCGGACCAAAATCCGATTAACGAGTTAATATTTAAATAAAATATTTAAATACAAACTCGATAAATATGCGGGTTGTTACAATTTATTTTAAAAAAAATAAGCGCTCGTTATTCCAATTAGCCGGTAGAGAACCCTTTGTCATAACTCCCATTCCGAATAACGATACAAAAAAATGTGATTGCATTTGAAAATAGTGTTGAAGACCGAGTATTTTCGAAAGCGAAAGGACTATCTGTCGAATATCTCTGTACCGGGTTACTCCTGTATAGAGATTTTATTATCCTTTGTGATGAGGATTCCAGACATGATTTGTGAATATCGGGATTTACAAGGGCTTCTTTGAAGTGCCTTCGGTTTCGTTCGATCCCAGAACGGAGTTGTATGGACGTGTGTCTGACGTTACACTTTGAGATGTAAAGCTGGTTTCTATCAAATACATTTCTGTTGGTGGCGGAGAATTTATTCTCTTAGCTTAACACCCTTGTTTGAGACATACTAGCTCAGAGGTTATGTAGTTGATGGTTACTAGTGATACATTCCCAAATTGGTAATGTGGCATACGAAGTGCTGCTGATTGTTTGTTGATCAAAGCTTGACTTTGTTAAAAGTGTAGCTTTGTGGATGAGACTTCGTCGGACCTCACACCCCGAAAATGGTCAAAACAGGGAAGATGTGCACGGTTATGAGGGTCGCGCCCTTTAGGGCATGTCATTTCCTTCTGGAAAAGGGTGGTGTCAGCTATGGAGCCCTGATATTTAACCTTTATGGTTACTGCACATACTTTTATTTGTGGTTGTTGGTCTAGAGGATCCTTGGATAAAGGCCCCAAAGGACCGGGTGATGGCATACTCGAGTAGTAGTTACCTAGTTACAGAGGTAACCCGGCCTTGTGTTGGCCGAGATCTGGGTAGGTTCTCGGGACGTCCCTCCAGAGGCGTACCCATGTGGTAGTAGGAAGTTCCTTAGCTTGACAATTTGTTGGACATCCAATAGAACAATAGGCGCCTTGTACAGTTTTAGTTGTATAACCTGCCATTTACTTATGGTGGCGCCCCACTGTTTAGATGGTAACTATAGTAGGCATATAATAATGGTTGTATGCTGGCTAAGATTAATATTATACTTTTGAAATGTTTTCTGCACTATGTACTAATAATATTATCGAATGGATTTTGCGTTTCAAGCATGTTTGACTATCATAAGGAGAAATCTCCTCTAATTCTGCATTTGCATTGTGTGTGTGGCGGGAGGCCTTATGGTAGTTTCATTTTCCAAAAGCATAGCGGATTTATTTTTATTTTCTTTGTGAAAATAACTGTTTTTAAGATCTCACACCAGTCCCACGACTGACCTGGAGTTTATTGTTCCCATTCTAAACTTTAGATGCCCACAATTTTACACACGGGTAGCCTAGAGTCAGAGTAGTAGTTATTCGGGGCAAAGTGAAGAAGTTGCTGTGGAAATCAGGAGTTGGAGCTGGAAGGTGAGCCGTATCACTTATGTATGTAATATTTGTTTTCCGCTGTTTGTTGTTGTAACACTCTAATAATGTAATATGATGTAATGTAATAACAGATATGATTCTCTGTTTTATAGATTATTCATTTATATATTATATGTTGTTCCACTGTGAAATGTGAGTTTTGTTATTGTTTCTATTTCTTCTTCTACTTCTTCTTCTTTAAACCCTAATGGTTCGGTTTTTCGGCATTTGACTGTTCGGCCTTCGTCCAGTGGATGTATTGATGTCGACTTTCGGGCATCTAAATATCGGGTCGTTACATTTTGGTATCAAAGCATTTCATTAAGCGATAACCTTGGCTCTGTTCGGTGTTACTCATTAGAGATAGAGTCAGTAGTACTCTAGAATGAGTTTGAGTGTAATAATAGATATGAGTGCGTATTTGTTAGTGAATATAAAATTGTTTTATATTATGTTGATTGGACCGTTGAGTGGTATATGGATTCTGGTCAATACGAGTAATTAACGTTATTGATAGGGATCTCTAAACACTTTTACAGAAAAATTCGACACGATATCGTTTTAAAATAGGGTAAATGAAATAAGTTAACCCAAACTATTTTCGTATATAAAAGAAATAAAGTTTCTGTGAATTATTATAATATATGGTTGCTAGGAAGCGATAATATTAAATTATTATCATCGTTGTATGAGGAATTGAAATCAAAACCAAAGGCTAAGAAAATAAAAATCCAAATGGGATTTGTAAATGTAAATTGTAAATGAGATTTATAATTTGAAATAGAATTCCAGAGAAGTATTTTGAAATGTTCTTGAAAATATTTGAAATTCGGGAAGTTTGGAAATTAAATTCCTTTTGGATTGGAAATAATTTTCAAGGGTTTGGAAAAAGGTTTTGAAGGGATAAAAGCACTAAACTCTTTTCGGTCGCTGGAAAATAACTTCGGTGATGACTGCAGCATCATTGATGTTCATTTTCGAGTTTCCTAAAGAGGAATTGCTGCCAAATGATTTTAAATCGAAAATTGTTTGTCAAAATTGGGTTTGTTTTGAAAATTCAAAGGGTTTTGGAAATAAAATTGACTTCAAAATGATTTAAGAAATTGTTTAAAACTCTGGAATCCTAATTAAAATGGTTATGGAATAATAATTTTGAAACTTACGAAATTCTGATTAAAATGAAAATTAACTTGAGTTAATTTGAATAAAGGTGAATTTTGAGAAGTCTTATAGACTAAAATGATTGAAATAAAATTTATTAAGTTGGAGAATAAATTGTGAACGAATAGATAAATTTGCAATTTCAAGTTAATGAAAGTGAATTGAATGTTGAAATTCATTTTGAATTTGTAAGTAAATAGAACTGGAAATGGAATTGAATTTGGTTTATATTAAACAAAGTGAAATATTGAAATAAAATTGGTAAATAAAACTAATTAAAGGAATGACGAAATTGAATATGATTTGAAATGAATTGAAATTCAATAATTGTAAACGAAAATAAATGTATTAACAAAGGTGAATAAAATTGAATTTTTAATCAATTGGAATAATATGGGTTTGTTTAAAATTAAAAATGAATTGAACGTAAGCAAGTGGGTTGTAAACTGTGACGACCTGGCTTCCTACGCCCAGAAATCCGTTTCGTCATGAAGAAAGAAAGGGGTGAGAAAAAAGAAAAGATAGAGAAGAAAGAACAACAACATCAGAATCTCACGACGGAACGAATAAATTATAATAATCACATAAGTATTTACATAATATACAACATCAATCAGAGTTATACAGATAATACATCACATACTAGGCAGTTATAAACACCAGTCTAGTTAATACAACACAATACAATACAACTCAAACAATACGACTCGGAGATATCAATACAGCGGAACTTTACATATATCTATAACGCTGAAGGCTCCTGCTCCATTGCTCATCCAGAACTCGTCAAAGCTAACCTGAAACCCTTGGCTACTCGTAAAAATTTAAGGACCCGAGAGTTTATGAAAAACAGAAAATAAACTCTGGGTCATACATGGGTCTGGTGTGAGTAACAGGTTAAAGTTGCTTAATTTTGAAAATTCTTTGAAATAAAAGGTATCATGTAAGACTCCCCACACATAAACATGGGTAAGTTTTTACCTTACGCTAACCAAAACATTTGATAGGAAATTTGGTAATATTATAATAGGTCTAGGGTTTTCAAGTAAATAGAAAATAGCCGAAATTGCCACATCTTATTAAATTCCAGCTACTAGCCACAAAAGTGAGTAATACAATCAAAACCGTTGGCACTTATTGGATTGTGGATTCCATACAATGGCAGGGCTACTGGGGTACCGCCCGTCACAGTACGTGGCCTAGATCAACGTACCGAGGATCACTCCCGACCCCTTGCAACACAAGGCCGGAACCATTCCTTACTGAACAGTCCCGAACAGGACAACCCCGCAGTTGTTTGCAACCAAATGCCCACACAGCCAAATAAAAAGGGACATCTAGACAGGGGAAGATCTTGTCCTGCTTGGGAATGACCCACCTAACCTTGCTGCACATCCCCTGTTTTAGCCATTCCGGTTGATGAGGCTTGAGGCTGCGATTACCTTTAGAGAATACATTTCTTAGAATGCTCATCGCCCACCTGACGATGTGTTGAAAGCATTCAATCCATATAAGTTCGTTCCGGGTTCGAATGGAACCGAAGGGATTATCTCGTTACACTCATTTTGGAATCACCCTCAGAGTCAACGACAATAACCCTTGCATTCTGAATCTTCAACTTTACTTCAGATTCATGACCTATCGTTAATTTGGAATCGATGTGGTTTCCGGATGTTCCAAATAAGGAATCCCGATCCCGGTCTTATCGAAATCCAAAACGTGTTTTTTAAGGCCAAGTTGTCTATTTAGTCTTAACAGTTTAATTCAACATTATCAATATACACACAGATAGATAATTCACAATATCACAGTAGATAATCACATCATCATCACATACAGATAATCAATATTATCATGCAAACAGATAAATAAATATTATCATACTTAAACCAAGATTCCATATCACATACATATTATTCATGTCAGATCTAAATTCACAATCATCAAATGAAATATCAATATCATTCATAATCAATGATTTATAAATCACAATCTATAATTAATTTAAAATGAATTAAATTAACTACTTCAATCTCTAATTAATTTAAAGTAAATTAAATTAATTACTCCATCTACAAATCCTGCTTATATAACCATTAATTAATTATAAATCAAATTAATTAATCATCCTCTAAATATTTATCTTAATTAAACACTCTTGATTAATCATTCTCTAATTACAATAAGTAATTAGTCTTTAATTAATTTTACAAATTAATTATTCTAAATTATTCATAGTAATTAACATTTAGTTACTTCTTTATTAATTAAATATAATTATTTACATTTATTCTTAATTAATTACATAAATTAATCACCACATTATTAATTATTGCTTAATTAAACAATTCCTAATTACATCATTATAGTTAATGATCTCTAATTTGGATTTAAATTAAATTACTTTGATTAAATTAATTACATTAAGTGATTAATCTTTAATTTAACACAATTATTAATCACCTTTGATTAATATCAACCAGTAATTAACTACCCTTAATTACTTATATTAATACATTAATTATTCCATAATTAATTATCTCTATTAATTAATCCTTTGATTAATCACAAAAGTAATTATCCAAATTACTTTATTAACACATTATCTTTCACTAATTACATTCAGTAATTAACATTAATTACTTCCTTAAGTAATTATGCTCCATTGAATACACTAAGTAATTACACTTATCAATTTATCAAATGAATTTCTTAAGTTAATTAAACTAAATTAATTAACTTAATTTAATCATTTTATCAAAATTAATTACAGTAAGTAATTAATCTCTTAATTCCTTTTATCAAGTAATTACACTCAACAATTTACAATAGATTATCTAATTAATCTAATTAATTATCAAAATTAATCACAGATATTAATTAATTAATAATCTTTAGTTAATTATCTTCCTTAACTAATAACATTTCTTAAATTACTTCTTAATTTAATCTCTAATTATAAATTAATCTAAATTATTTATACATAAGTCATTTATTAATTAACTTATTCATTTAATCATTTAAATATCTTAATTATTCCTAAGATAATTTATTTCTTTATTAATGACTCCATTAACATTTAAGTGTATTTGAACATTACATTTTAAATTCAAATTTCATTTTGAATTTAAGATTCAAAATGATTACAATTTAAATTCAATTTAAAATCTTTTAAATAAATGTAAATAACATTTATTATTTACATATGAACTTATATAAGAAAATCTTTTAAGTTAAACTGCTTAACTTTATTTAAACAACCCAAAACACATTAATATTTTAACTTGCAAGTTCAAGTTAAAACAATTTATTTACTTTCCATTCAAAAATTTTAAATAAAAGGATTGTCTCAAATTCAAGTTAAATATTTATTTGAAACAAATCCACTTTCCAAAACTATTTTATTTGAACTTATTTTAAAAACATTCATATTTAAAAAACTGATTTAAATTTTTAGATTTGAATCCAAAGTAAACTTGAATCCATCAATTTATCTTTGATTTAAAATTTTTGATTTAAACTTTCTTTTAAAAACTTGAATTAAAAACTTGATTTTCAAATCAAAATCTATTTTAAAAAATTAAGATTCAAATATTCATTTGAATCTATACTTTTAAACCTCGAATTTAAACTACTGTTAAAACTTTTGTTTCAGATTTAATTTTTAAAAACTGAAACTGTCAGGTTTTCAAATCTGAAACCCACCTTTAACTTTTTAACTTTTAGTTCATTTCAAATATGAATTCAGAAATATAAATTTGAACTCAAACTTCAAACTGGATTTAAATTTTGTTTGAATCAGGTATGCAAACTTAAATTCCACTCAAGTTTGTCTTTTAAAAAAAACAAAATTGCCAGGTTTACAAAAAAACAGGAACGGTACTGACTCGAGACAAACGAAATTTTCTTCGAGTCAAACCCTCCCCTGCTTCGAGTCATATACTCGAGTCACCCGAGTACTTCCCGAGTCACAATACTCTGCACCCAACAAAACTCTTCAGGTTCCAGAACTCGTGCACGTTCACGTGCACGACATCTCCGATCATCTCCAAACGTTGCCACAACGTCGAACAGGCCGACGATCACCCATACTCCTTTCCTCGATCACTAGAGCCTTGTCTTCGTCTCGAATTCGAAATCAAACTCGACTTCGAAACCTGGAACAACATATTCCCTGTAAAGACCCGTAAATCAGTACTCCTTGAATAGACACTAATCTCCTTTGTTTAATTCAAGATGAACGAAAATACGAACCCTTAGGGGTTTTAAAAAGAATTTAAGAAAAGAAAAAGTAGAAAAGAAGAGAGAAAAAGGTAGAAGATGTAGGGAGAAGAAAACAGAAAATTTTAGAATCGAAGAAAAAGAGAATAGAATAGAGAACATAGATAGAAAATAGAACGGAACAGAAAACAACAGGACAACATCAGAATCTCACAATTCGCAGCGGAACAACATATAATAATAAATGAATAATCTTTAAACAAAGAACTATCAGTTATTACATTTTATACATTACATTACATCATATCATCAGAGTGTACAACATCAACATCAAACAGTGCAGCGGAAAAAGAAATACTATATAAATAATATGCCATGCCATCCAGCTTGCCTCCAGCAACTCCAGAATATCCAGAATATCCTGATAAACCTTAACTCTTGACTGCCCGTGTGGAAATTGGTGGGCACCCATAGTTTAGGAAGGAAAACAATAAACTCCGAGTCAGTCATGTGACTGGTGTGAGAACTCAAAACAGTTTATTTATCTTTAAAATCAAAATAGAGGAATATTTTTAAAGTTAATTCGCAATGCTTTTAAAAATGAGACTACCATAAGACCTCCTGCCACACACACAATGCAAACGCAGACTTGGAGAAAATTTCTCCTTATGATAGTCAAACATGCTTGATACGCATTTAAAAAGAACATTTGATATTATTACTAGTGCATAGTGTAGAAAATTCATTTCGAAAGTAGAATATAAATCTTAGCCAGCATAGGTACCATTATATTATGCCTACTAATAGCTACCATATTAGATGGCAGGTTCCACAACTAAAACCGTACAAGTTTCGTATTGTTTCTTTGGATTTCCAACAAATGGTCAAGCCAAGGAACTTCCCATTGCCACATGAGAATGCCTCTGGAAAGACATCCCCGAGAACCAAACCGGAACTCTGCCAACACAAGGCCGGGTTACCCCTAACTGGGTAACTACTGACACGAGCACACCATTCCCCGATCGTAAACGACCTTTCTCACGGGATCCCGATAACCAACAACCACAAAGTAATAAATTAGTAGTAACCACATAGGTTAAATATCTGGGCTCCATACCATGATACCACCTCTATCCAGAAGGAAATGTACATACCCTAAAGGGTGCTACCCCTCATAACCTTGCCGCATCTTTCCTGTTTTGACCATTTCCGGGGTGTGAGGTTCGACGAAGTCACGTCCACAAAAACATACTTTATACAAAAGCCATGCTTTGGGTCAACAAATGATCAACACAATGATCACTAAGATAGACGATCAAATAAACGATCCTATCACAATAATCAACACAATGATCATTTCAGCAACACTCAGCATGTCACATTACCAAATTGGGAATATATCGCTGATAACTTCAACTATATAACCTCTGAGCTCGTACGTCTCAGAGAAGGGTGTTAAGCTAAAAGAATAAATTCTCCGCCACCAACAGAAATATATTTGAAAGAAATCGGCTTTATCTCTCAATTTGTAATGTTAGACATACAATCCATACAAGTCTGTTCCGGGCTCGAACAAAACCGAAGGCACTTCTTACGAAGCCCTTGCAATCCGGGTATTCACTATCCCGATCGAATTTCCCATCACTTAAGGAATCTCTATACCAGGAGCTACCCAGTGCAGAGACAATCGATAGGTCATCCTATCGCTTTCACAAATACTCGGTCTTCAACACCGATCTTCAATGCAATTCACAACGACGTATCACATATTCGGAATGGGTTATACGACCCCATGGTCCTTTCCCGGTTAACCCGAATAGTGGTCGCTTATTCAAAAATAAGTGTGGCATTCAAATTCAATCAAATCACATCAAATACCCATTCAAAGGGAAATATTGATAGTCGATTATTGAGCTATCAATGGATATGCATACATCACCAGATTCCAAATAATTTTCCAAATTATTTATTTTCCAAAATATCTTTACAAGATATATAATTTCAACACTTCAAAAATAAATCAATATTTATTTTCATACAAATTCCACTTTCTATTTATAAATTCCTTAATGAATTTATATTTCAAAATATCCATGCATATACGATTTCAATTATCCATTTCAATTTATCTTCAAAAAGATAAATTCTAATTATTCACTTCATATTGGAAAACATTTCCATACTTATTAAATAAGCAATTCACAATCTTTTTATTTTCAATACTTGTAAAATATTCCATATACTTAAATCGAATTAAGTATATATTTCATTCTATTAAGGAAATCATTCTCTTAATATATTTATTTGGGCCAAAACGAATGTTACGTAAAACATCGTTACGACAACCCAAAATCACTAGTATAGGGATTCGAAATTAAATAGATATATAAATCCCAATACTATACAAAACATTTCCTTTCGGAAATCATTTACTATAACAACAGTGTTATAGTCCACCATTTCCTTCTATTTCTCGAAAACTTCTATTTCAACAATAAATGTTGAAATCTATGGTTTCGAATCTCAACACATTTTAAAACATCGTTAGATCGTTTTAATTCTATTTAAAACATTCACATTCTAAACATTTCTTTAACGTATTATTCACTATTCAAAAACGTGAATATACTACGTTAACAAATTTCATCAATTCTATGCATTTTATTTCAAAGGATTATTCACGGTCTAAAAACGTGAATATAACTCCATACATAAGTTATAATAATTTACTTATCAAAATAAGTCATTTCGAATTTATAAAACAACGTTTATAAATTCCATTTCTATTTATTTATAAAAACTTCCTTTTTATAAATTCTTTTATTAACCTATTCCAGTTTATAACTCAATTATAAACTAAAAGTTCATACTATAAGTTAAATACTTATAAAACGATTATTTTACAAAATCGTTCTTTTTAAACTTCATAATTATAAATCTTATAACTTATAAGATTTAATTATTTATCCAAAATATATTCTTTAATAACTTTATAAATTTTATGAACCTACTGCTTATAAAATTTCATTTATAACTTCACTGTTTATAATTCTATAAATTTCATACCCTAATGAAATTCATTTTCACTTCATTCAAACACTTATAAAAACTCGTTTTATAATGTCAATATTTCAATTTATAAATATCCGTTTATAAATCCCTTAATATAAATCAATTTATATTATTCTTTTAAAACGTCTTTAATTTCCTTTATAGTTTCACCATTTTGATTTATAGAATAATCAAATTTTATAAATCAATTATTTAATCTTTTCACAATAATTTCTAAAATCCTGATTTAACTATTTTATAAACTCAATAGCATCGTATTCTTAAAATTCAGTTTTTTAACTGTATTTCACAAAAATCATAATTTTTATAACATTAAAAATTATAACGTTTATTTATTTAAAATGGATCAATTCCAAAATTATTTTATAAAATGTATACTTTCTAAAATCACTTAAAAAAATCATTTTAAAATCCCAAAATCTGGGTCCAATGATGCTACACACCAAATCGTCAATCACGACAATAACGATATCATATTTCGATATGATAATCCATCAAATATCAAAATATCTGAAATCTAATAAATGCTGTTGAGGAATCCAGTTGGATCCCTCCAACATGTTTTCCTGCATCCAAAAACATTAGCACAATACCAATTTCGCTCCAGTACGAAATTATCGCGGTATATGTTTTTATTAAATATTATCCGCTTAATAGACGGCGCAATAGGGTCTCATCCGCTAAACAAATAAATGCGGGAAATCAACAACTGCAATATATACATATGCCAATATATATATATTGATATTATATATAATACCAATTTCACTGTTTATGAAATATTCGCGGTATATGTTTTTATTAAATAACATCCGCTTACTAACGGCGCAAAATGTCTATTTTAACAATCAATAGATATCAATCAACATTCAAACATGCATTCAAATATTTTAAAT
Source organism: Allium cepa (assembly GCA_030765085.1). NCBI lineage: Eukaryota > Viridiplantae > Streptophyta > Magnoliopsida > Asparagales > Amaryllidaceae > Allium > Allium cepa. The sequence goes on along the minus strand of CM060942.1, from coordinate 357,464,212 downwards.
CTAACTATTTAAAATAAAATCGAAACTGATTCGATTGAGTGAGAAATTCTCACCTTGATTTTAAATTCCGTTTCAGCTTTTATTTCGAATAAAATTAAACGGACGTTTAATTTTATCCAAAATTCTCACTAACTCCGATCAACTCCAAACCAACTCCATCGCGTAGTGATCGTCTATGCGATTCCAACGCAACTGGTTTCGCGCATTTTCGACCTCGTATGAAAAAGTTATGAATTTTTGAAGTTACACGTATTTAAACTTATAAATTTACAACTAATTTTAATAATTTTCAACCTACACAATCTCCTAGCCACTGGATCCACTGCAAACTCATCAACACCGTCCAACATCACCTTCTTCATTCACGCAAATGCCCAGTATGAAGCCGAACCCAAACTTAGATATTAGGGTTTTAATTTACAAGCCTCCTCGCTCGACGATTATTCGATCAGGCAACACCATCACGCTCGCGCCCCCCGGCACCACCCACACCCAGAGACCGCACTCACCTGGCCACCCCCTTCTCCTCGAACTGCGTGCGCAACCGGCCCCCTTTGCACACAAATTCCCATCGATCCGGAGCCCCATTTTCCATCACAACCGTTGATTTCGAAGAGCATGACGAGCTCTACACTTTTCTAGTTGAGAGCTTGTTGAATTATTGCACGGATTTGAAGAATTGGAGGGAGGAAGTTAGGACATTTTCGGCCATGGATTTCTGTAGGTGGCGGCTGATGAAGTTAGGTTTAGGGTTTAGTTTATTTGCTTATAAAATTTGTGAATTTAGGTGTATTTATAGAGTTTCGTTCGACACTATTCATCCGGAAATTCCGAACTCCAATTTACGCGCCGAAACTGACGTACCTAGGATTTATCCCGCGTTCCGGACACAATGGAACAGGTTTCGGAAGCTAATTCGGAAGTATGTGCGAGTTATGGCTGTAAACACTCAATTTAAATTAAACCGATTTAAATCGATTTCTAGGCATTTTAATTTGTACCGGACAAACGGTAAATCCAATTGACTTGAAATTTGAAACCTTACAATAATATCACATTACGGATCCGATGAAACTGGTTTCGTCGAAATCCGAGACTTTTTTGAAAAATGGCTATTTTCACTCGTCAAATTTAAATCAAAAATAAATCGATGCGTTTCGAGCTGCCACGCTCAAACGAAAACTCCGATTGACACGAAATTTGAAATCCGGTAATAACTAACTATTACGGATCCAATGGAACTGGTTTCGTTTAATTCTGAGACTGTTCAAAAATTGACTATTTTCACTAGTCGATTTAAATATTAAAATATTCAATTTTCACAAATTTACTTTTAAATCGATTTTAAAAGTTCTAAAATATCGTTCTAACTCCCATATGATAAAATAAAATTTTACAAATCATTTTCAATCATATTTAACTCAATTTTCAATTATTTCCATAATTTAACGTATTAAATTATCGATTTAATTATTCAATTAAATCCAATAATTCAAATATAAATTTATTCGACTTATAAATTCACTTATTAATATTTAAAATTAATTAAATATTCAAATTTAAATTAATAAAAATTCTGGGTCGTTACAATCTTCCCTACTTAAAAGAATTTCGTCCTCGAAATTATTAGTAAGAAAAGTTACAGAATTTATTAATTTTTCCAAAATTTATAATTAAACTTCTTACAATACTTACTAAGTTTTCCAAATCATACTTAGTTATCTTTTCAAAAACAACTACTATTGTTTAACTTTCAACTCCCAAAATCAAAGTTAAAGTTTTTCAAAAATTTTCCCAATTTTCTCAAATTTTTTCTAACGCCTTAAATTTTCGGAAAAATTCGCCATAGTCTCCTTTGCGCGGCTCGATCCGAAAAAAAAATGACAGTATATATATCACAAATATACATCTCATCAAGAAGTGAGGCATCCCGAAGGGAAAAAAGTGTAAAAGTACGGTATTTAATCCGAGATATGTACCTTATATTTTATTAGCAAGCATATACGGCTAATATAGCGTAAAAGCGAGCTCCAAATGCGAAGCAAACGCGATCCGCACCTACTAATCACTCAACAAACAACATGAGAATCATGCATATAGACAATAGTATCGATATACAACATATAGCAACTGAAACAAAAGCAACAACTGCAAACATCAACCAACTATCATCCATAACCAACAAATATGCATTCATATACTCATTAATGTTCAATGAATTGGTTTTCAATTTAACCACATTTGATTCATTAACAGTGGATGTTTCTAACATTCATTTTCAATTTGTTTATATTCACTAATTCATATTCAAGTTGGTTCACTTCCAAATCAAATTCAATTCTATTCAAATTTATTTACTTCTAATTTGAATTTCAATTACTTTAGCTTTCAATTTCATTAACACTTAATGAATTATATACAATCAACTAACAACCATATAACAATCAATGTATATTAATTACAACCAAATTCCTTTACTTATCAATTGGTTTAAATTAAATTGATTTTCATTCAATTATTCAACTTTCTAATAACATTAGATTTTAAATGAATTAACACTTATATTCATTATTCCATATCAACTAAATTCACATTCAATTGATTAACATTCAATTCTATTACAAAAGTTGAATTCCATTTACATAACTTAAGTTCATATTTATCACTTAACTTTATTATTTTACTTTGATACTAATATCAATTTCATTCAATAACACTTAAGTTATATTCCATTTACAAACATCACTTTGTTTTACTTAACTTAATTCCCACTTGTAAATAAATTCAGATTTCAATTCTAAAGTAAATTTTCCATTTAACTTTAAATTCATTTTTATTACAACTCATATTCATAAATATATTCATATAGGTTCACTTCTTATATATATATATAAGTTTATTTCACAATTGTAAATCACTTTAATTATAATTCAATTCTTATAATTCTTTTTGCTTATACAATTCCTTTATTTAGATTATTCAAACAACCTAACAATCAACTTATATACACTTTAATAATTTTGAAAAATTATTTCTTTATATATAAAATATACTCAAGGTAAAATTATTTTATTTACCCAATTTAAACAATACTGTGTCGAATTGTTCTATTCAAGTGTTTAGAGATTCCTATCAACAACGTTAATTACTCGTATTAACCAGAATCTATATACCACTCAACAAACCAATCATCACAATATAAAACAATTTTATATATTCACTAACAAATACGCACTCATATCTATTATTACACTCAAATTCATTCTAGAGTACTGCTGACTCTATCTCTAATGAATAATACCCAACAGAACCATGGTTGTCGCTTAACCATAAGCTCTGATACCAGATGTAAAGACCCGTAAATCCGTACTCCTTGAATAGACACTAATCTCCTTTGTTTAATTCAAGATGAACGAAAATACGAACCCTTAGGGGTTTTAAAAAGAATTTAAGAAAAGAAAAAGTAGAAAAGAAGAGAGAAAAAGGTAGAAGATGTAGGGAGAAGAAAACAGAAAATTTTAGAATCGAAGAAAAAGAGAATAGAATAGAGAACATAGATAGAAAATAGAACGGAACAGAAAACAACAGGACAACATCAGAATCTCACAATTCGCAGCGGAACAACATATAATAATAAATGAATAATCTTTAAACAAAGAACTATCAGTTATTACATTTTATACATTACATTACATCATATCATCAGAGTGTACAACATCAACATCAAACAGTGCAGCGGAAAAAGAAATACTATATAAATAATATGCCATGCCATCCAGCTTGCCTCCAGCAACTCCAGAATATCCAGAATATCCTGATAAACCTTAACTCTTGACTGCCCGTGTGGAAATTGGTGGGCACCCAGAGTTTAGGAAGGAAAACAATAAACTCCGAGTCAGTCATGTGACTGGTGTGAGAACTCAAAATAGTTTATTTATCTTTAAAATCAAAATAGAGGAATATTTTTAAAGTTAATTCGCAATGCTTTTAAAAATGAGACAACCACAAGACCTCCTGCCACACACACAATGCAAACGCAGACTTGGAGAAGATTTCTCCTTATGATAGTCAAGCATGCTTGATAGGCATTTAAAAAGAACATTTGATATTATTACTAGTGCATAGTGTAGAAAATTCATTTCGAAAGTAGAATATAAATCTTAGCCAGCATAGGTACCATTATATTATGCCTACTAATAGCTACCATATTAGATGGCAGGTTCTACAACTAAAACCGTACAAGTTTCGTATTGTTTCTTTGGATTTCCAACAAATGTTCAGGCCAAGGAACTTCCCATTGCCACATGAGAATGCCTCTGGAAAGACATCCCCGAGAACCAAACCGGAACTCTGCCAACACAAGGCCGGGTTACCCCTAACTGGGTAACTACTGACACGAGCACGCCATTCCCTGATCGTAAACGACCTTTCTCACGGGATCCCGATAAGCAACAACCACAAAGTAATAAATTCGTAGTAACCACATAGGTTAAATATCTGGGCTCCATACCATGATACCACCTCTATCCAGAAGGAAATGTACATACCCTAAAGGGTGCTACCCCTCATAACCTTGCCGCATCTTTCCTGTTTTGACCATTTCCGGGGTGTGAGGTTCGACGAAGTCACGTCCAAAAAAACATACTTTATACAAAAGCCATGCTTTGGGTCAACAAATGATCAACACAATGATCACTAAGATAGACGATCAAATAAACGATCCTATCACAATAATCAACACAATGATCATTTCAGCAACACTCAGCATGTCACATTACCAAATTGGGAATATATCGCTGATAACTTCAACTATATAACCTCTGAGCTCGTACGTCTCAGAGAAGGGTGTTAAGCTAAAAGAATAAATTCTCCGCCACCAACAGAAATATATTTGAATGAAATCGGCTTTATATCTCAATTTGTAATGTCAGACATACAATCCATACAAGTCTGTTCCGGGCTCGAACAAAACCGAAGGCACTTCTTACGAAGCCCTTGCAATCCGGGTATTCACAATCCCGATCGAATTTCCCATCACTTAAGGAATCTCTATACCAGGAGCTACCTAGTGCAGAGACAATCGATAGGTCATCCTATCGCTTTCACAAATACTCGGTCTTCAACACCGATATTCAATGCAATTCACAACGACGTATCACATATTCGGAATGGGTTATACGACCCCATGGTCCTTTCCCGGTTAACCCGAATAGTGAGCGCTTATTCAAAAATAAGTGTGGCATTCAAATTCAATCAAATCACATCAAATACCCATTCAAAGGGAAATATTGATAGTCGATTATTGAGCTATCAATGGATATGCATACATCACCAGATTCCAAATAATTTTCCAAATTATTTATTTTCCAAAATATCTTTACAAGATATATAATTTCAACACTTCAAAAATAAATCAATATTTATTTTCATACAAATTCCACTTTCTATTTATAAATTCCTTAATGAATTTATATTTCAAAATATCCATGCATATACGATTTCAATTATCCATTTCAATTTATCTTCAAAAAGATAAATTCTAATTATTCACTTCATATTGGAAAACATTTCCATACTTATTAAATAAGCAATTCACAATCTTTTTATTTTCAATACTTGTAAAATATTCCATATACTTAAATCGAATTAAGTATATATTTCATTCTATTAAGGAAATCATTCTCTTAATATATTTATTTGGGCCAAAACGAATGTTACGTAAAACATCGTTACGACAACCCAAAATCACTAGTATAGGGATTCGAAATTAAATAGATATATAAATCCCAATACTATACAAAACATTTCCTTTCGGAAATCATTTACTATAACAACAGTGTTATAGTCCACCATTTCCTTCTATTTCTCGAAAACTTCTATTTCAACAATAAATGTTGAAATCTATGGTTTCGAATCTCAACACATTTTAAAACATCGTTAGATCGTTTTAATTCTATTTAAAACATTCACATTCTAAACATTTCTTTAACGTATTATTCACTATTCAAAAATGTGAATATACTACGTTAACAAATTTCATCAATTCTATGCATTTTATTTCAAAGGATTATTCACGGTCTAAAAACGTGAATATAACTCCATACATAAGTTATAATAATTTACTTATCAAAATAAGTCATTTCGAATTTATAAAACAACGTTTATAAATTCCATTTCTATTTATTTATAAAAACTTCCTTTTTATAAATTCTTTTATTAACCTATTCCAGTTTATAACTCAATTATAAACTAAAAGTTCATACTATAAGCTAAATACTTATAAAACGATTATTTTACAAAATCGTTCTTTTTAAACTTCATAATTATAAATCTTATAACTTATAAGATTTAATTATTTATCCAAAATATATTCTTTAATAACTTTATAAATTTTATAAACCTACTGCTTATAAAATTTCATTTATAACTTCACCGTTTATAATTCTATAAATTTCATTCCCTAATGAAATTCATTTTCACTTCATTCAAACACTTATAAAAACTCGTTTTATAATGTCAATATTTCAATTTATAAATATCCGTTTATAAATCCCTTAATATAAATCAATTTATATTATTCTTTTAAAACGTCTTTAATTTCCTTTATAGTTTCACCATTTTGATTTATAGAATAATCAAATTTTATAAATCAATTATTTAATCTTTTCACAATAATTTCTAAAATCCCGATTTAACTATTTTATAAACTCAATAGCATCGTATTCTCAAAATTCAGTTTTTTAACTGTATTTCACAAAAATCATAATTTTTATAACATTAAAAATTATAACGTTTATTTATTTAAAATGGATCAATTCCAAAATTATTTTATAAAACGTATACTTTCTAAAATCACTTAAAAAAATCATTTTAAAATCCTAAAATCTGGGTCCAATGATGCTACACACCAAATAGTCAATCACGACAATAACGATATCATATTTCGATATGATAATCCATCAAATATCAAAATATCTGAAATCTAATAAATGCTGTTGAGGAATCCAGTTGGATCCCTCCAACATGTTTTCCTGCATCCAAAAACATTAGCACAATACCAATTTCGCTCCAGTACGAAATTATCGCGGTATATGTTTTTATTAAATATTATCCGCTTAATAGACGGCGCAATAGGGTCTCATCCGCTAAACAAATAAATGCGGGAAATCAACAACTGCAATATATACATATGCCAATATATATATATTGATATTATATATAATACCAATTTCACTGTTTATGAAATATTCGCGGTATATGTTTTTATTAAATAACATCCGCTTACTAACGGCGCAAAATGTCTATTTTAACAATCAATAGATATCAATCAACATTCAAACATGCATTCAAATATTTTAAATCTAACTATTTAAAATAAAATCGAAACTGATTCGATTGAGTGAGAAATTCTCACCTTGATTTTAAATTCCGTTTCAGCTTTTATTTCGAATAAAATTAAACGGACGTTTAATTTTACCCAAAATTCTCACTAACTCCGATCAACTCCAAACCAACTCCATCGCGTAGTGCTCGTCTATGCGATTCCAACGCAACTGGTTTCGCGCATTTTCGACCTCGTATGAAAAAGTTATGAATTTTTGAAGTTACACGTATTTAAACTTATAAATTTACAACTAATTTTAATAATTTTCAACCTACACAATCTCCTAGCCACTGGATCCACTGCAAACTCATCAACACCGTCCAACATCACCTTCTTCATTCATGCAAATGCCCAGTATGAAGCCGAACCCAAACTTAGATATTAGGGTTTTAATTTACAAGCCTCCTCGCTCGACGATTATTCGATCAGGCAACACCATCACGCTCGCGCCCCCCGGCACCACCCACACCCAGAGACCGCACTCACCTGGCCACCCCCTTCTCCTCGAACTGCGTGCGCAACCGGCCCCCTTTGCACGCAAATTCCCATCGATCCGGAGCCCCATTTTCCATCACAACCGTTGATTTCGAAGAGCATGACGAGCTCTACACTTTTCTAGTTGAGAGCTTGTTGAATTATTGCACGGATTTGAAGAATTGGAGGGAGGAAGTTAGGACATTTTCGGCCATGGATTTCTGTAGGTGGCGGCTGATGAAGTTAGGTTTAGGGTTTAGTTTATTTGCTTATAAAATTTGTGAATTTAGGTGTATTTATAGAGTTTCGTTCGACACTATTCATCCGGAAATTCCGAACTCCAATTTACGCGCCGAAACTGACGTACCTAGGGTTTATCCCGCGTTCCGGACACAATGGAACAGGTTTCGGAAGCTAATTCGGAAGTATGTGCGAGTTATGGCTGTAAACGCTCAATTTAAATTAAACCGATTTAAATCGATTTCTGGGCATTTTAATTTGTACCGGACAAACGGTAAATCCAATTGACTTGAAATTTGAAACCTTACAATAATATCACATTACGGATCTGATGAAACTGGTTTCGTCGAAATCCGAGACTTTTTTGAAAAATGGCTATTTTCACTCGTCAAATTTAAATCAAAAATAAATCGATGCGTTTCGAGCTGCCACGCTCAAACGATAACTCCGATTGACACGAAATTTGAAATCCGGTAATAACTAACTATTACGGATCCAATGGAACTGGTTTCGTTTAATTCTGAGACTGTTCAAAAATTGACTATTTTCACTAGTCGATTTAAATATTAAAATATTCAATTTTCACAAATTTACTTTTAAATCGATTTTAAAAGTTCTAAAATATCGTTCTAACTCCCATATGATAAAATAAAATTTTACAAATCATTTTCAATCATATTTAACTCAATTTTCAATTATTTCCATAATTTAACGTATTAAATTATCGATTTAATTATTCAATTAAATCCAATAATTCAAATATAAATTTATTCGACTTATAAATTCACTTATTAATATTTAAAATTAATTAAATATTCAAATTTAAATTAATAAAAATTCTGGGTCGTTACAATCTTCCCTACTTAAAAGAATTTCGTCCTCGAAATTATTAGTAAGAAAAGTTACAGAATTTATTAATTTTTCCAAAATTTATAATTAAACTTCTTACAATACTTACTAAGTTTTCCAAATCATACTTAGTTATCTTTTCAAAAACAACTACTATTGTTTAACTTTCAACTCCCAAAATCAAAGTTAAAGTTTTTCAAAAATTTTCCCAATTTTCTCAAATTTTTTCTAACGCCTTAAATTTTCGGAAAAATTCGCCATAGTCTCCTTTGCGCGGCTCGATCCGAAAAAAAAATGACAGTATATATATCACAAATATACATCTCATCAAGAAGTGAGGCATCCCGAAGGGAAAAAAGTGTAAAAGTACGGTTTTTAATCCGAGATATGTACCTTATATTTTATTAGCAAGCATATACGGCTAATATAGCGCAAAAGCGAGCTCCAAATGCGAAGCAAACGCGATCCGCACCTACTAATCACTCAACAAACAACATGAGAATCATGCATATAGACAATAGTATCGATATACAACATATAGCAACTGAAACAAAAGCAACAACTGCAAACATCAACCAACTATCATCCATAACCAACAAATATTCATTCATATACTCATTAATGTTCAATGAATTGGTTTTCAATTTAACCACATTTGATTCATTAACAGTGGATGTTTCTAACATTCATTTTCAATTTGTTTATATTCACTAATTCATATTCAAGTTGATTCACTTCCAAATCAAATTCAATTCTATTCAAATTTATTTACTTCTAATTTGAATTTCAATTACTTTAGCTTTCAATTTCATTAACACTTAATGAATTATATACAATCAACTAACAACCATATAACAATCAATGTATATTAATTACAACCAAATTCCTTTACTTATCAATTGGTTTAAATTAAATTGATTTTCATTCAATTATTCAACTTTCTAATAACATTAGATTTTAAATGAATTAACACTTATATTCATTATTCCATATCAACTAAATTCACATTCAATTGATTAACATTCAATTCTATTACAAAAGTTGAATTCCATTTACATAACTTAAGTTCATATTTATCACTTAACTTTATTATTTTACTTTGATACTAATATCAATTTCATTCAATAACACTTAAGTCATATTCCATTTACAAACATCACTTTGTTTTACTTAACTTAATTCCCACTTGTAAATAAATTCAGATTTCAATTCTAAAGTAAATTTTCCATTTAACTTTAAATTCATTTTTATTACAACTCATATTCATAAATATATTCATATAGGTTCACTTCTTATATATATATATATAAGTTTATTTCACAATTGTAAATCACTTTAATTATAATTCAATTCTTATAATTCTTTTTGCTTATACAATTCCTTTATTTAGATTATTCAAACAACCTAACAATCAACTTATATACACTTTAATAATTTTGAAAAATTATTTCTTTATATATAAAATATACTCAAGGTAAAATTATTTTATTTACCCAATTTAAACAATACTGTGTCGAATTGTTCTATTCAAGTGTTTAGAGATTCCTATCAACAACGTTAATTACTCGTATTAACCAGAATCTATATACCACTCAACAAACCAATCATCACAATATAAAACAATTTTATATATTCACTAACAAATACGCACTCATATCTATTATTACACTCAAATTCATTCTAGAGTACTGCTGACTCTATCTCTAATGAATAATACCCAACAGAACCATGGTTGTCGCTTAACCATAAGCTCTGATACCAGATGTAAAGACCCGTAAATCCGTACTCCTTGAATAGACACTAATCTCCTTTGTTTAATTCAAGATGAACGAAAATACGAACCCTTAGGGGTTTTAAAAAGAATTTAAGAAAAGAAAAAGTAGAAAAGAAGAGAGAAAAAGGTAGAAGATGTAGGGAGAAGAAAACAGAAAATTTTAGAATCGAAGAAAAAGAGAATAGAATAGAGAACATAGATAGAAAATAGAACGGAACAGAAAACAACAGGACAACATCAGAATCTCACAATTCGCAGCGGAACAACATATAATAATAAATGAATAATCTTTAAACAAAGAACTATCAGTTATTACATTTTATACATTACATTACATCATAACATCAGAGTGTACAACATCAACATCAAACAGTGCAGCGGAAAAAGAAATACTATATAAATAATATGCCATGCCATCCAGCTTGCCTCCAGCAACTCCAGAATATCCAGAATATCCTGATAAACCTTAACTCTTGACTGCCCGTGTGGAAATTGGTGGGCACCTAGAGTTTAGGAAGGAAAACAATAAACTCCGAGTCAGTCATGTGACTGGTGTGAGAACTCAAAACAGTTTATTTATCTTTAAAATCAAAATAGAGGAATATTTTTAAAGTTAATTCGCAATGCTTTTAAAAATGAGACTACCACAAGACCTCCTGCCACACACACAATGCAAACGCAGACTTGGAGAAGATTTCTCCTTATGATAGTCAAGCATGCTTGATAGGCATTTAAAAAGAACATTTGATATTATTACTAGTGCATAGTGTAGAAAATTCATTTCGAAAGTAGAATATAAATCTTAGCCAGCATAGGTACCATTATATTATGCCTACTAATAGCTACCATATTAGATGGCAGGTTCTACAACTAAAACCGTACAAGTTTCGTATTGTTTCTTTGGATTTCCAACAAATGGTCAGGCCAAGGAACTTCCCATTGCCACATGAGAATGCCTCTGGAAAGACATCCCCGAGAACCAAACCGGAACTCTGCCAACACAAGGCCGGGTTACCCCTAACTGGGTAACTACTGACACGAGCACGCCATTCCCCGATCGTAAACGACCTTTCTCACGGGATCCCGATAAGCAACAACCACAAAGTAATAAATTCGTAGTAACCACATAGGTTAAATATCTGGGCTCCATACCATGATACCACCTCTATCCAGAAGGAAATGTACATACCCTAAAGGGTGCTACCCCTCATAACCTTGCCGCATCTTTCCTGTTTTGACCATTTCCGGGGTGTGAGGTTCGACGAAGTCACGTCCAAAAAAACATACTTTATACAAAAGCCATGCTTTGGGTCAACAAATGATCAACACAATGATCACTAAGATAGACGATCAAATAAACGATCCTATCACAATAATCAACACAATGATCATTTCAGCAACACTCAGCATGTCACATTACCAAATTGGGAATATATCGCTGAGAACTTCAACTATATAACCTCTGAGCTCGTACGTCTCAGAGAAGGGTGTTAAGCTAAAAGAATAAATTCTCCGCCACCAACAGAAATATATTTGAATGAAATCGGCTTTATATCTCAATTTGTAATGTCAGACATACAATCCATACAAGTCTGTTCCGGGCTCGAACAAAACCGAAGGCACTTCTTACGAAGCCCTTGCAATCCGGGTATTCACAATCCCGATCGAATTTCCCATCACTTAAGGAATCTCTATACCAGGAGCTACCTAGTGCAGAGACAATCGATAGGTCATCCTATCGCTTTCACAAATACTCGGTCTTCAACACCGATATTCAATGCAATTCACAACGACGTATCACATATTCGGAATGGGTTATACGACCCCATGGTCCTTTCCCGGTTAACCCGAATAGTGAGCGCTTATTCAAAAATAAGTGTGGCATTCAAATTCAATCAAATCACATCAAATACCCATTCAAAGGGAAATATTGATAGTCGATTATTGAGCTATCAATGGATATGCATACATCACCAGATTCCAAATAATTTTCCAAATTATTTATTTTCCAAAATATCTTTACAAGATATATAATTTCAACACTTCAAAAATAAATCAATATTTATTTTCATACAAATTCCACTTTCTATTTATAAATTCCTTAATGAATTTATATTTCAAAATATCCATGCATATACGATTTCAATTATCCATTTCAATTTATCTTCAAAAAGATAAATTCTAATTATTCACTTCATATTGGAAAACATTTCCATACTTATTAAATAAGCAATTCACAATCTTTTTATTTTCAATACTTGTAAAATATTCCATATACTTAAATCGAATTAAGTATATATTTCATTCTATTAAGGAAATCATTCTCTTAATATATTTATTTGGGCCAAAACGAATGTTACGTAAAACATCGTTACGACAACCCAAAATCACTAGTATAGGGATTCGAAATTAAATAGATATATAAATCCCAATACTATACAAAACATTTCCTTTCGGAAATCATTTACTATAACAACAGTGTTATAGTCCACCATTTCCTTCTATTTCTCGAAAACTTCTATTTCAACAATAAATGTTGAAATCTATGGTTTCGAATCTCAACACATTTTAAAACATCGTTAGATCGTTTTAATTCTATTTAAAACATTCACATTCTAAACATTTCTTTAACGTATTATTCACTATTCAAAAATGTGAATATACTACGTTAACAAATTTCATCAATTCTATGCATTTTATTTCAAAGGATTATTCACGGTCTAAAAACGTGAATATAACTCCATACATAAGTTATAATAATTTACTTATCAAAATAAGTCATTTCGAATTTATAAAACAACGTTTATAAATTCCATTTCTATTTATTTATAAAAACTTCCTTTTTATAAATTCTTTTATTAACCTATTCCAGTTTATAACTCAATTATAAACTAAAAGTTCATACTATAAGCTAAATACTTATAAAACGATTATTTTACAAAATCGTTCTTTTTAAACTTCATAATTATAAATCTTATAACTTATAAGATTTAATTATTTATCCAAAATATATTCTTTAATAACTTTATAAATTTTATAAACCTACTGCTTATAAAATTTCATTTATAACTTCACCGTTTATAATTCTATAAATTTCATTCCCTAATGAAATTCATTTTCACTTCATTCAAACACTTATAAAAACTCGTTTTATAATGTCAATATTTCAATTTATAAATATCCGTTTATAAATCCCTTAATATAAATCAATTTATATTATTCTTTTAAAACGTCTTTAATTTCCTTTATAGTTTCACCATTTTGATTTATAGAATAATCAAATTTTATAAATCAATTATTTAATCTTTTCACAATAATTTCTAAAATCCCGATTTAACTATTTTATAAACTCAATAGCATCGTATTCTCAAAATTCAGTTTTTTAACTGTATTTCACAAAAATCATAATTTTTATAACATTAAAAATTATAACGTTTATTTATTTAAAATGGATCAATTCCAAAATTATTTTATAAAACGTATACTTTCTAAAATCACTTAAAAAAATCATTTTAAAATCCTAAAATCTGGGTCCAATGATGCTACACACCAAATAGTCAATCACGACAATAACGATATCATATTTCGATATGATAATCCATCAAATATCAAAATATCTGAAATCTAATAAATGTTGTTGAGGAATCCAGTTGGATCCCTCCAACATGTTTTCCTGCATCCAAAAACATTAGCACAATACCAATTTCGCTCCAGTACGAAATTATCGCGGTATATGTTTTTATTAAATATTATCCGCTTAATAGACGGCGCAATAGGGTCTCATCCGCTAAACAAATAAATGCGGGAAATCAACAACTGCAATATATACATATGCCAATATATATATATTGATATTATATATAATACCAATTTCACTGTTTATGAAATATTCGCGGTATATGTTTTTATTAAATAACATCCGCTTACTAACGGCGCAAAATGTCTATTTTAATAATCAATAGATATCAATCAACATTCAAACATGCATTCAAATATTTTAAATCTAACTATTTAAAATAAAATCGAAACTGATTCGATTGAGTGAGAAATTCTCACCTTGATTTTAAATTCCGTTTCAGCTTTTATTTCGAATAAAATTAAACGGACGTTTAATTTTACCCAAAATTCTCACTAAATCCGATCAACTCCAAACCAACTCCATCGCGTAGTGCTCGTCTACGATTCCAACGCAACTGGTTTCGCGCATTTTCGACCTCGTATGAAAAAGTTATGAATTTTTGAAGTTACACGTATTTAAACTTATAAATTTACAACTAACTTTAATAATTTTCAACCTACACAATCTCCTAGCCACTGGATCCACTGCAAACTCATCAACACCATCCAACATCACCTTCTTCATTCACGCAAATGCCCAGTATGAAGCCGAACCCAAACTTAGATATTAGGGTTTTAATTTACAAGCCTCCTCGCTTGACGATTATTCGATCAGGCAACACCATCACGCTCGCGCCCCCCGGCACCACCCACGCCCAGAGACTGCACTCACCCGGCCACCCCCTTCTCCTCGAACTACGTGCGCAACCGGCCCCCTTTGCACGCAAATTCCCATCGATCCGGAGCCCCATTTTCCATCACAACCGTTGATTTGGAAGAGCATGACGAGCTCTACACTTTTCTAGTTGAGAGCTTGTTGAATTATTGCACGGATTTGAAGAATTGGAGGGAGGAAGTTAGGACATTTTCGGCCATGGATTTCTGTAGGTGGCGGCTGATGAAGTTAGGTTTAGGGTTTAGTTTATTTGCTTATAAAATTTGTGAATTTAGGTGTATTTATAGAGTTTCGTTCGACACTATTCATCCGGAAATTCCGAACTCCAATTTACGCGCCGAAACTGACGTACCTAGGGTTTATCCCGCGTTCCGGACACAATGGAACAGGTTTCGGAAGCTAATTCGGAAGTATGTGCGAGTTATGGATGTAAATGCTCAATTTAAATTAAACCGATTTAAATCGATTTCTAGGCGTTTTAATTTGTACCGAAAAAACGGTAAATCCAATTGACTTGAAATTTGAAACCTTACAATAATATCACATTACGGATCCGATGAAACTGGTTTTGTCGAAATCCGAGACATTTTGAAAAATGGCTATTTTCACTCGTCAAATTTAAATCAAAAATAAATCGATGCGTTTCGAGCTGCCACGCTCAAACGATAACTCCGGTTGGCACGAAATTTGAAATCCGGTAATAACTAACTATTACGGATCCAATGGAACTGGTTTCGTTCAATTCTGAGACTGTTCAAAAATTGACTATTTTCACTAGTCGATTTAAATATTAAAATATTCAATTTTCACAAATTTACTTTTAAATCGATTTTAAAAGTTCTAAAATATCGTTCTAACTCGCATATGATAAAATAAAATTTTACAAATCATTTTCAATCATATTTAACTCAATTTTCAATTATTTCCATAATTTAACGTATTAAATTATCGATTTAATTATTCAATTAAATCCAATAATTCAAATATAAATTTATTCGACTTATAAATTCACTTATTAATATTTAAAATTAATTAAATATTCAAATTTAAATTAATAAAAATTCTGGGTCGTTACATTCCCACCACCACCAGACCTGTCAATAGCTCATACACGCCGCCTCGACCACTAGAGAGTTTAAAACTCCGGTGTCAATAGCTCATACACGCCGCCTCGACCACTAGAGAGTTTAAAACTCCGGCCACCGCTTCGACTAACATCCTCCTACACACCCCCAAAAGCATGATGCACTCGGTCCACTATAGCACCCGAGGTTGATCGGACAACAAAGCCTAGTTAAACTAGGGTTCTAAACGAAAATCCATTATGACAACCTCCTCGATGAATTCCATCACCATCGGCCATTTTTCCCATCACTCGGTAAGCTCCTCCATCACCTCGCACAACCCGACCATCTCCAATCGCCTAGATCACCAGCAATCCTCAAGGAACCAAAAACAGAACAACTTAAGACCACGCCCCAATCCTTAACTAAAAAATGTAATTTTAGTTTTAAAAATCAGAGTTTTGATTTAGCATCCAGTTCATATTCTTAAATTGAAAGTTTAAGATATTAGAAATATCACTTATATTAAGTATCAGCCGATCTCAAGATTTTCAGAGCAGTTTGCTTTATTTTTCCTAAATACAAAAATTTAAGAATTTACTTTATACTCAAACAAACTTATTTTGTTTAAATACCTTATCCTAACAATCAATAAATTGAGCAGTAATGAGTTTTGGAATTAAATCTGAGTTTAAATCCTATAAACAGAGGTATATATTTTATAGGGTATCAATATGTAGATATCAATTTTTTCCATACCCAGAGCAATGAATATTCACACAAACATACTTTAAGATATTAACATCCAACTATATTTTAAACTTAAATTATGAAAAAGTGTTACTCACCTTAGATTGATGAACACAAAGCCTCTGGTTTTGATTTTGAGAAAGCTTGAAACTGATATGAATTGCTTTGTCTCAGGTTGAAAAAGAATAATGCACAGGCTATTTATTTTGCAAATGATTACAGGCTAATGGCTTGATAAAAATGAAGTCTTTGATCTGGTCTTTAGGAAGTTGTTCTCAGATTTGAAAGAATGCAGTCTCGGGTTTTGCAAAGTTGATTGAATTGTTGTATGATGTTGTTTAAGTTTGTTAATGTATAAAACTTCAGTTGTAAAAAAACCGCTTCCTATGTTCGACAAATGAACTGAGAAGATATGTATATATAGAAGGAAAATATTACAGGGGAAGGTGTTTACTGGTTTGCATTTTATTGGGTATAGCATTTTCTTTGATCAGATTTATTTGGTTTTATTAGGGAAAATTTTTCTTATGGGGGCTGAATTTCTTTTCCAATATCACGAATTGACCAAATGTTGTGCTGAGATGATAAAATATTTAATGCTAATGTACTTTGTGTCTCCATTTACCTTACTTTATTTTTCATATTCATAAATACTTTACATCTTCTTTGTTTCTTAACTTTACATTCTACCCTACAGGCTACATATTTTATAAGCCTGGCTGCTTATTTATTTTTATTTTTATTTTTTACATTGCATACCACTTTACAGGCTACTTTCATATTTACAATGCCTGGTTTAACTTCTATTTACTTCATGTTCATACTTGTCTGAATCTTTATTTACAAGCTTCCTGCATATTTATGTTTAGACATTTTATTTATTTATTCTCTCTTTCAAGTTCATAGATATTTTATTATGTCATTTACTTATGTTAAATATAAATAAGATTTATTTTGTTATAAACAAATTTTATAAAGATTTGATTTTAACTTCAAACCATAGTTTCTCCCAAATATATGTGTATATATAATAGTTCCTATCTATATTAAAACCTATTTGTAAAAATATTACATTATTAACAAATCTCATTTTTTTAAAGAAATTGTCTCTTATCTAATAAATTACTTATTTAATCAAACTATATTTAAAAAGAAAATAAAACAAACTTTTATTTAAATTTAGACTTAGGCTAGAATACTTTTAAACAAATAACTTTTATCTTGAGGAAATAAAAACATATGATTATATATTTAATAGCTAAATACTAAATTAAATCAAATTTCCAAATCATCATAAATATTAAAATTAGAAAACATGACATCGTTTATTAAATTAAAAACAGAGCTTATCTATATATAATATATACAAATATATACATATATACATAAACATTATAAATAGAAACAATTTAAATTAGCTTTTAAAAAGAAAAATCGTCAGATAAATATTTATTTAACTGAAGGTTATTAAATCAATTCAAATTATTATCAAATTAATTTAATTTTTACACAGATTATTAAATTGATATTGCCAAAATTTCCGGGATATCACATAAACAGTTCAAATTGAATGAAATGGTATATGAATTAATTTAAAACAGTTGAATTACTATTAAAACTATACAAATTTCTTACGAAAAGTGTTTAGTGTGCATTACTTTTAGAATTCATGTGTTTAACTATTGCAAATAACTGAAATGTTGTTAAAATTCATATATATGACACTGACATGTTTTAGTTGAGAAAGTACAGGTTTAGGGAAGTTGTTGGGCTGGATTTGTTTGCACAAAATGCTAATTAAGCCGCTTTCTTAAAAATGCTAAATAAGGTACGCCTACGCAATAAAAATAGGAAATATGAACTGTTTTTGTTTTTCCGACCGGGTGGGTCGATGTATATATATTTATATCTTTTGTCAAATTGCAAAAGCTCCTCCGTACAAAGGGGACTCTGCCAAAATTTTCCGAAAATTTTGGGAGACAGAAAAAAAATTTTGGGAAAATTTTTTTGTTAGCCGCAAACGATTTCAACTTGGAAATTGAAGTAAATTAGTGAATGAAACTAATTTAAAATAATAATATGAATCAGTTATAATTGAAAGATAAATTCGGAGTTGTAAATAAATTGAATTCAAATAGAATTGAAATTGTGAATTAAATTCAAAGGAAATTGAAAATGCAAGATTGAATGATAATGGATATAACTTCAATAGTGAAGTAAAAATGGTATAAGAGTATATATTGAAATTCCGTAAAGGAATGTGCAAAATAAATTTGAACATTGAAATTGGACATTATGGATATCAGGATATACAGGTGTGTTTAAGACAAAGGATAAATTGGATTTTGATTCTGAAGATCATTTAAATTGCTCGATGCAAAGGTATGTATTTAAATTTCAGTATGAAATTTGGTGATTTTCTTGTCTAGGCACTTGGGTTTTCGTTTTCTTTCGAATCTGGGGTCCTGTGGTGCCAATTTTAGTCGTACAGAGCTAGCCGCGCAAAGGAGACGCTGGCGAAATTTTTCGAAAATTTAGGTACTTTGAAAAAATTTTGAGAAAATTTTGAAAGTTTGAAATTTGAATTTAAATTTAAATTTGAATTGTTGGGAAAATAATGTTATTTGGGAACCATGAAAGATTTTGGAAAATTAATTGAAATGATAATGGATCTTTAATAAAATGATTTGTTTTGGAAAGTTGATAAAACTGTTTGGTTTGGAAAATATTAAATGGGTTGAGGATCATTCTTCTTAACTAGTAATTTCGGGACCAAATTCTTTTAAAGGGGAAGGACGCGACGACCAGGAAATTTTTAACATTTGAACTGGAATATTCGATTGATTTTAAATATTTGGAAGTTCGTTTAACTTGAATTTCAAAATTAACTAGGAATTTGGCAATTTAAATTATTGAATTTAATTTATTAAAGTTGGGTAAAAATTTGAATCTCCAGTTTGAAGCTGATTAAAAATATTTTCAAGGCTTAGAAAATTTATATTGATAATACTGAAATTTTTTGAAGCTTTATAACTTGGTTTGGAAATGATTTGTTCAGTTTTAAGTTTTTATCGTTTTGATATTTAAAAATAGCCTTCCTAGGCACAGTCTCGGAATTCAACGAAACCAGTTCTATTGGATCTGTAATATTGTATTATTATCGAATTTCAATTTTCGTAGTGTTTGGATTTGTCGGGTGATCATACGATAAGCAAACGCGCTGAAATTTAATTGAAATTTAAATTAATAACTAGGTTCGAAAAGCTATTTTCTCTATACGATCAAATTTGGACTCGAAACCTTATCCATCGCGTTCGGAATGGGGGTATAATATAATAAACGCCTGGAGGTATGCCTCGATAGGAGGTCGAGACTTTAAGTTGCATTTATCGAGAAGTTTGAAATTTTAAATACAAATATTTCCAAAAAACCTTCTCCAACAAGCCACCTCCTTTTCACATCAATCCCTTCTTTTATTTCACAGAATCCTTCTTCAACTTTATTGCTCAGATCGAAATCAAATCCATGCCGCCTCCTATTTCAAGAAAAATAAAAATAAAAATAAAATACAAATGGCCGATCGATTTTTACTCTCCCTCTTCATCTCAGATAATCGAAATCCAATCCTTTTTTATTCGTCTTGGCTTTGGTTCACGGTGCAAAAAATTGAGGAAGTGAAGCGCTTGGAGGTCGAAGCAGAGGGGGTGCTTCGTTCTCGTGTGCGTATAAGAAGGTGGACTCACGGCGTGATTTCTTGAGTGATGTAGGGTTTTGAACGAGAGCAACTCGAGCAATGGAAGGCGAAGCGACCAAATGTCATTATTGGAAAAAGGGGTCGGCTTGGAAACCTAGACGAGGCTGTGGTGTGCTTATCAAGATGTAGTACTGAAGGGAAGTTCACATGTGGAGTTAGTGCAGTGGTGGTGGTTTCTGCGACCAGACTTTGGAGTCGTAGCAGGGTTCATGGGTGGACTCAATTGGCACGGCTAAAGGAAGAAGATGGGGCAGTTGACTGGGTGGCATGGCAGTGCTCGAATCAATAGGCAGTAAGGCATATTTGCAGTTTTTTTTTCAAGTTAGTTAAATATATATATGTACACATATGCGTAAATACATATATATCTATGATTTTTACATTTAAGAAAATTTCTGTTAGTATATTTACCGAAAAGAAAATAATAAATATACATACATACATTTTAACTAATGTAATTATTTGGCAACTAAAAAATAGTTTATTTAAAAGGAATTAATTTAAAACTAATTATTAGTTAAGCCAAGTTGTAAAGTGATAATTGATTGTTCGGTTTATTTGAATATTAATATAAATTATTTATACAAGGGCTAAAACTGTGGAGAAACAAGCCGGAATTGGATTGGATTGCAAATAAAAGGGCAAAGGTGAGATCTTCTCACTCAGAATAATAATTGAAAATTTCAGTTATTGATTGATTGTTGAACTGTGATAGTTAAATTTAGAATTTGTTGATGGTGTGCTTGGATGATTGACTTATTATTAGTTATATTAATTTATACCCTATGCGCCGCATAATAGCAGATGATATTATATTTAAACCCACATACCGCGATATTCCACGTTGAAGTGGAATTGGTATTATATATGTATTTTGCGTTGCTGATTTCCCTCATTATATAGCGGATGAGACCCTATGCACCGCATAATAGCGGATGATATTTGTAAATCCCATATACCACGATATTCCACCTCGAAGTGGAATTGGTATTTAATTGTCGTGCTAACGTCGTGGATGCAGGGAAAACTGGTTGGAGGGATCCATCTGGATTCCTCAAATATTTGAATCACTTTTAATATTGTGTTGATTATTTGCAATATGTGTGTGACAATTTATGATTGAGAACGTTGAAGGCTATAATTTAGCCGAATATATTTTTGATATCGTAGGATATCAGAAATAAATAAAATTGGATTTTTGAAATTTAGTAGAAAATTTATAGTAAATTAGTCTTAGAAAATTGAATAGATTTAAAAGAAGGAATTTGTTTTAAAAGATTATAAATTTGGTGTTGAAATAAATTTAGAAATCAATTTTGGAAATTGATTTGGCATTTGAAAATAAATAGGAAATCAATTTAGGATTTAATTCGGTGGTGAAAATGAATATTTGGAAATCGATTTGAAAATCGTATATCAATGAATATTTAGAAGTATAAATTAACAATGGGAATTTATAGAGGAAAGAGAAATTTGTTTTAAAAAATAAACATTTGGTTATTTTAAGGTGTGAAAAGAAGTTTACAGATTTGGAATGTAAATTAAAATAAATCGAGAGGATTCTTCCCTGGAAAGCCGGGTATATTTTAAAGTAGCTTTCGAAGTATAAATTAAAAGTTCTAGAAATTGATTTGGAAGAATATTGTTGGAGGTATTATTTTTGGGAGTTGTTTTAAATCTTCAAAGTAAAGATTTATTTAATTAAGTATAGAAGGGATTTTTTTAAGATTAAATGATATTTGATTTAGAAAATAGTTATTTAAATTATTATATTCTATCTACTAATTTTATTTTAAAGTTAGTTTGGACTTGAAATTTTATACGAGACATTTATATAATATTTGCATAACTAATATTTAAATAAATGTTTAAAAATAATTTTATCTAAATGTTTCCAAGTATATTTTGGATAAGTGATTTAAAGTATTTTTAAAGTATTTGAACTCGGTAGATTTTCAGCTGAAACAACTAAATATTTGGAAATATATTCCGCGTACGGAAATGTGATTTGAAATTTGTGTTCAAAGTATTGAAATATGGAATGTAATTTGAAATTTGTTTCCAAATCGTTGAAGTGTGAAATATATCTTGCGGACATATTTTGAAATTAAATAATTTAGGAAATTTATTTAAATCCGGCAAATTGTTTAGAATGTTGATTGATAGTTAAATAACCGACTATCAATATTCTCCTTTTAATGGCATTTGAATTTCGATGCGACCGGGGGTCGGATTCCAAGTGGATATCCAAAAACCACGTCGAACCTTTGTGATTTGTGATAGGTCTTTATTTAAAAGATCGAAGTGGAAAATTGTTGTGATTTGTTTGAAATCTGAATGAACACTTATTTTTAAAAAAATAAGCGCTAGTTATTCGATCAGCTGGGAGAGGACCTTGTGTCATAAAACCCATTCTGAATAGATACGACTATATGGGATTGCATTTGAAGACGGTGTTGAAGACCGGGTATTTTCGAAAGCGAAAGGATTATTTGTCGAATGTCTCTACACCGGGTTGCTCCGATATAGAGATTTTATTATTCTTTGGGATGGGGATTCTGGACGTGATTTGTGAATATCCAGATTTGCAAGGGTTCTTGAAGTGCCTTCGGTTCCGTTCGATCACGGAACGGACTTGTATGGATGTGTGTCTGACGTTACACTTTGAGTTGTAAAGCTAGTTTCTATCAAATACATTTCTGTTAGTGGCAGAGAATTTATTCTCTTAGCTTAACACCCTTCTCCGAGACATACAAGCGCAGATGTTATGTAGTTGATGGTTACTAGTGATACATTCACAAATTGGTAACGTAGCATACGAAGCACTGATGATCATTTGTTGATCAAAGCATGACTTTGTGAAAAGTGTAGCTTTGTGGACGAGACTTCGTCGGACCTCACACCCTGGAAATGGTCAAAACAAGAAAGATGCGGCAAGGTTATGAGGGTCGCGCCCTTTAGGGTATGACATTTCCTTTTGGAAAAGGGTGGTGTCCGGTATGGAGCCCTGATATTTAACCTTTGTGGTTACTGCAAATACTTTTCTTTGTGGTTGTTGGTGTAGAGGATCCTCGAATAAAGGTCGCAAAGGACCGGGGGATGGCATACTCGAGTAGTAGTTACCTAGTACAGAGGTAACCCGGCCTTGTGTTGGCAGAGATCCGGGTACGTTCTCGGGACGTCCCTCCAGAGGCATACCTATGTGGCATTAGAAAGTTCCTTAGCCTAACCATTTGTTGGATATCCAAAGAAACAATACGCACCTTGTACAGTTTTAGCTGTATAACCTGTCATTTACTTATGGTGGCGCCCCACTGTTTAGATGGTAGCTATAGTAGGCATACAATAATGGTTGTATGCTGGCTAAGATCAATATTATAGTTTCGAAATATTTTCTGCACTTTGCACTAATAATAATATCAAAAGGAATTTTCGTATTTACCATGTTTTACTATCATAAGGAGAAATCTCCTCCAATTCTGTGTTTGCATTGTGTGTCTGGCGGAAGGCCTTATGGTAGTTTCATTTTCCAAAAGCATAGCGAATTTGTTTTTATTTTCTTTGTGAAAATAACTGTTTTTAACACCTCACACCAGTCCCACGACTGACCTGGAGTTTATTGTTCCCTTTCTAAAGTCTAGGTGCCGACAATTTTCCACACGAGCGGCCTAGAGCCAGGTTAGCAGTTATTCGGAGGCAAAGTCAAGAAGTTGCTATGGAAATCAAGATTTGGAGTTGGAAGGCGAGGCGTATCACTTATATATGTAATATTTCTTTTCCGCTGTTTGTTGTTGTAACACTCTGATAATGTAATATGATGTAATGTAATAACGGATATGATTCTTTGTTTTAAAGATTATTCATTTATATATTATATGTTGTTCCATTGCGAAATGTGAGATTCTGTTATTGTTTCTGTTTCTTCTTCTACCTCTTCTTCTTTAATCCCTAACGGTTCGGTTTTTCGGCATTCGACGGTTCGGCATTCGATATGGTGGACGTATTGATGTCGACTTTCGGTGGTCGAAAAAAATCGTGTCATTACAAATACTTAACAATATTACTTTCATTAACAAGCAAGGCCAATTGTTTGCCAAGGCCAATAATCTTCTCATCATATATAAGGATGATGAATAAACTAATAATTGTACATTTTCTCAATAGCCTTTGGTTATTAATTTGTCAATTATTCAAATTACCTTAAACAATCGGAAGAGTCTTTTTCCAAACTCACTACAAGCCAAACAACTTAGTTTTTAATTACACTTGAGCCGATATGATGTACATACATCATTTCTACGCAATACTCATCTGACCACTTGCTCGATCACATAGATTTCACTTTCGAACTAATATATCTCACTTAACTTTCCTAGTGCGGACTTCGATCTGGTTCCATTACTAGATTCCTAAATTATCCTTACTTAGCAATAAATTTAAGTAAAATACTAAGGGATCATATGAAGAACCAGTATCAAGTGTTTGCTGTGAAGAATCTAGGGAAAAATCCTTTTTCAGATCGGTGTGTATCACCTTGAAATCATGTACTCGAATCCTAGACCAACAACGGTCATGCAAATAAAAAGATTGACATGCAACTCATGCACTTAACACAATTGGTTATTTAACCACACCAATTTCTTTCTAATTCTCATTTATTTAAACAAAATAATTTCTCACGTAATATTAAAATCATTTAACAACATTTCTTAAAACATTACTTAAGTTTTATAAATATTTCCTAAGAACTAGTTTTATTTGCTTATTTAGTATTATTTTTTCAACATTTTGTTAAAACAAAATTTAATTTTGAAAACATTTCAAAACAGAAGTTCATCATTCTTCTAATACTTCATTTTATCCTAAGATTACATATAAAAAATTCCTTTACTTTCTAAAATTTAACGAAGACTAAAATTAAATTTTGATCTTATAATCGAGTCAACCTTATAAACTTATTTATCCATTGGGTTAGACAGGTAGCTATGTGGAGTAGGAATTTGGTATCCCAACTCAAGACTTGAGTCTAAACTCCTTAGCCGACCCTAACGTTAGGACGTTTATTAGTTGTCCCAATAACATCGAGTGTTCTTTTCAACAAGGCTGATTAAAAAAATTAAATTTTTTTTCAACTAACCATCCTTTCCATTTAAGAGTTATAAAAATTCAACTTTTATATTTCTACAAAAACATTTAGCTTCAATTTCTATATTAATTCAGAAGCTTTTGGCTTTCCAGAACCGTCGAATTTTTTTTTAATAATTGAAAACAAATAACATACTATAAAAAAATGCTCAACCAAACTACCTTAATACAAAGGATGCATGAAACCATACATATCTTTATTGAAAACTTACGAACATAAACTCTGCGTATTATTACAAGTTATTTGAAATAACGATAATAAATACACATGTCTTTTATGTGTCAAATCAAACTTTTTGGGGACTAAAACAAAATCATGTTCTAAAACCAATTTCCAATATATTTTCTTTTAAATACCGAGGAAGCATTCGTATGATCGAGTAACAACAAAATGATACAAGGAACCGAGCATACCAAATAGTACAATATAATCCTTTTATACTGAAGGGTAATACTCAAGAGAAGTGTCGGCCATCCGAACACATCTCCCACCTAATTTTAGTCACATTCGAGCCACTTAAACAAGTTAAGATAAAAATACTTTATTTTCCCAATTGACTTACTATTTCCAAGAATAATCTAAAACTTGAACAAATCTTAAAGCTCCTTTAATATAGTTTCAAATAATACTATTATTGTTTTCCCAGAAACCCTTATAAACCATTTCTAAAAACATAGAACCTATATTATAGTTTTTAGTGCAAAATAGACACAAGGACAAAATTTGAAAGAAAAAAATGAAAAACTGTAAATTTCATTTTTTAGCTGAAGGACAAACTTTGAAAAAAATTAGACTGAAGGACAATGCTAAATATAGCTAGCATTTTGTTCAGTTTAAAACTGAATATAATGTTAGCTATAACTAGCATTTTGTATGTTATAAAAACTAAATATAATGCTAGTCATATCTAACATTGTCCTTCAGCCTAATTTTCTTTCCAAGTTTGTCCTTTATCCAAAAATGAAATTATGTTTCCTTTGGTCTAATTTTTTTTCAAAGTATATCTTTGTGCCTAATTCACTCTAATTTTTAATTACTATTGATATAGTAATATTAGGCTATCCAAAACAATTTAGTATACAAATAATCTATTAAACATCAATTAGTAATATAATAAAATATTAAAGTTAACTTAACTAATTCATAATCATACAAATACACTTACAAAAGCTTGGGTTATTTCTAATGTAGTGTATTTATATTTTGGTTATGAATTGTTAAACCTATTTATATCAATAAAAATTCACTTACTCACAAAAAACAAAATGGATACAATAATTTGAACATCATATAATATAGAAGGTGGATTACAGCTGTGTGTACTCAATTTATAAGACAATACAAAACAAGTGGATCAAATTTCCAAGAACAATAAAATAGAATGCAAGAAAATAAGTAGCACGTTAATATAAACAAATGCACTAAAAAAGAGGTCCTACAAAGTAATTGAACTGTACTTGCAAAGTGAAAAAAATTGGACTTGCCAACATTATATAATAAACAACACATTAATTATATTAAAATTTAAGTACGAGCTTAGTTTAATTTAATTTAAGAGTAAAAATGTATTCTAATATTCAATTACATATACATCAAAGTTAAAGAACTGTACTCTTCACCCAAAACAAGAAAAATACATATTTGATAATTTAAATTTATAGATATGATTTCATTAATATATCTTATTTAAACAAAATATAGGATAGCAACAATATATATTTGATTAAACTGATAAAAACATGACATGGAAGCAAGGAAGCTCGACATTAGGTACTTAAACATGTATAGTAGAACACAAAACAAGGAAATATAGACTAATTCACAATCGAATGCACGCCCACATCATCATGAACACGGACGTAACTAGGCTAGACCACACAATAACTATTCATATATCTAGTTGTCTAACGGTGATGTAACAAATTAAATTTCTTACTCACTAACATATAAGATGTAATTACTCAAATAAGGTATAGGTACATGAATTTAATTAACTCATCGGAAATTTGCATTTTCACCCTCTTCTCCTACAGTCGCACGCACTCACCTAATTGCCATCGCACCGGACTCGAACCATACCAAGGATGCAGAACAACATATAAAACCTCACACTTAAATTTGGGAATTTTTCCTATTTTTTTTTTGATTTTGAAGGTGAGGAAGATCATAATGTAAATGCTTGAAGAAGTAGGATAAATATCCTAATAGAGTGAGCGTACATATGTGTATGAGAGGAAGAAAGAATATTCTAGAGAATTAATTAGGCTAAAAATTATTAGGCTTGGGCTTGAAAATAAAGTGAATAAATAAGTAAATATTACTTTCTTTCTATTTAAAGCAGAATTGTAACGACCCGCAAATCCGTACCCCTTGAGTCAACACTATTCTACAACAATTAACTCAAGTTGCACAGAAATACGAACCATTTGGGTTTAAGAAGAAGAGGTAGAAGAAGAGAAAACAAAATCAACATCAGAGTCTAACCATCGCAGCAGAATAAAATATAATAGATAGTAAATAATCTTTACTCAAAATCAAATATATCTGTTTACATATATTACATCATCAGAATACATCAGTCACAACTCAACATCAATATCATACAATGGGTACACAACAACTCAACACAGCGGAATACGTATATAAATATACAAGTACGAGAGTACGTTTCGTCATCCAGCTCGTCTCCTGAGCTCCACAGCATCATATCCTGTATCCTATAATACTCGGTCTGACCCGAGCATTACAGTTAAATAACACCCGAGTTAGTCTGGATTACCAGCGTGAGAAAATCACACCCAATTTATTATTAAAGTTTCAAAAATCCTTTGAAAACAAAAGCATCTCGTAAGACCACGCCACAAATAAACATGTCGGGTTTTTACCTTACGATAGCTAAAACAATTTTATAGAAATCCTCTGATATTATAATAGGGTCTATACACAAGTACTTATAAAATAGCCGAAATTGTTACATTATTAAATTCCAGCTACTAGCCACAAAAGTGGGTAATACAAACAAAACTCGTACAAGGCTCGTAGGGAGAATGGATTTCCAACTAATGACTAGGCACTGGGGTACCACCTGTCACAGTACGGGGCCTAGATCACCGTACCGAGGATTACTCCCTTCATCCCCTGCAACACAAGGCCGGAACCATCCCTTACTGGACAGTCCCGAGTGAGATCACCCCGCGGTTGGGATCAGCAACCGCACCACTAAGCCGAAAAATAAAAAGGGACATCTAGACTGGAATGACCTCACCCTGCTTGGGTGCTACCCACCTAACCTTGCTGCATATCCCCTGATTTTCAGTCATTCCCATTTGATGAGGATTGAGGCTAAGCGTTACCTTTTAGAACGTTTCACTTAGAATGCCCATCGCCCACCTGACGATGTTTCGCAAGCATTCGTCCATACAAGTCCGTCCTGGGTTCGAACGGAACCGAAGGCACTATTCCTACTACATCTATTTTGGAAATATCCTCAGGATTAGTAGCGACTAGCCCTTACACTTCACTGCTCCATCTTCGACTCTGAACACGTTTTTCGCACGAAACGTACAAACCGGATCGAAGTGGTTTTCGAGAAATAAATCTCGATCCCGGTCTCTTCGAAACGATCAACGCCATTGGCCAGTATTGATAGTCGGTTATTTAACTATCAATTAATATTCACAACATCCATCACACAATAACTAATTTCTCAAATTATTTATTAACCTCAAAATATCTTCCCAAGATATATATTTCCAATTTCAACCCCTTTTGAAAACAGTTTCAAAACCCGTTTTCCCTTCCCAGGGTACATTCCCAATTATTATTTCCATTGGAACGCCAAGTACAAACACTTAAGTTTAAAATAATTTAAAAACATTTTTTTTTATAAAATATACTTATAACTTCTAAAATTATAACTTAAATATTTTATTAAAATGAATATACTAACAAAATATTTTGTATAAGACAATTTATAAAATATAAACTAAATTTCCTCTTTTAAACTCAATACCAGGTTACTTTATATAGTTATTTCAATAATAGATTTAGAAAAATATACTTGCTTTAAAAATTTAGATTTAGAAATAATAAACTTTCCAAAACCTGCTTTTTAAAACGATCTTAAAAACTTTAAATATTTTTGAAAACCATACTTGGCTATCCAAGGAAATCCTCTTCTATTTCCCATTTCTTAAAAATAAATCACCATTTATTTTTAAACGAATCCCCATTCCTTTGATAAATCCTTACCTTGAATTTAAAAAAAAAAAATATCCACCGACATTTTATTTCACTTTATAACCCAGTCATAAAGTCCCAAAATCTCTCTTCACTTTAAATTTAAATTTCAACACCTAAATCAATTTTACAATTGATTTCCATTTACTTTACCAGGAAATAAATTCTCTTACTTCATTTATTTCAAAATTTATTAACTTTAGATTTAATTTCCAATTTATGTTTTTAAAATCTTTAAACTGAAAAATACCAAATTCAGATTCCTCAATTTCCTTTCTTTACCTTTAAATTTAATCCTTACATTTAAAATAATGACTTTTATTCACTTAAGTTCCAGAATTTACTATTCCTCTGTTAATTCAATTTCCTCATATTCCATATTTTGTTAGATTTTAGAAATCACTCTATTTTATTTTATTTTCACTTCATTATTCAATTTATTCCAATTTACTAGAATTATTTACTTAAAATTTTACTCTTTTATTACCTTTCAAAAATCCAATTCCATAGATTTTGGTAACTCTTTATACTGAGTTATTCCATCCAACCATACTATCCAATATTCCAGTTATCCATAAAACAATCACAGGATATCAAATATTCATCACACAGAATATTAAATAATCTTAATAAATTTGAGGAATCCAGTTGGATCCCTCCAACCTGTTTCCCTGCATCCACAAATGTTAGCACAATATTATTTACTAATTTCAGAATATATCATTCTATAGCACATCAATCAATCAATTTCAACCATTCAAACAATTATTTAAATTTAATCATTTAAATTTAAATTTAAACTGAGTGAGATTAACTCACCTTTGATTCCTGTTTTGCAACCCACTTCCATTCCGACTTGTTTTCTTACAAATATGGACCTTGAATAAATATTAGATGATTTTATTAATATTCCGAAATAATCAAATACTCAATTTCCATTATAATTTTTTATTTAATTATTGTTTTAAATTTTAAACTAATGGATTTGGTTTAAACAAAGTTCTTTCGATAAATTTATTTTAAAAACCATAGCATCTTAAAAACAATAAACTCCATTCAAAAGTCCTTTTTATCTCACTGTCAATTCCAGGTTCTTATATTTTCCAAAATCATATATATACACACATTTTACTATAAATAACCAAGATAGTAAATTTCCTTACTGCAAAACTTTCTTTTTCCCCCTTTTTCATGTTTATCCAAGTATATTAAAACAGGTATGGGAATTCATGCATATATGTATTCATATCAATATTATTTTCTCGTCTTTTTTTTTTAATCAACTACTACAATACAGAAATCGGATCAACATCCTTACCAAGAAACCCAGACGCGACGCACTGCAGCTTCAAAAGCGATTGACCCAGCCATCGCCTTCTTCCAACAGGGTACGCGAACCCTACTTCGCACACACGAGCTTCGCCTGCCGCCCTACTCCTCTCGACGCGATATCAAAGTGGCGAACGAAGATGTCCGAGCCTCTCCCCTTTCATCATCGTCGTGCTTATCGATTACGCGACCCTGACCAAGTCTCTGCCCTAATCTCGAGCCCTACGCGCATCTCCCCCCTTCCCTTTATTTGCTTGATTCGAACGACTTCGAATTCCGTTCGTTTGCATATTTATTTATTTATTTATTTTTATATGGTTTCGATTTAAATCAAAGAAGAGAGAGAGAGGCAGTGGGATTTTCGAACTGCACGGCTTCCATTTTCATTTCTTTCGAGCGATCTGGAATTAAAGGGGGAAGGGGAATCTCGGTTTCTCTTTTTCTTTTCTTTTTATTAAAGTCTCTGCTCGATTTTGGCTTCCAAAAGAAGGAAGGAGGGAACAAGAATAGATGTTGTCGTACTCGAAGTTGAAAAGGGGGAACAAAACTCTGATATAAAGGAAAAAAAATAGGTTGATGGTGATTTAATATGTAATATATAAATATAAATTTAAATTGAATTTTTCGATGAAAATTTCCAACGCGTTTATGTATCGTATGCTCAAACCACAGCTCCAATTACTACGAGATTTGAAATCCGACAATAAAACAATATTACGGATCCAATGGAACTGTTTTCGTCGAATTCCGAGACTGTGCCTCGGAAGACTATTTTTAAATATCGATTTAAACGATAAAATTTTAAAACTGAACAAACCATCGTTAATTTAAATTTTACAACTTCTATCGTCTTCAGTATTATTAATATAAATTAAATAAGCCTTCTAATTATTTTTAACCAGCTTTAAAATCAAGATTCAATATTTTTACCCAATCCCGATAATTAAATTTAATAATTAATTATTCAATAAATATTGATTATTTGAAATTAAAGTTAATAATTAACTTTCGAATATTTAAAATTAATTAAATATTCCCATTTCAAATGTCTAAAAATTCCGGGTCGTCACATTCCTCCCCCCTTAAAAGAATTTCGTCCCCGAAATTACTAGTTGGAAGACTGATCCATAACCCATTAACTATTTCCTCAAACCAAACAATTTTTAACAACTTAGCAAACAAATCTTTTTATCGAAGACACTCTAACTCTATCCTAGCCTTTGAACTTATCCATAACCCTTAAACCATATTACATACTTACTTATCAATTCAAATCTTAAATTTGAATTCAAATTTTAAATTATCAAAATTTTCTCAAAATTTTTCTAACTCTCTAAATTTTCGAAAAATTTCGCCAGCGTCTCCTTTGCGCGGCTAGCTCGGTACTACTACAAAAATGGCTCTACGGCCTCCCAAATCCAAAAAGAAAACAAAAGCCAAGTGGGTCAATCCAAAAACCCAATCAAATTTCATATAGAAATTCAAATACATACCTTTTTATCGGGCCATTAATTTTAATCTTCTAAAATCCAAAATCTTTATTTATCCATTGCTTTTATACACCTGTATATCCAACTAAGCAACAATATCCATCACAACATTCAAAAACATTTACAAATTTCAATATCTATTCATTTAAGCCCGTACGATGCACATATACCATTCGTACGCAATACCAAATTCGATCGCTCACTCGATCACACAATTCCATTTCCGAACTAGTATCGTCCACCCGACTTCCTAGTGCGGACTCAGATCTGGTTTCTTGATCAGAAACCGTCATTCTCCTTGCATAGTCATAACTATGACAGAGAATTTCCAGAATCAATCAACAACCCATATCCAGGTTCGCCGTCGAAAATCGAGTGAAAAATCCTAACTCGGATTGATATAACTATCTCGAAATTCTGTGTTCGAATCCGGATCAATATAGCTATGCGAATAAATAATATACGTACACCTTACGTAATTAGCCCAATTTATTTTTAGCTACTCCAATTCTCTTTTTATTCACATTCTCAGCTATCACTTAAACCTTCAGTTAATTTCCATTCAATTATTCTCTTGGAATAATTTTTCCCAATACCAAATTTTCTTAAGAATTTCATTTTCCATTCCTTAAGTTTAATTTGCATATTGTATATAATTCTTATATAAATCTTCATTTTACTATTGAAGTTTATTTCCATTACCATTCTCTTTGCCTTTACAATTTCATTTAAGTTTAAATTTTGGTTTCCACTTTGAATATTGTATTGGTTGCACTTACCAATTTATTTAAATCTCAAATTAAAGTTTATTTGCAAACTTTACTTCTTTAGTTTCTTCAATTTCATTCTCTTTACATTTACATTCCAATTTGATTTCAATATCCAATTTCAATTTTATTTGTTTAGCAAATTTAGATCATTTGCCGTTAATGAAAATTTTCGAGAATTTCAAAAATTTTCTAACTCCCAAAATTTACGGAAAATTTTGGCAGAGTCTCCTTTGTACGGAGAGACTTCTGCGATATCGCAGGATGCACAAAAACATATATACATCGGCCTCAAGCCGGAAATCAATATACATCGACCCACACGGTCGGAAAACAGAAAAACAGTTCATATTTCCTATTTGTATTGCGTAGGCGTACCTTATTTTAGCATTTTTAAGCAAGCGGCGATTTATTTTAGCAAATTGCGCAATCAAATCCAGCCAAACGGCTTACCTGAACCTGTACTTACTCCATATAAATATGTAAGTGACAATTACACAAATTTATAGCATTTCACTTAAATATAAATAATTAAAACATGGGTTTCATAAACGATGCATATCATATACTTCCACAAGCACATGTGAAACATTTCGACATTTATTTTGAATGCTTCCAATCCATTCCAATACCATTTCATTTAATTCATTTTACATTCCAATTAAATGATTTACACTTCATTGCCTACTTCAATTCATTTGAATCCAAACGAGTTTATTTTTATTCCAAGTGATTCAAAATAAATTTTATTTCACTTCTATCAACTCATAAAATTTTATTCAATGAATTCCCATTTTATTCGAAGCCAAGCTCTTGTTAATATAACTTGAGTTACTCAACTTAATTACTAATTTCATTCCATTTACCAAACAGGTTTTATTATAAACCATTTATAATTCAACCGATTTCAAAAATCAATTTTTAGTCAATTTTTATTCATTCATAGAATTTTGATTTTATTAATAACAAGGTCTTTTCCGTTCTATTTCAACCTACTTGGAATTGATTCACAAATTCCAACCATCACTGCTATAACCCAATTTCATTTTGTTGGACGACACTCCCAATTATTTTTAATTCATCGTTGGTCTAAGTTGAATTTATATGTTACTCGAGCTCATTTCCAATTTCATTATTAGCTCCATTCGCTTAAATTAAATTAGTATATTTCATTGAATCAATATGAATTCTAATTCACATTCAATAATTTATTTCGGAATTCCTTTCATTTTATAATGAGGCCATTTCCAATTTATCCCTACTTGGATTTTTTATTGGCAATACAAATCATTTTTATATTAATTCAATTCCATTCAACTTCAATTCAAATTTAATTCACTTACAATTTCAAGTTGAATTTCTATTAATAACTCAACATCTCTTTCAAATTTTATCATTTATCCGCAACTCAAATTTTTATTTAAACAATTCGAGTTCCATTTCCATATTCCATTAATTAATCTTGGAACATTCCATATTATTTACATCGAATATTCATCCCATAATTCATTTACAAACTCAACATTTGTCACCACAAAATTTGATATTCAACATACATTAAATCAATATTTGATTTTTATTTCAAAATTTCTTTATCTATTTTACTGGAGTTCAACCTATTTATTTTATAAGTTAAGTTTTGGATTTTCATTCACTTTCCAAATTCAAAACTATTTTATTTTGGCTTATTAATCTCATTTCTAAATTTTATAGGTCACATTTCATTTATATTCACACTTCCATCTATCCACAATCAATTTCATTCACATTCTTACTTTTATCTTGGGAATATACATTTTTATTTATTCAATATATTTTATTATTCCACAAACATTTTTACATAAGATTCCAGAGTTTTTAAACGATTCCTAAAATTCCAAAATCAACTTTGAAATCAACTATATCTAAAATCCTTTGGTAAATTCAATTTTCCTCTGAATTTCAAGACCAAATCCAGTTCACAACCAATTCCATTTTAAAACAATTTGGCAGCAATTTCTCTTTTAGAAACTCGAAAATAAACATCGATGATGCTGCAGTCATCACCGACGTTATTTTCCAGTGACCGAAAGAGTTCGATGCTTTTATCCCTTTAAAACATTTCAAATATTCTTAATTTCCAATCTCACCAGATTCAATTTCAATTCAAAAATATTCCCGAAATAATACCACTATTATTTCTTCAAAACTTTTGAAAACCATTTCCAAACCCAAAGGAATTTAAACTTTTCCCCCAAAATTCCAAACTTACTCTGGAATCTTCAGCTTAATTTATTTTCATTCTCTGGAATTCTAATTCAAAATTATAATCTTATTTATATATGAAGTTATTTCAAATTTAAAAATTACATTTATAATCTATATTTCAAATTCTATTTTGTTATACAAATTTATTTTACAACTTTGGTTATAAGTTTCAATTTCTTATTCAATTTTTACACAATAGCGTTAATAATTTAATATTATCATTCCTTAACAATCAAGCATCCAAATACTATAATAATTTCTGAAAATTATTTCTTTCATATACAAAATAATTTGGGTAAAGTTATTTCATTTACCCTATTTTAAAACAATACTGTGTCGAATTGTTCTATTCAAGTGTTTAGAGATCCCTATCAATAACGTTAATTACTCGTATTGACCAGAATCCATAAACCACTTAATAAACCAATCAACACAATATAAAACCATTTTATTCACTAACAATTACGCGCTCATATCTATTAATACACTCAAACTCATTGTAGAGTACTACGGACTCTACTTGAGTAATTCCCACCAAAGCCTAGGTTGTCGCCAACCTAAGCTCTGATACCAAGTGTAACGACCCGCAAATCCGTACCCCTTGAGTCAACACTATTCTACAACAATTAACTCAAGTTGCACAGAAATACGAACCATTTGGGTTTAAGAAGAAGAGGTAGAAGAAGAGAAAACAAAATCAACATCAGAGTCTAACCATCGCAGTAGAATAAAATATAATAGATAGTAAATAATCTTTACTCAAAATCAAATATATCTGTTTACATATATTACATCATCAGAATACATCAGTCACAACTCAACATCAATATCATACAATGGGTACACAACAACTCAACACAGCGGAATACGTATATAAATATACAAGTACGAGAGTACGTTTCGTCATCCAGCTCGTCTCCTGAGCTCCACAGCATCATATCCTGTATCCTATAATACTCGGTCTGACCCGAGCATTACAGTTAAATAACACCCCAGTCAGTCTGGATTACCAGCGTGAGAAAATCACACCCAATTTATTATTAAAGTTTCAAAAATCCTTTGAAAACAAAAGCATCTCGTAAGACCACGCCACAAATAAACATGTCGGGTTTTTACCTTACGATAGCTAAAACAATTTTATAGAAATCCTCTGATATTATAATAGGGTCTATACACAAGTACTTATAAAATAGCCGAAATTGTTACATTATAAAATTCCAGCTACTAGCCACAAAAGTGGGTAATACAAACAAAACTCGTACAAGGCTCGTAGGGAGAATGGATTTCCAACTAATGACTAGGCACTGGGGTACCACCTGTCACAGTACGGGGCCTAGATCACCGTACCGAGGATTACTCCCTTCATCCCCTGCAACACAAGGCCGGAACCATCCCTTACTGGACAGTCCCGAGTGAGATCACCCCGTGGTTGGGATCAGCAACCGCACCACTAAGCCGAAAAATAAAAAGGGACATCTAGACTGGAATGACCTCACCCTGCTTGGGTGCTACCCACCTAACCTTGCTGCATATCCCCTGATTTTCAGTCATTCCCATTTGATGAGGCTTGAGGCTAAGCGTTACCTTTTAGAACGTTTCACTTAGAATGCCCATCGCCCACCTGACGATGTTTCGCAAGCATTCGTCCATACAAGTCCGTCCTGGGTTCGAACGGAACCGAAGGCACTATTCCTACTACATCCATTTTGGAAATATCCGCAGGATTAGTAGCGACTAGCCCTTACACTTCACTGCTCCATCTTCGACTCCGAACACGTTTTTCGCACGAAACGTACAAACCGGATCGAAGTGGTTTTCGAGAAATAAATCTCGATCACGGTCTCTTCGAAACGATCAACGCCATTGGCCAATATTGATAGTCGGTTATTTAACTATCAATTAATATTCACAACATCCATCACACAATAACTAATTTCTCAAATTATTTATTAACCTCAAAATATCTTCCCAAGATATATATTTCCAATTTCAACCCCTTTTGAAAACAGTTTCAAAACCCGTTTTCCCTTCCCAGGGTACATTCCCAATTATTATTTCCATTGGAACGCCAAGTACAAACACTTAAGTTTAAAATAATTTAAAAACATTTTTTTTATAAAATATACTTATAACTTTTAAAATTATAACTTAAATATTTTATTAAAATGAATATACTAACAAAATATTTTGTATAAGACAATTTATAAAATATAAACTAAATTTCCTCTTTTAAACTCAATACCAGGTTACTTTATATAGTTATTTCAATAATAGATTTAGAAAAATATACTTGCTTTAAAAATTTAGATTTAGAAATAATAAACTTTCCAAAACCTGCTTTTTAAAACGATCTTAAAAACTTTAAATATTTTTGAAAACCATACTTGGCTATCCAAGGAAATCCTCTTCTATTTCCCATTTCTTAAAAATAAATCACCATTTATTTTTAAACGAATCCCCATTCCTTTGATAAATCCTTACCTTGAATTTAAAAAAAAAAAAAAAATATCCACCGACATTTTATTTCACTTTATAACCCAGTCATAAAGTCCCAAAATCTCTCTTCACTTTAAATTTAAATTTCAACACCTAAATCAATTTTACAATTGATTTCCATTTACTTTACCAGGAAATAAATTCTCTTACTTCATTTATTTCAAAATTAATTAACTTTAGATTTAATTTCCAATTTATGTTTTTAAAATCTTTAAACTGAAAAATACCAAATTCAGATTCCTCAATTTCCTTTCTTTACCTTTAAATTTAATCCTTACATTTAAAATAACGACTTTTATTCACTTAAGTTCCAGAATTTACTATTCCTCTGTTAATTCAATTTCCTCATATTCCATATTTTGTTAGATTTTAGAAATCACTCTATTTTATTTTATTTTCACTTCATTATTCAATTTATTCCAATTTACTAGAATTATTTACTTAAAATTTTACTCTTTTATTACCTTTCAAAAATCCAATTCCATAGATTTTGGTAACTCTTTATACTGAGTTATTCCATCCAACCATACTATCCAATATTCCAGTTATCCATAAAACAATCACAGGATATCAAATATTCATCACACAGAATATTAAATAATCTTAATAAATTTGAGGAATCCAGTTGGATCCCTCCAACCTGTTTCCCTGCATCCACAAATGTTAGCACAATATTATTTACTAATTTCAGAATATATCATTCTATAGCACATCAATCAATCAATTTCAACCATTCAAACAATTATTTAAATTTAATCATTTAAATTTAAATTTAAACTGAGTGAGATTAACTCACCTTTGATTCCTGTTTTGCAACCCACTTCCATTCCGACTTGTTTTCTTACAAATATGGACCTTGAATAAATATTAGATGATTTTATTAATATTCCGAAATAATCAAATACTCAATTTCCATTATAATTTTTTATTTAATTATTGTTTTAAATTTTAAACTAATGGATTTGGTTTAAACAAAGTTCTTTCGATAAATTTATTTTAAAAACCATAGCATCTTAAAAACAATAAACTCCATTCAAAAGTCCTTTTTATCTCACTGTCAATTCCAGGTTCTTATATTTTCCAAAATCATATATATACACACATTTTACTATAAATAACCAAGATAGTAAATTTCCTTACTGCAAAACTTTCTTTTTCCCCCTTTTTCATGTTTATCCAAGTATATTAAAACAAGTATGGGAATTCATGCATATATGTATTCATATCAATATTATTTTCTCGTCTTTTTTTTTAATCAACAACTACAATACAGAAATCGGATCAACAGCCTTACCAAGAAACCCAGACGCGACGCACTGCAGCTTCAAAAGCGATTGACCCAGCCATCGCCTTCTTCCAACAGGGTACGCGAACCCTACTTCGCACACACGAGCTTCGCCTGCCGCCCTACTCCTCTCGACGCGATATCAAAGTGGCGAACGAAGATGTCCGAGCCTCTCCCCTTTCATCATCGTCGTGCTTATCGATTACGCGACCCTGACCAAGTCTCTGCCCTAATCTCGAGCCCTACGCGCATCTCCCCCCTTCCCTTTATTTGCTTGATTCGAACGACTTCGAATTCCGTTCGTTCGCATATTTATTTATTTATTTATTTTTATATGGTTTCGATTTAAATCAAAGAAGAGAGAGAGAGGCAGTGGGATTTTCGAACAGCACGGCTTCCATTTTCATTTCTTTCGAGCGATCTGGAATTAAAGGGGGAAGGGGAATCTCGGTTTCTCTTTTTCTTTTCTTTTTATTAAAGTCTCTGCTCGATTTTGGCTTCCAAAAGAAGGAAGGAGGGAACAAGAATAGACGTTGTCGTACTCGAAGTTGAAAAGGGGGAACAAAACTCTGATATAAAGGAAAAAAAATAGGTTGATGGTGATTTAATATGTAATATATAAATTTAAATTTAAATTGAATTTTTCGATGAAAATTTCCATCGCGTTTATGTATCGTATGCTCAAACCACAGCTCCAATTACTACGAGATTTGAAATCCGACAATAAAACAATATTACGGATCCAATGGAACTGTTTTCGTCGAATTCCGAGACTGTGCCTCGGAAGACTATTTTTAAATATCGATTTAAACGATAAAATTTTAAAACTGAACAAACCATCGTTAATTTTAATTTTACAACTTCTATCGTCTTCAGTATTATTAATATAAATTAAATAAGCCTTCTAATTATTTTTAACCAGCTTTAAAATCAAGATTCAATATTTTTACCCAATCCCGATAATTAAATTTAATAATTAATTATTCAATAAATATTGATTATTTGAAATTAAAGTTAATAATTAACTTTCGAATATTTAAAATTAATTAAATATTCCCATTTCAAATGTCTAAAAATTCCGGGTCGTCACAAGAATTTTCCTTAATTTAAATAATACAAGTTCCCAATAAAAATCACTTCTCTACTAAATCAATATTAAACTTTAAACTTACCACCTTTCCTAAAATGTATTTTCCACACTTGAACGTATTTAAATTAATTTTTTTTTTTGTAATTTAAATATATTTTTTCAAAGCAATTTCAAACCCAATTTATCAAATAAACCTTGACATCTTAATGTTATTAAACAAATTACTATTGTTAGTGTTAATTAATTACCACTAAAATCGGGTTGTTACAAATTCTGACCAAATCAAAGCAATTAAGGACATGGCATAGCCAA
The DNA here is from genome assembly GCA_030765085.1 of Allium cepa. Taxonomy (NCBI): domain Eukaryota; kingdom Viridiplantae; phylum Streptophyta; class Magnoliopsida; order Asparagales; family Amaryllidaceae; genus Allium; species Allium cepa. The sequence continues at coordinate 357,423,009 of CM060942.1, read as the reverse complement.
AAAAAGTAAAGATATGATGAGCCTAAATGGAAATGTAGCATATTTAACCATATTTATCTCTAAGGCCACTTATAAGTGCATCCTCTTATTTGACGTGGTTAAAAAAAGGTAAACTTTTAGTGGGAAGAAGATTTATGAAAGGGCTTCAAAGAATTAATACGCCATCTTAAAAAATCCCCAATCTTATTTAGTCCAAAAGCAGGAGAGAACTTATACCTTTACATGACAGTCTCCAAACATGCGATAAGTTTGGTCCTAGTAAGAGAAGAAAACGATGTTAAGCTTATTGTGTACTACACTAGTAAAAGGCTTAAAGAGGTAGAAGTTATATATCCAGTTAAAGAGAAGTTGGCGTACTATCAACTACCTTCAGGCACACTCAATCAAGGTCTTAACCAATTTTCTGCTTAAGCATATCTTCAGTGAACCCAAAACATTGGAAAAGCTATTAAAATGGTGAATGGAGATGAGTCAATAGAGATTGAATTTCACCCCTAATGGAATCAAAAGACAAGTTCTGGCTGATTTCGTCAATGAATAAACTATATATATTGACGAACAATCAAAAAAGGAAAAAGGGCTAAAAACAATGTTGCCACTATTCATTAATGGAGCCTCAAATGAGCAAGGGCTAGTGCAGGATATGTAATCTTTACCCCTGATGTACATCGATTACATTATGCGATTAAGTCAGGTTTCACCTCTACCAATAACACAGCTGAATATGAATCATTGATGGCAAGGCTTACCTTAGCTTTTCAGCTAAAAATCTCCAGGATTCCAAATTTTAGGTATTCCCAATTAATGATTAATCAGTGGAATCAAACTTGTCAAATAAAGGATATAAGATTGATCTTTTGTGTCAAGAAGATATTGAAAATGTAAGCTTAGTTTAAATATTGTTTTATTACAATGAATACCCAAAGGGAGGAATCCTCAAGCCGAATCTTTGACCAAGTTAGCTAGCGCATGGGGAGTCCTAGAAACTCGAATTTTACTGGTAGCCTTCGAATAAAGTCCAAATATTTAGGAAAAAGCCCCTAAAAAGAAAAATCTTGGTAGCGGCTAGACCTTAGTCTCTTATATACACAGAAAAAAAATGAACTAGGAAATAGTAATGGTGAAAACTCGGAAGAAACTGCTCACATAGGAATGAGTAATCAAAATGAGAACAGTTGGATGACACCCATCGTTGAATACTTTGAAGAAGGGAAACTATCAACAAACAAAAGCGAAGCTAGTAGGATAAGATACCAAGCGCCAACTTTTAATATGTTAAATGGAATACATTATAAAAGAGGATAATCACTCCCTTATCTAAGGTGGTTAGTGGAGGATGGATTAAAATTGTTAAGGGAGGCTTATGAGTGAATTTGTAGGGATCATTCTAATGGCATGAAGTTAGCTAAAATTATCATGAATCAAGGTTTTTATTGGCCCCATATGAATAATAACACTATGAATTATGTAAAGAGATGCGAAAAGTGTCAGAGAATTTCAACAATTCCACATATACCACCAAATGGGTTGATCTCGATCTCAAGTGCATGCCCTTTGATGTATGAGGGGTCGACTAAATATGACCGTTGTAACACCCCATTATTAATTGTAACGACCCGGAATTTTGGTCATTGATTTTGAAAAAATTAATTTATTAAAATATTAAATGATTAGTTTAAAGGGTTGGATAATTCAAAATTCCAAATATTGTGATTTTTATTTTAGTTAATAAAATTGAAATTCAAATATAGTGATTATTGAAATATTTGAATTGAAGGATTTAAACATGAATAGTGATCCAAATAACTAGGCTTTAAATTGAATATTAGTTCAGTTAACTTAATGGGATTCATTTAGATATTTTAAATGAATAAAAAATAATAGCGATTTCAATTGTAAATTCAATTTCAGTGATAACAGTTCAAATAGATATCTAGAAATTTATCTTTCACATTATAACCTGATTTCTATAGATTTATTTTTAATTTAATTTATTTAATTTTACCATAATTTTTAATTTGGAAAATATTGATATTATTCGTTGGAAGACTTATCGCAAAATAGCGGTGATTTTGTGGTTTTACAAAATTCCATAACCGGTGTATATTATTATAGTTTTAGAGTTGCGTCGCTATTCTGAATGCATCTATATATTTATTTTTTTGTTTCGAGGTACGTACATAAACAGAAATCTGATAGACAGAATTCAACACAAGCCATGATTTGGTTTTCTTATCCCCAACAATATGTACGACTTTGCATGCATTCCTTCTCCACCATACTTTTCCTCTTTCATCCTCGAACAGGCCAAGATATATATAAAAAAATTGTTAAAAAAAGAAGCAGACTTTGAATCAGAAATCAAAAAAGTTTCTTTTCGCCATTGCATTTTGTTGTTCTCCTCCCATACTCTTCTATTCTTATATGCTCTAAAGCCAGGAAACATGAACCCTTTTCAAAACAAAAATAAAAAAACAATATAGAAAATCATATTATTTCTAAAAATTGGAAGACATAATTCTTTAATCTAGTTAGTCCGAAATTTATGCGCTCATATGCATGTGGAAGTTGTTTGCATAAAGATGGGGTGTGATAGTTGTACTGGGATGGTCATGGAGCTTTGTTTACTAGGGTTGGCAAATTACAGTGATTTGGCAATTGGTTTGTGGTTTGGAGTGTGGATTCGAGTCTAGGGCATAGAGGAGCATTAATTGGCGGAGCGGGGAGTGGTGCGGGCTCTTAATGCGGGTTACATTCTTGGCCAGGTCTTGGGAACCATGGTGATGTTGCGAATTAAAGAGTGACGCATACCGATGGCGGAGGTAAAGAGAAAGGGTAGTTCATGAAGGGGGAACTTCCAGCAAAGTCAAATTCAAAGATCGGGGGAAGGAGGAGGACTGGTGTTCATTTATGGAGCATAGGCAAGGTTTAGGTGTGAATTTTGAATAAGAAGGAAATTGGTTACGTTGTGTAAGGTGGATTAAGGAAATAAAATTAGGTATTAGTTTAGTTAAATTGTAATTAATGATTTAATTTATTATAATTAACTTAAAAACTTAAATAAAATTATATGTTGCTCGTACGAGGTCTAAATCCAACGCGGTCAGTCATGTTGAATTCATAATGGCGTAAGCTTCGCAATGGAACTGGGTTGGAAAAATTTGGAGACTGTTGAATTTTGGGCTAAAATCAGACGTCGTCCGGTTTTAGTTCCAAACCGGAACGCTTTGGCGATAGCAGAAATTTCGAGGAGTAAATCTCACTCATTTTGGATAATTTGTTTATTTTAAATACTTAAAATTATTCATTGGTTAATTGGATGGATTGATAAATTATTATCAGTTGGATGTTATATTATATATACAGTAGTATATATTAGTAGTTGGGCATATTTCCCATGGTTGGAACGGATGAGCCACTATGTGCCCTGCATAATAACGGATTACCCTTTTTATTGCGATATCCCGCATCAAATCCGGATTGTTATTTTATGTTATATAACATATGTAGTTGCAGGAAACATGTTTGGAGGGATCCAACTAGATTCCTCTGGACTGTTGTTTTTAATTTCATATTTAGTGATATATGATGTGTGTGGATAATATGTTATAAATTATTTTATGAGCTGATTTATTGGATGCTATAGCAACACTAGCCTTAATTTTTGGTATTTTAAATACCATAAATATTATTTTTGAATTTGAAGGAATTAAAAGGTGATTTTGGATATAAAAATATTTATATCAAAATTTGGATTATTATAAAGGAAATTGATACGGAAAAAACAATGATTTGATTTTGGATTTGTACTCAACTATTTGCAAAATGTTTTAATTAGAGATTTAAAAATAATTTATATATGGAATTTTCAACAATGGATTTTTAAGTGATATTTCTAGATTTATGGAGGAGTAGAAATCGTATTTAAAATTGATTTGAAAAATAAATGACATTTATAAAGGAATGGATCATAAATGAAATTTATAAATGAGATTATATTTATAAACAAGTGAAACCTAAATGAGTTTATAAACTAATAAACGATGTTTATAAATAAAGGGAAATGATTATCAGTTAATAAATTGGAAATATAAATTCGCAGTGTGAAATTATTTTGAGATATGGAAATCGGTTTTTGAAAAAACCTAGTGGATTCTATTTTTGAAATGTGAGAATGATTATGAAATTGAGACACAATCGATCTATTATGAATCGAAAAGGATTTATAAATTGAAATTGGCAATATTAGATTTCAAGAATAGATTTTTGTCAAGAAATTAAGTTGTTAAAAATAGGATTTCATGTACTCAACTATATAGTGACGCAGCGGATAATTAACAAACGATATGGATCGATGAAAGTAGCAATCAGTGGATTGAAGATACTGAAATGCCCAAATTCGTTGATCACAAAGATACCGAATTCTAGCTATCCTCGTCACGTTGATCGCGCACGATACCGTGAAAGAAGATCTTTAATTCTTCAAGCGTTGATCAAGCGCACTTGATTCCGCGAATCGGCTTCAACAATCGTTGATTCGAGCGCACTCGAATAACCGAAAGTGGAGATGGGAGATTACACTCAACTACCGATTTAAATTGAAAGCACAAAGCTAACAAAAGAGAATTTTATTCAAAAATCAACCGCCTTGAAATGTACAACCCACTCCCTATTTATAGTGTTTTACATCCTGACCCTTAAGCCGTATACGACTTACGACCCACCTTAAGTAGGCACCGACTTAACACAAAGCGACTCAACCCCTTTACAGCAGAACACAATGCAAACGACTTAGGCAAGGTTGTTACGGACCTAACATACCACAACATTCACGACTCACAGCAACTACATCACAACAGCAATTCACCCGACTCAACTACATACCGACTTAAGAGCATACACTAGGTCTTTGCCGACCTAACACATCACATACAACTATGGACACGATTTACGACTCAACTATGGAACGACTCAAAACACACGCGACTTAAGCAAGCCGCGACATAAGCTTCCAAGCTCCCTGCGATATCTCCTCACACGACTCATAGTAACCGAACGACTTAAGCCCTTTAATAGCTGGAACTTTCCCCTGCTTCATGATAAGTCGTGGACGACTTATAGATGAGTCGTTGGGTCGTGTACGACTCATCAAACTCGAACAACTCAAGATCCCGTTAAGTTGTAACCCTGTCCCCTCAGCTTTGTTAAGTCGTGGACGACTCAAGCCCTCCTTAAGTCGTGTACGACTTACTCCTTTGGCCTGAGCTGCATCATCCTCCCCTGGTTGAGAAAAATTCGCCCTCGAATTTATAAATTCTTCCGTAACAGATTGTTCATCTCCATAGTATGGCACAAGATGCTTAACATTGAATACGTCAGAAGTGTACACATCCTCCGGTAGCTTCAACTTATAAGCATTTTCATTCGTCCGTTTCACAACTTCTACATGACCAATTTTTATGGCTTTCAACTTGTTATAAGCGCCCATTGGAAAACGATCCTTCGTTAACACAGCGTACACCAAATCTCCTTCGTTAAATTCAACATTTCGTCGCTTCAAGTCTGCTTATATTTCTCATTTGCTTTCTCCAATCGTTTCTGAACGATTTTATGACATTCAGTCAATACATCAACAAAATCTACAGCTCGTTTAACCGTCCCTTTCGGTTGTGGTACTACTGTCAAATCCAACGGTCCCCTTGGCAAACATGCATATACGATCTGAAATGGACTGAATCCTGTGCTACGATTCACTGCATGATTATGTGCAAACTCTGCCTGGCATAACTTCATGTCCCAACTCTTCAGATTATCCTATACAAGACATCGCAACAGATTTCCCAACGATCTGTTAAGAACTTATGTCTGTCCATCTGTTTGCGGATGATAAGCGCTACTGAATTTCTGCTTCGTTCCAACCATCTTCCACAAACTTAGCCAAAAATGACTCAAAAATCTGGTATCTCTGTCTGAAACAATAGATTCCGGCAACCCATGTAAACGATAGATTTCTTTAAAGAACAACTGAGCAACACGAACAACATCCGCCGTCTTCTTACAAGCAATAAAATGTACCATCTTTGAAAACCTGTCTACCACAACAAATATAGAATCATTCCCCCTTTGAGTTCTAGGCAAACCCAAAACGAAATCCATGCTGATATCAAACCCATGGTTTGTTAGGTACTGGTAACGGCATATATAATCCTGCATTTGTCGCTGTTCCCTTCGAAATCTGACAGATATAACATCTCTGAACAAACCTTTCAACTTCCTTCCTCATCGATGGCCAATAGTAGGATTGAGAGATTAACCGCAATGTTCGATCTCTACCCACATGCCCTTCCTCATGAAGCTCCTTTACTATCTTCATTCGCAAGCTACAATCCGGTACACATAATTGATTTCCCTTAAATAAGAAACCATCAATCAACACAAATTCATCAGAACTTCCCTCCTTGACTTTCTGAACAAATTTCTTAAAGTAGGGATCTTTTTCAATAAGCTCTGGCAATAATTCGAAACCTTTCACTTCAACTTTCATTGTCGTTAATAAATGACTCCTCCTACTCAAAGCATCAGCCACACGATTTGTTACCCCAGATTTGTGCTTCACGACAAAAGTAAACTGCTGCAAATAGGCAATCCATGATGCATGTCTCGCTGAAATCTTGTCTTGCCCCTACAAATGCTTCAAAGCCTCATGATCAGTGTAAAGAACAAACTCTTTCTGAAATAGATAATGTCTCTAGTGCTTCACAGCTTGAACAATTGCATAGAATTCAACATCATAAGTGCTATATCTCAACTTAGCTCCAGATAACTTCTCACTAAATAAGCAACTGGTCTTCCTTTCTGACTCAAAACTCCACCAACCCCAACCTTCGATGCATCAGTACGTAATTCAAACAACAACTGAAAATCCTGTAAAACTAGAATTGGTGCTGTTGTCAATAGTTCCTTGATCTTCTCAAAAGCAACTCCCGCTTCCTCTGACCATACAAACTGTTTCCCTTTCATGCAATCAGTAACTGGAGCCATCATGCTACTGAAATGTGGAATGAATCTTCGGTAGAATGACGCTAGCCCATGAAAACTTCTCACTTTCGTAATTGTCTTTGGCTGTGGCCAATTCCTGACTGCTTCAACTTTATTCTGGTCCACCTGTATACCTTCTCCTGACACAACATATCCCAGAAATAAAACACTATGTGTCATGAACATGCATTTCTTCGTAGCAGCATAAAATTGTTCCTCACGAAGAATAATCAGCACTTCCCTCAAATGTTGAACATGCTCCTCCATACTCCTGCTATATATCAGAATATCATCGAAATAAACCACCACGAACTTCCCAATGTACGGTATGAAAATTTGATTCATCACCCTCATGAACTTACTTGGCGCATTCGATAGACCAAACGGCATAACCAACCATTCATGTAATCCTTCCCTCGTCTTGAATGCAGTCTTCCATTCATCTCCCGGTCTAATTCGAATCTGATGATAACCACTCTTCAAATCAATCTTTGAAAAGATAGTAGTCCCATTCAACTGATCTAGCAAGTCATCCAATCTTGGCATAGGAAATCTGTAGCGAACAGTAATCTTGTTCAAAGCTCTACTATCGGTACACATTTTCCATGTTCCATCCTTCTTCGGCACCAACAAAGCTGGTACTGCACAAGGACTCAAGCTTTCCTGAACACGTCCCTGCTCTAACAACTCTTCCACCTGCCTTCGTAACTCCTCATGTTCCCTTGGACTCATCCTATAATGTGGCCTGTGTGGTAATACTGCTCCCGGAACAAGATCGATTTGATGTTGAATGTCTCTTAGTGGCGGTAACTCCTAGGGCAACTCTTCTGGAAATACATCCTCAAATTCTTTCAAAACTGGCTTTGCTTCTTCTAGAATTTCAATCTCTTCATGACTCTCTCGTCCAATCAACAAATAGACTTCACGCTCCTCTTCAACTTCTTCAACAAACTCCTTCAAAGATAGCAAAGTTTTCAGCTCTTCAATCTCCTCCAGTTTGCTTTCCTTCTGTTGTTGCTTCTTAGGGACTAAAATAATCTTAGTACCTTTGAACATGAAAGTATAACTATTAGCACGACCATCATGTTGCACTGCTCTATCAAACTGCCATGGTTTGCCCAACAACAGATGACACACATCCATGTCCACAACGTCACAACAAATTTCATCTTTGTACTTCTTCCCAATTGAAAAATTCACGCAAGCTCTTCGTCCAACTTTCACTTCACCACCCTTCCTTAACCATGCTAGCTTGTACGGTTTAGGATGCTTCTCAGTTTTCAAGTTCAACTTCCTCACTGCTTCTGTAGAGATAATATTGTCACAGCTTCCAGCATCAATAACGAACTCGCAAACCTTTCCCAGAATAGTACATGTTGACTGAAAAATATTCTCCTTAACCAACTAGAATCTTCCTCTTGCTTCGGTGTAAGACACGATCTTATCATCATAAGGTTACAACCCTCATCTCCGGACTATTCTTCTTCCTTCTAAACATAAGGTGAATTAGAACATTCAGCTTCCACGTCCTCTTCTTCAACCTCTGCAACCATTGCTCTCCTCTTCTGCTTCGGACATTCATTTCTTTTGTGACCCAACTCCTGACAATTGTAACATTTGAAACTGCTATTAACCTTTGCCTTCTCAACTTCCTTAACAACTGGTTTTACGACCGCTTTAGGAACATTAGAACTTCCACTAACACCCTTCACTTGATTGTTGGAATTAGTAAACACACCACCTCCACGCCTTCCCTGTTTCTCCCAAGCCAATGCTTTCTGGTGTGCTTCTGCCACAGATCATGGATCAAACATATTAACCATATCCTGAATCTGCATTCGCAACCCTCCAATATATCTAGCAGTCAATTGTTCCTCTGTTTCCATAATATCATTCCTGGCAATGAGTTGGCAGAATTCATCAGCATAATCATCGACTGACTTCGTCCCTTGCCTCAGATTCTGCAATCTCTGGTACATAAGTGATTGATAGTTGTAAGGTAAAAAAGTAGCTCTCATCAACTACTTCATCTTATCCCAAGATTCAATCTTTGACTTTCCCATTCTCTCCCGTGTAAGTTTAGTTTGCTGCCACCATGCCAAAGCTCTACTCCTCAACCTAGTAGCAACTAATTTCATTCTTCTATGCTCAGGAATCTCCTTGAAATCAAAGAACTCTTCAACATTTGACAACCAATCTAAGAACTCTTCAGCTACCATCCCTCTTTTAAATTCGGGAATTTCCATCTTCATACCCGATTCCCATCGACGATCATCTTCAACATCCCGATAAGAATTTCGAACTTGGTCTCGACCTCGATAATGAATGCTAGCTTTATCGCCCTCTTGATCAAAATCAAAAGTACGTCTATATCGATCTCGACCATTATCATCTCTTTTACTATGTCTCTCTTCATCTCTATATGGCTCATTCTCAAATTCTCGCGGACTTCTTCTCTCTTCATGTCCATAGTCATGGTGATCGCTCCTTGATGAAATTGATGTTTCTCTTCTCTCTCTAAAAGATTGCGGTGATACCCTTCTCGCTTCCGTAACCGATGGCGAAACTTGGTTTCCCCTATGGTTCGAGATTGGTGATCTCCTCCTTTGATTTTGATTCAAATCATTCATCAACTTCTCTAACTTTCCAATGCCTTCATCAAATTTCTCATTAATACGTTGTTCCATTAGTTCGGCTTCTTCTCTTCAATACAACGTTTCAACATTTTGATGACGATTAGCTCTCCTTGGCGGCATGGTTAGATTTCACAACACTTCAACAAATTCAACACAAAGTTTCAACACAAGTCAAACAAGTCACGGCCTCCACTAACTCGGCTCAACTTGGCTCGCACGGCTTAACACTTCAAGATGTAGATCGATACCAAACTGATGCACGACCTTTTCCAACTCTAGATCCAAAATGAATTGGATCAAAATCTTCAAACTCGTTGCAACTTCAATATGAACACGACGAACACCAACTTCAAATTCCTTGGCTCCAAGACTCGTCTTAGCTATGATTGGCTAAGTCAAGCTCCGATACCAAAAAATGACGCAGCGGATAATTAACAAACGATATGGATCGATGAAAGTAGCAATCAGTGGATTGAAGATACTGAAATGCCCAAATTCGTTGATCACAAAGATACTGAATTCTAGCTATACTCGTCACGTTGATCGCGCACGATACCATGAAAGAAGATCTTCAATTCTTTAAGCGTTGATCATGCGCACTTGATTCCGCGAATCGACTTCAACAATCGTTGATTCGAGCGCACTCGAATAACCGAAAGTGGAGATAGGAGATTACACTCAACTACCGATTTAAATTGAAAGCACAAAGCTAACAAAAGAGAATTTTATTCAAAAATCAACCTCCTTGAAATGTACAACCCACTCCCTATTTATAGTGTTTTACACCCTGACCCTTAAGCCGTATACGACTTACGACCCACCTTAAGTCGGCACCGACTTAACACAAAGCGACTCAACCCCTTTACAACAGAACACAATGCAAACGACTTAGGCAAGGTTGTTACCGACCTAACATACCACAACATTCACGACTCACAGCAACTACATCACAACAGCGATTCACCCGACTCAACTACATACCGACTTAAGAGCATACACTAGGTCTTTGCCGACCTAACACATCACATACAGCTATGGACAAGACTTACGACTCAACAATGGAACGACTCAAAACACACGCGACTTAAGCAAGCCGCGACTTAAGCTTCCAAGCTCCCTGCGATATCTCCTCACACGACTCATAGTAACCGAACGACTTAAGCCCTTTAATAGCTGGAACTTTCCCCTGCTTCATGATAAGTCGTGGACGACTTATAGATGAGTCGTTGGGTCGTGTACGACTCATCAAACTCGAACAACTCAAGATCTCGTTAAGTTGTAACCTTGTCCCCTTAGCTTTGTTAAGTCGTGGACGACTCAAGACCTCCTTAATTCGTGTACGACTTACTCCTTTGGCCTGAGTTGCATCATCCTCCCCTGGTTGAGAAAAATTCGCCCTCGAATTTATAAATTCTTCCGTAACAGATTGTTCATGTCCATAGTATGGCACAAGATGCTTAACATTGAATACGTCAGAAGTGTACACGTCCTCCGGTAGCTTCAACTTATGAGCATTTTGATTAATCTGTTTCACAACTTCTACATGACCAATTTTTCTGGCTTTCAACTTGTTATAAGCGCCCATTGGAAAACGATCCTTCGTTAACACAGCATACACCAAATCTCCTTCGTTAAATTCAACATTTCGTCGCTTCAAGTCTGCATTCTGCTTATATTTCTCATTTGCTTTCTCCAATCGTTTCTGAACGATTTTATGACATTCAGTCAATACATCAAAAAATCTACAGCTCGTTTAACCGTCCCCTTCGGTTGTGGTACTACTGTCAAATCCAACGGTCCCCTTGGCAAACTTGCATATACGATCTGAAATGGACTGAATCCTGTGCTACGATTCACTGCATGATTATGTGCAAACTCTGCCTGGCATAACTTCATGTCCCAACTCTTCAGATTATCCTGTACAAGACATCGCAACAGATTTCCCAACGATCTGTTAAGAACTTCTGTCTGTCCATCTGTTTGCGGATGATAAGCGCTATTGAATTTCTGCTTCGTTCCAACCATCTTCCACAAACTTAGCCAAAAATGACTCAAAAATCTGGTATCTTTGAAAACCTGTCTACCACAACAAATATAGAATCATTCCCCCTTTGAGTTCTAGGCAAACCCAAAATGAAATCCATGCTGATATCAAACCCATGGTTTGTTAGGTACTGTTAACGGCATATATAATCCTGCATTTGTCGCTGTTCCCTTCGAAATCTGACAGATATAACATCTCTGAACAAACCTTTCAACTTCCTTCCTCATCGATGGCCAATACTAGGATTGAGAGATTAACTGCAATGTTCGGTCTCTACCCACATGTCCTTCCTCATGAAGCTCCTTTACTATCTTCATTCGCAAGCTACAATCCGGTACACATAATTGATTTCCCTTAAATAAGAAACCATCAATCAACACAAATTCATCAGAACTTCCCTGCTTGACTTTCTCAACAAATTTCTTAAAGTAAGGATCTTTTTCAATAAGCTCTGGCAATAATTCGAAACCTGTCACTTCAACTTTCATTGTCGTTAATAAATGACTCCTCCTACTCAAAGTATCAGCCACACGATTTGTTACCCCAGATTTGTGCTTCACGACAAAAGTATACTGTGCAATTAGGCAATCCATGATGCATGTCTCGCTAAAATCTTGTCTTGCCCCTGCAAATGCTTCAAAGCCTCATGATCAGTGTAAAGAACAAACTCTTTCTGAAATAGATAATGTCTCCAGTGCTTCACAGCTTGAACAATTGCATAGAATTCAACATCATAAGTGCTATATCTCAACTTAGCTCCAGATAACTTCTCACTGAAATAAGCAACTGGTCTTCCTTTCTGACTGAAAACTCCACCAACCCCAACCTTCGATGCATCAGTATGTAATTCAAACAACAACTGAAAATCCGGTAAAACTAGAATTGGTGCTGTTGTCAATAGTTTCTTGATCTTCTCAAAAGCAACTCCCGCTTCCTCTGACCATACAAATTGTTTCCCTTTCATGCAATCAGTAACTGGAGCCATCACGCTACTGAAGTGTGGAATGAATCTACGGTAGAATGATGCTAGCCCATGAAAACTTCTCACTTCCGTAATTGTCTTTGGCTGTGGCCAATTCCTGACTGCTTCAACTTTATTCTGGTCCACCTGTATACCTTCTCCTAACACAACATATCCCAGAAATAAAACACTATGTGTCATGTACACGCATTTCTTCGTAGCAGCATAAAATTGTTCCTCACGAAGAATAATCAGCACTTCCCTCAAATGTTGAACATGCTCCTCCATACTCCTGCTATATATCAGAATATCATCGAAATAAACCACCACGAACTTCCCAATGTACGGTCTGAAAATTTGATTCATCACCCTCATGAACGTACTTGGCGCATTCGATAGACCAAACGGCATAACCAACCATTCATATAATCCTTCCCTCGCCTTGAATGCGGTCTTCCATTCATCTCCCGGTCTAATTCGAATCTGATGATAACCACTCTTCAAATCAATCTTCGAAAAGATAGTAGTCCCACTCAACTGATCTAGCAAGTCATCCAATCTTGGCATAGGAAATCTGTAGCGAACAGTAATCTTGTTCAAAGCTCTATTATCGGTACACATTTTCCATGTTCCATCCTTCTTCGGCACCAACAAAGCTGGTACTGCACAAGGACTCAAGCTTTCCTGACCATGTCCCTGCTCTAACAACTCTTCCACCTGCCTTCGTAACTCCTCATGTTCCCTTGGACTCATCCTATAATGTGGCCTGTGTGGTAATACTGCTCCCGGAACAAGATCGATTTGATGTTGAATGTCTCTTAGTGGCGGTAACTCCTTGGGCAACTCTTCTGGAAATACATCCTCAAATTCTTTCAAAACTGGCTTTGCTTCTTCTGGAATTTCAATCTCTTCATGACTCTCTCGTCCAATCAACAAATAGACTTCAGGCTCCACTTCAACTTCTTTAACAAACTCCTTCAAAGATAGCAAAGTTTTCAGCTCTTCAATCTCCTCCAGTTTGCTTTCCTTCTGTTGTTGCTTCTTAGGGACTAAAATAATCTTAGTACCTTTAAACATGAAAGTATAACTATTAGCACGACCATCATGTTGCACTGCTCTATCAAACTGCCATGGTCTGCCCAACAACAGATGACACACATCCATGTCCACAACGTCGCACCAAATTTCATCTTTGTACTTCTTCCGAATTGAAAATTTCACGCAAGCTCTTCGTCCAACTTTCACTTCACCACCCTTCCTTAACCATGCTAGCTTGTACGGTTTAGGATGCTTCTCAGTTTTCAAGTTCAACTTCCTCACTGCTTCTGTAGAGATAATATTGTCATAGCTCCCAGCATCAATAACGAACTTGCAAACCTTTCCCAGAATAGTACATGTTGATTGAAAAATATTGCTCCTCAACCAACTAGAATCTTCCTCTTGCTTCGGTGTAAGACACGATCTTCGCATCATAAGATTACAACCCTCATCTTCGGACTATTCTTCTTCCTTCTCAACATAAGGTGAATTAGAACATTCAGCTTCCAAGTCCTCTTCTTCAACCTCTGCAACCATTGCTCTCCTCTTCGGCTTCGGACATTCATTGCTTTTGTGACCCAACTCCTGACAATTGTAACATTTGAAACTGCTATTAACCTTTGCCTTCTCAACTTCCTTCACAACTGGTTTTGCGACTGCTTTAGGAACATTAGAACTTCCACTAACACCCTTCACTTGATTGTTGGAATTAGTAAACACACCACCTCCACGCCTTCCCTGTTTCTCCCAAGCCAACGCTTTCTGGTGTGCTTCTGCCACATATCTTGGATCAAACATATTAACCATATCCTGAATCTGCATTCGCAACCCTCCAATAAATCTAGCAGTCAATTGTTCCTCTGTTTCCATAATACCATTCCTGGCAATGAGTTGGTAGAATTCATCAGCATAATCATTGACTGACTTCGTCCCTTGCCTCAGATTCTGCAATCTCTGGTACATAAGTGATTGATAGTTGTAAGGTAAAAAAGTATCTCTCATCAACTACTTCATCTTATCCCAAGATTCAATCTTTGACTTTCCCATTCTCTCCCGTGTAAGTTTAGTTTGCTGCCACCATGCCAAAGCTCTACTCCTCAACCTAGTAGCAACTAATTTCACTCTTCTATGCTCAGGAACCACCTTGAAATCAAAGAACTCTTCAACATTTGACAACCAATCTAAGAACTCTTCAGCTACCATCCTTCTTTTAAATTCGGGAATTTCCATCTTCATACCCGATTCCCATCGACGATCATTTTCAACATCCCGATAAGAATTTCGAACTTGGTCTCGACCTCAATAATGAATGCTAGCTCTATGCCCTCTTCATCAAAATCAAATGTACGTCTATATCGATCTCGACCATTATCATCTCTTTTACTATGTCTCTCTTCATCTCTATATGGCTCATTCTCAAATTCTCGCAGAGTTCTTCTCTCTTCATGTCCATAGTCATGGTGATCTCTCCTTGATGAAATTGATGTCTCTCTTCTCTCTCTAAAAGATTGCGGTGATACCCTTCTCGCTTCCGTAACCGATGGCGAAACTTGGTTTCCCCCATGATTCGAGATTGGTGATCTCCTCCTTTGATTTTGATTCAAATCATTCATCAACTTCTCTAACTTTCCACTGCCTTCATCAAATTTCTCATTAATACGTTGTTCCATTAGTTCGGCTTCTTCTCTTCAATACAACGCTTCAACATTTTGATGACGATTAGCTCTCCTTGGCGGCATGGTTAGATTTCACAACACTTCAACAAATTCAACACAAAGTTTCAACACAAGTCAAACAAGTCATGGCCTCCACTAACTCAGCTCAACTTGGCTCGCACGGCTTAACACTTCAAGATGTAGATCGATACCAAACTGATGTGCGGCCTTTTCCAACCCTAGATCCAAAATGAATTGGATCAAAATCTTCAAACTCGTTGCAACTTCAAGATGAACACGACGAACACCAACTTCAAATTCCTTGGCTCCAAGACTCGTCTTAGCTATGATTGGCTAAGTCAAGCTCCGATAACAAAAACTGACGCAACGGATAATTAACAAACGATATGGATCGATGAATGTAGCAATCGGTGGATTGAAGATACTGAAATGCCCAAATTCATTGATCACAAAGATACCGAATTCTAGCTATCCTCGTCACGTTGATCGCGCACGATACCGTGAAAGAAGATCTTCACCTCTTCAAGCGTTGATCAAGTGCACTTGATTCCGCGAATCGGCTTCAACAATCGTTGATTCGAGCGCACTCGAATAACCGAAAGTGGAGATAGGAGATTGCACTCAACTACCAATTTAAATTGAAAGCACAAAGCTAACAAAAGAGAATTTTATTCAAAAATCAACCGCCTTGAAATGTACAACTCACTCCCTATTTATAGTGTTTTACACCCTGACCCTTAAGCCGTAAACGACTTACGACCCACCTTAAGTCGGCACCGACTTCACACAAAGTGACTCAACCCCTTTACAACAGAACACAATGCAAACGACTTAGGCAAGGTTGTTACCGACCTAACATACCACAACATTCACGACTCACAGCAACTACATCACAACAGCGATTCACCCGATTCAACTACATACCGACTTAAGAGCATACACTAGGTCGTTGCCGACCTAACACATCACATACAGCTATGGACACGACTTATGACTCAACTATGGAATGACTCAAAACACACGTGACTTAAGCAAGCCGCGACTTAAGCTTCCAAGCTCCCTGCGATATCTCCTCACACGACTCATAGTAACCGAATGACTTAAGCCCTTTAATAGCTGGAACTTTCCCCTGCTTCATGATAAGTCGTGGATGACTTATAGATGAGTCGTTGGGTCGTGTACGACTCATCAAAGTCGAACAACTCAAGATCCCGTTAAGTCGTAACCCTGTCCCCTTAGCTTTGTTAAGTCATGGACGACTCAAGCCCTCCTTAAGTCGTGTACGACTTACTCCTTTGGCCTGAGCTGCATCATATAGTTAAAATTGTTTTGTATTAAAATATTTTGGAAAATGGATTTTTCATAACATCTAATATTAATTGAAATAAATTCTAATTTTTACAATAAGTTTGTAAAATCGATTAGTATTATTTAAAATGAATCCAAAATTATTTATCTATGTTTGTGAAATACATGTTGATATTTTATAAAGTTATTTAAATGAGTTTAAAAATGATTTTTACTCTTTAAAAATACTTATTATGTGTTCATATGTATATATGCATATATGGAGTTGAAAATAAGTTATTGCAATTTATTTATAAATGCTCTCGAGATTTATAAACCGAATTTTAATTGATGAATGTTATTTTATAAGAGAAAAATCTTATGGTGGAATTTTGGTAACTTAAGGAAATGTCCAATATGTTTAAATACAGAATCTTCAAAAATGAATTAGAATTCAAAACAGAAGTTAGAAATGAGTAGTTTCAATTATAGTCAAGTATAATCGATCTTGAAAATTTAAAGGAAATTAATTAATGAATTCCGAAAACTTATAAAATCCATTACAAATGAATTAAGGAATTTATAAATAAATTGTAATGGATTTGAGAAGTATGAAATAAATGGAATATTTCCTAAATATTAGGGATAAAATGATTTTAGGAAAATATACTTATAAATATTTCCTAGGTATTGGACTATAAGGATTTGAAATATTTTAACTATAAGATTTTTATTATAGAAATATTTTCCAACGTATTGAAATATAAATGGAAATGGAAGAAAATATTTCTAAGCATTGATACAGGTTGAAATATACTATAATGGATTTAAGTATTTGAAATCGTTTTCAAATATTGAAATATTGAAAGAGATTTGAATATATACCTTTGTAAAGATATTTTGAAATAAATGTTTTTAAGATTTCTAATATTGGCCTGGTGTCTGCTTATGTCTGTAATTTGATAGTTAAATAATCGACCATCAAATCTAACCAATTTTGTTAATCGTTTCGAAGAGACCAGGATCAGATTTAATTGTCCAAAAACCACTTCGATTCGATTTGTGTGCTACGAATGGTGACATCACAAAGATAATGGAGATGGTGATCTCGAAGGAGACTCGGTTTGTTCAGACCCATAACAACTTGTACAGATGAATGCTATCATTGCATCGTTGCCTGGAAGGCAGTATTAGAATTCCTAGGATGAATACTATTCTTAAGGTAATACGTAGCCTCAGTCCTCATCAACCCAGAATGACTAAAATAGGGGAGATGCAGGTCGCTCCCATTAAGGTAATACGTAGGTCGCTCCCATTAGGTTATAATCATCACCCATCTAAGCGGACATCTATCATCCCTTTCACTTGTATGTATTTTCGAGGCCCATTGTTGGTGATCATATTTTGTACTATCTAGTACGGAGTAGGTCGGTCTTGTGTTGGCAGAGATCGATAGGATTGATCTCGGTACATTTTTGTAGAGGTGTACAGTGGTGGGCGGTACCCAGTAGCCCTGTCACCGTATGGAATCCAATATCCACTACAACCCTGTATAGACTTTAGATGTTCCCAACTAAGCTAAAATGTGAGATCCATGCATTTCAATGATTTGTAGTTTATTTTCTACAGACACTACTATAATATCAGAAGATTTTGATATAAAATGTTTCGATTATCGTAAGGTAAAAGCCCATCGTATTTATTTGTGGCGTGGTCTTATGAGATACCTTTGTTTTCAAAGGATTTTGATAACAGTAATAATTCAAATTGAGTGCGTTTTTCTCACGTTGTTTTTCCGGACTGACTCGGGTGCTATTTTATTTTAATGCTCGGGTCAAACTGAGTATTATAGATTCAGATTAGGATGCAATGAAGCACAAGAGATGTGCTGGGGGAGTCTCCGGTGTATTCCACGTACTTGATTATATTCCATACGTGTGCAGAACTTATGAGGACAAATTATTATAACTGTTTAGATTGATATTATTGTTATTGTACTTCGTTGATTATATGAATATTTATTGTTGTAGTTTCTTTTTGTATAAAGAACGGTTATTTTATATTATATCTTGTTCCGCTACGAT
This sequence comes from Allium cepa, assembly GCA_030765085.1. Taxonomy (NCBI): domain Eukaryota; kingdom Viridiplantae; phylum Streptophyta; class Magnoliopsida; order Asparagales; family Amaryllidaceae; genus Allium; species Allium cepa. Next base: position 357,404,245 of record CM060942.1, on the reverse strand, counting down.
TGTGATATTATGTATTGTCGTTTTTGTTTCTTCTATCTCTTTTCTTCTTCACCCCTAACGATCTAGTATTTTCGGCACTCAATTGCTTGGCATGCTATACGATGAACGTACTGATGTCAATTTTCGAGGGTCGAAATTCCCATGGGTCGTTACAGTTGATGTCAGAGCATAGGTTGAGTGAATACTTAGGCTTTGTTGGGAATTTACTCATTGGAGGTAGGGTAAGCGAGACCCTAGGATGAGTTTGAGTGTATATACATATGAAAGTGTATTTGTTAGTTGTTATATAAATACTTTTTGTTGTGTTAATTTATACGTCAAGTGGCTTATGAATTCTGGTCGAGTAGTGGGACGCCATGAAATCGATAGGAATTTTTAAAAACTTGAATCAAGTTAACCGACACAGTATTGTTTTAAAGCAGGTAATGAAATAATTTTACCCAAATTATATTTTGATATAAAAAAATAATTTTCTCAAATTATTATAGTATATTTGCACTGCTGGTTGTTATTATTATAATCCAGAAAAGATTATCAAATTTGAAATGGTTTACGTAACAAAATAGAAATTGTATAAATGTGGTTTAGACAAATGAGTTAAACTAAAAATGGATTAAAAGCAGGATATGGAAATTCAAACATGGAGATCTTGGAAACGTTTCCAAATTGTTTGCAAAAAATAATAGTTTATTGGGAAATATTTTTTGATAAAAATTGTATCAAATGGATTTTAGAAGTGATAAAGCATAGAACTCACTTCAGTCGCTGAAAAATGATTCTGACGATGATCGCAACATCATCGGTGTTTATTTTTGAGTTTTCAAGTGATGGATTGCTATCGTAATATTTTGATATCGATATTTTTTTTTGGAAACAAGTGTTGTATTGGAAGTTCCGAACGTAATTTTTCTGGATAAAACCACGTTGATTTTGAAAATTTGAAAGGAATGGTTTGTTAAACCAAAAGAGCTATATATATATATGATTGAAAATGATTTGAAATAAATACTAAGTGTTTAATTTTTGGAATCCTTATTTAATTATTTTAGAGAAAAAACCCGGAAATAATTTTTTGAACTTATAAATTGAGAATTATTAATAAGGAGAGAAAGTGTGAAGATTGAATTTTGGAAATGAAATTTTACTTGAGTAAGTTTTAATGGTTTGAATTAGTTGAGATCTAACTTAAGATAAGTTAAATAAATTCGATTAGATTTGAAACAATACCCAATTGAATTGGATATAAAGTTTGAATTGTAAAGTGACTATATAACTCTAAGTTGTAAATATTGAATGGAATAAAATTTAAGTGAAAAATAATGGAATTGTAAATAAATAAGTTTGAATAGCTTAGAAAATTGAAGTTAATGGAATAAAAATATTCTTATGTTACAAATTGATGTATATTAATAGTTAAAAATTTTAAATGTGAATATACTCGAATACACATCGATGAAATGGAATTTGATTGGAAATTTAACCTTGCAAATAAGATTTAACTTAAAACAAGTTAAATGGATTGGAACTCAAGTCAAACCAAATAAGCCGGAATTTTTTTTAAAAAAAGGGGACTTAACTTGTTTATGTAAAATGGATTATGGATTGAATATTAGAAATGGAACTTGAGTTATAAATGGAGTTCGACTTTTACGTAAGCGAATTGAATATATTTTGAAATATTGTCGAATAAAATAAAAATGGATTGAAATGGTGATGACTTAAGTTATAAACAAATTCAATTTAAGTGTAAATAAATTGAATATGGTTTTGAAATGTTATGTAAATGAAATTGAGTATGGAATTAAATTTTGAAGTGGAAATGAATATAAGTGATGTATAAAAGATTATTATACACCTTAATCTTAATTTCATAAATTGATTCATAAATAAATTGACATGAATGAAACGTCATTAATATAAAGCGAAGTGAACAAGATTTTGTGAATAGATTGAATGTGTATCCATTAAAATGCAAAATTTGATTTAGAAGCAATTTAAATTGGCTTATAAACTAAAGTGGGTATTTTATTAAGTAGTTATCACTGAATTTGCATGGGAAAAATTTTCATTCGAAGTAAATGGGAGAAAACAAAATTTTGTGATTCAATGGAAAGTAAATAAATTGGTCTAGAATCAATTTGAAATGGATATAAATATAATGTGTGCAAATATGTATTGAATGCAAATAAATTTCTTGTGGATTATTAGAAATCGAATAAAAGGTATATAAATCGATTAAAAGTCGATAATTTCGTGCTAGACATTGTAATTGCATATAAATGCATAGAGAGCATGTTTGTTTTGTGCAAATGCCATGTTTAACTAGTAAAATAAATGAAATGTTGCTAAATTTCATGTTTTTGGTACTTATGGGCTTTGCTTGGGTGACGAACCACAAATCCATGCCCTTTGAATCGATAATAAACCACACATGTCCAACCCAAATAGCAAAAAATGATGGAAAGTCAAGAGAAAGAAAAGAAGAGAGAATAAGAGAAGTGAAGAAAGACAGAAGATACGACCAAACAGAGCAATACAGAATCTCACATCATAGTGGAAAACAAATATTATCATATCATTGATCTTTACAAAATAGAAATTGTATACATACCTCAATCAGAGTTTAACGATCAATCACTAATCATCTGCCTGAACAGTTATAATAACCTGTCCTTACAGTTGGTGATAATATAAACAACAACAATAATGCGCATAGTGGATAATAAACAGATGTGTGTATACAAAAATGAAAATCTCCAGCTCTCCTGTTGAAGCTCCGAAGGCACCAAATCTGAACCTTTAAATATGCTCGGTTTGACCCGAGCATTGAAAGGGAAGAATGCCCGAATCAGTTTAGTAAACCCGCACGAGAAACACAATCAACTGAATTTATTAAATTTACCAAACTTTTCCTTTATCAAAACCAAAATATCTCATAAGACATGCCAACACATAAACATGGACATGTTTTTATTTTACGATAACCAAAACATTTCATACCAAATCCTCTTATATATTTTAATAGTGTCAATTGCACAAATAATATTAATCATAGCCGAAATTGTTACATTGACTAAATTCCAGCATATAGTCAAAAATGGGTAATACAACCAAAATGGCTAGCACGTAGTGGAGTTTGGATTTCCATACAAATGACCAGGTGATAGGACTACCATTCGATGGGTACACCCCTAGATGGATGTCCCAAGCAAAGAATATCTGCCCTCTACCAACACAAGACCGACACACCTCTGTAACTAGACGGTATCGAATATGTCATCCTCGGATCGTTACCGACCTTTTCTGAGAGCACTCATAGTATATAAACCACAATAATCAGATACATGATGTCATAGCATGTAAAGATATATCTAAAAGAGGATGATCATACACTACCTAGGAGCGACCCACTTTGCCTTGCCGTATCTAGCCCTATTTTGGTCATTCTGGTTGATGAGGCTTGAGGTAACGATTACCTTTCACATATCATATATCACATCATTTTGAATGCCACATGGCCATTTCCGTTGACTATGAATTACCTTCCACAAAAATACAACCCTTAAGCTCATACGTTTCAAGGAGGGTGTTAGGCTAAGAGAAGTTGCATTCTCCGCCGCCACTGACGTAAGTTTGTAAAAACCAATGTATGTAATCTTTATAAATGCAATGTTGGACAAACATCCATACAAGTTGTTAAGGAATAGGACAAACAGAAGGTACTCTCCTACCACATCCTGTAGAGAAATCCCTAGGATTAGTAGTGAACAATCCTTGCATTGGATATTTCATAATGAAGAGACTACTGCTACTTGATGTATATTGCGATTTTAGCCCCAAATGATCAACAAGCAGTCCCCCACTATGAAAATCGTGAATATCAATATCATCGACCAACCTGCACAATCGTCGCATATACGTTGGTCCGAAGTAGGTTTCAGATAAATCTGATCTCAGTCTCTTCGCACCAACCATGCACAAGCATTTCTCAACCTCACATGGAAACTAAGTCTCATAGACTTATCACTTGTCCAACTTTCAACTTGCCGTCCTTCGGCCAAGAAGGAAGCTCGATAGATCAAAGTAATACTCTACACTACATGAATCAACATCCTCAACACAAACGATAATCAAGCCCACACAGAAGGCTATGTACTAATTGTACGGCTAAATAGTTCCCATATAGTGTTGAGGAACTAAAAGGTCCAAATTTGGTAGCCGGTTATATAACCATCAAAGCAAATAAAAAAATATTTAGCACCATAAGCAATCATTGGACCCTTTTAATTAATCTTTTATTAATTAACTTACTTGCCAAATATTCAATAATTTATCCTTAAAAGGATATAGTCTCAAAACCCATTTCAACTTTCTATATTGGAAAACTTTTCCATATACTTATTTAAAAATAAGTAATTCACAAATCTCTTTATTTTCAGTACATAGAAAATATTCCACATACTTAAATCAGGATTAAGTATATAGTTTCTTTTAAGGAAAACATTCTTTTAAACATATTTATTTGGGTTAAAACGATGTTGCGTAAAACATCGTTACGACAACCCAAAGTTATTGGTATAGGGATTAAAAAATTAGATAGATATATAAATCTCATATACTACACAAAAAAATTCCTTTCGATAATCATTTATTACAACAACAATGTTATAGTCCAACATTTCCTTACTTCTCGAAAACATCTATTTCAACAACGAATGACGAATCTATGGTTTTGATGTTTAACACATTTTATTAACATATTCAAACCATTTAAATCCATTTAAAATATTAGTTTTCAAAATCTATCTTTAAATTTAAAAGAACATTTTCCAAAATATTTATTGAATTTAAAAGATTATTCATTGTCCAAAATCGTGAATATAGTTCATTTATCAGATCCAATATATCCACAAATTTATTAAAGGGATTATCCACCATCCAGAATTATGGATATAATGGCTTTACCAAATTCATCACTATTACAAATTCAAATAAAGGATTGTCTACTATCCAAAATGGTGGATGAAATTACTTTAATAAGCTTTCACAATTTAACTTACCAAATTCAATTAATTTCGGATTTATAAAACAATGCTTATATATTCACATTTCTATATTATAAAAACTTTTGTATATAAAATCCTTTTATTAACAAATTCCATTTATCTCTTATATATGTCAAAATCCAATTATAAGTCAATTATTTATAATTCTCCTATTTATAAATTCATTCTTTTCATAACTTCATCTATAAATCATATATACTGACAAAATATATTTATAGCTCCTTTTTAACACTTATAAAAACTCCTTTACAATTCCATCATTTCAGTTTATAAAATATTAATTTTATAAATCAATATATTAACCATTTATAATTATTCAAAAATCCCAATTAAACTATTTTACTAATTAATCAACTTCATATTTCAAAAATCACATTTAATACATTTCACAAAACTCATAATTTTTTAACATAAAAGTTATAATATTTATTTATTTAGAATAAATTCATTCCTTTAAAAATTCAAAATAAACAAAACATCTATTTTCAAAAATCACTTGAAATCCTTTTCACATTGAAATCATCACTTTAACATTTTAAATCATCAAAAATAAGCCCAATGCTGCAACATCACTGAATACATCAATCACGGCATCTAAAATATCATATATCACATGATAAGAACATATATCACAATATCTGTAAATAAAACCAATATTGGCAAGGAATCTAGTTGGATCCCTCAAATCTGTCACCTACAACAAATTCATATATTAGAAAATATGCACAATGTCCGCTTCGAGGCAGATGCGCGTACAAATGGTCAGCCGCTCATACACGGGACGTTAAGGGTCTCATCTACTCCAATAGGTAGGAATATATCAAAAAACAAATCAATATATATAATATATCATATATCATCCAAACAATCATCAATCAACATAAATATATTTACTTTTACTTAAAAAAAATATCAGCTAGTCGGAAAGAGTGAGTTGTACTCACTTTATTTCCAATACCAGTTGTAGTGTTTTATTCCGAATAAAATTAAACGACCATTTAATCTTACCAAAAAATTTCTCTTGCTCTAATCAACTCCAAACTAGATATAAAATGAAGTGCTCGTTAATACGGACCCAACGCAACTTGTTTCGTCAAAAACAGATTTGGTATAAAGAAGTTACAGTATTTTAAAGTTTGAACAAATTTAGAAGCATATAATTTCAATTTCTCTTTTAATTGTAAAATCGTACGTCATCATAGCCATTGATTTTTTATTGATGACATTAGGACCGCACCCCCTATCTTCTTCCCCTCTAGGTTTTGAATGCATAAAACAATCCATGGCCGCCGCGTTTCCTTCGAATTATACTCCACCATCAACCAACTATATGACGATCCATGATCGCAATTACGAAGCACATCACCGACTAATCCTACGGCCAAAAACCGACCACACTCGGCCCCCTCACCCTTCGTCTCTAAAATAATGCCCAACCGCACGACTTCATGTGCCATTTTCCCCTCGATCGTTCACCATATTTGATCATCACCATATGGATTCAAAGTACTCGACGAGCTCTACAACATTGCAATTGAGCGTTTTTCATGAATGTGAATGGAATGAGAGAGATAAAGATGGGAAGAATCGAATAATCGGTCTTCGAAATATAGTGGCGGCTGTAACCCTAGATGCTTAGGTTTTGTGAAAATCGAAAAATAACGACGCCATATATAGAAAACTCCTCGACACTATTCACCCGAAAATATTTCGACTTCCAAACAAAGCATGCCGCCTGGCGTTTATAATGTTTTACCTCTATTTCGAACACAATGGAATATATATCGAAAGCCAATTCGATCATTTTTGGAAGATAGGTTTTCGAATTGAATTATTTAAATTAAAATTTACTTAAATAGATTTCTACGCGTTTTAGCTTGCCCCGACTAAACCGTAAATCTAATTGACATGAAATTTGAAATCTTATAATAATTGAACATATGGATCCAATATAATTGATTTCTTCGAAATATGAGACTTTTTGAAAAATGACTGCTTTTACACGTTAATTAAATATTAAAACATTCAATTTCTATAAATTGTACCAATCCGTAAATTTTGGGTAATTAAAAATAGTTGACTTAATAAGATTATGTAATTAAAACATTAAAAGAAATAGAAATTGGTTATTTAATGTGGATGTAATAACTAATTTGAATGGTAAAAAAGGTAATTAAAGCTAAATTTTTGATAGATTGAAGGAGATCTAAGAATGTGGTATAACATAATGAATGGAAATTGAGTAAGACCATGGTCCTGTAAGTAATTGTAATTTTGGTCTGTAGGCAGTAAACTTATAGATGTAGTTAAAAGTAAACAGTGACAATTATTATGTGTTACATGTGTATTTATTCTATTAAATTGAAATGAGAAGTCAATTTTTAATAAATATAAACAAAGGTTACATTTGTGTGAAATGTAATACAATGTTTAAAAGTTGTTAAATTGGAGTATATTAAGGAATGAATGGTTAATTAGGTTTGTAGAGTAGTAATGGACTTAATAAAAGTGAATTTTAGAATTTTTCCAATGTAAGTTTGGAATTTGTTTGTAATTTATTTTCAAATGCAATAAATAAACAATTTTTGAAAATTTTGTATTTTCTTCAAAATTTGAATTTCAGTTTAAATAAAAAAATTGAAATTTTAAATTTTAATCTTTTTCTTCGTAAATGTATTTTATTTTAATATTTATCTTGCTTTTCGTTTCATGAAATTCCGATTTATATTTTTAGATTTGGATAAATTAGAGCGTTTTACCCGCAATAAATTTCTGTGTTTTCATTATATATAGATATATATATTTCATATAATATTTCCCTATGTTTGTTTCTTTAATTTTTATTTTATTTTTATTTTAATTGTTTAAACTTAGATTGTTATCTATTTTAATTGGCATACCTTACATTTGTTTTATTTCGTGCCTCTTTATTTGCCTATGTTTTATTTCCTACCTTCTTAATTAATTTCTAGCCGTGCCTACCTAAAACTTTAGCCATTCATAACCTATCAACTCACATGAAAAAGCAAGTAACTTACCCCATTTTGTTCCATTGTTTCTTTCTATTTAATAGGAAACAAATCCCTTCAAATCTCTAGCCATTTAAGCACTTAATTACTTGCCTATTCGTTGCACTTGATTTGGCGTGAATAACTCCTCTAGAAAATTTTAGTTCACATACGAAAACTCTTTACCACATCTCATTTTCATTTGCATCTTCACGTGAGAAATTTTATTGTAAGTAATGGCTTCTTTTTCTTTTGTTTATCTATTTTTTTCTCTTCCATTTTTTTATTTTTTTTGTCTTCCTTCAAACTAGGCTCAGCCTCCATCTTCTTATTTACTTCTGTGGTGTATATAAACTTTATTTATTTAGTGAAGGTTTCTTTTGTGTATATACATCTATATTTATTGGATAATTAACAGATCAATTAAGATATGTTTTAAATGTATGCATACGTTTCTTAATTTATTTCTTGCCTTTATAAATTTCCCACCTTTTAATCTTCTACCACATCTATTCATAAATGCATAGATGTGATTTTCTCCTTTTCAATCACGTACAAGTTATCAAACTCCTCTTTTCATTTGTTTAAGAAAAATATATACAAGATCTTTTCACGTGCAGATTCCAGAATGAAGTAGGATGGTGGCGGCGTTCCTTTGAGGTAAATACGTGGACCCAACTCCCATGTGTTGGCATAAGGTGACTAAAACAGGAGCGATCGACGGGTTAATTGTGGTAGCACGTTTGGTCGGATACATCCCTTCGATATTCTACTCTGACTTTGGATTTATTCGGTGGCCACTTTTGATTTCTTCGATTTGGGGGTGTGGCTCGAGGTGGGCGGTAGCTGCGGCTACGCGTTACCACCGACCGGAAGCGTAATTGGTATATCTACACTGGCATTGCCTAGTTGTGCCGTGTCACCTACCCTAGCGTGCCTTATACGATTTTATTTTGTACAATACCTATGGAATGCCCTCTGACGACGCCCAGTAGGTGGGAGATTACGGTACTGTATAGACTATGGGAATATATTATGTGTTAAGGGCTATATGGGTAACCCCTTAACGCTATTTAAAAGTGAGTCTATTTTACTAATAGACACTATTATAATAGCAAAATATTACTACATAGTAAATAGTTTAACGGATCCTTAGAGGATGGGCAGTCCCAAGCATCCTTTAAGTTACTTGTACCTTATATTACAGTTCACTTGAGTTGGTTTACATTGTATAAGTATGTATGTCCTGACTCGAGTGTTTTATGTTTTCTTTACGCTCGGGTCAGACGGAGTGATACAACATTTGAGACTCACCTTCGAAGTTGGAAGCTTTGCTTGAAGATATAGCTATCTATTTCACTTTCGGTTATCCAATTGATTCCAGTTATCCGGTTGGTTCCAGTGATGTATTCTGATTCATACCTGGTTATCATTTTGAGACCTCCGTTGTATCTTGTTATCTCTATTGAATCTTGTTTGACTCTGATGTAATTATATAGTAGCTTCATGAACTACTATTTCTTTACTTCCGCTGCATTTTACTAATCTATGTCTATGATCTGTGGCTATTTATTTACCGTTTATGCTGTGTTTTGCCAAATTTAAATTACAATTTGGTATTTTAAGCTATTCAAGTCCGACATGTGTGGATGTGAATGGTTGAAAATATCGGGGCGTTACATTTGGTATCAGAGCTTTGGCTCTAGGCAAACTTAGCATATATGGTAAATTTATTTACAAAATCACTTTCATTTGAGTTGAATTTCTTCCTTTCTAACTTGGGTTTCTTTTGAGCTTTGGAACGTTCCCTGCGGTTTCAAAATTCATTCTTGTCCCTCACTATTCTTCTTCTTTTGATTCTGGAGTATCCCATAACTCCACTTCGAACGATCTTTATAATGAATTGGCGGTCTCGTCAACATTCATATAATTTGTAAAGGGGTGAAACTCCTTTGCAATTAGCATTGATTCACCTGAGATTTATATATATACTCGGTGTAGATGCTAGTTCCTCTAGTTATTTCGAATTCAATTTCTTAAGATCGAATGTATAATTACCTCAGAATTCCATATTGATCTAATTCTTGAAGTCACGGTTGACCCGGTTAAGGTTGCCCATGATTTATGTAAGCTTATCCATCTTCCTACTCTGTTATTTATCACTTTGTCTTTTGTTTCCAACTTATCTTCAAATCAGAACTCTCTTTGATTTGAGTCAATTAAATTTGAACTCCTATTCTTGCTTTGTAAAGCTATATTTAAAATGTTTTATATATTGTGTCATTTGAGTTGTTGATTTTGATTTGGTTTTTAGTCTGATCAACGCTACCGATAGGATCTCCAAAACACTTGAACAGAACAGATTGACACAATATTATTTTCAAATTTAGTAAATGAAATAAATTTTTGCATAATTATATTATATATGTGTATAACTTTCTGAAATTTGATAATTAATTTGATTGGTTGTTGAGAAACAATATTTGACTTTATATATATCTTGTAACCATTATCTTTTTTCTCATGTATAAATAACCGAACTATAAAACATAGCCATAAATTGATTGGAAATTAAAATGAATCTAAATCAAGAAATTGAGAATTTAATTTCTGATAGTTTCAAACTTGGGTTTTTAAAGTTTTAAAAGATATGTTATTTAAAGTGTTTTCCAAGTAGAGATTGTTTTCAAAGAATTTTTAATGTTTAAATTAGTGCTCTTCTCTTGTCACCGGAAAATAATTTTGGTGATGACTGTAGCATCGTCGACATTCATTTTCGAGTTCGAAGTGAAAAGACCATTCTGTAGCTTTGCTACTATTTTTCTTTGAAATTTAATTGATTTTAATTTCAAAATATGACTTGATTTATAATATATATATATATATATATATATATATATATGAATATATGATTTAAATTTGATTTGATATAAATTGTATATATATTTATTTACCTCTAAATGGCTTGAAGTTAATCGAAAATGTAATTCTTAAATTTACCTTAAAGAATGTTTTCAATTATAAAATGAACCAAAAATTTTGAATAAATATTTAAGTTGAAAAAATTGAATTAGAAAATTTTGTTTGTATAATACTCGATTGCATTCAAATATAACTTACCTAAATCATTCAGAAGTTAACCATGTAATTGGATAATATACAATATAAAAAGGATTTTTGTAAATAAAAATTTGAGTGGTCATAATAAACACTATACACTTAAATTTTAGTTATAAAAAGATTAATAGAGGTAAATAGAATGAAGGGTTAATTGAATAATATACAGTATAATTGGTGTTAAAAGAATTTTTAAATAAATTGGTATATTTTATTTAAATTAATTAATTTTGTAAATTTATTTGTTTATAAAGTTAGTATTATTGAATAAGATATATTGTTTACTTAATTCCTTCTTTTCCGTTCTTTTTCCTTTTCGGGGACGAAAAGTTTTGAGTGGGGGAGAGTGTAACAATCCGTAAATTTTGGATAATTAAAAATAGTTGACTTAATAAGATTATGTAACTAAAATATTAAATGGAATAGAAATTGGTTATTTAATGTGGATGTAATAACTAATTTGAATGGTAAAAAGAAGATAATTAATGCTAAATTTTTGATAGATTGAAGGAGATTTAAGAATGTGGTATAATATAATGAATGGAAATTGAGTAAGACCATGGTCCTGTAAGTAATTGTAATTTTGGTCTCTAGGCAATAAACTTATAAATGTAGTTAGAGTAAACAGTGATAATTATTATGTGTTACATGTTTATTTATTCTATTAAATTGAAATGAGAAGTCAATTTTTAACAAATATAAACGAAAGTTACATTTGTGTGAAATGTAATACAATGTTTAAAAGTTGTTAAGTTGGAGTATATTAAGGAATGAATGGTTAATTAGGTTTGTAGAGTAGTAATGGACTTAATAAAAGTGAATTTTAGAATTTTTCCAATGTAAGTTTGGAATTTGTTTGTAATTTATTTTTCAAATGCAATAAATAAACAATATTTGAAAATTTTATATTTTGGTCAAAATTTAAATTTTCAGTTTAAATTTAAAAAAATTGAGTTTTTAAATTTTAATCTTTTTCTTTGTAAATGTATTTTATTTTAATATTTATCTTACTTTTCTTTCATGAAACTCCGATTTATACTTTTAGATTTGGATAAATTACATCGTTTTACGCGCAATAAATTTATGTGTTTTCATTATATATATATATATATATATATATATATATATATATATTTCATATTTTATTTCCCTATGTTTGTTTCTTTAATTTTTATTTTAATTGTATAAAATTAGATTATATTTATTTGATTTATCTATTTTAATTGGCATACGTTACATTTGTTTTATTTCCTGCCTCTTTATTTGCCTATCTGTTATTTCCTACCTCCTTAATTAATCTATGGCCATGCCTACCTAAAACTTTAGCAATTCATACCCTATCAATTCACATGAAAAACCAAGTAACTTACCCCATTTTGTTCCATTGTTTCTTTTTATTTAATAGGAAATAAATCCCTTCAAATCTCTAGCCATTTAAGCACTTAATTACTTGCCAATTCGTTGCACATGATTTGGCGTGAATAACTCCCCTAGAAAATTTTAATTCACGTACAAAAACCCTTTACCACATCTCATTTTCATTTGCATCTTAACGTGAGAAATTTTCTTGTAAGTAATGGCTTCTTTTTCTTTTGTTTTTCTATTTTTTTTCTCTTCTATTTTTATTTTATTTTCTTTGTCTTCCTTCAAAGTAGGCTCAGCCTCCATCTTCTTATTTACTTCTATGGTGTATATAAACTTTATTTATTTAGTGAAGGTTTCTTTTGTGTATACACATTTATATTTATTGGATAAGTAACAGATCAATTAAGATATGTTTTAAATGTATGCATACGTTTCTTAATTTATTTCTTGCCTTTATATATTTCCCACCTTTTAATCTTCTATCATATCTATTCATAAATGCATAGATGTGATTTTCTCCTTTTCAATCACATACAAAGTTATCAAACTCCTCTTTTCATTTGTTTAAGAAAAATATATACAAGATCTTTCCAACTTAAATTGTGCCTTTTTAAATTTATAATTAATTTTTGCGTTTCATTTTTTTCTATTTCCATCTTCTTATTTACTTATATGGTGTGTATAAACTTTATTTATTTAGTGAAGGTTTATTTTGTGTATATACATCTATATTTATTAGATAAGTAACAAATCAATTAAGATATGTTTTAAATGTAGGCATACGTTTCTTAATTTATTTCTTGCCTTTATATATTTTCCACCTTTTAATCTTCTACCATATCTATTCATAAATGCATAGACGTGATTTTCTGCTTTTCAATCACGTACAAAGTTATCAGACTCATCTTTTCATTTGTTTAAGATAAACATATACAAGATCTTTTCCCTACTTAAATTGTGCCTTTTTAAATTTCCTTGCCTTTTTATTTTCTAACTATTCATAAACTTTAGCCATTCAAATCTTTTTGTAAACCTAGCCGCCTCTTATCATGCATATGAAAAAAAATGGTTTCTCATTGTATCATTTGCGTGAGGAAGGAAAAAGTCTAGATCCATGGCTTCCTTCTCTCTTCTTTTTTCCACTTTCTCTTTCTTTTTCTCTTTTTCTTTTTGTTTTCCCGTTACATAGCTCGCCTCCACCACCACAACATTACCTCCTCCTCACTATTAGACCATGGCTAAGCCCACTTGGTGGTTGAAAGCAAGGTTATGTTCCTTGATTCGTAATTGCATAGTTTAATCCATCTTCTGTTGTGTTGAGTCTTATTCTTATGATTTGTGTATTTGTTATATACAAGATATGGATCTTGACTCTCCATCTACTAAAAAGTTTGGTCGTGCCTTGTCATGCTTTGTGGAGTTTCAATTGTGTATTGTGAATTTGATTCTGGCTTTTAAAAGGTGAGTTTTTATCACTCTAGACATATGTACTTATATTATTGTGGAATATTGACTAGTGGATCTGTATAAATTGATATGCCATTCATACATGCATGTGATATGTTATATGATGTTAAATGTTGTTTATATATATGTTGCATCATCTAATACGTATTTATATGTTCTACTATTCATAAATTGATATGTCGTTCTCACACTGCAAGTTCCCTATCACTGATTAAATGATAGGCTCAAATGATTTTTATTGAATTTATTTTACTTGGGATTGCGGGATTGAAATGATAGAACCCGGATTTTTCTTTTTAAATTATGGATTGAAATGATATGTTAACGTAAAAATCAGACGCTAACACCCCGGTGTAGATTAAAGTTGAGCGAAAGCACCACCCGTGAACACGGGAACTAAAAACAAGTAGAAAAGTCACAGAGAAAGCAGAAAAGACAACAGCTTTTATAGTGGTTCGGCTTAGGGTGAGCCTACTTCCACTTTAATTCTCTTTATTACTGAATTGATTGCAACTTTACAACAATCTTCAATTACAATTCTGATGAGACAAACAACTAGAACTTTGGTGCGGAAGAATTCTTTGAATCCATGTAGATTGCGTTAGATTTCCTCTCGAAGTTAGTTGAGATGCCTTTCGTACTTGAAGTGTCGAGTGAGTCAAGAATTCAGCAGAGTATCGGCGCTTAAAGAGATCGGCCAAAAAAAGGTCCCCCTCATGCTTGAGGTAGGTTGGTATTTATAGGGAAATCCCCCCCCCCTTAGGTCGTAAGTCGCGACCGGTCTAAGGTAAGTCGTGGCCGACTCATCTAGCCCCTCCATGGTTTCACAAAGGTTCGTTTGTACAAGTCCCTGGTCGCCCCCGAGTCAACACAACCTTGCATCAGTAGTACGGCATCGGGCTTGCATTTAGTAGCTTTAGGTCGTGGACGACTCAAGCTAGGTCGTGAGTCGTGAACGAGTTAACTGGCAAGTCGCAAGTCACAGCTTAATTGGTAAGTCCTGGATCGTATACGAGTTAAGAGACTACTGTGCCAAGTAGTTGCATTGAACTTTTCTTCCTTTGCTTGGGTCGTGAACGACTTAACATAGGTCATAGGTCGGTTGCGACTTAGGTATAGTTCATGATCTTGTCCCTGTCCTGAGCAGTTAGAGCGGCAAACTCTCTGGATAGTTAGGTCGACTTCCATCTTAGGTCGGTAGCTATCTTAGGTCGGTAGCTATCTTAGGTCGGTTGGGTCGGCTTTCTTTTTAAGCATTAGGTTGGTATCCTTTTTAGGCCTTAGGTCGGCATCCCTCTCAAGCCTGTTAGGTCGGTTTCCTTTTTAGGCCTTAGGTCGGCATCCTTCTCAAGCCTGTTAGGTCGGTATCCTTTTTAGTCGTTGAGTCAAAACCGAGGCGCAGTTAACAATTGCCCCTCGAAGTACACGCCTACTGGTTAGGTCGTGTGCTTCGATATCCTCTAACTCGTCCACTCTCTAAGTCGGTAGGTCGTACGCGACCTAACAGTTAGGTCGTACGTGCCGCTTCAGATCCCTCCACTGCAAGGTATAAGTCACATCTTCTTCTTCCTCCTCATTACCTACTCCCTTGATTCTGCCATTAAACACTTTCCCAAGCTCCAAAAGGCGATTTCATTCCATCAATCACTGATAATCATTACGTAAGTAAACCTGCTTCCTTCTCGATCCCTTACTGTCATTGATTCATGAATCCCATTCAAACTTCAACCACCTCCTCGCGCAGCGCTTCATCATGAAACTTATCATACCGATAATTGATGATCCTGAGATGGCTCAATCGGATTCAAACGGTTGACGAAACGATGCCGATGGGTCACTGCTTCGGGCTAATCAATCCTGATTTACGTTAGGATTGTGGGGCGTTGAATTCATGGGGGTTTTAATCTGGTTTAATGGATGATCCGATAGCATGAAATAGCATAAATGAAATGAGGGTTTTTTGGTTAAGGGAGTGGCTATCGGGTTAACGGGTTGGTGGAGTGAGATATTGGTCGAGGGGACGACTTGTAATTCTCACGGTTTAGTTAGTTTCTGAATATACCAACTTAGAAATTTCTTGCAACCTCGGCTGCACACAATTTAGCTTTTAGGTCGTATTGATTTCCTGACGACTTAGGACTTAGGCTGTTCGAGCGACTCAACCCTTTGGATTCTTAACTCGACCTATCTTTTGGACGACCCAATTAGACACGATCTAATCCTTAGATCGTGGCCGAACTAGCACTTGGGAAATTCACCGACCTAACCCTTGAACCATGGCCGAACTAACACTTAGGGAGTTTTGCACTACTTTTTGAACCGGAGCCTTCCTCCTTACTACTCCTCACGACCTAAAGAACCGCCGATTTAAAGAATCAGAAACTTAATCTTAGCTCGTGAAAGATTCCTTGGGTCGCGGCCGAGTTAACACTTGGATGCCCAATTTGAATTCTCACTTAAAAGCATAATTCCAATTTGAATTCTTAACTTAATCTACTGGACTAAACTGCTTAAATCCTGGATGGTTTTAACTTTGCTGCTTTTTCACAGATCACACTAGCTTGTAGGCTAACAACCTGCTGAAAACAACAATCACAAAAAACCAAGGCGAATATACTGCCATTAAGTGCCCACATCAAATGACAGATTAGTTGACATAGAGTAATCAACTTAAAAACACTATATGAAATGCTGTGATCCAATCAACTAAAGTGAAATATCAATGCAAAGTATCACTAACTTGAACTGATTTGTTTGCATCAACATTACACTTGCGTATTAAAACAACGAACCCTGGACTTTATAACTGACAAATATTTGCTAGTTTTTATTCCAGTTATATTTGCTTATTGCTTGATTGATTTTATACAACACTCCACACACTTTAGGAAACGTGCACCTTCATGTTTGAACATCTAGTTGTTTGTGTAAAATGACTTCCCACCAAGAAGAAGAAGGGGTAGCTCAAGCTGAAGAGACCTTTCCGATAGCTATTCCCGTGGAGAATCCTCCAGAGAGAACTTCGACTATCCTAACTCCGAGAGCGTTCATTCAGCTACGTACTTAGTTTGGTTTTGCTGAAAATGATGCTCTACTTCCCGGACCAAATGATACTGCCGACAGTCCTCCCCACAGTTTTGTCGCAGTCAATCGTTAAATGTGCCTAAGCGGGGTGATTCCTCCCTTTAACGACTTCCTTCGAACCTTTCTCCTCCGGTTGACAATCTCTTCGTTCCAACTTCATCCTAATGGCTACGCCATCTTGATGGGGTTGTGTGTTTTGTTTAGGAGAACACTTGATCGCTTGCCGAGTTTTGAAGAAATTCGCTACTTATGCTCATTTGCAAAGAGTAAAGACCATCCTTCCCTTATTATTGTGAGAAGCGCTAGAAACTGCAAGCTTATTTCTGATCTTACTGAAAGTGTTCATGGATTTTTGAACCAGTTTTTCTTTGCTCGCTGCCCCCCAGGGTTTTATGCCATCTGGAGAATAGGAAGTAAGATTACCTGTTTCTATTTTCTCCATTTCCAAACTTTTTGAGATCTGAATTACCAATTGCTAATTTCATTCTATGCTCTTTTCAGCACTTCCTCTCCCTTCTAGAGATCCAACCCATAAGCAAATTTTTGAAAGATTGAGTGCCGTTGCCGCGGAAGAGAGAAGTATAAAATTTTTGTTGAGGGATGAACTTTTGCATCAGTACGGGCTTTTACACATTTCTCGTTCTACACATCGTCATGAGGTCCCAGACTCCCCGGCTAAAGCATTAGATGCCTCAGTCTCTTCTGACGCATCCATACCAAAAGAACCTGCCCCTGAGGCTTCTCTAGTGAAGTGCTCTACTACTGTCGATGTTGCGGGGTCGTCTGGCAAATCCGCACTTGCCCCAGTCATTGAGGAAGAAGAGCCTCAGGGATCTCCCCAACGTTCACAGAAGTATGGCGAAGAAGCCGGGAAAACAAGCCCTGTCAGGCAGAGCGGGGACACTTTCGAAGGGTTGAGCGACCTCTTTGCCACCTCATAGGAGATCTTTAAAGACGACCCTGTCACTACTAGGGTTTCTTCTTCAGCAGTGGAAGCGACTTCTTCTTTGCAACAAGCTCCATCGACCCAAGAGTTGACGTTAACTACAACCCCCACAACTACTCCGCAATCGAAGAGTGGTTCGTAGTTTGATGCGCGTAGTTTGCACATCACACACACTTAGAATTTTTCGGCATTCTCATACACCTAATTCTTTGTACTTTGAAGATTCTACAGTTACACTTCTTTTCTCTAAAGACCTTTAAGACTTGTCTCTCTTTTTTTATTTCAGATTCTCTGATGGGACGCAGTGGTTCTTATTATGACGACTTTCAGCGCTACGGGAGGCGTAGTCAATATGATTATAGGCGCTACCTTCCCGTTCACAGAGAAACCGACGAAGAGAGAGACGCTCGAAAGGATCAGGAGAGAAGGGCTCAAGAGGAGCGTTATGAGAGAAAAGAAAGGGAGGAGCACCATGATTCTTCCCAGAGAGGTGACGATTCTCACAAGAGAAAGTCGCATGATGATCGGGGAAAAAGCCATATAGTTGAGGACCCAAGCAAGCGTGCCCGACACGGTGAAAGGCATGCTTCTACAACTCCTGAAAAGGTCACTGCCCCCGTCTCACTTGACATTCCTTCTGGCTCTCCTGCTCTCGGGAAGACAGACATTCAGACAATAATCAGCAGGCCTAAATTCGAAGTTGGATCAGGCCCGACTACTCTGCAAAGCCGGTTCCCGCACTGGTGCCTAAAGGGAGTGCGGTTCGATCTTGACTTGGTCCCTATTGACAAGCCTGTCATGCTGTGAAATCTCGATGCCGTCAGGCATGATATTGAAAGGATGTCGAACTGGCAAAAGCTTGTTGACGAGCTTCAAAGGGTAAACCGTGCGAATCTCGAGGCCATGCTTACTATGGAGAATGACAAAGCTGAATGGCAGAAGGTTCTTGAGCAGCATGATACCGAGATGAGGAGCATCACTACTTATAATGAAGAGCTTGAGGCGAAAGTCGAGAAACTTAAAGAAGAACTCGCCACTTCTTCTACTTCTTACACTCAAAAAGAAGAGGTGCTTCAGAAACAAGTGAGAGATGCTCATGTCGGCCAAAAAGACACCGAAGACAGGCTCGAAGTGCAAAAAAGAATCAATGAGGGCTATATTGCCGATATTGCAGAGCTTCGGAAGAAAACCGACTTTCAAGAGGCGGAGATCGAAATGCTTAAGCTTCAACTCTCCAAAGCTGAAAGAGAGCATGATGAGGTCGTTGCCGGTAAAATTGCAGCTGAAGAATCTCATGAGGCAACGAAGACCAGCATCAGCTCGACATTATTTGACTTCTACCTGCATAGCGTCATGGGGCGCGGTAGCCTCGCCTTCCTAGGTCCCAAATATGAAATTACTCTGGATGAAGTTTAGGAGGCCGCGCTTGACATGCTTGGCGGTAAAGGTGCTGGCTATGCCGAATCAGCTCTTGAGGAGCATTACTTGGATGACGACGCTCTCGCCAAGGGAAAAGAACAACTTGCAAAATTAAGAGCCGAGATGGCCGAAGGGGAACGTTTAGGAAAAACTACTTCAACTATTCCAGTCCAGCCTTCACCTTCGGCCGAAATCGACATCGTCGGCTCCAGTTCTCATTCTCCATCCCTGGTCAAAGTTACAGCTGAGATTACAAGTACACAAGGTGGAGATGAAGGCGAAGAGAGCGCCGAAGCACAGGCTTATGAGGTTGATATCAGGAAGCCGACTTCTCCAAGTAACTCTACTGTTAATCTTGCCCAAGTAGACTGCTCATTTGCTCCTTATGAGTTCAATGAGCTTCTCGACTATTTCCTGAACCTCAATGAGCCTTTATCCCCTCTCTTTACTGACTCTAACTTCTTTTCTTCTGTAGAGAAAGTGTCGAGCATCGTTTAGACTCCTCCTCCTTCAATTATTCCTCCTCTGCCTCTCCAGGTCACTCCTCCGTCCGCCTCTCAACCCGGGTCTCAAGAGGAGGAAATAGAAGCTCTTCATGGTTAGATGATCCTATTGCTTCTCAAGAACATGGGGGAGAAGGGCTAGGAGAAGGCAATGAGTCTCCGGAGCGAACCACTTCTGATAACATAAAATTATCTGCTCTTGTTACTCCGGGAAGTGAGTCTTCTTCAAGGAGGAGGAGGAAGCGTGTCACTTCCAAGAAGAGAAGGAAAGAAATTCTTGTTTCTGAAGAGGAAGCGAAAGTTAATCCGGCAGTGACCCTTTCCCCTTCATCCCCGACTCTCCCAAGCCATCCTGAAAAGCTACCTATTAGGTCAGGTGAAGGCTCTAAGGGTGGTGGCAAGAAGAAGTAAGGGGTCTTGCTTCGATTTATCTTTACTTTTTTCTTTTTGCATGTACTGGCCGGAGATTGTGCGGGTACCAGCCTCTGCTTTTCTTTTTCTTTTTATTTTGAAACCTGTACCTGTACAAAATTTTAACAGTATTGAATAAAATGATTCTTTTTGTTTGTACAAACTTCTGTCTGTATTTGAGAATGCATTTACAATTCATTTTTGTACAAGTTTCTTTATATGATATTGCAGTGAGCTTGTGGTATGTTGTTGGAGCGTAATTTTTACCAATGTAGCTATACCATGTTGCCCCTATACCATAAGCTTGTTGCAATATTTTATACTTCGAGGGGACTTGTACTCTTATTTTCTGGAGAATAACTATTCCATACTTGGAGGAATACTATTCTTCTCAAAATAGAGTACAGCTCACTCCATATGAGTTTCTACGCTTCATCCTTCGAAGATATCACTTTTTCTTTTGTGCTTTCACACATTTTTACCAAGTGAATTCTTTTATGTGGTAAATCGGGCCTCTGAAGGGCACTTTAACTTCTTTTTGAGGAAGAGTATTTTCGAGAATAGAAGAACCAGTCTTCCTTTGAAAGCTAAAGTGTGCCTTTGAAGAGGGCTTCTTCCCTTTTTTTTTATATTGCACCTCGGTGGAGGACTTTTGATCTTTGCTTTGCATTTCTGGTGAAATGCTTCTTTGAAAAGTTGTACCTCTGAGGAGAGCTTTTTCACGTTTCAACACTTGGAAGTTTTATTTCAATCTCGGTGAAACGTGTGCCTCCGAAGAGTTGTGCCTCCGAGGAGGGCTTTCCACGTTTCAACACTTGGAAGTTTTATTTCAATCTCGGTGAAACGTGTGCCTCCGAAGAGGTCTTTCTGTTTGATTGCACCTCTGGGAAGAGGTTTTTTGTTTGATTGTGCCCCTGGAAAGGGGTCTTTTGTTTGATTGCGCCTCTGGGAAGAGGTCTTCTGTTTCTGCCCCTTGGGAGAGGCTTTTATTTTTCCCTGTTCGCTGGGTAGCGGGCCTCCGAAGAGGGTTTTCACATTTCGTCTCACGGGAGTGTATCACCGATCACGGTGAAATGTGTGCCTCTGAGTAGGGTTTTTGCCTGGAAGTTTGGAGTTTCTTTCTCTCGGTTGGACGGATTCACGGGAGTGTATCGACCGATCAGTCCGCAACTATGTATCGAGAAAGATCTCTCTTTTTCTGGTATAGCCCGCTCGAGGTCTTTTAGCATTTCAACTGTGGTGAAATGGGCCTCTGAAGAGGGCTTTTCACGTTTCAACACTTGGAAGTTTTATTTCAATCTCGGTGAAACGTGTGCCTCTGAGTAGGGATTTTGCCTCGATGTTTGGAGTTTCTTTCTCTCGGTTGGACGGATTCACGTGAGTGTATCAACCGATCGGTCCGCAACTTTGTATCGAGAAAGATCTCTCTTTTTCTGGCTAAGCCCGCTCGAGGACTATATCCCCCGAAGAGTTGTGCCTCTGAAGAGGGCTTGTGCCTCCGAAGAGGTCTTTTGCTGTTTGATGCTTGCTCGCCCATGTCTCTTTGCCATTTATTCATGTCGGCGATCCCCGTTATCTTTTGCAAGTGTCATCCCTTTTTTAGTTGCCAATAATTTTCCTTATCCAAAGAAATATACTTCATAGTTAAGCGAGTTGGTGGTGGTAGACACAGGCTATTTAACTGGTTGTTTGTTTGTTCAAACATTTGTTGTTAATTAGAAATGGTCCACTTCCATCCACATTGCTAACTTTTTTTCGAAGCACTTCTTCTGTAGGATTTGAGTATGGAAATTTTGAATGGTTTAGTGTTTGCTTGCTGAGTGATGTCGGAGATCGCTTGGTCTTACGATGGGTAAGCTTTGTTTTTATGGCCTGCATTATTAAATCGACATTTCAGTAACATAGTTAACGTATTTTATATGTCGAAATAAAACAAACAAGTTTATAATAGTAGAGAACACAAGTTTTATAGTGGTTCGGCCAAAAGCTGGGCCTACATCCACTTTATAGCTTTTCATTATTCACTTGCTTTACAATTGCTTTCAATACAAGAATCATATATTCGTAATTCTTTTACAATATTTCAGCAAAGCTTTCAAGTAAAATAGGGACGCAAATGATTGCTGTTCCAAGCTCTTGGGATTGGTTCTCCTTCGACAGTTATGAGTTTGAATGTGCCATTAAAAAGTTTCGTGCCTATAACATATGGCCCTTCCCAGTTTGGCCCAAACACACCTATGGATGTCATAATTCTCTTCAGGACTAAGTCCCCAACTTCAAAGCTGCGCTGACGAACTTTGGAATTGAAGTGCCTGGCTATTCTTTGCTGGTGAGCTGCAATACTAAGCCTAGCCTCTTCTCTTCTTTCATCGAGGAGGTCAAGTGCTTCCAATTGCAATTTTTCATTCTCATCTTGATCAAAATGGATCCTTTTGTGTGAGGGGACTTCAGTTTCCACTGGAATCATCGCTTCTGATCTGTATGCCAATGAAAATTGAGTATGCCCAGTCGCAGTTTTGTGGGTGGTTCTGTATGCCCATAGTGCAAGCGGTAATTTATCGACCCAACCACCTTTTACTTTTTCCAGCTGCTTTTTGATGGTTGATTTGATGATTTTGTTTACTACTTCCACTTGCCCGTTTGCCTGCGGATGAGCCACTGCTGAGAAGCTTTTTCGGATCTTGAATCATTTGCAGAAATCTTGGAACTCCTCACTTTCAAACTGAGTACCATTGTCTGTGATTATCTTTTGAGGCACGCCGTACCTGCAAATGATATTTTTAGTCACAAAACTTATCATTTTCTTAGAGGTAATAGTAGCCAATGGTTCGTCTTCAGCCCATTTAGTGAAGTAATCAACAGCAACGATAGCATATTTAATTCCCGATTTGGCTGTTGGCAAAGGCCCAATGAGATCTATTCCCCAAATGGCAAACGACTATGGACTGACAATTTGTGTTAGCTCAGTGGAAGGTGCCCTAGGAATTTTTGCGAATCTCTGGCATTTATCACACTTTCGGGAATAGTCAGCAGCATCTTGATTAATTTCTGGCCAAAAGTATCCATAACGGAGGATTTTTTTTGCTAAAGTTTGACCACCTGTATGATCCCCACATTCCCCTCCGTGTACTTCAGTCAGAATTGTCTTTGCTTCTTCCTTTGTCACGCATCGGAGTAATGGCATTGAAAATTCTCGTCTTGACAAACGGCCATCTTGAACTATATATCTGGAGGCTTTCCTCATCAGCTTTTGTCGTTCTTTTGAACTTTCTGGCAAAGAACCATTGAGTAAATATTCAAGTATCGGAGTCATCCATGATTCTTGCTCTTGGGATACATCCATAATCCAATCAACATCCATTTCATCCGTGCTTGGAGCTGACAAGACTTTGACGGGAACTAATCCCAATAGTTGAGCTTCACCAGTACTCAAATACTTTGCAAGAGAGTCCGCTTTCATGTTCTCTTCGCGGGGTATATGGTTTATTGAATAATGGTCAAAATTTTGAAGAAGCTCCCAGGCTTTTGATAAATAGGCGGGTAGATTCCCTTCCTGACTTGGAAAACAATAAGTTGAGAATCGCCGAAGATCTGCAATGCCTTGTTGTTTAGTTCTTTTGCGATCCTTAAACCAGCGATGAGAGCTTCATATTCAGCTTCATTGTTTGTCGAAGGGAATTCTAGTCTCAGCGCATAACATAGTGATCGCCCATCTGGGGTTTCAAGGACAACCCCTGCTCCGGAACAGTAATCATTCCTTGCACCATCGACGTACAATTTCCATTGGATTGCGACGCTATCAGTGACTTCTTCCTCACTATCACCCTTATCCGTACATTCTGCGATGAAATCTGCCAAATCTTGTCCATTGATTGCTTTTCGGGGATGGTAAGTGATGTCATATTGGCTGAGTTCAATATTCCATTTCAAAAGACGGCCCGAAGTCTCAGGACGGAATAGGACTTGCTTTAGAGGTTGATCAGTGAGGACTTTGATGGGATGAGCTTGGAAATACGGCCTCAATTTTCTTGATGCGATCAACAAACAATAGGCGAGCTTTTCTAATCTTGAATAGTTCATCTCTGCCCCAGTGAATCTTTTGCTGATATAATAGACTGGGCGTTGAATCCTTGCGTCCTCCCGTACCAACACTGCACTGAGAGCATGAGACGAAATTGCCAAATATATGAAGAGATCTTCACCACTGTCAGGCTTTGAAAGTATCAGAGGTACTTCCATATGACGAACCAACTCATCAAATGCTTTCTGACATTCAGGAGTCCACCAAAAGTTTTTTCTTCCTTTCTTCAGAGCATCAAAGAAAGGAATGCATTTGTCAGTAGCTTTGGAAATTAACTGACTCAAAGCAGCAACCTTTCCATTGAGACTTTGCAATTCCTTCTTCGTTCTAGGAGCCTTAACCTCTCTCAGGGCAGTGATCTGAGCTGGATTGGCTTCAATGCCCCTAGCGCTCACAATGAAACCCAAAAACTTTTCGGACTCCACTCCAAATGAACATTTCAGGGGATTAAGCTTCATTCTATACTTACGGAGTACTGCAAACATCTCTGCCAAGTGATCCATGTGGTCCACTGCTTTCTTAGACTTTACTAGCATATCATCAACATAAACTTCCATTGTCTTGCCAATCTGTGGTTTAAACATGGCATTAACAAGCCTTTGGTAAGTTGCCCCTACATTCTTGAGTCCGAAAGGCATGACCTTGTAGCAGTAGAAACCAACATCTGTGATGAAGCTCGTATCCTCTTGATCTGGCTCATGCATCATAATCTGGTTATATCCGGAGTATGCATCCATAAAAGATAACAATTCATGCCCTGCCGTCCCATCTACCAACTGATCGATCCTGGGCAGCGGGAAACAGTCTTTGGGGCAGGCTTTATTCAAATCTGAAAAGTCAATGCATACTCTCCACTTTCCGTTAGCCTTTTTCACCAGCACTGGATTTGATACCCAATTTTGGTAAGTAGATTCTCTGATGAAACCGTTTTCCATGAGCCGATCAACTTCTTCTTTTAATGTTGCTGTCCTCTTAGGACCCTGAGTTCTTCTTTTCCGTTTCACAGGTGTAATCTTTGGATCAATGTTCAGAGTGTGTACTGCAATCTCTAGGGATATTCCACACATGTCATCATGAGTCCAAGCGAATACATCCAATTTAGCCTTCAAAAATGAAATCATAACATTCTGAACTGTTGTGTTGAGTTGTGAACCCACATTAAGCACTTTGTTTGGGTGCTTTGGGTCAACGGGCACCGACACTGTTACCTCTACCGATACTACCCTATTCTCCCCTGCACTGGCTTTCCTTGGATCCATCCCTCTTCGTCCGCCGCTACATTCGCCAGTGCAGGGTCCACCCTGTAATTGCTACAAGGTTGGTTCTTTGATGCAGACTGGAGCCGCCGCACCTTTTCCCATTTCTATTTTCCTTGATTCTCGCAACTCTGCAAAGTAACATTCTCGCCCCGCATCTTGGTCTCCCTTAATCACACCAACTTCGTTATCTGTGGGGAATTTTAGAGTCAGACACCATGGGGCAAGAACAGCTTTGAACGCAACAAGAGTTGGTCGGCCTAAAAAGGCATTGTATGTAGAGAATTCTTCGACAATTATAAAGTTTGCTTTCGAGCCACCTTCCTCAGTCCCTTTTCGAGTTCTACAAACAAATCTATGGTCCCAATCGGCTGTTTGGGTTCTCCAGCAAACCCAACAATCTTAAGTGATGAAGCTTGAACGTCAACCATTGGAATTTTCATTTGATCGAAGGTCTTCTTGAAGAGGATGTTGCATGAAGCTCCACAATCAACTAGAACTCTTCTCATAGTTGCCGGCCCAATGCCTGCGGATATGACCAAAGGATCTATGGTCGGAGCCTCGATACCGAAAGAATCCCTGGCACTGAACAATATATCATCTGTGGAAGTCTTTTGTTGCTTTAAAGGCGATCATTCTCTAAAACAAAAACATTCTCTTCAGCTGGTACATGCCTCAAGGCCCGGGCATACCTTTCCATCTCGCCCCAGCTTTTTCCTGCTGGGTGAAGTCCTCCAGTTATTATATTGATGACAGGCCTTTCAGATTCATGCTCTACGGCCTTCTCACTTGAACTAGGACGGTGAGCGGGAACTTGCTGTCCTTGAGTCGATGAGGTTGGAGCATTTCTATTTCTTTTCACATACTGCTGGAGCTTGTTCTCTTTCAAAAGTTGTGCAATTACCTCTTTCAACTGACGGCATTCGTTGGTGTCATGGCCGGGTTGGTTGTGGAACCGGCAGAACCTTCCACTTTTTTCCATCCTAATCCCAACTCTCATTTTAGGTGGTGTCGGATAATTGACATCATCTTTGTTCGCAAAAAAGATGTTCTCAGGGGTATCGGTCAAGGGTGTGAAATTGAAAGGACGGCCTTTCTTAGCATCTCCCTGTTTCTTTCCACCATCATTTCCCCATTTCTGAGTATTAGGTTCTTTCTTGTTCGAAGCAGCACGATTGTTCCCGGCTTCCGCTGATACCACCTTAGCCGGTATTTGGAGGCTCTCCAAGCGCATGAATTCATCCGCTTTCTTGTAGAATTTGTCAAGTGAGTTTGGTTCTTTCATTTTCAACCATTTACCAAATTCACTCGATTTGTCAATCGCCCTCATCAAGTATGTTAGGACCATGCGTGGCTCAACATTATCTACCTCGGCCAAAGCTATGTCAAAACGATTCCAAAATGACCTGATGGATACTCCCGGATTTTGCTCTAGACTTGACAGTGACATTATATCCTTTGCTTTAGAAGCATACAATTGAAATTGCTCCTTGAATTTCCTGGTCAAATCGGAGAATTGATCAATAGACCTGACTGGCAGCTTTGTAAACCACAATAGAGCCACACCTTCGATTTATACCGGGAAATATCGACATTTAATTTCATCAGACGCCCTGGCACCAGTCATATGCCAGTCGTACTTATACAGAAACTCGTTAGGATCACTCGTCCCCTTGTAAGCTGGAATAGTAGGGGGAACGAATTTCTTTGGGAACTCTGCCTTCAAGCTCTTTTCAGTAAATGGAGTTTTGCTTGGAGCAAAACCCCACTCTTTCTCATCTTCATCTCTTCGCATATTTTCCTTCATGATTTGACGAACCATACCCGAAAAATACTCTTCATCATTTAGAGGCTCTGGAGGGCACACATCAGCCACTCTCTCTGAATTCTGCCTTGACAATCGCTCACGGAGGGTCGGCTGCGGTCCTGATCCTCCAGCTTGAGGAGGAGTCCTTTCTACAGGGTCTGCGGCTCTTTGAGAAATGTTCCCTTCAACATCCTGAACTCCTACAGTAGGGTTTCCATCATTATTATCCGGTTGACGGTTTGCCCTAAGTAGGTCATTCAACTTACTTAAGATCAGGGCATTCTGGGCTTCCAACTACGCATTTTGAGCATTCAATTGTTGATTAAACCCCAAAACTACGGCGTCCAACTTTGCTCGTGTAACTCCAACAGTTGGAGCTGCTTGACTTGAAGGAGGAGAGGTAGCAATATTATCTTGAACATTGTCGGATCTTACAGAACTTCATTTTCTCCGAGGAGCCAATATATCCAATAAACTTCTGGTTTTAAAAGAAATCCTTTCAACAGACCTTTGCGGAGCAATAGTGGAAGTTTCCTGAGTTCAATTCTCAGTGAAAGCACCAAAAATGTTAACGTAAAAATCAGACGCTAACACCCCGGTGTAGATTAAAGTTGAGCGAAAGCACCACCCGTGAACACGGGAACTAAAAACAAGTAGAAAAGTCACAGAGAAAGCAGAAAAGACAACAGCTTTTATAGTGGTTCGGCTTAGGGTGAGCCTACGTCCACTTTAATTCTCTTTATTACTGAATTGATTGCAACTTTACAACAATCTTCAATTACAATTCTGATGAGACAAACAACTAGAACTTTGGTGCGGAAGAATTCTTTGAATCCATGTAGATTGCGTTAGATTTCCTCTCGAAGTTAGTTGAGATGCCTTTCGTACTTGAAGTGTCGAGTGAGTCAAGAATTCAGCAGAGTATCGGCGCTTAAAGAGATCGGCCAAAAAAAGTCCCCCTCATGCTTGAGGTAGGTTGGTATTTATAGGGAAATCCCCTCCCTTAGGTCGTAAGTCGCGACCGGTCCAAGGTAAGTCGTGGCCGACTCATCTGGCCCCTCCATGGTTTCACAAAGGTTCGTTTGTACAAGTCCCAGGTCGCCCCCGAGTCAACACAACCTTACATCAGTAGTACGGCATCGGGCTTACATTTAGTAGCTTTAGGTCGTGGACGACTCAAGCTAGGTTGTGAGTCGTGAACGAGTTAACTAGCAAGTCACAAGTCACGGCTTAATTGGTAAGTCCTGGATCGTGTACGAGTTAAGAGACCACTGTGCCAAGTAGCTGCATTGAACTTGTCTTCCTTTGCTTGGGTCATGAACGACTTAACATAGGTCATAGGTCGGTTGCGACTTAGGTATAGTTCATGATCTTGTCCCTGTCCTGAGCAGTTAGAGCGGCAAACTCTCTGGATAGTTAGTTCGGCTTCCATCTTAGGTCGTTAGCTATCTTAGATCGGTAGCTATCTTAGGTCGGTTGGGTCGGCGTTCTTGTTAAGCATTAGGTTGGTACCCTTTTTAGGCCTTAGGTCGGCATCCTTCTCAAGCCTGTTAGGTCGGTATCCTTTTTAGGCCTTAGGTCGGCATCCTTCTCAAGCCTTTTAGGTCGGTATCCTTTTTAGTCGTTGAGTCAAAACCGGGGCGGAGTTAACATGATACATATCCGTGTCACTTGATCTAGGTTAGAAATTTTATACAGGCCCATGGATAAAATTTTATAACAGTTTTCTAAAATTATTGAGTATTTTGAATTTATAAATATATGGAAAATTTAAATAAAAAGTTGATTTAAAGATTTAGAATATAAAGAGATATTTGTTTTCTATAAGTTAAAATTTTATAAGTTGATTTTGGTTTTTAATTGTAATGAAAAAAAATCTTTATTTGGCTTTAAATTTGTAATATAAAGATTTGGAATAAAATAAACAACTTAATAACGAAAATTGATTTAATGTGGAACTCTAAATCTAGCCTTGTAGTTGGAATGAATTTTATTCCATGAAGCGGATATGTTTATATGAATAGGTTTACAGTGATTTTCTATAAGTTAAGTTGTATAAGTTAATGCATAAAATATAATTTATATATATATATATATATATATATATATATATATATATATATTACTTAACTTGATGATTGGAAATTGGTTTCCAAATGGAGATTTTAAGTTAAGAAAATGAGGTATTTTAAATTGAAGAAACACGTTAATTCTTAATTAATGAAAGAAACATGTAAAGTCTTAATTAATGAAAGAAACATGTAAGCTTTAATTAATGCAAGAAACATATAAAGTTTTAATTAATGAAAGAAAAGTGTACGTTTTTAATTAATGAAAGAAACATGCAAAGTCTTATTTAATGAAAGAATCGTGTAAGTTTTAATTAATGCAAGAAACGTGTAAAGTTTTAATTAGTATGGTATTGATTAAATTAATAAATGCTCTTTACTGTAATAGGAATGTAAATTAAAACGTACATTTGATAATGTAAGTTTTAATTTGTGTAATATTGATTGAAATGATAAATGCTCTTTATTATAATAAATGTAATTTAAAACGTACATTTGACATGTAAGTTTTAATCAATGTAATGGTGTATTTTAAATTGATTAAAATGACAAATGTTACTTACTATAATAATAAAATGTAAAGTTGATAATGTACATTTGATATGCAAGTTTTAATTTATGTAAATGGCATACTTTAAATGATTAAAAAAAAGTTTTCTTTATTGTAATAAAAATGGATGTCAATAAGGTACTTTTAACTTAACATAAGAATTTCAGCTTTAAATTGGATATTACAGTGCCATAGTTTATTTAACTATAAGGCTATGATAAAATGACCATGTTAAATTTGTAAGCATATCAATACTTTGATTTTATAAAATGTTAAAGTGGAAAGTATTACATTCCAAAAATACTATGATTCCTTAAGGTAACATTTCCAAAATGCTATGGCAATTTAAAGGAATATTTCAAGTTTAATAAAATAAAGGAAATATTCAATAATTTGGAAATTTGGGTTTTATTTAAACGATATATTATTGAATTTGTATTGAAATGGAAATGATACTATTGTGATATGGTTTTGAAATGAGTATGATATTTTGGTTTTGAAAGTACATACTAGTTTGAAAGAAATGATATGATTTGAAATGGATATGCTAGTTTGGTTTTGAAAGTACAAATTATTTTGAAATAAATATCCATGGGTTATAATAACGTTTGGTTGTTAAAGAGACCGGGATTGGAAGTAGTCATACTCTCTACCAACTTCGAAAACCACTTGCACAACCGTATACGCGGTGTAGATTCGAGAATGAAGTAGGATGGCGGCGGCGTTCCTTTGAGGTAAATACGTGGACCCAACTCCCGTGAGTTGGCATAAAGTGGTTAAAACAGGAGCGATCGACGGGTTAATAGAGGT
The DNA here is from genome assembly GCA_030765085.1 of Allium cepa. Classification (NCBI taxonomy): domain Eukaryota; kingdom Viridiplantae; phylum Streptophyta; class Magnoliopsida; order Asparagales; family Amaryllidaceae; genus Allium; species Allium cepa. Next base: position 357,373,286 of record CM060942.1, on the reverse strand, counting down.
AGCACCTTTGATCGAACACATCCCTTCGATATTCTACTCTGACATTGGATTTATTCGGGGGCCACTTTTGATTTCTTTGATTCGGAGGTGTGGCTCGAGGTGGGCGGTAGCAGCGGCAACGCGTTACCACCGACTCGGAAGCGTAATTGGTATATCTACCGTAACATTGCCTAGATGTTCCATGTCAGCTACCCTAGCATGCCTTATACTATTTTGTTTTGTGCCATACCTGTGGAGTGCCCTCTGACGTCGCCCGGTATGGGGGAGATTACGATACTGTATAGACTATGAGAATATATTATGTGTTAAGGGCTATATGGGTAACCCCTTAACGCTATTTAAAAGTAAGTTTATTTTACTAATAGACACTATTATAATAGCAAAATATTACTACATAGTAAATAGTTTAACGGATCCTTAGAGGATGGGTGGTCCCAAGCATCCTTTAAGTTACTTGTACCTTATATTACAGTTCACTTGAGTTGGTTTACGTTGTATAAGTATGTATGTCCTGACTCGAGTGTTTTGTGTTTTCTTTACGCTCGGGCCAGACTGAGTGATACAACATTTGAGACTCACCTTCGAAGTTGGAAGCTTTGCTTGAAGATATAGCTATCTATTTCACTTTCGGTTATCCAGTCGATTCCAGTTATCCGATTGGTTCCAGTGATGTATTCTGATTCATACCTGGTTATCATGTTGAGACCTCCGTTGTATCTTGTTATCTCTATTGTATCTTGTTTGACTCTGATGTAATTATATAATAGCTTCATGAAATACTATTTCTTTACTTCCGTTGCGTTTTATTACTCTGTGTCTGTGATCTGTGACTATTTATTTACCGTTTATGCTGTGTTTTGCGAAATTTAAATTACAATTCGTTATTTTAAGCTATTCAAGTCCGACATGTGTGGATGCGAATGGTTGAAAATATCAGGGCGTTACATAAATTAACTTTTAATTCAATTTTAAAAGTTCTCTAACATCACTCTAATTCAAATAAAATTTAGTTCAACTTTTTAAATCATTTTCATTCACATTAAATTAAATTTCCATTTATTTACACAATTTCAAATATTAAATTAACAATTTAGTTTATCCAATTAAATAACTATATTTGAAATATAATTTGCTTCGTTTACAAAATAAACTCTTGAATATTTAAAATCAATTAAATATACGAATATCAAATGAATGAAATTCAGGGTCGTTACATTTTCCCATACTTAAAAGAATTTCGTCCCCGAAATTACAAAGTAAGAAAAAGTCAAAAAATCCGTTAACTTTTCAAAAACAAATCATTTAAATTACTTAGTTATCTTTTCAAAACCAACTAATATCATTTAACGTTTAACTCAAAAATCCAAAATTTTAGTTGTCAAAATTTTCATAATTTTCCAAAAAATTCTATCACCTTAAATTTACAGAAAATTCGCCAACGTCTCCTTTGCGCGGTTCGATCATAGCAGGATCATGACATATATATATATATATATATATATATATATATATATATATATATATATACATCTCATATTCGATAATGATGCATCCCGTAGGGTAAAAAATGAAAAAGTACGATATGTAATCTGAGATATGTACCATATATTTTATTAGCGAGCATACACGGCGAACATGGTGTGAAAGCGAGCTCGAAATGCGAAGCATACGCCATCCGCGCCTACTAAACACTCAATAGACAAAGGAGAAACATGTAGATATTAAAGTAATATCAATATACAACATATACCAATACAACTCCTATATATGCCAATATAGCAAATGCAATCAAAGAAACAAATCCAACCATCATACAATTATCATCCAATTAACACCCAACAACTATCCAATCAATCCATACCAAATCAATATAAATTCACTTCTCATTAATATTCATTGAATTGGTTTTTAATTCAATCACATTTGGTTCATTAACATTGGATTTTACAAACATTCATTTATTCATATCCAATTGATTGCATTCATTAATTTATATTCAACCTAGTTCACTTCCAATTCAAACTAAATTCAATTCTATTTAGATTACTTAATTCCCACTCGAATTCAATTATTTAGCTTCCCATTTCATTAATTCAATTTCATTTGAATTTCTATTCAATCAACTAACAACCATCTACCAACCAATGCATATCCCACATAATCAAATTAATTTAATTTTCTTCGTTTATATTCAATTTGATTTAACACATTTAGTTTCCAATTTGTTCAATATCTAATTGACTTTCATTTATTTATTAAATTCCCAACTGCATACGACTTTAATGAATACTTACATCTATTATTCCATATTTTATTTACTAATCTATTGCATTAGTTCATTTTCTAATTCGTTTAAAGACTAAAGTTGAATTTCAATACATAACTCAAATTCATATTCATTTAACTACATCAATTCATCAGCTTCTTATTATTCAACTTCACTTTGCATAAACATCATTTCACTTTATTAATTTTCTTTGATATTAAAATCAACTTCGTTTAACCTTATTTAAGTTAAATTCATATCACCGTTCAATTTCAGATTTCGTTTTGCTTGACAAAACTGTTTAACCATTTTAACAATTGGTTTTACTTACGTTTTCTCACTTTATAAGTCATACGACTTATTTATTCAAACATTCAAATTAATATTATATAATCACTAAACACATCATTTTAAATTCTGTTTCGATAATTTATTCAATCTAGTTTACATCCAATTTATTTAACTTTCCTTTTTTTAAATTTCAAATCATGTATTTGATTATGCTAACTCAAATTTATTAACTTTACTAAAGTTAAAAATCTTTATTTCATATTACGTCTGAAACTCATTTCACATATATTTATCAATTTCAACTTGGGTTTTAAATTCGTATCTTTTTATCACAACAAAGCTTAAATTTCAATTTACTACAGTAGCAAATCCATCACACAGAAACTCGAAAACGATACTAATGTTGCTGCAGTCACCACCCTTATTATTTCCCAGCAACAGTAGTGAATTCATTGCTTTATATTCTTTTCAAAAATCCTTTTATATTTATACATATTATTTACAAATCTTTTACTTATATAATTTCACTATTTCACTATATTTATACAAGATTCATTACAAACTTATTTATCTTGGTTAGATTTGTATTAATATAACATCGTTTAACTTTGAAAAACAAATTTCAAACCAACGGAATTCAAAATTTCAAATTCTTAGTTTAAATTCATTTTTATTTATACCTAATATTTATAATTATACTTATATAGTTTAACTTCTTATATATAAGATCATTTCATAAATGTAAATCATATTAATTATAAGGGGGAATTAATTTAAAGGACAAATATTTGTATATTTTTTGCCTCAAGGACACGACCTCGATATTTTTACCACAAGGACAAACATGTTTTTAAAAATTATTCATAAGGACGAACATTTTCCAAAATTATTCATAAGGACAACAAAACTGCTACCGAGCTAAAATTGTACCTAAAAACTGCTATCAATAACTACAAACCGATACCTAAAAACTGCTATCAATAACTAAAAACTGATACCTACAGAAAGTTGTCCTTCAGGATAAAATATTGAACGTCTGTCCTTGAGGCTAAAAAGCTGTGAAATTTTGTCCTTGACAATAATTTCCTGTTAATTATAATTCTATACTTTATAATTCATTTGCTTATATAATTTATTCTTTTAAAATTGATGTTTTATTTAGATTATTCAAACAGCTTTTATTAACTTATATATATATATATATATATATTTACATTTTCAAACAAACCAAACATTCAATTTATTTATACTATAATAATTTTTGAAAAATTATTTCCTTTATATATAAAATATAATCGAGGTAAAATTATTTCATTTACCCAATTAAAATGATACTATGTCAACTTGCATCGTGGAAGTGTTTGGAAATCCCTATCGATAACATGGCATCTCATATACAGACCAGAATTCACAAAAAACTCAACGGTTAAGCAAACACAATATAAAACATTTTTATATGACTAATAAATACGCACACATATCTATAATAAACTCAAACTCAAACTAGGGTGCTACTGTCACTACCTATACTGAGTACACATTAATTCTTAGGAATATACAAAATCTAAGCCCTGATACCACATGCGACGAACACCAAATCCGTGCCCTTTGAATCAACAATAAACCATATATGTCCGAACCGAAATGCACAAACTGACGGAAAGTTAAGATAAAGAAAAGAAGAGAGAAGAAGAGAAGAGATGAAAGAGAGATGATGGGACCAAGCAGAACAATATGAAACCTCATATCGCAGCAGAGAACATATAATATCGTATCAATGATCTCTGCAAGACAGAAATTGTATATGTACATACATCAATCAGAGTTTAACAATCAATCGCTAGCCATCAGCCGGAACATTTACAATAACCTGTCCTTAAAATTGCTAATAATATAAACAACAACAATAATGCGTACAGCGGATAATAAACAAATACGTGTATACGAAAATGAAAATCTCCAGCTCTCCTACTGAAGCTCCAAAAGCACCAAATTTAAACCTGTAAATATACTCTGTATGTCCTGAGCATTGAAAGGGAATAACACCCGAATCAGTCTGGTAAACTAGTGTGAGTAACACACTCAACAGAATTTATCAAATCTACAAAAATATCCCTTTGTCAAAACAAAAGTATCTCTCAAGACAAGCCCACATATAAACACAGACATGTTTTTGCCTTACAATAACAAAAAGATTTCATATCTAATCCTCTTATATTATAATAGCGTATATTGCACAAATAATATTAATCATAACCGAAATTGTTACATTGATTAAATTCCAGCATATAGCCCACAATAGGTAATACAATCAAAACGGCAAGCATGTAGTGGAGTTTAGATTTACATAAAAATGACCAGGTGAAGGGACTACCTTCCCATGAGTAAAACTCTAAATGGATGTCCCGTCGCACAGAACATATGCCCTCTACCAATACAAGACTGGCCCACCTCTATAACTAGATGGTACCGAATATGTTATCCTCTGGTCGTTACCGACCTTTTCTAAGGGACCTCACAACATACAAACCATAATAATCAGATACACTATGTCATAGCTTGTAAAGACGTAACAACCCGCACATTTTACGATTGTATATTTAAATGTTTTATTTAAATATAACAACCCTTGTTAAATTTAAAGTCGGAAATGTAACTTTCTATGAACGGTTGAATCCGAACTCGGGACCACTTCCATTAAGTCCAAAATGTTGCGACATTTTTGAGTATAAACATCGATATGTTTAGAGTTGATTATAATTTTGATCTTTTTATTTGGAGCTTTGTGTTTGGGTTTCAGCCTACTAACCTAAAAAGGAACCCAACTCCGCTATCAAATACCCTAACTCCACTCATCTTCATTCATTTTATTTTTAATTTTCTAACACTCTCAAGCTAAAAGGAAATGAAGGAAAATATGGGAAATTAAAATTCCTAAACCCTAGTTTTATTAGGCAATTCAAATTCAAGTTTAAAATCAAAGAGAAGTTTAGGTAAGAATCCTCTTCATCTCAATTTCTCTTCAATTTTTAAAAATTTCCAACAACCTAACTTAGGAAATATTTGCTTATGATCTTAGGTTGGCGCTTCTAGAGTTGAAGTGGAAGAGTGGTTGATCTTTCCTTTGTTTACTGAGCTACTCATTCATTGTTCTTGGGTTTAAAGGTGAGTTCTTGAACTCACATCTATGTCTATACCTTCGATAGTTGTTAGGTATGAATTCCTAGCATCTATTTCATGTCCATTTGCTTTTGAATTGAATTGGTTTGGCGAATTTTCCGATTTTTGGCATTTTGAAGTCAAAATCTAAGAAATCCTTATACTTGATGAGTATTTAGTGTTGGGTTGTCGCTTGGCATAAATCCCAAGCCATTGTTTCTCATTCAATCGCTTTTGAGATAATTTGGCCATCAATGGCCTAGGCTAAATCTTGCTCCGAGCTTCAATGTAGACGTCTGGTAATATGCTGAGATGTACAAAGCTAAGGAATAAAAATTCTAGACTTACAGCTCAGATGTCTGAGCTTATTTCCCAGACTCTAGATCTGGAAGAAATTTCTAATCTTTCAGCTCATACGTCTGTGATAACCACCATACGTCCGGAGCTGTCAAGTTCAGCCCAATTTGCCTATTTTATGTGGATTTCCATTTACATCAATTTTTGGTTGATCCGATTAATTGTTATCACTTTTATCGACTTTGATGACTTCTTGTTTGGATTTTTAGAGTATCCATTTGATGGATTTGATATCGGTTGGTTTTAATTCACGTCATCGAATGTGAATTTTTGATGATTGATTGTTTTTATAATCATTTCTGTGATTTGTCACTTTGAAATACAATGGTTTCTATACTAGTAGTAAATACTCAAACTCTATCACAAAAATGATTTCAATGTTAGTTTTAATACAAAGCTCATTTTTAAAACCATTTTCTAATCTTTTTGTATATACAAACCTTTACCTCATTCGTATGCGAAATTTAATTAAATGACTTAGCAAAACAAGTGGTATGAAATGCTTGCGTTTACTTTGTCGGATAATTCTTGGACTTGCTCGATTGAAATATTGTGACAATCTTCGAGCTGAAATCTACAAACTGTTCATAGATAATTAAGTTAAGCCAGTGTTTATAGGACATGAAGCTAAACTATTTTATTTACTATCTTAATGTAATTCACACTTTTTATTGATCATTGGGGATCATTTTATGGTTTAGACTAGCGATATGCAATGTCTCTTTGTCCACTTGGGGGACTGTAATGACCCACCTTTTTGGACAGTTTAAACCGACGATCAAATACACATGCCGATTCCAAACCATTCAAAAGGGCAGATGGTTGTTGGGGTAAATAAGAAAAGAAAAGAAAGAGAAATAAAGGAAATGAAACAACACAGAATCTCGCAGCGGAACGATAAAATATAATAGTCAAATAAACAGTTCATGAAGCTGTTTACTATACTTTGACAATTATTTATACAACATTTATCAGAGTTATACATATACAATAGAACAATTAAAATAATGCAGCAGATAGCATGGTGCAAGGGTAATAATAGTAATAGTATACCAAATCTTCAACTTCATCCTCCAGAATAGATCTTCAAAAATCTAAAAAACTCAGGACTGACCCGAGCGTAATGAAAAGACAAAACACTCGAGTCATGACTAAAATATCCTTATGAAAGTTAAATCAATCGTAAATAAATATCAGTGTAACAGCATCAGAGATGTTTACGGGGTTTGACATCTCATATCCAGTGTCAACGTGGGTGCAATAACTCAAGAGATTTTATGGGATTTTCCATCTCTTAAGTATCCGTTAAACTATCTACTATGTAGTAATGTACGTATGTAGATAATGCCTATCATAATATAAAGTATCAAAATAGCGTTAAGGCGTTACCATAATCCCCTTTAACACATTTTTATAATGCCATAGTCTATACAGCACCGTAAGCCCCACCGTAAACTAGTGGTTATCAGAGGGTACCCCATAGGTATAACACAAAACAAAACGTAGTTGTCGCGAATAGGATAATCAGTATGACAAGGTACATGAGGCGATACCAACTAGGATACTAGTAGTTGCATGATCCGGACTGATGTTGAGCATAGCCAGCAGCTACCCCAACACCGCGAAACAACACTCCCAAATCAAGGGGTGCACCCAAATGGAATCACAAATGTAATAGATATGGTATCGAAGAAGTGTGTCCGCTAGAGATGGCGAACCTCAATGGCCCGGCGCGGCTCCTGTTTTAGTCATGTCAAGGGTCATCCAATATCGTTCTCTTTCTTCAGTCAACGCGTTCACGAAACCATCCACTTCATTCTGGATCAACACTCCATGTATAATATTTATTAAAGTGGTTTTCGGTATCGACAGAGAGTATGTGCATATCCAATCCCGGTCTCTTTAATAACTACGTATTATTACACCGTTGGCTCTTTTACATTTCAAATCGATTCATAATTGATATCCAAATATCACATTCGCTTCAAAAATCAAATCCATTTCAAATATCATTGTATCTATTCAAGTGTAAGATTCCGTTTAAAAAATCATTTTTCGCATCAATATCTCATTTCGATTTCAAAATCATTTCGAATTTCAATTTAGGTTGCAACTTCATTTAACCCAATTCGTATTTACATCAAGATTTAAACATAAACATTTCACCTTATTGACCAGCTTGAAATTTTAGAAAATAGTTTTAAGTATTTTAAAAGTAGCTTTAAATAATTAAAATACTTAAAAATACTTAAAATCTTTAAATGGATTTCAAATAGACAAATTTGTTTAAAATAATTTAAATTAGGTTAAGTAGATTTAAAATAGATTAAAATAGTTTAAGCATTTGAAAATGGTTTATATAACCGAGAAATTTGGAAACAAAATGAAACATCTTCAAAACCAAACCATTTCAATTATAACTTCCCAATTCAAAACAATTTCAATTTCCCTTCTACCGATCCAATTTCGATTTCGGTTCAATCAACGTCAACTTTGACTTCAAATTTATTAAATTTTATATTCACTTTCAATTAATTCAATTTCAATTTATATCGATTTGGAGCTTGATTTTCCAAAAATATCCATTTATAACACTTACCATCAATATTCAAGTTTAAATCCAAATTTCAAATATGATTCAATTCCAAGCTCGATTTCAAAATATCATTTTTATAACACTTTTACTTAGTAATATTCAAAGCTCGAATTAAGGTTAAATCTTTAAACAAATCAATTTTCGAAATTCAATCATATCCCGATTTTTATATTCCAAAGTCTCCACTTTAATTATTTAATAATTTCTTTTAACCAAAATTTATTTCAACATTCCAAACTCAATTTTCGATAAATTCGATTTTTATAAATTGATTTCTATTTATAACTTTTAAATCAAAACATTTAAATAAATTTCAAATCGACGATTTTAAAATTATTAATTTAGCCAATTCGGTGTCCGTATATAATTTTCTATCCTATGGCCAAGTAATTATTTATTTCAATTAAATGTCAGGGATGAATATATATCACTTAAATCAAATCACAGTTTCATATGTATGCCTAACAGGATATATATAAGCAAATAAACAACCAAACATTTAAATATCAACCAATAGCATCCATCGAAATACATCATCCAATAGACAATACAATTCATGGCAATTTCATAGTTATCAATGTCAGGTAATTTAATCGCAGTTCAATTTCAATTTCGATTTGACTGTCAATTTAAATTTGAACGGTTAATTCAAATGACAATCTATATGACAATTAAATTTTATCAAACAACGACAATAAAATTCATAACACTTCATAATGTCAAATTTAACTAGCATAAAGATATTTAGTACGTTGTGAGCGTTATAAAACCTTCACCGTGATTTCAATGTAGTTCCAGCCTTTTATTTCGAATAAAATTAAACGAGCGTTTAATTTTAACCGAAATTCAAACTAGCTCCAAACGATTCCAATCCATTTCCATAGCGTAGTGCTCAATAATAGGAACCCGTCGCAATTTGTTTCGTGCGTTTTCAACCTCGTACGAAAAAGTTATCGCATTTAGAAGTTTGTACACATTTTAATATAACTAATTTCACAAATATATTTATTTCAAAACCTAGGTTGAATCTGAGCCACACATTTCCCCTACTCGCATCGGCCCGCACCTTTCCTCCTTCTACTTCCCGTTTGCATGTTTCCAGGTCACGAAGAACCCATAGAGCCGGCCCTAACCCTAAATGACGCACCCACTCCGAGCCACCTGGAGGCGATCAGCTAGCGCCATTCGAAAGCCCCTCGACAAAGCTAATCTCGGCTGCAACATGGTGGAACTCGGCCTCCCCTATGGCATGCAAAACGAGGGCGAACATCCAGCCTTCTCGAGCCAATTGTCGTTGATTCATCGACCCAATCACGATCATAGCCGTTGAAGTTGTAGTTCGTGATGTGCTCTACACTTTTCTAGTTGGAAGTTTTTCGATTCGATTAGCGGATTTGAAGAAATTTGAGGAGGAAGGCACGAGATTTTCGGCCATTGATTATTATAAGAGGCGGCCGGTAATTTTAAGATGAAACCCTAGCTGTTTTTTTCTTTGTGAATAAAAGGGGTCTATTTGTAGAAATTTATCGAAACACTAATCATCCCCGGTTTTCTGAACTCCGATTTACGCGCGGTGACCGGCGTTTCTAGGGTTCATCCCACGTTCCGGACACAATGGAATAGGTTTTGAAAGCTAATTCGATCATCTGTGCGAGTTACGGAAATAAACGATCGATTAGAAATTTAATTATTCAAACATTCGTAATATTAAATTTAAACAAATTTTATTATTCTTGAATCACTATCTTTTGAGATATTCAAAAACGAACTTAAAATTTTTAATTTTGAAACGAATTAAAATTATAGAACAACCATTTCCATTATACAATTATTCAATTCCCATTATTCAATTATTCAATAAGTTTTAAATATTTAATTTAAACAATTTACCTGTTCAATATTCAATATTTGATTTAAATAGATTTTACCTATCAATCAATTACTCTATTATACCCAATGGTTTCAACATTTATTATTATTCCAAACGACTTACAATTTTTTTCTAACACTAAATCACGAAATCTTATTAAATTAGCTATTTTAATTATCGAAAATTTACTGGTCGTTACACTCTCCTCCACTCAAAACTTTTCGTCACCGAAAAGGGAAAAGAAGGGAAAAGGAACAAAGTATAGAATTCAACATTAGATATATTTTATTCAAAGTTGCCAACTTGTAAAACAATGAAATTCCACTTATAAAGTCATTACTACACTTCCACCAAGTTACCCTGAACGACTTTCTAACTTTAAAAGTTAGTTATCAAAACAAGTTATAAAAAAAAAATTAAAACTTGAAAATTTTTCTAATACCCGGATTTTATGGAAAATTTCGGCAGAGTCTCCTTTGCGCCGCTCGATCGGAAAAAAATGACAGTATATATATCACAAATATACATCTCATCAAGTGATGAGGCATCCCGTAGGGAAAAAAGTGTAAAAGTACGGTATGTAATCCGAGATATGTACCTTATATATTATTAGCGAGCATATACGGCTAATATAGCGCGAAAGCGAGCTCCAAATGCGAAGCAAGCGCAATCCGCACCTACTAAACACTCAAAAAACCATGAGAAACATGCATATATGAAAATAATATCAATATACACAATATAGCAACATAACAACTACATGTGCCAACATAGCAAATGCAACAAAACAACAAATGCATCCACCAAATCAATTATCATCCTACAAATCCATAACCAATCAATATAAATTCACTTCTCATTAATATTTATTCACTTGGTTTTCAATTTTAATCACAGTTGATTCATTAACTTTGGATTTTACTAACATTCATTCTCAATTCAATTAGTTAACATTCACTAATTTATATTTACATTAGTTCACTTCCAATTTGAATCAAATTAAATTCTATTTAAATTCATTTAACTTCCAATTTGATTTCAATGACTTATAGCTTTCAATTTACACTTAATGAATTATATACAATCAACTAACAATCATATAACAACCAAATCATACCCAACATAACCAATTTATTAATTTTACATTCAATTTGGTTTATCTCTTATATATATATATCCTGTTATATAATTCTAAAAGAATCATTTTATATTTGGCATCTTAAATTTCCAATATTAACTTTAATTAAGTTCGTAAGCCGTACATATATCATCCGTGAGCAATATTAATCTAATTGCTTACTCGATCACACAATTTAACTTCCAACTAGTATCGTTCACCCGACTCTCTAGTGCGGACTCAGATTTGGTTCCTTGATTGGAAACTATTACTCTCCTTGCATAGCCATATACTATGATAGAGAATTCCAGACTCAAATTAAAAATCCATATCCAGGGTTCGCTGTCGAAAATCGAGTGAAAAATCCTAACTTGGATCGATATAAATCTTCTCGAAATTTTGTGCTCGAATTTGGATCAAATCGTTATACGAATAAAATAATACTCGTACAACTTATGTATCACCTTTCAATGGATTTCTATACAATTTATCTATATTAAATTATTTTATTGACTTTCATTTTATTTACAATTAATTATTCAGAATCCTTTATTCGGTTAATATGTCCATTTCTTTACATAACATATTCTTCAACATTATCTTTTCTTAAACATCATATCATAGAATTTACCTACTCAAGTTCATTTTAAACATTCCATATAATTTAATTAAACTCAATTTCCTTTCCCAATTGATTCTTAGTTATACCAAATTCTTTTGTTTACATTGTGGAACATTTTATTAATCATCACTTTAGTTTATACTCATTCCATAAAAGTCTAACTTCTTATATATGACTTTTCTTAGTTTATAGTTATCTCAAAAGTTACAAATTTATCTTCACATATTTTTTTTTTTTGCAAATTTATATTTATTTTCTATAACCAATTTACAAAGATATAATACGATTCATTTATCTTCTTTCTTAAGTTCACTTACTTGTTCCACTTATCCATTCATCATTTCATGCTATATTTAAGTATATATAAATTTTTTTCACAACCAAATTTTCCATTTATATACATTTTAATTCCTTTTGAGTTTTCCTTACATGTATACTTCAATTATTTTCAGGTTCTGTTTATTTGTACAACATCTCATTACATATCCAAAACATCATTTCAACTTCTTAATATTTAGTAAGTCATATTAAATGTTATTAGAATGCAAATTTGGTAATATACAAATTTATAGAATTTCATTTTACTTAATTAGAATGTTCACAAATTTAATTCTTTTAAATCCTCTTTACCTTTCAACTTTAAAGTTTTCCCAAACAATAGCTTAGATATCCTAATCCTCTTATTTTATAAATTTTTGTTATTCACATTTCATTCAAATAATTTGAAAATTACTAATTAACATAACTTAGATACTTAAATGCCCGGTTCTTTTCAAATCGTTTGGAATAAACATGTACACTTATATCTTTAATATATCAAATCATACCTTTGGAGTTTAAACCAAACCCATTTACCCAAAATAATTTAGAAGAAAAGCAAAGCTTCTTAGAAGTCTCCCCCACTTTGAGACTCGAAAATGAACGTCGATGATGCTGTGCAGTCATCACCGAAATTATTTTCCAGCGACGTAAGAGAGGAGTACTGAATTCATTCCTTCTTAAAAATCCTTTCAAAATATTTCCATAAACAATTTCCAACTAATTTTACTATATATTTCTTCAAACTTTGAGAACCATTTTTTTCAAAATCTCCGGGTCTTAAACTCAATATTTTCCAATTTAAATCTATTTTAATTCATAAGTCACCTTTATAAAATATTCTTATAGGATTTTCTGTCTTAAAACATTCCACAAGTTGTTGTATAATTGTTCATTTTGTAATTCATCTTATTTATTAAATTACAATATCCAATTAATGATAATAACCAATATTTTCATTCCTAACAACTAGGTAAGCTAGATAAGTCACAATAATTTCTGAAAATTTATCTTTATGTACAAAATATAATTAGAGCAAAATTATTTCATTTACTCAATTTCGAAACAATACTATGTCGAATTGTTTTGTCTAAGTGTTTAGAGATCCCTATCAATGACGTTAATTACTCGTATTGACCAGAATCCATAAGCCGCTCAACAAATCAACCGACACAATATAAAACATTTTATATCACTAACAAATATGCTCTCTCATATATATACTCTCAGTGACTCATCATAGGGTATTACTACCCTATTTATAAAGAGTCAGACCCCACAAAGCTAAGGGTGTTGCTAAACCAAAGTTCTGATACCAACTGTAACGACCCGCCTTTTTGGACAGTTTAAACCGACGATCAAATGCACATGTCGATTCCAAACCATTCAAAAGGGCAGATGGTTATTGGGGTAAATAAGAAAAGAAAAGAAAGAGAAATAAAGGAAATGAAACAACACGTAATCTTGCAGCGGAACGATAAAATATAATTGTCAAATAAACAGTTCATGAAGCTGTTTACGATACTTTGACAATTATTTATACAACATTTATCAGAGTTATACATATACAACAGAACAATTAAAACAATGTAGCAGATAGCATGATGCAAGGGTAATAACAGTAATAGTATACCAAATCTTCGTCTTCATCCTCCAGAATAGATCTTCAAAAATCTAAAAAACTCAGGGCTGACCCGAGCGTAATGAAAAGACAAAACACTCGAGTCAGGACTAAAATATCCTTATGAAAGTTAAATCAATCGTAAATAAATATGAGTGTAACGGCGTCAGAGATGTTTACGTGGTTTGACATCTCATATCCAGTGTCAACGTGCGTGCAAGAGATGTTATGGGATTTTCCTTCTCTTAAGGATCCGTTAAACTATCTACTATATAGTAATGTACGCTAAGTAGATAATGCCTATCAGTAATATAAAGTATCAAAATAGCGTTAAGGCGTTACCATAATCCCCCTTAACACATTTTTATAATGCCATAGTCTATACAGCACCGTAAGCCCCACCGTAAACTAGTGGTTATCAGAGGGTACCTCATAGGTATAACACAAAACAAAACGTAGTGGTCGCGAATAGGATAATCAGTATGACAAGGTACATGAGGCGATACCAACTAGGATACTAGTAGTTGCGTGATCCTGACTGATGTTGAGCATAGCCAGCAGCTACCCCAACACCGCGAAACAACACTCCCAAATCAAGGGGTGCACCCAAATCGAATCACAAATGTAATAGATATGGTATCGAAGAAGTGTGTCCGCTAGAGATGGGGGACCTCAATTGCCCGGCGCGGCTCCTGTTTTAGTCATGTCAGGGGTCATCCAATATCGTTCTCTTTCTTCAGTCAACGCTTTCACCAAAGCATCCACTTCATTCTGGATCAACACTCCACGTATAATAGTTATTAAAGTGGTTTTCGGTATCGCCAGAGAGTATGTCCATATCCGATCCCGGTCGCTTTAATAACTACGTATTATTACACCGTTAGCTCTTTTACATTTCAAATCGATTCATAATTGATATCAAAATATCATATTCGCTTTAAAAATCAAATCCATTTCAAATATGATCATATCTATTCAAGTGTAAGATTCCGTTTCAAAAATCATTTTTCGCATCAATATCTCATTTCGATTTCAAAATCAATTCGAATTTCAATTTAGGTTGCAACTTCATTTTACCCAATTCGTATTTACATTCAAGATTTAAACATAAAAATTTCACCTTATTGACCAGCTTGAAATTTTAGAAAATAGTTTTAAGTAGTTTAAAAGTAGTTTTAAATAATTAAAATACTTAAAAATACTTAAAATCTTTAAATGGATTTCAAATAGACAAATTAGTTTAAAATAATTTAAATTAGGTTAAGTAGATTTAAAATAGATTAAAATAGTTTAAGCATTTAAAAATGGTTTATATAACCGAGAAATATGGAAAGAAAATGAAACATTTTCAAAACCAAACCATTTCAATTATAACTTCCCAATTCAAAACAATTTCAATTTCCCTTCTACCGATTCAATTTCGATTTCGGTTCAATCGACGTCAACTTGGACTTCAAATTTATTCAATTTTATATTCACTTTCAATTAATTCAATTTCAATTTATATCGATTTGGAGCTTGATTTTCCAAAAATATCCATTTATAACACTTAACAGAATTATCCATCAATATTCAAGTTTAAATCCAAATTTCAAATATGATTCAATTCCAAGCTCGATTTCAAATATCATTTTTATAACACTTTTACTTAGTAGTATTCAAAACTTGAATTAAGGTTAAATCTTTAAACAAATCAATTTTCGAAATTCAATCATATCCCGATTTTTAAATTCCAAAGTCTCCACTTTAGTTATTTAACAATTTCTTTTAACCAAAATTTATTTCAACATTCCAAACTCAATTTTCGATAAATTCGATTTTTATAAATTGATTTCTATTTATAACTTTTAAATCAAAACATTGAAATAAATTTCAAATCGACGATTTTAAAATTATTAGTTTAGCCAATTCGGTGTCCGTATGTAATTTTCTATCCTATGGCCAGTGATTATTTATTTGAATTAAATGTCAGGGATGAATATATATCACTTAAATCAAATCACAGTTTCATATGTATGCCTTACAGGATATATATAAGCAAATAAACATCCAAACATTTAAATATCAACCAATAGCATCCATCGAAATACATCATCCAATAGACAATACAATTCATGGCAATTTCATAGTTATCAATGTCAGGTAATTTAATCGCAGTTCAATTTAAATTTCGATTTGACTGTCAATTTAAATTTTAACGGTTAATTCAAATGACAATCTATATAACAATTAAATTTTATCAAACAACAACAAATAAAATTCATAACACTTCATAATGTCAAATTTAACTAGCATAAAGATATTTAGTACGTTGTGAGCGTTATAAAACACTCACCTTGATTTCAATGTAGTTCCAGCTTTTTATTTTGAATAAAATTAAACGAGCGCTTAATTTTACCCGAACTTCAAACTAGCTCCAAACGATTCCAATCCAGTTCCATAGCGTAGTGCTCGACAATACGAACCCGTCGCAATTTGTTTCGTGCGTTTTCGACCTCGTACGAAAAAGTTATCGCATTTAGAAGTTTGTACACATTTTAATATAACTAATTTCACAAATTTATTTTTTTCAAAACCTAGATTGAATCTGAGCCACATGTTTCCCCTACTCACATCGGCCCTGTAACGACCCAGAATTTTTATTAGTTAAAATTTGAATATTTAATTAATTTTAAATATTAAGAAGTGAATTTATAAGTCAAATAAATTTTTATTTGAATTATTGGATTTAATTGGATAATTAAATCGATAATTTAATACGTTAAATTATGGAAATAATTGAAAATTGAGTTAAATATGATTGAAAATGATTTGTAAAATTTTATTTTATCATATTAAAGTTAGAATGATATTTTAGAACTTTTAAAATCGAATTAAAAGTTAATTTGTGAAAATTGAATATTTTAATATTTAATTCGACTAGTGAAAATAGTCAATTTTTGAACAGTCTCAGAATTGAACGAAACCAGTTTCATTGGATCCGTAATAGTTAGTTATTACCGGATTTCAATTTTTGTGTCAATCGGAGTTATCGTTTGATCGTGGCAGCTCGAAACGCATCGAATTATTTTTAATTTTAATTTGGCGAGTTAAAATAGCCATTTTTCAAAAAGTCTCGGATTTCGACGAAACTAGTTTCATCAGATCCGTAATGTGATATTATTGTAAGGTTTCAAATTTCAAGTCAATTGGATTTACCGTTTGTCCGGTACGAATTAAAACGCCTAGAAAATCGTTTAAATCGGTTTAATTCAAATTGAACGTTTATTGCCATAACTCGCACAGATGTCCGAATTAGCTTTCGAAAACTGTTCCATTGTGTCCGGAACACGGGGTAAACCCTAGAAACGCTGGTTACGGCGCGTAATCGGAGTTCGGAATTTCCGGGATGAATTGTGTCGTTCGAAATTCTATAAATAGCCCCCCACTTAAAAAAAATAACTAAACCCTAATTCATCACGCAGCCGCCACCCATAGAAACAACGGCCGAAAATCAATGACCTTCCTCCCCAAATATCTTTCAATCCACTCATCAATTCGAGATGTTGTCAACTAGGAAAACGTAGAGGCTAGTGTGCTCTACATATCCAACGGTGGAGATTGGGAATGGAGTTGTGGATAGACGGCAAAATGGGGTTGAACGTCGCGAGTTCGGCCTCGAACTGCGTGCAATGGGGACAGCCGAGCTTCAAAGCCTTCTGGCCGAGCATGGAGGAGATGGAGGCGCGCGATATGGCACTAGTTGATCGACCTAAAGTTGAACGTGGAGGCTTGAATTTGAAAACCTAATTCGCGTGTTATGGGTTGTTCGGCTTCGTTCATGTTGCCTGGGTATTCTTGCACGTGAGATGGAAGAAAGGGGGTAGGGGTGATGTGCGGCCACGATGGTAGCAAGTTGTAAATGTAATTAATTTTAAATTTAAGTATATTTAATCGTGGAAATGTTTAAACTGTGATATCTTTTTGCTGCGAGGTCGAAAATTCCCGAAACGAAAAGCGTTGGAATCGTACGGACGAGCACTACGCGATGAAATTGGATTGGAGTCGTTTGGAGTTAGTGAGAATTTTGGGTAAAATTAAACGTCCGTTTAATTTTATTCGAAATAAAAGCTGAAAACGAAATTGAAATCAAGGTGAGAACTTCTCACTCAATCGAATCAGTTTCGATTTTATTTTAAATAGTTAGATTTAAAATATTTGAATGCATGTTTGAATGATGATTGTTATCTATTGATTGTTAAAATAGACATTATACGCCGTTAGTAAGCGGATGTTATTTATTAAAAACATATACCGCGAATATTTCATAAACAGTGAAATTGGTATTATATATAATAGCAATATATATATATTGGCATATGTATATATTGGAGTTATTGATTTCCCGCATTTTTTGTTTAGCGGATGAGACCCCTATTAAGCGGATAATATTTTAAATCCCATATACCGCGATAATTTCGTACTGGAGCGAAATTGGTATTGTGCTAATGTTTGTGATGCAGGAAAACAGGTTGGAGGGATCCAACTGGATTCCTCAACAGTTTTTATTTGATTTCAGATATTTTGATATTTGATGGATTATCATATCAATATATGATATCGTTGTTGTCGTGATTGACTATTTGATATGTAGCATCATTGGACCAAGTTTTGGAATTTTAAAATAATGTATAAAGTGATTTTTGAAAATATACTATATGTTTGGAATTTGATCTATTTTAAATAAATAAACGTTATAATTTTTAAAGTTATAAAAATTATGATTTTTGAGAAATATAGTTAAAAACTGATTTTTGAGAATATGATGCTAATGATTTTATAAAATAGTTTAAATTGGATTTTTGAATTTATTGTAAAAAAGTTTAAATATAGGATTTATAAAATTTAATTATTTTATGAATCGAAATGGTGAAATAATAAAGGAGATTAAGGATGTTTTAAAATAATAGTATAAATTGATTTTATAAAGGATTTATAAATTGATATTTATAAATTAAAACCTTGGAATTATAAAACGAGTTTTTATGAGTGTTTGAATGAAGTGAAAATGGATTTCAGAAATGAATGAAATTTATAGAATTATAAATGATGAAGTTATAAGTGAAATTTATAAATTGTAAGATTTATAAATTTTGTGAAATTATTAAAGAATATATTTGGATAAATAATTGAATCTTATAAGTTATAAGATTTATAATTATGAAGTTCAAAGGAACGATTTTTGTAAAGTAATTGTTTTATAAGCATTTAACTTATAATATGAACCTTTAGTCTATAATTGAGTTATAAATCGAATAGGTTAATAAAGAAAATTTATAAAAGGAAGTTGTTATAAAATAATTAGAAATGGAATTTATAAACGTTGTTTTATAAATTCGCAAACGACTTATTTTGATAAGTAAATTGTTGAGACCTATTAATGGAGTTATATTCACATTTTTGACTGTGAATGATCCTTTGAAATGAAATGAATAAAAGGATAAAATTTGTCAACGTAGTATATTCACGTTTTTGAATAGTGAATAAGATGTTAAAGAAATTGTTTTGAATGTGATGTTTTAAACAGAATTAAAACGATCTAACGATGTTTTAAAATGCGTTGAGATTCGAAACCATAGATTTCAACATTTATTGTTGAAATAGACGTTTTCGAGAAATAGAAGGAAATGTTGGACTATAACACTGTTGTTATAGTAAATGATTTTCGAAAGGAAATGTTTTGCATAGTATTGGGATTTATATATCTATTTTAATTTCGAATCCCTATACTAGTGATTTTGGGTTGTCGTAACGATGTTTTACGCAACATTCCTTTTGGCCCAAATAAATATGTTTAAGTGAATGATTTCCTTAAAGAATGAAATATATACTTAATCTCGATTTAAGTATATTGAATATTTCCTAAGTGTTGAAAATAAATAAAATTTGTGAATTACTTATGAATAAGTAAGTATGGAAATGTTTTTCCAATGCAAAGTGAATAAGTTGAGAATTTACCTTTTTGAAGATAAATTGAAAATGAATAATTAAAATCATATATTCATAGATATTGTGAAATATAAATTCACTATGGAATTTATAAAAGAAAGTGGAATTGGTTTAAAAATAAATATTGATTTATTTTTGAAGTGTGAAATTATATATCTTGTAAAGATATTTTGGAAAATAAATAATTTGGAAAATTATTTGGAATCTGGTGATGTGTGCATATCCATGGATAGTTCAATAACCGACTATCAATATTTCCCTTTAAATGGGTAATTGATGTGAATTGTTTGAATGTGAATGCCACACTTATTTTGAATAAGCGCTCACTATTCGGGTTAACCGGGAAAGGACCATGGGGTCGTATAACCCATTCCGAATATGTGATACGTCGTTGTGAATTGCATTGAAGATCGGTGTTGAAGACCTAGTATTTGTGAAAGCGATAGGATGACTTATCGATTGTCTCTGCAATGGGTAGCTCCTGGTATAGAGATTCCTTAAGTGATGGGAAATTCGATCGGGATTGTGAATACCCGGATTGCAAGGGCTTTGTAAAAAGTGCCTTCGGTTTTGTTCGAGCCCGGAACAGACTTGTATGGATTGTATGTCTGACATTACAAGTTGAGATATAAAGCCGATTTCTTTCAAATATATTTCTATTGGTGGCGGAGAATTTATTCTTTTAGCTTAACACCCTTCTCTAAGACGTACGAGCTCAAAGGTTATGTAGTTGAAGGTTATCAGCGATATATTCCCAATTTGGTAATGTGACATGCTAGTGTTGCTGTTAAATGATCATTGTGTTGATTATTTGTGATAGGATCGTTTATTTGATCGTCTATCTTTGTGATCATTTCTATGATCATTTGTTGACCCAAAGCATGGCTTTTGTATAAAGTATGTTTTTGTGGACGTGACTTCGTCGAGCCTCACACCCCGTGAATGGTCAAAACAGGAAAGAAGCAGCAAGGTTATGAGGGGTAGCGCCCTTTTGGATGTGTGCATTTCCTTCTGGAAAAGGGTGGTATCATGGTATGGAGCCCAGATACTTACTCATGTTGAAAACACTTTGTTATGATTGTGTGAATTGATTGCGAGCGCTCGGTGAAAGGTCCCAAAGGACCGGGGGATGGCATATTCGGTCAGTTGTTACTCAGTTAGGGGTAACCCGGCCTTGTGTTGGTAGAGATCCGGTTTGGTTCTCGGGGATGTCCATCCAGAGGCATTCTCATGTGGCAATGGGAAGTTCCTTGGCCTGATCATTCGTTGGAAATCCAAAGAAACAATACGTGACTTGTACGGTATTAGTTGTAGAACCTATCATTCACTTATGGTGGCGCCCCACTGTTTGGATGGTAGCTATAGTAGGCATACGATAATGGTCGTATGTTGGCTAAGATTTATACTCTACTTTCGAAATGAATTTTTCCTACACTATGCACTAATAATAATATGAAATGTTATTTTAAATGCGTATCAAGCATCTTTGACTATCATAAGGAGAAATCTCCTCCGATTCTGCGTTTGCATTGTGTGTGTGTGCGGGAGGCCTTATGGTAGTCTCATTTTTAAAAGCATTGCGAATTGAATTAAAAATATCCCCCTATTTTGATTTTAAAGTAAATAAACTGTTTTGAGTTCTCACACAAGTCACATGACTGACTTGGAGTTTATTGTTTTCCTTCCTAAACTCTGGGTGCCCACCAATTTCCACACGGGCAGTTAAGAGTTAGGTTTATCAGGATATTCTGGATATTCTGGAATTGCTGGAAGCAAGCTGGATGGCATGGCGTATTACTAGTTTATATAGTATTTCTTTTTCTGCTGCACTGTTTGATGTTGTATGATGTTGTACACTCTGATGATATGATGTAATGAAATGTAATGTATAAAATGTAATAACTGATATAGTTCTTTGTTTAAAGATTATTCATTTATTATTATATGTTGTTCCGCTGCGAATTGTGAGATTCTGATGTTGTTCTGTTGTTTTCTGTCCGTTCTATTTTCTATTTATTTTCTATTTTCTCTCCTCCCTATTTTCTATCTTTTTCTCTCTTTTTCTACTTTTTCTTTTCTTAAAACCCTCAGTGTTCGGTTTTCCGTCGTTCGATTTCTCGGCAGTCGATAAAGTGAGTATCGATGTTGAATTTTCGGAAGACGAAGAATCGGGTCCTGACAATGTGGTATCAGAGCTTATGGTTAAGCGACAACCATGGTTCTGTTGGGTATTACTCATTAGAGATAGAGTCAGTAGTACTCTAGAATGAGTTGAGTGTAATAATAGCTATGAGAGCGTATTTGTTAGTGAAAATATAAAATTGTTTTATATTGTGATGATTGGTTTGTTGAGTGGTATATGGATTCTGGTTAATACGAGTAATTAACGTTGTTGATAGGGATCTCTAAACACTTGAATAGAACAATTCGACACAATATTGTTTTTAAATTTGGTAAATGAAATAATTTTACCTAAATATATTTTATATATAAAGAAATAATTTTTCATAATTATTAAAGTATATAAGTGGATTGTTTAGTTGTTTAAATAATCTAAATAAAAGAATAATTGTATAAGTAAAGAATTATAAGAATTGAATTATAATTAAAGTGATTTACAATTGTGAAATAAACTTATATATATAAGAAGTGAAACTAATGAATATATTTATGAATATGAATTGTAAATAAAAATGAATTTAAAGTTAAATGGAAATATAACTTAAGTGATGTTGAATGAAGTTGATATTGATATCAAAGTAAAGTAATAAAGTTAAGTGATAAATATGAATTTGAGTTATATAAATGAAATTCAACTTTTATAATTGAATTGAATGAATCAATTGAATATAAATAAAATTGGTATGAAATAATGGATATAAGTGTTAATTCATTAAAATTTAATGTTATTGAAAGTTGAATAGTTGAATGAAAATCAATTAATTAAACCAATTGAAAGCAAAGTAATTTGGTTGTAATTAATATACATTGGTTGTTATATGATAGTTAATTGATTGTATATAATTCATTAAGTGTTAATGAAATTGGAAGCTAAAATAATTGAAATCCAATTGGAAGTTAAATGAATCTTAAATAGATTGAATTTGATTTGGAAGTGAACCAACTTGAATATGAATTAGTAAATATAAACTAATTGAAAATGAATGTTAGTAAAAACATCCACTGTTAAAGAATCAAATGTGATTAAATTGAAAAAACCATTTCATTGAATATTAATGATAATATAAATGAATATTGATTTGGTTATGGATGATAGTTGGTTGATGGTTGAATATATTGCTTTTGTTTCATTTGCTATGTGACATATATAGTTATAATGCTGCGATATGTTGTATATTGATACTATTGTCTATATGCATGATTCTCATGTTGTTTGTTGAGTGTTTAGTAGGTGCGGATCGCGTTTGCTTCGCATTTGGAGCTCGCTTTCGCGCTATATTAGCCGTATATGCTCGCTAATAAAATGTAAGGTACATATCTCGGATTACATACCGTACTTTTACATTTTTTCCCTTCGGGATGCCTCATTACTTGATGAGATGTATATTTGTGATATATATACTGTCATTTTTTTTTCGGATCGAGCCGCGCAAAGGAGACTATGGCGAATTTTTTCGAAAATTTAAGGCATTAGATTTTTTTTTTGAGAAAATGGGAAAATTTTGAAAACTTTAACTTTGATTTAGAATTGAAAGTTAAACAATAGGAGTTGTTTTTGAATAGATAACTAAGTATGATTTGAAACTTAGTAAGTTATTATAAGAAGTTTAACTATGGATTTTATGGAAAGTTAATAAATTCTGTAACTTTTCTTACTTGTTAATTTCGAGGACGAAATTCTTTTAAGGGGGGAAGATTGTAACGACCCAGAATTTTTATTAATTAAAATTTGAATATTTAATTAATTTTAAATATTAAGAAGTGAATTTATAAGTCAAATAAATTTTTATTTGAATTATTGGATTTAATTGGATAATTAAATCGATAATTTAATACGTTAAATTATGGAAATAATTGAAAATTGAGTTAAATATGATTGAAAATGATTTGTAAAATTTTATTTTATCATATTAAAGTTAGAATGATATTTTAGAAATTTTAAAATCGAATTAAAAGTTAATTTGTGAAAATTGAATATTTTAATATTTAATTCGACTAGTGAAAATAGTCAATTTTTGAACAGTCTCAGAATTGAACGAAACAAGTTTCATTGGATCCGTAATAGTTAGTTATTACCGGATTTCAATTTTCGTGTCAATCGGAGTTATCGTTTGATCGTGGCAGCACGAAACGCATCGAATTATTTTTAATTTTAATTTGGCGAGTTAAAATAGCTGTAACGACCCAGAAATTTTGAATAATTTAATTTGAAAATATTTAATTGATTTTAAATATTTGAATGATGGTTTAATTTGAAATTTCAATATAACTTTGAATTTGGCAAATAAATTATAAAATTTAATCGATTGAAAGTGAATAAAAATTTAAATCTTCAATTTTAAGCTGATTAAAATTATTTCAAAGGCTTATAAAATTTATATTGATAATATTGAAGATAATAGAAGTTTCAGATTTGAAATTAATAGTAGTTCGTTCAGTTTTGGAATTTATATCGTTTAAATTGAATTTAAAAATAGTCGTTTTTCATACAGTCTCGGAATTCGACGAAACGAGTTCCATTGGGTCCGTAATAGTTCGTTATTACCGGGTTTCAAATTTCGTATTTTTCGGAATTGATATGTGAGCACACGACACATAAACGCATTGGAATTCGAATCAAATTCAATTTAATTTCTAAATTTTAAAGGTTGTCAAATCAACAGCCACCCTAGCTTCTGTTTTACGTCGACCTATTCCCTGCAAGGAAAGAAAATCGCGTACCTATTGTCTCCCTCCCCCTCGTTTTAAAAATCACGCAATCTCCTCAGATTTCGTTCGATTTCAATGGCCGAAAGAAAATAAATATATGAAAGCCTTGTTTCGAAATCAATTCGTTTCCCTCTCCCTCTTTTCTAAATTTCTTGTTCAAATTGAAACAATGGCCGACGTCCCTCTTCCCCTCTCTTCCATTTTTCTATTCGAGCCAGCGCGTTCCCAAATTGAAGCACATGAGGTTGGTAGCTCAGTTGAGCTCGGCGCGCGAGCGTGGAGGCTAGGGCACTGGAGAAACTCGGGTCTGTTGATGGCGAATGGGGGCCGCCACGCGTGTGGCGTAGCTGGAGGGTTAGGGCTTCGGTGCATAGGGGCTGTCGCGATTGTTTGGCTAGGGTTCGCTGTGTCGTGGGTTTAAGGCCGAGGTGATGGAGGCGATTGTGGGGGCGTTGTCAGGTGGAGGCGCGACAACGTGGGGTCTCGGGGGTCGCGTGGCGTGTTCGATGGAGGGCGCGGCGGCACGTGATGCTTGGCGTGGCTGGGGGGGGTCGCGTGGGTTAGGGCTAGGAATTGGCGAAGGTCGCGACTGCGACTTGGTGGTTCGCGGCAGGGAGTGGTGTCGGCAAGGGAGGCGCGCGCGTGGCATGCGCCGGGGCGAGGTGCTGAAGTCGATCTCGAGCTGTATGGCTAGTGTTCGATCTGCAGTAAGGTATCACCCTTAAATTCGATTTTTATAATTACAGTAAGTTAAAAAAAAAAAGAAAAAAAAAATATATAAATAAATATAGTTACAGTACAGAAAAATCTATAAAAGAAGTTTGTTAAAATAAATTTATAAAAGGAAATAGTTGTAGAAATAAGTTCGTTTAGTTTACTTGTATAATTTATCTTAAAATAGTTAGAAAGAATTTGTTTAAAAATTAAACGAATTGGTTTTAAAATAAAATCACTAGTTAATTTAAAGTTATTGTGCAAGGAAAATTTGTAAAAGGAAAATTTGTTAAGTGAAATGATTTATTTAAAAGGAATCAATTCGAATTTTAAATTTTTAGTTGAAAAGAAAAAAATTATTATTGGTTAAAATTAAATGGTTAGTTAATTAAATTTATCCATTTAAAGGAAATTTGTTAATATAAAATTGTCAAATGAAAAAGTTATTATTCGATTGTTCGAATATTAATGAATTGTATAATTATTTATACAAGGTATAATCTGTGAAGAAAACAACCTGAAAAGGGAATGGATTGCAAATTAAAAGCTAAGGTGAGAACTCCTCACTCAAAAGGTTTATTTAAAATTTTAAATAGTTATATTTAAAATTTGTTGATTGATTGAATTGTTTGGCTTGATTGTGATATTAGATATTTTAGGATATTACTATATATAGCAATATATATATATATTGGCATATGTATATATTGCAGTTGATGATTTCCGGCCTTGTATAGCGGATGAGACCCTATTGCGCCGTTAGTAAGCGGATAATATTTTTTTAAAAAATCCCATATACCGCGATATTCCACCTCGAAGTGGAATGGGTATTGTGCTAACTCTTTGGATGCAGGGAAACAGGTTGGTGGGATCCAACTGGATTCCTCACAAATATTTATTTGTTTATAGATACTGTGATGATTGAGAATATCATATCGATATATGATTTTTGCGAAGGGATTGACCATTCGATGCTGTGGCATCATCGGATCTGTTTTTAAAGATAAAAATAACGATTTTGAATTATTAAGGATTTTAAATTGATTTTTCCAAAGTATATGTTTGATTCATTTTAATTAAATTGAAATTTAATTTTTAAAACTATAGGAATAAATCTTTTTGAAAAATATAACCAAATTGTTATTTTTGAGATAAGTAGTTAATAAATTTATGAAAGGGGTTAAATTTGGATTTTTGAATTATTTTAATCGGTTTATATATAAAGACTTATAAAGTTGATAATTATAACTTGAAAATATTGGAATTATGAACCAAGCTCTTATAAGTATTAAAGTGAAATACAAATGGATTTTTATAAGTAAATCGAAAGTTTTAAATTTATAAAATTGTAAAGTTGTAAACTGGATAGATTTGAGAAATAAAAGATTATAAGTAAAATTACTTATAAATCGGACTTTGGCATTTAAAAGAAATATAAATGGAATTTGTTAATAAATTGATTTTTGTAAATAGAAGTTTATGAAATTGTAAATGGGATTTATAAACGTTGTTTTATAAATCCGAAATCAAATTGAATTTGATAAGTTGGAAATAGGAAATTTATAAAGAAAACTTATAAGTAATAAGATTCAAGATTTATGAAGTTCAAAGGAACGATTTGGGTAAATAATTTATATTATAAGTATTCAACTTATAATATAGCTTTTGGTATATGTAATTGGGTTTATAAAATTGAATTGGATTGATAAAGGAAATTTATAAATCGGAGTTTATAAAAAGGAATAGAATTTATAAACATTGTTTATAAATTCGTAATCAATTGAATTTGATCAATTGAGTATAGAAGTTTATTAAAGGAGTTATATTCACGTTTTTGAACAGTGAATATATTATTAATTAAAAATGGATATTTTGGGAAAGAATGTTTTAAACAGAATTTAAAACGATTTAGAAATGTTTCAAAATGTATTGAGTATTGAAAACATAGATTTCAACATTCATTGTTGAAATAGACGTTTTCGAGAAAATAAAGAAATAATGGACTATAACACTGTTGTTATAGTAAATAATTTCCGAAAGGAAATGTTTTTGAATAGTATTGGGATTTATATATCTATTTTAATTTCGAATCCCTATACTAGTGATTTTGGGTTGTCGTAACGATGTTTTACGCAACATTCGTTTTTACCCAAATAAATGTGAATAAAAGTATGATTTTCTTAACGAATGAAATATATACTTAACTATGGTTTAAGTATATTGAATATTTTCAAATTGTTGAAAATAAATAAGATTTTTGAATTACTTATTTTTAAATAAGTATGGAATTATTTTTCCAATATGAAATGGAACGATTTTAAGAATTTATCTTTCTGAAGATAAATTGGAATTGAATATGTGAAATCTATTGAAACTGGAAATCAATAGAAAATTCGAAATGTAAGTTCACTGTGGAATTTATAAATGGAAAGGGAAATTGGTTTTCAAAATAAACATTGGTTTATTTTTGAAGTATTGAGATTTTATATCTAGTAAAGATATTTTGGAAAATTAAATAATTTGGAAAATTATTTGGAATCTGGTGATGTGGCGCATCTTTATTGATAGTTAAATAACCGACTATCAATATTTACCCTTGAATGAGTAATTGCTGTGATTGCTTGAAATTGGATGCCACACTTATTTTAAAAATAAGCGCTCACTATTCGGATTAACCGGGAAAGGACCATGGGGTCGTATAACCCACTCCGAATATGTGATACGTCGTTATGAATTGCATTTGAAGACCGGTGTTGAAGACCGAATATTTGTGAAAACGGATGGATTACCGTCGAGTTACTCTGCATCGGCTGATCTCCGATATAGAGGTTTATCACCCTTAGTGACGGGATGTCCGGACGTGATTAGTGAATATCTGGATTGCAAGGGCTTCTTTGGAAGTGCCTTCGGTTCTGTTCGATCCCGGAACAGACTTGTATGGATTGTATGTCTGACATTACAAGTTGAGATATAAAGCTGATTTCTTTCAAATATATTTCTGTTGGTGGCGGAGAATTTATTCTTTTAGCTTAACACCCTTCTCTGAGACGTACGAGCTCAGAGGTTATATAATTGAAGGTCATTAGTGATATACTCCCAATTTGGTAGTGTGATATACTAAGTGTTGCTGTGAAATGATTGTTGAATGATCATTGTGATAGGATCATTTGTTTGATCGTCTATCTTGATAATCATTGCTTTGATCATTCATTTGACCCAAAGCATTGCTTTTGTAAAGCGTGGCTTTGTGGACGAGACTTCATCGAGCCTCACACCCTGGAAATGGTCAAAACAGGAAAGATGCGGCAAGGTTATTAGGGGGTAGCACCTCTTTAGTGTATGTCATTCCTTCTGGATAGAGGTGGTATCATGGTATGGATCCCAGATACTTAACCTATATGGTAACTGCAAATTTATTACTTGTGGTTGTTGGAAATCGGGGATCCTCGGATATAGATCGGTTACGATCGGGGGATGACATATTCGTGTCAGTAGTTACCCAGTTAGGGGTAACCCGGCCTTGTGTTGGCAGAGATCCGGTTAGGTTCTCGGGACGTCATTCCAGAGGCGTTTCCATGTGGCAATGGGAAGTTCCTTGGCCTGGCCATTTGTTGGAAATCCAAAGAAACAATACGAGCCTTGTACGGTTTTAGTTGTATTACCTGCTATGGAATGTGGCGGTAACCTGCTATTGAACATAGTAGCTATAGTAGGCATACGATAATGGTCGTATGTTGGCTAAGATTTATATCTTTACTTTCGAAAATGGTTTTCTACACTATGCACCAATAATAATATCAAAAATGATTTGATTTTATGCGTAGTAAGCATCTTTGACTATCATAAGGAGAAATCTCCTCCGATTCTGCGTTTGCATTGTGTGTGTGTGCGGGAGGCCTTATGGTAGTCTCATTTTCTAAAAAGCATTGCGAATTTATTTAAAAATTATTCTGTTCTTTGTTTTAAAGATAAATAACTGTTTTTAGTTCTCACACCAGTCACATGACTGACCTGGAGTTTATTGTTCCCTTCCTAAACTCTGGGTGCCCACCAATTTTCACACGGGCAGTCGGAGTTAAGGGTTATCAGGTCATTCTGGATTCAGGTGTTGCTACAGATATCCGGAGGCGAGCTGGATGGCGTAGTCTATTATTTATTGTATCTATTGTATATAGTATTTCTTTTCCGCTGTTTGTTGTTGACACTCTGATGATATGAATGAATGTAATGTGATGTAATGCATAAAATGTATAGTTCTTCTGTTTTAAATGAATATTCATTTATCTATTATATGTTGTTCCGCTGCGATGGTTAGATTCTGGTATGGTGATACTGTTCTGTGTTCCTGTTCTGTTGTTCTTTTCTTTCTTCTTCTCTCTTTCTCTCTCCTCTTCTACCTCTTTTTTTGTTCTTTAAACCCATAATGGTTCGGTTTTTCGGCAACGGAAAATCGTATCGTTACATCTGGTATCAGAGCATATGGTTAAGCGACAACCATGGCTCTGTTGGGTATTACTCATTAGAGATAGAGTCAGCAGTACTCTAGAATGAGTTTGAGTGTAATAATAGGTATGAGTGCGTATTTGTTAGTGAATATAAAAAAATGTTTTTATATTGTGATGATTGGTTTATTGAGTGGTATATGAACCTTCGTCAGCATGGTCTCGATAACTATGCCGAAGGGGTTTCTAAACACTTGAATAGAACAATTCGACACAATATTGTTTTAAAATAGGTTAAATGAAATAATTTTACCCAAAACTATTTTTGTATATAAAAGAAGTGATTTTCTATTAAATATTATAGTACATGGATGTTTGGATGTTAGGAGATGATAATATTAAAATTATCATTGAAATTGAATGAGAATTTAAATCATAACTCCGAGGTTAAATCCATGAATATAAATAGAATTTGTGAATATAAATTGTTACTGAATTTATAAATGAAAATGGAATTCCAAGAAGATAATTAAAATGCATTAATGGAATGGAATTAGTAATAATGAATGTATAAGTGAAATTTATAAATCGAAATGCAAATAAGTTGATAACTTATAAAATATTTGAATTTGATTGGAATGAGATTCTAATTGAAATGAAAATTTTGTGAAATAAATAGATTGGAACTTGAATTTGTAAGCAAATAAAGCTGGAATTGAATTTGATTTGTGAAGTATTAAACTAAAAAAAATTAGTAAGTGAAGCTAATTGAATATTGACCAAATGAATAAGGCTGGAACAAATTAAATTCAATGATTATGAAAGGAAGGTAAATTTGAATTGTATGAATTGGAATTTGTAATGAATTAGTAATTGGAACTAATTTAAATAGTGTGGTTGTGAATGAATGATAGTTAACATAATTCAATATTCAGAATAGAATTGAAATTGTGAATTGAATTCAAATGAAATTTGAAATGCAAAATTGAATGAAATTGAATATGCAACTTCAATAGTAAACTAGGAATGGTATAAGAAGCATATATTGAAAATTTGTAATAGAATGTGCAAAATGATTTGAATGTTGGAATTGGATATCATTATTAAGCAGGATATGCAGGTATATAAATGAAATTGGAACATTGATTTGGAGATAAATTGAATTGCTCGACAAAAAGGTACGTATTTCAATTTCTGTATGGGATTTGATGACTTTCTCCTCTAGCCGCTTGGCTTTTTCTTTTTCTTTTTGATTCTGAGGGGCCGTGGTGCCATTTTGTAGTCGTACCGATCGAGCCGCGCAAAGGAAACGCTGGCGAAATTTTTCGAAAATTTAGGGTGTTAGAAAATTTTGAGAAAATTTGAAAGTTTGAAATTTGAATTTGAATTTAAACTTAAATTTTGAAGTAAACAATGTTGTTTGAAACTTGTAAGTGAAATTAGAAAACTAATTGGAATGATATTGAATCTTTAATAAAAAGATTTAGGTTAGTAAGTTGATAAAACTATTTGAATTGTGAAAAATAATAAACGGTTTAGGATCATTCTTCCTTAACTTGCAATTTCGGGACGAAATTCTTTTAAGAGGGGAAGATTGTAACGACCCAGAAATTTTGAATAATTTAATTTGAAAATATTTAATTGATTTTAAATATTTGAATGATGGTTTAATTTGAAATTTCAATATAACTTTGAATTTGGCAAATAAATTATAAAATTTAATCGATTGAAAGTGAATAAAAATTTAAATCTTCAATTTTAAGCTGATTAAAATTATTTCAAAGGCTTATAAAATTTATATTGATAATATTGAAGATAATAGAAGTTTCAGATTTGAAATTAATAGTAGTTCGTTCAGTTTTGGAATTTATATCGTTTAAATTGAATTTAAAAATAGTCGTTTTTCATACAGTCTCGGAATTCGACAAAACGAGTTCCATTGGGTCCGTAATAGTTCGTTATTACCGGGTTTCAAATTTCGTATTTTTCGGAATTGATATGTGAGCACACGACACATAAACGCATTGGAATTCGAATCAAATTCAATTTAATTTCTAAATTTTAAAGGTTGTCAAATCAACAGCCACCCTAGCTTCTGTTTTACGTCGACCTATTCCCTGCAAGGAAAGAAAATCGCGTACCTATTGTCTCCCTCCCCCTCGTTTTAAAAATCACGCAATCTCCTAAGATTTCGTTCGCTTTCAATGGCCGAAAGAAAATAAATATATGAAAGCCTTGTTTCGAAATCAATTCGTTTCCCTCTCCCTCTTTTCTAAATTTCTTGTTCAAATTGAAACAATGGCCGACGTCCCTCTTCCCCTCTCTTCCATTTTTCTATTCGAGCCAGCGCGTTCCCAAATTGAAGCACATGAGGTTGGTAGCTCAGTTGAGCTCGGCGCGCGAGCGTGGAGGC
The DNA here is from genome assembly GCA_030765085.1 of Allium cepa. Lineage (NCBI taxonomy): Eukaryota > Viridiplantae > Streptophyta > Magnoliopsida > Asparagales > Amaryllidaceae > Allium > Allium cepa. Next base: position 357,340,622 of record CM060942.1, on the reverse strand, counting down.
TAGGGCACTGGGGAAACTCGGGTCTGTTGATGGCGAATGGGGGCCGCCACGCGTGTGGCGTAGCTGGTGGGTTAGGGCTTCGGTGCATAGGGGCTGTCGCGATTGTTTGGCTAGGGTTCGCTGTGTCGTGGGTTTAAGGCCGAGGTGATGGAGGCGATTGTGGCGGCGTTGTCAGGTGGAGGCGCGACAACGTGGGGTCTCGGGGGTCGCGTGGCGTGTTCGATGGAGGGCGCGGCGGCGCGTGATGCTTGGCGTGGCTGGGGGGGTCGCGTGGGTTAGGGCTAGGAATTGGCGAAGGTCGCGACTGCGACTTGGTGGTTCGCGGCAGGGAGTGGTGTCGGCAAGGGAGGCGCGCGCGTGGCATGCGCCGGGGCGAGGTGCTGAAGTCGATCTCGAGCTGTATGGCTAGTGTTCGATCTGCAGTAAGGTATCACCCTTAAATTCGATTTTTATAATTACAGTAAGTTAAAAAAAAAAAGAAAAAAATAATATAAATAAATATAGTTACAGTACAGAAAAATCTATAAAAGAAGTTTGTTAAAATAAATTTATAAAAGGAAATAGTTGTAGAAATAAGTTCGTTTAGTTTACTTGTATAATTTATCTTAAAATAGTTAGAAAGAATTTGTTTAAAAATTAAACGAATTGGTTTTAAAATAAAATCACTAGTTAATTTAAAGTTATTGTGCAAGGAAAATTTGTAAAGGGAAAATTTGTTAAGTGAAATGATTTATTTAAAAGGAATCAATTCGAATTTTAAATTTTTAGTTGAAAAGAAAAAAATTATTATTGGTTAAAATTAAATGGTTAGTTAATTAAATTTATCCATTTAAAGGAAATTTGTTAATATAAAATTGTCAAATGAAAAAGTTATTATTCGATTGTTCGAATATTAATGAATTGTATAATTATTTATACAAGGTATAATCTATGAAGAAAACAACCTGAAAAGGGAATGGATTGCAAATTAAAAGCTAAGGTGAGAACTCCTCACTCAAAAGGGTTTATTTAAAATTTTAAATAGTTATATTTAAAATTTGTTGATTGATTGAATTGTTTGGCTTGATTGTGATATTAGATATTTTAGGATATTACTATATATAGCAATATATATATATATTGGCATATGTATATATTGCAGTTGATGATTTCCCGCCTTGTATAGCGGATGAGACCCTATTGCGCCGTTAGTAAGCGGATAATATTTTTTTAAAAAATCCCATATACCGCGATATTCCACCTCGAAGTGGAATGGGTATTGTGCTAACTCTTTGGATGCAGGGAAACAGGTTGGAGGGATCCAACTGGATTCCTCACAAATATTTATTTGTTTATAGATACTGTGATGATTGAGAATATCATATCGATATATGATTTTTGTGAAGGGATTGACCATTCGATGCTGTGGCATCATCGGATCTGTTTTTAAAGATAAAAATAACGATTTTGAATTATTAAGGATTTTAAATTGATTTTTCCAAAGTATATGTTTGATTCATTTTAATTAAATTGAAATTTAATTTTTAAAACTATAGGAATAAATCTTTTTGAAAAATATAACCAAATTGTTATTTTTGAGATAAGTAGTTAATAAATTTATGAAAGGGGTTAAATTTGGATTTTTGAATTATTTTAATCGGTTTATATATAAAGACTTATAAAGTTGATAATTATAACTTGAAAATATTGGAATTATGAACCAAGCTCTTATAAGTATTAAAGTGAAATACAAATGGATTTTTATAAGTAAATCGAAAGTTTTAAATTTATAAAATTGTAAAGTTGTAAACTGGATAGATTTGAGAAATAAAAGATTATAAGTAAAATTACTTATAAATCGGACTTTGGCATTTAAAAGAAATATAAATGGAATTTGTTAATAAATTGATTTTTGTAAATAGAAGTTTATGAAATTGTAAATGGGATTTATAAACGTTGTTTTATAAATCCGAAATCAAATTGAATTTGATAAGTTGGAAATAGGAAATTTATAAAGAAAACTTATAAGTAATAAGATTCAAGATTTATGAAGTTCAAAGGAACGATTTGGGTAAATAATTTATATTATAAGTATTCAACTTATAATATAGCTTTTGGTATATGTAATTGGGTTTATAAAATTGAATTGGATTGATAAGGGAAATTTATAAATCGGAGTTTATAAAAAGGAATAGAATTTATAAACATTGTTTATAAATTCGTAATCAATTGAATTTGATCAATTGAGTATAGAAGTTTATTAAAGGAGTTATATTCACGTTTTTGAACAGTGAATATATTATTAATTAAAAATGGATATTTTGGGAAAGAATGTTTTAAACAGAATTTAAAACGATTTAGAAATGTTTCAAAATGTATTGAGTATTGAAAACATAGATTTCAACATTCATTGTTGAAATAGACGTTTTCGAGAAAATAAAGAAATAATGGACTATAACACTGTTGTTATAGTAAATAATTTCCGAAAGGAAATGTTTTTGAATAGTATTGGGATTTATATATCTATTTTAATTTCGAATCCCTATACTAGTGATTTTGGGTTGTCGTAACGATGTTTTACGCAACATTCGTTTTGACCCAAATAAATGTGAATAAAAGTATGATTTTCTTAACGAATGAAATATATACTTAACTATGGTTTAAGTATATTGAATATTTTCAAATTGTTGAAAATAAATAAGATTTTTGAATTACTTATTTTTAAATAAGTATGGAATTATTTTTCCAATATGAAATGGAACGGTTTTAAGAATTTATCTTTCTGAAGATAAATTGGAATTGAATATGTGAAATCTATTGAAACTGGAAATCAATAGAAAATTTGAAATGTAAGTTCACTGTGGAATTTATAAATGGAAAGGGAAATTGGTTTTCAAAATAAACATTGGTTTATTTTTGAAGTATTGAGATTTTATATCTAGTAAAGATATTTTGGAAAATTAAATAATTTGGAAAATTATTTGGAATCTGGTGATGTGGCGCATCTTTATTGATAGTTAAATAACCGACTATCAATATTTACCCTTGAATGAGTAATTGCTGTGATTGCTTGAAATTGGATGCCACACTTATTTTAAAAATAAGCGCTCACTATTCGGATTAACCGGGAAAGGACCATGGGGTCGTATAACCCACTCCGAATATGTGATACGTCGTTATGAATTGCATTTGAAGACCGGTGTTGAAGACCGGATATTTGTGAAAACGGATGGATTACCGTCGAGTTACTCTGCATCGGCTGATCTCCGATATAGAGGTTTATCACCCTTAGTGACGGGATGTCCGGACGTGATTAGTGAATATCTGGATTGCAAGGGCTTCTTTGGAAGTGCCTTCGGTTCTGTTCGATCCCGGAACAGACTTGTATGGATTGTATGTCTGACATTACAAGTTGAGATATAAAGCTGATTTCTTTCAAATATATTTCTGTTGGTGGCGGAGAATTTATTCTTTTAGCTTAACACCCTTCTCTGAGATGTACGAGCTCAGAGGTTATATAATTGAAGGTCATTAGTGATATACTCCCAATTTGGTAGTGTGATATACTAAGTGTTGCTGTGAAATGATTGTTGAATGATCATTGTGATAGGATCATTTGTTTGATCGTCTATCTTGATAATCATTGCTTTGATCATTCATTTGACCCAAAGCATTGCTTTTGTAAAGCGTGGCTTTGTGGACGAGACTTCATCGGGCCTCACACCCCGGAAATGGTCAAAACAGGAAAGATGCGGCAAGGTTATTAGGGGGTAGCACCTCTTTAGTGTATGTCATTCCTTCTGGATAGAGGTGGTATCATGGTATGGAGCCCAGATACTTAACCTATGTGGTAACTGCAAATTTATTACTTGTGGTTGTTGGAAATCGGGGATCCTCGGATATAGATCGGTTACGATCGGGGGATGACATATTCGTGTCAGTAGTTACCCAGTTAGGGGTAACCCGGCCTTGTGTTGGCAGAGATCCGGTTAGGTTCTCGGGACGTCATTCCAGAGGCGTTTCCATGTGGCAATGGGAAGTTCCTTGGCCTGGCCATTTGTTGGAAATCCAAAGAAACAATACGAGCCTTGTACGGTTTTAGTTGTATTACCTGCTATGGAATGTGGCGGTAACCTGCTATTGAACATAGTAGCTATAGTAGGCATACGATAATGGTCGTATGTTGGCTAAGATTTATATCTTTACTTTCGAAAATGGTTTTCTACACTATGCACCAATAATAATATCAAAAATGATTTGATTTTATGCGTAGTAAGCATCTTTGACTATCATAAGGAGAAATCTCCTCCGATTCTGCGTTTGCATTGTGTGTGTGTGCGGGAGGCCTTATGGTAGTCTCATTTTCTAAAAAGCATTGCGAATTTATTTAAAAATTATTCTGTTCTTTGTTTTAAAGATAAATAACTGTTTTTAGTTCTCACACCAGTCACATGACTGACCTGGAGTTTATTTTTCCCTTCCTAAACTCTGGGCGCCCACCAATTTTCACACGGGCAGTCGGAGTTAAGGGTTATCAGGTCATTCTGGATTCAGGTGTTGCTACAGATATCCGGAGGCGAGCTGGATGGCGTAGTCTATTATTTATTGTATCTATTGTATATAGTATTTCTTTTCCGCTGTTTGTTGTTGTACACTGTGATGATATGAATGAATGTAATGTGATGTAATGCATAAAATGTATAGTTCTTCTGTTTTAAATGAATATTCATTTATCTATTATATGTTGTTCCGCTGCGATGGTTAGATTCTGGTATGGTGATACTGTTCTGTGTTCCTGTTCTGTTGTTCTTTTCTTTCTTCTTCTCTCTTTCTCTCTCCTCTTCTACCTCTTTTTTTGTTCTTTAAACCCATAATGGTTTGGTTTTTCGGCAACGGAAAATCGTATCGTTACAATAGCCATTTTTCAAAAAGTCTCGGATTTCGACGAAACCAGTTTCATCGGATCCGTAATGTGATATTATTGTAAGGTTTCAAATTTCAAGTCAATTGGATTTACCGTTTGTCCGGTAAGAATTAAAACGCCTAGAAAATCGTTTAAATCGGTTTAATTCAAATTGAACGTTTATTGCCATAACTCGCACAGATGTCCGAATTAGCTTTCGAAACCTGTTCCACTGTGTCCGGAACGCGGGGTAAACCCTAGAAACGCTGGTTACGGCGCGTAAATCGGAGTTCAGAATTTCCGGGATGAATAGTGTCGTTCGAAATTCTATAAATAGCCCCCCACTTAAAAAAAAAAAACTAAACCCTAATTCATCACGCAGCCGCCACCCCTAGAAACAACGGCCGAAAATCAATGACCTTCCTCCCCAAATATCTTTCAATCCACTCATCAATTCGAGATGTTGTCAACTAGGAAAACGTAGAGGCTAGTGTGCTCTACATATCCAACGGTGGAGATTGGGAATGGAGTTGTGGATAGACGGCAAAATGGGGTTGAATGTCGCGAGTTCGGCCTCGAACTGCGTGCAATGGGGACAGCCGAGCTTCAAAGCCTTCTGGCCGAGCATGGAGGAGATGGAGGCGCGCGATATGGCACTAGTTGATCGACCTAAAGTTGAACGTGGAGGCTTGAATTTGAAAACCTAATTCGCGTGTTATGGGTTGTTCGGCTTCGTTCATGTTGCCTAGGTATTCTTGCGCGTGAGATGGAAGAAAGGGGGTAGGGGTGATGTGCGGCCACGATGGTAGCAAGTTGTAAATGTAATTAATTTTAAATTTAAGTATATTTAATCGTGTAAATGTTTAAACTGTGATATCTTTTTGCTGCGAGGTCGAAAATTCCCGAAACGAAAAGCGTTGGAATCGTACGGACGAGCACTACGCGATGAAATTGGATTGGAGTCGTTTGGAGTTAGTGAGAATTTTGGGTAAAATTAAACGTCCGTTTAATTTTATTCGAAATAAAAGCTGAAAACGAAATTGAAATCAAGGTGAGAACTTCTCACTCAATCGAATCAGTTTCGATTTTATTTTAAATAGTTAGATTTAAAATATTTGAATGCATGTTTGAATGATGATTGTTATCTATTGATTGTTAAAATAGACATTATACGCCGTTAGTAAGCGGATGTTATTTATTAAAAACATATACCGCGAATATTTCATAAACAGTGAAATTGGTATTATATATAATAGCAATATATATATATTGGCATATGTATATATTGGAGTTATTGATTTCCCGCATTTTTTGTTTAGCGGATGAGACCCTATTGCGCCGTCTATTAAGCGGATACTATTTTAAATCCCATATACCGCGATAATTTCGTACTGGAGCGAAATTGGTATTGTGCTAATGTTTGTGATGCAGGAAAACAGGTTGGAGGGATCCAACTGGATTCCTCAACAGTTTTTATTTGATTTCAAATATTTTGATATTTGATGGATTATCATATCGATATATGATATCGTTGTTGTCGTGATTGACTATTTGATATGTAGCATCATTGGACCAAGTTTTGGAATTTTAAAATAATATATAAAGTGATTTTTGAAAATATACTATATGTTTGGAATTTGATCTATTTTAAATAAATAAACGTTATAATTTTTAAAGTTATAAAAATTATGATTTTTGAGAAATATAGTTAAAAACTGATTTTTGAGAATATGATGCTAATGATTTTATAAAATAGTTTAAATTGGATTTTTGAATTTATTGTAAAAAAGTTTAAATATAGGATTTATAAAATTTAATTATTTTATGAGTCGAAATGGTGAAATAATAAAGGAGATTAAGGATGTTTTAAAATAATAGTATAAATTGATTTTATAAAGGATATATAAATTGATATTTATAAATTAAAACCTTGGAATTATAAAACGAGTTTTTATAAGTGTTTGAATGAAGTGAAAATGGATTTCAGAAATGAATGAAATTTATAGAATTATAAATGGTGAAGTTATAAGTGAAATTTATAAATAGTAAGATTTATAAATTTTGTGAAATTATTAAAGAATATATTTGGATAAATAATTGAATCTTATAAGTTATAAGATTTATAATTATGAAGTTCAAAGGAACGATTTTTGTAAAGTAATTGTTTTATAAGCATTTAACTTATAATATGAACCTTTAGTCTATAATTGAGTTATAAATCGAATAGGTTAATAAAGAAAATTTATAAAAGGAAGTTGTTATAAAATAATTAGAAATGGAATTTATAAACGTTGTTTTATAAATTCGCAAACGACTTATTTTGATAAGTAAATTGTTGAAACCTATTGATGGAGTTATATTCACATTTTTGACTGTGAATGATCCTTTGAAATGAAATGAATAAAAGGATAAAATTTGTCAACGTAGTATATTCACGTTTTTGAATAGTGAATAAGATGTTAAAGAAATTGTTTTGAATGTGATGTTTTAAACAGAATTAAAACGATCTAACGATGTTTTAAAATGCGTTGAGATTCGAAACCATAGATTTCAACATTTATTGTTGAAATAGACGTTTTCGAGAAATAGAAGGAAATGTTGGACTATAACACTGTTGTTATAGTAAATGATTTTCGAAAGGAAATGTTTTGCATAGTATTGGGATTTATATATCTATTTTAATTTTGAATCCCTATATTAGTGATTTTGGGTTGTCGTAACGATGTTTTACGCAACATTCGTTTTGGCCCAAATAAATATGTTTAAGTGAATGATTTCCTTAACGAATGAAATATATACTTAATCTCGATTTAAGTATATTGAATATTTCCTAAGTGTTGAAAATAAATAAAATTTGTGAATTACTTATGAATAAGTAAGTATGGAAATGTTTTTCCAATGCAAAGTGAATAAGTTGAGAATTTATCTTTTTGAAGATAAATTGAAAATGAATAATTAAAATCATATATTCATAGATATTGTGAAATATAAATTCACTATGGAATTTATAAAAGAAAGTGGAATTGGTTTAAAAATAAATATTGATTTATTTTTGAAGTGTGAAATTATATATCTTGTAAAGATATTTTGGAAAATAAATAATTTGGAAAATTATTTGGAATCTGGTGATGTGTGCATATCCATGGACAGTTCAATAACCGACTATCAATATTTCCCTTTAAATGGGTAATTGATGTGAATTGTTTGAATGTGAATGCCACACTTATTTTGAATAAGCGCTCACTATTCGGGTTAACCGAGAAAGGACCATGGGGTCGTATAACCCATTCCGAATATGTGATACGTCGTTGTGAATTGCATTGAAGATCGGTGTTGAAGACCGAGTATTTGTGAAAGCGATAGGATGACCTATCGATTGTCTCTGCACTGGGTAGCTCCTGGTATAGAGATTCCTTAAGTGATGGGAAATTCGATCGGGATTGTGAATACCCGGATTGCAAGGGCTTTGTAAAAAGTGCCTTCGGTTTTGTTCGAGCCCGGAACAGACTTGTATGGATTGTATGTCTGACATTACAAGTTGAGATATAAAGCCGATTTCTTTCAAATATATTTCTGTTGGTGGCGGAGAATTTATTCTTTTAGCTTAACACCCTTCTCTGAGACGTACGAGCTCAGAGGTTATGTAGTTGAAGGTTATCAGCGATATATTCCCAATTTGGTAATGTGACATGCTGAGTGTTGCTGTTAAATGATCATTGTGTTGATTATTTGTGATAGGATCGTTTATTCGATCGTCCATCTTTGTGATCATTTCTATGATCATTTGTTGACCCAAAGCATGGCTTTTGTATGAAGTATGTTTTTGTGGACGTGACTTCGTCGAGCCTCACACCCCGTGAATGGTCAAAACAGGAAAGAAGCAGCAAGGTTATGAGGGGTAGCGCCCTTTAGGATGTGTGCATTTCCTTCTGGAAAAGGGTGGTATCATGGTATGGAGCCCAGATACTTACTCATGTTGAAAACACTTTGTTATGATTGTGTGAATTGATTGCGAGCGCTCGGTGAAAGGTCCCAAAGGACCGGGGGATGGCATATTCGGTCAGTTGTTACTCAGTTAGGGGTAACCCGGCCTTGTGTTGGTAGAGATCCGGTTTGGTTCTCGGGGATGTCCATCCAGAGGCATTCTCATGTGGCAATGGGAAGTTCCTTGGCCTGATCATTCGTTGGAAATCCAAAGAAACAATACGTGACTTGTACAGTATTAGTTGTAGAACCTATCATTCACTTATGGTGGCGCCCCACTGTTTGGATGGTAGCTATAGTAGGCATACGATAATGGTCGTATGTTGGCTAAGATTTATACTCTACTTTCGAAATGAATTTTTCCTACACTATGCACTAGTAATAATATCAAATGTTATTTTAAATGCGTATCAAGCATCTTTGACTATAATAAGGAGAAATCTCCTCCGATTCTGCGTTTGCATTGTGTGTGTGTGTGCGGGAGGCCTTATGGTAGTCTCATTTTTAAAAGCATTGCGAATTGAATTAAAAATATCCCTCTATTTTGATTTTAAAGTAAATAAACTGTTTTGAGTTCTCACACCAGTCACATGACTGACTTGGAGTTTATTGTTTTCCTTCCTAAACTCTGGGTGCCCACCAATTTCCACACGGGCAGTTAAGAGTTAGGTTTATCAGGATATTCTGGATATTCTGGAATTGTTGGAAGCAAGCTGGATGGCATGGCGTATTACTAGTTTATATAGTATTTCTTTTTCCGCTGCACTGTTTGATGTTGTATGATGTTGTACACTCTGATGATATGATGTAATGAAATGTAATGTATAAAATGTAATAACTGATATAGTTCTTTGTTTAAAGATTATTCATTTATTATTATATGTTGTTCCGCTGCGAATTGTGAGATTCTGATGTTGTTCTGTTGTTTTCTGTCCGTTCTATTTTCTATTTATTTTCTATTTTCTCTCCTCCCTATTTTCTATCTTTTTCTCTCTTTTTCTACTTTTTCTTTTCTTAAAACCCTCGGTGTTCGGTTTTCCGTCGTTCGATTTCTCGGCAGTCGATAAAGTGAGTATCGATGTTGAATTTTCGGAAGACCAAGAATCGGGTCCTGACAGGCCCGCTCCTTTCTTCCTTCTTCTTCCCGTTCGCATGTTTCCAGGTCACGAAGAACCCATAGACCCGGCCCTAACCCTAAATGACGCACCCACTCCGAGCCACCTGGAGACGATCAGCTAGCGCCATTCGAAAGCCCCTCGACAAAGCTAATCTCGGCTGCAACGTGGTGGAACTCGGCCTCCCCTATGGCACGCAAAACGAGGGCGAACGGCCGGCCTTCTCGAGCCAATTGTCGTTGATTCGTCGACCCAATCACGATCATAGCCGTTGAAGTTGTAGTTCGTGATGCGCTCTACACTTTTCTAGTTGGATGTTTTTCGATTCGATTAGCGAATTTAAAGAAATTTGAGGAGGAAGGCACGAGATTTACGGCCATTGATTATTATAAGAGGCGGCCGGCAATTTTGAGATGAAACCCTAGCTATTTTTTCTTTGTGAATAAAAGGGGTCTATTTGTAGAAATTTATCGAAACACTAATCATCCCGGGTTTTCTGAACTCCGATTTACGCGCGGTGACCGGCGTTTCTAGGGTTTATCCCACGTTCCGGACACAATGGAATAGGTTTCGGAAGCTAATTCGATCATCTATGCGAGCTACGGAAATAAACGATCGATTTTAAATTAAATCGATTAAACGATTTTCTAGGCGTTTTTGCTCGCCCCGGACAAACGGTAAATACGATTGACACGAAATTTGAAATCTTACAATAATATCACGTTACAGATCCGATGGTACTAGTTTCGTCGAAATCCGAGACTGTTTGAAAAATGACTATTTTAACTCGTCAAATTAATATTTAAACAATTTCGATGCGTTTCGAGCTGCCATGGTCAAACGAAAACTCCGATTGCTACGAAAATTGAAATCCGATAATAACAAACTATTACGGATCCAATGGAACTAGTTTTGTCCAATTCTGAGACTGTTCGAAAATTGGCTATTTTTCAGTCAATAATTAAATATTAAAATATTCAGTTTTCATAAATTTACTTTTAATTCGATTTTAAAAGTTCTACAACATCATTCTAACTTTAATATGATAAAACAAAATTTTACAAATCATTTTAAATCATATTAAACCCGTTATTCAATTATCCCATAAATTCCAATTTTAAAACTTATTAACTCTATTAAAATCCCAATAAAACTTACATTCACTTTGGAAACCAATTTGAATCATATTAAATCAAATTTCAATTATTCACTCTATTTTCATATATTAAATTTCAATATCAAATTAATCATATCAAATTCGGAATTTAATTATTCAAACATTCGTAATATTAAATTTAAACAAAATTTATTATTCTTGAATCACTATCTTTTGAGATATTCAAAAACGAACTTAAAATTTTTACTTTCGAAATGAATTAAAATTATAGAGAAACCATTTCCATTATACGGTTATTCAATTCCCATTATTTAGTTATTCAATAAGTTTTAAATATTTAATTTAAACAATTTACCTGTTCAATATTCAATATTTGATTTAAATAGATTTTACCAATCAATCAATTACTCTATTATACCCAATGGATTCAACATTTATTATTATTCCAAACAACGTAATTTTTTTTCTAACACTAAATCACGAAATCTTATTAAATTAGCTATTTTAATTATCGAAAATTTACGGGTCGTTACAGGGACCGTACCAAGTTTTACGAAGCTTCGTCTCATTTTTAGGGGCTAGCGACCGTTGGTCCTTTTGACCGTTCGTAGAGCAATCGGCTCAATGAGTTTGATACATGGGGCGTATCTTTTTAGGTGCGTCAATGTTTGGCTCAATAGGTATGTGCTTGGGGAGTATCTTTTCAGGTGCATCGATTTTCGACTGTGCACTGGGCGTATATTTTTATGTGTGTCAATATTCAGCGTATCTTTCCCCAAGGGGGGACAGTACCCTGTATTTTCATAGGATGGCGTCCCATTCACGATACACGTGTTGGTGAGTTTTCATGCTCTCGTTTGTGATTGGCCTCCCTCTTTGTGTTTTCTGGATTTCTAATTATCGATTTCTAGAATTTGTGTTTCACCATTTATTGTGAATTGTCATTGATATGATTTGCCAATATTTGAGCTTTGGTGAATAAGCTAATAATATGACATTCTTTTTAGACATTTGAGAAGATTTAAGATATTCTATGACTTTCATTGTCATCATATATTTCTGTTATATCTCTTATCCTTTCTCATTTTATACGGTATTTATTGCTAGATTGATCCACTTATTATTTCCTTCTTAAATAATACTCGAGTGAGACCGAGGTATTTCAAATGCTTCCACTTGACTTCTTAGCAGAGACTAGCTTCTGACTATTGGCCAACTACTCTATCTTAGTAGTTTTTGTTGTTGTACATTCGAGATAGAGACCCCTTAATGTATACATATTCTTTTTTCTTCCACTTGTAACTATTCTTTAATGATGTAGCAGATCTAGCATGACCACTACTTTGATATACACTTCGACGTGTTATATTCATATCTGTTTCCGCCTTAGTGATATGAATACCTGTGACTGATTTGTGTTATGCATATTTTATATTTGTTTCTGAAGACCTCATAGCCATTGTGTAGTAGCTTTGAGTTTGTATTGGTATGACGGATTTCCTCTTGAATGAAATGCATGATATACTATCTGACACATCGGTACTCACACGAAGCAATTACATAGATGGTCGCTCCTCAACAGCCTTAATCTTCTTACTAGCTTACGGCATTATCCAGTAGTGTCCTTGGTTAGTGTGAGTTTGAGTTGGGGCGTCCCCAAAAATATCTCTAGAAGATGATGATCATACCCTACTTAGGAGCGACCCACTTAGCCTTGCCGCATCTAACTCGGTTTTGGTCATTTCTGGTTGATGAGGCTTGAGGTAACGATTACATTTCACAAATCATATATCACATTACTTTGAATGCCACATGGCCATTTCCGTTGACTACTAATTGCATTCCCAAAAATACAACCCTTAAGCTCATACGTCTCAAGAAGGGTGTTAAGCTAATAGAAGTTGCCTTCTCCGCCACTACTGATGTACGTTTGTAAAAACCAATGTACATAATATTTAGAAATATAATTCGGACAAACATCCATCCAAGGTGTCCAGAAACAGGACAAGCCGAAGGTACTTTCCTACCACATTCTGTCAGGAAATCCCAAGGATTAGTTGCGAATAGTCCTTGCATTGGATATTTCATAATGAAGAGACTACTGCTTATGGATGTATATTGGGATTTTAACCCCAAACGATCAACAAGTAGTCCCCCACTATGAAAATCCTAAATATTAATATCATCGACCAACCCGCACAACCGTCGCATATACGTTGGTCCGAATTGGTTTTCAGATAAATCTGATCCCGGTCTCTTCGGACCAACAACGCTAAAGCATATCTCAACCTCACACAGAAGCTAAGTTTCGTAGACTTATCATGTCTCCAACTTTCAACTTGCTATCCTTCGGCCAAGAAGGAAGCTCGACGGATTGGAGTAATACTCCGCACTACACGAATCAACATCCTCAACACAAAAGATAATCAAGCCTGCACAGAAGGCTATGTGCTAAGTTTACGACTAAATAGTTCCTACATAGTGTCGAGGAACTAAAATGGCCAAATTTGATAGTCGGTTATTTTACTATCAAAGCAAACAAACAAATATTTAGCACCATAAGTAATTAATAGGCTCTTTTAATTAATCTTTTATTAATTAAATCACCTGCCAAATATTCACTAAAATTATCTTTAAAAACATATAGTCTCAAAACCCATTTCAACATTTCTATATTGGAAAACATTTCCATATACTTATCTAAAAATAAATAACTCACAAATCTCTTTATTTTCAATACTTAGAAAATATTCCATATACTTAAATTAAGATTAAGTGTATACTTTATTCTTTTGAGGAAAACATTCGCTGTAACATATTTATTTGGGTCAAAACGAATGTTGCGTAAAACATTATTGCGACTACCCAAAATCATTAGAATATGGATACAAAAATTAGATAGATATATAAATCCCATATACTGTATTTCCTTTCAAAAATCATTTACTATAGCAACAACGTTATAGTCCATCATTTCCTACTTCTTAAAAACGTCTATTTCAATAATGAATTTTGAAATCTATAGTTTTGATGTTTAAGACATTTTATTAACATACTTGAACCATATAAATCCATTTAAAATATCACTTTTCACAACCTGTCTTTCAATTTAAAAGATCACTTTCCAAAACATTTATTTAATTTAAAAGATTATTCACTATCCAACATCGTGAATATAGTTTATTTTCCAAATCCAATATTCCTACATATTTATTAAGGATTATCCACTGTCCAAAATCGCGTATATAATGCCTTAACCAAATTCATAACTATTGCAAACTGTGTAGTTAATGCCCCGCTACAACCCCGCTATATCTCATAGCAGATTTCTATCGCTACAGTTTTTCCATATAGCCTCAAAATATAACCTTTCCGCTTTAATCCCCATTATTTCCACTATGTCCCATTATTTTCGCTATTTCCACTATATCTTTTTTAATAAAATGAATTGAAAAATTGCATTTGTACATTATAAAATTATGAAACTAATTTATTTGATTTAATTTTTAATATATTTTCAGAAATGAAAATACCCTAATATTCTACCTAATTCAATTATGTTATATAACGGTTTTTCGTTTGTTTAAAGTATATTCGCACATGTTTTTATTTAAAATTATTTATGCATTATTTATAATTCAGTTGAATGACAATTTTTCATTTAATTGCCACTTGTATATTTGTAAAAACATTAAGTACGTGTTTTATATGCTATTTTAGAGCCATCCGCTATATCTCGTTATATCCTCGCTATATCCCCACTATTACTTTTTGCACCTATGCCGCTTTGAATCTACCGAGCGCATTAACTACACAGATTGCAAATTTAATTAAAGGATCCACTATCCAAAATCGTGGATGAAATTCCTTTACTAAGCTTTCATAATTTAACTTATCAAATTCAATTGATTTCGAATTTATAAAAATGCTCATAAATTCACATTTCTATATTGTAAAAACTTATATATATATATATAATACCTTTATTAAAAATTCCAATTATCTTTCGTATATGCCAAAATCGAATTATAAATCGATTGCTTATAATTATCTAATTTAAAAAATTCATTCTTTTTATAACTTCATCCATAAATCTTATTTACTTACAGATTATACTTACAGCTCCATTTTAACACTTATAAAAACTCCTTTACAATTCCAATATTTTAATTTATATAATATCAATTTTATAAATCTATTTGTAAGCCATTTATTATTATTCAAAAGTCCCAATTTAAACTATTTTACAAACTAAAAAACTTCATATTTCAAAAATCACATTTTGATACATTTCACAAAAATCATAATTTTTATAACATAAAAATTATAACATTTATTTAGAATAAATTCATTACTTTAACAGTTCAAAATAAACAAAACATTTATTTTCAAAAATCACTTGAAAATCCTTTTTAATTTGAAATCATCATTTCAACATTTTTAAATTAATAAAAATTAGCCCAATGCTGGAACAACATAATACATTAATAACGACATCCAAAATATCATATATCACATGATAACAGCATATATCACAATACCAATAAAAAAAATCAATATTGGTGATGAATCCGGTTGGATCCCTCCAACGTGTCATCTGCAACAAATATACGTATAAGAAAATATGTACAATGTCCACTTTGAGGCAGATGCACGTACAAAGGGTCATCCGCTGGTACACAGGAATGTATAGGGTCTCATCTGCTCCAATATGCAGGAACATATCCAAATACCCATCAATATATAGATAATATATCATATATCATCCAAGTAATCATCAATCAGCATAAAATAAATTTATTTTCACTTACATAAAAATATCAGTGAGTCAGAAAGAGTGGGTTGTACTCACTTTGGTTCCAATAGCAGTTGTAGTGTTTTATTTCGAATAAAATTAAATGATCATTTAATTTTATCTAAAATTTTCACTAGCACCAATCAACTCCAAACAAGCTCTAAAATGTAGTGCTCGTTTAATGGGGCCCAACGCAACTTACTTCGTCAAAAACAGACGTCGTATGAAGAAGTTACAGTATTTTAAAGTTTGCACAAATTTAAAAGCATATAATTTCAATTTCCATTTTAATTTTAAAACCCCACATCATCATAGCCATTGATTTCTGCTTGATCACATCAGGACCGCACCCCCTAACTTCTTCCCCTAAAGGTTTTGCATGCGTGCAACAACACATGGTCACCGCTTTTCCATCAAATTGTACTCCACCATTAACGAACTATACAACGATCCAAGACCACCATTATGAAGCACATCCCCGACTCCTCCTACGCCCGAAGATCGGCCACACTCGGCCCTCCCTTCTTCTCGAAAATCATGCCAACTGCTTGACTTCACGTGCCTTTTTCCCCAAAATCATTGCACCATATTCGATCATCACCGTATGAATTTGAAGTACTCGACGAGCTCTACGACATTGCAGTTGGGCATTTTTCATGAATGTGGATGGATTGAGAGAGATTAAGAGGAGAAGAATCGAACAATTTTGGCCTTTGAAATATAATGGTGGTTGTAACCCTAGATGCTTAGGTTTTGTGAAAATAAAAAAATAACGAGGCTTATATCGAAAACTTCTTGACACAATTCACCCAAAAAAATTTCGAACTCCAAACGAAGCATGCTGCCTGGCGTTTATAATGTTTTACCCTGGTTCCGAGCACATTAACTAAATATTAAAATATTCAATTTCTATAAAATAACCTTTAATTCAATTTTAAAAGTTTTCTAACATCATTCTAATTCAAATAGAATTTAATTCAAATTTTTAAATCATTTTCATTCACAATAAATTCAATTTTGAATTATTTACACAATTTCAAATATTAAATTAACAATCTAATTTATCCAATTAAATCACTATATTTGAAATATAAGTTGTTTAGCTTATAAAATTAACTCGTCAATATTTAAAATTTATTAAATATACGAATACCGAATGACTGAAATTCTAGGTCGTTATAGTTGGTGTAAGTACAGGTACATAGAGGATATTTAGTTTAATTTTGGTTGCATAATCGCATATAAATTAAACGAACTCACTTAATAACACTAAAATAAGGTACGCTTACAAATTAAGTCTGCGGAAAATAAAAATATTGATATATATTGCATTTTTTGACGATGAGAGTCGAATTATATATCTTTATCATATTTGAGATATTGCTAAAGGCTCTTCATACAAGTGAGAATCTGTTGAAAAAATTCGAGAATTCAGGGTGTTAGAAAATTTGTGAAAGAAAATTTTTGAAACTAAAAGGATGATCTTTGAATCGTAATTGAAATAAAGCATTTTGAACTAGAAATGGAGACAAATTATTTTGGTTGAAAAAAAATATTTAGAATAGTGAAACATTGAGTTTTAACTGAGCGAGTTCTGAAAAGTGAATGGGTTGGGAGCATTTCTTCTATCTTGGCAATTTCGGGGATGAAATTCCTTTAAGGGGGAAAGTGTAACGACCCAGAATTTTGGTCATTGATTTTGAAATATTTAATCGATTAAAATTTAAAATGATTGGTTTAAAGGGTTGGATAATTCAAAATTCCAAATATTGAGATTTTATTTTAGTTAATAAAATTGAAATTCAAATACAGTGATTATTAAAATATTTGAATTGAGGGATTTAATATTGAATAGTGATTCAAATAACTGTATTTCAAATTCAATATCAATTCAGTTAATTTATTGGGATTTATTTAGCTATTTTAAATGAATAACCAATTACAATTATTTCTATTGCAAATTCAATTTCAGTGGTAACAGTTCAAATAGATAATTAGAAATTTATCGTTGACATTATAACATGATTTCTATAAAAATATTTTAAATTTATTTTATTTAGTTTGTTCATAATTTTTAATTTGGAAATTATCGATATTATTCATTTGACAATATATTGCAAAATAGCGGTGATTCTGTGGTTTTACATAATTCCATAACCTGTGTATATTATTACTGTTTTAGGGTTGCGTCATTGTTCTAAATGCACCTATATTTTTATCTTACTGTTTCAGGGTCTATACATAAATAGAAATCTGTATGATGAGATGTCAAACGACTATAAACAGATTTCAACAAAAGCCATGATTTGGTTCTCTTGTCCCCAACAATATGTACCACTTTGCATGCATTCCTTCTCTCCCCTTCTTTTCCTTATTCACCCTCATCGTGGTAAAGGTATATATATATATATATAAAGTAGAAGCATACTTTTAATTAGAAATCAGAACAAGTTACTTTGCGCCATTTCATTTTGTTATTCTCCTCCCACACTCTTCTATTCTTATATGCTTTGAAGCCATGAAAAATGAATCCTCTTCAAAACGCAAAAAAAAACAGAAGCAAAATCATATTATTTCTAAAAATTGGAAGAATTAATTCTTTGATCTTGTTAGTCCGAATTCTGTGCACTCATATGCATGTGGACGTTGTTTGGCATAAGGATGGGGTGTGGCAGTAGCATAGGGATAGTCATGGAGCTTTGTTGACTAGGGTTGGCAGGTCACGGTGATTTGGGAATTGGTTTGTGGTTTATAGTGTGGATTCAGGTCTAGGACATGGAGGAGCACTGACTGGCAGAGTGGGGAGTGATACGGCCTCATGTAGTGGATTGCGTTCTTTGCTAGGTCGAGGGAAGCATGGTGATGTCCCAAACAGAAGAAGGGTAAAATTCAAAATCACCAAATATTTTGATGAGCGACAGAAGTTAACATATTTTTAGACTATCAATGATTACCTTGGTAAAAATCACAAGCTAGAGCGTGATAATTACTAGCTTTATAAGCAGGTTGCAGAGTTAGCAAGGGAAAAAAAAACCCTTAGGGCCGCAAATAGGGCCTTTAATCACGCCTCAAAGACCAACATTGATGTTATTGATGATGAGAGAAGTATAGGAAGCAAAGAAAAGAAGCTTAAATAAGTTCTTCGCGCAGCAATCAATCATGTCTTAAATCCTTCGACGGTGGAGACTCTTCATAAAACAGCTCAAGATTTGCAATTTGTTTATGTATTTAAGCCATGTAAATCTATCTTGTACATAATTTTGTTGTTCGTAAATGAATTCATAAGTTATGTAAAATATAGAAATTTGTTAAACATCACCTAATTTGTGATCCGTTTCTATAGCGTAACCTTTGATATGCCTTTGAAGCACTCATTCAGCGACTTGTTATTCTAATTTTCTTGAGAAACATGTAGCAAACAATATCTTTAATTATTAACTTGAGATTGACATATCTGTCTATATATATCATTTTCCTAAATTAGCAAATCATCTTGACAATTGAATGAAAAGTGATTTATTCAAAATGTTAAGGTCTCATCTTTAACAATGACGAGAAATGATTAAGGACTTGGCTCCTTCCACTTGTTTGGAATGCACAAAACTTATAGGTAGTAGATTCTGACTTATCGTTAGGTCATGAATATTAGAGTATAAAGTCATGAATATTAGAGTATAAATTTGATTCGACAAAGAACTTGATACCGGAGTCTATGTCTGAAATTTTGAAGTAGTAACTCTCTTACCCATTCCATAACATTAATGGGATTTAAAAAGTTATAAGCCCATAGTTCCCATTTGGCGGCTCTTAAAAGCGGTCTTTTGAAAATATTCTTTGGCCCAGTTTTGGGCATTAAAGAAGAATAGAAATCCAAGGATCTTTTACACATATTAGGGTCTAAATAAACAGTTGTCTTGATACCTAAAATCAGGTATAAGAAGTTAATGATTGATAATGAATTAAAACCTAGATTCGGGTGTTTAATGATATAATCTTCATACAATAAACTCAATGGGGGTGGTCTCGAGTCCTAATTCGACTGTTTGCAAAAAGTATCTTTTGGACAATAATCCGACTAACAATGAATTATTTAAATAAAATATTTAAATATTCAATCGTAAAATATGCGCGTTGTTACAAACTCCCCTCCTTAAAGAAATTGCATCCTCGCAATATTTAAGAAATAAATGAACAAAAAGTAACGATCATAAAAGCATGTCAACATAAAAGAAGAAATTTGGAATAAGAAGCTCACCTCAAAGAGCACGAGAAAGTATGTCTGGATGAGTTCGCTCGATTAATTCTCTGGATTCCCAAGAGCAATCCTTAGGATTTGAGGACCATTGAACTTTCACAAGAGGAACATCTTTATTTCGAAGGCGTTTTACCTCCGAAGCAATGATACGAATAGGATGTTGCTCATAAGTCAAATTAGGTGAAACTTCAATTTCTTCCAAAATACCGGGCTCATGAATAGAATTGCAATCTCGAAAGCATTTCCGTAGTTGAGAAACGTGAAACACGTCATGAATAGCAGAAAACTGAGCCGGTAATAAGAGGCGATAAGCCACAGAACCAATAGTTCGGTGATGGGAAATGGACCAATATATCGAGGTGCTAACTTTCCCGATCGACTGAAAGCACAACGCCCTTCATAGGTGAAACACGAAAAAACACAAAATCTCCCACAGAAAATTCTAATTTCCTTCTTCGATTATCGGCATAGGATTTTTGCCTTCTTTGAGCTTCTTTCAGCCTGTGACGAATAAGGTCAATCTTTTCTGTGGAATCACGAATTAAATCTGGACCAAATACCAGCTTCTCACCGGCCTCAAGCCAATAAGAATGAGATCGGCATGGACTTCCATAGAGTGCCTCAAAAGATGCCATCCAATACTATATTGGAAGCTATTATTATAAGAAATTCGACAAGAGAAGCGTGATCTTCCCAACTTCCACCAAAATCAAGAACACATCGACAAAGAGGATCTTCAAGAGTTTGATTCACACGCTCGGTTTGTCCATCGGACTGAGGATGATAAGCGGTGCTAAAATTAAGCTTCGTTCCTAAATCTTTTTGACGACTCTTCAAAAATCCACTAGTAAACAATGGATCACGATCATTAACAATAGAAGTAGGAATTACATGTAATTTAACAATTTTTTAATAAAGAGTTTGGCCAAAAGAGGAACGGTCCGATTAGACCGAACGGGAATAAAATAGGCGGATTTAGTAAGTCTATCAACAATCACCCATAAGCTATCATGACCCGAACGAGAACGGGGAAGGCTGTCTATAAAATCCATGGAAATTTGGTCCCACTTCCAAATTGGAATTTCTAAAGATTGTAATAACTCACCGGGCCTTTGGTGCTCGGCTTTGACAAGTTGGAAAGTCATGCAATGCTTAACAATGTTAGCAATATCAGATTTCATTCCATCCCAATAATAAAGTCGCTTCATATCCGCATACATTTTACTATTACCAGGATGAATGGTAAATTTAGAACGATGAGAATCTTCTAAAATATCTTTACGAAGGACACTAATATTTGGCACGATAAGTCTACCAAAATTTCGAATGCCGCCATGTGAATCCATATTAAAGTATTTCAAACTTTCAATACCAATTTTATCCCTACAACTTTGGCTAAGTAGAGCCAATTCGGGGTCTAGCTTTTGAGCTTCAAGAATGCAGTCTAAAAGAGAAGGATGAGCCTCAAGGCTACATAAAGTCAAAGATGTACATAAATCGGACTCATGACATCGAATCTCACAAGTGGATAAAATTCCGAGCTCATTCCATTCGGATATCATCATGGAAACAATCGCTTGTAGCTTTCGGCTAAGGGCGTCGGCAACACATTTCCCTTTCTGGGAGTATAAAGAATGTCAAGATCATAAGATGCAAGGAACTCGAGCCAACGTTGTTGATGCAAATTAAGTTCCTTTTGAGAAAATAAATGCTTCAAAGAATTATGATCGGTATAGCGAAAAAATTTCTCTCGCAAAAGTTAATGACGCCTAATTTTAAGAGCGAAAACAATAGCCACGAGCTCTAAATCATGAGTGGCATATCTAGTCTCGGTTGGCTTCAATTGCCTAGAAGCATAAGTAATAACACGTTTTCTTTGCATAAGAACGGCACCCAAACCAACGCAACTAGCATTGGTATAAACAATAAAATCTTGGTTTCCCACGAGAATTACAAGAATAGGAGCATTAGAAAGGAATTCTTTTAATTTCTGGAAAGAAGCTTCACATTTGTACGACCAAATGTATTTAACACCTTTCTTTGTTATGGTAGTAAGAGGCGTGGAAATTTTAGAAAAGTCTTTAATAAAACGATGGTAATAATCTGCCAATCCAAGAAAGCTGTGGCTTACCATCACACTCTTCGGTCTCTTCCAATTTTGAATCGCTTCAATCTTCGAAGGATCCAAGGAAATTCCGGATTCGGAAATAATATGATCGAGAAACTTCACACAAGATTGCCAAAAGTGGCATTTAGAAAATTTTGCTTTCAATTGATTGCTCCTAAGAGTTTCCAACACAATCCGAAGATGCTTTTCATGCTCCTCCTCGGTTTTAGAATACACAAGAATATCATAAATAAAGATGAGAACAAATCGATCGAGGAAGTCTTTGAAAAATCTATTCATAAGGTCAACGAAATATGTCGGAGCATTTGTTAAACCAAATGACATAACAAGCCATTCGTAAGATCCCTAACACGTACGAAACAATGTTAAAGGAATGTTATCCTCTGCGATACGAAGCTGATGAAAACCAGTAGCCAAGTCCAATTGTGAAAAGACTCTACCACCACTAAGTTGGTCAAATAAATCATCAATCCAAGGTAAAAGGTGTAACATCCCGCCTTTTCGCACACTTTAAACCGACACACATGCCGATTTAAACCATACGGAAGGGCGGATTTGTTATGGGGTAAATAAGAAAAACAGAGAAGAAATAAAACAAAATATAATCTCACAGCGGAAGGATAAAATATAATAACAAATATACAGTTCATAAACAGTTTACAAAAGCTTGATTCTTCTTTTACAATAAATATCAGAGTTACACATACCAATACAAGCAATGCAGCGGAATAGAAAGAGTGTGGTGTAATACTATATATAAAATAATACTGATTCTTCGTCTTCGTCCTCCAAAGCTAAAATCTGCTATCCTGAAATGCTCGGACTGACCCGAGCGAATTTGAAGAGACAAAAACACTCAAGTCAGACTAGAAAATCTTATGTGAGTTAAATAAACAGAAATAAATATGAGTTCAGTAACTCAAGAGATGTTCGGGATTTACATCTCCTAAGAATCCGTTAAACTATTTACTATGTAGTATATTGCGCTATTATAATAGTGTCTATTTATAAAATAAACTTACTTTTAAATAGCGTTAAGGCTTTACATTTTCCACCTTAACACGTAAAATGCCAATAGTCTATACAGTACCGTAATACCTCCTGATCGGGAGGCTACCAGAGGATACTCCATAGGTACGACACAAATAGAAACTCGTAGTAAAGGCTCGATATGGTAGGTGACACGGCACAACTAGGCAATGCCAGGGTAGATATACCAATTGCTATCCAGGCTGGTGGAAACGCGTAGCCGCAATTACCGCCCACCTCGGACTAACTCCCCAAAATCAAAATATAGAAGTGGCCACTGAATCAATCCAAGTCAAAGTATAATATCGAAGAGGAGCGTCCGATCAGAGGAATGACCTCATTGGCCTGAGAATAGCTCCTGTTTTAGCCACCTTATGCCAACTCACGGGAGTTGGGTCCACGTATTTACCTTACAGGAAACGTCGCCACCACCTACTTCATTCTGGAATCTCCACCGCGTACACGGTTAGTCAAAGTGGTTTTCGGTATCGACAGAGAGTATGTCCATATCCGATCCCGGTCTCTTTGCCAACCAATCGTTATTATAACACCGCGGTTATTTAAAAACAGTTTATACTTTAAAATCAGAATATAATCCCTTTCAAAACCATAATATTACGATATCATTTCTTCTTTAAAAACACAAACAATTTATTTTCATATTATTTTATAAAAGCCCAAATCAATGATATCGTTTCCCAAATAAAATTTTCCTTTCCAAAAATTATGTCACTTTTTATTATTTAATATCCCATGTAACCAATATTTTGATTGTAACTTTCAACATAATTCTTCGAAAATCCATAGTATTTTAAGACCATTATTTTCAAAACTAAATGGTTTGGATATTCAACGGTATGTGAATTAAAAAGGTTTAACTTTACTGTTGCTTTATAAAGAATAAATTACATGGCTTTCCAAATATTTCTTGTTTTAAAGTTAAACCAAAATCCAAAATATTACTTCAAGTCCCAAAACCATTTCAATTTTTATATATATTTATATCCATTTTTGAGCATTAATATTTCAACTAAAGTTGGATTTTTATCCTTTCAAAATCAATATTCTATTAATTAATCTTGACCATTCACATAAAATCCATAATTAATAAGACTTCAATTTCTAGTAAAATATATATATATATATATATATAGAATTTTTCCACTTCAAATTGTACTAGAATATCCATTTCTATTTATTTTGGGAAAATCCAATTACAAATATCATATCTTAAAATTTCCAACTTTACATTTAAACATAGGATATAAATTTACCAAACTCCATTTTCTAAATTTCTTCCATTTTCAATAAAGAAATTTATATTCCTTTTAATTTCAAAATTTCAACTTCATAGGTATATAAATATGGAATAAAATATTTATACAATATAAATTTAAGATTTATAGACCGTATTCAATCCAAACCATAGAAATCACATTAAAATAGTTATATATAGACCGCGGTGCCTGTATATAATTTTCTATCCTATGGTCAAGTGATACGGATATTTATCATTTCAATCCGCAATTTAAAAAATAAAACTTTGCGGTTTTATCATTTCAAACCACAATCCCGAATGAAATGTAAAATGTATGCTAACTTGCAGTTTAATGATATCAAATAAAACATCCATTCAACAACACATCCATCATCCAGTCACAAACATCAAGCAATATCAACCAATAACAAAATATGTTTGGGAATATACAACAGGTAATAATTGGCAGTTTAATTCAAATTATATTTATCAACTATAAATCTAACAGTTTATTTTCAGTGATAATTGACATAACTGTTAACTAGCAGTTCTTATGCAAACAATAATTTCTAACAGCCAATTAATACGCAATCAATCAATTTAATTTACAGCTAAATTCAAAAAATGCAATTCAACAGATATGGGTGAAATAACATGCCAAAAGCTCATAAATAAATTTCTATTCATTTCTAAAATTTATTTAACAAACATAAAAGCTTCTAGTAATTGTGAGTGGGTTAAAACACTCACCTTTTGAATTTAAATCGAATTTAAACCCGATTTAAACCCAAAAATTCGCCCGTCTCAGAATTCGTCCAAACCAGCGTCATCGAGTCCGGAATTAAATTACGATCCTAACAAAAAAAATCGCGTGTGAATTCGACTTCGTATGAAAAAGTTATGGCGAAAAATGGTGATTGAAATCAAAATTAAAAATAAACAAAACGACACATATTCACCCATAAGCCACGTCATCATCTTCCCAGAGCAAAACCGTGCGTACGCATCCAAGCTCCTGTAGCCGCCACTCATACATAAGGTTTCGAAACCCTAATCGAAGATCTACGACGATCTAACCATTGAACTGCCAAACAAATTACATAGATGTACTCCCCTCCGTTCCCTCGTCAAAACCCAGAAAGCAAATCTCGATCCGACGAAGTTTTGTGCGACGATGATGAACGGTTTTGGGGCTGTTTGAATTTATTTTGGATGAACGACAGCTCCAATTGAAAAACGAATTGCACCAGTATATTACGCGTATCGAATACTTCAACATATATTTTTTCTGGAATTTTCTGAAATTTTTGAGTTTTGACTTTTGATTTTGAACTGTGGATAGATCTGAATTGGATCTGAGATGTATACATTTGGGGAAGAGAAAAGAGTGAAGAAATGAACGTACAGCAAATGAAAAAGAAAGGAGCTAGGGTTTATAGCTATATATTTATAGATAGGCTAGAGGTAGGGTAGCTAGACTGGATACGCGAACGTACGGAATAAACTATGGCCCAAAAAGCCCGCTATGCCTCCGGAGTTGAATTTGTTAAAACTATATATCCAAATAGGTGTTTTAAAATATTCTGAACGCGATGGAAAAAGTTTCGCGACCAAATTCGATCGTATGAAGAAGTTATGCTAAAAAAACAAAAATTTCAAATTGATTTCAAAATGCGTAAATTTCAAGGCGTTTCGAGTCCGTACGATCAAACGACAAGTCCGATCGCTACGAAACTTGAAACATTATTATAATTCACCGTTACGGATCCGATGAAACTGGTTTCGTCGAAATCCGAGTCCGTGCCCAAAATGGCTATTTTTAATATTAATTAATTAATTGATTAAATCCAAATTTTAAATTCTAAAATTTACAATTTATCCTCTTATATTACTCAAACGTTTACGATGATTCTAACCAAATTAAATGTCAGTATAGAGAAGACGAATTTATCCAATCAAACGTAAATCTCATTTTTAATAATTAATTTCATTTGAATCCACAAAATTTATAAAAAGATCCTAAAATTCTATTTAGCTAAATAATTTAATTATTATTCCATTAAAATTTCAAACAGAAGGGTTTACCATTTTAATTTAAGATTATGATATAAATATTTCCCGTATCCAACTAAATTTTCACTTAACGTAGAATTTATATCAAATTTTAATTAATTGCAGTAAATCCAAGTAAATATATAAAGCTTGATTCCCGTTTAAACATTTTACTCATTTGATTGTAATAAACCCTTTATCATATATTCAATTCTGATATATTAATAAACTTTAATTTCATCTTTATATTCACAAATCATCATATTATGAAGACATTTACGTTCTTCCCCAATGATTACTTAAATTTATTTAACGCAACACTTAATCTACACCTATTGCGATGTTTCAAATTTACTTGAATGAACAATTTCTTTACTCAAAATAGTTGTTGTAAACTCTTAATTCCACATTTATAAGTGTATTATTATTTTCACTCAAATATTATACATATATATAGAGTATTGGGTTTTTATTTAATCATCATTTATCATATATATTAATTAATTAAATTCAATATTTAAGTCTGACTAAATTTATTCCCCAAATACACATTTACCTTTCTCAACCAATAAATTTAACCAATCAAATTCTCATTTTATTGAACCTTGGTCAATTCCACACGTTAATTTTACTTAAAGTCTCAATTAATAAATTTACCTCGGTTTCATTACCTTATTACCTTATATGCATAATTGACATTGTTATAACTTCCATTACATCAATAATTTACCATTTCAT
The DNA here is from genome assembly GCA_030765085.1 of Allium cepa. Lineage (NCBI taxonomy): Eukaryota > Viridiplantae > Streptophyta > Magnoliopsida > Asparagales > Amaryllidaceae > Allium > Allium cepa. The sequence continues at coordinate 357,313,269 of CM060942.1, read as the reverse complement.
CTTACCATTTATTTACGTATCCTTTTATTGCACTGATTGAAATAAATTCACTTATTAAATTCCCAATTCCACCCTTCTATTCAAACCAAGTATCATGCTATGATAATATTTTACGTTGGTTACACTGAAAAAATCAACTTTTTATCGTTATCAATTAAACATACATTAATTGCACAAATTAAAGGAATTAATTGCCATTTATCCAATTAAATTTTTCATACATCAATCTATTTCATCTAAATCCTTACCTATGAATATTGCAACCTTTAATTCCATTAAATACCAACTAACCCAAATTATTTCATTTATTCTAAGTCATATCACTAAAATAATTCATCATAATAAACTTAAAATCTATACGTTTATTGATTTATTTCTATTTGTCTTATGTTAAATTCTAAATTTAGTAAGACAACCTAAAGTACTCCATTCAATCGACAGTCCCTTTCAATTGTTAATACGTACTTAAATTTCTACAGTTGCCTTCCATCTGCACTTCCGTTACTATGATAAAAATTAGTAACGTTTATGCCATCAATCATCATAATTACTTACCCTTAATTGATTTTGATTTCCAAATAAATTTGCTGACCCTTACTTAGACAATTTATAAAAGTTTGTCATCATACCTATAGTTCTACGCTTATGCTATGTCTTAAATTTCAATAAATTTATAAATTTTGAGATGTTCATTAGGGTTTACAAATTTATTGACTTGCAATAACAGGGTTTCTTAATCTATTCAATTTATCGTTCACAATCTTTTATTGCATTAAATTGGTTTAATATTCCCATATTAAATTTTATGTCCAGGTAAGAATTTTTCTTTCTTTCTCTACTTAATTCATTTGAATTTTATTCAAATGTCTTTAAATAGGTTTCTAAGTCACTTCTATATAATTTATTCTAGCCTTCATTTTAATATTTATCTACCACCTTTATTCTTTCAACTAAAATAAATTACAAAATCCTATTAAACAAACAATTTCAAATGGTCGAACTTTACGGGTCGTTACACTCTCCCCCACTCAAAACTTTTCGTCCCCGAAAAGGAAAAGGAAGGGAGAAGGAAGAATAAAACAGTATATCTAATTTCAAATATTAACTTATAACAATAATTTACTAAATTAATTTCCTTTAATGAAATACACTTGTTTTATAATCATTATGTCTTTTAATACTTGAATTATTAAAGTTGGAAAAATATCTTTAACAAAATTCTAAGTCCAAAATTTACGAAAAATTTTGGCAGAGTCTCCTTTGTACGGAGGGACTCTGGAGAAAATATAATATCCAAATATACAAATATATTACATATATATCCAAAATAAAATATCCCACACGGGAAAATATATAAATAGCGCTTTAATCGTAATCCGAAAACGTACCTATTTGTCGGGCAATACGCTTATTATTTTGGAACCAAAAGCAGTAGCAGTTGCTTCCAACCCCTGTATTCACTTATATAATCTAAAAGTTAAATATCTATATTACAGTGAAATGTTTGGGTAGATTCAATCATTCATATCTAATCAAATGCAACAACCATACATTTTAACAAACAACACACACCACAAACAACAATCATTCAATCAACAACCATTAGTTGTTCGGGTTCAAATTCTGAAATTTTACGGAGTGAGAAATAACTATCAAGTGCATCCGTTACTCAACAGTCTTAGATGGAATAGAGATAGATTATTGTTCCTCCAACAACTCCAAAATTCCTTACCCAACAAACATACATCAACCAAACAATCCAAACCAACACCAAAATAGTTTATTTACATTTATTTCATAATTCAGTGGTTTGATTTTCTTTCCTTCATTTATGGAGGAATTTCTTTGTTTCTTACAAGTTTTATTTTCCAACTATCACAAAATTCATTATATTTGTATTTCCTTTTTATTACTTAAGTTTATAAAATAAATTCTCATTAATAATAACAAATATTTTGAATATCTTCATTTCCTTACTCTTCACTTGTAAGATTTCCCTTAAATTCTAAATCTGCTAACATTCATTCTTATAAGTGGAAGTTTTTATTTATTCATCAACTATTAATTGTAGTCATTTCAATTTTTCCTACTTTCCATTATATTGGAATAGGGGAGACTTAAGACATCTTAAACTAATAATCCTATAATCAATTCTTATTTAGAATTTCATTTTATTTGCTTTAAGTTCATCTCACCTATTAATAATTCTTAACTTATTTTCAGCAAAATTTCAATTATAACTTATGTTTATACCATTGAATTCTTATTATAACAATAATTTATTGAATACTTCATTTTTCCTAAATTCCTACTTGTAAAATATTCAATTCCAGTTTCTCATTTAACACTTCAACTTTATATTTGGGTAAGTTATTTATGTTAAGGAAATTGCAATTGAACTTATACAAGTTTAATCTCCATTCTTTTAATTAAATTTAATGTTTATTCATATTACCCTTTGTCTCATATGTATGCAAATTCCTCTTTATAGCTTGGCAGTTATTCTCTTATTTCAATTAGAGGTTTCAATTCATTTATTACTTAACTTTTATTTCACTAACAAATTTTAAACAATTAATTAACGGAAAAATTTAGAATTAAATACCGGGTTAAATTTCAATTTATTTCAAAATAATAGATAATTAATTTCTTGCAACTTTTATATCTCTAATTATATTTAGAACAATAAAAGAAAATTTTAGAAAATTTCAAAATAAATTTGCAGTAGAATTTACTACAGTGGCCTTTCCCCTTCGAAACTCGAAAATGAAAGTCGATGATGCGGCCGTCATCACCGAATTTATTTTCCAGCGACAGAGAGGAAAGTACAGAATTTAATTCTTTTCCAAAATCTTCTTTAAAACAATTCTTCCAATTTATACGAAATATTTATATAAGAAAATACTTATAAACCGAACCATTATTTTTCATAAATTCTTTGAAAACATGTTTGGAAAATCCCAGACTTAAGTTCTAAAATCTCCAATTTGATTTATCATAATTTCAACTTAGCTTCAGTTATTATAGATATTTTTATTTTCTAACACCCAATCTATAGCAACCAAATATATATATATATATATATATATATCTTTATAAAACTATTTTTATATATAGAAAATATAATAGGCAAAATTATTTCCTTCACCTATATTAAAAACGGATATTATGTCGGTCTGTCCTATTAAGTGTTTAGAAATCCCTATTGATGGCATAGCGTCCCATGCATCAACCAGAATTTATAAATACAAAGCGGAACAGATTAACACAATATAAAAATCTTTTCATTAATACTAACAAATACGCTCTCTCATATATATACACTCAGCGACTCCCATAGGATATTTCTACCCTATTAACAAAGAGTCAAACCCCACAAAGCCAAGGTTTATCGTTAAACCAAAGCTCTGATACCAACTGTAACATCCCGCCTTTTCGCACACTTTAAACCGACACACATGCCGATTTAAACCATACGGAAGGGCGGATTTGTTATGGGGTAAATAAGAAAAACAGAGAAGAAATAAAACAAAATAGAATCTCACAGCGGAAGGATAAAATATAATAACAAATATACAGTTCATAAACAGTTTACAAAAGCTTGATTCTTCTTTTACAATAAATATCAGAGTTACACATACCAATACAAGCAATGCAGCGGAATAGAAAGAGTGTGGTGTAATACTATATATAAAATAATACTGATTCTTCGTCTTCGTCCTCCAAAGCTAAAATCTGCTATCCTGAAATGCTCGGACTGACCCTAGCGAATTTGAAGAGACAAAAACACTCGAGTCAGACTAGAAAATCTTATGTGAGTTAAATAAACAGAAATAAATATGAGTTCAGTAACTCAAGAGATGTTCGGGATTTACATCTCCTAAGAATCCGTTAAACTATTTACTATGTAGTATATTGCGCTATTATAATAGTGTCTATTTATAAAATAAACTTACTTTTAAATAGCGTTAAGGCTTTACATTTTCCACCTTAACACGTAAAATGCCAATAGTCTATACAGTACCCCCTCCTGATCGGGAGGCTACCAGAGGATACTCCATAGGTACGACACAAATAGAAACTCGTAGTAAAGGCTCGATATGGTAGGTGACACGGCACAACTAGGCAATGCCAGGGTAGATATACCAATTGCTATCCAGGCTGGTGGAAACGCGTAGCCGCAGTTACCGCCCACCTCGGACTAACTCCCCAAAATCAAAATATAGAAGTGGCCACTGAATCAATCCAAGTCAAAGTATAATATCGAAGAGGAGCGTCCGATCAGAGGAATGACCTCATTGGCCTGAGAATCGCTCCTGTTTTAGCCACCTTATGCCAACTCACGGGAGTTGGGTCCACGTATTTACCTTACAGGAAACGTCGCCACCACCTACTTCATTCTGGAATCTCCACCGCGTACACGGTTAGTCAAAGTGGTTTTCGGTATCGACAGAGAGTATGTCCATATCCGATCCCGGTCTCTTTGCCAACCAATCGTTATTATAACACCGCGGTTATTTAAAAACAGTTTATACTTTAAAATCAGAATATAATCCCTTTCAAAACCATAATATTACGATATCATTTCTTCTTTAAAAACACAAACAATTTATTTTCATATTATTTTATAAAAGCACAAATCAATGATATCGTTTCCCAAATAAAATTTTCCTTTCCAAAAATTATGTCACTTTTTATTATTTAATATCCCATGTAACCAATATTTTGTTTGTAACTTTCAACATAATTCTTCGAAAATCCATAGTATTTTAAAACCATTATTTTCAAAACTAAATGGTTTGGATATTCAACGGTATGTGAATTAAAAAGGTTTAACTTTACTGTTGCTTTATAAAGAATAAATTACATGGCTTTCCAAATATTTCTTGTTTTAAAGTTAAACCAAAATCCAAAATATTACTTCAAGTCCCAAAACCATTTCAATTTTTATATATATTTATATCCATTTTTGAGCATTAATATTTCAACTAAAGTTGGATTTTTATCCTTTCAAAATCAATATTCTATTAATTAATCTTGACCATTCACATAAAATCCATAATTAATAAGACTTCAATTTCTAGTAAAATATATATATATATATATATATATATATAGAATTTTTCCACTTCAAATTGTACTAGAATATCCATTTCTATTTATTTTGGGAAAATCCAATTACAAATATCATATCTTAAAATTTCCAACTTTACATTTAAACATAGGATATAAATTTACCAAACTCCATTTTCTAAATTTCTTCCATTTTCAATAAAGAAATTTATATTCCTTTTAATTTCAAAATTTCAACTTCATAGGTATATAAATATGGAATAAAATATTTATACAATATAAATTTAAGATTTATAGACCGTATTCAATCCAAACCATAGAAATCACATTAAAATAGTTATATATAGACCGCGGTGCCTGTATATAATTTTCTATCCTATGGTCAAGTGATACGGATATTTATCATTTCAATCCGCAATTTAAAAAATAAAACTTTGCGGTTTTATCATTTCAAACCACAATCCCGAATGAAATGTAAAATGTATGCTAACTTGCAGTTTAATGATATCAAATAAAACATCCATTCAACAACACATCCATCATCCAGTCACAAACATCAAGCAATATCAACCAATAACAAAATATGTTTGGGAATATACAACAGGTAATAATTGGCAGTTTAATTCAAATTATATTTATCAACTATAAATCTAACAGTTTATTTTCAGTGATAATTGACATAACTGTTAACTAGCAGTTCTTATGCAAACAATAATTTCTAACAGCCAATTAATACGCAATCAATCAATTTAATTTACAGCTAAATTCAAAAAATGCAATTCAACAGATATGGGTGAAATAACATGCCAAAAGCTCATAAATAAATTTCTATTCATTTCAAAAATTTATTTAACAAACATAAAAGCTTCTAGTAATTGTGAGTGGGTTAAAACACTCACCTTTTGAATTTAAATCGAATTTAAACCCGATTTAAACCCAAAAATTCGCCCGTCTCAGAATTCGTCCAAACCAGCGTCATCGAGTCCGGAATTAAATTACGATCCTAACAAAAAAAATCGCGTGTGAATTCGACTTCGTATGAGAAAGTTATGGCGAAAAATGGTGATTGAAATCAAAATTAAAAATAAACAAAACGACACATATTCACCCATAAGCCACGTCATCATCTTCCCAGAGCAAAACCGTGCGTACGCATCCAAGCTCCTGTAGCCGCCACTCATACATAAGGTTTCGAAACCTTAATCGAAGATCTACGACGATCTAACCATTGAACTTCCAAACAAATTACATAGATGTACTCCCCTCCGTTCCCTCGTCAAAACCCAGAAAGCAAATCTCGATCCGACGAAGTTTTGTGCGACGATGATGAACGGTTTTGGGGCTGTTTGAATTTATTCTGGATGAACGACAGCTCCAATTGAAAAATGAATTGCACCAGTATATTACGCGTATCGAATACTTCAACATATATTTTTTCTGGAATTTTCTGAAATTTTTGAGTTTTGACTTTTGATTTTGAACTGTGGATAGATCTGAATTGGATCTGAGATGTATACATTTGGGGAAGAGAAAAGAGTGAAGAAATGAACGTACAGCAAATGAAAAAGAAAGGAGCTAGGGTTTATAGCTGTATATTTATAGATAGGCTAGAGGTAGGGTAGCTAGACTGGATACGCGAACGTACGGAATAAACTATGGCCCAAAAAGCCCGCTATGCCTCCGGAGTTTAATTTGTTAAAACTATATATCCAAATAGGTGTTTTAAAATATTCTGAACGCGATGGAAAAAGTTTCGCGACCAAATTCGATCGTATGAAGAAGTTATGCTAAAAAAACAAAAATTTCAAATTGATTTCAAAATGCGTAAATTTCAATGCGTTTCGAGTCCGTACGATCAAACGACAAGTCCGATCGCTACGAAACTTGAAACGTTATTATAATTCACCGTTACGGATCCGATGAAACTGGTTTCGTCGAAATCCGAGTCCGTGCCCAAAATGGCTATTTTTAATATTAATTAATTAATTGATTAAATCCAAATTTTAAATTCTAAAATTTACAATTTATCCTCTTATATTACTCAAACGTTTACGATGATTCTAACCAAATTAAATGTCAGTATAGAGAAGACGAATTTATCCAATCAAACGTAAATCTCATTTTTAATAATTAATTTCATTTGAATCCACAAAATTTATAAAAAGATCCTAAAATTCTATTTAGCTAAATAATTTAATTATTATTCCATTAAAATTTCAAACAGAAGGGTTTACCATTTTAATTTAAGATTATGATATAAATATTTCCCGTATCCAACTAAATTTTCACTTAACGTAGAATTTATATCGAATTTTAATTAATTGCAGTAAATCCAAGTAAATATATAAAGCTTGATTCCCGTTTAAACATTTTACTCATTTGATTGTAATAAACCCTTTATCACATATTCAATTCTGATATATTAATAAACTTTAATTTCATCTTTATATTCACAAATCATCATATTATGAAGACATTTACGTTCTTCCCCAATGATTACTTAAATTTATTTAACGCAACACTTAATCTACACCTATTGCGATGTTTCAAATTTACTTGAATGAACAATTTCTTTACTCAAAATAGTTGTTGTAAACTCTTAATTCCACATTTATAAGTGTATTATTATTTTCACTCAAATATTATACATATATATAGAGTATTGGGTTTTTATTTAATCATCATTTATCATATATATTAATTAATTAAATTCAATATTTAAGTCTGACTAAATTTATTCCCCAAATACACATTTACCTTTCTCAACCAATAAATATAACCAATCAAATTCTCATTTTATTGAACCTTGGTCAATTCCACACGTTAATTTTACTTAAAGTCTCAATTAATAAATTTACCTCGGTTTCATTACCTTATTACCTTATATGCATAATTGACATTGTTATAACTTCCATTACATCAATAATTTACCATTTCATCTTACCATTTATTTACGTATCCTTTTATTGCACTGATTGAAATAAATTCACTTATTAAATTCCCAATTCCACCCTTCTATTCAAACCAAGTATCATGCTATGATAATATTTTACGTTGGTTACACTGAAAAAATCAACTTTTTATCGTTATCAATTAAACATACATTAATTGCACAAATTAAGGGAATTAATTGCCATTTATCCAATTAAATTTTTCATACATCAATCTATTTCATCTAAATCCTTACCTATGAATATTGCAACCTTTAATTCCATTAAATACCAATTAACCCAAATTATTTCATTTATTCTAAGTCATATCACTAAAATAATTCATCATAATAAACTTAAAATCTATACGTTTATTGATTTATTTCTATTTGTCTTATGTTAAATTCTAAATTTAGTAAGACAACCTAAAGTACTCCATTCAATCGACAGTCCCTTTCAATTGTTAATACGTACTTAAATTTCTACAGTTGCCTTCCATCTGCACTTCCGTTACTATGATAAAAATTAGTAACGTTTATGCCATCAATCATCATAATTACTTACCCTTAATTGAGTTTGATTTCCAAATAAATTTGCTGACCCTTACTTAGACAATTTATAAAAGTTTGTCATCATACCTATAGTTCTACGCTTATGCTATGTCTTAAATTTCAATAAATTTATAAATTTTGAGATGTTCATTAGGGTTTACAAATTTATTGACTTGCAATAACAGGGTTTCTTAATCTATTCAATTTATCGTTCACAATCTTTTATTGCATTAAATTGGTTTAATATTCCCATATTAAATTTTATGTCCAGGTAAGAATTTTTCTTTCTTTCTCTACTTAATTCATTTGAATTTTATTCAAATGTCTTTAAATAGGTTTCTAAGTCACTTCTATATAATTTATTCTAGCCTTCATTTTAATATTTATCTACCACCTTTATTCTTTCAACTAAAATAAATTACAAAATCCTATTAAACAAACAATTTCAAATGGTCGAACTTTACGGGTCGTTACAAAAGGTATTTATTCTTGATAGTAAGATCATTAAGCTTGCGGTAGTCAACGCAAAGCCTAAGTGTACCATCGGATTTCTTCACAAAAATAGCCGAAGCTCCCCACAGAGAGGAACTAGAGCGAATAAATTGCTTCGTCTCCAATTCGGATAATTGTTTGCGCATCTCCTCATTTTCTTTATTGGACATACGATAAGGAGGACGAGTAATAGGTAATGCTCCAGGAATTAGATTAATTCTGAATTCAAATGCTCGCTTAGGTGGTAATCCTAAAACGGGCTCAATATGTTGGAAAATTTACGAACAATGTGAATAAGAGAAATGACATCTTCCTCGTCATCATTATCGTCATCATGAGGATTTAAAGAATATAAAGATGCAACCAAGATGGAATCCGAATCTTCAACATCAATAGAAATCTGCTTAACAGATTGAGGATGTCGAAGATGAATAGTCCGCTCAGGACATAGGATTTGAGCTTAATAGTGGTTAAGCCAATCCATTCCCAAAATCATTCCAAAGTCTAAGCAGCGTAAAACATGCAAATCGGCTCGGAAAGAAAAATCACACAAAATAATCTCGACATCTTTACAAAGCAAACTAATTATTGCGGATCCACCAACCGGATTCGTGATTCTCAGAGAAGTTATTAAAGCAACAACACTCAAAGAAAAAGCATCAACAAGTTCTTTTGATATACAAGAATGGGATGCACCTGTATCAAAAAGAACTCGAATAGGTTGATCACGAAATAAAATAATGCCATCAAGTATAGAATGAGAAATACCTTGACCACGAGAAGTGTTGCTAGGGACTTGTGCAACATTTAATTTTCCCTCCTTCTTGCCATGAAGTTGGGACATGAAGATAAAAGATGACCCGAACTTTTGCAATAGGGACAAAAGAGAGGTTTCGGACATCTATTTGCATAATGGTCTTTAGAACCACAATTGTAGCATTGCCCACTACTAGGGGTAGGAGTCTTTGCTACAGAAGCTTCTTGTTTTCCTTTCTTTTTTAGATTAGGGCCTTTGAATTTAATAGGCCTTTTCTTGTTGTTGTTGAAGTTTGGTTTGGCACCCACAACTTCAACATCACTTTCTTTATCTGCCTCTTCAAGTCGAAGAGCGATATCAACAAGTTGATCAGAAGAAACTTCTAATTTTTGAAGTCATGGATTTTTGAGATTTTTGTTCAAGCCATAGACAAATCTTAGATTCTTTTTCAATGGGGTGTTTATATATTCGACCCTGTATGTAGAAAGTGACTCAAATGATGCGACATAGTCTGCCACGAAGGATTCACCTTCAACAAGGCCTATGAAACGGCGAGCCAATGTCACCTTCTCAGTTCTGGCACAAATTTTAACTCGAATCATTCCTAGAACTTTTTCCAAGTAAGATCCGCTTTAATAATTTCATAAATAAGAAGCTCGTACCAGTCTAATGCTCTTTCTTGGAGCATACTATATGCCACCAGAACTCGGTGAAGATCTATAAGATCCATGCGTGAAAAAATTCGATCGCATACTTTGAGCCAAGCTTGGACTTGAATGACGCTTTCAGAATCCTTAAATGGCTTCCCGCCCAAGTTGGTATAGTACTGAACAAACGTGCAAATCCGGCCTTAGGGTGAGTAGGCTCTGGAATGGGTCCGGCAGCTTAAGCATTCTTTACAAGATCAAGAAGTTGTTGTGCGGACATAAATACTCCATCCTCTGGAGTAGCACTAGATTGACCGGCGCTGGGACGGCCAGGTCTAACCATTTCTCTTCTTTAAGAAAGAAAGAAATAAGAAAAAGGTTATTCACAAAATAATTATCAAACCACCATGATTGATAAAACAAGGCATCGCAAAGAAAATAGGATAGAACGGTTCGAAGTCCCGAATAAAATCCTGAGGCACGACTCCGAAGATGGACATAGGACGATGATATTTGTTAAATTACTCTACATTGTTCCGAAGTTTGGCTTTGATACCATGTTGTGACGTCCCACCTCTATACCCATGCCAGCCATGGACACTACGGGGTAATGCCGTCAACTAGTGCGGAGAATAAGGCTATTGAGGAGCAACCATCTGTATAATTGCTTTGTGCGAGTACCGATATGCCAGATAAAAATATAACAACCCGACATACCGACACCAACTCAAAGCTACTACACAGTGTCTATATATCATCTTCGGAAACAAATATATAAATAACCATAACACAAATCAGTCACGATATCCATATCACAAGGTCGGAAGAAGATATGAATATATAACACTAAAAAGTGTTCATTGGAGTAGTGGTGAAACAAGATCCACAGTATCACAAAAGAATAGTTACAAGTGCTAGACAAAAGAATATGTATAGATTAAGAAGTCTCTGTCTCAAATGTATACAGCCAAAAACTACTAATCTAAGTAGTCAGCCAAAAGTCGGGATAATATCACACGAGAAGTCAAGCAGAAGCACCTGTAACATCTCGGTCTGACCCGAGTATTATTTAGTAGGAAAATAATAAACGGATCAGTCTAACTATAAATATCAGATGAAAGGATATAGAATGAGAGATATGACAAAAACGTATGATAACCATAAAGCCATACTATGATAATTATGTAACTGAAAATCAACCAGAGATTAATCAATATCACAAGAATCTACTCAAAGATCAAAAGAATGTCATACTCTTTAGTTTTATTCACCAAGTCCCAAATATCGACATCATATCGATGCCAATCATAAAAGCTGGTGGAACACAAATTTCAGAAATCATCAATAGAAATCCAAAAATCACAAAAAAGGGGGAGGCCTATCATAAAACGGGAGCACAAAAACTCACCAACACGTATATCACAAACAGGACGCTATCCCATGGTCGCTAACCATAGAGCTGGTACAACAATGTAGTACAGTATCGGTACGCCTGAGGAACTTGAAAGTCGAATAATTCAGAACAACGTCGTAGTACAACGGTACGCCTGATGATCCTGATAAGCTAGTGCAACAACGTAGTACAAAGGTACGACCGATGGACTGAACTCCATAAAAGAACATGGGTCACTAGCCCACAAAAATTGAGTCGAAACTCCAAATAATACATAGTTCGTTAGCCTATAAAAGAAATGAGACGAAACTGAATAAAACGAGGTACCATCCCCTACGTGGACAAAGAAACGTAGCATATTGCTAGTCTAAATCACAAATATGATTGTCATCTATTCGGACGACGGAAGTTCTATCGGTTTAGAAAGCCGTCGAACGAATTTTGAAATAAAAATAACCACAAGCGCACGGCGTACACTTGAAGTACATGGCGAATACGGGTCGATCCATAGGGAATTGTTGATTTAAATTTCCTACTCAATCAAATTATACCAAAGTCGAGAGTGTGTTTGAGCTAGAAAATGAGAATATGAACTAGCTAACAAAAAGAAAAGAAATGCAAATATGAGAGTTAAACGACAATTTAGAGAACAAATCCACTCTCTAGATCATGTAGTTCAACACATGAAATCATGATCTCTCTTTTATGGTCATTAGTGTTTTAATTGATGTGTTTATCATAAGTATGACATATTTGAGCTATTAATTAGCCAACATAAGTCATCAAACTATAACACACCCCTTAAACACTCACTAACTTTCATGAAACTTGACAAAGAAAATGAAAATGAAATCTATTTTAAGTATGGCCCATTAACTATTGATTAGAAACATAGACCATCGAATTTTAATTTCAAATCACTTTCTTATGCCATAATCATATATTGATAAAGAGGCATTTGTGTTAGTGATTGTTTAAGCATAGTCTATTTGGTGTCAACAATATAGACTATCAAATTCAAGGCAAAAACAACAAATAAAACCACTTCTATCATCATCATTAAGCACAAAAAGAGAGCATGAATTAACAAAATGTTGAAGCTACATTAATTAGAGAGCTTCATTACCCCTAAATTGAAGGAGTTTAGCTTCTCATATTTGTCATCATATGAACAAATGTAGCAACAACATGAAAGCAAAAAAAGAAAGAAAAATGAAAGCGAAGGAAAAGAAAACTATTCTACTTGCATAAAAGTAAATCTACACTACTACATGAAAGTAAATGAACATGAAAAGGAAAGAGCATGTATTAAATTGCATAAAATAAAAAAGATTACATAAAATAAAAACGGCTAAGTAGCCATGAAAAGAGAAAGAGGAGCTTTCATTTTATTTTTGATCTAAACTAAACTAAAGAGAAGGAGGCCTAAGAGAGACTAAGAGAAGAGAGAGATATGTTACATGAAACATATGGGTATTTATACATGTATGAAACCCTAATTCATATATTTTTTGGGAATGCCCAAAATGCCCCTTAGGAAGTGTGGAGGCCAAGTAATCATTAACATGTCTTAATCCCCCATTAAGTGTACATGAAGCCATTAACTCCAAAAGCATGTGCATTAGCCTTTAATTTGTACATTAAGGTAGGTGGGTAGATGGGGACCTCCATGTTCTTCACTTTGAATTATTTCCATCTTCATTCCTTTGTATTAATTTTGTGTATGCATATCTTCATGAAACCACTTCTATTTGAGATCAAATTCCTACAAAAATATATACAAATTTTCAATTAATTTTTCTCAAAGAAATATATGCACAAAAATGACTGTTTTGCCCATATATGAAGATGAATATGTGACAATTTGGACAATTTTTAATTTTTGGTTTAAACAAGTTAAAATACCCGATATGATCATTTATTTAATTCAAATAGATTAAATATGGTGGTAAAAATATGCATATTCACGTGCACATCAAATACCCCACACTTATCTTTTTATTCGTCCTCAAATAAAGTAAAACTAAGATAAATCCGTTTTCGTAGGGAGCACGATTGCATTGAGCGTATGCAATAAGCCGTTAAACCTCTGGGTGTCCCCAGTAGGACGAGTGTTGTCTCGTAAGGGTTTTCAGCGGATACTACCCACAAAATCCAAATGCAGGATGAAAATATTTACAAAATGCAAGATATATTTACAAAGAGATGAATGCAAATTTTTGAAAATATTTACAAATGAAGGATTTATTTTTAAATTGACACGAATAAGTTAAATATAGGTTTTGGTTATTATCTTGAAATTTTATGTCATTTACTCGTCAAAATTTCCAACAAAAATCAAGTTATCATATCAAATAGACTATAGTTTAACTCGTTGTTTTGGTTAATAACAAAGTGTAACTATGAAATGGATCCTTAGTTGAATATCAATGTTTATCAAAGTGGTATTTTCATTTCTTTTCAATAACAAATCAAATCAACTAAGTAAAAATAGTGCTAGGATTTCAATTGCTTGCTCTCTCATTATTTGCAAGAAAAATTACACACCTAGCTCAGGTAAACTGAGGCCAGATATACCACCCATGCACTGCCTTTCGGACTTATGTGAGGGGAGTACAGAGCATGGCGAGTGCACACACTTTCGTGCATACACCTATCGACCGTAGGTGGTTTTTATTAAGTCTGTTTTTTATATATATATATGTGTTCCATTCATGCATAACCGTGAGGACTTTTAAATGAGTATGAAAGCACATAATCAAAGATTCCAAGTAATCCACTCATGCGTAACCATGAGGACTTTTAAATGAGAGTGAATACTTGGTTGTTATTATTTTTATATATTTTTTTTAAAAAGAGAGGGAGAGTTCTGCAAAATCATCTTAGCACCATTTAACTTAGAAGGCAAAAAAAATGTTATATCCTTTACTTTAAATCAACCACTTTCTAAAACAAAGATTTTCAATTAGGATGTACTTCATGATTAACACGTATGAATCTTCCTATATACTAGTTAAACCATTATTATTTGTAATTAAAATTCATTTTTATTTTTGTTAAGACAAATAAATTTTCAAAAATTTGAATTTAATAAACCAAAACCATATATTTATCTTAGTGTTTCCTTTAAAAATAAATCAAAAGAAAATTTGTTTTTTTGACTTTTTTTTTGAAATTTTAAAGCAAAAATAAACTATGAAAAATAGAAAAATTGAAGATGAGTCTCCCCCCACACTTGATTTTGACTATGTCCCCAAAGTCAACTCAAGTGGAAGGAGAAAAATAAAAATAAAAATCCAATATTTACATGAAAGATTATTATTTACAAGAGATGAGAAAGTGTACAGTCAAAAAGTACATGAAACGGTCTTCTAAAGACCGATTCATTTGTCTCATCAAATGTGTGAGACACAGCTTAAGCATGAAAAACCAAAAAATAAATGATTTCAAAGTTGAATATGGATTGGGAAAAACGAATGTCGTTTTATTGAAAATCGTATGAGTTGTTTTATTTTCGACGATTATTGGGGTTGATAAAACAATTGATTGAAATTCACATTTATTTTCACAAAATTGAAATTCAAGTTTATCATTGAAAACTTCTTCCAAATTATCGATTTTAAAGTCAAAATTGTGACCGCAATCTTCCCCATCAGACTTTAATGTCTCATTTTCGAAAAGTCCGTAAAACTCATGTTCGTTAAATTCGAATTCCTTTGTTGGATTATCAACAACTTCATCGTGCAAATCGAGTTTAAAATTCAAAGTTGTTGTATTCAAATTTTCAGAAAAAGGAAGATCGAAGTTTAAATCGAGTTTCGCACCCTCAAAAGAATTGAAATCCAACTCAATTACCGTGTTTTCAACAACTTTATTAAGATCATCATTTTCAGTTTCAAAAGATGTTATTTGAAAATCGTCAATTGTGGTAAAAGATGGATCATTAATTGACTCGTCACACGTTGGGATTTGATTTTGTTTTCCATGTTGTTTCATATATGTTTCAAACAACAAATCCGTGTGATCATTGTAAATTTCGTTCATTTGTTCAACAAAATCCAGTTTGTAGTTATTGACTTAAGAATTTTCGATTTGGATTTGTTGAGGACAAATTTTTTCAATCGCATCGTAGTCGAGATTATTCCCATTGCCAAAATTATTTGAAAAGTGAATCACATTTTCGTTTTGATTCACTTTGGAGTTCAAAATTGAATTGGCATGGGTTATAATCGTAATCGTTTGAATTCTTAATTGAATTCAAATTTTGAAATCCTTGACTCGAGTTATTACAAAAATAAGAATTACATAAATCATTTATCTCTTGATTTTGTCGTGTAAAAAGTTCGAGTAAAGATGAAATCATTTCAATGTTATTTTCAAGAGTCGAAGGGTGAGCATCGTTTTGAAAATTTTGTGGTTCAAAATTCGAATCGTTTAAACAGTATTTGTTGTTGAAATATCCATAAGAATTTGAAGTGAAATTATATGGATTATATTGATTTTCACAACTGTTGTAAAATTCATGTATGTGGGGAAAATCGGACATTTTCTATAGCGACCCGACTTTCCACTCCCAGAAAATCGCATCACTAATTAAGAAAGAAAGGGATAGAAGAAGAAAAGAAAGAGAAGAAAACGAAATAACATATCAGAATCTCACAGCGGAACGATTTAAATATAATATAGAACATATACATAGTATCATATACATCAGAGTACACAACTAAACATCTTAATTTAGACAGTTATAACACTTCTGTCTAATATACAATACAAGAACATCAACATAGAATAACACACAGCGGAAACTCTAACTATATATCTACACGCTGAAGCCTCCTGCTCCAAAGCTCCTCCAAAATTCATCAAGGATAACCTGAATCACTTGACTACTCATATATAATATGAGTACCCAAGAGTTTAATAAAACAGAAAATAAACACTCGGGTCAGACAGTGGTCTGGTGTGAGTAAACGTTTAAGATTGCATAACTTTAGAAAATCCTTTGAAAACAAAAGGTATCACGTAAGACTTCCCACACATAAACATGGAAAAGTTTTTACCTTACGCTAACCAAAACATTTGATAGGAAATCCAGTGATATTATAAGTCTAGGGTTTTCAAGTAAATAAGAAATAGCCGAAATTGTTACATTATTAAATTCCAGCTACTAGCCACAAACGTGGGTAATACAAACAAAACCGTAGGGTCTCGTAGGGAAAATGGGTTTCCAACAATGGCAGGGCTACTAGGGTACCGCCCGTCATAGTACGTGGCCTAGATCACCGTACCGAGGATTACTCCCTTCATCCCCTGCAACACAAGGCCGGACCATTCCTTACTGAACAGTCCCGAACAAGACCACCCTGCAGTTGGCTGCAGTTCCAACTGCCCACACAGCCGAAATATAAAGGGACTTCTACACAGGGATGTATCTCGCTCTCCAGTGGGAGCGACCCATGAAGCCTTGCAGCACCTCCCCGGTTTTAGCCATTCCCGGTTGATGAGGCTTGAGGATGCGATTACCTTTATAGAACCAATTATCTTAGAATGCTCATCGTCCGCCTGACGATGTGCTGAAAGCATTCAATCCATACAAGTTCGTTCCGGGTTCGAACGAAACCGAAGGCACAATCTCATTGCACTCATTTTGGAATCACCCCCAGAGTCAACGACCATAGCCCTTGCACTTTAAATCTCCATCTCGAATCTATAAGCACTATTCCGTCAAACTCATTAAGGAATCACCCACAGAGTTATCCTGATGTATAGCCCTTACACCTCGAGTCTTCACTTGCTCCACTTGGATTAACGACCTAACGTTTAATTGGAATCCATGTGGTTTTCGGATATCCAAATATGGAAACCCGATCCCGGTCTCACCGAAACCAAACGCCATTTTAATGTCCAAGTTATACTTAAGGGATTTAAACAATAGATATTTAGAAATATAACTTAACATAAATGGGTGTATTCATATTACACAGATAGATAAGCATTTATTATCTCATGCATCTATACATATCACAAAGCAGCATATATATCACATTCAGATATAGCATATTCACATCATCACATATCAATCAATGTCATCTAACAACAACCAATATCATCAACTCATCCAATGATATATATCATCCAATCATTAACCATTCATAACAAATTTGATTCAAACTTGATTAATTAAATTAATCCTTAAATTAAATACTTGGATTATCTTCAACCATTTTACTATTCATTAATTTATTACAAATTAATTAATTAACTCACATTACTTAATTCCATTTCAATTAATCTTCCCTGATTAATTATCACTTAATTACTTTAAGTAATTCTTACTTAATTACCATATTAATTAATCATCCTGATTAATTACTTCCAAAATATACTAAGTAATTACCTCTTAATTACTTTCTAAATTAATCAACCTTGATTAATTATTCTTTACTTATCCTAATAATTATTCCTTAATTACCTATAATTAATTACACCTGATTAATTACTTTTAATTAATCACATTTGATTAATTACTCTTAATTAATCATACTTAATTAATTACTTTTAATTAATCACCTTTGATTAATTACTTTAATTACATTTAGTAATGAAAAACTTAATTATAAACTAATTATTGTTAAACTATTAATTAATAATTAATTAATTATTTTCATTAATTAATGATTACTTCATTAATTAAATTTCTTTCTTAATTGATTACTTTAACAAGTAATTAATCACTTAATTAATTACTCTTAACCCTTTTATTAATTAATCATTAATCAAATAATTTAAACCTTTAATTAATTATTAATTAATTCTTTAATTAATTCTTTAATTAATAACTAAAGTGATTAACTCTTAATCACGTTACTTTTCATAAAGTAATTATCCTTTACTTAATTACCTTCTATAATTAACTACTTAATTACTTAATTACTTCCCAAGTAATTATATAAGATTAACCCATAAGTGATTATCTTAATTAATCACAAGTTAATTACTTAATTAACCATTTAACTTAATCATTTAAAATTAATTAAATGATTCTTTAATTTCTTATATTATAAAGACTCTTAATTAAGAAAATCATCATCTTAATTAAATCATTTATTAACAAATAAAACTTGATAATTAAAAATGATTTAATTATCTCAATTATCTTTACAAATTTAATTATCTTTAATTAAATCAAATTCAAAATAACTAAAGACAATCTTTATTTTTATTGATCTCTAAATCTTAATTATTTAACTTATTTAAAATAAAATACTTTAGAAATCAATTTTAATTAAAACCATTGAATCATTCAAATTAAAATGTTTGAACTTTACAAAGTGATTAAATAAAATAGAATACTCATTATTAAAATCCATTTATTTCATTTTTAAAACCTTTATGTTTCAGAACATAAAATTTATTAAAACTTAACTTTGAAACCAAATTAGTTTATAAGAGAAAGCTTGTTTATATTTTTTTACAAACTTTAATTAAATTTTAAAAGTAAATTCTTCTTACTTTCAAAATCTTTAAACATTGCTTTATATAATAAAACTTTGAAGCAAACCAAAGCTGCATTGCAAACTCGAGTAATCACCCCCTAAAACCCGAGTAGCACCCTCGTTTACCCCGAGTGAAACCAACAAACACACCGAATTTCCCAACCTACCCTCTGCTTCGAGTCAGAACATCAAAAACACGGAGCCTACTCCGAGTTTCCTCTTTCTTCTCCCCAGAAACCCCCCTGAAACACAGATCCGTGCACATTAACGTGCACACCCACGTTGGTCGCTGGCGAACTTTCTTCCGGTCATCCCCAAGTCGACTTCAACTTCGTCATCAACGTACTAAACCCAGAAAATCCAAACTCGATCGAGCACGAGATTTCAACCTTCAACCCAAACTGCTTGAAACCCACCCATCATCAAAATCAACCACCGCCGACCATTTCCTTCACCAGAGACCACGCCACCACCACCGTAGCTTCCCCAGAATCCCCTGGAACTTCGGCAATGCTCGCGATAACCTCCGGTATTCCCACGACACCGTGAAACCACGATGAACTCATCGGCCAAAAACAAGTACATAAACCCTAACTCCTCTATTATCGGCCATCCCACTCAATTAAAAATCCATGAAACAATTTTCGCATGATCACAGAAGCTCCCTCCTCCTTCGAGTTCAACGGCGATGTCCACTTCGCCGTAGTTTGCCGTGATTTGGCAAAAATACCCAAAACAGTAAATCCCAAAATATTCACAAATCCCCACTTTAAAAATTATAACAATCACACTAAAATTCATGATTTTCAATTGCTATTTCAATTGTGCAATCAAAACTTAAAATTGTTTTAATAAATTTTTGACCCCATTTACCATTTTACTGTAAATTCAAGGTTTTAAAGCTAATTATCCAATTTAAAAACCTAAAATTATTTTTAGATGATAGCCTACTTGATTTCAAACAACTTTTATTTACAATTCAAGTTCTAATTCGAATTCAAGAACAAGTTATTGAATTTATTATCAATTTGGTAACCCTGCTATTAACACAGAACATAAATTGTAACTGCATAGGAATTCAAATATGCATTTAATTCAATTCAGATATCCAAGCAACAGCATGATATTTATTCTCAATCCAAGATAGAATTCAAGTTTTAAAACTTTTTTTAAAATTTATTTACTCACCTGTACATTTGCAGAAAATAGAGAGAAGATCTGCATATATTTTTTTCCAGGCTTTCAATTCCCTTTTGCATGTTGAAGTGATGATTGATTTCCAGCTTGCATGTTGATGTTTTCTTCTGAATTGTTTGATTCCAGTATTACTTGAATTACTTGAATTATTCTAGTTTGCATGCCTCTAGTTTCATTTGAAAACCTTGCATTTGCATTTTCCAGATTTACAGTTTCCATTTCCTTTTTCTTTCATTCAGACTTGCATTTATTTTGTTGAAATGAGATAGCATTCAGTTGAAGTTTCCAAGAGTAGATTTTTCTTTCTTATTTTAAAATTTTAGATTTTAGACTAAAATGTCAAGAATATGACATTTGTCCCTTGTATGATCTAATTTCCTTACACCTATGCATATTAATTTACATTTGTCTTAACACCTATCTAAAAGTTTAACAAGTGTTATTATTGTTTAATTAATGTTTTATAAATGTTACTTCTTTTTATTTTATAATTATTAAGCTATGTATATGTAATTATGTAATATAGAAATATGTATTGACCTTTTTAATAAATATTCATGTAAATTTAAATAACTTATATTTTGATTTATAATATATGTTTATAAGCTTGAAAAATTGATTTTAACTTCTTATATAAATTTTTAAAACAATTTTATCTTATTAAAAACAAAAGCTAAAATATATGTTTATAAAATAAGAAATTAACTTTATTATTTAAAATTGAAATTTCAAATATCATTTCAAAGACATTAAATCAAATTAACATTTCAAATTTTCAAAACTATTTATATATCTAAATAAAGTTTGGAAATACTTATTATACTCAAATTAATAAAATTCCTATTCAAAACATATATATACAAATATATAAACACATTTCAAATAGAAACTTTCTAACATTAAATTTATTACTTTCCATATTAAATTTTAAAACAAATCTCAAATCACAATATATACATTTCATATATATTACAATTTGAATATAAAGTTTTATTACAAACTTATTATTTACCAAAATAAATGTTTCCAAATCAAATTATTATATACTTTCAAAAGAATTTAATCTTGCTTATTTATATTGTTAAGAAAATATTAATAGATATTAACCAATTTTTATTATTAATCTTTAAAATAAATTTTAACTGGTCAATTTATAATGTAAAATGATCAAATCAATTTAATTATTATCAAAGATTATTAAATTGATATTGCTCAAAATTCCGGGTCGTCACATTCCTTCCCCCTTAAAAGAATTTTGTCCCCGAAATTTAAAAGCAAAGATAATTTAATAACCCAGCTAAAGAATTTAAATTTTAAATTAGCAATCATACAATCAATCATACATTACCAATCATAGCAACCAATTCATACAAATAATTTTATCTATCCATAAATTTTTTTGAATAGAATCTATTAATATTATCAAGAGTTTTCCAGGCATCTATATTGGAATACTCGCTCTACAAATCTTAAGTAACTATATTACTCTAACCAAGAACTCCCTTATCTGATCCTATAAATCTGAACAAGACATCAAACTAAACTCAAAACCAGCTCAACTATCAGATCCTTCTGAACTGCTGCTCCTATCACCCAAAGAATCATACACATATT
This sequence comes from Allium cepa, assembly GCA_030765085.1. Taxonomy (NCBI): domain Eukaryota; kingdom Viridiplantae; phylum Streptophyta; class Magnoliopsida; order Asparagales; family Amaryllidaceae; genus Allium; species Allium cepa. Next base: position 357,291,116 of record CM060942.1, on the reverse strand, counting down.
CCTCAGAAATATGTGAAATACTATGAATTCCAGCTATCCAAACTGGCAATTCAATCCTGTAGATCAAAATCAAATCTTCAGAGAACACAGGAAAACTCAAAATACCTCCAGTGCAAACTTTCCAGTTTTACCCAATCTCATATCTCCTTTGATTGGATAAAACAAAGTCAATATCCAAACTCTAACTGCACATTCCAAAACTCCTCAATTCTTAACTGCATAACCCTTCAGATGCCTTGAGTCACCTTCAATATTCCTGATCAGCCTAACTCTTGCTGATTGCTTCAAGAAACAACAGCACCAACTCAAACCAAATCTCCAGATTCTACTCAACAAAGTGGCTTTCTCAAAAATAATTTGCTGAAATCCAATCCACAACTCTATTCCACAAGCATCAATGGACTTCAAACCTATATCTCTTATCTAGAATGGCCAAACAGTTGCACCTGACCACCTTACCTTCAAATCTAGAAATTCCTTCATACTTGAATTTCCTGTAGAAATTTCTTACTGCAACTCCCGGTTGCTCCCATACCAGAATAATTCCCAGCTCGCTTCCGCTGCACAACTATGATCTAGAGCAGATAAGAATGCTATTGAAGAATTCAAGCACAATCTTTCTCCATACACAGTTCATCCGATCCATAAAAATCTTAGTGACCATTCCACTTGGTCAAAACACTTCAACAAAATCTCAACTAGAATGAGATGATCAATCCTTTCTCCAAAGAATCTTGAACTGCCTCACCAAATTCTTCTTGCTCCAAGAGTCATCCTACTATAGGGTTGAACCATCAAAGTTACTCCTCGAATTCCAAGTTGATAAGAAAACTCAATCTCCGATTTGGGTCAACTTCTGATTCCCTCAAAAAGCATCTAGAAAATCTCCGACTAATTTCATAGCTTTCACCTCTACTTGAGATGCCTCAATCTCAAACCAAGAATACTCAAAGATTCCCAAACTAATCGCAAGTCACTTTTGCGATCCCACTCAGTTCAGACTCCAAAGAACTATCTCCCAAACTAGAACAGCTTTCCTATACAAGATCAATCTTTCCCGAATGGCTTATCTACCAGAAACTGATAGATCACCACCAATAAATATTCTGCTTTGCGGAGCTTCCCGAAGAAAAGAATAAGCCTTCACCATCTGCCTGGTCTACCGATAGTAGAATCCCAAAGGTTCCTGAATCATTGAAGAAACAGATCCATGCTGCTACTTCCAAACTTCACTTTAATGATACTACTAAGCCAAATGATCTTCCTTAACCAAAAGCTTCTTGAAACACTAAACTAACATCCAATTTTGCCAAAAATCCTTGAGACGAGTCGACATCTTCTCAAGAAACTCGGCTCCAAACCAAACACCAACCACTTATCTTCTTAAGGAAACAAATGAGACCATGTCCGAAATGGGGTAACTCATCGACCTTAGTCTCAAATTTCAATATAGACAAGACATCCTTACTTGAGATCCAGAAAATCCCTAAACATTTGAATCTTCACTGCAGTAAACATCAATGCTCTTCTAACACCATCTAAATCTGGCTCCAAAAGAAACATCTTCAGAACCATCCATGGAAACTGCATCTCATCACACAACTATTCCTTCCTAAAGTCACCAAGATACCACCACGGCTTCTGCTCAGCTGACAACTCAACTCTTGGAAATCCCTACTCATTTAAGAGCAAGTCAACCTCACACTTCAAGAATATACTCTAATTCTTGAAAAAGACTTCCGATGGACTCAAAGAAATCCTTTCTACAATCCAACAAAACTTATTTGAGACGGTATTAGGTCTACAATCTCGATAAACACCACCAACCACAACATATAAACCTCTTCCATTAGTGGTAGTTGTGTTCCACACACTTCTACCTTTATAACCTATGTTGGAAAATCCGAACAGATAACCCAACCGATTAGGTAGTTAAATAAATATATATTTATATAAAAATTACAAGTACGCTTTCTCAAAATAGACACCACTCCAGAGCCTAGGTATTCACTCAACCTAATGCACTGATACCAGCTATAGCGACCCGACTTTCCACTCCCGGAAAATCGCATCACTAATTAAGAAAGAAAGGGATATAAGAAGAAAAGAAAGAGAAGAAAAAGAAACAACATATCAGAATCTCACAGCGGAACGATTTAAATATAATATAGAACATATACATAGTATCATATACATCAGAGTACACAACTAAACATCTCAATTTAGACAGTTATAACACTTCTGTCTAATATACAATACAAGAACATCAACACAGAATAACACACAGCGGAAACTCTAACTATATATCTACACGCTGAAGCCTCCTGCTCCAAAGCTCCTCCAGAATTCGTCAAGGATAACCTGAATCACTTGACTACTCATATATAATATGAGTACCCAAGAGTTTAATAAAACAGAAAATAAACACTCGGGTCAGACAGGGGTTTGGTGTGAGTAAACGGTTTAAGATTGCTTAACTTTAGAAAATCCTTTGAAAAAAAAAGGTATCACGTAAGACTTCCCACACATAAACATGGAAAAGTGTTTACCTTACGCTAACCAAAACATTTGATAGGAAATCAAGTGATATTATAATAGTGTCTAGGGTTTTCAAGTAAATAAGAAATAACCGAAATTGTTACATTATTAAATTCCAGCTACTAGCCACAAATGTGGGTAATACAAACAAAACCGTAGGGTCTCGTAGGGAAACCGGGTTTCCAACAATGGTAGGGCTACTGGGGTACCGCCCGTCACAGTGCGTGGCCTAGATCACCGTACCGAGGATTACTCCCTTCATCCCATACAACACAAGGCCGGAACCATTCCTCACTGAACAGTCCCGAACAAGACCACCCCGCAGTTGGCTGCAGTTTCAACTGCCCACACAGCCGAAATATAAAGGGACTTCTGGACAGGGATGTATCTCGCTCTCCAATGGGAGCGACCCACGAAGCCTTGCTGCACCTCCCCTGTTTTAGCCATTCCCGGTTGATGAGGCTTAAGGCTGCGATTACCTTTATAGGACCAATTATCTTAGAATGCTCATCATCCTCCTGACGATGTGCTGAAAGCATTCAATCCATACAAGTTCGTTCCGGGTTCGAACGAAACCGAAGGCACTATCTCGTTGCACTCATTTTGGAATCACCCTCAGAGTCAACGACCATAGCCCTTGCACTTTAAATCTCCATCCCGAATCTATAAGCATTATTCCGTCAAACTCATTACGGAATCACCCACAGAGTTATACTGACGTATAGCCCTTACACCTCGAGTCTTCACTTGCTCCACTTGGATTAACGACCTAACGTTTAATTGGAATCGATGTGGTTTTCGGATATCCAAATATGGAAACCCGATCCCGGTCTCACCGAAACCAAATGCTATTTAATGTCCAAGTTGTACTTAAGGGATTTAAACAATAGATATTTAGAAATATCACTTAACATAAATGGGTGTATTCATATTACAAAGATAGATAAGCATCTGTTATCTCTTGCATCTATACATATCACAAAGCAGCATATATATCATATTCAGATATAGCATATTCACATCATCACATATGAATCAATGTCATCTAACAACAACCAATATCATTAACTCATCCAATGATATATATCATCCATTCATTAACCACTCATAACAAATTTGATTCAAACTTGATTAATTTAATTAATCCTTAAATTAAATACTTGGATTATCTTCAACCGTTTTACTATTCATTAATTTATTACAAATTAATTAATTAACTCACATTACTTAATTCCATTTCAATTAATCTTCCCTGATTAATTATCACTTAATTACCTTAAGTAATTCTTACTTAATTACCATATTAATTAATCGTCCTGATTAATTACTTCCCAAATATACTAAGTAATTACCTCTTAATTACTTTCTAAATTAATCAACCTTGATTAATTATTCTTTAATTATCCTGATAATTATTCCTTAATTACCTTTAATTAATTACACCTGATTAATTACTTTTAATTAATCACATTTGATTAATTACTCTTAATTAATCATACTTAATTAATTACTTTTAATTAATCACCTTTGATTAATTACTTTAATTACATTTAGTAATTAAAAACTTAATTATAAACTAATTATTCTTAAATTATTAATTAATAATTAATTAATTATTTTCATTAATTAATGATTACTTCATTAATTAAATTTCTTTCTTAATTGATTACTTTAACAAGTAATTAATCACTTAATTAATTACTCTTAACCCTTTTATTAATTAATCATTAATCAAATAATTTAAACCTTTAATTAATTATTAATTAATTCTTTAATTAGTTTTTTAATTAATAACTAAAGAGATTAACTCTTAATCACGTTACTTTTCATAAAGTAATTATCCTTTACTTAATTACCTTCTGTAATTAACTAATTAATTACTTAATTATTTCCCAAGTAATTATATAAGATTAACCCATAAGTGATTATCTTAATTAATCACAAGTTAATTACTTAATTAACCATTTAACTTAATCATTTAAAATTAATTAAATGATTCTTTAATATCTTATATTATAAAGACTCTTAATTAAGAAAATCATCATCTTAATTAAATCATTTATTAACAAAGAAAACATGATAATTAAAAATGATTTAATTCTCTCAATTATCTTTACAAATTTAATTATCTCTAATTAAATCAAAATTCAAAATAACTAAAGATAATCTTTATTTTTATTGATCTCTAAATCTTAATTATTTAACTTAATTAAAATAAAATACTTTAGAAATCAATTTTAATTAAAACCATTGAAACATTCAAATTAAAATGTTTGAACTTTACAAAGTGATTAAATAAAATATAATACTCGTTATTAAAATCCATTTATTTCATTTTTAAAACCTTTATGTTTCAGAATATAAAATTTATTAAAACTTAACTTTGAAACCAAATTAGTTTATAAGAGAAAGCTTGTTTATATTTTTTTACAAACTTTAATTAAATTTTAAAAGTAAATTCTTCTTACTTTCAAAATCTTTAAACATTGCTTTATATAATAAAACTTTGAAGCAAACCAAAGCTGCATTACAAACTCGGGTAATCACCCCCTAAAACTCGAGTAGCACCCTCGTTTACCCCGAGTGAAACCAACAAACACACCGAGTTTCACTACCTATCCCCTGCTTCGAGTCAGAACATCAAAAACACGGAGCCTACTCCGAGTTTCCTCTTTCTTCTCCCCGGAAACCCCCCTGAAACACAGATCCGTGCACATTAACGTGCACACCCACGTTGGTCGCTGGCGAACTTTCTTTCGGCCATCCCCAAGTCTACTTCAACTTCGTCATCAACGTACTAAACCCAGAAAATCCAAACTCGATCGAGCACGAGATTTCAACCTTCAACCCAAACTGCTTGAAACCCACCCATCATCAAAATCAACCACCGCCGACCATTTCCTTCACCAGAGACCACGCCACCACGACCGTAGCTTCTCCACAATTCCCTGGACCTTCGGCAATGCTCGCGATAACCTCCGGTATTCCCACGACACCGTGAAACCACGATGAACTCATCGGCCAAAAACAGGTACATAAACCCTAACTCCTCTATTATCGGCCATCCCACTCAATTAAAAATCCATGAAACAATTTTTGCATGATCACAGAAGCTCCCTCCTTCTTCGAGTTCAACGGCGATGTCCACTTCGCCGTAGTTTGCCGTGATTTGACAAAAATACCCAAAACAGTAAATCCCAAAATACTCACAAATCCCCACATTGAAAATTATAACAATCACACTAAAATTCATGATTTTCAATTGCTATTTCAATTGTGCAATCAAAACTTAAAATTGTTTTAATAGACGCAGCGGATAATCAACAAAACGATATGACGATGAAAGTAGCAATCGGTGGATTGATGAATACCAAAAAGCCCAAATTCGTTGATCCGAAGATACCGAATTCTAGCTATCTTCGACACGTTGATCGCGCACGATACCATGAGAGAAGATCTTCAATTCTTCAAGCGTTGATCAAGCGCACTTGATTCCGCGAATCGGCTTCAACAATCGTTGATTCGAGCGCACTCGAATAACCGAAAGTGGAGATAGGAGATTACACTCAACTACCAATTTAATATGAAAGCACACAGCAATCAACAAGAAATTTTATTCAAATTTCAACCACCAAAAAATGTACAACTCACTCACTATTTATAGAGTTTTGTCCCTGACACTTAAGTCGTATACGACTCATCCTCCACGACTCACGACTTAATGACATAACGCGACTCAACATCATGACTCATTCACAACCGGCAGCGACTCAACACCACGCGATTCAAGACTCAAGGAAAAATTACAAACAACTCAACACAAGACGACTCACTTACATACATACAACACGACTAAACGCAATTACATCACAACGCGACTCAACCAACTCAACTGCATACTTACTTAAGAGCATACACTAGGTCGTTGCCGACCTAACACTTCACATACATACATGCCGACTTACATATAACGACTTCGCATGACCTGGTTTACGACCTAAGACTCATACGACTCAAGCAACATGAGCTTCTTGCGGTACATCTTCCCAACGACTTAACTAGGTCGCATCTTCCTCCGACTCAAGCCTTTAATATCGGAACATTTCCCTGCCTCAAGTTAAGTCGTAGACGACTTATAGATGAGTCGTTAAGTCGTGTACGACTCATCCATCCCAAACGACTTAAGTCCCTGTTAAGTCGTAACTTCCTTTCATCTTCTTTGTTAGGTCGTAGCTCCTTCTCTTTAAGTCGTAACTCGTCATCCTTCCCTTTGTTAAGTCGTGAGCGACTTATAACCTCCGAACGACTCAAGAACGAAGCCAACTCCAAACGACTTAAAGGCCTTGAACAATTTAAACATATCGATTCCGTATTGCGTACTGCGTCATCCTCCCCCGGTTGTCAGAAATTCGTCCTCGAATTTTCACTCTCTCTTTCCACAATAATTTCATTTCCATGATATGGAATCAAATGTTTAACATTGAACACGTCAGAAGTGTATACGTCTTCCGGTAGCTTCAACTTATAAGCGTTTTCATTAATCCGTTTCACAACTTCTACAGGACCAATTTTTCTGGCTTTCAACTTGTTATAAGCGCCTACTGGAAAACGATCCTTGGTTAACACAGCATAAACCAAATCTCCTTCGTTAAATTCAACACTTCTTCGCTTCAAATCTACCGTCTGCTTATACTTCCCATTAGCTTTCTCCAACCGTTCCCGAACGATTTTATGACATTCAGTCAACCCATCAACAAAGTCTACAGCTCGTTTAACCGTCCCCTTTGGTTGTGGCACTACTGCTAAATCCAACGGTCCCCTTGGCAAACATGAATATACAATCTGAAATGGACTGTAACCTGTGCTTCTATTAACTGCATGATTATGTGCAAACTCTGCTTGGCATAACTTGATGTCCCAACTCTTCAGATTATCTTTCACCAAACATCGTAACAAATTTCCCAGCGATCTGTTAACTACTTCGGTTTGTCCGTCCGTCTGCGGATGATAAGCACTACTAAATTTCAACTTCGTTCCCACCATCTTCCACAAGCTTAGCCAAAATTGACTCAAAAATCTGGTATCCCTGTCTGAAACAATAGACTCTGGCAACCCATGTAAACGGTAAATTTCTTTAAAGAATAACTGAGCAACACGAACAACATCTGCCGTCTTCTTACAAGCAATAAAATGCGCCATTTTCGAAAATCTGTCCACCACAACAAATATAGAATCATTCCCCCTTTGATTTCTAGGCAAACCCAAAACAAAATCCATGCTGATATCAACCCATGGTTTAGTTGGTACAGGTAACGGCATATACAATCCTGCATTTGTCGCTGTTCCCTTCGAAACCTGACATATATGACATCTCTCCACAAATCTTTCAACTTCCTTCCTTATCGACGGCCAAAAGTAAGAATGAGAAATCAAATGCAATGTACGATCACGGCCCACATGTCCTTCCTCGTGCAATTCCTTGATAATCTTCATTCTCAAACTGCTCTCTGGAATACATAATCGATTTCCTTTAAACAGGAAACCATCAACCATCATAAATTCATCAGTATCCCCATCCTTAACTTTCTCAACGGACTTTACATAGTAAGGATCTTTGTCAATCAACTCTGGCAATAATTCAAACCCTATCACCTCAACTTTCATTGTAGTCAACAAATGACTCCTCCTACTCAAAGCATCAGCCACACGATTCGTTGCCCCCGATTTATGTTTCACGACAAAAGTAAACTGCTGCAAATAAGCAATCCATGATGCATGTCTCGCTGAAATTTTATCCTGTCCTTGCAAATGTTTCAACGCCTCATGATCAGTGTAAAGAACAAACTCTTTCTGAAATAGATAATGCCTCCATTGTTTAACAGCTTGCACAACAGCATAAAACTCAACATCGTATGTACTGTATCTCATCTTTGCCCCTGATAACTTCTCACTGAAATATGCAATAGGTCTTCCCCTCTGACTCAACACTCCTCCAATCCCAACCTTTGATGCATCAGTATGTAGCTCAAACAACAACTGAAAATCTGGTAATACAAGAATTGGTGCTGTCGTCAAAAGTTATTTGATTCGTTCAAAAGCAACTCCTGCTCCCTCTGTCCAAGAAAATTGTTTTCCCTTCATGCAATCAGTAACTGGTGCCATCACACTACTGAATTGTGGAACGAATCTTCGGTAGAATGATGCCAATCCATGGAAACTTCTAACTTCAGTGATAGTTCTCGGCTGTGGCCAATTTCTAACTGCTTTAACTTTACTCTGGTCCACCTGGATTCCCTTCTCAGATACAACATATCCCAAAAATAATACACTTCGAGTCATGAACACACATTTCTTCGTAGCTGCATAAAATTGTTCCTCACGAAGAATAATTAACACCTTTCTCAAATGCTTTACATGCTCCTCCGTACTCCTGCTATATATCAGAATATCATCAAAGTAGACTGCAACAAACTTTCCAATGTACGATCTGAAAATTTGATTCATCACCCTCATGAATGTACTTGGTGCATTCGATAGACCAAACGGCATAACCAACCATTCATATAAACCTTCCCTTGCCTTGAATGCGGTCTGCCATTTGTCTCCCGGTCTAATTCGAATCTGATGATAACCACTCTTCAAATCAATCTTCGAAAAGATAGTAGCTCCACTCAACTGATCTAGCAAGTCATCCAACCTCGGCATAGGAAATCTGTAGCAAACAGTAATCTTATTCAATGCTCGACTGTCAGTGCACATTCTCCATGTTCCATCCTTCTTCGGCACCAACAAGGCTGGTACGGCACAAGGACTCAAGCTTTCCTGAACACGTCCCTGTTCTAACAACTCTTCCACTTGCCTTCGTAACTCCTCATGTTCCTTTGGACTCATTCGGTAATGTGGTCGATGTGGTAACACTGCTCCCGAAACAAGATCAATTTGATGTTGAATGTCCCTCAGTGGCGGTAACTCCTTTGGCAACTCTTCTGGAAGTACGTCTTCAAATTCTTTCAAAACTGGCTTTGCTTCTTCTGGAATCTCAACCTCTTCATGACTCTCTCGTCCAATCAACAGGTAGACTTCAGGCTCCTCTTCAACTTCTTTAACAAACTCCTTCAAAGATAGCAAAGTTTTCAGTTCCTCAATCTCCTCCAACTTGCTCTCCTTCTGTTGTTGCTTCTTAGGAACTAAAGTGATTTTAGTACCCTCGAACATGAAACTATAGCTATTAGCATGACCATCATGTTGCACTGCTCTATCAAACTGCCATGGTCTGCCCAGCAACAAATGACACACATCCATGTCTACCACGTCACACCAAATTTCGTCTTTGTACTTCTTCCCAATGGAAAAATTCACACAAGCTCTTCGACACACCTTCACTTCGCCACCCTTCCTTAACCATGCTAGCTTGTACGGTTTAGGATGCTTCTCAGTTTTCAAGTTCAACTTCTTTACTGCTTCTGTAGAGATAATATTATCACAGCTTCCAGCATCAATAACGAACTTGCAAACTTTTCCCAGAATAGTGCATGTCGACTGAAAAATATTGCTCCTCAACCAACTAGAATCCTCCTCTTGCTTTGGTGTAAGACATGACCTCCTCATCATAAGATTACAACCTTCATCCCCAGACAATTCTTCTTCCTCCTCAACGTAAGGTGCATTTGAACATTCTGCCTCCTCACCATCATACTCCTCAACTTCTGCAACCATGGTTCTCTTCTTTGGCTTCGGACATTCATTGCTTTTGTAACCCAACTCCTGACAATTATAGCATTTGAAACCACTGCTAACCTTTGCCTTCTCAGCCTCCTTCACCACTGGTTTTGTAACAAGTTTAGGAACATTAGAACTTCCACTAGCACCCTTCGCTTGATTATTGGAATTAGTAAACACACCCCCTCCACGCCTTCCTTGCTTCTCCCAAGCCAACGCTTTCTGATGTGCCTCTGCTACTGATCTAGGATCAAACATATTAACCATATCCTGGCTCTGCATTCTCAATCCCCCAATGAATCTAGCAGTAAGCTATTCTTCCGTTTCCATGATATCATTCCTGGCAATGAGTTGGTAAAATTCATCAGCATAATCACTAACAGACTTCGTCCCTTGCCTTAGATTCTGCAACCTCTGGTACATAAGTGATTGATAGTTATATGGTAAGAAAGTAGCTCTCATCAACTTCTTCATCTTCTTCCATGATTCAATCTTCGACTTTCCCATTCTTTCCCGCGTAAGTTTAGTTTGCTGCCACCATGTTAAAGCTCTCCCCCTCAACCTAGTAGCAACCAACTTCACTCTTCTATGCTCAGGAACCTCTTTGAAATCAAAGATCTCTTCAACATTGGACACCCAATCAAGAAATTCTTCAGCTACCATTCCACCTTTAAATTCAGGAATTTCCATCTTCATACCCGATTCCCATCGACGATCATCTTCAACATTTCGACAAGAATTTCGAACTTGGTCTCGATCTCGATAATGAATGCTAGCTCTATCACCCTCTTCATCAAAATCAAATGTACGTCTATAACGATCTCGACCATCAAAATCACTTCGTTCATGCATGCTTCTTCGACCATGTCTCTCTTCATCTCTATACGCCTCATTGTCAAATTCACGTTGACTTCTTCTCTCTTCATGTCCATAGTCCTGATGATCTCTCCGTGATGAAATTGATGTTTCTCTTCTATCTCTAAAAGATTGCGGTGATACCGTCCTCGCTTCCGTAACCGATGGCGAAACTTGGTTTCCTCCATGGTTCGAGTTTGGTGATCTCCTTCTTTGAGTTTGATTCAAATCATTCATCACCTTCTCTAACTTTCCAATGCCTTCATCAAATTTCTCATTAATACGTTGTTCCATAAGCTCGGCTTCTTCTCTTCTATACAACGCTTCAACATTTTGATGACGATTAGCTCTTCTTGGCGGCATGATTGAAAACTTCTCAAAAACTTCAAATACTTCTCAAATACTTCAACAAATACTTCAATATAAGTCAAACAAGTCTCGGCCTAGCACTTAGCTCGGCCTCAACTTAGCTCGGCTCATGGTCTCCAAGCAACTTCCAATTCAAACACTTCCCCAACTCTAGATCCAAAATGAAATGGATTTAAAACTTCAAACTCGTTGCAACTTCAAGATGAACACGATGAACTTCACTTCAAACTCCTTGGCTCCAAGACTCGTCTTAGCTATGATTGGCTAAGTCAAGCTCCGATACCAAACTGACACAGCGGATAATCAACAAAACGATATGACGATGAAAGTAGCAATCGGTGGATTGATGAATACCAAAAAGCCCAAATTCGTTGATCCGAAGATACCGAATTCTAGCTATCTTCGACACGTTGATCGCGCACGATACCGTGAGAGAAGATCTTCAATTCTTCAAGCGTTGATCAAGCGCAGTTGATTCCGCGAATCGGCTTCAACAATCGTTGATTCGAGCGCACTCGAATGACCGAAAGTGGAGATAGGAGATTACACTCAACTACCAATTTAATATGAAAGCACATAGCAATCAACAAGAAATTTTATTCAAAAATCAACCACCAAAAAACGTACAACTCACTCACTATTTATAGAGTTTTGACCCCGACACTTAAGTCGTATACGACTCATCCTCCACGACTCACGACTTAATGACATAACGCGACTCAACATCACGACTCATTCACAACCGGCAGCGACTCAACACCACGCGACTCAAGACTCAAGGAAAAATTACAAACAACTCAACACAAGACGACTCACTTACATACATACAACACGACTCAACGCAATTACATCACAACGCGACTCAACCGACTCAACTGCATACTTACTTAAGAGCATACACTAGGTCGTTGCCGACCTAACACTCCACATACATACAGGCCGACTTACATATAACGACTTCGCATGACCTGGTTTACGACCTAAGACTCATACGACTCAAGCAACATGAGCTTCTTGCGGTACATCTTCTCAACGACTTAACTAGGTCGCGTCTTCCTCCGACTCAAGCCTTTAATATCTGGAACATTTCCCTGCCTCAAGATAAGTCGTAGACGACTTATAAATGAGTCGTCGAGTCGTGTATGACTCATCCATCCCAAACGACTTAAGTCCCTGGTAAGTCGTAACTTCCTTTCATCTTCTTTGTTAGGTCGTAGCTCCTTCTCTTTAAGTCGTAACTCGTCATCCTTCCCTTTGTTAAGTCGTGAGCGACTTATAACCTCCGAACGACTCAAGAACGAAGCCAACTCCAAACGACTTAAAGGCCTTGAACAATTTAAACATATCGATTCCGTATTGCGTACTGCATCAATTTTTGACCCCATTTACCATTTTATTGTAAATTCAAGGTTTTAAAGCTAATTATCCAATTTAAAAACCTAAAATTATTTTTTGATGATAGTCTACTTGATTTCAAACAACTTTTATTTACAATTCAAGTTCTAATTCGAATTCAAGAACAAGTTATTGAATTTATTATCAATTTGGTAACTCTGCTATTAACACAGAACATAAATTGTAACTGCACAGGAATTCAAATATGCATTTAATTCAATTCAGATATCCAAGCAACAGCATGATATTTATTCTCAATCCAAGATAGAATTCAAGTTTTAAAACTTTTTTAAAAATTTATTTACTCACCTGTACATTTGCAGAAAACAGAGAGAAGGTCTGCATTTTTTTTTCCAGGCTTTCAATTCCCTTTTGCATGTTGAAGTGATGACTGATTTCCATCTTGCATGTTGATGTTTTCTTCTGAATTGTTTGATTCCAGTATTACTTGAATTACTTGAATTATTCTAGTTTGCATGCCTCTAGTTTCATTTGAAAACCTCGCATTGGCATTTTCCAGATTTACAGTTTCCATTTCCTTTTTCTTTCATTCAGACTTGCATTTATTTTGTTGAAATGAGATAGTATTCAGCTGAAGTTTCCAAGAGTAGATTTTTCTTTCTTATTTTACAATTTTAGATTTTAGACTAAAATGTCAAGAATATGACATTTGTCCCTTGTATGATCTAATTTCCTTACACCTATGCATATTAATTTACATTTGTCTTAACACCTATCTAAAAGTTTAACAAGTGTTATTATTGTTTAATAAATGTTTTATAAATGTTACTTCTTTTTATTTTATAATTATTAAGCTATGTATATGTAATTATGTAATATAGAAATATGTATTTACCTTTTTAACAAATATTCATGTAAATTTAAATAACTTATATTTTGATTTATAATATATGTTTATAAGCTTGAAAAATTGATTTTAACTTCTTATATAAATTTTTAAAACAATTTTATCTTAGTAAAAACAAAAGCTAAAATATATGTTTATAAAATAAGAAATTAACTTTATTATTTAAAATTTAAATTTCAAGTATCATTTCAAAGACATTAAATCAAATTAACATTTCAAATTTTCAAAACTATTTATATATCTAAATAAAGTTTGGAAATACTTATTAAACTCAAATTAATAAAATTCCTATTTAAAACATATATATACAAATATATAAACACATTTCAAATAGAAACTTTCTAACATTAAATTTATTACTTTCCATATTAAATATTAAAACAGATCTCAAATCACAATATATACATTTCATATATATTACAATTTGAATATAAAGTTTTATTACATACTTCTTATTTACCAAAATAAATGTTTCCAAGTCAAATTATTATATACTTTCAAAAGAATTTAATCTTGCTTATTTATATTGTTAAGAAAATATTAATAGATATTAACCAATTGTTATTATTAATCTTTAAAATAAATTTTAACTGGTCAATTTATAATGTAAAATGATCAAATCAATTTAATTATTATCAAAGATTATTAAATTGATATTGCTCAAAATTCCTGGTCGTCACATTTTCAATAATATTTTTGGTTTCTTTTTTTTTTGTAAAGAAAAAATATTTACAAATGGAATTTATTTTTCAAAAGGGAAATTGATTTTTGTTTTTTTTTGTTTTTCAATTTTTTTATGTTTCTGAAAAGATTCTATTTTTTTTGGATTTTTGTTTTCCTAAGTTTTTTTGGATTTTCGAAATTTTGATTTGAAAATTTTTAAAGGAAAAGGAAAAAAAAACTAAGTTAAGAAATATTTAAAAAAAAAATTAGTTTTGGATTTTGAGTTTTTTTTGTTTTTTTTTAAATATGCATGAACTAATGCAACTAAATGAATGCAATGTTTTAATTGCAAATGGTTTATCCTAAGTTAACCCAAATTGTATAATCACAAATGGTCTTAGATAAACAAGATAGTTCTCAGCCAGGTAACGGAAAGGATTTATCGGTGCACCACGAATCACCGTAGCAATACAGCCGAAGGTTTAAGTACCTTCAGTGAAACAACCACTATAATATTTACGAATCACCGTAATATTTATAAATGGTTATTGCTCTACCGTAGCCTAGACACCAAGAATTTAAATTGTTCAAAGAAGACAAATTGTCAATATACAATTAAAAGTTATCGATGTCTAATCGTTATTATTAACCAAAATCTAAGATGAAATGCAAAACTGAAATTAAACGAGTATTAACAATGCAACTAGAATGAAATTTTGTTTTTGTTTTTGCTTTTGATTTTGAATTTTTTAAAAAAAAAATTTTTCTTAAAATGCAAGCAAACAACAATGCAAGACAACTAAAACATAAAATTTTATAAGCAAGCAAGCAGTTTTTCTTTCTTTCGTCAAGCACTTCAAATCAAGCAATTTATTTAACAAGCACTTCTGCTCTTTCCGTAATTCTGCTTTGGCAACCTAAAATAAAGCAAAATATATACAACTTTTTTTTTGAAAGGAAATTTAAAGTAGGGTTTTACTTAAAAAAAATTTATATAATGATGAAACTTCAATCAAATTAAAACAAAACAAAACAATTTAAAAGTACACAAAATTAATTCACAATTGAAATTTCAAAATGAAATTCACTATACCTAACAAATCCTGCCCAAAATAAATCAAATGTACTCGACTAACTTTTTTTTTGGTTATTTTTTTTGTTTGTACGTTTTTTTTTACAAGGCACTCAGGCCCGGCCCAAATACACTACAGTTTCACTACTACGCAAGTTCAAAGCAAAAGGTTGTAAATTGCATTTCAAATTCGAAAGCAATAGATCAGAGATCTCTTCGTAAATAACTTTCTCGAATTGATTTACTCCCGAATCCAAAATTCGAAATTCCCCAAATCTCTTCGTTACTTCACAATTCCTCACTGCCGATTAAGGCAATTGCGTATCGATTTCATATGTGGGGCTAGGCGATTGAGGAAGTCAAAGATTGGGTTGCTGTTGATTGGAGCGATTTGGAGTGGGATGTTCGCGACTGTGGAATTCGAAGGCGATGCTCGATGTTCTGAAGTTAGACGTTGACGAATGGGATATCTGTTTGCAGTGGGAAACTTGAGATATTTGATGTATGTCAGGTATGTTGACAAGACAGAGGGGGTTGGCTTGAAGAATGGT
Source organism: Allium cepa (assembly GCA_030765085.1). Taxonomy (NCBI): domain Eukaryota; kingdom Viridiplantae; phylum Streptophyta; class Magnoliopsida; order Asparagales; family Amaryllidaceae; genus Allium; species Allium cepa. Next base: position 357,275,086 of record CM060942.1, on the reverse strand, counting down.
TGTGAACTGTCGAGTATGGGGTGTTTGTGGCAGTGAGTTTCTGGGGAGGTTGCAGTAATAATAGCAAGCGGGTAGACGTGGATAAGGGTAGAAATGACAGTATGCCGTGGATAAGGGAGTAAGAAGACTGTTGTGATGAGCACTGTTTTCTAGTGAATAAGTGGTGATGGTTGATGGTGTCGATTGCTGTTGAGGTTTAGGCGATTTGGAACCTGGTGAGCATTTTTTTTTGTTGAGAAGTGGTTGTCAGCGAAGTGATGTTATGCAGATGCAACAGTTGGCAACAGTAGTATGAAGTTGAGGAGATGATGTTGGTGTGGTGATGGAGGGGCAGTGCACAACAGTTTGAACATGGTGATCAGGGGTGGTTTGCTATCAACAAGAAAGTTGTGATTCTGGTTGATATTGTGTTTGATGAAGTGGGAGGAAGGCAGAGGATTGAACTGTGGTGATCAGGGTGGTGTGCAGCAGTATGGAAATGTTGATGTAGAATGGATATTGATGGTGATGGCGTGCTTTGTTGTATTGGGTGAATAATGGTGGCAGGAGAAAGTAGAATGATGTTGCACAATTCGTTCAAGTGTGTAGTTAAATGAAGCGATGAGTCTGAAGAGGTAATGATGTTGTTTGTGTTGAATGTGAGATGTAGATAGGGGGATGCGTGGTCAGTTGTATCAGTGAAGTTGTAGATTGATGAAGGTGAAGTGAGGTGTACTGTTGATATGATGGCAGGGTTGTCGAAGTTGATAGAGAAGGATCGGTGAAGTGATTTCAGTGGTCAGTGAGGTGCTGCAGTTCGACTTTGGTTTGCAAAACTTTGAGTTGGCCGCGACTTGCGTTCGAGAGTGGATTGAGGTGAATAAGGTCACGGTGGTTCTTAATTGATGGTGCTGCGGATTGCTGTGCTCGAATTTGAGGCGATGGAATTGGCAGTTGAAGTTGTAGCGTGGATTGTATTAGACAGCAGTGGATGATTGTTTTTTTTGATTGTTTTTGAAGTTGCACGGTTCTGGTGGGATGATGTTATGTGAAGGAGACAATTGTGAAGGCCGTGGTCTTTGGGTGTAGTGACTTTCTAGAAGACGGTTGGTGATTGGTGGATAAGGAAGTAGAATTGGAGGTGCTGGAATTTGGTGGTTGTTTTTTTTGGAGGAGGAAAATTTGGTGTATGTTGTTTTGGATGAAGGGGAGGTTGGAGTGCGGAATGTATGAGAAGAAGTGGTAGAAATGCAGGGGATTGATGTTGATGATTGTGGCAGGATGAAATAGTGAACTGTGATGGAGAGGTTGGTAGAAAATAGTTCAGGCAGAAGCAAGGCAGTGGAGGTTAGCAATGAGATATGTGAATGTTGTATGGGTTGAAAGCAGTTGGAAGGCAAGTGGTGGATGTTGAGTCAAGCAACAATGATGTAGTGGTTTCAGGCAGATGGTCAAGGAGAAGTAGTGGAAGTGTGGACGCAGAACAGTTGATGTTTGTGGGTATGTAGGCAGATGGTAGTGAGTTTTGAGAATTTGGCGGATATGTGGATGAAATGTGAAAGGCAGTCGTTGATGGTATATTTGTTGCTGAAAGGGACAAGAGTGCTACAGTTTGATATTGTGCATGGCCGTTTGAATGACTGGAGATAGGAGTGTAATTGTTGTATGAGAATGGAGATGTAGTCACAGGGATGTTGTGTGTTGGTTGAGTCAGTTAGCTATTGAGGAAGTGATGGACTGTGGTGGGTGGTTTGTTTGCAGTTATGTTGAATGAAGTGGTTTGGCAGAGGATATTGTGTTGTGAAAGGAGTGAATGGTGACCGGAAGAGATGGAAGTGGCGTATGCAATCTTGTCAAGGTATGACAGTAGGATGGTGAGGTTGAATGATGAAACGCTGTTGAGGGAAAGGGTGTTATGCAAACTGAAATTGATGAATGCAGTGAGCAAATAGGTCGGGGGTGTGATGGAAGTAGTTAGAAGAGATGAAGGAAGGAAGTGGTGGTTGTCTTTTTTTGCTGCAAGTGATATGGTGTTTGGTAAGTGCTGTTCGAGGCAGTGGAAGTTGGAGGAAGCAAATGTGGAATGGCAGAGGAGAGGGCTGATTAGTTGATGATGACGCTGTTAGAACAGTGGGAAGTTTTGGCAGTACAGGATGGTTACTGAAGTGTAATTGAGCAGTTTGAAGTAGAAAGATAGTGGGGAGGAGGAGAGAAGTGGAAAGTGAGGAAAGAAACAATGAAATAGTGTGCACTACAATGTGCAGTTCAATGTAAACAGTGTAATAAATTTTTTTGTTTATAGAAATGCCAATGTAAATGAAAATGAAAAGCAATAAACTAAATTTTTTTTTTGAATTGTGTATGTGCTTTTTTTTTTCTTTTTCTAGAGATGCAAATGGAAAATGAAACTAGAAAATAAGTAATGAACACAAACAAATGCAAACAAAAAAACTCCAACAACAAACACACAACACGATTTTTTTTTGAATGCAAACAAACACACAAATTAAAACATAACAAAAATCAAACAAAAAATAATTCGAAGAATAGAAAATCAAAATCAAAACAACTCCCCGGCAACGCCGCCAAAAACTTGTTCGGACGACGGAAGTTCTATCTGTTTAGAAAACCGTCGAACGAATTTTGAAATAAAAATAACCGCAAAGCACGGCGTACACTTGAAGTATGTGGCGAATACGGGTCGATCCACAGGGAATTGTTGATTTAAATTTCCTACTCAATCAAATTATACCAAAGTCGAGAGTGTGTTTAAGCTAGAAAATGAGAATATGAACTAACTAACAAAAAGAAAAGAAATGCAAATATGAGAGTGAAATGACAATTTAGAGAATAAATCCACTCTCTAGATCATGTAGTTCAACACATGAAATCATGATCTCTCTTTTATGGTCATTAATGTTTTAATTGATGTGTTTATCATAAGTATGACATATTTGAGCTATTAATTAGCCAACATAAGTCATCAAACTATAACACACCCCTTAAAACACTTACTAACTTTCATGAAACTTGACAAAGAAAATGAAAATGAAATCCATTTTAAGTATGGCCTATTAACTATTGATTAGAAACATAGACCTTCAAATTTTAATTTCAAATCACTTTCTTATGCCATAATCATATACTATGAAGAGGCATTTGTGTTAGTGATTGTTTAAGCATAGCCTATTTGGTGTCAACAATATAGACTATCAAATTCAAGGCAAAAACAACAAATAAAACCACTTCTATAATCATCATTAAGCACAAAAATAGAGCATGAATTAACAAAATATTGAAGCTACATTAATTAGAGAGCTTCATTACCCCTAAATTGAAGGGGCTTAGCTTCTCATATTTGTCATCATATGAACAAATGTAGCAACAACATGAAAGCAAAAAAAGAAAGAAAAATGAAAGCAAAGGAAAAGAAAACTATTCTACTTGCATAAAAGTAAATCTACACTACTACATGAAAGTAAATGAACATGAAAAGGAAAGAGCATGTATTAAATTCCATAAAATAAAAAAGATTACATAAAATAAAAACGGCTAAGTAGTTATGAAAAGAGAAAGAGGAGCTTTCATTTTATTTTTGATCTAAACTAATCTAAAGAGAAGGAGGCCTAAGAGAGACTAAGAGAAGAGAGAGATATGTTACATGAAACATATGGATATTTATACATGTATGAAACCCTAATTCATATTTTTTTTGGGAATGCCCAAAATTCCCCTTAGGAAGTGTGGAGGCCAAGTATTCATTAACATGTCTTAATCCCCCATTAAGTGTACATGAAGCCATTAACTCCAAAAGCATGTGCATTAGCCTTTAATTTATACATTAAGATAGGTGGGTAGATGGGGTCCTCCATGTTCTTCACTTTCAATTATTTCCATCTTCATTACTTTGTATTAATTTTGTGTATGCATATCTTCATGAAACAACTTCAATTTGAGATCAAATTCCTACAAAAATATATACAAATTTTCAATTAATTTTTCCCAAAGAAATATATGCACACAAATGACCGTTTTGCCCATATATGAAGATGAATATGTGACAATTTGGAATAATTTGAATTTTTGGTTTAAACAAGTTAAAATACCCGATATGATCATTTATTTAATTCAAATAGATTAAATATGGTGGTAAATATAAGCATATGCACGTGCACATCGTCATCAATCATCAAGAAGTGTCAATTACACTAAGCTAGTAAATATATGAGCTTACCTTCATGTCCCATAACCACTAGCTTAACTTAAATATTTACGAACAAATTGTAGATCTCCACTCGAAAATTGTCACAAGAGATTCGACCGGACAAGTCCGAGAAATAACTGACGAAGTGAACGCAAGCGTTTCATACCACTTGTTTTACTAAGTAGTTTAATTAGATTTATCATACGAGTGAGATAAAGGTTTGTATATACTAGTAGAATGGAAAACGGTTGAAGAAACGAGCATTGAAATAAAATAGTGTTGAAACTGTTTTGGTGAAAGAGTTTTGATATTTACTACTAGTAATGAAACCTTTATATTTATTTCAAGTGACAAATTACAAAAATGATTGTAGAAGCAATCAATCATCAAAATTCACATACGAAGACGTGAATCAAATCCAAAGAAACCGATACCGAATCCATCAAAGTGGATATACCCAAAAATTCCTAAAATAGATGTTATCAAAGTCGACGGTGATAACAACTAATCAGAGAAGAAGAATCAATTAAAGATTGAAAAACAATGCAAATTGAGCATAAATAGGCAAACAGGCAAAACAGGAGCAGGTCAGTCGACTAAACTCCCTGAGTCAGTCGACTGAACACACACCTGAAAAATTCTCGGGCTTCAGCTCAATCGATTGACTCAGAGAATTCAGTCGACTGAACCTGATTTCCTGCATTTCCTATCCCATTTTAAATGAAGTGCAAACTCTCTCAATTTGCAATCGGACAAGCACGGACGCTAGGGGTTTACGCCTATCGGCTACCCCGTCCTATAAGCTCTTCGATTCATCACCAAAAACATGAGCAAACAATGTTAGGATTTTTAAAGAATTGAACTCAAAACATAAAAAATTGGAATATTTTCCAGTTCAACCCAAACCAAAAGCAAATGCGCATGAATAAGTGTTAGGAATTCATACCCACAAATCAAAGATAGGTATAGGCATAGACGTGAGATAAAAATCTCACCTTTAAACCCGAAACAAATGAAGAAGAAGCTATACAGCAATGGCAAGGACAATCACTCTTCAATTCCAACCCAAAGAGCTTGAATCTAAGCTTAAAAGAGAAACATTTCCTAAATTAGGTTTAGGAATTTCTGAAATTGGTAAGAGTACAAGTTGGAGAAGAAGAAGAGGAAGCTTGCTAAAGTTTCTTCAATGAATTTGGAGCTAGAACTTGATTTCCAAATGGAAACTAGGGCTTGGAGTTTTAATTTCCCATTCCTCTCTCCATTATTGCTAAAGCTTGAGTATTAGGAAATAGAAGTAAAGTAATGAAGAGAAGAGGGGTGAAGCTTGGGTCTAATGAGCTGAAACAAAACCAAAGCCCTAAGTGAAAAAGTAGCAAAATTCTACTATCTTCAAACATATCGAAGTTTATAATCAAAAAGGTTGCGAACGTCATTTTGAACTCAATGGCGGTGGTCTCGAGTCCTAATTCGACTGTTTGCAAAAAGTAGCTTTTCGAACAATAATCCGACCGACGATGAATTATTTTAAATAAAATATTTAAATATTCAATCGTAAAATATGCGGGTTGTTACAAATCTCCACCACGTACGCAGTTGCCAAAGTGGTTTTCGGTATCGACCGAGTGTATGCCCATATCCGATCCCGGTCTCTTTTCCAACCGATCGTTATTATAACCCATGGTTATAACTTTAAAATAATAATTTCTTTAAAATAAAACATCATTTCAAATCCAAATATTTATCAAACTAAATATTATATCATTTCCAAGTCATTTCAATATATCAAAATATCATATCTTTCCAAAACTTCATTTCAAATGATTTTGATATATCAAAAATATCATATCTTTCCAAAACTTCCTTTATCATTTCAAATCATTTCAATATATCATATCTTTCCAAAACTTCATTTCAAATCATTTTAATATATCAAAATATCTTATCTTGAACATCCTTTAAATTCAAAGATAACGTTCATTCATTTTCAGTTCAAACGACTCATTAAATGATTTTATTTCAATTAAATTACTTCATTTAAACCCTTTAAAAGTGTAATTATTATTCTATCAATTCAAGTATTCAATTTCTAAAGTTTAAAACCATTCTGAGTTCGTTTACTAAGTCAAAAACCATAATTATTAAAATTTCAGCATTTCACATCATATAGAAAAGGCTATTATAAGTTATACTTGGAAACATTTTATTTCAGCAAAGACAGCATTTAAAAATGCTGTTAAAACTCAGTTTTTGTTAAATTTTAGTTCAAAACAGCAAAGACAACATTTTCCGAAATGTTGTAATAGCTCAGGTTCAAGTGTAGATTTTTTATTAGTTTCAGCAAAGACAGTAGACTGCTACAGCAATTACAGAACTGCTGTAATAAGCCTGAGTTCAATTTTAGCCTATAAGTTTAACTACAGCCACTACAACATTTCAGAAATGCTATAATAGCTCTTTTTACTTAGTTTTAGTTAAATTCAGAAACCATAGCACTTCTGAATGCAATTAAAAGTGAATTCCAGATTTTAGTGTATTTCAGCAAATAAATAACTTCATTTAAAACTCTTTAAACATTTTAAAAATCATAATTTAACATTAAAAATGTTCATTAACATATCATTAAACATATTGATTTTTATAAAACCAATTTCTTATAAATAAATCCAAATTTCAATAATTCCACTTATTAGTTCAAGTGTATAATTTCCTTTCTTCACTTTTCAACAAATAAACTTAATGCTTTAGATTTAAATTACCATTTAAAAAATTTAACTAAATTTCCAATTAATTTAAATCATTAATTAAAACTAAAATTTCACATTTCCAAGGTAAGTTATATTTTAAAATTTCACTTTTAAGCATTCATTTATTTAACCAATTAAATTCATAGAAAAATCAATAATACTTTAATAAATCACTTAAATTCAAATTTAAATCAAATTATCATATTTACCATTTTCCAAATAAAATTTAAATTTTCATTTTATTTATATAACTTAAATATCATTTTTAACCAAAATTCCAAATTTCCAAACTTAAGTTATATTTCAATAATCCAATTCAACCATTCATTAATTGCATTTTGAACTCATACAAAAATCATAATTTCTTTATTTTAAAACATTTCAAAATTTATTTAAATCAAATTTCATAAAATTATATTTTTAAAATACTTAAAAATATCCAAAAACACTTTATAAAATAACCACAGGTCTGTATATAGTTTTCTAACCTAGGTCAAGTGATACAGATATGTATCATTTCAATCCGCAGCTTAAAAAGAAAAATCAGTGTTATATCATTTCAAACCCGCAGTCCCAAGTTAAATAAATTAAATGAAAACCGTTCAGGCATATCATTTCAGCCCATAACGATATTTCCCTACTCTAAAGTTCGTTCGGGTATGTATCATTTCAACCCACAGTGATTTCTAATCTACAGGGGACTTGCAGTGTGATAAACAGATATAAATGAACATAACAACATAGATATAATAACAGATGATATGGCATGAAATTTAACAGGTTTAACATCATATATAAATAATCAAAGGCAGATATAACATTACATAATAGTTCTACACATTCAAATGGTGTCAATTTACATTTGGATAAGTATAAACATCTGGTGAGATTTACTCACCTTTATGCGCTGGAGATATCAATTCAAATGACACAACAAATTCCAAAACACAATTTCACGATTTTTGATTTGAGTGGAGAGCAAATCCAAGCTACAACTCTTGTAGCGATGCGAATTTTCGCGTTCGAAAATCGACATCCATTCTTCACATCGTACTCGAATGCCGCAGATTCGACGACCAAATCCGATATGCCGGAGCTTATAACACAATTAAGTAAACAACACAGCGGAAGAAAAAGAATAATACATTGATATACAGCATTGATACAATATCTGATACAACAGATGATACAGTAGATATCAATATACATCAGAGATATGATACAAGAAATAGCAGTGGAAAAGAAAATAGATAACACCAGCAACAGATAATCTCCAAGACAGTCTTCAAAAAAGAACTCCAAGGCACAAATCCAGAAATATCTCGAATCCCCAATAACGATGTGCAAAGATAAGCAAGCGCAGTCCATATGAAAAGACTGAACTAGCTCCAAATAATCCACTAAACTTGACTATTCGAAAAATCCAACTCTAAACTGCCCGTGTGGAAAAGTTATGGGCACCCAAAGTTTAGGAAAGAAACAATAAACTCCAGGTCAGTCATGGGACTGGTATGAGTAAACAAAAAAAAACAGTTGCTTATAAAGAAACTAGATTTATAAAAGAGAATCTGATATGCTTTTGTAAAATGAAAACTACCATAAGACCTCCCACCACACACACAATGCAAACGCAGAGATTTCTTCTTATGATAGTCAAACATGCTTGATACGCGAATTTCTTTGATAATATTACTATAAGTGTAAAGTGCAGAAAACATTTTGAAAGTACAATATAAATCTTAGCCAACATATGACCGTTATCGTATGCCTACTATAGCTACCATGTTCAATAGCAGGTTACTGCCACATTCCGTGGCAGGTTATAAAACTAAAACCGTACAAGGCTCGTATTGTTTCTTTGGATATCCAACAAATGGACAGGCAAAGGTACTTCCCATTGCCACATAGGTATGCCTACGGGAGGACGCCGCGAGAACCTAAGCGGATCTCTACCAACACAAGGCCGGGTTACCTCTAGTTAGGTAACTACTGACACGAGTATGCCATCCCCCGGTCGTAACCAACCTTTATCCGAGGCCCCAACAACAATCACAAAGTAATATATATCTGTGATATCCACATAAGTTAAGTATCTAGGCTCCATACCATGATACCACTACATCCACAAGGAAATGAACATAGCCTCAAGGGGCGCTATCCCCAAATAACCTTGTTGCATTCTTCCTTTATTGACCATTACCGGGTTGTGAGGTTCGGCGAAGTCTCATCCACAAAGCTATGTTTTTCACAAGAGCCATGCTTTTATCAACAAATGCTCAGCAACACTCAGCATGCCACATTACCAAGTTGGGAATATATTACTGATAACCTTCAACTACATAACCTCTGAGCTCGTACGTCTCAGAGAAGGGTGTTAAGCTAAGAGAATGAATTCTGCGCCACCAATAGAAATGTATTTCAAAGAAATCTGCTTTATATCTCAAATTGTAATGTCAGACATACAATCCATACAAGTCTGTCCTAGGTTCAAACAGAACTGAAGGCACTTCCGAAGAAGCCGTTGCAAATCCGGATAATCCCTAATCACGTTCGGACTTCCCATCACATATGGAGTCTCTATACCGGGGACTAGTCATGCAAAGACATTCGACGAGTTATCCTTTCGCTTTCGAAAATATCCGGTCTTCACCACCGGTCTTCAAATGCTATCCATAACGTCATATCACATATTCGGAACGGGCTATATGACACAAAGGTCCTCTCCCGGCTAAATCGAATAGTCTGTGAAATATTTACAAGAAACATATGGATATTGGGGTCTCAGTTAAGTCACAACTTATTACCCAAAACTTTTCTTCCAAATGGCTTAAACAAATTACCATTTCAAATCCTTTTAAACAAAAAGATTCATTCCACTAAGTTCATCCAGTTTCACAAGGATCCATTTACGGATTTCAAAACAATTCTCATTTTAATTGGATTAACTCGTTAAATCTTTAAATCAAAGATTTAACTTATAGCTTTCAAACCGTTTCCATAACTTGAAAAATCATTTTCTTTTAACTTGAAATCCCTTTTACACAAATCGAAAGTTTATTACTTATGTGAAAGCTTTTATGATTCGAAAATAAATGGTTTTCATTTCAGAAAGATCTAATTATATTTGCACGAGTTAAATCTCTTAAATTATATTCACATTCCCAAATCAAAACTTTTAAAAAGTTTAACCCATATATGACTGGTGTAACAACTTTAGTCCCTTGTTTCCAAACATAGAATTCAATTTCAAATCTTGAATTTTAGTTTAAATCAAATTATTTGAATATTCAAAACTCAATCAAGTTATTCAAAATAAATTTTATCTTTGAAACTGCATTTCAAAAGCTTTTAAATTTTGAACCAAATCCATTTCCAAAACCATTTGGATTTAAATATTCAATTTTTAAACTATTTCAAAATCTGTGACTTAATCGATTTCCTCGTGAAATCCATATTTGTTTGTGTATGGATGTGGTCGAGGGGTTTAACACAATAGTGCAACATCATTCAATCATCACAGATTCAAATACAACAATATATTTGATAAGCAGTATAAACTATAATGCTTATCTTTCATTCACAGATCACGGGTATATATATATCACAGTTAATAAATTACATCACAGATAATTAATTACATTACAGATCACAACATAAATCAGGATATATCACAAAGCATTAGATATCAAGGATATCAAAACAATTCAATATCCAATATAACCCAAACGTCCATAAGTAGGATTAATTAAATTATCTGATTTATTTAAATCAGATAAATTTCTATGAATAAATTTTTTAGTCATGGTAAATTAATAATCAATTAGTTACGAAACATTTAATAAATTATCCTTTAATTAATCACTAATTAACCCTTAATTAATAATTTAATCCTTAATTAATTTTTCTTAATTAACTTATTTATTACTTCTTAATAATGATTATTCCTTAATCACTTTCATTAATTAATTAACCTTTAATAAATTAATTATCCTCAAATTAATTATCTTAATTAATTTGTCACATTATCCTTGAATTAATTTATTGCTTAATCACTTGATTAATCAACTTTAAACATTAATTAGTATTTAATTGATAGTCCTCAATTTACAAATTAAATTATTCCTTAATTAATTAACCTTTGAACCTAAATTAATTCATTTAAACCTTCAATTACTCATTTAATTAATCCAATTCATAAATTAATTAATTAAATAAATTGTCCATTTTAATTGACTTAAAAATTAATAAATTTCAGATCACTATTATTTCTTCATCACTTAAGTTAAAACTCATTCTTAGTAGTGATTTAAATATCATTTGCAAACATGTTTTGAAAACTTTTATTTTCAAACTTATCTTTTAATTTCATTTTAAATCCAAGGTTTTAAAATAATTCCTTATAATAGAAGTTAAAATGATTTTGAAACCCGATTTCATTTTAAATTCAAATCAAATTAAAAAATCGCTTTATCATTCAAGTTATTTAAAACAATTTAATTTTTAAAAATTCCTTTTATTTCAAAAACTAAGATTCAGATTTATATTAGAAACCAGATTTAAAATTTAGTTTAAATCTCTATTTTTAGTTAAAGCTTTACTTTTTAAATCCCAACTATTTAAACCTTTTAAGGTCGTTATAAATAATTTAATTTAAAAACTTTATCTTATATTTAAAACTGAGATTCAAACTTTATTCGAATCCAAACTAAATTTTGATTTAAACATAGTTTAAATATCTATTTTATATTTTAAAATCCAGATGTAAAATTTATAAAACATACAGGTTTTAAAACCTGTATCTAATATACCCGAGACACCCCTAGATGACTTCGAGTCCCATGCCCAAAAACTTCGAGTAAAACTCGAAACAAACATGCGAACAAATCTGAAGCCCCCCAAACCAAACAACTCCAGATCCATGCATCGTGCTCGTGCACGTGTACAACACCGCCGAGCAACTCCAAGCGACGTCTCATCGACGAAGAAGTCGACGTTCGCCCAAGCATCCATCTCTAACCTCCAGAATCTCCATCAACTTCTCGAAATCGAAGCCAAGTATAAACTCAAACCCGAAACAACTGAACAACACTAACCCATACCCTGTCATCGCCTCGTGCTCGACGCTCCGACCGTCTGAGCATGCGAAACTTCGGCCTGACACTCCTTGACACCTCCTTCACTACCTCCTCAAACTGCGTCGAACTCGATCGCACGTCGACATGAACGAATCGAATTTCTCAACCGCCCCAATTTTAGGTTTAGAAATTTCAAAACTCCGCCGCTGCCACCTCAATGATCGAGAGCACTTCCCACCATTATTCCCTGAACCATCGTACATTCCTTTATCACCATCCAAAATTCCAACACCTCCAAGCCCGTGGATCGCCAGTGATCACTAAAAGATCGAAATTCAATCAAACGCGAACTGCTCTTTTTTATTGGCTCTAAAAAATCAAGATTTTTGCTTTAAAAATCATGTTTTTGATTAGGGATTTGATTCATAATCCTGATTTAATGAATTACTAACATTGAATTTTGACTAAACGGATTTACTCTGTTGTTTCTTTGTTTCCAGAGTTACTCAGATTTTATATTTAACTTACTTGTAAATTTAAACATTTATCTATGCTAAATCAAATAATTTTGTTTTAAGTCTTAAATCCAAACAGCAAGCAAGTCAAAAAATAACGATTTTTTTTTAATCAACCGATGCTTGAAACAAAGATCAGATTATTACAGGAATCAGCTATGCACACATATACATACAAAAATACAACAAGCAATATTTATACACAATCATATATATTTCAGATATCAATCACGCAGCCATTTTCATAAACTTAAACTTTAAAAAGTGATGTTACTCATAGTATTTTAGCAAAGTGACAGAGCATTTTTTTCTTTTGACACAGATTGAATTTTGCTGTTGAAAGCCTTCTACTTTGATTCTCTGGTTGATCTGTTGTATCTTTATTTAAGTTGAACTTGATTTATGTTTGAAGATGTTGTTGCTTTCCTCAGTTTACTCAGATTTTATGATTGAAATGAGGGTGAGAGTTTGATGTATAGAAATGGAGAGTACTGGTGATTGAATTTGTACAGGGTAACATTACTTGTACAGGTAAATATGTATTATTTTGTACAATACAAGGCATGGCTGAAGATGCTTGTATTAAATGCTAGAGGTATGTTGCATTAATTACTCAAGTCCTTAATGTTTACACATATATTTATTTTTACATTGTGCCTTGCCTTTCATATTCATTTTACAGACGTATTTTACTTTGTCTTGCTTTTCAACTCACAGGCTACATTCTTACTTTGCCTGATTTGCTTTTATAAGCTTGTACTTATTTGAATGTTTAATGTCTTCATACATATATATTTTTATTTCTCTTTTACAAGTTCATACTTAATACATATACTGGTGTCTTCTTTTGCAAGCTTCAAACACACTTATTTTTCTCTTTAACAAGTACATTCATATGTTTGTTTCTAGGCTATATACTTGTCTATATTTGTTCAACTTATCTTTAAATATATCTATTCCTATTTTTTTCACACCTGTGTATTATTTTCTTTCTTGTCTTATGAATGAAATCCTATATGTAATATGTTGTTAGATCTTTAATCAATGTGTTTACTTTCTTATATATATATTTTAATTTCCATTTCTAACCTAAATATTTGTTTTTAACTTAAATACTAATTGTCTTTACATTATTTATAAAATCCAATTCAAATTTAATTCAAATACATTTCTCAATTAATTCATATTTTAACTAATATTTTATATTGATTGCCAATAAATTTCGCAATTTTTATTTAAAAATTAAATTAATTATCAATTTACACTTAGTTAAAATCCGGGATCGTTACAGATTCACATCCTTAGGAAATTTCGTCCCCGAAATTTGCAGGCACGAAAACAACAAAGATAGATACACAAAGATAGAGAAACAGTTTTCCAGATCAAACTGGATATCCATTCTGCATTTGGCTCACCAAATCAGAATATCAACAATAGATAAAACTACGAATCTATTTAACACTTCACAAGATATCCGGGTCACCAGATCTACGAAATATGCAAGGCACTGATTAGTTCCAAGGGATAACTAATCATTGGTAGAATATATCGAGACCCAAATAGTAGATAAATGGATTTGATTTACCCCAAGAAATTACAACAGAATTTCAAATTTGGTTTTAAACTATATCGTTTTATTGATACTATTCAAATTTAGCTTCATATTCTATAATCAAGTTGACTCAATTTAAAATTCCAAATTATTCATATTTATAAAAATTTAAATCGAAAAACTGAAAAGAAACTGATGAAGATACGAAGTAAGGATTTTCTACAATGATTTGTAGGGCCATCCTCACACCGAAATTTCTTCTTGCAAGCAATCAAAAGAATTTGGAAACGAATCAAAGGAAATTGATACAGGAAGATTGTTTCCGCTATTTCAGGGTATTGACCATTTATAGTGGTACTTCCCTGTCCCCTATCTCGTTCTCTTCTTGCACTCATACTCACTATCAGTACATAGTAAGAGAATTTAGTGAGGCACTTAGATGGATATCTTAGGTATATACTCATTCTAGGGAATAATTCACCCTATCTCTAAGAAGCTACTTAAAGTGTTATACTCCTGAAACAAAGCTTTAACCCTCAGCTATGATACCAAATATAGCGATATGAATTTTCACGTTCGAAAATCGACATCTACTTCACCTTGTACTCGAATTCCGTAGATTCAACCGTCCAAATCCGATATGCCTGAGCTTACAACACAATTAAGTAAACAACACAGTGGAAGAAAAACAATAATCAATTATATATAGCATTGATACAATATCTGATACAACAAATGATACAATAGATATCAATATACATCAGAGATATGATACAAGAAATAGCAGCGGAAAAGAAAATAGACAACACCAGCAGCAGATAATCTCTAAGATATTCTTCAAAAGAGAACTCCGAGGCACAAATCCAGAAATAGCTCGAATCCCCAATAACGATGCACAAAGATAAGCAAGCGCAGTCCATATCCAAAGACTGAAGTACCTCCAGATAATCCACTAAACTTGACTATCTGAAAAACCCAACTCTAAACTGCCCATGTGGAAAAATTATGGGCACCTAGAGTTTAGGAAAGAAACAATAAACTCCAGGTCATTCATGGGACTGGTATGAGTAAACAAATAAAACAGTTGCTTTTAAAGAAACTAGATTTATAAAAGAGAATCCAATATGCTTTTGGAAAATGAAAACTACCATAAGACCTCCCGCCACACACACAATGCAAACGCAGAATTGGAGGAGATTTCTTCTTATGATAGTCAAACATGCTTGATACGAGAATTTCATTGATATTATTACTATAAGTGCAAAGTGCAGAAAACATTTCGAAAGTATAATTTAATTCTTAACCAACATATGACCATTATCGTATGCGTACTATAGCTACCATGTTCAATAGCAGGTTACCGCCACATTCCATGGCAGGTTATACAACTAAAACCGTACAAGGCTCATATTGTTTCTTTGGATATCCGACAAATGGTCAGGCCAATGAACTTCCCATTGCCACATGGGTATGCCTACGGGAGGACGCCTCGAGAACCTAACCGGATCTCTGCCAACACAAGGCCGGGTTACCTCTAGTTAGGTAACTACTGACACGAGTATGCCATCCCCCGGTCGTAACCACCGTTTATCCTGGGCCCCAACAATAATCACAAAGTAATATTATATCTGTGATATCCACATAAGTTAAGTATCTAGGCTCCGTACCATGATACCACTTCTATCCAGAAGGAAATGAACATACAAGGGGCGCTATCCCCTAATAACCTTGCTGCAATCTTCCTGTTTTGACCATTACCGGGTTGTGAGGTTCGACGAACTCTCGTCCACAAAGCTACGCTTTTCATAAAAACCACGCTTTGATCAACAAATGCTCGACAGCACTCAGCATGCCACGTTACCAAGTTGGGAATATATTACTAATAACCTTCAACTGCATAACCTCTAAGCTCGTACGTCTCAGAGAAGGGTGTTAAGATAAGAGAATAAATTCTCCTCCACCAACAAAAATGTATTTGAAAGAAATCTGCTTTATATCTCAAATTGTAATGTCAGACATACAATCCATATAAGTCTGTTCTGGATTCGAGCAGAACTGAAGGCACTTCCGAAGAAGCCCTTGCAAATCCGGATAATCCCTAATCACGTCCGGAGTTCCCATCAAATATGGAGTCTTTATACCGAGGACCAGTCAATGCAAAGACATTCGACGAGTTATACTTACGCTTTCGAAAATATCCGGTCTTCAAATGTTATCCATAACATCGTATCACATATTCAGAATGGGCTATATGACACAAAGGTCCTCTTCCGACTAAACCGAATAGTGAGCGAAATATTTACAAGAAACATATGGATATTGGGATCCCAGTTAAGTCACAACTTATTACCCAAAACTTTTCTTCCAAATGGTTCAAACAAATTACCATTTCAAATCCTTTTAAACAAAAAGATTCATTCCACTAAGTTCATCCAGTTTCACAAGGATCCATTTATGGATTTCAAAACAATTCTCATTTTAGTTGGATTAACTCGTTAAATCTTTGAATCAAAGATTTAACTTATAGCTTTCAAACCATTTCCCTAAATTGAAAAATCATTTTCTTTTAACTTGAAATCCCTTTTACAAAAATCGAAAGTTTATTACTTATGTGAAAGCTTTTATTATTTGAAAATAAATGGTTTTCATTTCAGAAAGATCTAATTATATTTGCACGAGTTAAAGCTCTTAAATTATATTCACATTCCCAAACAGATACTTTTAAAATAGTTTAACCCATATATAACTGGTATACCATCTTTAGTCCCTAGTTTTCAAACATAGAATTCAATTTCAAATCTTGAATTTAAGTTTAAATCAAATTATTTAAAATTTCAAAAATCAATCAAGTTATTCAAAGTTAATTTTATCTTTGAAGCTCCATTTCAAAAGCTTTTCACTTTTAAACCCAATCCATTTCCAAAACCGTTTGGATTTAAATATTCAATTTTTAAACTATTTCAAAATCTGTGACTTAATCGATTTTCTCGTGAAATCCATATTTGTGTGTTATGGGTGTGGTCCGTGGGGTTTAATACAATAGTGCAGCAACATTCAATCATCACAAATTCAAATACAACAATATATTTGATAAGCAGTATAACTATAATGCTTATCTTTCATTCACAGATCACAGGTGTATATATCACAGATAATAAATTACATCACCGATAATTAATTACAATATAGATCACAACATAATTAAGGATATATCACAAAGCATTATATATCAAGGATACCAAAACAATTCAACATCCAATATAACCCAAACGTTCATAAGTAGGATTAATTAAATTATCTAATTTACTTAAATCAGATAAATTTCTATGAATAAATTTGCTAGTCATGGTAAATTAATAATCAATTAATTGCAAAAAAATTTATAAATTATCCTTTAAATCATCACTAATTAAACCTTAATTAATAATTTAATCCTTAATAAATTATTCTTAATTAATTTATTATTACTTCTTAATTAATGATTATTCCTTAATCACTTTCATTAATTAATTAACCTTTAATAAATTAATTATCCTCAAATTAATTATCTTAATTAATTTATCACATTATCCTTAAAATAATTTATTGCTTAATCACTTGATTATCAACTTTAATCATTAATTAGTATTTAATTGATAAACCTCAATTTACAAAAATTATTCCTTAATTAATTAATCTTTGAACCTTAATTAATACATTTAAACCTTTAATTACTCATTTAATTAATCCAATTCATAAATAAATAAATTAAATAAATTATCCATTTTAATTGACTTAAAAATTAATAAATTTCAAATTACCACTATATCTTCATCACTTAAGTTAAAACTCGTTCTTAGTAGTGATTTAAATATCATTTACAAAGTCAAAGTGCATTCATCAAAGGGAGAAGCATTTCTAAAAACTCATTGATGGCACATGAACTGGTTAGAAACTTCAACAAACCAGGTACGGATAAATTCTGTCTTAAAGTGGATCTTCACAAAGCATATGATAAAATAAATAGGAATTTTATAATTCACATGTTAAAAAATATAGGTTTTCCCTCAAGATTTGTGAACATAATAAGAGAATGCATATCAACTCCAACCTTTTCTATCCTGATAAATGGTGTACCGAAAGGGTTTATAGGCTCCAATAGAGGGATCAGACAGGGTGATCCTCTATCCCCTTACTTATTTGCTATTGCCATGGAATACTTCTCGTTACAAATGGAGCTGGCGACTTATAACAGGAAAATCCAGCCTATATATAACATTCAGCCTATAGTGACCCACCTACTCTACGCAGATGATTTGCTCATATGTGTAAAAGCCACCAACACATCAGCTAGAGCAATCAAGGACATTTTCTGCAATCTAGAGAGATACACAGGACTTAAAATGAATGAACAAAAAACAAAGTGTTATTTCAACAAAACATGTACCAAGAAAAATGAGATACTAGATATCTTAAAAGTGGAAGAGGATGTTCTCCCTGTGAAATATCTAGGGGTCCCTTTATCATCAAATAAAATAACTGACAGAGAATGTGCAATCTTAATCTCTTCGATAAGGAACAAATTACAAGGATGGAGCTCACAACTGCTATCACTAGCAGGAAGAATTGAACTAGTCCACACGGTAATCCACTCAAAAATAAATTTCTGGCTCCAATCCTTCCAATTACCAGATATTTCAATCCAGAAGATAGAAAAACTCTAAAAAAAGCTTGGAAAATAATCACAGGAAAAGGACTATGGGGGAATTGGATGAGGAACAGATACATTAAAGGAAATTTCTGGTGCATGCAAATAGATAACAATGCTTCGACGAATTGGAAAGCTATCATGAGAATAAGAGAAACTCTAATTTCTTGTATTACAAAAGAAGTAGCCATGGGAAGAGAAACTGACTTATGGAAGGACCCCTGGATAACAGGAAAATCGTTGATCAATATATTGGGAGTACATACTTACTCAGATTATGGATGCCCCAATAGAAAAGTCTCGGATATAATAATCCACAATGAATGGAACTACACACAACTGCCAATAAACCAGGAGATTAAAAAGGAAATACAATATATGCCAATATATATAGGGAGAGAAAATGACATCTGGACATGGAAACCTACAGGAAGAGAATTCACTACAAAATCAGCTTGGGAAGAGATAAGGAAGCAAGACAATAAGGTTGAATGGAGCAAAATCATATGGAACAATGCAAATAACCCAAAAATGGCATTCACAACTTACAAAGCAATTCTAAAAAGACTGCCTACAAAGGATAGACTTGTAAAATGGGGAATCTTAAATGAAAATAAGTGTGAATTATGCAACCTAGAAGAGGAATCGCATGAGCATTTATTCTTTTCCTGCAAATTTTAGAAAGAAGTATGGAATCGATACAAAACACAAACTAACACAACAGTGGCTGCTAATACTTTAGAGGAAGAGATAAATCACCTGTTGCAACGGAGAGGCGTAGACGTCAAATCCAAGATGGCCAGCTTGCTATCACAACAACAGTTTGGGGAATTTGGAAGGAAAGGAATCGTCGCGTATTTCATAAAAAACGAAGAAATTACATAGAGATTAGCAATCTGGTGAAAAATGACATGCAACTGGTACGAAGAAGAATCAAAGAGTGCGAAAATACCTTGCTGGAATTAAATGGAGCTCGAACTGCAGGAGAGGATCAAAATCGAACATTGGGAGGAAACCCAAGTACAAGCTATCTGATGCGGCCGCCATGAAGAGAAAGAAGAAGTTGTAAACTGATTTATTTTGGTATTTTTGGTTGTAAGTACTTCTTGTCGGATGTGTTATGTATAGCTCGTAGCGGGCTGAAATTTGGGCTGAAATGCCTTAATAAAGTCTTACCAATTTACAAAAAAAAAAAAATGTTTTGAAAACTTTCGTTTTCAAACTTATCTTTTAATTTCATTTTAAATCCAAGGTTTTAAAATAATTCCATATAATAGATGTTAAAAGGAATTTAAAATCGGATTTCATTTTAAATTCAAATCAATTTAAAAAATCACTTTATCATTCAAGTTATTTAAAACAAATTTAATTTTTAAAAGGTCTTTTTATTTCAAAAACTAAGATTCAGATTTATATTTGAATCTAGATTTTAAATTTTGTTTAAATCTCTATTTTTATTTAAAGCTTTACTTTTTAAATCCCAACTATTTAAACCTTTTAAGGTCGTTACAAATAATTTAATTTAAAAACTTTATCTTATATTTAAAACTTAGATTCAAACTTTATTTGAACCAAACTAAATTTTGATTTAAACTTAGTTTAAATATCTATTTTATATTTTAAAATCCAGATTTAAAATTTATAAAACTTGCAGGTTTTAAAACCTGAAGCTAATACACACGAGACACCCCTAGATGACTTCAAGTCCCATGCCCAAAAACTTCGAGTAAAACTCGAAACAAACACGCGAACAAATCTGACCCCCCCAAACCAATCAACTCCAGATCCAAGCACCGTGCTCGTGCACGTTTACAACACCGTCGACCAACTCCAAGCGATGTCTCATCGACGGATAAGTCGACATTTACCCAAGCATCCATCTCCAACCTCCAAAATCTCCGTCAACTTCTCGAAATCGAAACCGACTATAAACTCAAACCTGGAACAACACAAACCCAAACCCTATCATCGCCTCGTTCTTGACGCTCCGACCGTCTGAGCACGCAAAACTTCGGCCTGACACTCCTTGACACCTTCTTCATTACCTCCTCGAACCGCGTCGAACTCGATCGCACGTCGACGATGAACGAATCAAATTTCTCAGCCGCGGCAATTTTTGGTTTAAAATTCAAAACTCTGCCGCTTCCACCTCAATTATCGAGAGCAATTCCCACCATTTTCCCTGAACCACCGTACACTCCTCCATCACCATCCAAAATTCCGACCACTCCAAGCCCGTGGATGGCCAGTAATCACCAAAAGATTGAAATTCGATCAAACGCGAACTGCCCTTTTTTCTTGGCTCTAAAAATCATGATTTTTGCTTTGAAAAACATGTTTTTGATTAGGGATTTGATTCGTAGTCCCGAATTAATGAATTACTAACTTTGAATTTTGACTAAACAGATTTGCTTTGTTGTTTCTTTGTTTCTAGAGTTACTTAGATTTTATATTTAACTTACTTGTAAATTTAAACATTTATCTATGCTAAATCAAACAATTTTGTATAAGTCCTAAATCCAAACATCAAGCAAGTCAAAAGATAATGACTTTTTTTAATCAACTGATGCTTGAAACAAAGATCAGAGTATTACAAGATTAGCTATGCACACATATACATACAAAAATACAACAAACAATATTTATACACAATCATATATATTTCATACATCAATCATGAAACCATTTTCATAAACTAAACTCTAAAAGGTGATGTTACTCACAGTATTTTAGCAAAGTGACAGAGCCTTTTTTCTTTTGACACAGATTGAATTTTGCTGTTGAAAGCCTTCTACTTTGATTCTCTGATTGATCTGTTGTATCTTTGTTTAAGTTGAACTTGTTTTAAGTTTGAAGATGTTGTTGCTTTCCTCAGTTTTCTCATCTTTTATGATCGAAATGAGGGTGAGAGTTTGATGTATGAAAGGGAGAGTACTGGTGATAGAATTTGTATAGGGTAACATTATCTTGTACAGGTAAATATATATTGTTTTGTGCAATACAAGGCACGACTGAAGATGCTTGTATCAAATGCTAGAGGTATGTTGCATTAATTACTCAAGTCCTTTACGTTTACACATATATTTATTTTTACATTGTGTCTTGCCTTTCATATTCATTTACAGACATTTTACTTTATCTTTCTTTTCGACTCACGGGCTACATTCTTACTTTGCCCGATTTGCTTTTATAAGCTTGTACTTATTTGAATGTTTAATGTCTTCATACGTATATATTTTTATTTCTCTTTTACAAGTTCATACTTAATACATATACTAGTATCTTCTTTTGCAAGCTTCAAAGACACTTATTTTTCTCTTTAGCAAGTACATTCATATGTATGTTTCTAGGCTATATACTTGTCTATCTTTGTTCAACTTATCTTTAAATATATATATTCCTATTTTTTTTCACACTTGTGTATTATTTTCTTTCTTGTCATATGAATGAAATGCCATATGTAATATGTTGTGAGATCTTTAATCAATATGTTTACTTTCTTATATTTATTTTAATTTCCATTTCTAACCTAAATATTTATTTTTAACTTAAATACTAATTGTCTTTACATTATTTATAAAATCCAATTCAAATTTAATTCAAATACATTTCTCAGTTAATTCATATTTTAACTAATATTTTATATTGATTACCAATAAATTTCACAATTTTTATTCAAAAATTAAATTAATTATCAGTTTACACTTAGTTAAAATCTGAGATCGTTACAACTCTTGTGCTACAACCCGAAACAAACATCAAAACAAACACAAATTCAATACAACTAGATATGAAATAACTTTGAAATAAAAAGGAATAAAAAGAGATATGAATAGAACGACTTTTGCTTTGTTTCTTTATTCTTTTGCACGGCCAGGGGGTGTTTTTGGTCAGGTTTTGGTGCGGCTTTGGCTCAGGTTTAGGTCCTATAAGGCACGGCTATAAGGCATTGAAGTGGTGGAGGAGTTACTACGCATGAATATGAGGAGGCTTATGCAATATAGTGGTTTAGGTCAAAACAAAGGCTCGGCCATGGGGTTTTAGGCTTGGCCAGTGGAGTGTGGATCTGGTCAGTGGCTGGGGTGGTTAGAGGAGGTCTGGAAAAAGATGGTGGTGTCAGCCTATGGTGGTGGTGGTGGAAAATGGAGTGGTGAATCAACAAGGCTCAAACTAGCATGCTTTAAGGCCTTAGCATTGGTTTTTGTGGAGTTTATTCACGATAGATGGTGCGGCCATGGTCAAGACCTGGGTTGTAGGAGGTGTTCATGGCAAGGAGGAGATGTAGGAAGTGGTGGCCGTGGATATGAGGAAGAGGAAGTGCAAAAGGATCCAAGAAAACAAGGCAAAACCATGAAAAATGAGAAGAAGAAGGAGGAAAAAGTAGCCATTACTCTATTTTTTTGTTCTAACCGTGAAAAATAATAAGATGGGATGTTACTCACCTAAAAATGAATAAAATTCACGGCCAAGAACTGAAATGTACAGCCAAAATACAAGAGAAAGTGAAAAGACAAAGAAAATGAAAAGACTAGCAGCCGAAAAGTCACACGTTATGAAGCTTTTTTGTCCCTTCAATTTTCCACTTCAATTAAATAAAATAAACAAATAAAAATTTCAAAAAATAATTTTAAAAACCGTAACAAAGTGAAATAATATTAAAATAAATAATTAAATTTAAAGAAAATTGAAAAAGATTTAAAGAAATTGCTTAAAAATCCAAAACAGTATCCAGAAATTACAAATAAATCACCATTGACTTTGGAAAACTGTTTACTTCATTTCAAAAATATTCTAAAACAAAATTTTGAAATAAAAGTATTTTTAAAACATTTTAAAAGTGAAATAAATAATTAAATTTAGATAAAATAGAAAAAGAACTAAAGAAAATGTTTAATAATTAGAAACAGGACATGAAAATTACAAATAAATAACACTAGCCTTATAAAATTCTGTTTTACTTTAAAAAAATAAAAGTTATATAAATAAAATAAATAAGGAACAAAATAAAGTAGGGATAAGAATAAATAAGTTCTTAAGAAAATATAAAGATAAATAAAGAATTACATTAATTATTTGAAACTAGGAATTGAAATTTATAACAGAATACAGCTGACATTAGAAAATGTCAATAACACTTTTAAAATGTTTAAAACCAAAATATATACATAGCATGTTATTTTATCCATATAAATATAATTATAACATTACATGACCAAATAAAATATTATTTATATAATTTAAACCATTTTGTTAAATACAGCAAATTACACACAATGGTTAAAAAGGCATAACTTTCACATTATAAATCAGATTTCAAAGAAACGAAAAGCAATGTTCTTAAAATTTTATTTACTTTCACAATAAAAGATAAAATTAAAATTTTCAAATATTTAAAATTTAAATTTAAAAGTAAAAGTTTGACAATTTTAACCAAAATTCACTTTTTGGAAAATTATTCTATTTAGTCATATTTGGAATTATAATCCACATCAAAATCAAAGTTTATATTGAAAATAACAAAATTTATTCTTTTTCATAAATAAAGCTTTTAAATCTGGAAATTCAATTTAAAAATAATTGTAAAATACAGGGTTGTTACAAACATGACCAACAACCAAACATTAGTTCCGATCCCCATCATGTAATCTCGAGACTTGTTAATAAAGTAAGTTACTACTCCATTGTTGACAGAACTGAGATAATAGAAAACGCCGTTCACATTTTGAAGAGTGACCAGGGAGCAATGGATATAGAGAGCCACGTAACAACAAGCATTTTATGTGCTCGAATTTCGTCTTACTCGACACTCAAGTCATTAGGTTATACATTTTTGTTTTGGTAATTTCTAATAAGCATTAGCATATCAGTTAGCTATCTACAAAAATGCACAGGGAATTGAAAAATATAATAGAACATATATATGTAGACTAAGGATACTACCTTGGAATCAATATTATTTCTTGGATATCAATTCGCCTTGTCAGTGTCAAGCATGAATAAGAAGGCTTCTCCATCTATTGTTCCCATCTTACTGATGCAGTTTAACAACCTGGGATTTTCGAGATTACTGTTAATATTAAATTGTAATGCAAATTATAAATTAATATTGTGTTTAAAAATGAAATGGATAATGAAATGAGGGATTATATTTTTTATTTTATATAAACAATATCTTGATGATTATACTTTGGGATTTGAAATTTAAATAAGTCATATTATTTTATTTGAAGCCTAGTTCAACATTCGACGGTTGAAAAAAGTGTAAAAGAATGAAATAAAGTTATAAAAAAACTTTTTTATGGATTTTGGTTGAAAATAAATAATTGTGATGGTTTAATTTTAGTTAATTAGTAATATTGGAAATTTATTCTAATGTTGGCCTTTTATTTTAAAATAAAAGGAATAATATGAAGAAAATAAAATTTAGAAGTGTAATTAGGCTTGGAATGATGTATTAATGTTATAAAAATGTTAAAACATTTTAATACACTTCATTGGACTTAAAAAATAATTTTTATTTGGTTGAAATGAGTGAAAATAGTGATTTTTCACTAAAAATGGGAATATTGGAAAATATTGTTAAAAAATTGTGTTATATGGGGAAAATAATATTTTTATTTGGAAAAAATATTTGGATGATTAAAAAGTGTTAGAATGATTTATTGCAATTTATTTGACATGAAAGAATTTTTTGTTGGAGTAGCATTAAAATAGTGTTTTTACACTAAAATGGTGTAATTTGTAAAATATTATCAAAGATAGGGTTTTAATTATAAAAATAACTTTTTATTCCCGAAATTAATTTTTTTATTTTATATAATTACAATTTCATTACAAACAATTTGTTGTAGATTTTTTATTTGGTTAGAAATGAGAAAACTAGTGTATAATTTGATTAAATAGGTCAAATATGTATATAACATAGGAATTTCTCTAAGTATCTTGGGCTTATTTGGGTAGGTTTGAATCCATTTACTCTTTCTAGAACCATCTAGAAAAGAGGAAATAGGTATAGGTACTTTTTTTCTCACCTTCCTACCCACAACAAAACACACAGTAAATAGAGAGAAAGAAAAACGATGGCTTTCCCTAATTAAATCTCAATTCCACTCAATTTCGCTGTTAATTCAAGAAGAACTTCACCAAAATAAGAATAGAGAAAGGATTTCACCTTCAAGCTCTATTATTTCTTCACAAATTTGGGTGTTTGCGATCTAAACTCAAAGGTGAGTTTAAAACTCACATTTTCTAGCTTTTATTGAGATTTCAAAGTAAGAAATCTCAATTTTGTTTGTTGCATGTTTATTTATGAAATTGCCGTCAGTGAATTGGGCATATCTCTTTCGTTTTAAGTCGTAATTCAATAATTTTAGATGATTTGGAAATCATAGACATAGCTATACAAGTTTTATGTTTTTAGTTTTCTAAAATTTTGAAGTTTTATTGATCAAAATCGTGCTTGTTTGTTGTTGTCCCGAGAGCAAATTCACAGCAGCAACAATCATAGGCTTGAGAAGTGTTTTAGCCATAAGTTTTTCATTTCTTATCCAAATTAGGTCAAATTTTTCTGTAACAACCCGCATATTTATCGAGTTTATATTTAAATATTTTATTTAAATATTAAATCGTTAATTAGATATTGGTCCGAAAAGCTACTTTTTGCAAACGGTCAAATTAGGACTCGAGACCACTTCCATTGAGTTCGAAATGCCATTTACAACTTTTTTAAGTATAAACATCGATAGGTTTGGAGTTAGTGAAATTTCACTAACTTTTCCCGCTTTAGACTTTAGGTTAGTTTAGCCTATTAAGCCCAAGTTCCAACCCCCCTCTCCTCACTCTTCATAAATTTCCTAATTAACTCAAGCTTTGGCATTAATGGTGAAGAGAATGGGAAATTAAAACTCCAAGCACAAATTCAATTGCAAAATCCAACATTCAACTCCAAATTCAAGTAGAAGATATTGGATTCAAGCTCTGGATTGCTTCTCCTTGCTTTCAAGCTTCATCTTCATAAATTTTAGTGCAAAGGTGAGATTTTTATCTCATAATTCTAGCCTATAACTATATTGGACTGTTGGGAATGAATCCCTATCATGTTTGCATGTATATTTGCATTTGGTTTGAATCAAATTGGTGAAAAAACTACAACTTTTAGTGTTTTTGTTGAAAAACTGCGTATAGGTCGTTCTGGCCACTTCTGCTCGTTCGCAGTTAGGTCGCTCACGAGATAGGGCTTTAGGTCACTCGCGAGTTACTGCCATAGGTCGCTGGTCCATCGTGAGGTTTGTTCGGAGCTAGGTCGTTCGCGTTTAGGTCGCTAGGTCGCCTGTACCGTTAGCTCGTAGCTCG
Source organism: Allium cepa (assembly GCA_030765085.1). Lineage (NCBI taxonomy): Eukaryota > Viridiplantae > Streptophyta > Magnoliopsida > Asparagales > Amaryllidaceae > Allium > Allium cepa. The sequence goes on along the minus strand of CM060942.1, from coordinate 357,247,978 downwards.
AACTTACTCATTTTAAGTCGCGTGACCCCCTTCGTATCGTTAGGTCGCGAACAAACCTTAGGTCGCTATGGGATAGGTCGTATGGCTTCTTTCACGATAGGTCTCTCGACCTCTTCGACCTCTAGGTCTGTAACGACCCGTAAATTTTCGATAATTAAAATAGTAATTTGATAAGATTTCGTGATTTAGTGTTAGAAAAAAAATTGTAAGTCGTTTGGAATAATAATAACTAGAATGAAATGCAACAAGATTTTATCTAAGTTAATTATTTATGAATTGAATAAAATCCCAAATCAATTGAAATGTTATGTAGTCAAAGGTAATTGAATGAATTTGTATTGTATAGGTAATTGTGACACTTGTTTGTAAATAATAAACTTATAAGAAATAAAGAGTTAACGGTGATAATTATTTAAGTTATCTATTCATTTAGTTGGTCGAATTGAATTTGTGAACCAATTGCAATTGAAATGAAAGTTCATATATTAGTTGAGTGCATTATCTCTAACTGTGGATTAATAATAATGTAGAGTTCATTTGGTGTAATATAGTAAATCGAATGATAATGACATTTTTATTTAAAAATCCAATATTGAAATCCGTCAAATATTGAACAATTAAATTGTTTAAATTTAATATTTGGAATTTATTGAATAAATTGAATAACGGGTTTAATATGATAAAAATGATTTGTAAAATTTTATTTTATCATATTGGAGTTATAGTGATGTTATAGAACTTTTAAAGCTGAATTTAAAATTTATTTGTGAAAATTGAATATTTTAATATTTAATTATCGACTGAAAAATAGCCAATTTTCGAACAGTCTCAGAATTGGACGAAACTAGTTCCATTAGATCCGTAATAGTTTGTTATTATCGGATTTCAATTTTCATAGCAATCGGAGTTTTCGTTTGACCGTGGCAGCTCGAAACGCATCGAAATTGTTTTAATATTAATTTGACGAGTTAAAATAGTCATTTTTCAAACGGTCTTGGATTTCGACGAAACCAGTTTCATCGGATCCATAATGTCATATTATTGTAATATGTCAATTTTCGGGTCAATCGGATTTACCGTTTGTCCGAGGCGAGCCAAAACGCCTGGAAATTTAGTTAACCGATTTAATTTAAAATCGATCGTTTATTTCCGTAACTTGCACAAATGATCGAATTATCTTCCGAAACCTGTTCCATTGTGTCCGGCACGGGGGATAAACTATAGGAATGTCAGTTACTGTGCGAAATTCGGAGTTTGGAAAAGCCGGATGAATGGTATTCGTCGTTTCCTATAAATAGCCCTTTGATTCACAAAATAAATAAATAAAAAGAAAAAAGAAAACTAGGGTTCTTCGGGCTGCCATTCTTGAAACCCACGGCCAGAAACGCGCGCCTTTCTTCCCTCGATTTCTCCACATCCATTAACTTTCGTGTAAAACTCTCAAATAGAAAATCAAAGAGCATGTCGAGCTCTACAAAGTGAACGGCTATGATCGAGAAATTCATGCTAGATCGACGGCATAGGGCTCGAGAAGGCCGGCCGTTCAACCTCGTTCTGCGTGCTTATGGATGAAACGAGCTTCGTGCTATTTGGGCCGAGCATGGAGTGGTGGGTGGCGCTTCCAATGGTGGTGGTTTGATGGGGTTTCGAAGAACGTAGGAGGGTGCGGCCTTGAGGAGTTGAACGATGCTTGGGTTCGAGCGCGTATGAGTTTTCACGCGTGAGGAAGAAGGGGGAGGGGGTGCGGCCTAGATCTGCTATGCAGGGAACGAACGGCTGTGATGGAGTCTGGATTGAAATGTAAATTAAATTTGTAAATATTTATATTATAATTCATGTAACTTTAAAACTATGTAACTTTTTCGTACGAGGTCGAAAATTTTAGATTCAAATTGCGTTAGAATCGTATGGACGAGCACTACGCTATGGAACTGGATTGGAGTCATTTGGAGCTAGAGAAAATTTCGGGTAAAATTAAACGCTCGTTTAATTTTATTCGAAATAAAACGCTGGAACAACATTGAAATCAAGGTGAGTGTTTTATAACGCTCACAACGTACTAAATATCTTTATGCTAGTTAAATTTGACATTATGAAGTGGTATGATTTTATTTGTCGTTGTTTGATAAAAATTTAATTGTCATATAGCTTGTCATTTGAATTAACCGTTGAAAAATTAAATTGACAGTTAAATTTAAATTGGAATTGAAATTGAATTGCGATTAAATTACCTGACATTGATAACTATGAAACTGCCATGAATTATATTGTCTATTGGATGATGTATTTTGATGGATGTTATTGGTTGATATTTAAATGTTTGGATGTTTATTCGCTTATTTATACTGTTATGCATACATATGAAACTGTGATTTGATTTAAGTAGTATATATTCATCCCTGACATTTAATTGAAATAAATAATTACTTGGCCATAGGATAGAAAATTATATACGAACACCGAATTGGCTAAATTAGTAATTTTTAAAATCGTCGATTTGAAATTTATTTAAATGGTTTGATTTAAAAGTTATAAATAGAAATAAATTTATAGAAATCAAATTTATCGAAAAATTGAGTTTGGAATGTTGAAATAAATTTTGGTTAAAAGAAATTGTTAAATAATAAGTCGAGACTTTGAAATTTTAAAAATTGGGATTCGATTGAATTTCGAAAATTGATTTGTTTAAAGATTTAACCTTAATTCGAGCTTTGAATTAACAAGTAAAGGTGATATAAAAATGATATTTTGAAGTCGAGCTTGGAATTGAATCATACTTGAAATTTGGATTTAAACTCAGAAATTGATGGATAATTTTGTTAAGTGTTATAAATGGATATTTTGAAAAACCAAGCTCTAAATCAATATAAATTGAAATTGAATAAATTGAAAGTGAATATAAAATTGAATAAATTTGAAGTCAAAGTTGACATTGATTTGAATTGAAATCGAAATTGAATCGGTGGAATGGAAATTGAAATTGATTTGAATTGGGATGTTATAAATTGAAATCGATTGGTTTTGAAGCTGTTTTATTTTATTTTCCAAATTACTCTGCTATATAAACCATTTTTGAATACTTAAACTATTTTAATCTATTTTAAATCTACTTAACCCAATTTAAATTATTTTAAACTAATTTATCTATTTGAAACCCATTTTAGGATTTTAAGTATTTTTAACTATTTTAATTATTTAAAACTACTTTTAAACTACTTAAAACTATTTTCTAAAATTCTAAGCTGGTCAAATAAGTGGAATGTTTATGTTTAAATCTTTAATTTAAATACGAATTGAGTTAAATGAAGTTGCAACCTAAATTGATATTCGAAATGATTTTGAAATCGAAATGAGATTGATGTGAAAATGATTTTTGAAACGAAATCTTACATTTCAATAGATACGATGATATTGAAATGGACTTGATTTTGAAGCGAATATGATATTATGATATCAATTATGAATCGATTTGAAATGTAAAAGAGCCAACGGTGTAATAATACGTAGTTATTAAAGAGACCGGGATCGGATATAGACATACTCTCTGTCGATAACGAAACCACTTTAATAACTATTATACGCGGAGTGTTGATCCAGAATGAAGTGGATGGTTTGGTGAACGCGTTGACTGAAGAAAGAGAACGATATTGGATGACCCCTGACATGACTAAAATAGGAGCCGCACCGGGCCATTGAGGTTCGCCATCTCTAGCGGACACACTTCTTCGATACCATATCTATTACATTTGTGATTCGATTTGGGTGCACCTCTTGATTTGGGAGTGTTGTTTCGCGGTGTTGGGTAGCTGCTGGCTATGCTCAACATCAGTCCGGATCACGCAACTACTAGTATCCTAGTTGGTATCGCCTCTTGTACCTTGTCATACTGATTATCCTATTCGCGACCACTACGTTTTGTTTTGTGTTATACCTATGGGGTACCCTCTGATAACCACCAGTTTACGGTGGGGCTTACGGTGCTGTATAGACTACGACATTATAAAAATGTGTTAAGGGGGATTATGGTATCGTCTTAACGCTATTTTGATACTTTATATTACTGATAGGCATTATCTACTTAGCGTACATTACTACATAGTAGATAGTTTAACGGATCCTTGAGAGATGGAAAATCCCGTAACATCTCTTAAGTTATTGCACGCACGTTGACACTGGATAGGAGATGTCAAACCCCGTAAACATCTCTAACGCCTTTACACTCATGTTTATTTAGGATTGATTTAACTTACACGAGGATATTTTAGTCCTGACTCGATTGTTTTGTCTTTTCATTACGCTCGGGTCAGACCTGAGTTTTTCAACTTTTTGAAGATCTATTCTGGAGGACGAAGACGAATATTTGATATACTATTACTAGTATTATCTTTGCATCATGTTGTCTGCTGCATTATTTATTTGTTCTATTGTATATGTATAACTCTGATAAATGTTGTATAAATAATTGTCAAAGTATAGTAAACAGCTTCATGAACTATTTATTTGACTATTATATTTTATCGTTCCGCTGCGAGATTCTGTGTTATTTCATTTCCTTTATTTCTCTTCTTTTCTTTTCTTATTTACCCCAATAACTATCTGCCCTTTTGAATGGTTTGGAATCGACATGTATATTTGATCGTCGATTTAAATTGTCCAAAAGGTGGGTTGTTACAGTTGGTATCAGAGCTTTCGTTTAGCGATAAACCTTGGCTCTAGTGGGGAATAACTCATTGATATAGAGGTAAACTATATGAATGAGTTGAGTGTATATGAGAGTGCGTACTTGTTATTTGATATAAAATGGTTTTATATTGTGTTAACTTTGTTCCGTTGAATATTTATGAATTCTGGTCGATACTTGGGACGCTAAGTCGTCGATAGGAATTTCTAAACACTCGAATAGGACAAACCAACACAATATCGTTTTGGAATATATTTTATATAAAAGAATTATTTGTATATTTATTCATTTTGATTGAATTGATTGTTAGGAGATGATAATATTTGATTATTATCGTTATTGTTTGATCAGTCAATATTTACAAAAAAAATTGATTAAATAATAATGGATTTAGGAAAATGAAATAAATTGATAATGAATATAAATGAATTTTAACTTGGATTTGGAAATTTAAATTCCGGTGTTTGAAATTGACTTACAAGAATGTAAAAAATATAATATGAGTATTATATGATAGTACAATTGAGTTGAAATTGTTTTTGAAGGATTTTTTTTATGATAAGTGTTATATTCCCTTCTCTTGACGCTAGATAATGATTTCGGTGATGAGTGCACGCATCATCGGCGTTTATTTTCGAGAGTCCGAGCGAGGGAGACCACTTAATAGCTTGTCTAAACCTTGTTTTGATTCAAATTTTATTTTATTTTGTATTCTCTATAGTATGATTTGATATATAAATTATATAAGTATATATTATTTCAAAACATGATTTGAAATGAAACCCGGATTGGAATTCTTATGTCCTTTAATAATTAATGATTTTTTTTTTAAATGATTGAAATGAATTTAGACTTGAATCATCAAGGAACTTCTGAATTGTGAAATGAGAAATGAACCTAAGAGCTAAGTGAAAATATCAATTGAAGTAGAAATCCTTAGAATTAGGAATATATGAACTTAAAATAAAATTGAAACTGTAAAACTCGCATAGTATTAAATTTCATTCTATAGCATAGATATAACTTACCAAAATATTTAAGAAGTTCAAAAATGTTATATGAATTGTTAACTGGATAATATACAAGTATAGGTTTGAATAATGAAATATGCATTTAATTAATGGTTTGCAAATATAAATAAAATTGTTAGTAAATAATTGGAATTTAAATTAACATTTAAAGGCGATTCACAATTATGTTAATATAAAATGGAAATACTATATGTGAATGTAAATGTGAAATTAAATTATAGTGAAATTTAAGTAATGACTGAAGAATTAATTAATTGGAAATTCAACTTTAAATGAAAAGAAGTTGTATGTTGTTTAACTACATTCTATTTACGTAACTATAACTTACCAAATACTTAAAAAGGTTTAAAATGCAAATAAGGATAAGTAGAGAAATAATATAACAGTGAGAATGAATAATAAAATGTGAAGGTCTATTGATAGTTGTAAATATAAAAGAAATTTAAGCTGTAAAATGAATGATATATGTAAGTGAATGAATAAAATTTAAAATTAATGAAAAATAAAATTGGTAAATGGAAACTAATTTAATTTGAATATAACTAAATGTCAATAAACTTGGAAGTGTATGAGAAAAAAATTTTGACTTGGAAATGTATAATTGATTTAGTGTAGATTTTGGATGGATGTTAATGTTTGATATGCATTGGTTGTTAGATGGATGAAAATTAATTAAGTAGAATTCATTAGTGTTAATGGAATTGAATAAACGGAATAAAATTTTAAAATAATTAAATTCAAATTTGAAGCAAAGTGAAATTAAATATAATTGAATTCAATTTAAATTGAAGCAAATTGACTTAAATTTAAAATGTGAATGAAACAAACTTGAATAAATCGGAAACAAATTAAATGTAAACCTATTGCATGGATGAATAAGAAAATAAATGACTTTGTGTTTATGATTGTTCTTTAGAAAATTTGAATTTTTGATGGTTTGTACTTTGAAATAATAAAACAAATTTTGGAAAAAAATCCAAAATTGTCCAATATATACTGAAACGAAAACAACCATAGCTTTTAAATGGCTGAACGGGATTCGACGATCTTGGACTTTTCAAAAAGCTTAGAAACTATAGCACAACTTTTGTTTAGATAACTTGAGAAAATTCCTTCGTCTACTAGGTTAAAAACTTGAATGTTACTCGCTGTCCTGTGTAGAAATAAGTAAAATCAGTAGTATACACCCTTAGTATTTTCGCCATATCTTTTGAATGGTTGATCGGATTTTGATGATCTTGCACTTTCTGGAATTCTAAGAACTTAAGCTAAAACTTTATTTGTGTTTTGTATTTTGATGTCGTTTAGAAGGTCGAAAACGCGGGTGAACGTCGCTGACCTGCGCAATTCATTGCCCAGGCTGAGGCGTATCCTCTAAGTAAAACGACCATAATTTTTGAACGTATGGTCCAAATTCGATGATTTTGGACAATCTGGAAAGCCTGTAATGAATACAAAAAATTTTGTTTAGATTCTGTTGCCGAATTTTATCGCTTAGGTGTCCTAAAACTAAGATTTGTTTGCTGTCCAGAAATTGGAATCTCAGTTTTGAAGCTAAATATGTTATATATATGTTGTGTAGGCTAAGTATATCGATCTATCTTTATATGCATGGTTCTAACTTAGTTATTGAGTGTTTAGTAGGTGCGGATTTCGCTTGCTTCGCATTTGGAGCTCGCTTTCGCGCTATATTAGCCGTATATGCTCGCTAACAATATATAAGGTACGTATCTCGGATTACATACCGTATTTTTACATTTTTTTCCCTGCGGGATGCCTCATCACTTGATGAGATGTATATTTGTGATATATAAACTGTTATATTTTTTTTCCGATCGAGCCGCGCAAAGGAGACTCTGCCGAAATTTTCCGTAAAATCCGAGTGTTAGAAAATTTGTCAAGTTTTAAAATTTTTTATTACTTGTTTTGATTACTAAATTTTAAAGTTAGGAAGCCGTTGGAGTAACTTAGTAAAAGTGTAGTAATGAGTTTATAAATGAATTTTCATTGTTTATAAGTTGGTAACTTTGAATAAAATATATCAAATGTTGAATTCTTTACTTAGTTTCTTTTCCCTCTTTTCCCTTTTCGAGGACGAAAAGTTTTGAGTGGGGGAGAGTGTAACGACCCGTAAATTTTCGATAATTAAAATAGCTAATTTGATAAGATTTCATGATTTAGTGTTAGAAAAAAAATTGTAAGTCGTTTGGAATAATAATAACTAGAATGAAATGCAACAAGATTTTATCTAAGTTAATTATTTATGAATTGAATAAAATCCCAAATCAATTGAAATGTTATGTAGTCAAAGGTAATTGAATGAATTTGTATTGTATAGGTAATTGTGACACCTGTTTGTAAATAATAAACTTATAAGAAATAAAGAGTTAACGGTGATAATTATTTAAGTTACCTATTCATTTAGTTGGTCGAATTGAATTTGTGAACCAATTGCAATTGAAATGAAAGTTCATATATTACTTGAGTGCATTATCTGTAACTGTGGGTTAATAATAATGTAGAGTTCATTTGGTGTAATATAGTAAATCGACTGATAATGAAATTTTTATTTAAAAATCCATTATTGAAATCCATCAAATATTGAACAATTAAATTGTTTAAATTTAATATTTGGAATTTATTGAATAAATTGAATAACGGGTTTAATATGATTAAAAATGATTTGTAAAATTTTATTTTATCATATTGGAGTTATAGTTATGTTATAGAACTTTTAAAACTGAATTTAAAATTTATTTGTGAAATTTGAATATTTGAATATTTAATTATCGACTGAAAAATAGCCAATTTTCGAATAGTCTCAGAATTGGACGAAACTAGTTCCATTAATTCCGTAATAGTTTGTTATTACCGGATTTCAATTTTCGTAGCAATCGGAGTTTTCGTTTGACTGTGGCAGCTCGATACGCATCGAAATTGTTCTAATATTAATTTGGCGAGTTAAAATAGTCATTTTTCAAAAGGTCTCTAATTTCGACGAAACCAGTTTCATCGGATCCGTAATGTCATATTATTGTAAATTTCAAATTTCGTGTCAATCGGATTTATCGTTTGTCCGGGGCGAGCCAAAACACCTAGAAATTTAGTTAACCGATTTAATTTAAAATCGATCGTTTATTTCCGTAACTTGCACAAATGATCGAATTAGCTTCCGAAACCTGTTCCATTGTGTCCAGAACGCGGGATAAACCCTAGGAATGTTAATTACCGTGCGAAATTCGGAGTTTGGAAAAGCCGGATGAATGGTATTCGTCGTTTCCTATAAATAGCCCTTTGATTCACAAAATAAAAAATAAATAAATAAAATAGGGTTCTTCAGGCCGCCATTCTTGAAACCCACGGCCAGAAATGCGTGCCTTTCTTCCCTCGATTTCTCCACATCCATTAACTTTCGTGTAAAACTCTCAACTAGAAAATCAAAGAGCATGTCGAGCTCCACAAGTGAACGGCTATGATCGAGAAATTCCTGCTAGATTGACGGCATAGGGCTCGAGAAGGCCGGCTGTTCAACCTCGTTCTGCGTGCTTATGGATGAACCGAGCTTCGTGCTATCTGGGCCGAGCATGGAGTGGTGGGTGGCGCTTCCAATGGAGGTTGTTTGATGGGGTTTCGACGAACGTAGGAGGGTGCGACCTTGAGGAGTTGAACGATGCTTGGGTTCGAGCGCGTACGAGTTTTCAAGCGTGAGGAAGAAGGGGGAGGGGGTGCGGCCTAGATCTGCTATGCAGGGAACGAACGGCTGTGATGGAGTCTGGATTGAAATGTAAATTAAATTTGTAAATATTTATATTATAATTCATGTAACTTTAAAACTATGTAACTTTTTCGTACGAGGTCGAAAAATTTCGAATCAAATTGCGTTTGAATCGTATGGACGAGCACTACGCTATGGAATTGGATTGGAGTCGTTTGGAGCTAGAGAAAATTTCGGGTAAAATTAAAGGCTTATTTAATTTTATTCGAAACAAAACGCTGGAACTGCATTGAAATCAAGGTGAGTGTTTTATAATGCTCACAACGTACTAAATATCTTCATGCTAGTTAAATTTGACATTATGAAGTGGTATGATTTTAATTGTCGTTGTTTGATAAAAATTTAATTGTCATATAGCTTGTCATTTGAATTAACCGTTGAAAAATTAAATTGACAGTTAAATTTAAATTGAAATTGAAATTGAATTGCGATTAAATTACCTGACAATGATAACCATGAAACTGCCATGAATTGTATTGTCTATTGGATGATGTATTTTGATGGATGTTATTGGTTGATATTTAAATGTTTGGATGTTTATTCGCTTATTTATACTGTTATGCATACATATGAAACTGTGATTTGATTTAAGTGGTATATATTCATCCCTAACATTTAATTGAAATAAATAATTACTTGGCCATAGGATAGAAAATTATATACGGACACCGAATTGGCTAAATTAATAATTTTTAAAATCGTCGATTTGAAATTTATTCAAATGGTTTGATTTAAAAGTCGTAAATAGAAATAAATTTATAGAAATCGAATTTATCGAAAAATTGAGTTTGGAATGTTGAAATAAATTTTGGTTAAAAGAAATTGTTAAATAATAAGTCGAGACTTTGAAATTTAAAAAATTGGGATTCGATTGAATTTCGAAAATTGATTTGTTTAAAGATTTAACCTTAATTCGAGCTTTGAATATTACCAAGTAAAGGTGATATAAAAATGATATTTTGAAGTCGAGCTTGGAATTGAATCATATTTGAAATTTGGATTTAAACTCGGAAATTGATGGATAATTTTTTTAAGTGTTATAAATGGATATTTCGAAAAACCAAGCTCTAAATCGATATAAATTGAAATTGAATAAATTGAAAGTGAATATAAAATTGAATAAATTTGAAGTCAAAGTTGACATTGATTTGAATTGAAATCGAAATTGAATCGGTAGAATGGAAATTGAAATTGATTTGAATTGGGAAGTTATAAATTGAAATGGATTGGTTTTGAAGCTGTTTTATTTTATTTTCCAAATTACTCTGCTAAATAAACCATTTTTGAATACTTAAACTATTTTAATCTATTTTGAATCTACTTAACCCAATTTAAATTATTAAAAACTAATTTATATATTTGAAACCCATTTTAAGATTTTAAGTATTTTTAACTATTTTAATTATTTAAAACTACTTTTAAACTACTTAAAACTATTTTCTAAAATTCTAAGCTGGTCAAATAAGTGGAATGTTTATATTTAAATCTTGAATTTAAATACGAATTGAGTTAAATGAAGTTGCAACCTAAATTGAAATTCGAAATGATTTTGAAATCGAAATGAGATTGATGCGAAAATGATTTTTGAAACAGAATCTTACATTTGAATAGATACGATGATATCGAAATGGACTTGATTTTGAAGCGAATATGGTATTTGGATATCAATTATGAATCGATTTGAAATGTAAAAGAGCCAACGGTGTAATAATACGTAGTTATTAGAGAGACCGGGATCGGATATGGACATACTCTCTGTCGATACCGAAACCACTTTAATAACTATTATACGCGGAGTGTTGATCCAGAATGAAGTGGATGGTTTGGTGAACGCGTTGACTGAAGAAAGAGAACGATATTAGATGGCCCCTGACATGACTAAAACAGGAGCCGCGCCAGGCCATTGAGGTTCGCCATCTCTAGGGGACACACTTCTTCGATACCATATCTATTACATTTGTGAATCGATTTGGGTGCACCCCTTGATTTGGGAGTGTTGTTTCGCGGTGTTGGGGTAGCTGCTGGCTATGCTCAACATCAGTCCGGATCACGCAACTACTAGTATCCTAGTTGGTATCGCCTCATGTACCTTGTCATACTGATTATCCTATTCGCGACCACTACGTTTTGTTTTGTGTTATACCTATGGGGTACCCTCTGATAACCACCAGTTTACGGTGGGGCTTACGGTGCTGTATAGACTATGGCATTATAAAAATGTGTTAAGGGGGATTATGGTAACGCCTTAACGCTATTTTGATACTTTATATTACTGATAGGCATTATCTACTTAGCATACATTACTACATAGTAGATAGTTTGACGGATCCTTGAGAGATGGAAAATCCCGTAACATCTCTTAAGTTATTGCATGCACGTTGACACTGGATAGGAGATGTCAAACCCCGTAAACATCTCTGACGCCGTTACACTCATGTTTTTTTACGATTGATTTGACTTACATGAGGATATTTTAGTCCTGACTCGAGTGTTTTGTCTTTTCATTACGCTCGGGTCAGACCTGAGTTTTTCAGCTTATTGAAGATCTATTCTGGAGGACGAAGACGAAGATTTGGTATACTATTACTAGTATTATCTTTGCATCATGTTGTCTGCTGCATTATTTATTTGTTCTGTTGTATATGTATAAATCTGATAAATGTTGTATAAATAATTGTCAAAGTATAGTAAACAGCTTCATGAACTATTTATTTGACTATTATATTTTATCGTTCCGCTGCGAGATTCTGTGTTGTTTAATTTCCTTTACTTCTCTTCTTTTCTTTTCTTATTTACCCCAATAACTATCTGCCCTTTTGAATGGTTTGGAATCGACATGTGTATTTGATCGTCGATTTAAATTGTCCAAAAAGGCGGGTCGTTAGAAGGTCGCCTCGCTTTAGGGCCTAGGTCGTTCATCCCTTAAGTTAGTAGAACTGATAGGTCGCTCGCGAGTTAAAATCGATAGATCGTTCGACCACTAGATCGTATGACCTGTTAGGTCGTTAGGTCGCGTGGGTTTTAAGCCGCGTATCAGTTAGGTCGCTTGACCTCATTTAACCCACTAGGTCGTTCCACCTTATCTCCCTTAAGTCGCTCACCTCTGTTAGGTCGTGAGTCCCTTAAGTCGCTCATCACTGTTAGGTCGCGAGTTCCATAAGTCGCTCACTTCTGTTAGGTCGCTCGCTTCTGTTACCTCGCGTATACCTATAGGTCGTTGGACCCTTAGCAGGGGCGTTTCCCTCGCACCCCCACCTTGGTGGGTTGCCACCCCCCCGGACCCCCCCTCCGTAGGGGATCTTATCTGAAGTGCATTCAACTGAACTTGTTCGTTGAGATGCTGAGTTGACCACTCTTCGAGACAAACTATCTTTGGCTTCTCGGTCAATTTTATAGATTTTTGAATATCTATTTCCATGGATTCTTTATTGGTCTCTTTGGATTTTATTCACGTCTTCATATGAGAGTTTTTATGATTGATTGTTTCTACAATCACTTCTATGATTTGTCACTTTAAAATATAAAGGTTTTCTATACTGGTAGTAAATATCAACACTCTTTCTTCAAATGATTTCAACACTATTTTATAAGAAAGCTTGTTTTCTCAAACCGATTTCCAATCTATTAGCATATACAAACCTTTACCTCACTCGTATGGGAAATCTAATTAAATGACTTAGTAAAACAAGTGGTATGAAACGCTTGCGTTTACTTCGTCGGTTAATTCTTGGACTTGTTCGATTGAATCTCTTGTGACAATTTTCTAGTGGAGATCTACAGTTTGTTAGTAAATATTTGAGTTAAGAAAGTGGTTATGGGACATGAAGCTAAACTTTTATATTTACTAACTTAGTGAAATTGACACTTCTTGATGATCATGACGATCATTTTGTGTTTTAGACTATCAACTGTGCGATGTCTCTTTGTCTGCGAGGGAGAGTAGACCCCGCTCTTGTGATGTTTCGCCATCGCATTTTGTGATGTTTCGCCATCACATATGTGGGGTAGCGCCACACGGTCTTTGGGCCATTCGTTTGTCAATATTAATGGCTTGCAACCATGAGATAGCTTCTCGCTTTGTGTTACACATGTAGGCGAGTTTTCATGCTCCCATTTTGTGAGTTTTCATGCTCCTATATTGTAATTTCTGGATTTCTTGTGTAGTCTTCTAGAATTTGTGCTTCACCTATTTTCATGACTTTCATTGTTATGATTTTCCAACTTTTATGTTTTGGTGAATTTGGATCTTTTAGAAGATTCTTTTGATATTGTTTGATCTCTTGATGATCTTCATTTACATGCTTATCATAGTATGTCTTTATGGTTACTATATGTTCTTGCCATATCTATTGTTTATATCATGTTATCTGATATTTATAGCTAGACTGATCCGTTTATTATTTTCTTATAAATAATACTCGGGTCAGACCGAGATGTTACAGGTGCTTCTGCTTGACTTCTCCCCCAGGGATTTACTACTATGACTTTTGGCTGACCTTTTAGATTAACAGTTTTTGTCGCTTACACTTGAGATATAGACTCATAGATGTATTCTTTTGTATAGCACGTGTTTCTATTCTTTTGTATTATTGTGGATCTTTTTGACCACTACTCTGATGTACACTTTCATTTGTTAGTTATATATTCATATCTTCTTCCGCCTTTGTGATATGGATGTCTGTGACTGATTTGTGTTATGCTTATTTCTATGTTTGTTTCCGAAGATTATTTATAGCCACCGTGTGATAAGAAATCATATGGATGGTCTCTCCTCAACAGCCTTATTCTCCGTGCTAGTTGACAACACTACACCGTAGTGTTCTTGGCTAGCGTGGGTATTGAGGTGGGGCGTCACATTTTTTTTCCGGAAAATAAATTCAATAAGGAGTAATTTATCTTCAGGTTTCAATTAGATATTTTACTGTTTGACAGACCTAAAACAGATTTGTAAGCAGAAGTATAGTTATGTCGTTGACAGAATTTCCTAAGTTTGAATCTGATATTGTTTGAGCTATATCTTTCTCGATTTTGATCAGAATTTGATAATTTTAAATGTTTCGAAAAGAACAATTCGTGTAATACAACTTTTATTCATTGAATCTTCTAAATTTTTAAGGTTGGATATGTCAAAATCTAATTTTTCTACTGCTAACCTGAGAGCAAAACCAATATTTGCTATGTGTTTGAAACCGAAACGAATTTGACCATAACTTCTTCGTTTCTTAACCGAATTTGATATGTTTGGATGTTGCGGAACACATAGGTCATACGCTACAAGTTTACTCATTTTATTTTCTGGAATTTTGAAGTTTGCTTGGTCGAAAGTATGGTTGCATGTTGCTGTCCTGAGAATAAAATGACAACAACAACAATCGTTGACCTCAGAATTTTATTAACTCGTTTTTGCTCTCATTCTCTTCGGTTTTGATTATGTTTTTGAGATATTTTGAGTGCTATGATGCCTATCTACAGGCTAGCTATATTTTAAGAATTTGAAATTCAAATTTAAATTGAATTTTAATAGTTTTTGGGTTAAATTTAAATTGAATTGTATTGAATTCAAGTTATCGGTTTTGCGATATCCCTCTTAGTTTTCAATTCTTTCGAGAACGGTTTTCACTAAACCATTTGTGAAATACATGGACATTTCAAATTATTATTACATAGTATTTTTTAAATTATTTTTCTAAATAAAGATAGATTTTTTTCCTATAATAAAGGAATTTCAAATATTGGTTTTAATAATCATTTTTGGAAAATCGTTTTAAATTTCCGTTTTCTCTAATAAATTTATTTTATAAGTAAAATTACTTATGTTTATGAATTTTGGACATATAAGAAAGATAATTAAACGGTAAAGTATAACATGTGTGTAACGATCCGGAATTTTCGATCCTGAAAATTCCAGATAGTTATAGTTGGTATCAGAGCTGAAGGCTAAGCAAGAACCATGGCTCTGGTAGGATTACTCATTAAGGATAGGGTCATGTTACCCTAGAATGAGTTGAGTGCATATATATATATATATATATATATATATATATGAGAGCGTACTTTTTATTTTCTTATATAAAGATTTTAAATATTTTATATAAACTTATATTTTAATATATGAAGCAATAGTTTTATAATATTAAGTTAATTGGTTGTTAAAACATTAGAATTAAATAGAAACAATGAGAACTAAGTGGTAATAGAAATATTACCAAACTGAAAATTTAATCTTGAATTTGGAGAAATGTTTCAGAATAAGATAATAATGAATTTGTTTTCAGATATGATAATCTTAGCTATTATCATAAATTGTTATTGTGTTTAATAATGATATATTTGTTAATAAGTAAGCAAAATGAAGTAAAATTTTAAGATGAGTATAACTTCTACATAGAAGTGGGTTTTAAATTGTGGAATTTTAAAATCTAAATCTAGGAACATTTGAATTGTTTCAAAATGTTAAGAGAAATTTGTTTTGGATTAAAAAAAGAAAAAAAAAGTTGGTTTAAATTTAAAAGTAAACCGGTGTGTAAAGGAAATAAGTATGAAATCAACTCTAAAGTTGAGTTTTGAATTTTCCTTGGAATATGATGTGAAACCCAAAGTGAAGTAAGTTTTAAACATAAGTGGGAAGGTTATTAATCTAAAGTGTAAAATTTTGAATGGAAATGCAAATTGTGTAAATTTGACTGGATTAGGTAAATTGAATTTAACTTAGAGGAAGTTAAATAAGGTTGGATGGACAACTTGATTTGGAAATTTCATTATGAAATTGGGAATTGGGACTAATTCAAACAGGAATTGGGATGATTTGAAATTGAAGTGGGCACAATTGATATTAGTCCAAATTGATTGGAATAATTTGGAATTGTAATTAAAGTTGAATAGGTTTAAATATAATGGAATTTGATTTGAATTTGTAAATTAATCAAGATTGATTCAACTTGAATTGGGGTAAAATCAATTTCAACGGAAATTGAAGTTATTCAAATTAGAATTGAGTCAATTTAAATGGAAGTGGAAAATTAAATTGAATTGATGGGGAAGTGATCAGTTTTGACTCTGGACTATTTTCAAAATAAATTGTTTTAATATAAATTTATTTTTCCAAGCTATTTAATATTTACAACCTTTCTTTTTAAAGCCAAATTATTTTATATTTGTTTTACAATTATTTTTGGAACTATTTAACAATTTTTCAACTTTTTATAAACTAATTACTATTTTTCAACTATTTTACAAATAAATTCCTATTTTACAACTATTTTGCAATTATCTAAAATTTTTGAAACTATTTAACTATTTTCCAACAATTTTATAATTAGTTAACTATTTTACAGCTATTTTGCAAACTAATAATTATTTTTCAACTACTTATCTATTTAAAAAAAAACATTTCAAGCTATTTTCTGAATTTAAGCTGGACAGAGTTCAAACTGTTTGTGATTGAATATCCATTTGGGATAAGGATTAAAGTGATAATCCAATGGATTGAAACAATTGTGATTACGTGGATAGAAACTTAAGGAAATGTGAATTGAAAGAGAAACTGATTTAGTTGATAATCAATGAAGATAAATACGTAGGATGTACGTGTATTATTTTATTCGCATAGTGATTTGATCCAGTTTCGAGCATAGAATTTCGAGATAGTTTATCGATCCGAGTAGGGATTTTTCACTCGATTTTCGATGGCGAACCTGGATATGGATTATTGATTGGTTCTGGATATTCTCTATCATAGTTATGGAAATGTAAGGAGAATGACGGTTTTTTATCAAGAAGCCAGATCTGAGTCCGCACTAGGAAGTCGGGCGGACGATACTAGTTCGAAAGTGAAATTTTGTGATCGAGTGAGCGATCAGATTGGTATAACATACGGATGATAAGTGTACATCGTATGGATTTGAATGAAATTGATATTGAATGTTTATGAGTAAGAAATGTGAAATGATTTCTTTTGAAATTAAAGTATATTTTGTGAAATATACAATGGATAAAAGTGAAAGTTGGATATTTTTATGATGATAAGTAAGATGGTAACAACTTTATAAAAAAAGAGTAATCAAATTGGAATGTTTAATTTTGAATAAACAAAGTTATATATCTTTGTTATATAAGATAAATCTTCCCTTGTTGAATCTATTGCTGGAAGAAAAGGATTTTGAAAGGGTTTGAAGTATAAAGGAGTTTTATACAAGTTTGAAATGATCCAAAGTTTTTAAAAAAATTATATATATATATATATATATATATATATATAAAGGATCTTATGAGGATTTTGGAAAAAGGTTTTGGGAACCTTTGGTTTTGGAAAGGCTTTTGATTTTTGGGTAAAATCAATATTGGAATTTGGAAAGCGTAGTTTGAGAATTATCGATTTTTGGATAATCGATTTTGAGAAAAGGATATTTATGTGAGATTCATACTAGGTGTATGATTTGGAGGATACTATATGTGTATAGTATAAAGTGTTTTGAAAATGGCTCTGGGGAAAAAGGCGCTCCCTTGAAATGAACTTCTCAGGAGTGCCATTGGTTGGTACTGCCTTATACCCTAAGAGGGGTTTCTAAAGTTTATCCTGTGAGGAGTCCGAATAAAACTAATTCCTGAGGATTATGAGTAGTGTGTAGCGGAGGTCGAGAGCGCTGATGCCTAAAGAGGCATTTGGGTTATGCTGTGATGATAGTGTATCTCGATGTCACTGCGATCTACTGTAGACTATAGCGAAAGTCGTATGTGCCGCTGAGAGCCAACAGTCTGCGTTTGATTTTATATCGGTAGACTGCGACCTATGGTACCATAGCGAAAGTCGTGTGTTCCGCTGAGAGCCAACAGTTTGCATTTGATTTTATACGGGTAGACTGCGACCTATGTGGGAGTGGAGAAGTCTCATTTTTGACAGCGAAAATCGAGGGCGCTGATGCCTATAGTTACATGGACTTTTGTTGCGATGGCAACGTAACCGTGGAATGTAACTACGATCTGTTATGGGTTCCATGGCGTAATCGAGGGGCATGAAGTGCCTACAGTTACATGACTTTTGCTGCGATGGCAACATAACCCAGGATGTAACTACGACCATGGATGGGGTGATGATTTCCAGAGCATTCTCACCAAAGATATTTCTTATATTTTCAAAAATTGTTTTCGATATTTTCAATAAAACTATTTTCCAAGTATTTTCACTGGATGTTGAAAATGGGTTTGCCAAGTACTTACAGATTTTTAGTCCTACGCCTGATAAATGTTTGACCAAATTTCTGTGAGAATAAGGATGGACTATTTGAGACAACGAGTTATAAGAAGTACTTTTATAGAAAGCTATTTTAATAATATTAAGTGAATATGTTAATAAGATTAAAATTGGTTACATAGAATTTGAATTGGGAATTATTTATCAGGTTTGGAAATGAAAACTTGAGTTATAAATTAAACTGACTTGAATTGTTAGTAAATTGAACACAATTGGAATATTATCGAATAAAAAGGAAGTTGGATTGAAACAGAAATGGTTTGAATTGCAAAATAAGTTCAAAAAGGTAGGAATAAATTGAAAATGGCCTTGTAATTAACTAAATGAGTCGTGAATGAATTGAATTTGGAAATTAAATTTAAAATAACTAATCAAATAAATTTGTAGATCGAAATGAGATTTGATTGAAATAGAACCAAGCTAAATTGAAAAGGAAAATTTATTGTGCAAATAAAGTGAGCTTAAGTTTTGAAGTTAGACTAAATTAAAGTAAATTAACATAAGTTTAAAATTTATAGAAACCCGACTTCAAGCAGGAAGGGTAGACCGTTAAACAAAAGCATGGGTTAAATTAATGTGGGAATGCCTAGTAGTATACAAGCATGAAATGTGTCAGGCTAAATAAAATGGTTGTGAATGAATTAAAATGGAAGGAATTAAATATAAATTGAGTCGGAATCAATTTAAATTGGTTATAAAACTTAAGTAATTATTTACTCACATGGATATCATAATATTGCATACAATGAATTGTCATTTGACATAAACTAAGGTAATTAAAATTCTATGAGTTGATAAAGATTACATAAATTGATTTTAAGGTCAATTGAAGTGAATATGAGCTTGTTTGGATTAAAAATAAATTGAATGTAAGAAATTGAGTTGTAAACCATTAAAATTGAACGAAATGGCATATGAACTGGTTTAAAGCAATTGCATTAGCTTTAAAGTCATATAAATCGCTTATGGAAGTGTTTGGTGCATGTTGCTTATGAAATGCATGTGTTTTAACTATTGAAAGTAAGTGAAATGTTAATAAATTTCATATATTTAGAACTTACATGTTTGAATTGAGTAAGTACAGGCACTGGAAAGCCGTTTGGCTAGATTTGGACGCGATAATTGCTAAAATAATAAGTCGCTTTCTTAAAAATGCTAAATAAAGTACGCCTATGTAATAAAAATAGGAATTATGAACAGTTTTTGTTTTTCCGACCATGTAGGTCGATGTATATATATTTATATCTCTTGTCAAATTGCAAAAGCTCTTCCGTACAAAGCACACTCTGCCATAAAATTTCGAAAATTTTGGGAGTCGGGAAATTTTTTAAAATTTTTCGAAAATTTTTTGTTAGCAATAAAATGATTTCAAATTTGAAATTTAAATAAATTAATGAATTAAACTAATTCAAAACAATGATATGAATCGGTTATAAATGGAAGAAAAAATTCAATATTCAGAGTTGAAGATAAATAAAATTCATATGGAATTGGAAAAACTAGTTTGAATAGAAGTAGATATGGAAACTTCTTTAAGGAAATGTATAAAATGATTTTAAAAGCTATGATTGGCTATTATTGCTAAGTAGGATATGCAGGTATTATAAAGGGAAAGCAAAATTGGTTTTAATTTCAGAAGATAAATTTGAATTCCTCGACAAAAAGGTATGTGTTTAAATTTCTGTATGAAATTTGATTGGGTTTTTGATCTAGCCACTTGGCGTTTTGTTTTCTTTTGGAGTTTGGGAGCCCGTAGAGGCATTTTGTAGTTGTACCGAGCTAGCCGCGCAAAGGAGATTCTGGCGAAATTTTTCGAAAATTTAGGGAGTTAGAAAAAAAATTTGATAAAATTTTGATAATTCAAAATTTGGTTTTAAATTCAAATTTGAATGTTAATTAGATAATATTATTGGGACATATAGATAGTGTTAACGTTTAAAATCGAACGCTAACACCCCGGTGTATATTGAGATTGAGTGAAAGCACCACCCATGAACACGGGAACTAAAAACAAGTAGAAAAGCCACAGAGAAAGCAGAAAAGACAACAGTTTTTATAGTGGTTCGGCTTCAGGTAAGCCTACATCCACTTTAATCCTCTTTATTACTGAATCAATTACAACTTTACAACAGTCTTCAATTACAATACTGATGAGACAAACAACTAGAACTCCGATGTAGAAGAATTCTTTGAATCCATGTTGATTGCATTAGATTTCCTCTTGAAGTTTGTTGAGATGCCCTTCGTATTTGAAGTGTCGAGTGAGTCGAGAATTCAGCAGAGTATCGGTTCTTAAAGAGATCGGCCAAAAGTCCTTTGAAAATTGGAGATGGCAACATATTTATAGAGAATTCTGGGCAGGAAACATTACCAAGTCCTAACTCGTAACCGACCTAAATTGGGTCGTGGACGACTTAAACTAGTTCGTGGGTCGAGACTTCCTCCGGCATAAGTATTGTGGCAGCGGACTATCACTTAGCGGCTTTAGGTCGTGGACGACTTAAGCTAAGTCGTGAGTCACGGTTTAACTGATAAACTTGCTAAAGTCTTAACTCGTTGGCGAGCTAGGAGGCCACCGTGTTAAATAAGTAACAGCGTTTCATTTTCTTAAGTCGTTCACGACACACACTAGGTCATAGGCTGCGGACAGCTCTAAGTCGTGAACTCATTTCCCTCTTAAGTCGTGCCACCTCTTGAATCGTTAGGTCATCCTGTCCTTGAGTCGTAGAAACTATTAAGTCGTAGACTTCTCTATGTCGTAAGGCGGTGGCGACTTAAGCATAGGACGTGGACCTTTCTTTGTTCTGGGCAATTAGATCGGCAACCTCCTTAGGTAGTTAGATCGGTAACTTACTTAAGCCTTAGGTCGTCATCCTTGTTAAGGCATTAGGCCAGTACCCATGTTAGGTCGGTAGCTATCTTAGGTCGGTATCCTTTGAGTCTTAGGTCGGCATTCCTCTCAAGCCTGTTAGGTCGGTATTCCTCTTAGGGCTTAGGCAGTTAGATCGGCATCCATTTTAAGTCGCTGAGTCATGGCCGGGGCGGGGTTAACAATTGCCCCTCGAAGTATACGCCTAATGGTTAGGTCGTATGCTTCGACATCCTCTAACCCGTCTACTCTCTAAGTCGGTAGGTCGTGTACGACCTAAAAGTTAGGTCACACATGCCGCTTCAGGTCCCTCCACTGCAAGGCATAAGTCACACATCTTCTTCTTCCTTTTCATTACTTACTTTCTTGCTTGATTCTGCCATTAAAAATTTTCCCGAGCTCCAAAAGGCGATTTCGTTTCAATCAATCACCGATAATCTTTGCTACTCATTGCGTAAGTGAACCTGCTCTTTTCTTGATCCCTTATTGTCATTGATTCACGAATTCCATTCAAACCTAACTCACTTCCTTGCGCACTACTTCATTGCGAATATCATTACACCTGTAGTTTATGAACCTGAGTTAGCTTGGTTTTGGCTTTAAATGATTGATGAGATGATGTCGATGGGTTACCGCTCCAGGCTCACTGATTTCTGATTTGCGTTAGGGTGGCAAAGCATTGAATTCGTGATGATTTCAAACTGTTTTATTGGATGATCCGATGTCGTGAATGAAATGAAGGCCGTCGTTGATGGAGCGACTATCGGGTTAACGGGTTGAGTGGAGTGAGATATTGGTTTGGACGCGACCCAGTGATTTTAGGTGACCTAACTTTTGGCCGACCTAATTTGATACGATCTAATCCTTAGATCGTGGCCGAACTAGCACTTGGGGAAATTTGCTGACCTAACCCTTAAATCGTGGCCGAACTAGCACTTGGGGAAATTTGCGGATCTAACCCTTAAATCGTGGCCGAACTAGCACTTGGGGAAATTTGCCGACCTAACCCTTAAATCGTGGCCGAACTAGCACTTGGGGAAATTTGCAGATCTAACCCTTAAATCGTGGCCGAACTAGCACTTGGGGAAATTTGCCGACCTAACCCTTAAATCGTGGCCGAACTAGCACTTGGGGAATCTTGCACCACTTTTTTGAACCGGAGCCTTTCTCCTTACTACTCCTTAAGACTTAAAGAACCACCGATTTAAGGAATCAGAAACTTAATCTTAACTCACGAGAGATTTCTTAGGTCGCAGCCGAGTTAACACTTGGATGCCCAACTTGAATTCTCACTTAAAAGCATAATTTCAACCTGAATACTTAACTTGATCTGCAGGACTGAATTGCTTAAATCCTAGATTGTTTTAACTTTGTTGCCTTATTTCGCAGATCACGTTAACTTATAGGCTAACAACCTGCTGAAAACAACAATCACAGAAAACCAAGGCGAATATACTGCCATTGACTGCCCGCATCAAATGACAGATTAGTCGACATAGAGTAATCAACTTAAACACACTGTATGAAATGCTGTGAACCAATCAACTAAAGTGAAATATCAATGCAAAGCATCACTATCTTGAACTGATTTGTTTGCATCTATATTTCACTTTCATATTTAAAACAACAAACTCTGGACTTTATAACTGACAAATGCTTGCTAGTTTTTATTCCAGTTATATTCACTTATTGCTTTGTTGATTTTGCACAACACTTCACACATTTTAGGAAACGTGCACCTTCATGTTTGAATATCCATTTTTTTGTGTAGAATGACTTCCCTCCAAGAAGAAGAAGGGGTAGCTCAAGCTGAAGAGACCTTTCCGATAGCTATTCCCGTAGAGAATCCTCCAGAGAGAACTCTAACTATCCTAACTCCGAGAGCGTTTATTCAGCTACGTACTCAGTTTGGTTTTGCTGAAAATGATGCTCTACTTCTCAGGCCAAATGATACTGCCGACAGTCCTCCCCACGGTTTTGTCGCAGTCAATCGTCAAATGTGCCTAAGCGGGGCGATTCCTCCCTTTAACGACTTCCTTCGAACCCTTCTCCTTCAGTTGACAATCTCTCCATTCCAACTTCATCCTAATGGCTACTCCATCTTGATGGGGTTGTGTGTATTGTTTAGGAGAACTCTTGATCGCTTTCCAAGTTTCGAAGAAATTCGCTACTTATGCTCGTTTGCAAAGAGTAAAGACCATCCTTCCCTTATTATTGTGAGAAGTGCTAGAAACTGCAAGCTTATTTATGATCTTACTGAAAGTGTTCATGGATTTTTGAACCAGTTTTTCTTTGCTCGCTGCCTCCCAGGGTTTTATGCCATCTGGAGAGTAGGAAGTAAGATTACCTGTTTCTATTTTCTCCATTACCAAACTTTTTCGAGATCCGAATTACCAATTGCTAATTTCATTCTTTGCTCTTTTCAACACTTCCTCTCCTCTCTAGAGATCCAAGCCATAAGCAAATTTTTGAAAGATTGAGTGTCGTGGCCGTAGAAGAGAGAAGTATAAAAATTTTGTTGAGGGATGAACTTTTGCATCAGTATGGACTTTTACACACTTCTCGCTCTACACACGCCCATGAGGTCCCAGACTCCCCGGCTAAAGCATTAGATGCCCCGGTTTCTTCTGACGCACCCATACCAAGAGATCCTGCTTCTGAGGCTTCTCTGGTGAAATGCTCTACTACTGTCGATGTTGCGGGGTCGTGTGGAAAATTCTCACTTGCCCCAGTCATTTAGGAAGAAGAGACTCAAGGATCTCCCCAACATTCATAGAAGTCTGGTGAAGAAGTCGGGAAAACAAGCCCTGTCAAGCAGAGCGGGGACGACACTTTCGAAGGGTTGAGCGACCTCTTTGTTACCTCACAGGAGCTCTTTAAAGACGACCCTGTCACCACTAGGGTTTCTTCTTCAGTAGTGGAAGCGACTTCTTCTTTGCAACAATCTCCGTCGACCCAAGAGTTGACGTTAACTACTACCCCCACGATTCCTCCGCAAATCGAAGAGTGGTTCGTAGTTTGATGCGCGTAGTTTGCACATCACAAACACTTAGAATCTTTCGGCATTTTTATGCACCTAACTCTTTGTACTTTGAAGATTCTAAAGTTACGTTTCTTTTCTCTGAAGACTTTTAAGACTTGTCTCTTTTTTTAAATTTCAGATTCTCCGATGGGACGCAGCGGCTCTTACTATGACAACTTTCAGCGCTACGGGAGGCGTAGTCAATATGACTATAGGCGCTACCTTCCCGTTCACAGAGAAACTGACGAAGAGAGAGCCGCTCGAAAGGCTCAGGAGCGGAGGTCTCAAGAAGAGCGTTATGAGAGAAAAGAAAGGGAGGAGCAGCATGATTCTTCCCAGAGAGGTGACGACTCTCACAAAAGAAAGTCGCATGATGATCGGGAAAAAAGCCATATAGTTGAGGACCCAAGCAAGCGTGCCCGGTACGGTGAGAAGCATGCATCTACAACTCCTGAAAAGGCCACTACCCCCGTTTCACTTGACATCCCTTCTGGCTCTCCTGCTCTCGGGAAGATAGACATTCAGGCAATAGTTAACAGGCCTAAATTTCAAATTGGACCAGGCCCAGTTACTCTGCAAAGCAGGTTTCCACAATGGTGCTTCAAGGGGGTTCGTTTCAATCTCGACTTAGTTCCAATTGACAGGCCTGCCATGCTGCGAAATCTCGATGCCGTCAGACTTGATATTGAAAGAATGTCGGGCTGGCAAAAGCTTGTTGACGAGTTTCAAAGGGTAAACAGTGCGAATCTCGAGGCCATGCTTACTATGGAAAATGACAAAGCTGAATGGCAGAAGGTTCTTGAGCAACATGATACCGAGATGAGGAGCGTCACTACTTATAATGAAGAGCTTGAAGCGAAAGTCGAAAAGCTCAAAGAAGAGCTCGCCACTTCTTCTACTTCCTACACTCAAAAAGAAGAAGTGCTTCAGAAACAAGTGAGAGAAGCTCATGCCGGCCAAAGAGACGTCGAAGACCGGCTCGATGTGCAAAGAAGAATCAATGAGGGCTATATTGCTGATATTGCAGAGCTTCGGAAGAAAATCGACTCTCAAGAGGAGGAGATCGAAATGCTTAAGCTTCAACTCTCCAAAGTTGAAAGAGAGCGTGATGAGGCCGTTGCTGGTAAAATTGCAGCTGAAGAATCTCATGAGGCAACGAAGACCAGCATCAGCTCGATATTATTTGACTTCTACCTGCATAGCGTCTTGGGGCGCGGTAGTCTCGCCTTTCTAGGTTCCAAATATGAAATTATTCAGGCTGAGTGTGGGAGGCTGCACTTGATATGCTTGGTGCTAAAGGTGCTGGCTACGTTGAATCAGCTCTTGAGGAGCATTACTTGGATGACGAAGCTCGCGCCGCTCTCGTCAGGGGAAAAGAACAACTTGCGAAATTAAGAGCCGAAATGGCAGAAGGGGAACGTTTGGGAAAAACTACTTCAACTGATCCAGTTCAGCCTTTACCTTCGGCCGAAATCGACATTGTCGACTCCAGTTCTCATTCTCCATCCCTTGTTAAAGTTACAATTGAGATCACAAGCACACAGGGTGGAGATGAAGGCGAAGAGAGCGCCGAAGCACGTGCTTATGAGGTTGATATCAGGAAGCCGACTTCTCCAGGTAACTCTACTGTTAATCTTGCCCAAGTAGACTGCTCATTTGCTTCTTACGAGTTTGATGAGCTTCTTCACTATTTCCTGAACCTCAACGAGCCTTTACCTCCTCTCTTTACTGACTTTAACTTCTTTTCTTCTATAGAGAAAGTGTCGAGCATCGTTCAGACTCCCCCTCCTCCAACTATTCCTCCCTCGTCCCTTCAGGTTACTCCCCCTTCAGTCTCTCAACCAGGGTCACGGGAGGAGCAAATAGAAGCTCTTCATGGCTTAGATGATCCTATTACTTCTCAAGACCCGAAAGGATAAGAAACTGAAGGGAGTGAGAAGACTCCAGAACCAACTGGTTCCGATGACGAACCGTTAATTACACTTTTCTCTCTAGGGAGTGGGTCTTCTTCCAAGAAGAGAGGGAAGCATGGAGTCTCTAAGAAGAAGAAGGAGGTTTATGCTAGCAGGACACAAGCGGTAGAAGAACCTATTGTATCCCTTTACCCTTTCTCTCCTACAACTCGACCTAAAAAGTTCGTCATTCGGTCGAGCGAGACCTCGAAGGGTGGTAGGAAGAAGAAGTGACGGGACTAGTCTTTATGTTCTTCATTTTGCTATTTGCATGTACTGACCGGAGATTTTGCGGGTACCGGCCTCCGCTTTTCTTTTTCTTTTTATTTTGAAACCTGTACCTGTACAAAATTTTGACAGTATTGAATAAAATGATTCTTTTTGTTTTTACAAACTTCTGTCCGTATTTGAGAATGCATTTACTATTCATTTTTGTACAAGTTTCTTTATATGATATTGTAGTGAGCTTGTGGTATGTTGTTCGAGCGTAATTTTTACCAATGTAGTTATACCATGTTGCCCCTATACCATAAGCTCGTTGCAATATTTTCAACTTCGAAGGGACTTGTACTCTTATTTTATGGAGAATAATTATTCCATACTTGGAGGAATATTACTCTGCTCAAAATAGAGTACAGCTCGCTCCATATGAGTTTTTACACTTCAACCTTCGAAGATATCACCTTTTCTTTTGTGCATACACACATTTTTACCAAGTGAATTCTTCTATGTGGTAAAGCGGGCCTCTGAAGGGCACTTTAACTTCTTTTAGGAGGAGTATTTTCAAGAATAGATGAACCAATCTTCCTTTGAAAGCTAAAAGGTGCCTTTAAAGAGGTTTTTTTAATATAAATTACGCCTAAGTTGAGGGCTTTTGATCTTTGTTTTGCATTTATGATGAAATGCTTCTTTGAAAAGTTGTACCTCTGAGGAGGGCTTTTTCACGTTTCAACACTTGGAAGTTTTATTTCAATCTCGGTGAAGCGTGTGCCTCCGAAGAGTTGTGCCTCCGAAGAGGTCTTTATGTTTGATTGTGCCCTTGGGAAGGGGTCTTTTTGTTCGATTGTGCCTCTGGGAAGAGGTCTTTTTGTTTCTGCCTCTTGGGAGAGGCTTTTATTTTTTCCCTGTTCGCTGGGAAGCGGGCCTTCGAAGAGGGCTTTTCACATTTCGACTCACGGGAGTGTATCACCGATCACGGTGAAATGTGTGCCTCTGAGTAGGGCTTTTGCCTGGAAGTTTGGAGTTTCTTTCTCTCAGTTGGACGGATTCACGGGAGTGTATCACCGATCAGTCCGCAACTTTATGTCAAGAAAGAACTCTCTTTTTGTCTGGTTAGGCCCACTCGAGGTCTTTTAGCATTTCAACTGTGGTGAAATAGGCCTCCGAAGAGGGCTTTTCACGTTTCAACACTTGGAAGTTTTATTTCAATCTCGGCGAAACGTGTGCCTCTGAGTAGGGCTTTTGCCTGGAAGTTTGGAGTTTCTTTCTCTCAGTTGGACGGATTCACGGGAGTGTATCACCGGTCAGTCCGCAACTTTATGTCAAGAAAGAACTCTCTTTTTCTGGCGAGGCCCGCTCGAGGTCTTTATCCTCCGAAGAGTTGTGCCTCTGAAGAGGGCTTGTGCCTCCAGAGAGGTCTTTTGCTGTTTGATGCTTGCTCGCCCATGTCTCTTTGCCATTTATTCATGTCGGCGACCCCCGTTATCTTTTGCAAGTATCATCCCTTTTTAGTTGCCAATAATTTTCCTTATCCAAAGAAATATACTTCATAGTTAAGCGAGTTGGTGGTGGTAGACACAGGCTATTTAACTGGATGCTCGTTTGTACAAACATTCACAGTTAATTAGAAATGGTCCACTTCCTTCCACATCGCTAACTTTTGTTCGAAGCACTTCTTTTGTAGGATTTGAGTATGGAAATTTTGAATGGTATAGCATTTGCTTGCTGGGGGATGTCGGAGATCGCTTGGTCTTGCGATGGGTAAGCTTTGTTTTTATGGCCTGCATTATTAAACCGACATTTTAGTAACACAATTAACGTATTTTATATGTCGAAATAAAACAAAGCAGTTTATAATAGTAGAGAACATAAGATTTAAAGTGGTTCGGCCAAAAGCTGGGCCTACATCCACTTTATAGCTTTTCATTATTCACTTGCTTTACAATTGCTTTCAATACAAGAATCATATATTCGTAATTCTTTAACAACATTTCAGCAAAGCTTTTAAGTAAAATATGGACGCAAATGATTGCTGTTCCAAGCTCTTGGGATTCGTTCTCCTTCGACAGTTGTGAGTTTGAACGTGCCATCAAGAAGTTTCGTGCCTATAACATACGGCCCTTCCCAGTTTGGCCCAAACACACCTATGGCTGTCATAATTCTCTTCAGGACTAAGTCCCCAACTTCAAAGCTGCGCTGACAAACTTTGGAATTGAAGTGCCAGGCTATTCTTTGCTGGTGAGCTGCAATTATAAGCCTAGCCTCTTCTCTTCTTTCATCGAGAAGGTCAAGTGCTTCCAATTGCAATTTTTCGTTCTCATCTTGATCAAAATGGAACCTTCTGTGTGAGGGGACTTTAGTTTCCACTGGAATCACCGCTTCTGATCCGTATGCAAATGAAAATGGAGTATGCCCAGTTGTAGTTTTGTGAGTGGTTCTGTATGCCCATAGTGCAAGCGGTAACTTATCGACCCAACCACCTTTTGGTTTTTCCAGCTGCTTTTTGATGGTTGATTTGATGATTTTGTTTACGGCTTCCACTTTCCCGTTTTCCTGCGGATGAGCCACTGTTGAGAAGCTTTTTCAGATCTTGAATTGTTTGCAGAAATCTTGGAACTCCTCACTTTCAAACTGAGTACCATTGTCTGTGATTATCTTCTGAGGCACACCATACCTACAAATGATATTTTTAGTCACAAAACTTATCATTTTCTTAGAGGTAACAGTAGCCAATGGTTCGGCTTCAGCCCATTTAGTGAAGTAATCAACAGCAACGATAGCATATTTAATCCCCGATTTGGCAGTCGGCAAAGGCCCAATGAGATCTATTCCCCAGAAGGCAAACGGCCATGGACTGACCATTTGAGTTAGCTTAGTGGAAGGTGCTCTAGGAATTTTAGCGAATCTCTGGCATTAATCACACTTTCGGGAATAGTTAGCAGCATCCTGATTAATTTCTGGCATGATCCCCACACTCCCCTCCGTGTACTTCAGTCAGAATTGTCTTAGCCTCTTCCTTTGTCACGCATCGGAGTAAGGGCATTGAAAATCCTCGTCTGTACAAACGACCATCTTGAACTATATATATGGAGGCCTTCCTCATCAGCTTCTGTCGTTCTTTTGAGCTTTCTGGCAAAGAACCATTGAGTAAATATTCAAGTATCGGAGTCATCCATGATTCTTGCTCTTGGGATACATTCATAATCCAACCAACATCCATTCATCTGTGCTTGGAGCTGACAAGACTTCGACGGGAACTAATCCAATAGTTGAGCTTCACTAGTACTTGAATACTTTGCGAAGAATCTGCCTTCATGTTCTCTTCTCGGGGTATATGGTTTATTGAATAACGGTCAAAATTTTGAAGAAGCTCCCAGACTTTGGATAAATAGGCGGGTAGATTCCCTCCTTTAGCTTGAAATTCCTTCTTGACTTGGCAGACAATAAGTTGAGAATCACTGAAGATTTGCAATGCCTTAATGTTTAGCTCTTTAGAAATCCTCAGACCAGCAATGAGGGCTTCGTATTCTGCTTCATTGTTTGTGGAAGGGAATTCTAGTCTCAGCGCATAACATAGCGATCACCCTTCTGGGGTTTCAAGGACAACCCCTGCTTCGGAACAGTAATCATTCCTCGCGCCATCGACATACAATTTCCATTGGATGGGGATGCTATTAGTGACTTCTTCCTCACTATCACCCTTATCTGTACATTCTGCGATGAAATCTGCCAAAGCTTGTCCATTGATTGCTTTTCGGGGATGGTAAGTGATGTCATATTGGCTGAGTTCAATATTCCATTTCAAAAGACGGCCCGAAGTCCCAGGACGGAATAGGACTTGCTTTAGAGGTTGATCAGTGAGGACTTTGATGGGATGAGCTTGGAAATACGGCCTCAATTTTCTTGATGCGATCAACAAACAATAGGCGAGCTTTTCCAACCTTGAATAGTTCATCTCTGCCCTAGTGAATCTTTTGCTGATATAATAGATTGGGCATTGAATCCTTGCGTCTTCCCGTACCAACACTGCACTAAGAGCATGAGACGAAATTGCCAAATATATAAAGAGATCTTCACCACTGTCAGGCTTTGAAAGTATCGGAGGCACTTCCATATGACGAACCAACTCATCAAATGCTTTCTGACATTCAGGAGTCCACTCAAAGTTTTTTCTTCCTTTCTTCGGCGCATCAAAGAATGGAATGCATTTGTCAGTATCTTTTGAAATGAACCGACTCAAGGCAGCAACCTTTTCCATTGAGACATTACAATTTCTTCTTCGTTCTAGGAGCTTTGACCTCTCTCAGGGCAGTGATCTGAGCAGGATTAGCTTCAATGCCCCTAGCGCTCACAATGAAACCCAAAAACTTTCCGGACACCACCCCAAATGAACATTTCAAAGGATTAAGCTTCATTCTGTACTTTCGGAGTACTGCGAACATCTCTGCCAAGTGATCCATGTGGTCCACTGTTTTCTTAGACTTCACTAGCATATCATCAACATAAACTTCCATTGTCTTGCCGATCTGCGGTTTAAACATGGCATTAACAAGCCTTTGGTAAGTTGCCCCTGCATTCTTGAGTCCGAAAGGCATGACCTTGTAGCAGTAGAGTCCAACATCTGTGATGAAGCTTGTGTCCTCTTGATCTGGCTCATGCATCATAATCTGGTTATATCCGGAGTATGCATCCATAAAAGATAGAAATTCATGCCCAGCCGTCCCATCCACCAACTGATCGATCCTGGGCAGCGGGAAACAGTCTTTGGGGCAGGCTTTGTTCAAATCTGAAAAGTCAATGCATACTCTCCACTTTCCGTTAGCTTTTTTAACCAGCACTGGATTTGATACCCAATTTGGATAAGTAGATTCTCTGATTAAACCGTTCTCCATAAGCCGATCCACTTCTTCTTTTAACGCTGCCGTCCTCTCAGGACCCTGAGTTCTTCTTTTCTGTTTCACGGGTGTAAACTTTGGATCAATGTTCAGAGTGTGTACTGCAATCTCTGGGGATATTCAACACATGTCAGGATGAGTCCAGGGGAATACATCCAAATTTGCCTTCAAAAATGAAATCAGAACATTTTGAACTGTTGTGTTGAGTTGTGAACCCACATTTAGCACTTTGTTTGGGTTCTTTGGGTCAACGGGTACCGGCACTGTTACCTCTACCGGTACCACCCTATTCTCCCCTGCACTGGCTTTCCTTGGATCCATCTCTCTTCGTGCGGCACTACATTCACAAGTGTAGGGTCCACCCTGTAATTGCTACAAGGCTTGTTCTTTGGTGCGGACTGGAGTCGCCGCACCCTTTCACATCTCTCTTTTCCTTGATTCACGCAGCTCTGTAAGATAACATTCTCGCCCCGCATCTTGGTCTCCTTTAATCACACCAACTCCATTATCCGTGGGGAATTTTATAGTCAGACCCACGGGGCAGGAACAGCTTTGAATGCAGCAAGAGTTGGTCGGCTAAATAGGAATTGTAGGCAGAGAATTCTTCAACAATTATAAAGGTTTGCTTTCGAGCCACCTTCCTCGGTCCTTTGCCGAGTTCTACAAACAAATCTATGGTCCCAATCGGCTGTTTGGGTTCTCCAACAAACCCAGCAATCTTAAGTGATGAAGCTTGAACGTCAGCCATTGGAATTTTCATTTGATCAAAGGTCTTCTTGAAGAGAATGTTGCACGAAGCTCGACAATCAACTAGAACTCTTCTCACAGTAGCCGGCCCAATACCAGCGGATATAACCAAAGGATCTATGGTAGGAGCCTCGATACCCAAAGAATCTCTGGCATTGAATACAATATCATCTGTAGAAGTCTTTTGTTGCTTTAAAGGCTCATCATTTTCTAAAACAAAAACATTCTCTTCAGCTGGTAGATGCCTCATGGCCCGGGCATACCTTTCCATCTCACCCCAGCTTTTGCCTGCTGGGTGAGGCCCTCCAGTTATTATATGGATGACAGTTCTTTCTGATTCATGCTCTATGGCCTTCTCACTTGAGCCAGGACGGTGAGTGGGAACTTGTTGTCCTTGAGTTGACGAAGCTGGGGCATTTCTACTCCTTTTCACATACTGTTGGAGCTTGTTCTCTTTCAAAAGTTGTTCAATTACTTCTTTCAACTGACGACATTCATTGGTGTCATGGCCGGGCTGGTTGTGGAACCGGCAGAACCTTCCACTCTTCTCCATCTTATTCCCAACTCTCATTTTAGGTGGTGTCGGATAATTGACGTCATCCTTGGTCGCAAAGAAGATGTTCTCAGGGGTGTCGGTCAAGGGTGTGAAAATGAAAGGAAGGCCTTTCTTAGCATCTCCCAGTTTCTTTCCACCATCATTTCCCCTTTTCTGAGTGTTAGGTTCTATTTTGTTTGAAGCGGCACCATTGTTCCCGGCTTCCACTGATACCACCTTAGCCGGTGTTTGGAGGCTCTCCAAGCGCATGAATTCATCCGCTTTCTTGTAGAATTTTTCAAGTGAGTTTGGTTCTTTCATTTTCAACCGTTTTCCAAATTCACTCAATTTGTCAATCGCCCTCATCAAGTATGTTAGGACCATGCGTGGCTCAGCATTATCTACCTCGGCCAATGCTATGTTAAAACGATTTAAAAATGATTTCATAGATTCTCCTGGATTTTGCTCTAGACTTGACAGTGACATTATATCCTTTGCTTTAGAAGCATACAATCGAAATTGCTCCTTGAATTTCTTGGTCAAATCGGAGAATTGATCAATGGACCTGACTGGCAGCTTTGTAAACCACAATAGAGCCACACCTTCAGATATACCGGGAAATATCGACATTTGATTTCATCAGACGCTCTTGCACCCGTCATATGCCAGTCGTATTTATGCAGAAACTCGTTAGGATCGCTCGTCCCCTTGTAAGCCGGAATAGTAGGGGGAACAAATTTCCTTGGGAACTCTGCCTTCAAGATCTTTTCAGTAAATGGAGTTTTGCTTGGAGCAAAACCCCACTCTTTCTCATCTTCATCTCTTCGCATATTTTCCTTCATGATTTGACGAATCATACCCGAAAAATACTCTTCATCATTTAGAGGATCTGGAGGGCAAACATCAGCCACTCTCTCTGAATTTTGTCTTGACAATCGTTCACGGAGGGTCGGCTGCGGCCCTGATCCTCCAGCTCAAGGAGGTGTCCTTTCCACGGGGTCTGCGGCTCTTTGAGAAATGTTCCCTTCAACATCCTGAACTCCCGCAGTAGGGTTTCCATCATTATTACCCGGTTGACGGTTTGCCCCAAGTAGATCATTCAACTTACTTAAGATCTGGGCATTCTGGGCTTCCAACTGCGCATTCTGAGCATTCAATTGTTGATTCAACGCCAAAACTACGGCGTCCAATTCTGCTCGTGTAACTCCAACAGTTGGAGCTGCTTGACTTGAAGGAGGAGAGGTAGCGGTATTCTCTTGAACATTGTTGGATCTTACAGAACTTCGTTTTCTTCCAGGATCCATTATTTCCAATAAACTTCTGGTTTTAAAAGAAATCCTTTCAACAGACCTTTGCGGAGCAATGGTGGAAGTATCCTGAGTTGGGTTCTTAGTGAAAGCACCAAAAATGTTAACGTTTAAAATCAAACGCTAACACCACGGTGTATATTGAGATTGAGTGAAAGCACCACCCGTGAACACGGGAACTAAAAACAAGTAGAAAAGCCACAGAGAAAGCAGAAAAGACAACAGTTTTTATAGTGGTTCGGCTTCAGGTAAGCCTACGTCCACTTTAATCCTCTTTATTACAGAATCAGTTACAACTTTACAACAGTCTTCAATTACAATACTGATGAAACAAACAACTAGAACTCCGATGTAGAAGAATTCTTTGAATCCATGTTGATTGCGTTAGATTTCCTCTTGAAGTTTGTTGAGATGCCCTTCGTATTTGAAGTGTCGAGTGAGTCGAGAATTCAGCAGAGTATCGGTGCTTAAAGAGATCAGCCAAAAGTCCTTTGAAAATTGGAGATGGCAACGTATTTATAGAGAATTCTGGGCAGGAAACGTTACCAAGTCCTAACTCGTAACCGTCCTAAATTGGGTCGTGGACGACTTAAACTAGGTCGTGGGTCGAGACATCCTCCGGCATGAGTATTGTGGCAGCGGACTATCATTTAGCGGCTTTAGGTCATGGACGACTTAAGCTAAGTCGTGAGTCACAGTTTAACTGATAAACTTGCTAAAGTCTTAACTCGTTGGCGAGGTAGGAGGCCACCGTGTTAAATAAGTAACAACGTTTCATTTTCTTAAGTTGTTCACGACACACACTAGGTCGTAGGTTGCGGACAGCTCTAAGTCGTGAACACATTTCCCTCTTAAGTCATGCCACCTCTTGAATCATTAGTTCATCCTGTCCTTGAGTCGTAGAAACTGTTAAGTCGTAGACTTCTCTATGTCGTAAGTCGGTGGCGACTTAACCATATGTCGTGGATCTTTCTCTGTTCTGGGCAATTAGATCGGCAACCTCCTTAGGTAGTTAGATCGGTAACTTACTTAAGCCTTAGGTCGGCATCCTTGTTAAGGCATTAGGCCGGTACCCATGTTAGGTCAGTAGCTATCTTAGGTCGGTATCCTTTGAGTCTTAGGTCGGCATTCCTCTCAAGCCTGTTAGGTCGGTATTCCTCTTAGGGCTTAGGCAGTTAGATCGGCATCCATTTTAAGTCGCTGAGTCATGGCCGGGGCGGGGTTAACAGATAAGTTTGGAAAGCTAGGAAAAGATTTAGTGTGTCTTTAATAAGAAGATTGTTTTGAGAATTGTTTGGAATTGTTTGGTTTTAGGAAAAAGTAAATGGGTATTGGACCATTCTTCTTAACCAGCAATTTCGGGGACGAAATTCTTTTAAGGGGGAGGGATGTGACGACCCGAAATTCTAGATGATTGAAATCAGAATATTTAATTGATTTTAAATATTTAAAAGTTAATTTTTAACTTGAATTCAAATATCACAATTTATTTGATAAGTAAATTATTGAATTAAATAATTTGAAGTTAGGTAAAATGTTGAATCTGAAGTTTTAAGCCTGTTAAAAATAATTTAAAGGCTTGTAAAATTTATAATGATGATACTGAATATTAATTCCGCCTCAGTTTTGACTCAGCGACTTGAAACGATACCGACCTAACAGGCTAAGAAGGATGCCGGCCTAAGGCGCAAAAGGTTGCCGACCTAACGCTTTAGCATGGTTGCCGACCCAACTGTCTAAAACAAGGTGGCTACCGACCTAACGTGGGTACTGGCCTAAGGCCTAAGAGGGATACCGACTTAAGACTTAAAAGAGGTTCCGACTCAATGCTTTGACAAAGTTACCGATCTAAGTTTTGAAAAGGTTGTCGATCTAAGATGGATGCCGATCTAACTGCCTAAGCCTTAAGAGGGATACCGACTTAAGAATTAAAGAACGCCAACCCAAGATAGCTACCGACCTAAGTCGCAGCCGACCTATGACTAATGTTAAGTCGTTCACGACCCAAGCAAAGGAAGACAAGTTCAATGCAGCTACTTGGCACAGTGGCCTCTTAACTCGTACACGATCCAGTTGCCAGTTAACTCGTTCACGACTCACAACCTAGCTTGAGTCGCCCACTACCTAAAGCTACTAGATGTAATCCCGATGCCGTATTACTGATACGAGATTGTGTTGACTCGGGGGCGACCTGGGACTTGTGCAAATGAACCTATGTGAAACCATGGAGGGGCCAGATGAGTCGGCCACGACTTACCATAGACCGGTCATGACCTACGACCTAAGGGGGGAATTTCCCTATAAATACCAACCTACCTCAAGCATGAAGGGGACATTTGGGCCGACCTCTTTAAGCGCCGATACTCTGCTGAATTCTCGACTCACTCGACACTTCAAGTATGAAAGGCATCTCAAGTAACTTTGAGAGGAAATCTAACGCAATCTACATGGATTTAAAGAATTCTTCTGCATCAAAGTTCTAGTTGTTTGTCTCATCGTAGTTGTAATTGAAGATTGTTGTAAAGTTGTAATCGATTCAGTAATAAAGAGAATTAAAGTGGGCGTAGGCTTACCCTAAGCCGAACCACTATAAAAACTGTTGTTTTTTCATCTCTCTCTGTGACTTCTCTACTTGTTTTTAGTTCCCGTATACACGGGTGGTGGTTTCGCTCAACTTCAGTCTACACCGAGGTGTTAGCGTTTGATTTTTACGTTAACATTTTTGGTGCTTTCACTGAGAACCCAACTCAGGACACTTTCACTATTGCTCCGCGAAGGATTGTTGAAAGGATTTCTTTTAAAACCAGAAGTTTATTGGAAATAATGGCTCCTGGGAGAAAACGAAGTTCTGTAAGATCCGACAATGTTCAAGAGAATACTGCTACTTCTCCTTCAAGTCAAGCAGCCCGAACTGTTGGAGTTACACGGGCAGAGTTGGACGCCGTAGTTTTGGGATTGAATCAACAATTGAATGCTCAGAATGTGCAGTTGGAAGCCCAGAATGCACAGAATGCCCTGATCTTAAGTAAGTTGAATGATCTACTTGGGGCAAACCGTCAACCGGGAAATAATGATGGAAACACTACTGTGGGAGTTCAGAATCTTGAAGGAAACATTTCTCAAAGAGCCGCAGACCCTATAGAAAGGACTGCTCCTCAAGCTGGAGGATCAGGACCGCAGCCGACCCTCCGTGAGCGACTGTCAAGGCAGAATTCAGAGAGAGTGGCTGATGTGTGCCCTCCAGAGCCTGTAAATGATGAAGAGTATTTTTCGGGTACGGTTCGTCAAATCATGAAGGAAAGCATGCGAAGAGATGAAGACAAGAAAGAGTGGGGTTTTGCTCCAAGCAGAACTCCATTTACTAAAAAGATCTTGAAGGCAGAGTTCCCAAGGAAATTCGTTCCCCTTACTATTCCGGCTTACAAGGGGATGAGTGATCCAAACGAGTTTCTGTATAAGTACGGCTGGCATATGACTGGGGCCAGGGCGTCAGATGAAATTAAATGTCGATATTTCCCGGTATATCTTGAAGGTGTGGCTCTATTGTGGTTTACAAAGCTGCCAGTCAGGTCCATTGATCAATTCTCTGATTTGACCAGGAAATTCAAGGAGCAATTTTGATTATATGCTTCTAAAGCAAAGGATATAATGTCACTGTCAAGTCTAGAGCAAAATCCGGGAGAATCCATCAGATCATTTTTGAATCGCTTTAACATAGCATTGGCTGAGGAAGATAATGCTGAGCCACGTATGGTCCTGACATACTTGATGAGGGCAATTGACAAATCAAGTGAATTTGGAAAATGGTTGAAATTGAAAGAACCAAACTCGCTTGACAAATTCCACAAGAAAGCGGATGAATTCATGCGCTTGGAGAGCCTCCAAACACCGGCCAAGGTGGTATCAGCGGAAGCCGAGAACAATGGTGCTGCTTCGAATAAGAAAGAACCTAACACTCAGAAAAGGGGAAATGGTGGTGGAAAGAAACAGGGAGACGCTAAGAAAGGCCGTTCTTTCAATTTCACACCCTTGACCGATACCCCTGAAAACATCTTCTTTGCAACCAAAGATGATGTCAATTATCCGACACCACCTAAAATGAGAGTTGCGATTAAGATGGAAAAAAGTGGAAGGGTCTGTCGGTTGCACAACCAGCCCGGCCATGACACCAACGAATGCCGTCAGTTGAAAGAGGTAATTGAAAAACTTTTGAAAGAGAACAAGCTCCAGCAGTATGTGAAAAGGAACAGAAATGCCCCAGTTTCCTCAACTCAAGGACAACAAGTTCCCGCTCACCGTCCTGCCTCAAGTGAGAAGCCCGTAGAGCATGAATCGGAATGACCTGTTATCAATATAATAACTGGAGGACCTCACCCAGCAGGCAAAAGTTGGGGCGAAATGGAAAGGTATGCCCGGGCCTTGAGGCATCTACCAGCTGAAGAGAATGTTTTTGTCTTAGAGAATGATGCGCCTTTAAAGCAACAAAAGACTTCCATAGATGATATTGTATTCAGTGCCAGGGATTCTTTGGGTATCGAGGCTCCGACTATAGATCCTTTGGCCATATCCGCTGGAATTGGGCCGGCAACTGTGAGAAGAATTTTAGTTGATTGTGGAGCTTCATGCAGCATCCTCTTCAAGAAGACCTTTGATCAAATGAAAATTCCAATGGCTGACGTTCAAGCTTCATCACTTAAGATTGCTGGGTTTGCTGGAGAACCCAAACAGCCGATTGGAACCATAGATTTGTTTGTAGAACTTGGAAAGGGATTGAGGAAGGTGGCTCGAAAGCAAACCTTTATAATTGTTGAAGAATTCTCTGCCTACAATGCCTTTTTAGGCCGACCAACTCTTGCTGCGTTCAAAGCTGTTCTTGCCCCATGGTGTCTGACTCTAAAATTCCCCACAGATAACGGAGTTGGTGTGATTAAGGGAGATCAAGATGCGGGGCGAGAATGTTACTTTGTAGAGGTGCAAGAATCGAGGAAAAGAGAAATGGGAAAAGGTGTGGTGGCTCCGGTCCGCAACAAAGAACCAACCTTGTAGCAATTACAGGGTGGACCCTGCACTGGCGAATGTAGTGGTGCACGAAAAGAAATGGATCCAAGGAAAGCCAGTGCAGGAGAGAATAGGGTAGTACCGGTAGACGTAACAGTGCCGGTGCCCGTTGACCCAAAGGACCCAAACAAAGTGCTTAATGTTGGTTCACAACTCAACACAACAGTTCAGAATGTTCTGATTTCATTTTTGAAGGCTAATTTGGATGTATTCGCTTGGACTCATGGTGACATGTGCGGAATATCCCCAGAGATTGCAGTACACACTCTGAACATTGATCCAAAGTTTACACCTGTGAAACAGAAAAGAAGAACCCAGGGTCCTGAGAGGACAGCATCGTTAAAAGAAGAAGTGGATCGGCTAATGGAGAACGGTTTCATCAGAGAATCTACTTATCCAAATTGGGTATCAAATCCAGTTCTGGTTAAAAAAGCTAATAGAAAGTGGAGAGTATGCATTGATTTTTCAGATCTGAACAAAGCCTGCCCCAAAGACTGTTTCCCGCTGCCCAGGATCGATCAGTTGGTGGATGGGACGGCAGGACATGAATTGTTATCTTCTATGGATGCATACTCCGGATATAACCAGATTATGATGCATGAGCCAGATCAAGAGGATACGAGCTTCATCACGGATGTTGGACTCTACTGCTACAAGGTCATGCCTTTTGGACTCAAGAATGCAGGGGCAACTTACCAAAGGCTTGTTAATGCCATGTTTAAACCACAGATTGGCAAGAAAATGGAAGTTTATGTTGACGACATGTTAGTAAAGTCTAAGAAAGCAGTGGACCACATGGATCACTTAGCAGAGATGTTTGCAGTACTCCGCAAGTACAGAATGAAGCTTAATCCCCTGAAATGTTCATTTGGAGTGGAGTCCAGAAAGTTTTTGGGTTTCATTGTGAGCGCTAGGGGCATTGAAGCCAATCCAGCTCAGATCACTGCCCTGAGAGAGGTCAAGGCTCCTAGAATGAAGAAGGAATTGCAAAGTCTCAATGGAAAGGTTGCTGCTTTGAGTCGGTTCATTTCCAAAGCTACTGACAAATGCATTCCATTCTTTGATGCTCTGAAGAAAGGAAGGAAAAACTTTGAGTGGACTCCTGAATGTGAGAAAGCATTTGATGTGTTGGTTCGTCATATGGAAGTGCCTCCGACACTTTCAAAGCCTGACAGTGGTGAAAATCTCCTCGTATATTTGGCAATTTCGTCTCATGCTCTCAGTACAGTGTTGGTACGGGAAGACGCAAGGATTCAACGCCCAATCTATTATATCAGCA
Organism: Allium cepa; assembly: GCA_030765085.1. Taxonomy (NCBI): domain Eukaryota; kingdom Viridiplantae; phylum Streptophyta; class Magnoliopsida; order Asparagales; family Amaryllidaceae; genus Allium; species Allium cepa. Next base: position 357,207,358 of record CM060942.1, on the reverse strand, counting down.
AAAGATTCACTGGGGTAGAGATGAACTATTCAAGGTTGGAAAAGCTCGCCTATTGTTTGTTGATCGCATCAAGAAAATTGAGGCCATATTTCCAAGCTCATCCCATCAAAGTCCTCACTGATCAACCTCTAAAGCAAGTCCTATTCCGTCCTGAGACTTCGGGCCATCTTTTGAAATGGAATATTGAACTCAGCCAATATGACATCACTTACCATCCCCGAAAAGCAATCAATGGACAAGCTTTGGCAGATTTCATCGCAGAATGTACAGATAAGGGTGATAGTGAGGAAGAAGTCACCGATAGCATCCCCATCCAATGGAAATTGTATGTCGATGGCGCGAGGAATGATTACTGTTCCGGAGCAGGGGTTGTCCTTGAAACCCCAGAAGGGCGATCGCTATGTTATGCGCTGAGACTAGAATTCCCTTCGACGAACAATGGAATGATTACTAGATGTAAGCCCGATGCCGTATTACTGATACGAGATTGTGTTGACTCGGGGGCGACCTGGGACTTGTGCAAATGAACCTATGTGAAACCATGGAGGGGCCAGATGAGTCGACCACGACTTACCTTAGACCGGTCATGACTTACGACCTAAGGGGGGAATTTCCCTATAAATACCAACCTACCTCAAGCATGAAGGGGACTTTTGGGCCGAGCTCTTTAAGCGCCGAACTCTGCTGAATTCTCGACTCACTCGACACTTCAAGTACGAAAGGCATCTCAACTAATCTCGAGAGGAAATCTAACACAATCTACATGGATTTAAAGAATTCTTCTGCATCAAAGTTCTAGTTGTTTGTCTCATCAGAATTGTAATTGAAGATTGTTGTAAAGTTGTAATCGATTCAGCAATAAAGAGAATTAAAGTGGACGTAGGCTTACCCTAAGCCGAACCACTATAAAAATTGTTGTTTTTTCTCCTTTCTCTGTGACTTCTCTACTTGTTTTTAGTTCCCGTATACACGGGTGGTGCTTTCGCTCAACTTCAATCTACACCGAGGTGTTAGCGTCTGATTTTTACGTTAACATTGAAGATAATAGAATGGTTGAAATTTAATTTAAAGATGATTTGTTCAGTTTTAATAATATATCATTTAGATTTAATTTAAAAATAGCCTTTAGGGGCATAGTCTCGAAATATGACGAAACCCGTCCCACTGGATCCGTGATAATTAGTTATTATCGGATTTCAATTTTCGTAGCAATCGGAGTTGTCGTTTGACCCTGACAGCTCAAAACGCATAGAAATTATTTTTTTATCGATTTAATTTTAAATCGAGCATTTATTTCCGTAACTCATGCATTTGATCGAATTAGCCTCCGAAACACGTTCCATTATGTTTGGAATGTGGGTAAAACCGTATAAACGCCAAGCGGCACGTGAGATTTGGAGTTCGTTTGTAAAAGTTCGTTAAAATTGAGAATATTAATAAAATATTATGTTAAAACGTTTATATAATATGTTTTTAGGGGCTAAAACCCTAATCCCTTGCTCGACCGCCATGATATGTTTTAATGGCCGAGAATTATCTTCGTCCGTCTCTAATTATCGAGCAATCCGTCATGATATAGCGAACTCTTCCAACTTGGAAGTTGGAGAACACCTCGACATCTACCTATCCAAAGGTAGATCGTGGGTATTATCGTCGATTGGAGGAGTTAAGAGGCTATTTTTATCATCGCTTCGAGCATGAATTTCGAGGAGTAGGCACAACCAAGTGTCGCCAATTTCGAGGCGAGGGTGCAGCTCGAATCGGTGATTCTAATGAGGATAGCCGATCTCGTTCTCGGCAATCAAGGGTGGAGTGGTTTCTAACCCAAACGGCGGCGTGATGGGTTCGAAGACACTTTAAACGTGTGTTGAGGAAGAAGCTATGTGCAGCCGCGATTTCCTGGACTTAGGGGACGGCTAGATTTGGTTTATGTATTATATAAAAAAAAATTGTCTTAAATTTAGTTCAAACTATAAAAATTCATAACTTTTGCATACGTTAGCAGATTTCGACGAATTCGGTGGCGCCGGAATCGCAACGACGAGAAGCATGCTGTGGTGTAGGCCAGGAATCGTTTTGAGCAAGTGAAAATTTTAGATTAAATCGGACGAGCTCGATTTAATTTAAAATTCGAAACATCGATGTAAGGTGAGTTAATCTCACTCACTACTGGAATTTCCAGTAAATTTTAAATAGTTAAAAATTAAATGAATGATTGATTGGTTGTTTAGTTGTATGTGATCATTATTATCAGATTTGATCGATATTTATTGTTGTGCTAACATCTGTGGAGGAAGGGAAACAGGTTGGAGGGATCCGACTGGATCCCTCACAATATAGAGATTATCTTTATAATCTGTGTTGTATTTCATTGGTATTCCATGATGGATTAATTTGGAAATTCAGTTGTGTCGCGTTATGGTTGGATAATTAAAACGAGTGCAATGGCATGCGCTTCGCGCGTGACTTATTTTTGTTATAAACCGTATATATTTAAATCAGTCAAAAAAATAACCATGTGATACTAAGATTTGTATATTTGTAGTGGAATATTTTGAATTTTCAAGAAAGTTTAATTTTATATCCTACTTTTAGAAGCGCTTTGAATTCGTAAAGTATGTTTTATTATTAGATCATACTTTAGGGGCGTTTTTATTTCTATCATTAATTACTAAAGAATTGATTTAATTTTAAATTGGTTTAAATTTTTATTTCTATTATTAATTGGAAAAAATGACTTTGAAAATTTTTTATTCGTAAGATCCTATTTCTAAGTGAAAATAAGATAAGTACATTTTGAATTGTTAAAAAGAATTAATTGTTAGATCCTAATTTTAAGCAATAATATTTAATAATATTTGTAGATGGGCATTTTTGATAGTTCACGTTGATACCAAAAAGGTGTGACACCAAAGGTATTGCAACTATTATTAAAGATTTGGTATTTTAAAAATATCAGTAAATGAATTGGGATTAAAGGAAAATGAAACGAATTTTTAAGTAATGAATTCAGAAAATTAAATTCAGGGAATTGATTTGGAATTCATGTTTGTTTGAATCTCTCTTTAAAAGATGAAAAGTTTTTAAACTTAAATTGTTTTAACTAATTTAAACGGTTAATTTGTTTGGATTTAAATTAAAGTTTTAAAATTTAAGTAAAGTTTCTTTTAAAGTCAAAGTTAAATTTGGAATCAAAATTTAAATCTGTATTCCAATTTGAAATGAAAGAAAATTTAAAGAAATTTGTTTGTAAATGCTTTGTTAATGATAATTCGATCATAAATAAGAAAAATGTTTTTATCTTTAAATAAATGAAGTTCTAATGATTTGCAATTCATTAAATTGATAAGTTAAATAAAATGGATAATTAATTTATCTAATTAATTATAGTTAAGCACCTAAATAATTGAGCGATTAGAAATTAATTGATTGGTTAATAAGAATTAATTAATTTGGATTAAGAGATTATTAATTAAAGTTTAATTTCTTAGAGAGTAGTTAAAGGATTGTATTAGTTAATGAAGGATAATTAACTAAGGATTATCAAATGATTGATTAAGATGATTAATTAGGTTAGTTAGTTAAAGATAATCAATTTATGTAATTATTTAAGTATAATTACTTAATGAAAGTAATTAAGGGATTAATTACTCAATGTAGTTAATTAAATAATGTGATTGATCAAGTTAATTAATTGGTTTAATTAAGATAATCATACGATGGTTTGTTAAAGTATGATTACTGAATGTAATTGGAAGGATTAATTACTGAGTAAATTAATTAATGGATATTACTAGATGTTAATTTAATTGGAATGGTAATTTTAATGGAAATGATTTGGGACTAATTACCTTGTGTAATTAATAAAAAGGGTAATTAATTACTAATGTGATTAATCATGGCTGATTAATTAATAGTTAATGATTAATTGAAGAAGTAATTAAGGATCATTAATTAATGTAGTAAATGAGAGTAATTAAAGGTTAGTTGCTGTAAATGGTTAAGGATAGTTAATTAGTGAAATTAATTGAAGGATAATTACTCTATGTAATGGAAGAGAATTAATCTAGGTGATTAGTTAAGATGGATATTTGAAGAATGATTGATTAATTAAAAGGTTACAAATAATTAATGGTTGATTAAGCAAAGTTAGGTGATTTATTATTATGTAACTGATTTAATTTAAGTTAATTAAATTAATTATAATTGGGATCAACAATGATTGCTTATGAATGATTGTTTGAGTAAAATATCTGAATTGGATGATATCGATTGGATGATATGCTGTGTTATTCTGCGATATGAAATGTTTTATGATATGAAATGTTCGGATGGACGTTTATAATGTGGTTATTAATGATGACGAATTTCTGTGTAAAAAAAGTGACATTTTGTATTTATAGTTGAATTGTGGTTCACTTAAATAACTCGGGCTAAGATGGAATTAATTCGAAGAGACCGGAATCGGGTATAAATAAATACCCGAAACCACTTCGATTCTTTATAAATTGATATGTGAAATCAATAGGCTCGTATGGAATGGTTTATGTGAATTGGACCATTTAATATAAGTTTTTGGTACTTAGAGATTTGATGTGTGAAATTAGTGATGTCTATCACAAATTGTGAATTTGAAATTTGACACGAGTTACCCCGGGTTTAAATAAGTTTTATGCTTTGGTATTTCATGTTGGATAAGTTTACTCACGCTGGTTTCCAGCCTGACCCGGGTGTTACTTTGGTGTAATTCTCGGGTCAGACCGAGTATTACAGATTTTCAGGTAAGGACGTCCTGGAGCTCAGGAGGCGAGCTGGATGGCAAGAACGTATGGAGTGTCTCCGCTGTGTTATATTGTTGTATATCTGAGACATGATGATTGTGTATATCCGGTGTCTGTATATATGTGAACTCTGATGTATTATAAAGGTATTTTCACAGATACAGAATTCCTTTGTGAACTGTTATTATTTGCTATTATATCTTATCCGTTGCGAATGTGAGATGTTGGTGTTTCTTATCTTCTTATTCTTCTATCTCCTCTTTTTTCCTAACTATCTGGAATTTTCGGGATCGAAAATTCCGGGTCATTACATGTGGCATGGGACACATGGATTTGCTTTATCGCTTAATATTGGACTTATACGATCGGAACCCTTTCGATGAACTATTTGAGATGATTTGTGATGTTATTAAATTTTGGGTAGATTACACGGTATGAGAACTCCAATTTAGAAGTATATTTGATGAAGGACTATTTCAAGATTTGTTTCTTAATCGCAAATGAAATGAAGTGAATTAAGAGCTAGAAATTCCTATTCGAGATTGTGGTTATAAATAACCATCTAGATGTTATTTTTACTTACCGATGGGATGTGGTAAGCTTCTTTATGATGATTTTATGATATTGAGATGTATTATGATAACTTTTACTTGTCGATGAGATGAGACAAGTCACCATGCCAATAGTACTCGTCAATAAGATGAGACGATCATGTTATTGTATTTACTCGCCAATGAGATGAGGCTGAGTATATTTTCATGATGTTTATGATGTTTTGCTAGTGTGGTACCAACTAACGGCCAGTAAACCATTAGGTGCGAACGTATGGTATGGGTCGTACATTAATGCCTATTGGGTTCCTATCCGAGAAGTTGAGACACATTCACGATGCTTACTAGTACTACAGACCAGGAGTACTCGATTGGAGCCATCACGATTTAGTTGCTACTCCGATCATCATGATGTTATTAACTCGGGTCTATGTGGCGGGGAGTCATTATGATGTTATAGACTATAATCATTCATGATTTTCACAATGTTAAGATGTTATTTGACTCCAGTCATCACGATGTTTAGGGTACCAAATAGTAGTACTGGTCACGATGAAGCACACGTAGCATTGCTTCGGCACGCAATCAAGGATCTAGCCAATCCGTGATTTCTTTTAGTTTTGATGTTTTAGACTTCACAGTCTTTAGATGATTATTACAATGATAGGCTAGTGCTAGACGAGATGTATAAATATATGGTGAAATCATTTATGATGTTACTCTTTGATTGAGATATTTGCATCATGGATTGATGATTTGATGATTTTATAGACTACTTGATGTTAAGATGGCATTGACATGTATTTATATATTTATGCCAATGAGAAGAGCTATAAATGATAATGAAGAATCTTTTTTGATGAGTTTTAGTGATGGATTTGAGATGTATCTATTTTCATACCGATGAGATGAGGTATGAATAAGTATAATGCTTCTTTTATGATTGGGTTTTATATTTCCTTGAATGATCCTTGGGATGTGCCAATGAGATGAGGCACATTCATATGCATTTTATTCGATGAATGAAGGTTATGTACCTTTGATGTATTGTTAAATTGACAACCACTTCTAAGAAGATAGTTGAATCATTTGAAGTAATTATCCATATTCCTTTATTCCGCCGATGATATGAGGCGAAAGTGATGTTTGTTGAGTCTTATTTTTAAAACTTTGCTCACCGATGTTCCATTTTCTTAAGTGTCAATTATGCCACTTAAGTATGACTTTATGTTCATCATCTCTTCTACTTGCCAAAAAGAGATGTTTTCCTTTCTTATGATGTTAAAACTCTATTTAGGGCATGGCATCCTTGAAGAAAAAGGATACCATAGTTTCCACCTACATATCCTTATCGATTATCCTGTTTAACTTATGATTTTACCTAGCATGACCCGTGTGTTTTCACTCGGGTCAAACCGATTTGTTTCAGGTATCATCTATTGGGCTTAGCTTGAAGCTGATGTTGGATATCAGCTCTTCTTTCTCTTGAGTAGTTTATGTTCTTTCGCATACTCTAATGTAGTTATATTTGATTCGATGCATATAGTGTGGTCGAGTACCATCTTTACTGTATTCATATTGTATTATACTAAACATGTATCAGTGTATATGTATATATATGAGGTTGATTATTGTTCTGTGATATGCTTTACATTTAGTTATTGTATTTTGTTCTGATAGATCAGTTAGCCACCTATAGTTTTGGATTAAGCATTTACTCGGTATGTCGATTCCCTTTAGTTGAAAAGAAAAATTATATTGCATTTATCGACGTATTCGGTAGATGTTCAGGACAAAATTATAGATGGTCGCCCTTAACCAGCCCTATTCTCCACTTTAGTAGATGGAATTACTTGTTAATTCTCTTTGCTAAGGTGGGTATCGGGGTGGGGCGTCACAGCTTGGTATCAGACCTGTGGTTAGAACCAAGTAGAATAAACACAGAACAGTACGTATATAACGATACGTCGAAGTACAATACGAGTGAACCATTATCCTTCATTCAAGCTTGTTTTCCAATCGAGCCTTGTGTAACGACCCGAAATTTTCGATCTCGAAAATTCCACAAAGTTCGAAAAAGAAGAAAGAGATAGAAGAAGAAGAAACAGAAAACACAACACAAATTCTCACATTCGCAGCGGATCAAAATATAGTATCAAATAATAACAGTTTACAAAAGAATATTATATCTGTCGATTACATTTTAATACATCAGAGTTACACACATACTCAAACACTGGACATATACAAATCAAATATGCCCCAGATAAAATAGAAATAATAACCACAACGGAAACACTCCATACGTCAAGCCAACCAGCTCGCCTCCTGAGCTCCAGAACATCCTTACCCGAAAATCTGTAATACTCGGTCTGACCCGAGCATTGCATCAAAGTAACACCCGGGTCAGGCTGGTAACCAACGTGAATAAACCCATCTAAACATGGATCACTAAAGCGTACATCTTATATAAACCCGGGTAACTTGTATAAATTTACAACTTCACAAGTTGTTATAGACATCATTTATTTCACACTCCAATTTCAAAGTACCAAACTTAGACTAAATGGTCCAATTTACTTAAATCATTCTATTCCAGCTTATTGATTCCACATATCAATTTATAAAGAATATAAGTGGTTTCGGGTATTTACTAATACCCGACTCCGGTCTCTTCGAACCCAATGTCATCTAAACCCAAGTAATTCAATTAAATACAATTCAATTTTACTTACTGGATAACACTTTTACACAGCAATTCATAATTTATAGATAATCACATTATCACTGTCCATCGAACATACCATATCACAAGCATTTCTTATCAAAGATATCAACCAATTTAAGGCATTCAATATAATCCAATCATTTATAAGCAAGGTTAATTAACCACACAATTAATTTAAATCAAATAAATTACCCAACCATACTTGATTAATATTAATTACAGGCCTTAGTTCTTACTTTAATTAATGAAATTAATTTATCATCCCATCTTATCCAACTTAAGTAATTATCCTCAATTGCTTAATTATCCCTTAAATTATTATATTAATTATCCTTTTATTAATTATTTACATTAACAAGTTAACCCTTTAATTACTTAAGTTAATTAATTATCATGAATTAATTACATTAAGTAATTCAACTTTAAATAAATTAACAATCTTGAATTACCTTAATTAACTTTTCACATTAATAAATCAATCCTTCAATCTGATTACACAAATTTATCAACCTTTAATTAATTATCTTAATAAATTGATTACACCTTAAACTGATTAGATTAACTATTTAACCATCCTTAAATAATTAATCCTTGACTTAATTCCATTAATTAAATCACTTTTGAACATTTAAAAATTAACCTATCATATAATTATTTTAAACAAACAATCTCTAACATTTTAAAACTTTGAAAGCTTGTCTTAGGGTTCACTTTGCAATGAAACTTGTTTATTTCCACATATTTTAGATCTTTGGTCATCTAACTTAAACCTGATAACACTTACTCCCATGTTACAAAACTATTATAAAAACAACTCGAGACCAATCCATAGATACTTCGAACAACACCCCGGTCTAGTACACAAACAATCCCTAACCAATCTTTTAATTAATCCATTATTATTAAAATAAATCGTTTTTAATTTATAAACTTGTTAATCTCTTTCGTTTACTAGGACAAACCAGATTTTGTTTTCGAATTAAGCCTCGAGCCACCACCCCTTTTTATTTTTATTTTTTACTTGATGAAATTTAAAACTGTTACAGGTTATCACAACACACGTACGACTCAAAAATTTTCCCGAGTAAAACCTCTTCTTCCTCGAACCCTTACCCGAGACAATCCCATCTACTCAAGCCTAAAACTTATGATACGAGAGACCCACGTTCAATTCGCGCCTGCCCCGAGTCATGCATCAGCTTCGAGCCATCCCTTCATTCACACGAGAACCACCCGAGCAAATCACTAAAAGCCCACGTCCCAAACTCGTCGTACACACGGTGCACGTGGATCGACGTCATCGAACTCTAGTGATCAACACGGCTACCCTCGACCATCAAACGATTCCACGTGACCCCATGCGAGAACCCAGATCGCATGAAAATCAATTGGAACAAAATTGAGCAAAATTATCATCCATCAGGAAACGATACTTGCCGGAAAACCACTCATCCCCTTCGCCTCCGACCTCGAGATGGCCAGACCTCTTCACTGCAGCCTCGTCACACCTTCCAGCAACTCACCCCACCATCGCGATTTCCTCCGAATCTTCGCCTGCGTCGGAATTTACTTGACAACCACGACGAGTACAAAACCTATCTAAACCCTAGCTCGCTAAAATCCACTCGCCTTGGCCAACGAAAAATACTTCCAGTATTTTTCCCTAGTGCATCGACCCGCCGTCCATCACTAGCCCAACCAACGGTGGGATCCTTGCCGCCGATCAACTCAAATCGACGAAAAAATGTCGAAACCACACTTCTCCCTATATCCCAAAGAATACTACACTACAAATCGTGATTATACTATCTAATTTCAAGATTTCCTACTACAAACACCATCATGCCATCCAAATCTAAAATTAAGTTGAGTGATTTTTATCATGAATATAATTCCCCTTTTATTTTCATTTTAAACATTATTTGTTGTATTTTCAAAGTCTTGGAACTATTTTATAATCATCATCGTACATTTACAAACCATTTTCATTTAAATACCCACGGCTAATATGGATATGATTTGAAGATAATGAATTTAGTTCGAATTTTGAAACCTGTAAAATTGACAGAGTATCTGCTTGCTATATATATATGAACATTTATGCAGTTATGAGCATATACGATCAATCCATTCTAAACAATATGCTAACACTTATCATACTTCACTTTAAAGAATTACAGCATGCATCTATATTTAAATAGATTTAATTTTTTTACCAACTTGTGTTTATAAACAGAGAATGCTTTTAAACTGGAAACTGCTCTTGCACTTGAAACTGAAATTTTGATCTGAGAATTTGAACTGGCTATTGATCTTCTTTATGTGTGAAAAAGGGCAGTAATGCCTTCCTTTATTTCAATTAGCTCGAGAGAATGGGAAATAAAGGATAATAGTAGAGGCATACATTAGAAAGTAGGTTGCATTGTTGTGCACAGCAAGCTTGTTTTACTTATCCTTTTGATTTATATTTTTTTTCTTTGGTCAGAAGTTTACTATGACCTGATTTAATCTCATGCTTGACTAGATATATTGTATGCTGATTTGCTATTTTTGTGGCCTGACTTGGAGTTTCTTCATCATGATGCTTCCCTGTATGTATACAAGTATTTATGTGAATTGATGTATGAATATATATTCATTTGTTTGTATGCATATGTTTACACTTGCATTTGTTATCGCCATGTATATTCATATTCATGCATATTGATGTTTATCTACATATATATTCACATTTTCCACCATCGCTATTCATATAACCTATGTACATATAAGTTAATTCAATATTTGTTATAGATTCAAGTCAATTTATTTAATTAGATTAAATGTTAATAATGTAGAGCATTAATTAAATTGAATAAGGTAGATTTTATTTCAAATATTTTTGAAAGATTTTATTTTAAATTTTCAAATCATAATTTCCTTCCAAACACACACAGATATATAAATAAATGGAAAATGTCCAAAAAATTTATTCATTTTTAAAATGATAAGTTTGTATTTTATTTAATTAGATTAAATGCTTATTAAAATAATATTGCCAAAATACTGTGTCGTTACATTCCTTCCCCCTTTGAATCTTTTCTTCCTCGAAAAGGAACGAAGCCAGTGTTTGTACCAAAATTGGGCACAACACTCTTCAGAAGTTTTTGAAGAGATAACAGTGAAGAATATAAAATTAAAATGAAGATTATCTGACAAAAACTCCAAACAACAGGAATGTAAATGCACAGACAAGCAATTTAAAGTGGTTCGACGTGTTGCCTACGTCCACTATGAAGTTTTTGCAACTTTATTGATTCTCTTTCAACGATTACAAGTGATTACAACAAAGAACAGCAAAGTACAACTTGGAATTCGAATTTACCAGCAAGAATATGATGCAAATCTCGATCCGGTAGAGTCTGGGCGCTTGAGAATCAAAAGATCCTTCTTCTGTAGGCTTTGGGGCCCTATTTATAGGCGTAGGAGGCCGAGACTAGGCTCAAACTTTGGGAGATTCGCTCTGGCACGTGAGGGGGCCTACATGACCAATACTAGAAAGTTTCAACTCGATTTGTGATCGATACGAAAACTTTTCGTATCGATCAAGATAATGTCTGATGAAGCTAAAATTTGGTGGGAACGTTCCTTGGCTTGTATGTAATCTTCTCTCAAAATTTCATGGCATTTTAATCGGTGGATTCTGGGTTATGGTCGATACGAACTTGGGCTGGTCGGTGGCTGTTTGGTTCGAATCCATTGATTCGAATCGATCACTTAGACTCGATGATAACGCGCGTGAGCAAGTTGACGTGGCACGCGGTCTTCGTGTTGATCCGCTTTTCACTCCGGTTTGATCGAGTCACTACGAGTATTTAACCGCGCTCGCATCCATAACTAACATGGAATCTCTGGCCTGTTTGACTTGATAGATGCGAACAACTATTCATGGATTCAAACAGGGGTCTCTAAGTACAATACGTAACCATCTGATGGATATGAATATCGGGTATCTGATGGATATGAATATCGGGTATCTAATGGATTCGAGCAGCAGCAATCATTGATCGATACGAACAGAAGAAGACCGATGGATACGAACTAGACTCTAGTTGTCTAATACGAAGCATACTACTTATCGATCGATACGAAGCCGATCGATTCGAAGTATGGCATAATGATGTAGGCGAAGTGAGATAACCAGATGTATGCAAACAACAGTCGCCAGATGAATTCGAATAACCACCTATCGATGGTTGCGAACCAAATGGATACGAAGTAGGCCCTAGCCACTCGATACGAGACTCATGCTCTGTTGATGGATACGAAAATGTTGCCGCTCTGATGGATACGAAGGTTATGGATACGAACTGGAGCTTGGTGATGAATACAAAAATGGGGTTATCACCTTCAATTTGCATCGATCATAACTTGAGCATACGAACTCGGATTGGCTTGAAATTTGGAATGCGGGATTCTACGGCTTAGTTTGTCATGTCTTATCAGTTGTAGCCTGATTCGGACTCGGACAAAATTCATCGACATCCACAGCGAACCTATGCATGCTCAACACCCAGGACAATTGATCCTAAGTTTACAACCACTTCCTTGATATCTCGGCCTTGCCAAAAGGTGGGATAGTAGCTAGAATTATTAAAATGCTTAAAATCTAATATATTTCCCTTGATCATTTTTAAACTACTTTAAAAATCTAGATAATATTACTGAAATAATGTTTTATAAAAATAGTTTTATAACTCGAAGTTTCGACAAGTCCATCCTTGTTCTCACTGAAATTCGGTCATACGTTGATCAGGCGTACGACTGAAAATCTATATGTGCTTGGCAGAACCGTTTCCAACATCTAGTGAAAATATTTTGAAAAATAATTTTATTGAAAATATAGAAAACAGTTTTTTGCAAATAGAGAAAATATCATTGGTGAGAATGCTCTAGAAATCATCACTCCCATCCGTAGTAGCAGTTACATCCTAGGTTACGTGGCCATCGTAGCAAAAGTCCATGTAACTATAGGCACTCCGCGTCCCTCGATTACGGCATGGAACCCACAACAGATCGCAGTTACATTCCAGGGTTACGTTGCCATCGTAGCAAAAGTCCATGTAACTGTAGGCATCAGCACCATCGATTTTCGCAGTCAAAAATGAAATTCTCCACTCCTACATAGGTCGCAGTCTACCGATGTAAAATCAAACGTAGACTGTTGGCTCTCAGCAACACACACGACTTTCGCTATGTTACCAAAGGTCGGAGTCTACGATATAAAATCAAACGTAGACTGTTGGCTCTCAGTGGCACACACGACTTTCGCTATGGTCTGCAGTAGATCGCAGTGACATCGAGTTACACTATCGTCACCGCATAACCCAAATGCCTCTATAGACATCAATACACTCGACTTTCGCAACAGACTACTCATAGTTGTTAACGCATAAAATTGAACGCTAACAACCCGGTGTATGTAGAGATTAAGTGAAAGCACCACCCGTGAACACGGGAATTAGAAACAAGTAGAAAAGTCACAGAGAAAGCAGTAAAAGACAACAGTTTTATAGTGGTTCGGCTTCAGGTTAAGCCTACATCCACTTTAATCTTCTTTATTGCTGAATCAATTACAACTTTACTACCATCTTTGATTACAACACTGATGGGACAAATAACTAGAACTCCAATGTAGAAGAAGTCTTTGAATCCATGTTGATTGTGTTAGATTTCCTCTTGAAGTTTGTTGAGATGCCTTTCGTGTTTGAAGTGTCGAGTGAGTCGAGAATTCAGCAGAGTATCGGCATTCCAGAAATGAGCCGAAAAGATCCTCTTTTAGTTGGAGTAGGCGGGGTATTTATAGGAGAGTTCGGTGTTAGGTCGTAGGTCGCAAGCGATCTTGGATAGGTCGTAGGTCGTCCGCGACCTAGTAGGAGTCATTTACGGCTTATACAAGGTACACTTCATCGTTTTGGAGAAACTAGCAAGTCGTAGGTCGTGGCCGACCTAGGTAAGAAGCGGCATAGGAAGCTCCTTTGGTATGTTTAGGTCATGAGCAACTTAGGTATAGGTCGTAAGTCGTGGGCGACTTAGTAGACATGGTTTACGGCTTAACAGGAGCACCCTTGATTATCCAAACAAGTCGTAGATCATGGGCGACCTAGGGAAGGAACGACATAAGGAAGAAAAGTTACCTCGGCTTCGTATAGCTCGCTAGGTCGCTAGGTCGTTAGAGAGCTTCATTCCTATTAGGTCGCATCTAAGTTAACTCGTTCACACTTTAGGTCATTAACCCGCTGTTGGTCCATTAGTCCGTTAGGTCGTAATGCTTGCTGTGTTAGGTCGTTTCACCTTAACTCACTGTAGAACTTTATCCCTGTTAGGTCGATCCCCTTGTTAACTCGCTAGGTCGTTCATCCCTTAGGTCGCTGGGTCATTGATAACTTTAGATCAATGGACCTTTCAATCCTTTAGGTCGCTGAGCTCTGTAGGTCGCTGACTAGTTGAGTCGCTAGGTCACAGCTTTCTCTAGATCGCAGGGTAGTTGAAAGAAGAGGGTTAACACTTGCCCCTCGAAGTATACGCCTAAGAGTTAGGTCGTGTGCTTCGATTTAACTCGTGCTAGCTTAGATCGTTAAGTCGTGGGCGACTTATGAAAGAGTTAGGTCGCTCGTGTCGATTCGTGTTCCTTTCTCTCCCCTATATAAGCCGTTAGGTCGTTTCTCCTTCCTTCACCTTATTGTATTCTGCTGCCGCCATTACTATCTTTGAGCTCAAGAATTTTTGAAGTGAATGTACCTGTTGATCTGATCATCATCTCCTCAATCTCACTACGTAAGTGAATTTGACCATTATTCAACCACGACCACCATCAAATTATGAATCCCCCAGTTTTCGGCCTTATCCCGATTCTGCATGCTGCATTTCACCGTGGATATATCATGATTAACTTTTGATCTTTTTGGACACGTTGTCGTTGTGATTCACGAGAGTATAATAGTACATTGGGTTTGTGATGGATCTGAGGCGATTTGCGTTGGTTTTGGATGTTCTGGTGGCATGGAGATATTGTGGATTTTACTGTAGAGAGGCTAACAGGTTATTGGGTTAACGGGTTAGGTGATTTGCTGAGAGAAGAAGAGTTAGCGAGTTAAGGGGGGTTAGGTCGTGCTCGACTTAGGATCCTTGAAGGACTTAGGGATTTAGCGGTTCGAGGCGTGAATCATGAGACTTAACTCGGCAAACGGCTTAAAGAGTTGGCGCGATTTAAGGATCCTTATGACCCAAAAAAGGGGCTGAGCGATTTAACTCACGGCGACTTAAACTTTAGATCGTATGAGCAACTTAGACTTCAGGTCACATGAGCGACTTAGGCTCTAGGTCGTGTGAATGACTTAGTGCCTAGGTCGTGCAAACGACTTAGGACTTAAACAATTTTTCACAGCCGAGTTGCTTCCTGCGACCTAGACCAATTTCAACCCAACCTGTTAGGTCGTGAGCGACCTAGGACTTAAAGAACTTCTTGACTCGGATTGTGACTTAAGGACTTGAACAAAATTTGAAAGCTTCAGAATTTTGATAGAACTTGATTGTACTTCTAACTTGAACTGCTAGAATGAACTGCTTGAACTTTGAACTCTCTGGACTTTAAACTGTTTGAACTTTGCAGCACTTCTTCACAGATTATATTCACTTGTAAGTTAACAACCTGCTGAACACAAAATTTGCAGAAAACTAAGGCGAATATGCTGTCATTGATTGCCCACATCGAATAACAGATTAGTCGATAAAAGATAATCAGGTTAAAAAAATTATGAAGTGCTATGAATCAACAAATTCAAGCGAAGTATTAAAGCAAAGCAATATTATTCAATTAAAACTGATTTGTTTGCATCAATACTGCACTTGCATTTGGATTTAAAACAACAAAACCTGATGTTAACGCTTAAATTTGAACGCTAACACCCCGGTGTGTGAAGTGTAGTTGTGAAAGCACCACCCGTTGGTTCGGGAACAAGATACAAGTAGAGAAATTGCAGAAAAGCAGTAAAAGACGACAGTTTTATAGTGGTTCGGCCTAAAATCGAGCCTACGTCCACTTCGATCTCTTTAATGCTGAACAAGTACAACTTATACAACTTTCTTCAATTACAATCCACTCTAGACTGTTAGTACAAACTTTGACGGAGAATTATCTTTCAAACTCATGATAAATGATGTGGATTCTCTCTCTTGAATTTGATGTTATGTCTTCGATGTTTGGAGTGCTTGAAGTGTTGCTTGAGTCGAGAAAATGGCAGAGTTTTGGCGCTTTGAGAATGAACCAAAAGTCCCCCCAGAGTTGGAGGTGGATGTCTATTTATAGAGAGTTCTGGGTGAAAAAAGTTGCTAAGTCCTAACTCGTTGCCGACTCAAGGTAAGTCGTTGCTGACTTAGGATGAGTCGTGACCGACTCATTGAGCTGAGTCTCTGGTTTGTAGAGAGCTTCCTGCCTTTTTCGAACCCACGCTTCAAGTACTAGGTCGTTTACGAGTTATCTGGTTGTAGTTTCTGGCTTGTTTGTATAAGTCGTATACGACTCATCATAAGTCGTAGGTCGTGGTTGACTTAACCAGCTGCCTTCGGCTTAAAGCTGAGTTCAGGCTTTGTGAAGGCGAGTCCTAACTCGTAGACGAGTTAAGAGACAGTGTCTTTAGGTCGTACACCTTTTTTTAAGTCGTAACACTTGTTAACTCGGTCAAGCTTTAATCTGTTATGTCGTAGCTCCCTTAAGTCGTATAGACTCCTTAGGTCATCAGGGTCTTAAGTCGTTATCTCTTCTTAACTCGTGAGCCGCTTATCTCGTAAGCAGCCTAACTCGGGTACTCCTTAACTCGTAGAGGCTTTAACTCGTAGGAGGTTTCTAATTCGTGTATCCTTTAACTCGTAGATGCCTTGAGTCGTAGGAAGCTTAACTCGTAAGGCTTCCTATCCCGTAGAGGCCTTAAGTCGTACAAATCCTTAGGTCGTGTGTTTCTTTAAGTCGTAACATGTTCAAAGCCGCACAATCCTTTTAAGCCGTAGACCATTCATTTCCTTAAGTCGTGAAGCCTTTTGAGTCGTGAGCTGCTTAACTCATGGACCTGTTAACTCGTGAACGAGATAGGGTTAACATTTGCCCCTCGAAGCACACGCTTAGGTCGTAAGTCGTGTGCTTCGACTTATCATAACCCGGGCATGCCGATCCAAATTCCAACATTTCCAGATATAAAAGCCTGAGTCGTCCTTCCTCTTTCAAACTTCTCATCACTTAACTTTTAAACTGTTTTCTGCCATTAACGCATCTCTGAGCTCTCCAAGGCGATTTCGATCCAAACTTCGTCCGATTCCTTCTAGCATCATACAATCGTAAGTGATCTTGTTCCCTCTTCGACCGTTAGCCATTGTTACCTTACATGTTCAGTCCCTCGTTTTTGGCTTGTCCTTTCAAATCCTACGAGCTTTATCAAATCGGTCATTGACGAACTTAAACTCGTTTGGCTTGACATAAGGTGATTCGCGATTTGAGGCGACTTGTAGTGTGATAGGTTAAGGCTATTGCTGTTGAGGAGGCCGTGGGTGAACAGGTTGAAAGTTAGAAGGGAAGGCAGGTTGGTTGAAAAACTTGATTCGAATAGAGTGAGGAATCGTCCCATATACAACTCAGAGATTTTCCATGCGACCTAGCAATTTTCATGAGCCGTAGCCGAGTTAAGACTTAAGGGATTTCCAGTTGCTTTGAATCAGAGCCTTTCTTCTGTTCCTTGAGTTACGACTTAGGATTTAGAGCATAATCAGCTTGATGTGTTGACGACTTAAGACAGGAACGACTTAACTCTTGAGTCGGTTACGACTTAACTCTTGAGTCGGTTACGACTTAACTCTTGAGTCGGTTACGACTTAGCACATGTATTTTTTAAACTCCACTTGAACCTTGAACTGCTGCTTGAATCTTTTACAGATTGCTTTAACTTGTAAGCTAATAACCTGTTAATATAACATTCACAAAAAACTGGGACGAATATACTGTCATTGATTGCCCACATCGAACGACAGATTAGTTAATGATAGATGATTAACTTAAATAAATCGTGTGAACGAAGTGCTATCGATTTCAAGTGGAATATTAAAGCAGCACTGGATTAGTCAATTGAAACTGACCAGCCCGCATTAATATTATGCTTGAGCTTTAAATAACAAGTTCCGAAATTACCGTAGTCAATCAATCGTCAACCAGTTTAATTCCAGTTATCTTTACTTGTTATTTTTTTTATTAGCTTTGCACGACACTTCACACTTTTTAGGAAACGTGCACCTTCGCATTTGAACATCCAGTTGCTTGTGTAGAATGACCTCTCATCAAGAAGAGCCGATGGGCCAGGCTGAAGATGTCTTCCCAGTAGCCATCCCTATAGACAACCCTCCGGAGAGAACATCCACAACTTTGAATCAGCGGGTGTTTAACCAACTGCGCGTCCAGTTTGGCATTGATGATGCTGACATCTTATTTCCGGGGCCAAATGACACCGCGGATAGGCCCCCTCTTGGCTTTGTTGCTGTTAATCGCCAAATGTGCTTGAACGGCGCTATTCCTCCCTTTAATGACTTTCTCCAACAGTTCCTGCTTCGGTTGTCTATCTCTCCATTCCAATTACACCCCAATGGCTACGCCATTCTGATGGGGTTATGTGTTCTATTTAGGAGAGTTTTGGATCGATTACCAAGCTTCGGGGAGATCTGCTATTTTTGCTCATTCACGAAGACTAAAGACCATCCCTCCATCGTGGTTATAAGAAGCGCTCGAAACCGCAAACTTATTACTGATCTCTCCAAAAGCGCTCACGGATTTTTGAATCAGTTTTTCTTTGTTCGCTGCCCTCCAGGGTTTTATGCCATCTGGAGAGTGGGAAGTAAGATTTCCTGTCTTTACTTTTTCCGTTTTGAAACTTTCTCGAGATCTGAACTCTCAGTTGCTAATTTCATTCTTTTCCTGTTTTTAGCACTTCCACCCCCTGCTAGGGACCCAAGTCTTAAGCAAATTTTTGAAAGATTAAATGCCGTGCCGGTAGAAGAGAGGAGCATAAAGTTTCTGCTAAACGATGAATTTTTACATCAATACGGACTCCTCCATCCCTCTCGCTTTACTCGGCCTCGTGAAGCTCCAACGGAGGTTCCTGATTCTCCGGTGAAAACTCCTGATCTTCCGATCTCCACTAAAGAGCACATGCGAGGAGAAATTTCTGCAGAAACCTTATTAGTAAAGTGCTCTACTCCAAGAGACGATACGGGACCCTCCGAAAAGCCCGCACTTGCTCCCATTATTGAAGAAGAAGAGGAGCCCCTTTCCCAAACCAGGAAGAGTGCTGACAAAGGAGCTGATGGAGGGAATCAGGTTGGGCATGACGGTGATGACGTCTTTGGGGATTTAAGTGACATAATTATCACTTCCCAAGAGCTCTTTAAAGAAGACCCTGCTCATGGTAAAGCTATACCTCCGACGATTGAAGCAACATCTGCCCTCCAACAGACTCTAACTCCTTTATCTCAAGAATTGTCATCAACAGTGAAATCTATCACTTCCCCCCAACAGAGGAGTGGTTCGTTAGTCCAACGCGAGTAGCTTGCACTTCACACACAACTAAGGATTTTCCAGCACATTTATGCACTTATCTTCTTATACTTTAAAGATTTCTAAAGCTTATCTTTTCTTATTTCAGATTCTTCAATGACACGCGGCGGATCATATTATCAGGATTTCCAACGCTACGGGGGGCGTGGTCAATATGATTATCGGCGTTACTTTCCCTCCTATAGAGAGTCTGACGAAGAGAGGGCTGCTCGAAAGGCTCGTGAAAGGAGGGATGCAGAAGAGCGTTATGACAGAAGGGATAGGGATGAGCACCATGATTCTCTGCAGAGAAGTGACGACTCTCACAAAAGGAAATCTCACGACGACCGAGGAAAGGGTCATGTAGCTGAAGATTCAGGCAAACGAGCCCGATATGGTGAGAGACATGCTTCCACTATTCCCGAAAAGCCTACTGCCCCTGCCCCTCTTGACATTCCTTCCGACTCTCCTGCTCTCGGGAAGGAGGACATCCGGACAATAATAAGCAGGCCTAAATTTCAAGTGGGACCGGGCCCAGCCACTTTACAAAGTCGTTTTCCACAATGGTGCTTAAAGGGTGTGAGATTCGACCTTGACCTGGTTCCTATTGACAAGCCTGCTATGCTACGAAATCTTGACGCCGTCAAACTTGATATCGAGAGGATGTCAAACTGGCAGAAGCTTGTTGATGAGCTTCAAAGAGTTAACCGTGCCAACTTAGAGGCCATGCTCACCATGGAAAATGATAAGGCTGAGTGGCAAAAGGTCCTTGAGCAGCATGACACCGAAATGAGGAGCATTACTTCCTACAACGAGGAGCTCGAAGCAAAGGTTGAGAAGTTGAAAGATGAGCTTGCTGCTTCCTCTACTTCATACTCTCAAAAAGAAGAAGTGCTTCTCAGACAAGTTAGAGATGCTCATGCCAGTCAGGGGGACGCTGAGGACAGGCTTGAAGTGCAGAAAAGAATCAACGAGGGCTTTGCTTCTGATATTGCTGAGCTTCAAAAGAAAAACAACTCCCAGGAAGCGGAGATACAACTGCTTAAGCTTCAGCTTTCCAAAACCGAGAGGGAGCGTGATGAGGCTGTCGCCGGCAGAATCGCAGCTGAAGATTCTCATGAGGCGACCAAGAACAGCTTCGGCTCAACATTATTCGACTTCTATTTGCATAGCGTCTTGGGGCGTGGAAGCCTCGCTTTTCTTGGTCCCAAGTATGAGATCACTTTAGCTGAAGTGTGGGAGGCCGCCCTCGATATGCTTGGTGCTGAAGGTGCTGGTTATGACGAGTCAGCCCTGGAAAGGCATTATTTTGATGAAGACGCTCGCGCTGCTCTCGCCAGGGGAAAGGAACAACTTGCCAAACTAAGAACCGAAGTGACGGAAGGGGACCGGCTGGAAAAAACCACTTCAACTATTCTAGTCCAGCCACCTTCTTCGTCTGAAGTCAACATCATTGGTTCCAGTTCCCATTTTGCTTCTCCCACCAAAGTTACCACTGAGATCACAAGCATACAAGGTGGAGACGAGGGTGAAGAGAGCGCTGATGCGCAAGCTTATGAAGTCGATATCAGGAAACCAGCTTCTCCAGGTAATTTCGCTGTTAATCTCGCTACTGTTAATTCTGCTTAAGCGGGTTACTCATTTATTTCGCATGAGTTTCATGAGCTCCTTGGCTATTTTCTCAACCTTGATGAGCCTTCATCTCCTCTCTCTACTGACTTTAACCTCTTTTCTTCTGTAGAGAAAGTACCAAGCACTGCTCAAACTTCTACTCCTCCGGTTATCCTTCCTTCATCTCTTCAGGCGGCGCCTCCTTCTGCCTCGCAACCTGGATCACAAGAGGAACAAATAGAGGCTCTTCACGGCTTGGATGATCCCATCGCTTCGCAAGAGCAGAAAGATGAGAGACCTGAGGGAGGTGACATATCCCCGGAACGGACTCCTTCTGACGACATTGCTCTATCAAAACTTGTCACTCCGGGGAGTGAGTCTTCCTCACAAAGGAGAAAGAAGCGTGGGACATCAAAGAGGAGGGGGAAGAAAATCACCGCCACTGAAGAGGAGCCGGAAGTTGAACCGGTTACACCTACCTCTCCTACTTCCCTTATACCCACTGGCCGACCTGAAAAGCTGGTCATTCGACCGGGTAAAGGGTCCAAAGGAGGGAAGAAGAAGTGAAGATTTTAGCTTTTTGCCTTTTGTATGAACTGGCCGAGAGTTGTGCGGGTACCGGCCCCCGCTTTTATTTTGAAACCTGTATCTGCATTATAGTTGAATAAAATGATTCTTCGTTTGTACAAACTCCTGTTTGAATTTGAGTATGCATTTATTATTCATTTTTGCACAAGTTTATTTATATGATATTGCAGCGGGCCTATGGTATGTTGTTTGAGTATTACTTTACTGATGCAGCTATACTACTATACCATGTTGCCCCCATACCTTAAGCTTGCTGCAATATTTTATACTTCGAGGGGACTTGCACTCTTATTTGTTAAAGAATAATTATTTTATTCTTTAAAGAAAATTTTTGTAGAGTGCAACTCCCTTCGTATAAGTTTTTACGCTTTGTCGTTCGAAGAAATCACTTTTTTCTTTTGCTTATGTGCATATTTTACCAAGTGAATTCCTCTATGTGGTAAAGCGGACCTCTGAAGGGTACTTTAACTTCTTTTCTTTTTTCTTTTTTTTTTTTTTTACGATCATTTTCCATAGTAGGCAAATTACTCTTCCTTTGAAAGTTAAAGTACGCTTTTGATGAGGATTTTTTTTTTTTTATATACAAAATTGTACCTCTGAGGAGGGATTTTTCACGTTTCAACACTTGGAAGTTTTATTTCAATCTCGGTGAAACGTGTACCCCCAAAGAGTTGTGCCTTTGAAGAAAGCCTTTTCACGTTTCAACACTTGGAAGTTTTATTTCAATCTTGGTGAAACGTGGGCTTCCGAAGAGGTCTTTCTTCTTGATTGTGTCCCCTGGAGGGGGTTGTACCTCTAAGGAGGGATTTTTCACGTTTCAACACTTGGAAGTTTTATTTCAATCTTGGTGAAACGTGTACCTCCAAAGAGTTGTGCCTTCGAAGAAAGCCTTTTCGCGTTTCAACACTTGGAAGTTTTATTTCAATCTTGGTGAAACGTGGGCTTTCAGGAAGGTCTTTGTTTTGTTTTTGCATTTCAACTTTGGTGAAGTGAAATTCCGAAGAGCGGTTATTACACTTCAACTCCTGGCGAAATGTGCCTCCGAAGAGGGCTTTTGTTTTGTTTACATTTCAACTCTGGTGAAGTGATATCCCGAAGAGCGGTCATAACACTTCAACTCCTGGTGAAATGGGCCTCCGAAGAGGGCTTTTATTTTGTTTACATTTCAACTCTGGTGAAGTGATATCCCGAAGAGCGGTCATAACACTTCAACTCCTGGTGAAATGGGCCTCCGAAGAGGGCTTTTATTTTTTGGCATTTCAACTCTGGTGAAGTGAAATCCCGAAGAGCGGTCATAACACTTCAACTCCTGGTGAAATGTGCCTCAGAGAGGGTTTTCATCGCCTGGAAGTTACTCTCTCATGGTTGGAGGGTCATGACTCCTCTAATCTTTTTTGTTGAGTAGAGAACTTTCTTTTTTGTGGCGTATGACCCATTAGAGGTCTTTTATCCTCCAAAGAGGACTTGCGCTGCTGATGGTAGCTTTGGTTGTTCCTCTGTTCACTTGCTTATGCCTTTTCAGCGATCCTCTCTCTCTTTTTTTTTTTTTTAGTTTTCATTCCCCTTTTCTTGCAAGTAGCTTGTTTAATCCAAGGAAGTGTACTTCATTGCCAGGCAAGTTCGTGAGAACGGGCACTAGCTTCCTAATTGGATGTTTGTTTGTTCAAACAATCTCAATTTATCAGCAAGGGCTCGTTTCTATCGAAATCATTAGCCGTTCAATTGAAGTATTTCCTATCTAGGATTTGAATTCGGGGTCTTTGTGACTTGAAATTTGTTTGTTGAATGATGGTGAGAATCGCTCGGTCTTATTATGCGCAAGTTTTATTTCCATTGTCTGCAAAAATTTAAATCGACATTTCAGCAATACATTTTATGTATTTTTATATCGAAAACAAAGCAAACATATAATGATAATAAGGAACACAAGATTTATAGTGGTTCGGCCATGAAATTGGGCCTACATCCACTTTATATTCTTTCATTATTTACTTGCATCAGTTTCACAATTGCTTTCAATTACAAGAATCATACATTCATAATTCTTTTTACAATGTTTCAACAAAATTTTCAAGTAAAGTATGGACGCAAATGGTTGCTGTTCCATGCCCTTGGAATTTGATCTCCATCAACAGTGGTGAGCTTGAATGTGCCGTCAAGAAGCTTCTAACCTATTACATATGGTCCTTCCCAATTTGGCCCAAACACACCTGTCGCAGTCATAATTCTTTTCAGGACTAGATCTCCAATTTCAAAGCTGCGTTGACGAACTTTGGAATTGAAATGTCTGGCTATCCTTTGCTGATGAGCTGCAACTCTGAGGTTAGCTTCATCTCTTTTTTCATCAAGGAGATCCAGCGCTTCAAGTTGTAGCTTCTCATTTTCTGCTTGATTGAAATGGATTCTTCTGTGTGAAGGGACCTCTGTTTCAACCGGGATCATTGCTTCCGATCCGTATGCTAACGAAAAAGGAGTATGCCCAGTTGCAGTTTTGTGAGTAGTTCTGTATGCCCATAGTGCAAGTGGTAGTTTATCGACCCAACCACCTTTTGCTCTTTCGAGTTGCTTTTTGATGGTTGATTTGATGATCTTGTTCACTGCTTCCACTTGCCCGTTTGCCTGCGGATGAGCTACTGCCGAAAAGCTTTTCTGGATTTTGAATCGTTTGCAAAAATCCTGGAATTCCTCGCTTTCAAACTGAGTACCATTGTCTGTGATTATTTTCTGAGGCACACCGTATCTGCAAATGATATTCTTGGTCACAAAGCTTATCATTTTCTTAGAAGTGATAGTAGCCAATGGTTCAGCTTCAGCCCACTTAGTAAAATAATCAACTGCAACAATAGCATATTTAATCCCTGATTTAGCAGTTGGTAGCGGCCCAATGAGATCCATTCCCCAAATTGTAAATGGCCATGGACTGACCATCTGTGTGAGTTCGGTAGAAGGTGATCTAGGAATTTTGGCAAATCTTTGGCATCTGTCACATTTTCGGGGGTAATCTGCAGCATCCCGATTAATTTCTGGCCAAAAATATCCGTATCGGAGAATTTTCTTTGCTAATGTTTGACCACCTGAATGATCACCACATTCTCCTCCATGCACTTCAGCTAGGATTGTTTTGGACTCTTCCCGGGATACACATCGAAGCAATGGCATTGAGAATCCCCGTCTGTACAATCGGCCATCCCGAATTACATAGCGAGAGGCCTTCCTTAGTAGCTTTCGTCTTTCTATCGAGTTTTCTGGCAGAGAACCTCTGAGTAGGTAATCCAGTATTGGAGTCATCCATGACTCTTGTTCTTGAGATACATTCATAATCCAGTCTATATCCATCTCGTCTATACTTGGCGCTGAAAGGACTTCTACAGGGACCAATCCCAATAGTTGAGCTTCACCAGAACTTGAATACTTTGCGAGGGAATCTACCTTCATATTCTCTTCCCGAGGAATGTGGCTTATTGAATAGTGATCGAGTTCACATAGGAGTTCCCAAGCCTTTGACAAGTAGGAAGGCAGGTTTCCACCTTTTGCTTGAAATTCCTTCTTGACTTGGCATACAATAAGCTGAGAATCACTGAAAATTTGTAATGCTCGAATGTTTAGCTCTTTAGCGATTTTCAGACCTGCAATAAGGGCTTCATATTCTGCTTCATTGTTTGTTGAAGGAAATTCCAGTCTTAGTGCATAACATAATGATCGACCTTCAGGAGTTTCAAGTACCACTCCGGCTCCAGAACAGTAGTCATTTCTTGCGCCATCAACATACATCTTCCACTGGATTGGAGAATCATTGATCGCTTTTTCCTCACCATTATCTTTCTCTGTGAATTCTGCAATGAAATCAGCTAAAGCTTGTCCGTTGATTGCCTTTCGGGGATGATAAGTGATGTCATATTGACTGAGTTCAATGTTCCATTTTAGAAGGCGACCCGAAGTTTCTGGGCGAAATAGGACTTGCTTTAGAGGTTGATCAGTGAGCACTTTGATAGGATGAGCTTGGAAATATTGCCTCAGTTTCCTCGATGCAACGAGTAGGCAATAGGCGAGTTTTTCCAACTTGGAGTAATTCAGCTCTGCCCTAGTGAGTCTTTTGCTGATGTAGTAAACTGGATGTTGGATCCTT
The DNA here is from genome assembly GCA_030765085.1 of Allium cepa. Lineage (NCBI taxonomy): Eukaryota > Viridiplantae > Streptophyta > Magnoliopsida > Asparagales > Amaryllidaceae > Allium > Allium cepa. The sequence continues at coordinate 357,181,365 of CM060942.1, read as the reverse complement.
TTGTCTTCCCGTATCAGCGCTGCACTTAGAGCATGAGATGATACTGCCAAGTATATAAGAAGATCCTCACCATTGCCTGGTCTAGAAAGTATCGGAGGCGTTTCCATATGACGGATCAACTCTTCAAAAGCTTTTTGGCATTCGGGAGTCCATTCAAAGTTCTTCTTTCCTTTTTTCAGGGCATCGAAGAATGGGATGCATTTATCAGTAGCTTTAGAAATGAACCGACTCAAAGCGGCGACCTTTCCGTTGAGACTTTGCAATTCCTTCTTCGTTCTAGGAGCTTTAACTTCCTTTAAGGCGGTAATTTGAGCTGGACTAGCCTCAATGCCCCTAGCACTGACGATAAAACCTAAGAACTTTCCGGATTCGACCCCAAATGTACATTTCAGGGGGTTAAGCTTCATTCTATATTTCCGGAGGACTGCGAACATTTCTGCTAAGTGTTCAATGTGATCCGCTGCTTTCCTGGACTTCACTAACATGTCGTCGACATAGACTTCCATAGTTTTGCCCAATTGCGGTTTGAACATAGCATTAACAAGTCTTTGGTAGGTTGCCCCTGCGTTTTTCAATCCGAAGGGCATAACTCTGTAGCAATAAAGTCCAACATCTGTAATAAAGCTTGTATCCTCCTGATCCGGCTCATGCATCATGATTTGGTTATAATCGGAGTAGGCATCCATGAAAGATAACAGTTCATGTCCCGTAGTTCCGTCTACCAGTTGATCGATCCTAGGTAATGGGAAGCAATCTTTGGGGCAAGCCTTGTTTAGATCAGAAAAATCGATGCACACTCTCCATTTTCCATTAGCTTTCTTGACCAACACAGGATTTGAAACCCAATTCGGATATGTAGATTCTTTGATGAAGTTATTTTCCATGAGTCGATCAACTTCTTCTTTTAATGCTGCTGACCTTTCTGGACCTTGGGTTCTTCTTTTCTGTTTAACTGGCGTAAACTTTGGGTCAATATTCAGAGCGTGTACTGCAACTTCTGGGGATATTCCACACATATCGGCATGAGTCCAAGCAAAGACATCCAGATTTGCCTTCAGGAAAGATATCAAGATATTCTGAATTGACACATTAAGCTGTGAACCCACATTCAACACCTTATTTGGGTCCTTCGGGTCAACAGGTACCGGAACTGTCGTTTCCACCGGTACTACTCTATTCTCCCCTGTACTGGCTTTTCTGGGATCCATTTCTTTCCGTGCCCCGCTGTGCTCGCCAGTGCAGGGTCCGCTCTGTAATTGCTACAAGGCTGGTTCCTTGATGCGGACTGGGGTTGCCGCATCCTTTCCCATTTCTCTTTTTCTTGACTCTCGCAGCTCTGTCAAGTAACATTCTCGCGCAGCATTTTGATCCCCTTTTATAACTCCTACTCCATTGTCAGTAGGGAATTTAATAGTGAGGCACCACGGGGCTAGGATAGCTTTGAATGCTGCGAGTGTTGGACGGCCAAGAAAAGCATTATAAGCAGAATATTCATCGACGATCACAAAGGTTTGCTTTCGGACCACTTTCCTTTCTCCTTCCCCAAGTTCTACAAACAGATCGATGGTTCCTACTGGTTGCTTTGGCTCCCCAGTGAAGCCAACGATTTTCTGTGATGAGGCTTGCACATCGATCATAGGGATTTTCATCTGGTCAAATGTCTTTTTGAAGAGGATATTACATGATGCTCCGCAGTCAATGAGGACTCTTCTGACAATGGCTGGTCCAATACCAGCCGAGATGACCAAGGGATCTAAAGTAGGAGCTTCAATACCTGTAGAATCTCTGGCTCTGAAAATAATATCATCGCTGAAAGTTTTCTGTTGTTTAAGGGGCGTAGTGTCTTCTAGAACAAAGACGTCTTCTTCGGCTGGAGCATATTTCAAAGCCCTGGAATATCTCTCCATCTCACCCCAACTCTTGCCAGCTGGGTGAGGTCCTCCTGAAATGACATTGATAACGGGCCTTCCAGATTCATGCCCCGTAGCTTTCTTACCTGCCCCAGGCTGATGAACAGGAGCCCGCTGCCCCTGACTCGACGATGCAGGATTGTTGCTATTCTTTTTCACGAATTGCTGCAGTTTGTTCTCTCTCAGCAACTCTTCAATCAGATTTTTCAACTGGCGGCATTCATCAGTCTCATGACCGGGTTGATTGTGGAAGCGGCAGAATTTCCCACTCTGTATGGCTTTTTTCCCGGTTCTCAAAGGGATAGGTTTAGGGAAATCGATGGAATCTTTAGTGGCCAGGTAGATGTGCTCCGGTGTATGTGATAATGGAGTATATTCTGATGGCTTGAAGGATCGGGGCTTCTTCAGATTACCCTGTTTCTTCCCATTACTATTCTCCCTTTTTTGCCCCACCGATTCATTCTTGCGTGGAGCGACAGTGTTGTCTTCTGCTTTTTCCAACACTGTCTTTACTGGTAAAGGACGACTTTCCAAGCGAATGAATTCGTCTGCTTTTTTGTAGAACTTTTCGAGAGAGGTTGGCTCCTTCATATTTAACCATTTCCCAAATTCGCTTGACTTATCAATAGCCCTCATCAGATAAGTCAATATCATTCGTGGTTCAGCATTGTCCACCTCAGCCAGTGCTATATTGAAACGGTTCAAGAAGGATCTGATAGACTCACCAGGATTCTGCTCTAAACTCGATAGTGACATAATGTCCTTGGCCTTCGAAGCATATAGTCTAAACTGCTCCTTGAATTTTCTGGTCAAGTCTGAAAACTGATCGATAGATCGGACTGGCAACTTGGTGAACCACAGTAAAGCCACGCCTTCCAGGTATACGGGGAAATATCGGCACTTTATTTCGTCGGAGGCCCTGGCACCTGTCATGTGCCAATCATATTTATACAAGAACTCGTTCGGATCACTTGTCCCTTTGTAAGCTGGAATAGTCGAAGGGACAAACTTCCTTGGAAATTCCGCCTTCAAGATTTTTTCAGTAAACGGAGTTTTACTTGGGGCGAAACCCCATTCCTTCTTATCTTCAACCCTTTGCATACTTTCTTTCATGATCTGCCGGACCATTTCAGAAAGATATTCCTCATCATGCCGAGTTCTGGAATATCTCTCCATCTCACCCCAACTCTTGCCAGCTGGGTGAGGTCCTCCTGAAATGACATTGATAACGGGCCTTCCAGATTCATGCCCCGTAGCTTTCTTACCTGCCCCAGGCTGATGAACAGGAGCCCGCTGCCCCTGACTCGACGATGCAGGATTGTTGCTATTCTTTTTCACGAATTGCTGCAGTTTGTTCTCTCTCAGCAACTCTTCAATCAGATTTTTCAACTGGCGGCATTCATCAGTCTCATGACCGGGTTGATTGTGGAAGCGGCAGAATTTCCCACTCTGTATGGCTTTTTTCCCGGTTCTCAAAGGGATAGGTTTAGGGAAATCGATGGAATCTTTAGTGGCCAGGTAGATGTGCTCCGGTGTATGTGATAATGGAGTATATTCTGATGGCTTGAAGGATCGGGGCTTCTTCAGATTACCCTGTTTCTTCCCATTACTATTCTCCCTTTTTTGCCCCACCGATTCATTCTTGCGTGGAGCGACAGTGTTGTCTTCTGCTTTTTCCAACACTGTCTTTACTGGTAAAGGACGACTTTCCAAGCGAATGAATTCGTCTGCTTTTTTGTAGAACTTTTCGAGAGAGGTTGGCTCCTTCATATTTAACCATTTCCCAAATTCGCTTGACTTATCAATAGCCCTCATCAGATAAGTCAATATCATTCGTGGTTCAGCATTGTCCACCTCAGCCAGTGCTATATTGAAACGGTTCAAGAAGGATCTGATAGACTCACCAGGATTCTGCTCTAAACTCGATAGTGACATAATGTCCTTGGCCTTCGAAGCATATAGTCTAAACTGCTCCTTGAATTTTCTGGTCAAGTCTGAAAACTGATCGATAGATCGGACTGGCAACTTGGTGAACCACAGTAAAGCCACGCCTTCCAGGTATACGGGGAAATATCGGCACTTTATTTCGTCGGAGGCCCTGGCACCTGTCATGTGCCAATCATATTTATACAAGAACTCGTTCGGATCACTTGTCCCTTTGTAAGCTGGAATAGTCGGAGGGACAAACTTCCTTGGAAATTCCGCCTTCAAGATTTTTTCAGTAAACGGAGTTTTACTTGGGGCGAAACCCCATTCCTTCTCATCATCAACCCTTTGCATACTTTCTTTCATGATCTGCCGGACCATTTCAGAAAGATATTCCTCATCATGCCGAGTTCTAGATCCACCAGCCTCAGGGACTGCCTGCTCAAAGGGACTAGTAGCCCTTTCCGGAGCATTCCTCTCACTAACATCATGAATGTTGCCAGCATAGTTCCTTTCATTTCCAGCTGGTTGATTGTTTGCTCCAAGTAAATCGTTCAACTTATCCAGAATCAGAGCATTCTGGGCACTTTGAGCCTCTAGTTGTGCATTTTGGGCGTTTATCTGCTGGTTTAACCCTAGAATCACAGCATCCAACTCCGCTTTCGTAACTCCAACAGACGGAGTAGGTTGATGAGGCACAGGGGAAGCGGAGGTTCCCTCTTGAATGTTTCCAGATCTGATAGATCTACTTTTCCTTCCAGGAGCCATAATCTCAGATATACTTCTGGTTTTTAAGGAAATTCTTTCTTCAAATCTCTGTGAAGCAATGATGACAGTTGTCCTGAGTTCAATTCTCAGTGGAAGCACCAAAAATGTTAACGCTTAAATTTGAACGCTAACACCCCGGTGTGTGAAGTGTAGTTGTGAAAGCACCACCCGTTGGTTCGGGAACAAGATACAAGTAGAGAAATTGTAGAAAAGCAGTAAAAGACGACAGTTTTATAGTGGTTCGGCCTAAAATCGAGCCTACGTCCACTTCGATCTCTTTATTGCTGAACAAGTACAACTTATACAACTTTCTTCAATTACAATCCACTCTAGACTGTTAGTACAAACTTTGACGGAGAATTATCTTTCAAAGTCATGATAAATGATGTGGATTCTCTCTCTTGAATTTGATGTTATGTCTTCGATGTTTGGAGTGCTTGAAGTGTTGCTTGAGTCGAGAAAATGGCAGAGTTTTGGCGCTTCGAGAATGAACCAAAAGTCCCCCCAGAGTTGGAGGTGGATGTCTATTTATAGAGAGTTCTGGGTGAAAAAAGTTGCTAAGTCCTAACTCGTTGCCGACTCAAGGTAAGTCGTTGCTGACTTAGGATGAGTCGTGACCGACTCATTGAGCTGAGTCTCTGGTTTGTAGAGAGCTTCCTGCCTTTTTCGAACCCACGCTTCAAGTACTAGGTCGTTTACGAGTTATCTGGTTGTAGTTTCTGGCTTGTTTGTATAAGTCGTATACGACTCATCATAAGTCGTAGGTCGTGGTTGACTTAACCAGCTGCCTTCGGCTTAAAGCTGAGTTCAGGCTTTGTGAAGGCGAGTCCTAACTCGTAGACGAGTTAAGAGACAGTGTCTTTAGGTCGTACACCTTTTTTTAAGTCGTAACACTTGTTAACTCGGTCAAGCTTTAATCTGTTATGTCGTAGCTCCCTTAAGTCGTATAGACTCCTTAGGTCATCAGGGTCTTAAGTCGTTATCTCTTCTTAACTCGTGAGCCGCTTATCTCGTAAGCAGCCTAACTCGGGTACTCCTTAACTCGTAGAGGCTTTAACTCGTAGGAGGTTTCTAATTCGTGTATCCTTTAACTCGTAGATGCCTTGAGTCGTAGGAAGCTTAACTCGTAAGGCTTCCTATCCCGTAGAGGCCTTAAGTCGTACAAATCCTTAGGTCGTGTGTTTCTTTAAGTCGTAACATGTTCAAAGCCGCACAATCCTTTTAAGCCGTAGACCATTCATTTCCTTAAGTCGTGAAGCCTTTTGAGTCGTGAGCTGCTTAACTCATGGACCTGTTAACTCGTGAACGAGATAGGGTTAACACCTGAAACTTTATAACTGACAAATGTCTGTTAGCTTAATTTCAGTTATATTTTATTGTCATTTTGTTAGTTCTGCACAACACTTCACACACTTAGGAAACATGAACCTTCATATTTGAATATCCAGTTCATTGTGTAGAATGCCTTCTCCAGAAGAGATAATCGAGCAATCTGAAGGTGTCTTCCCGATAGTCGACCCCTTGGATAATCCTCCGGAAAGAACCCCAACTACCCGAGTCAGCGGGCATTCAACCAATTACGTATTCAATTTGGGATTTCCGAAGCGGATGCTATACTTCCTGGCCCAAATGATACTGCTGACAGGCCACCTCTCGGTTTTGTCGCCGTCAACCGTCAGATGTGCCTTTGTGGTGCCATTCCTCCTTTCAAAGAATTTCTTCATCAACTCCTTTTCCAACTAACCATCTATCCCTTTCAACTGCATCCCAATGGCTACGCCATCCTGATAGGATTGTGTGTTTTATTTAGGAGGACACTTAACCGTCTTCCGAGCTTTAAAGAAATCTGCTACCTATGCACATTCGCAAAAAATAAAGACCAACCCTCCATTATACTCGTGAGAAGTGCCAGAAATCGTAAACTTATCACTGATCTTTCCGAAAGTGCTCACGGTTTCCTGAATCATTTCTTCTTCGTTCGCTGCCCCATAAGGTTTTATGCCATCTGGAGGATAGGAAGTAAGATAGCTCATCCCCATTCTTTCCGTTTAAGCTTTTCGAGATCCGAATTGCTAAGTGCTAACTTCATTCTTTTCTTTTACAGCACTTCCTCCTCCCTCTAGAAATCCCAGTCACAAAACGAATTTTGAAAGATTAAGCACCTTGCCGGTTGAGGAAAGATGTATTAAGTTATGCTGAAAGATGAACTTCTTCACCAATACGGGCTTCTGCACCCCTCCCGTTCTATCAACCTCATGAAGTCCCCGACTCTCTAGTAAAGACATCGGATGCCACAGTTTCCGCCGGAGAACTTACACCGAAAGAACATATTGTTGAGGCTTCATTGGTAAAGTGTTCTACTTCAATTGATGTTGCGGGGTCATCTGGCAAATTCTCACTTGCCTGGTCATCGAAGAAGAGGAACCTCCCCAACAATCTGGGAAATCTGGTGATGAAGGAACTGGGAGAGCGAGTCCCGCCAGGCACAACGGTGATGATACTTTTGAGGGGTTGAGCGACTTGATGATTACTTCACATGAACTTTTTAAAGATGATCCTATCACTACTAAAGTTACTTCTCCAGCAGTCGAAGAGACATCCGTTCTGCAACAAATTCCATCAGCCAAAGAGTTGACACTGGCTGTTAAATCCATCATCACCTCCCAACCTAGGAGTGGTTCGTAGTTCGACGCGCATAGTTTGCACGTTACACACACTTAGGACTTTTCAGCACTTATATGTGTTCAACTTTCTTGCTTTCAAGATTTCTGAGTTTATCTTTTCTTCATTTTCAGATTCTCCAATGGGACAAAGAGGATCCTACTATGATGATTTTTAGCGTTACGGGAGGCGCGGTTCTTACGACCCCAAGAGGTATCTTCCTACTTCTTGGAAAACATACGAAGAAAGAGCTGCGAGGAAGGCTCGTGAGAAGCGCGCTTATAAAGAGCTCTATGGGAGACGGGACGAATAACATGATTCTTCCCAGAGAGAGGATGATTCCCAAAAGCGAAAGTCCCACGATGACAAGGGAAAAAGCCGTGTCACTGAGGACCCGAGTAAATGGGCCAAACTTGGTGAAAAACTGACATCTGAACTCTCTGAAAAGCCTGCTGCTCCTGTCACTTTAGAAATTCCTTCTGGCTCTCCTCCCCTTCCAAGAACCGATATTCAAACAATCATAAGTAGGCCCCCCTATCAAGTTGGACAGGGTCCGACTACTCTTTCGAGCCGATTTTCGCACTGGTGCTTAAAGGGAGTGCGCTTCGATCTTGACTTGGTCCCGATTGATATGCAAGCCATATTGCGAAATCTTGATGCCGTCAAACTCGACATCGAGAGAATGTCTGGCTGGCAGAAACTCGTTGACGAGCTTCAAAGAGTGAATCGTGCAAACCTTGAAGCCATACTGACTATGGAAAATGACAAATCTGAGTGGCAGAAAACACTCAATCAGCATGATGCCGAAATGAAGAGTATTGCCGCTTATAATGAAAAGATTGAAGCGGAAGTTGAAAAACATAAGGAAGAGCTCGTCACTTCTTCCACTTCCTATTCTCAAAGAAAAGAAGTGCTTCTAAAACAAGTGAGGGATGCTCACGCGGCACAGAATGCCGAAGCTAAATTTAAAGCACAGCAACAAGTTGTGGACAGCTACCGAGCCGATGTTGCTCATCTACAAGAAAAGACCAACTGCTAGAACCTGGAAATTTAACTACTAAAAACACGACTTTCTAAAGCTGAAAGAGAGCGCGATGAAGCTATTGCCGGAAAAACTGCAGCAGAAGAATCTCATATGGCAACTAAAGCAGATGTCAGCTCCACTTTATTCGAGTTTTACATCCATAGTGTTCTGGGGCGCGGTAGCCTTAAATTTTTGGGACCGGAGTATGAAATTACTTTGGCCAAAGTGTGGGAGGCCATACTTGACATGCTTGGAGGAGCCGGATATGCCGAAGTAGATCTAATGGCGCACTATCTAGATGATGATGCATGTGCCGCTCTTGCCAAGGGAAAGGAGCAATTCGCCAAAGAGAGAGCCGAAATAACAGAAGGAGAAAATTTAGGAAAGACAATCTCAACCGACCTAGTTCTACCTTCAATTTCGGCTGATATCGATATTGCTGGCTCCAGTTCTCAATCTCCACCTCTTGCTCAAGCTGTTATTGAAAGTGCCATCGCCCGCACTGGAGATGAGGCCCAAGAAAGTACTGACGTGCAAGCTTTCGAAGTTGACATAATAAAACCTACTTCTCCAGGTAACCTCAGTGTCGATCTCGCTCAAGTGGACTGCTTGTTCGCTTTGACCGAGTTCGATGAGCTTCTTGCTTATTTCTTAAGTGTCGATGAGCCATTGTCCACTCTTTTTATGAAGAATACTGACTTTAACTTTTCTTTTCCTGTAGAGAAAGCACCAAGTATTGTTCAGACTTCCCCTCCTCCAACTGTCCCCCCTCCATCGCTTCAGATTACTCCTCCTTCTACCTCTCAACCGGGGTCGCAAGAAGAGCAGATAGAAGCTCTTCGTGACTTGGATGATCCTGTTGCTTCTCAGGAACAAAAGGTCAAAGAACCTGAAGAAGGGGAGAGAACTCCGGAGCATACTGCTTCTGATGACATAAAAATTGTCCGCTCTTTTCTCTCCGAGTAGTGAGTCTTCTTCTAAGAAGAGGGAGAAACGTGGGGTCTCAAAGAAAAAGAAGGAAGCTTCTTCCAGTGAAGAAAAAGCAGAAGAGAGTCCAATTGCACCGCTTCCTATTTCTTCCCCTACTCTCACAAGCCGGCCCAAAAAGTTAATCATCCGGCCAGGCGAAGGCTCAAAAGGTGGCAGGAAGAAGAAGTGATGGGTTTAGGACTTATGCTGCTTTTTGCTTTTCTGCTTGTACATTTAAAGACTTGTGTCGACCGAAAATTGTGTGGGTACTGGTCCCCGCCTTCTTTTGTTTTGAAATCTGCACATGTATAAAAATTTTATAGTATGGAATAAAATGATTCTTTTACTTGTACAAACTTTTGTTTGTATTTGAAAATGTATTTATTCTTCTTTTTCATACAAGTTTCTTTATTTTCTCCGTGTGATGTTGCGGTAAACCTATGGTATGTTGCTTGAGCATTGTTTTTTTTGCAACTATATTATATTGCCCCCATACCATGGTTTATTGCAATCTCTTTCACATTGGAAAATTTTTGGAGAACAACTCTTCTGCTTCGAGAAGACTTGTACTCTTTCCTTAGAGAACAACTTTTCCATTGGAAGGAGATTTGCATCTGTACTTTATAGGACAATATTTCCGTTTTAAGGAAATATCTTTCTGATTTAGTAGGATGCGCCTCGTATTGGAGAAGTCTTCTCTTTTTTTTGTGAAGTTTTTACACTTCACTTTTGGAGAAAGTCACTTTTATTTTGGCAAGTGAATTTTCCTTCGTGGTAAAGTGGGCCTCCGAAAAAGGGCTTTGACCTATTTGTGCCCCCGAAGAGGGCTTTTGTTCGATTGTGCCTCTGGGAAGAGGGCTTTTTTGTTTGACTTTGCCTCTGGGAAGAGGGCTTTTTTTTGTGTGTGTGCCTCTGGGGAGAGGGCTTTTTTGTTTCTGCCTCTAGGGAGAGGCTTTTATTTTTCCCTGTCCACTGGGAAGCGGGCCTTCGAAGAGGGCTTTTCACATTTCAACTCGTATGAAGTTTTATTTCAGATCGCAGTGAAATGTGTGCCACCGAAGAGGTCTTTTATCATTTCAACTATGGTGAAATGGGCCTCCGAAGAGGGCTTTTCACATTCCAGCACTTGTGAAGTCTTATTTCAGATCTCGGTGGAATGCGTGCCTCCGAAGAGGTCTTTTAGCATTTCAAGTATGGTGAAATGGGCCTCCGAAGAGGGCTTTTCACATTCCAGCACTTGTGAAGTTTTATTTCAGATCTCGGTGGAATTTGTGCCTCCGAGTAGGGCTTTTGCCTGGAAGTTTCCTTCTCTCGGTTGGATGGATTCACGGGGCGGACACAAGTTACTTTGATTGTTTGTTTGCACAAACGTTCTCAGCTAGTTAACGAGTGTCCTGTGCCACCGATCAGTCCACAACTTTTTGTTGAGAAAGAGAACTTTCTTTTTCTGGAAAGTCCCATTAGAGGTCTTTATCCTCCGAAGAGTTGTGCCTCCGAAGAGGGCTCGTGCCTCCGAGGAGTTCTTTTGTTGTTTGCTGCCCGCTCGCCCATGTCTTTTCGCCATTTTCTCATATCAGCGGTTCCCTGTTATCATTTTCAAGCACACATTCCTTTCTTTTGCAAGTAGCTTATTCTATCCAAAGAAGTGTACTTCATTGTTAAATAAGTTCGCAGGGGCAGACACAGGCTAATTATTTGAATGTTTGTTTGCACGAACGATCACAATTAGTTAGGAAGGGTCTACCTCTGGCGGAACCACTAACTGTTTGCTTGAAGCACTTCTTATATAGGATTTGAGTCTGGAATTTTCGTGGCTAGATATTCATTTGTTGAGTGATGTCAGGGATCGCTTGGTTTTATGATGGGTAAGCTTTGTTTTAATGGCCTCCAATATTAAATCGACATTTTAGCAATACAATTGAAGTGCTTTATATACCAAAGTAAAACAAGCAGTTTATAATAGTAGAGAACACAAGATTTATAGTGGTTCGGCCAAGAACTGGGCCTACATCCACTTCATAATTCTTATTATTCACTTGCACTGGCTTTACAACGGCCTTCAATACAAGAATCATACATTCACAATTCCTTTTACAAATTCAAGCAAAGCTTTTAAGTAAAATATGGACGCAAGTGGTTGCTGTTCCAAGCTCATGGAATTGGATCTCCTTCAACAGTTGTCAGTTTGAAAGTGCCATCGAGAAGTTTTTTGCCTATGACATATGGCCCTTCCTAGTTTGGCGCAAACACTCATGTTGATGTCATGAACCTTTTCAAGACTAGATCTCCAATCTCAAAGTTGCATTGGCGAACTTTGGAATTGAAATACCTGACAATTCTTTGCTGATGGGCTGCAATTTTGAGTTGAGCCTCTTCCCTTTTCTCGTCACAGAAGTCAAGTGCTTCAAGTTGCAACTCTTCGTTTTCAGCTTGGTTGAAATGAATTCTTCTATGTCAAGGGACTTCTATTTCCACCGGAATGATTGCTTCTGATCCATATGCTAATGAAAATGGAGTGTGCTCGGTCGCAGTTTTGTGGGTAGTTCTATATGCCCATAGTGCTAGTGGAAGCTTATCGACCCAACTTTCTTTCTCTTTTTCCAGCTGTTTTTTGATGGTTGATTTGATAATTTTGTTCACTGCTTCCACTTTCCCCTTTGCCTGCGGATGAGCCACTGCGGAGAAGCTTTTCTGGATCTTGAATTGCTTAAAATCTCGGAACTTTTCACTTTCGAATTGGGTTCCATTGTCCGTGACTATCTTTTGAGGCACACCATACCTGCAAATGATATTCTTGGTTACAAAGTTTATCGTCTTTTTAGAGGTAATAGTAGTTAATGGTTCAGATTCAGCCCATTTAGTAAAATAATCAATAGCAACAATAGCATATCTGATTCCGGATTTGGCGGTTGGCAAAGGCCCGATATGATCTATTCCCCAAATAGCAAATGGCCACGGACTGACCATCTGTGTTATCTTGGTGGAAGGTGATCTTGGGATTTTTGCAAATCTCTGGCATCGGTTACATTTTCGGGCATAGCTTGCAGCATCACGATTAATATCTGTCCAAAAATACCCATAACGGAGAATTTTCTTTGCTAGAGTTTGACCACCTGAATGGTCTCCACACTCTCCTCCGTGTACTTTAGCTAGAATCGTATTAGCTTCTTCCTTGGTCACACATCGGAGTAATGGCATTGAGAATCCCCGCCTATACAATCGGCCATCTTGAATTATGTATCTGGAGGCTTTTCTTAGCAACTTCTGTCGTTCTTTTGAACTTTCTAGTAGAGAACCATTAAGCAGATATTCCATTATCGGAGTCATCCATGATTCTTGCTCTTGAGATATAGTCATGATCCTGTCAATATCCATCTCATCAGTGCTTGGAGCTGTCAAGACTTCCACAGGAACTAATCCCAATAATTGAGCTTCACTAGTGCTTGCATACTTTGCGAGAGAATCTGCATTCATATTCTCTTCCCGGGGTATATGATTTATCGTATAATGGTCAAGATCATCGAGAAGTTCCCAGGCTCTTGACAAATAACCAAGCAGATTTCCTCCTTTAGTTTGAAACTCTTTCTTAACTTGACATACAATAAGCTGTGAATCACTGAAGATCTGCAACACTTTGACATTCAACTCTTTAGCAATTCTCAAGACGGCAATAAGAGCTTCATATTCTGCTTCATTGTTTGTCAAAGGGAACTCCAATCTCAATGCATAGCACAATGACCGCCCTTCAGGGGTTTCAAGCACAACCCCAGCTCCGGAACAGTAATCGTTTTTTGCACCATCAACATATAATTTCCATCGAATTGAGGGATTATCAGTCACTTCTTCCTCACTATCACCTTTATCTGTACATTCTGCGATGAAATCTGCCAAAGCTTGTCCATTGATTGCTCTACGGGGATGATAATTGATGTCGTAATGGCTGAGTTCAATATTCCACTTCAGAAGACGACCCGAAGTTTCAGGACAAAACAGGACTTGCTTTAGAGGTTGATCAGTGAGGTCTTTGATTGGATGAGGTTGGAAATACGGCCTCAACTTTCTTGATGCAATCAGTAGACAATAGGCGAGCTTTTCCAATTTTGGATAATTCATCCCTGCCCCGGTGAACCACTTGTTGATATAATAGACCGGGCGCTGAATTTTTGCGTCTTCCCGTACCAACGCTGCACTAAGAGCATGAGATGAGATTGCCAAATATACGAAAAGACCCTCACCATCGTCGGGCTTAGAAAGTATTGGAGGCATTTCCATATGACGAATCAATTCATCGAAAGCTTTCTAGCATTCAGGAGTCCAGTCAAAATTCTTCCTTCCTTTCTTCAGTGCATCAAAGAATGGAATGCATTTATTAGTAGCTTTGGAAATGAATCGACTCAAGGCAGCGACTTTTCGATTAAGACTCTGCGATTCCTTCTTCGTTCTAGGAGCTTTTACTTCTTTTAAGGCAGCAATCTTAGTAGGATTAGCTTCAATACCCCTAGCACGCACAATGAAACCCAGAAAATTTTCAGACTCTACCCCAAACGAACATTTCAAAGGATTAAGTTTCATTCCGTACTTCCGGACGATTGCAAACATTTCCACCAAGTGGTCCATATGGTCTACCTCTTTCTTTGACTTCACCAACATATCGTCAACATAGACTTCCATAGTTTTGCCAATCTGCGGTTTGAACATAGCATTGACGAGCCTTTGGTAAGTTGCCCCTGCATTCTTAAGTCCGAAGGGCATGACTCTATAGTAGTAGAGACCAATATCGGTGATGAAGCTTGTGTCCTCCTGATCAGGCTCATGCATCATAATTTGGTTGTATCCGGAGTAAGCTTCCATGAAAGATAACAATTCGTGCCCCGCTATGCCATCCACCAATTGATCTATTCTGGGTAATGGGAAGCAGTCTGTGGGGCATGCTCTGTTTAAATCTGATAAGTCAATGCAAACTCTTCATTTCCCATTAGCTTTCTTAACCAATACTGGATTTGAAACCCAATTCGAATAAGTAGACTCCCTGATGAAACCATTCTACATAAGCCGGTCTACCTCTTCTTTCAAAGCTGCTGACCTTTCTGGACCTTGGGTTCTTCTTTTCTGTTTTACCGGTGTAAACTTCGGATCAATGTTCAGAGTATGTACTGTAATTTCCGGGGATATTCCACACATATCAACATGAGTCCAAGCGAATACGTCCAGATTAGCTTTCAAGAATGTTTCCAAGGAATTTTGAACTGTCATACTAAGCTGCGAACCCACATTCACCACTTTGTTCGGATCTTTCGGATCATCAGGTACCGACACCGTTACTTCAACTGCACCACTATATTCTACCCTGCACTAGCTTTTCTAGGATGCATTTCTCTTCATGCCCCGCTATGCTCGCCAGTGCAGGGTCCATCCTGTAATTGCTACAAGGTTGGTTCTTTGATGCGGACTGGGGCTGCCACATCTTTTCCCATTTCTCTCTTCCTCGCTTCGCGCAACTCTATCAGATAACATTCTCGCCCAACGTTTTGATCCCCTTTAATAACTCCAGCTCCGTTATCCGTGGGGAATTTCATAGTGAGGCACCATGGGGCGAGAATTGCTTCAAAATCCGCAAGAGTTAGTCGGCATAGAAAGGCGTTATAGGCAGAAAATTCGTCAACAATTACAAAAGTCTATTTTCGAACCACCTTTTTCTGCCCCTCTCCAAGTTTGACGAACAAGTCAATAGTTCCAATTGGCTGCTTCGGTTCCCCAGTGAGCCAAACAATTTTCCAAGATGAGGCTTGAACATCAGCCATTGGAATTTTCATTTGGTCGAACGTCTTTTTGAAGAGAATATTGCAAGAAGCGCTGCAATCTACAAGCACTCTTCTCACAATAGCCGGCCCAATTCCTGCAGAGATGACCAAGGGATCCATGGTTGGAGCTTCAATACCCATAGAGTCCCTGGCTTTGAACATAATATCATCATTGAAAGTCTTCTGCTGCTTCAAAGGTGCAGCGTCTTCTAGCACAAAAACACTCTCTTCTGTTGGTGCATACTTCAAGGCACGAGCATATCTTTCCATCTCGCCCCAGCTTCTGCCTGTTGGGTGAGGACCTCCTGTAATCACATTGATAACAGGCCTTTCCGATTCATGCACGGTATTCCTCTCACCCGAGCTAGATGGATGAGCAGGAAGTTGCTGGATCTTAGTGGATGAAGTTGGGTCATTTCTACTTCTCTTATCATATTGCTGCAACTTGTTCTCTCTCAATAGTTCTTCAATTAAACTTTTCAAATGGCGACATTCGTTGGTATCATGACCGGGCTGATTATGAAACCGACAGAATCTCCCACTTTGAACATCTTTTTGTTAACTCACATCTCCGGCGGTTTAGGATATTCTACTGCATCTTTGGTAGCAAAAAAGATATTCTCCGGAGTGTTAGTCAAAGGAGTGAAATCTGAAGGTTTTAAGAAGCGAGGTTTCTTCATATCTTTCTGTTTCTTCCTACCATCATTCTCCCTTTTCTGACTTCCGGATTCCTTTTTGGTAGGAGCAGTAGTATTATTCTTAACCTCTGTCAATGCCACTTTAACTGGTGCTCGAAGGTTTTCCAAGGGCATGAATTCATCAGCA
The DNA here is from genome assembly GCA_030765085.1 of Allium cepa. Classification (NCBI taxonomy): domain Eukaryota; kingdom Viridiplantae; phylum Streptophyta; class Magnoliopsida; order Asparagales; family Amaryllidaceae; genus Allium; species Allium cepa. The sequence continues at coordinate 357,165,481 of CM060942.1, read as the reverse complement.
TTCTTATAGAATTTCCCAAGCGAATTCGGTTCTTTCATCTTCAGCCACATCCCAAATTCGCCTGATTTGTCGATTGCCCTCATCAAGTATGTCAAGACCATCCGTGGTTCTGCATTGTCCACTTCAGCCAAAGCTATGTTGAAGCGGTTCAAGAAAGACCTGATAGATTCCCCAGGATTTTGTTCCTGGCTCGAGAGTGACATAATATCCTTAGCCTTTGAAGCATACAACCTGAATTGCTCTTTGAACTTTCGAGTCAAATGGGCGAACTAGTCTATGGATCGGACCGGAAGCTTTGTGAACCAGAGTAGAGCCACTCTTTCCAAGTATACGGGAAAGTACCGGCATTTGATCTCATCGGACGCCCTGGCACCAGTCATGTGCCAATCGTACTTATACAGGAATTGATTGGGGTCGCTTGTTATAAGCCGGGATGATAGGAGGAACAAACTTCCTTGGGAATTCCGCCTTTAGAATCTTTTCAGTGGATGGAGTTTTGCTCGGAGCGAATCCCCATTCCTTCTCATCTTCATCCCTCTGCATGCTTTCTTTCATGATTTGTCGCACCATGCCTGAAAGATATTCCTCATCAGTTAAAGGATCTACAGGACAGACTTCGGCCATTTTCTCGAAATTTGTCTGGACAAACGTTCGCGGAGAGTTGGTTGTGGTCTCGATCCTCCAGCTTGAGGAGGTGTTTCTTTGGTGGGGCTAGCTACTCTTTGAGGAACATTCCTCTCTTCAGGATTATGAACATCATCTGTAAGGTTTTCTTCATTACTCACCGGTTGACGGTTACCTCCGAGAAATGCATTTAACTTCTCAAGCATTAAAGCATTCTGAGTTTTCATCAGTTGGTATAATCCAGATACTGCAGCATCTAACTCCGCTCGTGTAATTCCGGCACTAGGTGCTGCTTGACTTGACGAAGGAGAAGTGGCAGTATTTTCGTGGACATTACTGGGTCTCGTAGTTCCGCGCTTTCTTCCAGGAGCCATTATCTCCGATAGACTTCTGGTTTTGAGAGAGATTCTTTCAACAAACTTTTGCGAAGCAATGACGAAGATAGCATGAGTTGGGTTCTCTGTGAAAGCACAAAAAATGTTAACGCTTAAAATTGAACGCTAACACCCCGGTGTATGCAGAGATTAAGTGAAAGCACCACCCGTGAACACGGGATTTAGAAACAAGTAGAAAAGTCACAGAGAAAGCAGTAAAAGACAATAGTTTTATAGTGGTTCGGCTTCAGATTAAGCCTACGTCTACTTTAATCTTCTTTATTGCTGAATCAATTACAACTTTACAACCATCTTTGATTACAATACTGATGGGACAAATAACTAGAACTCTAATGTAGAAGTAGTCTTTGAATCCATGTTGATTGTGTTAGATTTCCTCTTGAAGTTTGTTGAGATGCCATTCGTGTTTGAAGTGTCGAGTGAGTCGAGAATTCGGCAGAGTATCGACGTTCCAGAGATGAGCCGAAAAGATCCAATTTTAGTTGGAGTAGGCGGGGTATTTATAGGAGAGTTCGGTGTTAGGTCGTAGGTGGCAAGCGACCTTGGATAGGTCGTAGGTCGTCCGCGACCTAGTGGGAGTCATTTACGGCTTGTACAAGGTACACTTCATCGTTCTAGAGAAACTAGCAACTCATAGGTCGTGGCCGACCTAGGTAGGAAGCGGCAAAGGAAGCTCCTTTGGTATGTTTAGGTCGTGAGCAACTTAGGTATAGGTTGTAGGTCGTGGACGACTTAGTAGACACGGTTTACGGCCTAACAGGAGCACCCTTGATCATCCGAACAAGTCGTAGATCGTGGGCGACCTAGGGAAGGATCGACATAAGGAAGACAAGTTACCTCCGCTTTGTATAGCTCGCTAGGTCGCTAGGTCGTTAGAGAGCTTCATTCCTATTAGGTCGCATCTAAGTTAACTCGTTCACACTTTAGGTCATTAACCCTCTGTTGGTCCATTAGTCCGTTGGGTCGTAATGCTTGCTGTGTTAGGTCGTTTCACCTTAACTCGCTGCAGTACTTTATCCCTGTTAGGTCGCTCCCCTTGTTAACTCGTTAGGTCGTTCATCCCTTAGGTCGTTGGGTCGTTGATAACTTTAGGTCAATGGACCATTCAATCCTTTAGGTCGCTGAGCTCTGTAGGGCGCTGACTAATTGAGTCGCTAGATCGCTACTTTCTCTAGATCGTAGGGACGTTGAAAGAAGAGGGTTAACAATAGTCCTCAGGAACTAGTTTTGTCCGGACTCCTCTTAAGATCAACTTTAGAACCCCCCTTAGGGTTCAAGGCTGTACCAGCCGATGGCACTACTGAGAAGTTCATTTCTAGGGAGCGCCTCTTTCCCCGGATCCATTATGAAAACACGTTATTCTACGCACATATAGTATCACCCAAATCATACATCTAGCATGAATCTCATATAAATCTCCTTTCACAAAATTGATTATCCCAAAATTGATAATTCTCAAATTAGGCTTTCCAAATCCATTATTAACTTTACCCATAAACCAAAAGCCTTTTCAAATCCAAAGTTTCCAAAAACCTTTCCTCAAAATCATTCTCTTAACATCCTTTACACACGCACACACACACACACACACACATATATATATATATGTATGTATGTATAATTTTTTTCCTTTTTTAAACTTTGGATCATTTAAAACTTGTATAAAATCCTTTTATACTTCAAACACCTTCAAAATCCTCTTCTTCCATCAATAGATTCAACAAGGGGAGATTTGTCTTATATAACAAAGATACGTAACGTCATTTATTCAAAATCAAATATTCAAATTTAATTACTCTTTTTTTTAAGGTTGCTTCCATCTTACTTAAAAACATCCAACTTTCTCTTTTGTATATTTCACAACATATGCTTTCATTTCAAAAGAAATCATTTCACAAATTTTCAATATCAATTCATTCAAACCCATACGATGTACACATATCATCCATATGCTATACAAATACTCGATCACATAATTTCACTTCCGAACTAGTATCGTCCACTCGACTCCCTAGTGCGGACACAGATTTGGCTTCTTGATCAGAAACCGTCATTCTCCTTGCATATCCATCACTATGATAGAGAATATCCAGAACCAATCAACAATCCATATCCAGGTTCGCCATCGAAAATCAAGTGAAAAATCCCAACTCGGATCGATATAACTATCTCAAAATTCTATGCTCGAATATGGATCAAATCACTATGCGAACAGAATAATATACATACATCTTACATATTTATCTTCATTGACTATCAACTATATTAATTTCCCTTTCTATTCACATTTCCTTTGATTTCTATTTATATAATCACAATTGCCTTAATCCTCATTTGTATTATCACTTCAAATCTTACCTCAGTTGGGTATTTAATCAATAACAGTTTGAACTACGACCAGTTTATATTTAGAAAATAGCTTGAAATTTTTAAAAAATAGATAAGTAGTTGAAAGAAAATGATTATCAATTTGCAAAAAAGCTGTAAAATAGTTAAGAAATTGTGAATTAGTTGGAAAATAGCTAAATAGTTAAATAGTTTCAGAAACTTTTGGATAATTGCAAAATAGTTGTAAAATAGTAATTGATTTGTAAAATAGCTGAAGAACAGTAATTGTTTTATAAAGCGGTTGTAAAATAGTTAAATAGTTCCAAAAGTAGTTGCAAAACAAGTATGAGATGGTTTGGGTTTTAAAAAAAAGTTGTATAGTAAATAGATAGGAAAATAGATTTAAACTGTTTATATTAAAATATTTTATTTCGAAAAATAGTTCAGAGCCAAACTGTTCAATTCCCAATCTCCATTTCCAATTAATTCAATTTGAAGTTCCACCTCCGTTTAAATTGACTTAGTTCCAATTTAAATAACTTCAATTTCCATTGAAATTGATTTATCCCCAATTCAGGTTGAATCAATCTTGATTTCTTTCCAAATTCAAATCAAATTCCATTTGATTTTAAACCTATTCAAATTTGATTGCAATTCCAAATTATTCTAATCAATTTGGACTAATATCAATTGAACCCACTTCAATTTCAAATCATTTCAATTCAATCCAATTTAAATTTTCCATTTAAAATTTTAAACTTATACATCTTCAATCACTAATCGAATGAATTCAAATCAAATTCAATTTGAACAAATTCAATTCAAATTTCAAATTTAAACTATCCCGAATTATATAAATTCAAGTTAAATTTTTATTGTTGATTTAATCCTTTAAATCAAATCAACCTTTATTTTTAAATCAACAATCAAAATCTTAAAACAATTTAATTCTGAGTCCAATTCTCAAAATTCCATTTTAAATTATCTCTACTTAGTTTATTTCAAAGTTTAAATAAAAGTTCAAAACCTTTTTAAACAACTAAATCTTGAAATTCAATTTACTATCAAATTTCAATTTTGAAACCAAACCTTTGAAGTTTTATCTTAAACATCCAAATCTTAAGTCCAAAATGATTTCATTTATCTTAATAATGGATATATTACCACATCCCATATCTTCATTCATTTGAACAAACCCAATTTTTAACTTAAAGATTATTAATAACAACAGGATGGTATCAATCAAATTATTTTAAAAGATCCATCCACTTTCAATTTCCAGATCTCAAACCCTTTTGTGACAACACAAACTCCCAATTCAAATTAACAATTTAACTTTCCAAGTTAAATCCCAATTTTATCTTGAAATTTCCAATTCAGGTTGCTTGTTAAATTATTTAACTTTCCCAAAGTTAAATTCAATTTACTTAATCCAGTCAATTTACACAATTTGAATTCCTATTCAAATTTTAAACTTCAGATTAATAACCATTCCACTTAAGTTTAAAATTTGCTTCATTTTGGGTTTCACATCACATTCCAAGGAAAATTCAAAACTCAACCTTAGAGTTTATTTCATATTTATTTCCTTTACACGCCAGGCTACATTTAAATTTTAAACTAACCTTGGTTTTAATTTCAAAACAAATCCCTTAAAAATCTTCCAACATTTCTTATTTTAAAATAAGACTGTATTCAAAATAGTCTGAATTATATTATTCGTTATTTACTTTAACACTTTGAAACAAAATTTTCAAATTTTGGACCCATATTTAAAACTCCACAATTCAGATCAACTTCAGTCCCAATTTTTAAGTCATACTTGCCTAAATGTTTTACTTCTTTAAAACATTTCATTTTGCTTACTCACTAATTATTAAACACCACGGTCATTTATGATAATAACCAAGATTATCATATCTGAAACCATTCATTATCATCTTATTTCGAAACATTTTCCTAATTCAAGATTTCAATTTGAATCTGTTTCAAACTTAACTTTATTCAATTTCGGTTTGTTGTATTATATTACTTCTTAATTTAATTCCAATAATTTAACAACCAATTACCTTAACATTTATGAGTAAGAAATATTGCTTTAGATACACATATATATATATTCTTATATAAAATCATTTAAAATCTTTATATAAGAAAATAACAAGTATGCTCTCATATATATATATATATATATATATATATCTATGTATGTATGTGTGCGTCTATACACACACACACACACACATACATACACATATATACTCAACCCATCCTAGGGTATCACTAATCCTATCCTTGACGAGTAAACCCACCAAAGCCAAGGTTCTCGCTTAACCTGGCTCTGATACCAAATGAACAACCCGAAATTTTCGATCCCGAAAATTCCAAATACTTAGCAAAACAAGAAAGGGATAGAAGAAGAAGAAACATAAAAAACAACAAAAATTCTTACATTCGCAGTGGATCAAAACATAATATCAAATAATAACAGTTTACAAAAGAATACTATATTTGTCAATTACATTTTAATAGATCAGAGTTACACACTTACTCAAACACTGGACCTATACAAATCAAATATGCCCCAGATAAAAAATAATAACCACAGCGGAAACAATCCATACGTCTAGCTAACCAGCTCGCCTCCTGAGCTCCAAAACGTCCTTACTTGAAAATCTGTAATACTCGGTCTGACTTGAGCATTACATCAAAGTAACACTCGGGTCACGCTAGAAGCCAGCGTGTGTAAACCCATCTAAACATGGAACACTAAAGCTTACATCTTATATAAACCCGGGTAACTTGTATAAATTTACAACTTCACAAGTTGTTATAGACTTCATTTATTTCACACTCTAATTTCTAAGTACCAAACTTAGATTAAATGGTCCAATTCAATTAAATCATTCTATTCCAGCTTATTGATTCCACATATCAATTTATAAAGAGTTGAAGTGGTTTCGGGTATTTACTAATACCCGACTCCGGTCTCGTCGAACCCAATGTCATCTAAACCCAAGTTATTCAACTAAATACAATTCAATTTTAGTTACCGGATAACACTTTTACACAGCAATTCATAATTGATTGATAATCACATTATCACTGTCCATCCAACATAATCATATCATAAGCATTTCTTATCAGAGATATCAACAATTTAAGGCATTCAATATAATCCAATCATTTATAAGCAAGGTTAATTAACCACGCAATTAATTTAAATTAAATAAATTACCTAACCATACTTGATTAATATTAATTACAGGCCTTAGTTCTTAATTTAATTAATGAAATTAATTTATCATCCCTTCTTATCCAACTTAAGTAATTATCCTCAATTACTTAATTATCCCTTAAATTATTATATTAATCATCCTGTGATTAATTATTTACATTAACAAATTAACCCTTTGATTACTTAAGTTAATTATTTATCATGAATTAATTACATTAAGTGATTCAACTTTAAATAAATTAATCGTCTTGAATTACCTTAATTAACTTATCACATTAATAAATCAATCCTTAAAATTGATTACGTAAATTTATCAACCTTTATTTAATTATCTTAATAAATTTATTAATTACTCCTTAAAATGATTAGATTAACTATTTGACCATCCTTGTATAATTAATCCGTGATTTAGTTCCATTAATTAAATCAATTTTGAACATTTAAAAATTAACCTATTATATAATTATTTTAAATAAACAATCTCTAACATTTTAAAACTTTGAAAGCTTGTCATAGGGTTCACTTTGCAATGAAACTTTTTTTATTTCCATATACTTTAGATCTTTGGTCATCTAACTTAAACCTGATAACACATACTCCCCATGTTACAAAAATATTATAACAACAACCCGAGACCAATCCATGGATACTTCGAACAACTCCCCAGTCCAACACATAAACAAACCCGAACCAATCTTTTAAGCAATCCATTATTATTAAAAGAAATCATTTTTAAGAAAAAAAATTATATTAAAACTTGAATTTTTTTTTAATTTAAAAACTTGTTAATCTTTATCATTTACTGAGACAAGCCAGGTTTGGTTTTCGAATTAAGTCCCGAGCCACCAACCCTTTTTATTTTTATTTGTTACTTGATTAAATTTAAAACTATTACAGGTTGTCACAACACAAGTACGACTCGAAAATTAGCCCGAGTAAAACCTCTTCTTCCTCGAACCCCAACCCGAGACAATCCCAACCACTCAAGCCTAAAACTTCTGATACAAGAGCCCACGTTCAATTTGTACCTGCCTCGAGTCATCCATCAGCTTCGAGCCATCCCTTCGTTCACACGAGAACCACCCAAGCAAATCACTAAAACCCCACGTCCAAACTCGTCGTACACACGGTACACGTGCACCGACGTCGTCGAACTCCGGTGATCAACACGGCTACCCTCGACCATCACCCGATCCCATGCGACCCCAAGCGAGAACCCAGATCGCATGAAAATCAATTGGAACAAAATCGAGCAAAATTATCATCCATCAGGAAATGATACTTACCGGATAAACACTCATCACCTTCGCCTCCGACCTCGAGATCGCCAGACCTCTTCACTGCAGCCTCGTCACACCTTCCAGCAACTCTCCCTACCATCGCGATTTCCTCCGAACCTTCGCCTGCGTCGGAATTTACTCGACGACCACGACGAGTACAAAACCTATCTAAACCCTAGCTCGCTAAAATCCACTCGCCTTGGCCAATGAAAAATACTTCCAGTATTTTTCCTGAGTGCATGGACACCCCGTCCATCACTAGCCCAGCCCTCGCTGGAATCCTTGCCGCCGATCACCTCAGATCGACGAAAATGTCGAAACCACACTTCTCTCTATATCCCAAAGAATACTACACTAAAAATCATCATTATACTATCTAATTTCAGGATTTCCTACTACAAACACCATCATGCCATCCAAATCTAAAATTAAGTTGAGTGATTTTTACCATAAATATGAATTCCCCTGTTACTTTCATTTTAAACATTATTTGTTGTATTTTAAAAGTCCTAAAACTATTTTATAATCTTCATCGTACATTTACAAACCATTTTCATTTAAATACCCATGACTAATATGGATTTGATTTGAAGATAATGAATTTAGTTCGAATTTTGAAACCTGTAAAATTGACAGAGTATCTGCTTGCTATATAGATATGAACATCCATATAGTTATGAGCATATACAATCAATACATTCTAAACAACATGCTAACACTTATCATACTTCACTTTAAAGAATTATTGCATGCATCTATATTTAATTAGATTTAATTTGCGTACTCACCTTGTGTTTATAAACAGAGAATGCTTTTAAACTGGAAACTGTTCTTGCACTTGAAACTGAAATTTTGATCTGAGAACTTGAACTAGCTGTTGATCTTCTTTATGTTTGAAAAAGCCAGTAATGTCTTCCTTTATTTTACTTAGCTTGAAAGAATGGGAAATAAAGGATGATAGTAGAGGTATACATTAGAAAGTAGGTTGCATTGTTGTGCACAGCAATCTTGTTTTACTTATCCTTTTGATTTTTATATTTTTTTCTTTGGTCAGAAGTTTACTATGACCTGATTTAATCTCATGCTTGACTAGACGTATTGTATGCTGATTTGCTATTTTTATGGCTTGACTTGGAGTTTCTTCATCATGATGCTTCCATATACGTTTATAAGTATTTATGTGAATTGATGTATGAATATATATTCATTTGCTTGTATGCATATGTTTACACTTGCATTTGTTATCACCATGTATATTCATATTCATATATATTGATGTTTATCCACATATATATTCACATTTTCCACCATCGCTATTCATATAACCTATATACATATAAGTTAATTCAATATTTGTTATAGTTTCAAGTCAATTTATTTAATTAGATTAAATGTTAATAATGTAGAGCATTAATCAAATTGAATAAGGTAGATTTTATTTTATATATTTTTAAAAGATTTTATTTTAAATTTTCAAATCATAATTTCCTTCCAAAACACACATATATATAAATAAATGACAAATGTCCAAAAGTTTTTTTCATTTTTAAAATGATAAGTTTGTATTTTATTTAATTAGATTAAATGCTTATTAAAATAATATTGCCAAAATACCAGGTCGTCACACCTTGATTCTTTTTCGAGTTTTGGGATTGTTAAGAAGGAATATGTCGAGGAATATATATATTTTATTCCATAGTATTACATAATAGAGTTTGATGTCATCTTATCTTATATAAAATCTCATTTGGATTATTTTATTCTTATTTTTGTCGATACGAGTGAGTTCGTATCGATGGAGCTGATTGATTTCTTTGAGCATTCTTGTTGCATTACTTTGAGAGTTGTGAATCCTATTGAAAGGATCCACAACGTTTAGCTTGTCGTGAGCATTATGAGTTCTCTATTTGTTACTGCTTTAGTGTGTATTTTTTTATTACTCACTATCTTGAGGTGTATCTGATTTGAGATGGATTGACTTATTTGATGTAAAGACTGATCCTTTTGTTATTATAGGATCCTATATTTATTTAGGCATCCTAATTTGATTGGTTTATCATTTCTATCACTTTGGAATGTTAATGATGATTTCGAATTTTCTGTTTTCACTCTTGAGTATTGATATATTGATGATATATCTCAAATTCCATTCATGGTGACTTTGTTGAGTTTTTTGAGTCCGTTTGGATTTGACATCCAATCGGGCAATTGAGTGTTGAGGTAACCTTATTCCTAGCTCTTAGCTCTTCGGTTATCCTTCCACAAGGATATCCACTAAGGAATGGGTGAGTTTTTAGATTTTAGAGTTTGATTGAGTTTATCATTCAGTTTCGTTTGAGTGTTCTTTTCAGGTACTCAATCAATTTATTCGTTTGTAGCATTACTTCGTTTGAAGTAGTGATTCGTGGATTATGTGCTTCTTCTCCTTCAAGCAGAATATTTTTCTTATCATGTATCATGATGATTTTTGGGAGTGGCTCGTGACATCGTAAGATTGACGAACACTCTATCTCCTTTTGATGATTTTGAGAATCGAGTATTCTAGGAATATCTCGATGCATTCTCTTAATGCTCTTTGACTTGAGTTTTGAAGCTATATAAATATGAGTTTTAAAGAGAAATTTGAGCTTTGAGATATTAAAAAAATCAAAGAATATTTTGAGAATATATTTACATGAGTAGTATTTCTTTTATAGAAATAATTTGAGAGTGTTAGGTTGTCCATCGAGTAGTTAAGAGTTCTGGTCGATACACCTGATCAACGTTATCGATAGGAATCTCCTAATGCTATGACAAGGCAATCAAACACGATGGTTTGTATTTTAAAATTTGAGATTTTGAAAATAATAGTTTGAGATTAAATATTAAATTTATTTTTGAATGGTAATTGCAACCATTGATTTTAGAGACGAGTAATAGCATGGCGAGGCGGTTTTGATCGTTCGGTCAACTCTGTAGCCAACAGATTTATTAATTTATTAGAGACTCAACGGCAAGGCAATGCCATTTATTTATTTTTAAATTTTAAAGATGAGAATATAAATGAGATTATTTTTTAGCTGTGCTTTATTGAAAGTATATTTTGAGATTTTAGAATCTATATTATATACGTTGGATGTTTTTAGAGAAGAGTTATAAGAGAATTTGAAGATTGTTTTTTTAGACTAATTAAGTGGTTTAATAAAAAGAGTAAAGAGAATTTAAACCCTTAATTTATTTTGTGGAATATTATTATGGATTAAAAAATTTCTTTGGAGATTAATTTTGAAGTGAGAGAAGAAATTTGGACTTATAATTTGAGTTTTAAATTACTTCCTAAGTAATATAGTACAAAGTTCAAAAATTTACAAATGTTTAAAATTGAGATTTGAAATTTAAAAGATATTGAGATTTAAAAATTCAAAATATCTTGGGTTAAAAGACAACTCGATCTTATATCCCTGTTCTTGAGCATATTTTATCTTTGAGCTATTATTAACGACATACATTTTTCACGGTCGTCCGAGTTGGTGGCCTTGTGAGAAGCCATCTTGTGATTTATCAATCTTGTATATTGTGTCAACCATGTTGTGGGGATGTTCCTTTCTTATATTTATGTGGAAAATCTTATTGATGATCATCTTTATTGCTTAGAGTTTGTGTTTAAGTGAGCTTGATTCCCGACTCTATTCGTAGAGTTTTGTGAAATCGATCATTTTCGATTGATTAATTGTTGAGCATCTTATTGAGTTTTGATTCGAAGACGGGATATCATTGAAATTCTTTCGAGTTACTTAGTAAAATCGATGGTTTGCTAATCACAATATAAGCATTTGATGGGCCAATGAATTAACCAAATGAGTTGTTCCTGGTTTTTCTCTACAATTCTATGTTGAGAGTATGAATAGTTTGAGTTTCGAGCTTGTCTTTTATCCTTTGTCGATTGAATTTTTGTGTTGTTTACAACCTTTTTCCACTAGAAATTGCGAGGACGCAATTTTGTTAAGGGGGTTCTGTAACAACCTAGGATTTTGGAGACTACAGTTAATATTAAATTGTAACGCAGATTATAATTTAATATTGTGTTTAAAAATGAATTGGATAACAAAATGAGGGATTATACTTTTTATTTTATATAAACAGTATCTTGATGATTATAATTTGGGATTTGAAATTTAAATAAGTCATATTATTTTATTTGAGGCCTATTTCAACATTTGACTGTTGAAAAAAGTGTAAAAGAATGAAATAAAGTTTAAAAAAACTTTTTTATGGAATTTGATTGAAAATAAATAATTGTGATGGTTTAATTTTAGTTAATTAGTAATATTGGAAAATTATTCTGATGCCAGCTTTTTATTGTAAAATAAAAGGAATAATATGAAGAAAATAAAATTTAGAAGTGTAATTAGGCTTGGAATGGTGTATTAATGTTATAAAAATGTTAAAACATTTTAATCAACTTCATTAGACTTAAAAAATAAATTTTATTTGGTTGAAATGGATGAAAATAGTGATTTTTCACTAAAAATGGGAATATTGGTAAATATTGTTAAAAAATTGTGTTATATAGGGAAAATAATATTTTTATTTGGAAAATAATATTTTGATGATTAAAAAGTGTTAGAATGATTTAATGAAATTTATTTGACATGAAAGAAATTTTGGTTTGAGTTATTGCATTAAAAATAGTGTTTTTACACTAAAATGGTGTAATTTGTAAAATATTATCAAAGGTAGGGTTTTAATTACAAAAATAATTTTTTATTGCCGAAATTAATTTTTTTTTATTTTATATAATAGCAATTTTATCACAAACAATTTTTTGTAGATATTTTATTTGGTTAGAAATGAGAAAACTAGTGTATAAATTGATTAAATAGGTTAAATATGTATATAACATAGGAATTTCTCTAAGTATCTTGGGCTTATTTGGGTAAGGTTTGAATCCATTAACTCTCTCTAGAACCATCTAGAAAAGAGGAAATAGGTATAGGGTGCCTTTTTTTCTCATCTTCCTGGCAAAAACAAAAGACACGGTAAATAGAGAGAAAGAAAAACAATGGCTTTCCCTAATTAAATCTTAATTCCACTCAATTTCGCTGTTAATTCAAGAAGAACTTCACCAAAATAAGAATAGTGAAAGGATGTCACCTTTAAGCTCTAATCTTTCTTCCCAAATTTGGGTGTTTGCTATCTAAAATCAAAGGTGAGTTTAAAACTCACATTTTCTAGCTTTGATTGAGATTCAAGGCAAGAAATTTCAATTTTGTTTGTTGCATGTTTACTTATGAAATTTCCATCAGTAAATTGGGCATATCTCTTTCGTTTTAAGTCGGAATTCAATAATTTTAGATGATCTGGGAAGCATAGACAAAGATCTATAAGTTTCATGTTTAGAGTTTTCTAAAATTTTGATGATTTCTAAAATTCAATAAATACAATAGATCGGTAAATTTTGAAGTTTTCTAAAATTCAACAAATTGGGTATATTTTCATGATGTTTATGATGTTTTATTAGTGTGGTACCAACTAACGGCTAGTAAACCATTAGGTGTGAACGTATGGTATGGGACGTACGTTAACGCCTATTGGGTTCCTATCCGAGAAGTTGAGACACGTTCACGATGTTTACTAGTACTACAAACCACGAGTGCTCGATTGGAGTAATCATGACGTAGTTGCTACTCCGATCATCATGATGTTATTAACTCGAGTCTTTCTGGCTGGGAGTCATTATGATGTTATAGACTATAGTCATTCATGATGTTCACGATGTTAAGATGTTATTTGACTCTAGTCATCACGATGTTTATGGTACCAAGTAGTAGTGCTAGTCACGATGAAGCGCGCGTAGCATTGCTTGGCATGCAATCAAGGATCCGACTAATCTAGTATTTCTTTGAGTTTTGATGTTTTAGAATTCAACATCTTTAGATGATTATTACATTGATAGGCTAGTGCCAGATGAGGTGTATACATATATGGTGAAATCATTTATGATGTTACTCTTTAATTGAGTTATTTGCGTTATGGATTAATGATTTGATGATTTTATAGATAACTTGATGTTAAGATGGAGTTGAGATGTATTTATATATTTATACTGATGAGAAGAGGTATAAATGGTTATAAAGAATATTTTATGATGAGTTTTAGTGATGGATTTGAGATGTATCTATATTCATACTGATGAGATGAGATACGAATAAGTATAATGCTTCTTTTATGATTGGGTTTTATATTTCTTTGAATGATCCTTAGGATGTGCCAATGAGATGAGGCACATCCATATGCATTTTATTCTATGTATGAAGGATATGTACCTTTGATGTTTTGTTAAATTGACAACCACTTCTAAAAAGATAGTTGAATCATTTGAAGTCATTATCCATATTCCTTTATTCCGCCGATGATATGATGCGAAAGCGATGTTTATTGAGTCCTATCTTTAAACCTTTGCTCACCGATGTTCCATTTTCTTAAGTATCAATTATGCCACTTAAGTATGACTTTACCATCATTATCTCTTCTACTTGCCAAGAAGAGATGTTGTCCTTTCTTATGATGTTGAAACTCTGTTTAGGGCATGGCATCCTTGAAGAAAAAGGATACCATAGCTTCCACCTACTTATCCTTATCAATTATTCTGTTTAACTGATGATTTTAGCTAGCCTGACCCGTTTGTTTTCACTCGGGTTAGACCGAGTTGTTTCAGGTATCATCTATTGGGCTTAGCTTGAAGTTGATGTTGGATATCAGCTCTTCTTTCTCTTGAGTAGTTTATGTTCTGTCGCATACTCCGATGTAGTTATATTTGATTCGATGTATATAATGTGGTCGAGTAACACCTTTATTGTATTGATATTGTATTGTACTGAACATGTATCAGTGTATATGTATATATATAATGTCGATTACTGTTCTGTGATAAGCTTTACATTTAGTTATTGTATTTTGTTCTGATAGATCCGTTAGCCACCTATAGTTTTGGATTAAGCATTTACTGCATATGTCGATCCCATTTAGTTAAAATGAAAAATTATATTGCATTTATCGACGTATTCGATAGATGTTTAATACAAAATTATAGATGGTCGCCCTTAACCAGCCCTATTCTCCGCTTTAGTAGACGGAATAACTTGTTAATTCTCCTTGCTAAAGTGGGTCTCGTGGTAGGGCGTTACCTGTAGCCTGTCCCTCTAATCTATCATGTGGGTTGTAATGCGAAGGAGGTCGCAATGATTTTTTGGTGACTATAATACATACTTTATCCATGACACTAATTTATGCCAATTAATTTATGTTTAAGTGATATGTCCATTATTCGCGGCTATTCCTTGTTACTCTATCTACGCGTACGATGTATCTAACCTTCTTGGAAGTATGACTATATAGGTATAATATGCATATATATCTGTATGTTGTACTATCGAAAAGAAAACTCTATGCACTTAATACATCGTCAATAGGGAAGAGGCAGTCCCAATGACTATTTAATACCTTTACCCAAAAAAGATCCTTCATAACATAATCGCCATCAAATCAACTTTAGCTACAGAGACCAACGACCACCAGATATGATCTGTAATTTAATTTGTCATAGGTCTAATACATCTAAAAGACTTATCTAAGGGTTAACTAGCCTACCTTGGAGAAAAAATAACTAACTAATTAAAAACATTTATATCCCCATTATTGTTAACTAGTCCTCTTAATTATAGCTACTAGGAATATCGTTGAATATTAGGCTATATATAACTACGTAAATTTGTATTTTTAAGTTATATATACACACACAAACACACACACACACACATCTACTTCTAACTTACAAATTTCTACACGTAGGAATTCAAAACATACACTTATATATACATTGTTTAAGGAACATTTATTTCCATAGTTTATAATATTGAATAGCTTTCTGTCAATGGCCCAAAAGCAAGAATTTTGCTTTGCTTGAAATTGCCGAGAATTATCTCTTTTCTTTGATTGAAATAGATAGTGTAAACTACAGAGGAGAACATCCTCACTTTACACATCTCTTTCTTTTTTGGTATATTCCATACTATTTCACACGATGCACTTTTTATTCATAGCCGTCGGATTAGATAATTTATGGAAATTACATGGATATAGATACAACTAAATTGTATCCATTACGCTGCAATAAATTAAAACATAGAAATTCACATTCCAAGTCAAATTAGCGCGATCTAAATTTATACTTACAGCCCAATTATCAAAAATCGTGAATAAGTTGTGCAATCTATCCAAAACTTTATTTTAACAAATTTTGGGAATGATTTCCAAATGTTCAAATTAGGGTAAAAAAACAATTCATATTCCAATATCTTAACTTATTGAATACGTAGGTAAGATTTCAATTGAATAAGTTCGTCCTAATCATATAATTCAATACATCTTGCTTAGGCATAAATATTAAATGGAGCAATTAAACGATTTTTTTTCGATAATATTGCTTGTAAGGTGAGAGAGGAAGAAGTGTAGTTATGTTTTTTAGAAAGTAAAATAATTATGAAAAGGTGGGTGTGAGTGATTGAGTGAAGCATTTGATTAGGTGAGAGGATAAATTAATTAGAGAAGGTGGTAAAGTGGGAGGTAATAATATCGCCAATTCTTAAAGATAAAGATTACTAGAATTTTGCTAAATGATTATATACATTAGAACTTGTTTAAATTCAGTTTGAAACTATTCAAGTTTAATATTTCAAAATTTATATAACAAGTTGAAATTTGTAACTTTCAAGATCAAAAAAAGCATATGAATAATTTCGAAGTACATTAATCTTCTTAATGTTTAAAGTGAAATACTCATGCATAGTATTAGATATTAAAAATTAAATTTTGAAAACTAAAAGCATGTAAGATAACTAATCACGAATGGTTTTAAATAAGAAAATTAATCATTATGAAGGTAGTATGTCGAGCAATTAGAATGTTAAATTTATCATCTTAAATAAAATCATTAAGGATATATATTAAATAATTATTTAAAGATAGGGAAGACAAAGTATTACACACACATTGGCGCACACTCATACATATTTGTAAAACAAATATGTGAATAATTTTAAGTTTAAAATAAGCATTTTAAGCTACTGATTATAAAATAAATATATTGAAATATAGGACAAACATAGTTTTTATCATACCAAAATTCGAACTCATATCGTTAAAAAGATGAATTTTTTTTGTTAAGAGTAAGATTTGAACTCCCGATCTCCTAGAAAAAATAAAGGTTTTTTACTAGGAGTGAGATTCATAATTGGGACCTTATAAAATATGTAATTGTCTTGTTAAGAGCAAGATTAGAGTTTGCGATCTTGTATAGAAAGTGTAGGAAAATATTTGGATGGTCAGGTGCACGCATAAAGCGTATGACACCAAGTGTACCAAATCAATAAATAAAAGCATAATTTCCACTTTTAGAATATTATGGAGCATATTCATTTCAAATTAAAATTAAGAAAAAACTATGATTACATTTTCTATATCTCTACATGGTGTAGCCTTATGTGACTGATTTGGTTCAGCAATGCAAATATGGGACATTTTAATGGAAAATAAAGATCTGGTGCGTTAAGCTTCAAAATTGGGGGCGTGTGCGAAATACAATAATGACCGAGACATGACACTGCATATTTTATAGGAATAACCTGGCCTTAACATAATATTCAATTTCATATATGTAAAGACCCGTAAATTTAACTGATTTTAATAACGTTATTTACTGAAATTTTATGGAATTTTAAATGATAAGATTTTGAAATATAAATTTGATATTTGGAATGCGTCTAGTTAAACATAGCAACTGGTAAATTTTCGTCCGAAAATATGAAAGTTTATTTCGTGCGTAAATTTACTTCAATTTAATCAGTTAAAAAACGATGAAAATAATTTTCGACACCTAATATTTTTATATAGAAAAATTCTAAATCATCTTCTGAGCAAGGCATCATTTTTCGTTTTTTTCAAATTTAGACTTTTTTTAGCTCTGTCGATCTTATTTTTCTGAGTTTTTCTTGCATTTTCCGCTGGTAGAAAAATTCAAATTCTTATAATTCAACCATACCACAATTATCCGTGTACCGTTGGAAGCGCTTCGTTCCATCGATCAAAAGGGTATATTCATTTGTGCAAATCGGATCCGACGTAAAACGTCGCGTTAATTTAACCGTTCCAAACGGTCCAGTTAAACTATTTTTAGCCCGTACCCATTCAAAAGTTTGAAATTAAAACTTTAATTGATGGGAATTAATATGTGTTGTTGGCGGTTAGTGGTTAGCATTGGGAATGGAGAGACGTATCGAATTTCAAAGCAACATTTATTTGTACTTAAAATTTATAAAGTCTAATAAGAAAAGTACTGTTTCATTTTCTTCATTTTTCTTCAATCTCATCGCGGCTTCACAATGGCTGCATCTACTCTTCTCAATTTTAATTCTGCCCAAAATTTTAGCTCTAATTTTCGTCGGTATGGAACTAAAATCGACGTTTCTGTCTCTTCTTTGGCCTTTTCTACACGAGCCAAATTCAGAACCCTAACAAGGCGGAAAAGTTTTCTGTTGTTCGATCGGACTGCTGATCTCAGGTTATACTTGCCTGCTTCGTCTGATGATATGGACAGTGTCATCATGTAATACTTTAACAATCAGATACACCCTGAAGTTGAAATGGATAAAGACAACGATGAACTTAAAGAAGAAGGTAACAAAGCACAAGAAGCTTGAAGAAAAAAAAAACGTTGGAAACTTTTAAAGAAGAAGCATTTAAAAATGAAGGCAATGTCAGAAGAAGCATATGAAATGTACTCCAAAAAAAGCAGCAGAAATACTAAAAGAGACGTCTGAAACACTGAAGATTCAAGCTGATATGGCAAGGGAAGATCGGAGTGTTGTAGCCAAGCAAATTAGCGAGGAGGGGAAAGTTTATCTTTCTGAAGCTGGTAAGAATTCTCCTGATTCTGTCAAAGATGTTGTGGAAACTTTTGCTTCTTCTAATGATTT
Organism: Allium cepa; assembly: GCA_030765085.1. Classification (NCBI taxonomy): domain Eukaryota; kingdom Viridiplantae; phylum Streptophyta; class Magnoliopsida; order Asparagales; family Amaryllidaceae; genus Allium; species Allium cepa. The sequence continues at coordinate 357,146,604 of CM060942.1, read as the reverse complement.
AAAAGAAATTTCTACAACTCGAGAATTTTATTTGGGCAATCCTTATGGTGCTTTTCTTTTGTTGGTGGATTTGTTTCATTTATGCTCACTGGGAGCATATCTGCTATTCGTTTTGGTGTATTCTTGGTGGTGCGTTGTTAGCTCTTAGTGTTGCAAGTTTAAGATCATGGAGGAGTGGGAAATCTTCCAAATTACTTGTTAAAGGGCAGGCTACAATCGCGGCAATTATCTTTATTAGGGAGTGGCGACCTTTGTGTCAGAGAAAGATGTTTTCAACTTCACATATGATACTGATAAAATATGTTCGTCGAATTTGTGCCAATCAGCTTGATCGTTGAATTCGTGTCGACTTTGCTTCGCTTGGATTCAATTTTAGTGTCTGTATGAGTGTGCGTATCATCTTATGTATTCTCTAACCTCGAAAGGTGAGTAATCACTCATGATTAATGTTGTTTTATTTATTAAATATGATTTCAGTTGAAACAAAAATTGAAATATGCTCCTGTTAGTTATTTACACTATCATATGTATGTTATTACCAGTATCACTTCACCTGTGACATCTGACACCATTGTCTGTTTCTTATACGATAACGATCTAGTTTAGTTGATAATTGATTAATTGTTGATGTTTATATTGGATATTAAATTGTTAATGTTTAAGGGATGAAATATATGCGATTGAATTTGGTATAGGATAGTTAACAATTTAAAATTGATATATGTTGAATGTGATCAGTTGATTTGTAAAATGTGACCCCTTTAAATGTTAAATAAATTGACACGTAGAAATAGTGTTAACCACACCTTGAACCATATAAATGAATGTTATATAAAATTGAAGTAGCATGAAAATTGAATAATGGATATCAAGTGAAGAACCGTATAAATAATTAGTGTAATAATCTTTAATCTACATGAAATGATAGTGTAGATTCTAGAAATAATTATATTAATTCGCACAAACAACAATGTTAATTAATACGATTATTTCGGGATTATTTAAATAAATTATTGGGTTGTTATTGATGTTTTCTATTGCTTGTTTACTTACTTTGACACCATCACAGTTATCACACTGCTAGTTCCCTTTGCTATACTTTGAATTTTGAATTGAAATGGAAATGGGTTGAAATGATAAATACCCAAATAACTTGACTTAGGATGGAAAATTTAATTTAAACCAGATTGGTCAATAATCTGTTTTGAAATAAAATAAAGATTTTATTCGAATAATAATAAGGTGCGAAATAAAATTTAAATTTAAATTTTAATGAAAGGAGGTTGTGAATATTTGAAAGAAAATATTAATGTAGTAATTGACAAAAGAACATTGCTTAAAATTTAATTGATTAATAATTAAGTTTTGAAATTATTAATAATTAAGTTTTGAATTTGTTAATAATCAAGTTTTGAAATTATTAATAATTAAGTTTGAGATTATCAATAATTAAGATTTGAAATTATTTGGTAATTTAATGAGATTGAATTGTTTAATAATTTAATTTAAATCGAATTCTTATTAAGAGAAATTGAACTTCTGAATAAGTGAATTTGAACTTCGTTAGCAAGTGAAATTGAGTTTCTTTATTAATTAAGTTTTAGGAAAATTATTTAATGTAAATAAATAAGTGGAATTGAATTTCTTGAAAAAGAAATAAAAATGTGATTTATTGGAATTAATGTAAGACTTGAAATTTAAAGAATTTGTTTTGACAAATCTAATTTAATTCAATTTGAAGTTTTGATATAATAAAGTTGAACTTAAGTAATTGATTTAATGAATTGGAAATTAAATAGAAATTGTTTTTAATGATAAATTAACTCAACGAATATTGAATAAAATTGATAAATGAATTTTTTTAAATTGATTCGAATGTTGAATTAAATTGATTTAAATGATTACGGAGTGAAACTTATATACAAACTTGAATCAATATTTGAATTGTTTAAATAAAATTTTGAAATTGAATAATAAGATTTGAAATAGTAATTTGGAAGATTTGAAGCCTAAATTATGGAAATTGATATCGAAAGACAGAGGAAGTGATGGTTTACGAATTTTAATTGCAATTTAATTTGATTTGGTTTTGAAATATATAATCGACCAATCGATGAATTAATTACGAAAGTTATTGAAGAGACCGGAATCGGTTATGGACATACTCTCTGTCTAAACCGAAAACCACTTTAATAACTATACACGGAGTATGATGCAGAATGAAGTGGTTGGAATGGCGTACGTGATGAATGAAGAAAGAGAAGGATAATGGATAGCCTTGACACTTGTGTCAAATTGGAGATGACTAAAACGGGAGTCGAGCCGGGCCAAATGGGGTTAGCCACCTCGAACGAACACACTTCTTCGTAACTACTACTCATTACTTGTTATTGATTGGTGCACCCTTGTACTTTTAGTAGTGTTGTTTCGCGGTGTTGCGATCGTTGCGGCGATGCGTTTCCACCAGTCTGGATCAGGCAAATGGTAGTTTCACTACCTTGGGTATTGCCTCATGTGCCTATCATACTTGTATCCCTATATACGCGACCACTACGAATTTGTTTTGTGTTATACCTATGGAGTTTTCCTTGATATCCCACTAGTTTACGGCTTAGTTTATAGTGCTGTGTAGACTATGACGTTTATATAAAATGTGTTAGGGGGGATAATGGTAACGCCTTAACACTATTTTGATATTTATATTACTGATAGGCATTATCTATTTAGCGTACACTACTACATAGTAGACAATTTAAAGGATCCTTAGAGGACGGTTATTCCAACATCCTTTGAGTTACTTGTATTTCAGTTGTTATTTCACTTTAGTTGGATATATTAATATAAGAATATTAATCCTGACTCGAGTGTTTAGTGTTTTGCTTTACGCTCGGGTCAGATTGAGTGTACCAGTATTCGAGACTCGCCTTTGGATTTGGAGCTTCGCTAGGAGATCCGGCTATCTATCCAGCTTTTAGATATTCTGTTGATTCCAGTGATGTATTCCGATTATTGTATTTGACTTTCGTATTCAAGACTTCTGTTGTAACTTATTAACTCAGTTATATATATAGTAGCTTCACGAACTACTATCTTTCGCTTCCGCTGCATATTTATTACTCTATGTCTGTGATCTATGATTATTTATTTACTGTATATGTTCAGTTTTGCCAAATTTAAAATTGACAATTCGGTATTTTGAATTATTCAAGTCTTACATGTGCGGATGCAAATAGTCCAAAATAGCGGGTCGTTACAATATAGCTGATAAGATAATAAATAATTGTATTAATACTACACTGTTATTCATCAAATTAACAAATGTCGAGAAAGTTATCCAAATCAAAATATTCTAAAATTGTCAATAATTTAATACGTGAATATTACATAGAAAATATTAACATGCCTTTATTAATTTGAATTAAAGTAAAATTTTGATTAACTCTGGAATCAACACCCAAAATTGTACACACTCATTTTCATTGATGTTATCTATCTATGTGTATGTGTGAATTTAACCAACTAATGCATAAACTCAAAGTTAATTGATTTACTATATGTAACGAACACCTCTTTGACACTCAAATATCGACACTAATATATCCATTGTATTCACATACCAAGCATTGATAGGCCGAAAAGGCAAAACGTTAGGATAAAATAAAAGAAGAAAAGAAAAGGAACAAGGAAGAAGTGAACACAATATCAGAATCTCAAAATGTAGCAATAACATATAATATAAAAATGTTACTTTTAAGAAGGAAAACAGTATAGATACAATAATCAGAGTAAACTAACCTCTCATCAGCCTGCATAGTTATAACAAAGTGTCCTCACAATTGTCCATATAATAATAAATAAGGTAATGCAGCAGAAATAAAATGTATGATGGAGATTCATCCAGCTCCTCCCTCCTTATGCTCCAATAATCGTCAATGAAATCTGGATACATACACGGAGCTCACCCGAGCATTATAAGAAGAATAACATCTGGATAAGTCTGGTAAAACAGCATAAGAAAACTCAAGTAATTTTGATTACCATATTTGTAAAACCCTTTAGAGATGAAAGGTATCTCGTAAGATCACGTCGCAAATAAACATGAATGAGCTTTTACCTAATGATAACTAAAACATTTTATATTAAAACTGAATGATATTATTAAACTATCTAGGGTGTTCAATATAAATATAAATCATAGTTGAAATGGATACATTGGTTACATTTAACAACATACTTAGTTACACAAACAAAATTGCTAAGGTATGTTCATATAAATGGATTTTCCACGGGGACCTCCACAATATTCTCGTAAGCCAAATTGAGACCAATCACCAATGACAACTGTTTGAAACTACCATCCGAGCGTCGTATATCTGTACATAAAATATACCATAAGGTAAACATAACCATCCCATGCCCTAACACATTAATTGAGTATCATCAGCCCTATTTGTGCAACAAATCAACAAGAGTACTCTTGATAACGGAGTTGATGTACCCCTCATTAGGGTAAGTTGAATCCGGGATCATGTATCCTACTTTGTCTTTACTCATTTTCCAATGTTGACGCTATGTTCGAAATGTACACGCTAATTTTCAACAAAACTCGATCAGATAATGAATCCGACATGGATTTCTTCATCTCAACAGATTTCCCGAACCACACATGGTTTCCATCATTCACTTCCAAAATATAGAACCTGTATAATATTTTGAAGTGGTATTCAGTAAGTAAAACACTTACCAATCCTGAACTCTTCAAAACAAATCGATGAATTTTCGAGTGAATCAATTTCGGTTCTTTTATAATTAATCTAAAGCTAGATGCGTTTCGTACCAATACTACTCCCCAAGGGTTCTTATTGGTATAAATCCACGAAGCATTTTTTATACTTCCTAAGCTAATTCTACTCGTACCAAGACAAATCAGCCATTGAGTCTTGAATGCTTTCTTATGGGGATCAAGATTCCACGCTTTACATATTTTTGACCTTTTTTCTGAACTATTCCTCGGCATAAAAGAATGCCAATAGGTTAGAGCTTTATTGCTCTATCCCAACATAAACATTAGTCTTGACTCTCACAAATAGAGAAGCATTCTTGTTTGACTTTTATTGTTAAGGATATTAGTACAACATCTCACAAATAATCAAACTAAGGTCATTACATAGTTGTTACTTATCATCTAAGAATAATCAAGTCACATAAATGTTTTTAATCCCTTTATGGTTAATTTACCCTTTAATAATTAAAACCCTTTTTATTAGTAAAACATTTGTTTGTCTAATAAAACTTCTTTTATAAATAAAGACTTCCTTTATTAATTAATACTCTTTTATTAATTAAAAGTTCCTTTGTATAATTTTATAAATATATTGGATTTCTCTTTATTAAAGATATGTACTTGTTCTTTGTAACTTTAACTATTCATTTTATACTTAACAATTATTTATATACTTATTTAAATGGTGTAAGTGTATTCACAAATCGTTTAACAATTTTTTCTTACTGGAAATATTGTCAAAGATATTAAAAAAATTACCACCAAAACATTGTTATTGTATACTCCTTTTATTTTATAAATTAAACATATAACATCTTCTATCCCTTTATAAAAGATTTCAATACTTGTTATTATCTTTATAAATTTCATTGTTAAAGATTTAAAATATTTCTTCTAAAATATAATTCAAGAGTTTAAGGCAAATGTTGCTTAAACATTGTTTGCTACAAAACCATTCCATTTAATCATTATCCTTAAAACTCTCATTTCAAAGGTTAATTACATTTGAGGGTTAAAGGCAAGTGTTGCTAAAACAATTATCATAACAAACCCAAACATTTTATACTTTGAAAACATACCTCATTAAAACTTCATTTTTGAAGATTTATTTATATTTAAAGTTGAAAGGCAAGTTTTGCTAAGATATTTGTCACAACAAACCTAAAACATTTACTTGTATTTTTCTATTAAATATACATTAGTAAATATCTAATTATATTCTCAGGCACAATTACTAATAAGGGTTAAAAATAAGTGTTGCTAAAAACACAGTTCACCAGAACCTAAAATTATTTACTTATCAATTAATAACTTTAAACATTTACTTAAAGACTAAAGGATATACACACGTACTAATTAAGGCAATATCCTTTTTGTTGATTCCATAAAAATTTATTTTAACATAAGCTTTAAAATCCAAATTCCCTTTATTCTATTTATAAATAATTAATTTAATATATAAAACTTGTATATATATATATATATATATCATTACAATATTTTAAAATACTTTTAAAACTACTTAAAATATATGATTATTATTTATATAGAATATTATGTAAAAATAGAGGATTTTGGAATAAATAGAAAAACAAGTTTTTGTTTCAAAAGCTACTTAGTTTAAAAATTCACAATTACATGTAAAAAATATATTTAAACATGAAACCAATTTTAAACACTTTATATAAGTTATAAAACAACCCTTCAAAGATTGGAGAAAAATAATTAATTTAAATATCATTTTTTACAATTTATTGTTTCAAATAGAAAAGATAGCATTTTCACAAATGCTACCAAATAAATTCCCAACAACTATGAAGTGTTTTAGGAGGAAATACAACACATAGAAAATGCTGCCAAAAGTCGTAGGCTATTGTTTAGGGTGAATTTTCTACAATTTTGCGCCTAGATTTCTGACATCATAACAAGTGATTTTTAATCCGTTCTTTTTGTAAAAGTTACTAAACTTTGGTTACTTGAAAAACATGTACAAAAATCTCGAAGAATATCTTTTTGTTATTTTAGGGAATTTCTCGAAAATAGTCATTTTACCGAAGTACACTTATAGCTATCCTGAGCAATTGCAAGAATTGTGTTCATTGATATTCCTGGTATTGTAGATTCTATCACACATACAGTCATGCTCCATTCGATGAAATTGTTTGATCTTAAGGGAGATCTTATATAATTTTGCACGTGAGGAGTAAATTGTTGGTTTCGTCTAGTCATTAATAATTTGATTATTTGTAGATAATAGTAGATGGAAACAACGCTCGTAAGGAGTCCTATTGAAACCAAGAAATATAGGCATGCTTGCTATCCACACCTGAATAGATGGAGTTGTCCAAAAAAACCCTGGTAGTGGAGGAGATATAACTTTTTACGCTTTGTTCAACTAGGTATCAAATGAATTAAGTTTCAAAATTTTCCCAATAAAGATAATATATTATTTACTTGACTAATTGGTAAAGAAATCTCTAACAAAGTTTCCATAAAAATGTGCATTACTTTCAAAGACGGACTATTTTTAAAAGTGCCACTGTAGCAACCTTTTTATTTCAATCTTTTGTTATTTTGATTTACTTCTTCTATAACTTTCCAAAACATATCCCTTCCATTTCTAAACACTTATAGAAGTGCAGATAATAACCAAACAAAGTTATTATTAAGATATTATATAAAATCACTATTTCACAAGTTATAGTTTAAGGGATTCAAAATGCGTTCATAATTACTATCGCAACATGGACAAGTCCGTATTGAATTCAATATTAAGCGTCGTTCTATTTTGTACACATTTATGATTCGAAGTTAATACTATAGTATTATTAAACATGTATTGACATATATACGAGCTAGCATATTTATTTAAGCAATCGAATGCACTTATTTTGAACTATACTTTTCAGTGGTTTAAAGACAAGTGCTTTAGCAATTTGCATACTTTAATAAGCAAATAATCAAAGGTTCTAACTTTATGTAGTTAATTTCCGTTATTATTAATAAATAGTAAGCAATACTTCAAGCAATATTAAATATTTTTTTAACATGTAATTATCTATATTCGGCATGAGATTAATCCACTTTTGTTTGAATCAAATTTCATTTTCTTCCTATCAACATTTACTAAAACACTTTACACTTCCTTTATTCCACAAAGAAGCCCAGAATTAAGCAAAAAAAGTGAAGAGGGGGTAGAAGTGCACGGCTTAGGCAATTTTGTTGTCCTTTTCTCACGACCTAGACAAATATGGACGAAATAGCTTTACTACTCCTGGGTTTGAGTTAATGAGTTCTATTGCAAGGTGTTTTAGGATATTAGAATGAGTTTGGATATGTTTTGAGTAGTTTAGAGTAAATTTTATTTAAGATAATTATGAAAAGGAAGAAGTGCAATATTTAGAATTTAGAGTTTATGGATTGAGCGGATAAGCAAAGAGACCTTGGGAGCTTATTTATAGATTTGCAAAATGAGACAAAAGAATCCCCTTATCCTGCACTAATTTTGGCCAAAAGGGTACAACACATGAAAAAGACCCTGCCTTCTTTCACTTACTACCTTACCATTTTAAAGTCTTCCTTTATTCCCTCCCTCATTCCCGGGCCATTTGGTACTTTGTGTTTAATTTAGTTTAATAAATTTACATTAGTTTCAAGAGGTTATAAACACTTGCTATGGTTTTCATACATCATAACATCTTGGTGTACAACATTCAAACAACTTCAAACTAACACAAAGTTGATCTTTAATAATATATTTTCCATTCGCATTTTCCATATTTATCCAAAGTTTATATTTTTGTAAACGCATTTCAAAAATAAGTTTTCTGACATTAGTTACAAATTAAAAAGTTTTGAACAGGGTTTTAAAATCATATTTAATCATATCAAATTCCGGACACATATTTAAATAATTCAGATATTTATATATTAAGTGATTGAAATTTTGAGTCGTTGCAGTCTCCCTCATTAGTGTATTTCATACTTGAAGTTCCGATACAAACATTCCAAGAAGAAACGATACAACAATACTTAACAATATTACTTTCATTAACAAGCAAGACCAATTGTTTGCCAAGTGTTAACGCTAAAAATTGAACGCTAACACCCCGGTAGATGTAGAGGTTAAGTGAACGCAACACCCGTGAAGACGGGAATTAGAAACAAGTACCTGGCTCTGAAAACAATATCACCATTAAAAGTTTTCTGCTGCTTCGAAGGTGCAGTGTCTTCTAGCACAAAAACACTCTCTTCTGTTGGTGCATACTTTAAGGCACAGGCATATCTTTCCATCTGGCCCCAGCTACTGCCTGTTGGGTAAGGACCTCCTGTAATCACATTAATAATAGGTCTTTCTCATTCATGCACAGTGTTCCTCTCACCCGAGCCAGATGGATGAGCAGGAAGTTGCTGACCCTTAGTAGACGAAGTTGGGTCATTTCTACTTCTCTTAACATATTGCTGCAACTTGTTCTCTCTCAATAGTTCTTCAATTAAAATTTTCAGATGGCGACATTCGTTGGTATCATGACCGAGTTGGTTATGAAACCGACAGAATCTCCCGCTTTGAGCAGGTTTTGGCTAACTCTCATCTCAGGCGGTTTAGGATATTCTACCGCATCTTTGGTAGCAAAGAAGATATTCTCCGGAGTGTCAGCCAAAAGAAGTGAAATCTGATGATTTTAAGAAGCAAGGTTTCTTCATATCTTTCTGTTTCTTTCAACCATTGTTTTCCCTTTTTTGACTCCTGGATTCTCTTTTGGTAGGAGCAGTAATATTATCCTTAACCTCTGTCAATGCCACTTTAACAGGTGCCCGAAGGCTTTCCAAGCGCATGAATTCATTAGCTTTCTTATAGAATTTCTCAAGTGAATTCGGTTCTTTCATCTTCAGCCACTTCCCAAATTTGCTTGATTTGTCGATTGCCCTCATCAGGTATGTCAAGACCATTCGTGGCTCTGCATTGTGCACTTCAGCCAAAGCTATGTTGAAGCAGTTCAAGAAAGACCTGATAGATTCCCCAGGATTCTATTCTAAGCTTGACAGCGACATAATTTCCTTTGCCTTTGAAGCATAAAACCTGAATTGCTCTTCAAACTTCCGAGTCAAATTGGCGAACTGGTCTATAGATCGGACCGGAAGTTTTGTGCACCGGAGCGGAGCCACTTCTTCCAAATATACCGAAAAGTACCGGCATTTGATCTCATCAGACGCTCTAGCACCCGTCATGTGCCAATCATACTTATACAGAAATTGGTTGGGGTTGCTTGTTCCATTAAAGGCTGGGATGGTCGGAGGAACAAACTTCCTTGGGAATTCTGCCTTTAGAATCTTCTCAATGAACGGAGTTTTGCTTGGAGAAAATCCGCATTCATTCTCATCTTCGTCTCTCTGCATACTTTCTTTCATGATTTTTCGCACCATGTCCGAAAGATATTCCTCATCATTTACAGGATCTGCAGGACAGACTTCGGCCATTTTCTCGGAAGTTTGTCGGGACAAACGTTCGCGGAGAGTTGGGTATGGTCTCGATCCTCCAGGTTGAGGAGGTGTTTCTTTGGCGGGGCTAGCTTGTCTTTGAGGAATATTCCTTTCCTCAGGATCATGAATATCATCTACAAGGTTTTCTTCGTTATTCACCGGTTGACGGTTTGCCCCGAGCAATGCATTTATTCTCTCAAGCATTAGAGCATTCTGAGTTTCCATCTGCTGGTATAATCCAAATACTGCAGCATCTAACTCTGCTCGTGTAATTCTGGCACTTGGTGCTACTTGACTTGATGAAGGAGAAGTGGCAGTATTTTCATGGACATTACTAGGTCTTGTATATCCATTCTTTCTTCCAGGAGCCATTATTTCTGATAGACTTCTGGTTTTGATAGTGACTCTTTCGACAAACTTTTGTGAAGCAATGATGAAGATAGCCTGAGTTGCGTTCTCAGTGAAAGCACCAAAAATGTTAATGCTAAAAATTGAACGCTAACACCCCGGTGGATGTAGAGGTTAAGTCAAAGCACCACCGGTGAACACTGGAATTAGAAACAAGTAAGAAAGTCTAGAGAAAGCAGTAAAAGACAACAATTTTATAGTGGTTCGGCTTTAGATTAAGCCTACGTCCACTTTAATCCTCTTTATTACTGAAATCAATTGCAACTTTACAACAATCCTCAATTACAATACTGATGAGACAAACAACTAGGACTTCAATGTAGAAGAATTCTTTAAATCCATGTTGATTGTGTTAGATTTCCTCTCGAAGTTAGTTGAGATTCCTTTCGTGTTTGAAGTGTCGAGTGAGTCGAGAATTCAGTAGAGTATCGGTGTTGCAGGAATGAGCCAAAAGATCCCTCGAATGTTGGAGCTAGCGCCGTATTTATAGGAGAGTTCAGCTTTAGGTCGTAGGTCGCGAGCGACCTTGGATAGGTCGTATGTCGCCAGCGACCTAGGGGATGTGGTTTATGACTCAATAAGGCTGTACTAGGTCGTCTGAGCGAGTTAGTAGGTAGTAGTGACTTATGGGAGATCGGTCCTGAAGTAGCTTAAGTCATCCACGACCTAATGAAGCTTCTTTTCAACCAGATACTGGCTGTCAGCGACTTAGCACTTAAAAGCATAAATGTTATATCGGCTTGCTTAGGTCGCAAGCGACCTAATGAGAGAGTATACATGCGGCTTTGTTCTGGAGCTCGCTAGGTCACTGGATACTTAGGTCGCTAGGTCGTTGGGTACTTAAGTCGCTAGGTCGCTGGATACTTAAGTCGCTAAGTCATTGGGTTCTTAAGTCACTAGGTCGTACATTCTTCAGATAGTTAAACTCATTAGCTCGCTGAGTGGCTTAACCCATTTAGTACTATAGGTCGCTAGCTCGCTGTTGGTCATGCATCCATGTTAGATCGTTTGGGTTGTTAGGTCGTGGTCTTCTGTAAGCCGATAAGTCACATTACCCCTTAGGTCATTAACCCGCTTCAGCAGTTAGGTCGCTGTTAACTTGTTGATTCACTAGGTCACTAGACCATCTTCTCTTGTAGGTCGCTGATCCCTTTCAATCCTCTAGGTCGTTGAGTCGCGTCCAAGTTAACTCGTTCATACTTTAGGTCGTTACATCGCTGATTCGTGAAAAAGAGGAGTTAACACCAAGGCCAAAAATCTTCTCATCATATATAAGGATGATGAATAAACTAATAACTGTACAT